>CM031233.1:179359334-180775738 GCA_018340775.1 Taxus wallichiana var. yunnanensis | reverse complement strand
GGTATACTTCAGTTACGTATTACTATATTTTCTAACATATGGTATTTTTAGGACAATTGATCGATACACAATCATTACCCCAGTTTGAAGAAATAGCAAAAAAATATCAAATTTTTTGAAAAAATTAAAATTATTATTTGTTGGAAGTCTTCTTCTTACACAGCAGAAAAAAGATTCATTCTTTAGTACAAACCTTCAAAGTTCTTACTTTCATATAAACATTCTGTCGTCATTTATTTGAAAATATTTTTGACTAAAATAGGTGGTAAAAAAATATATATAAGTCTAAAAAATACCAGAAAATTTGACAGCACTTCAAAATCAAATCTTGAACATATATCTAAAATTTCATGGTGAAAAAAAAAAATTCATTCAAAAGAACCACCCCGGGGCCGGTCATTCCTCTTTTACTAACTTTAGAAACAACGTATGAGTAAAATTAAGAGAGAGAGAAAAAAGAGACTGTTTTGTAATTTAGTAATTTTTTAAATTGCATATATTCTACACTCCTAAATGCAACATTTCATTGGTTTGTGGGAATTTCATGAATATGTATGGTTTTCTCAACTATTACCTTTAGAAAAGGTCATTGAAACTGAAAATTCATGTTTTATATTAGTACAAAACCTTAATAAAAAGTGGGACATTTTATTACTGCTTTACCTAATATACTTGAAGTTGGATATCATTTGATAGGCCACCACTTAGGACCCTTATGAAACAATTTATTTTAATCAGAATTGAGTCGGTCTTCCATGGCTTAGAAAATTGTGTTTGTGACGTCCATTCAGCGCTTTGCATCACATATAAATGGGGATGATATGGCCTGACAGATCAGAATCATTCATGAAATTGATACTAGAAAGAAAATATATGTGAGCGTCTCAAACTTTCACAATCTCAAGAAAATTTATATAGTTAGTAAGTACCTGAGTCTAATGATTATATGCAGCGAGACAGGAGTGGAAGCGGAAGGAAGTGTTAGGTTGAAGATCTTCACAAATTCTTAAAAAATACAATGCTTTATTAAGTGGGGTTTTTCTTCAGGTTTCCCCCACTTAATTTTTTTCTTTTGTCTTCTTTTACTTTTTTAGTTGTTTGTTGGCAGCACATTTCATTAAGCTCTTTGCATCTGCTATCTATAGTAATACTAAATTTGTACTTAAATTAACTTCACATGCTGTCCAGTAATAATATTAGGAACTATATTTTTGGATACAGAAATTTGAAATTACTTCATACGAATCTTGAGCCAATCATTTTCTCCATTCGGCCGTACTAGCATATCTTTCTAAATCTTTTCATTTTGCGAGAAGCTTGACCTAATAAGTAAGAATAAAATGCCTTACTTCGCCTTATCGATTATTTTAGATCCTATCTCTCGATTATGAAACATGTGTACCATAAAAGGTATTTCAATATTTATTACCGTCTCCCGGACTTAATATTAGTTTTCCTCTCCTCATTTCACAAATCAAATCCAATCAGGGAGGTTTGAAGTATCTTAATGTCTCCATTATTGTTGGTAGGATTTTTTTCTTTCTTATGGATCTTTTTCAAATCACGGGCCAATGGTTTCCTCCAAGTTTTTTCTCTGTCAAGCAGCATTTTTTTATTTCTATTTATTTGAAAAATGTAGGGCCAATAGGATAACTCAGGAGTTACTTTAGTATTTGATTGTCCATCTTGTAACAACTTCCTTCATATGTGAAGTTTTATCAATCGATTTCTCCACGTGCCTTCAAATTTTGATTTCAGTTTTTTGGCGTTAGACATCAATTAAATTAACCACCTTTTCACATTTATCACAGCTATTTTCATAGTTTTGAATGTCCCGCTTTGAATGGTAGGCCATTAACATGCTTTGCACATGTGTCCTAATTTCTTTAAGTCTGTTTGGTAACCTTTGTGAAGTGAAAACCAATTGTATTTGGACACGTACATTTATTTTTATATTGTGTCGGTCTGCACTTAGCGTGAGACTTTGTCTTTTGAGATTAATGTCATTATTTACTTTGTATTGTATCCACTAAGATAGTGACACATTTCATTTATTTCAAACAATAACTTTATTTTAACATTTAGATTATTAGGGACTTTAATTCCACCCCGAGGAAATCTATTTAAATTTTGGTGGAAAGTTGTTAAGTGTCTTTTTTTGTCTGTCGCATTAAATTGTTGACAGAGTGGCATTATTTGAATAATGCTTTCATTAGTATCTGTGCAGTGAGTTCTGAAACCAATGAGGCAGTATCTACGTTCCTTTGTCATTACAGTTGTCCTTTGTTCTAATCATAGCGATGTGGCAGAAATCAAACAATTAATTAACAACAAGTGTATATATTTCATGAAGTCTATCTTTTTCTACTTAATTATCATTTAAGTTGTTGCACTTTCTACAAAGTGAAAAATAAAGAAAAGTGAAATGTGTATATGTGTTCATTGTCTATTTTTTTTAATTAATTGACTCATTTCTAGTCTATTTCACTAAAAATTGTGAGCTAATTAAAGGGATACATGTTTTACTTTTCGTAAATATCTATAACTATGTGTGTCATTGTTTTTGTACAGTGTTTGGGACTGCATTTCGAGACCGAAAGGGACTTAATTTTAATTTCTTTTAAGACTTTGCATCCACTAGAGTATCGACATATTTTAAAGATATCTTTAAGATCATATTTAATTAAATAATTAATAGATTAGTTAGATAGTCAAATTTAGCTATTTTGTAGCTTGAAAGCTTCGCCTAAGCTTTGTCAAGCTCGATCTTAAACTCGATGAAATCAAATAATTTTGTGATGAATTTTTAGCTATTTGCATTTTTATAGCAAGTTATAAGATCTATAAGATTTTATTATTTTTGGATTCTTTGATTCTTATTTCATTTGTATTCATTTATCGAGTGTCAGTGATACGATTATTAAAAATTGGTAGTTATCTTCAGTTTTCATTAGATAATTCTTAGTTATTGAATGGAAAAATTATAGCATGTGGAAGAGTTCAATAGAAATCCTAATTTATGGCTAGGAAGTTATGGGATCACAGTGACAAGTGTGGAAAAATTACCATGAAGTAAACAAAAACAACCTTGAAAATGTTAGCTCCTTCTCTCATAGATCGAAAGGAAGGTCTACCCATCCTTTCCCAAGCATTAAAGATGATGTTTTGAGTCAAATGGGTCATATGGAATCATAGCCTTGATGCAGTGCAGGTAATTATATATAATCCATGAAGGTAGTCAACTGTAAAAAATAATTAAGCTAATTTTAGAACTATTAAGAAATACTATGAAAGGAATAAAAATAGTTAATTAGTTAGCTAAAATTAACATCATTAAAAAACTTCAATTGGTAAAATTTCCATGACTATGAATTTTTTCGAGATAAGCTTCTATACTTTATAATTCAAATTAACATTCATGAAAATTTCATAAATTGCCATATGTTTAGTCTTAACTCAAAATATTAGAATGAGAATGGTCTACACTAGGATTTTAGACACTCTTTCTTCTCTACTAATTAAGAACATCGTGTTATGGATAATATATAATCAAAAGAGATAGCTTCTCAAAAATTGTTTTCTCGAATCATAATTCTTCTCATAATAGGAATAATAACAATCCTAATCAAAATTCTTATATCAAATCTAGATCTAAAGAAAATCCTAAGTCTAATTATATTAAAAAAATTTAGAACTTTAAAGTAAAAATTAATGGCACATGTGAAGTGTGCAAAATTTGGGCATATAGAGTCTTCTTCTTGTAGAGTTAGAGACTAACGATTCGAGTGGAAAACACTATAAATGTAATTGTTAGAATAAAATAAATTTTAAAACAATATTTTGAAATAACTTATTTAGGTTTGCTTTAAATCATTTTCTTTCCATGGTTATATTTCAAAATCATAAGTCTATTGTTGCATCTCAATCTCAATATACTTTGAATCTACTTAGAATATTTAATATGATTGATTGTAAACCAATTTTCATTCCTATTGGAGTTAATGTCAAGTGATATCCTAAACTAGCTTGTGCTAAATTTGATCCTACTACTGTATAGATAAATGCTAGTTGGTAGTGTAATTTGTTGTCTATTACTAGAACTTATATATCTTATGTTGTAGGAGTAGTTTCAATATTTATGTAAGAAGCTTATGAGGATCATTGGGAAAATGGGAAAAATAATTTTGAAATGTATTAAGCGAAAAGTTAACTGTGGTCTATTTTATTTTCTTCTAATGATGCCCAATTATTTGGCTATTATTATTCTGAGTCATCTTGGTGATCTTTGTAGATGAAATCTGACTTAGTGATATGTTTTCGAGGGTTTGGTGCGGGTTTCATCACTTAGAGTAGTAAGAAGTAATCAATCGTGTATATCTCTTATATTTGAATAAAATATAGAAGTTTTATAGAAGATGCAAAAAAAATCTATGTGGATGAAAATCTTATTTAGATGAACTAATTATGGGTATCAAAGGGATCCAGCTACTATTCATGTGGCCGGATCAGGGTTTGCATTACTTGCGAAAATATAGTTCACCATCGAAAGGACCAAGCATATTGAAGTTCATATGCACTTTATTACGAGAAGAATGTAGTAATAAATGATATTGATCTCAATTTATATTCTCTTGAAGATCAAGTTTCAGATATATTCACCCGAGCCATTTGTGTGCTTGTGAAGTTTTACAAGTTTCCATGCCTTCTTAGGATTTTCACAATTTCCATTGAGGGGGAGTGTGCATGACAATTCCACCTTTTAAAAGCTGTTGTAAATTCTAACAATTCCTCCATTTTTAACAATTAAATGTGTCACTATGTGAAGATTACTTGCAAATCCCAAAAAATATTTAGTTATGGGTCTTCCTAAGTTTATAAAAGGCTCCATAATTTGATATAAGTCTTCATATGTAAAGCGATTTTTTAATAATTTTTGTATGAGAAGATTTGTATGATTTTTATTGTTTTCCTACTAGCGAAGTCACTACTTATTGAGTTCTTGAATTTTATATCCTTTTCTCAAAAAAGGTAAAATTGGCATGTCTTTTTTCTTCTTACCACTTAACATTAATGGGGATTGTTGTGTTTCATAGCGTGAAAGTGGGATATACTTTCCCTGAAACTGACCACTTACGACCATTATTTAAAAATTTGTTATAATAAAATGATTCGGTCTTATAGCTTTGAAAAGAGTGAAACAATATGATCATTCACCAATCCACTATATAAATATGATGATCCTTTGCACATGATTGATAATACGTTCATGTGAATAGATTGATCTAGAAAAATAATATATGTGAGATGTCGATATTTTTATGTTAGCGAAAGTGTACAATTACGAAAGATCTAATTTGTAATTATCTGTGAGACCAAGGCCAGCGAAGTGGAAGTGTTGGGTTGAATATCTTGATGAATTCTTAATACGAGATGGTGCTTTATTCGGTGGTGTCCTTTCCTTCATGTTTCCCCACTTAAATTAAAAGTTGTCTTACATGTCTTTTACTTTAGTATTATTTTTAGCATATAGCATATGTTTTTAAGATCTATAATCTTATATCTATAATAATCTTAATACGTGTTTAAAATTAACTACACATCATGATCTATAATATTTGGGGAGTGTATTTTTTTATCTATAATTTGTTAATCATATCTTCCCGTAATTTCCCTAAGAGGTATGAAGGATTAATCTTGCATAAATAGTTAGATAGTGGTATAATGATCCCAGAGGAATAATAAGGGGTTAGTCCATGTGCTCATATAAGCTTACAATGACAGCAAGGTAAACTTGGGAATTTTACTTTGAAAGGTTTTTTTAGGGACCTAAGTCCTAAATATTTCCCACAAGTAGTATTGTTATCCAAAATCCACCCCTCGAAGTAATTAGATAACTTCATAACTCTCAGGCTGGAGTAGGTTGAAATGGTTTGAGGACAAAATTTGGAATTTTGGGGTACCTCTCCTCTTTCTCTAACTCCCTATCTAAGAAAATCCAAGAATTTAGTAAAAATTGGTAAAATCTAGAAAAAGAGGTCACCCAAGCCTATTTTAATGCAAATCGGAGCATAATGACAGGCTATGGATGGAACCAAAGCGGATCGTACGAGGTTCATCATACCAAGTTTTTAGCCAATTTGCAGAAGGAATTTGTCAAGTTGGTTTTATTTATTTCCCGGGATGGCCAGGTTCCCATGGGATAGTCGGTACCTAAAAACTACGATTTTTCTTGAAATGGCTGAAAATAGAAGGAGTTGGAGAAGTCGAGGTTGAAATGTCACCCAGGCGGTCCATGGGACATTTGAATGCGTAGGACCCACATGGCCAAAAGTTCACCAATTTCTAAAAGCGGGTCGAGAGATATGTAGAGGGAAGTGGTTGTCAACTGACCCAGTGTTACCCGATCAATGTTAGGACACATGGGACATCTAAACCCAAAATCTCTCGCACGCACCAATAGGGAATTGGTAAAAGTTGAAAAGGGGAGGCCTAGGCGATCTCAGATGTGCGTGGAACGCTGACTTCCCCTGAAAAGCGATTTTCTTGATTTGAAAATTGGTTCGAAGTGTGATGCAGGATGAAGAAGAGGTTTTCATCCCAAGTCACATAAGGGATAACTTCTAGGACATAAGGACCCGATTTTCTTGAAATATCTGCATAGAAAGAAAACTCAATGCTTGACCCTCCACAGAACTTCAAATGTCCCATAGCGTTTGACCCTCAACTACGATTTTCTGTGAAATTTGACTTTGTAAACAAACCGACATCCTCTATGAAAAACAAAAATTAATTTTGAATTTTTAATGAGGTAGGTATATGAAAATAAAGTAAAATTTCTCAGCCCCGATGAGATCGAACACTCAGGTCTGTGTTAAAAGACAAAAATGCTGCAGGAGACCCCAGAAATAAGTTTGCTTTGCACTTTCGAGAAGGCCATAACTTTTGCATTTCTCAACGAAATCACACAAAATTTGTACTTTTGGAATTTTGGTTCTAATATTAATACACAAAAAGAAATAAATCTGAAATTTGATGAGGAATATAGGAGTGATTTTGCATGAAACGTGCGGATCGAATAATGATTTTAAAGTGGTGGAGTTGGGATGCGTTGATGAAGCATGGGATGACATATTTCTTTGTTAAAGTTATGGGATAGTATAGGGGGAATTTTTCCAAGACAACATAACATCATTTCACTTCATTTATGACATATTACAAGTGGTGTGAAGTCATATTTCGGTATTTTTCATTTTTCCTCTCCCCCTCTCTCTTCTTAGAATTCTATAAATAATAATGTTGGGATCATTGTAATGGGGGATAGTTTTAAGTAGCAAAACTTCTGTCAAATTTTTTTTTTGAAGCCAATGTGTTGTAGGCCCTTATAGTGGACTCCTTGCATGGTGATCCAGGCCCTTATTCTATAGTATATTGGATTGTGCATATCAATGAAGAAATAGACACAAGTTTGTGGATACTTCTTCCCCTGTTGTGTTTGTTTGTATTCGTCTTTCCCTTTCAAACATATTACAAATACATTTTGTCTACCTTATACTCTACAAGGATTTATTATCATTGTGTATGTATGAATTTTTGTGAATGCATTTGCTAACTATGAAGAACTATTATCACCCCTTTTAGTATGCATTTTGATTAACACTTTTCACACATTGGAGGACTATTCTCACACTCTCCTTTTTGGTGTATCACCACTATAGTGTAGGCTTTGTTTTTCATTCACTCTCTCTCCTTGGTCCCTTCCAAAGCTAGATTAGGAGAGATAGTTTTCCTACATTAGAGTAGATTGTGGCGGAGGTAGTTTAGGAGTAAGAACAAGCTTTCTGCGGAGGTATATCTCAAGTAGCAAGTCCACAACTTGGATATAGTACCCATGTTATCGATAACATTATGAGCTCAAGCACACACACTTTTGCAAACCATAGAATTCGATCAGTGATTCAGTGATAAAAAGTATGTGGTAGATTTAAGCCTATTGTTTGAATATTTTTATTTTAGATAGAAGAAGAATATGTTAGGAATTATGTGTCATGTCTAGATTTATTTTTGGCATGTGTATGTACTATTAAGGTGTTATTCCAAGGGGATCTATAGTGATCAAATACTACCAAGATACTAAAAATAGATTCAAAGAAAGATGAAACAAGTTTGAAAGCTTGAGTAGAATTTTAATTGATGTTTCGACGAAGGGATCATGTTGAGGATTAATGAAGATGAATACTTTTATGAGCTACAGTATGTTAGTTTTCATTAATTTAAAAAGTAAGAGAGAAGCACTAGGAGGTTTTCCATCAGAGACAAAGGGGAGAGTCTTGGCATGTGATTACTTGTAGTCTTTTAATGATAAAAAAAGATGTATACTCATTCTTTGCATAATGTGTATGATGTACATTAGGATTATTTTATTGACGATCTAATGCGAAAAAGGATGTGGTTTTGGTTATAAAGGTGAAGACAATGAGATTTTATTGGTCTAGTAGGCCTAATCTTTAGGTATAGTCAACAATATGACTTGGTATGATGGAATAAAGGCATAAGGCAGCTAGAGATGTTAGAAGAAAAATGGGTGAGAGGGTAGGGGTAAGTCATTTTCCTTACAATTTTTAAATTTAACCTTTCAGATCTTAAACTTAAAATACCATAAGAATTCAATCACATTAACCACTTATTGACTTTAAGAGTGTACACTGACCTAAACCATCATCCAAAACATATAACCATAAAGTAAGATAACACCATAATATCCACGAGATATAAGTAGTGGGAAACCATGAAGTGGAAGAAAAACCACTAAAGAACTATCTTATATTGATATAGTTATAAATTTATTGAGGAACCAACCCTACAAAGAGCAAAAACCCTAATTTTTTGAAGGCACCAACTCCAAAAGGAGGCCTGAAACCCAGATGATCAACACCCACTAAACCACCTTATGATGTGTAGATATCTAATTTGGTGTTTGTAAAACTAATGTAGATCTAATATTCGGCTTTGTTTCCTTCACTCAAACCCTAGCTCATTCAATCTTCTCAAAATAAGCTCTTCAATCACTCAAAATATTATCAAACCACTGGCTATAATTTTCTCAAACCTAATTTTTTTAATCATCCTTAACTAATTCTCTAATACCACTAAAAACATCAACCCATGTCTCTCCACTTCTACCTGAGACTAAGTCTAGTTCCACTCAAAGCACCAAAACATGGTTTTATATACTTTTCACATTTCAAACTTAGGCCCAACCCTTTCCTCCATTTGGATATACCAATACATAAAGGAAATAATTAATTTTGAAATACAAAAGCTACATAGTCGATACGATTAGGTAAGGCCTATCCAAAACATCATTACATGTGACAAAAATGGCTCAAAACCCCATACACATAATCTTAAAATCTCCCTAACATATAAGTACCATAATTTTCATGACCCATGAACTAGTATAATTAAATAAAAATATCATAAAATATTCATACATGGTAAAATTAATATCAACCAATCAAATCATTTCATTTCTTTAGGGCCCGATTAAGCTTTCTGAGTTTAAAACAATTGTTTCCTTCACCCTTCAACCTTCATGAAACTTCATAAAATAACCAAATTACTTCTCTGTGCCCAGAACATGCCATGTGACCACTTTAAAAATGTTTAGAACCTATAGGAAACTTCTAATAATATTATAAGTCATTAAACATATTTTACTCCAAACAAAGCAATATTTGCCTTCACTTCAGAATCAACTTTGCGGAAAATATGTTTGCGAAAGGTTAGCTTATAAAATAAAATATACATTCTTCAAAGACCTAAAAATTGATTCATAGGGATTCCCAAATCATCCATATTAATTCTCCGAGGTAATAGGAAGCATCACCCAATCCATCTCATGCTTCAAACTGACCACAAACATACACCCCAAAATAGATCTTGTGCCGTAAACCAGCTGCCAAAAACCTTCTTGCTGAAATAATTCCCTCAAAAAAATTTAATCACCTCATCATGAGCCAATACATATATCAATATAAATATATCATAATATAATTTCCAAAAAAACTTGAATCATCTCCAGGAACTCTACACTATGCTCAAGTTATGGCTAAAACACTAGACCATTATTTGACACCCCAAAATTGCCATTTGACTAGTCACCCTATTTGAGCCTCAAAAAAACATGTACCTAAAAACTAATGAATTGAAACCACTATGGACATAAATAGAAACACCTATAAATCATGCACTATCAATTAAGCATGCTACTCCTACGGACAATTTTTCCTAAAACCTTCTTCTCCGAGAAAATGTTATTTTAGAGTGCGGCCCACATATTACCACGACCTCATGTCGACCATAAATTTATGCCGAAATCCCGAAGATTACTTGTTATCTCTCAAAAGTGTTCTAAGCTTACAAATTTTATCTCTCTCTTTCGTATATACAATGAAACACCTCGAGTGCAGTGGGTATACGTATTTTTAGAGGTGAGTCTCTTCGTTATCAAGGCTAGTTTCTTATTGATGTATCCTAAACTAATTTTCTAGGTTTTAAGGGGTAAAAAATATTATATGAAAATAAATGTAAAACTGAGGGTGATACACCAAATTGTATGAATTATTTGGTTGAGTACATGCAATTGATATGGAATGAATTTACGTCTGAAAGGCCACAATTTTACGAAGATAATTGAGGTAAACACTTTGATGTATTGAGGGATAAAATCACAACAATACTACTAAGTTACACATACACATTAATATCATGCAGAAATAACTTAATTTACAACAGGGTAAGATGATTAATTAGGGAATTCAACATTCATAAGATTAATGGAAACATACAGTAAGGCGTAAATAATTGGAAGGCGAGAAAAATAGTTCACATTCAAAGGGAAAAACTAGCAGAAAATTGCTTCAGCACTCTTGTATCTAAAAATTCCTCTTCTATGCTTTGTTAAGGCACACAATATATAGCAAAATTGATTCACCCACCCTTCTAAAAATAGACTAGGGTTGTACTCACCCATGCATCCTATTTTTATCATTTATTTAATAACTTAATACGAATAAAATAAAGAAAACTAATACAAGAGGACATTGGCCTTTGATTACATCACAGTCAAATTGTAGTTGATTGTCCTATTTTTAAGAAAAAACATGGGTGAATAATGCTAAAAATAAACTTTTCTTAGTGAGCAAGTCTCCTTGAGGTGCATGTAAATTTGTCTTCTTATGCTGTTTTTGCCCTTTTTTGAAGGCATGCAAAAATAATCCTCTATAAGAAAATAAATACTTTTGACCTCCAATAATCAACAAAATATTCACCTCACTGTGGGGACCACCGAGAGCACATGTGTAATCATAATAAACTTTTATTTTGTAAAAAATAAGGTAATTAAGTATTCAAAAGTTGCTGCATTTTGATGTTGACCTTTGCTCTATCCCTTATGACCACATGGAAAATTGGAATTCAAATTATATTTAATCCATCACAATCAGGTGGGACCCGACCTTACTGATTTAATCATTAGTCTCACCATGGTTTGGCCACTCTTGTGGACTTAGAAAATTATTGTGTTTTGAAATAATATGAGGCACTTTGTTTTAAAAGGGCACCATGTTACATTCGGCCATCTTTGTGGACTTAGGCATATTATAAGGTCTATCAGCTTTTTTATTATCATGGTATTATATAGTTGTTGGCCCCATTTTGCATTTGATTGGTCATAGACCATGGTTTAACCTTACCCTTTTGGGTGATCATTACACAATATAATTTGGTCATCTTTTGCATCATTTGGAGCTTGGACTATAGTCGATAAGTCAAAATGCAAATAATTTTTAAATAACAAGGGTTGGCCCCTTTGTGATGATGAGTCACCCCTCCATGCATTTTTTTTTTGGTGGCATTTTAACTCGGGTTGATCATGCTTTGGTATTTGGTGATCAATTTCTGACTGAGCATTAATATATGTAATTTTGATTCCATAGCTCTGATCTCAACCCATGATTAGGGATCTAATTTACATTGAATGAGGCATTCATACCCTAACAATGGTGGTTTACTTGAAGTTGGTGAACCTTTTTGAGTCGGTGATCTCTAATCCATTGAATCTCCTAGTCGTTGATCTTTTGACATGTTGGTTAGGGTTTCTGACCTAGAGTTTGGCATAGTAATGGCATCTAACCATGATGGTTTGCTTCACTTGGGGATCAATCCCTGAGTATTGATCTTGGTACTTTTCCTTCTCTACCTTTGATTCTCTGACTGTGGTTGAGTTTCATTTAACTCATCTCTCGAGTTTGAATGGTAAAGATCACTTGACCTTAATGATCACTTCATTTTGGATTTTTTTAGCCTATGGGTGAATCCTGGAAAAAACTTTGCTTGAGCGCATTGTTAGAAGCTTTTTGATGCTCGAGACCCAGTCCATTTTCAACCTTCTTAGCCTTTGAGCATCTATATATTTTGTGGTTTTTACTCTGTCCATGTTTTTGAGCAAGGTAGTCATGGGTGTTTTCTACCATTGTCGTGAACTTCAAGCTCTGTGTACTTTGTGAGGTCTCTGATTTCTTGGTCCCGAGATTTCAAGGTGAAGCATTGTGGTCATGGCCGCATCTTTCTTGTGAACTTTGAGCTCATTTTTTGAGGTTTGTCTAGTTTTGTATCTTTGTGCATCTTATATATTTAGTATTTTGCTCTATTAGAACTTTCTGAGTGAATTTGGATGATGCTCGTCATTTTTTAGGGTAACCCTTGAGCTTGGTTCCCAACTGTGAATGTGTTTTCTGAGTTTTTGGAACTCAGTGAGGTTTGTGGACACCATTTCTGTCCCTTTTGAGCTCTGTTAATTTGTCTTTATGAAATAATGGCCACCATGTCAACCTCTGTTGAGTTTGATTCTATGTATTTGGCATCTTTATTTAATAAAGATCTTTAAGTTTGATCTATAAGCATGATAACTATTTTATTAATTTGACTTCAAGATATTAATACTTTGGTCCTTATTTGCATATTTTTGTGATTTTGTGCACGGTTCCTTTGGGGATTTCGAGTTGAATCTCTTTCTGAATTCTTCTTTTAGCTCTAGAATCGATGATCTTCAAGATTTGTTCACCTTGACCCCTACTGGTAATTTCTTGTTTGATCCTTGACCCCCATTTTTAAACCCTGGTCACCTGATTAGCTGAACCTTGGATTTGATTGAGCTCATTAACTCTCTAAAATTGTAGATCAGTGCATTTTGAAATATGGGTATTCAGTTATCAACATTTCCTTTATTATAAGCTCGGATTGTTGCCTTTAAACAACCCAGTTCTGGGTATATTCCTACATTCTTTTGCTTGACGATGAATATTATGCTTCTTCATACTTATTCTATTGTAACTAGACCGAGTCTTGACTTCTTTTGAAAATGAACCAGTGAGTTGAATGAATTGATATTGAACTTCTTTCAGTCTGTTACCACTGTATTGATCCTTTGAGTTTTTGTATGATTTTGTTTCAATCATGGTCACTTAATTATAGGTCTGATCTTCATGAGTGATCAATGCTAGTCTCAATCTATCCATAAGCATCATATTTTCATTAATCTTGAGATATCCCTCTATACTACAATACCCAACTTGTGGGTTCAGCTCTCTATGGATGAATTTGTAGCTTCATAGCTCCATATTTTCTGTATTTATTTTCTGAAAGCTGGTATAAAACTTAACCATTTTCACCCTGCAGTGTATGCTTGAGTATTCAAAAAGGCATGACTGTAACTTCTCCTTGTGCTACTTTGAAAACATTGATGGGAATGCCCCCTCTCCATCAGGAGTTCTCCATGTTGTACTTTTTAGACTCACAGTTTCCTTTGTGCTTGCTGAGTTTATTTTACCCTGAAATTGGGCATGATTTGTGGCTTTGTATTTTTTGAGTTACAAATACCTGTTCATGTTGATCCACCTTGATTATATGATCATTTTGAAGGAAACTATAATTATTTGGCCCCAATTGTTGATAATCTGATAGATTTTATTTACTCAAATCCATGGATGGACCGTTCATCTCTTTGAATATGTGCTTTGACCCTTAATCTCAGTTATCAAGACTATGGTATTGTATTTTAGCATTTGCCTCTATGTTGTTCATTGGGTTGTACCTAATAAGATTGTCCTGTAATTTTATTCTTCTTCAGCTGTCTGGATTTCCTGAAACTTTCTTATTTGAAAACTTGGGCAAGATATGTTATTTTTGGGATTTTCTGTTCACTATTCCTACATGTTGAACATTGAAGTTTTTATTAAGATGTTGTAGTTCCATTCCCTTTCTACTTAAATATTGTATTTAGTCTTCATTATAGATTTAATATGCATGCTGGAAAATTGAAAATGTCCATTTTACATTGCAAATCCCTGTCAAAATTTTCCCAGATTCCCTTCTTTATTTTGTTTTAACTATAAATAGATAAACTTTCTTGATTCAAAATACATAATGTATCACTTCTTCTATTGAAGTTGATTTGTTGTTGGAAATTGAAAAATGATAACTGTTAACTTGATCATGTAATACTTTTCTACTTTATGCATTACTTATTTGATTAACATACAACTTTTAAAGCATGTATTAGTAAGAACATTATGATGGAAAGATGTAAAGGTCAATTTTACATGGAAAATCCCTATTAAAATTTTCTTAGATTTCCTTCTCATTCTTTTTAGTTGTAATCTTATCTTGATTTAACTTCAACCTTTAAATTCTGATTCTTCTTCTTCAGTTGCAATCTAAAACATGTACTTTTGTCTACAATTCTCTCCTTTGTTCCATATTAACTTCTTTTATCCCTAGAATAGTTGTTGAACTTTGAGTTGCATTCTTCCTTCATTCCTATCATGTACTTATGACTCATCTGCTTCATGTACCATAGGATAGAAGTTATTGAACTCTATAATCTTTATCTATAGTGAGGACTGTAAGATATGATTTATTTCTTCTTGGCTGCAACTTGTACCTACACACTTGAGAAAATAGTTAGAAAATATTTAGGATTTTTGGCCTCTCTTATGTCCATGTTTTCTTTTCTTCTCTTTCTTTCTTTTTGAGTGAGTAAATCATGTATGTAGTTTGATCTTCAAGTAATCTATATCTCCTATTGTTAAGAGATCCATATGCACAAATTAGGATAATATAGGAATATGGATTAACCTTGAAATCTTAATCCGATAGTTTCTCTTTTAATTTTTAGGTATAGTTCTTTCAAGAATGTAGATGGAGAGGGAACAAAGCTGAAGATGAAGATGCATCAATCGAAGGAGAAACCTCCAAAGGCAATGATGGGTTCACTCATACTCCTTTATTTTCTATTTCATGCATGTGTAACTCTTATTTCAGTAGTTGTACTTTACTTTCCAGTTACATCCCATGGCTTGTGTGGGAACATTTTGAAATTCCTTATGAATAAAACATTGAATTGTGAAATTGAGTTGTGTATTTCCTTCTACATTTCTACTTTTTGATATGGATTGTATGATGAACTAAATAACCTAATAATATAATTTAATGTCTTAATAATAAAGGGAAGAACATTAAATAATACTTGTAACATCCAGTAATGAACTCTGATTTCTATAATCTGCAGTCATGATTGCTCCTCCAAAACCTAACACTTCATTTATTCTGAAATTTGACATCTTCATCAAGAAAAAACATCTGTCCTTTGGGGATTTATGTTCTTTTGTTGAAGATAGCATGAAATTATAGACTATGTGATCTGTTATGTTTTGTAACAATGCACATATAACTGTAGATTTCATGTAATCATTAATTAATTCAAAAGTAACAATATTGTCTAAAATAACCTCCCTAGCTTAGGTTTACTTCATCCATGTTGTCCATCATAACGAAGTTTTGAGTTGGACATCTTTACACAAGTGCGAAAATTGTCAACATTTACGGCGATCCGCGAGGGAAAGATGCCTACTATCTTACAAACTAGTGCTTTGCTCTTTTCCATTGGGCATGGATTCTAAAGCATGTGACAAAAATCTACCATCACGAAGGTCGAAACCCTTACGAAACAAACTAAAAAAGGGGAAAGGATATGGTAAACTAGATCACGTGCATGAATGCACTTATTTAATTGAAAAACCATTACAATGTGTAGGAAATGCACTTATTAAAGGAAATCCTCCTCTAAATAGACAACTTTGTAGGATTTTCAATAACGGTGTTTGAGAAACATACCATTGAAGGAATGGGAAGTTCCTCTCCATTCAGCCTTGAAAACTAAAAATTTTTGTGCTCTTTGCAAGCTAAATCATGTAAGGACCACTCCAAACTATATCTAACTTCATGTGTCTTCCTGGCTTTGCAAGATAAATATCCCAATTTAACACAATATCTCCTTCATTGAAGATTCTGAATTTGGCTTTCTTATCAAAAGTCTTCTTCATCTGTTTCTAATTCTTTTCCGTGTTCTCATGAAATTGATCTCTTAGCTCTTGTAATTCTATCAATTTTACATAATGAACCTATAATGGTTCATTTTCGCACCCATTTGATCAACAAATCTAATGCGGCTAACTCAACTAAAATAGGAATTCTTGCTTCTCTTATGTAAACAAACTTAAATGGTGAATTGCCAACTGATATTTTAGGAGTCACTCTATTAGCCTAAAGTGTTGAATTCAACATTAGATGCCAAGCTCTCTGGTTATCTTTGAGTGTTCTTCTGATGATCCTTAAAAGATTCTTGTTAGTAATTTCAGCTAACCCATTACCTTGTGGGTAATAATTAGATGAAGAACTTAGATAAATTCCATGGTTAACATCCCAATCTGTTACCTTTGCACTAAGAAATGCTAAAGCATTATCTGATATGATAGTTGTTGGAACACCAAATCTGCAAACTATACCTTCATAAAAGGATAGTATCAAAGTTTCATTAGCATCTTTCAAGGCTATTACTTCAGTCTAGGTAAAGTAATCTGTAGCTCAACATCAACATCAACATCAAAATCAAAGCTGTCAAAATCCACTTCTGTCCTTATGATGAATGCAGGTTTATCATGTGAATAAAATCAGGCCCACTTTGCATAAAAGGTTGATCAATTGAAATAGGTTGTAAGGGCAGCGAAGCTAAACATTCTTTTCCAACAAAGAAAGCACATTTCTTACACTTTCTAATCCATTTGAAATAGTCCTTGAATATGTTGGGCCAATAGTAACCAGCTTTCATAATTTTTAAGGCTATGGTACATGCTGAGAAATGACCTCCTGCAGGTCCTTCATGGAATTTTGATAATAATTGCTGAATTTTATCATAGTCAACACATCGCAGCAAGATTCCATTTATATCCTTTTTAAATAATACACCATCAATGAAAACATAGGGTACAACTTGTAATCTAAAATACCTTTTTTTATTCTTTTCCATACCTTCCGAATAGATGCCATGTTGTAGATAGTTAACTAAATCAGTCATCCATCTTGATTCCTAAACTTCTTGAGCAAGTTCAGGTTACTGATTTTTTGGCTGAACCATGATGTTTGATTGCTGATATGTAATTTTAGCATGTTGTTTTGAATCATTAGGTTCTATAATCTGTTGTTTTTCCATATCAATAATTATATGTTAACACAAGCCTTTTCCTTGAAGCCGTCTTTGCAACTCAAATATCAACATCATATCCCAAAACCTTCGTTATCTAACTGCTCTTTTCTCATCAATTCTTTATTTAACAAGAAAGCTTTCACACTTGGATGAGAAACAAGAACATGAATTTTGTTGTTTGAAAGCATGTACTTAAAATACTTTAGCACTCACACTATTGAAAGTACTTATTTTTCAAGAAATGTGTGCCCTATTTTGTAATGTCGTTTAAGATATGCTCAAAGAAAGCAATTGGCTACTCAACATTTTCATCATTAACTTGAGTTAATATGGCTGATATTGTTTCAACTCCTGAAATTGCATACATTGTAAAATCTTTATCAAAATTTGGATTTGCAAGAGTAGGAGCTTGAGAGATGGATGCCTTAATTGATTCAATCCCTTCTCTCCCTTCAATGGTCCAAGAGAAATTCTTCTCTTGCTTTCACCTAGCTATCAATGGTTTCACCAATGTTGCAAAATCTGGAATAAATGTTTTAACAAAGTTGATTTTTCAAAGAAAACTTTGTAATGCCTTCTTATGATGAGTTAATGATAGCTATGATATGGCTTCGATCTTGAAAGGATCAATTGATAAACCTTGTTTAGAAATAATATTACCAAGTGATTTACCTTGATGTACTAAAAATATAGACTTTAGCAGGTTCAAAGATATTCCAAACTATCTGCATAACTAAAAATTTTACCTTAGATGTATTAGATGTTCTTCTAAATTTTTGAGAATACAGTAACATCATCTAAATAAACAAGGATGCATTTATTTAACAAGTTGTGAAAATCCATGTCCATTGCATGTTGAAATGTTGCACCAACATTTGAAAGGCCAAAAGGAATTATTTTGTAAGAATAAGTACCCCACTTAGTGGTGAAAGTTGTTTTGTACCTATCTTCTTCTTGGACTAAAATCTGATTGTATCCACTATAACCATCTAGAAGAGATAGTCTATCTGAACCAGAAACTATTCTCAAAATCTGATCCATATTTGGAAGTGGGTAGTGATATTTTAATGAAGCTTTATTAAGATCTCTAAAATCCACACATAATCTGATTTCTCCATTTTCTTCCTAACAGGAACAAGATTGGCTACCAAACTTGAATGCTTAACTGGAAAGATAATACCTGATTCGATTAACTTAGATAACTTTTTCCTCATAAGAGACTCTATTTTGGGATTTATAGGCCTCTATTTTTTCCTAAGCTGAGCAGAAATTTGGTACATGTAATTCAATAGTGTTTTATGCTAAAATGGGATCAAACCCTTCAGTCTTGTTATTTCCAAATAGCGAAAACATCTTTAAATTCCTTACAAAGATTAATAAAGGAATTTTTTCAACTAAAGAACATACCTTTCTAAGAAACAATTTTTTTCCTTCATCAACTGAGATCTCTTCATAGTTATCAACATGTGTTGACATCTTAGTTTTGACCTTCCTTAACTAATCCTAAGTGTTGAAGATGTCTTCTAATGTGACTAGACCTTAAGGCAATTTATTTGTCTTTTATTGAACAATATGGTCACCATATAAGTGATGTAATTTATATTGATTTTCTATACAAAATTCAGATTCTTGGTGCAAAAACCTATAGATTTGATCATCAATTTCGAAAACCTTCCAATTCAAGTCATTATCAGGTATCAAAGGCCTAACAATCAGCTTTATATAAGGCTGAATTTTGCTATTTTTAATCTATTCTAGCACTTCAAAACTTGCACAAATTGTTTCAAGCCTTTCCGCATGCTTATTTTTTTGTTCTAGAGATGGACTAGATGTTAATAGCTTAGAAATATTCCATTAAGTCTAAAACACTATGTCTGTAAGTCTTCATTAATGGATTCTTACAAACATTAAAATTTCTTACTTGATTGATAACTAACTCATAATCACCAAAGATCTGTAGCATGTTAATACCTCTCTTTCGGCCCAAAGTAAGCTATGAATTAATGCTTCATATTTATTTGCATTATAAGTGCATGAAAACTAGAGACTCAAAGCTAAGAAATACCTCTTGTTTGTTGGGAAAGTGAGCATCAAACCTATTCCTTGTCCTTTCTTGTTCTTAGCTCCATCAAAATAAAGATTCCAAATCCATTCTCTGTATTTTTTTGTTTTGGACAAAGAAGGGAATCGGTGTGTTTTCTTCATGTAAACAATACACACCAAACATATGTTCTTAAAATTCTTTAAAAGGATCATGAGTGTGTTCTTCATGTGTCTTTTCATCCATAAATAGGTTAGAAATACCATCCAATGCTGAAATATGAGTTGTATTATCAAAATCAGACATTGTCTAAGGCTACATAATTAGCTACTACATTAGAAGCATGAGGCTCAATGTGAAATTTGGCCAATGGTTCTGAATTAATAGTAACCTTGGTCCCATAACGAGTAGAAAAATAAGAAAGACCAATTTGAAGAGAGATAACCTCCTTTTTGCTATGAAATCTCTTGATAAACATATAACAAAGTAAGGAGGTAAATCTACAACAATAATATCTTGCAGAATGGAAACATTTGGGCAAGCATGCAATGTTACCTCTAGATTTATGATGACACATATTGTATTAGTTGTAGTTCCATCCAACTGTAGGACACTCTTTTCTATAGGTTCATACTGCAGACCCAATTTTTCTGCAATTGCTTTTGGCATAACTATGCTACTTGCACCACTGTCCACCATATAGTTATGAACAAGATGTTCTCTAATAATCAGTGATAGATAAAATGGTGGTGGCTTCTTGATGTCATGAGAATTTAAGAATTTCTGAACCATCCATTTAACCTCTTTGATGTGGTCTTGTTCAATTGTTCCAAGGACCATGTCTACTTTCAAGACTTATTTTTATGCTATTTTAGAAGAAATCTACAACTTAGCTAGTTTGTGAGAAGGTAAATGTTAGTGTAGAAACACAGCACCCCCAAATGGCCTCATATTTTAGTGGAGAATTTGGTGTAATTACATAACATTGGACCATCTCTCAAGCTCTGGGACTTGTAAAACTTGAGATGAACCTCCAGAGAAGGTTGGTTCCTGCTTCCTAATCTACTTACCACAAGCTACTCTAGTACAGAAAGAGATAACCTATCCTAATATAACCATTTCAAGGGGACAAGGAGATAGAGAGGGTGAAAGAGAGCCTACACTAAGTGGTGATACACTAGAAAAGGAAGTGGCTGATCACGGATCCAAATTTCGAAAGTGGAGAGAGGTGAGCAGAGGAGAGGGTGGACAAGATGTACCACAGACTAGAGATAGAGTTCACATAGAACACCACTTCAAACCCATTAAACACAGCTCCCAAAACCTATAATAGACATCAGAAATATGCACAGTATACCTTGCAATGATGAGAGGCAAGAAGAGACAATAAAATAAGGAAGGATGGAAAAAATGCATCACAAAACATATTTTATTGCTCCATGAGTTCACATAATACATCATTAGTGGGCAAGAGGCAAGAAAATTCCATTACAGAGCCATGAGAAGAGGCTTAGACTCCACATTCTACCCTAAGGAAGAAAGAGAGGGAGAAGAGGATAAACAAAGACCGAACATATGAATATGCCCCTCCTTTACAATATATAGAAGAATGAGAGAGAAAGAGAGGGAAAATAAAACTCTATTCCAACCACCCCATACGATGCATTAAATCCCGCTCTAAAATCTCAACCACCATCCCTAAATGCCCCCTAAAAATCCACCTATAATGTGTCAAGTCTGCACTCTACATGTCTTTTTTGCATGTTAAAGAAGGAAGAAAAGCAGATCAAAATCAAATCTGGGTGGTTTAAGCAATTGGATCCTTTATTAATATCTTACAAGAATATTTCCTACATTTCACCAACTTGACCTTATCAAAATTAAAGTTTTAGGACTCCATGGTTTAGAGGATGTCGAGTCTTTCCAAAAAGTCTTCTCCTGCCCAAATCTGAGTTCCCAATCGAAAGATTAGGGTTAAGTGGGTGCGTATATTTAAAAGAATCGGTCCATACCAAGTCCATGTGGTAGCCATTGTGCTCATTTGAGATTTCTCCCCTTTCCTTCACTCTTAAATTTGTGCCCATGACACATGTGGAATCATCCGTGGGCTCCCCTATTTCCTTTATATCCTACTTGAGTCAATCTTGGTGGAGGCACTTTTCTCAGGCCGAGACACGTGGAGGCTTTGCGTGTGTTTGGAAAGCGCCCCGGACTTTACCTTTGGAGTTGTGCGGATACAACATGTGGAGACCTCTATGGGCCTTTTGAATTTTCAAAGCCCACCCTTACGTCTTTAGACTCCGACCATGTGGAGGGATGGCACTCGTTTGAGAATTTCCTTTTGGGTCGCGCCTTTGAAATTCCACTAATGAAACATGTGGCTCATACTGCTATCTCTACCCAATTTTGAATTTTTAATGGCCAATGAGACCTTTCTCTGACCCTCAGCTACATGGCATACTGGTGCTCATTTGAGAACCACCCTTTGGACCCAACTTAGGAGTTGCGCTAGATTGACACATGGAGGCTTCAGCTTTGACTCTTTGACTTATCAACCACCGAATCTATCTGTTTGGCTTATGAACACATGGCGTCTTTGGTGCATGTTTGGTGTTTTTGTTTCACCGCACCTTTTGGAATTATGCCAAAACAACCACGTGGCACCTTTCGTGAGCCTATTTTTTCTACCCCTATCCAACCCATATTCGAAATCGAGACTTAGAGTTTTTTCCTTCATTTTCTTCCTTTTGTGTGCTCTGGACTCTTTTAATGGAACTAGTCTCCTCTATCAACCCTTCTCTTTACTTGATTCGATCTCGCCTATCCCCTTGTTTTCATTCTCGGAATGTGTGCTCACATGTCCGAATCTTCCCCTTCAATTTTCTTTATGTGTGGGGTCATGTTTGACCAAATTTTTGGGGGTGAATTTGGGATAATAGTTTGGTGACTCACGGGGACATCTTCCTACTAGATGAAGGGACCAGTAGCCTTGTTGCATCCATTGGGCATGGATTCACAAATAATATCCTAGTACTGACCCTTCTTTAAATCCTTCTCGTAGAGACCCTGAGCTTTCCTCATTATCTGTACTCTCAATTTTTAAGAAAATCTTGGAAATGGGGTTTCTGAGAGTAGAAAGATGTATTGACCCAAGGCTTTCATTTGTCCCTGAAATGGATTGTAGGCATGCTGAATTACATGGTGATACAACCTCGGAGCAACAAAACACAACAACACGCACTATGTACAAATATTAAATCATGCATGCCTCAAATGAGACATGCAGAGTGTGCTGCAAAAGAACTTTTCTCACTAAATCAAATCTACTCCTACTCCTATACTAACCCTAACAAAGAAAATCTAAACAAATCCTACCACAGGAAGGGAGAAATAGCTTCCCTTTCTCAGAAAATGTGGCCATGTATATGATTTGGCACTAAACATGGTAGTTACAATGAGTGAGAAATCGACAAGAGGCCGATCTTCCACCCATATCATCAAGGTATCAACTGGGAAAAAACAAATGCCTCTTATAATTGTTCTACATTTGGACTAAAGAGGCATTAAAGCTGACCCTTAGTACTTTAATACTCATCCTCATGCCCTGGAGTGAGCATGACTAGTTTTGGCTTCTCCCTTGGCTCCAATGAAGCTAAGTATCTGATAAGGCACAGTTTGGTCCTTTGGGTGTGCCCCTTCCTTTGAATTTAAAATACAAGAATGGAGTCTTTCTGCTGACCTTCTTGGGTGAGTGATGTGAGAGAAATGGGTGAGATGGGATCCTCATTCCCTTTTACTTCCTCTTCCTTAGCAAAGTATGGGAGATTCATATCTTCCAACCTTAGTTCCAGAAGGCTGTCATGAAGTGCAGGATGTTGTTCTTCAAGGCTCTCATTCATGGTAGTAGGATCATGTACTTGGAAAATTAATGATGGAGGAGAAAATGATGTGATCTCTATGGGTTCCTTTCCATCAAATCACTACTCCAAGTCAAATAGATAATCTTCCTCCTTGTTGTCCTCTTATATGTGTTGAACCTCCTCCATGGTGTCCTTCGATCAGTAACTTGAGAACCATGGTTCCCCTCATCCTCAAACATGAAGTTTGAAAGCTCAAAATATTTTTTGACATTAGAGCTTGGAGGGGATGAAGTGGGAGGAATAACTAAAGGTTCTTTTATGGCCTACTCCACACTTGGAGCCTCTAAAACTACATGGTCCTTCTCCATAGTCATAATGTAATCCCCTTCTTTTGGATTTGGATTAACTCCTTCTTCCCATGCTTGTTTTTAGCTAGAGCTTCCACCATTTTCGATTGACCTCGGCCTCCTCCATAGGTTTAACCAAAAGGTAATCTTTGTAAACTCAAATCTAGTAGCCCAACTCTTTAGATTTTATATCATTTGTTCTCTGTTGAGTTCCTTTGCTTGATGTTCTCCTCGAGATGGTTTTGGGGTCTCTTCCCAACATGGACTTGGGAAGGAAATAGGAGGAGTGGTGGGTGGGGTCTCCACTAGTTATTTCCTTGTTTGTGGTGGAGGGGAAGGCATTGATTTTGGATCTTGTGGAGGGGACACAGATTCGAGAAGGGAAAAGGGAAGAGGAAATAAAATGAGATGGAAGACTAGAAGATGGGGAAGGGAATCAACACTCGGGGCAGTAGATGGGAAGCTTGGAAATTGAAGCTCAGGTTGAGATGGTGTTACTTGGGGAGTGAAAAGAAAGTTACCAGATGATGGTGTAGGACTTACCCATTGACAAGGCTCTCGACACCAAGTTCGTAGGCCTCTATCTCCTCAGTCCATTGTGCAAGTTAGGGCAGCATCTCAACCATGAATTCAAGCTTCTCTTACATGCTATAGTGTCTTGGAAAAGGGCCGACCCATGGACAAGGTTCCCTATAACCAATCCTAAATGCCTTCATTTGCATTGTATCCCTTGACTGCACCATGTTGGCCTCCATGTCGTTGAATATTTTCTAGCAAAACAACATTCTCCACATAACTATCACCATTGTATGTGTCCCCTTGTTCTTGATAAGCTCCATGGCCAAAATGGCTTTGACACTGCACATATGGGTAAGCATAATGGTTCTGGATCGATCATAATGCTGATTTGTAGGAGTTGGGAAATACATTGGAGGTGGACTGCATTATTGTAGGTGTGAATTCCATGAGGGAAATGAAGTCATGATTACACAACTTCATGAATGGTAGAAGATGAAAGAGATGGAAGAAAAATGGATGAAAATGGATGGGGAAAGGTTTGTAACTTTAGAGATGGGTTGTTGACTAGATGGAGTCACTAGATGTGCTTGCATGTGCCTCAATAGGCTGAATCCTAAAAGAGGGTTTAAAACCCATAAAACGAGGATCATAAGGGACGACGTGAACATCAACGCAGACATGTGAGCAGTAGTGTGAAGAGATCTTGGGAGGAGTGAGCATCAACCGAATGTGCATGTAAATATTTGAAACACGGGAAGAACTTGGTTAAGCCATAAAACTCTCCTCTATCTCATAGATCAAATGGGGTGTACATATAGGAGGTGATGAGTAACCCCTAGTGTTGCAATCATGACAACTCGAGTAGAGAGGGGGAGTTACATTCCCAGAATAGAAGTGTAACTCCCAATGACACATATGACACACTAATGTGATGACACACTAACGCACCGACACCTTGCGCGAAGGGAATCTCATAATGACCCGTAAATGACACATGGACCTACGATCTTACCTAAGTGAGATGAATCACCTAATTGTGGAATATAAAACACACCAACACCCCCTTCATCATAACTTGGGATGAGGTGGCAAGTCAGAAATGAGAAATGGGTCCCGGCACAAAGCCTGATGAGGTACCCATGTACAAGAAAGAAGTCTGAGTAGTGAAGGAAAACCCAGTGGGAAAAACATCCACCACAAGAGAACAAAACACTCTCTAATCTAAGAAAGATGCCAAAGATGGGTCCCAGCTATAGATGAGCCTGAAAAGGTACCCATGTACAAAGAGGCAATCTCTCGGAAAGAAGAAGAAGAGAGAAGAAGAGGGAGACGAGAGGAATGCAGAAGATTTCATGGATGGATCTGAACTCTGCAGCTCTAGGAAGTCTCCCAGAAGAATGTCGATGATGAGATCCTCTACCTCTAGACTGAAGAAGAGCCACCCACACCAAACTGTGTGCCTACCCTTAGGAAGGACATAAATGACATGTTGGAAGTATTCCCACTCCATAAAGGAAACTAGAAGGAAACAACAAAAAGAACTCTGAGTCTGGTGCACTGAAGTGTGACATAGGTCTAGCGAGTGAGTTCTAAGGAACTGGAGGTAATGCCACATGCGTAGAACTGTTAGAGTGTGAAGAGTGAACACCTGTAGAAAGGATGTCCACATGATGTGAAGGGAACAAAACATCCTCCACAATAGAAAAGGAATCCACATCTTAGGGTGGATCAATGAAGGTCCCTAGAAAATTGAAGTGGTAAGAATCCCGGAAGGGCACTCCCAACAATGGAGATGATGAACTCCTCTAAAAACCTATAGATGGATGAGGGACTGTAGTGCATCACAAGTAGACTCGTGAAAATATGACTAAGGTCAGCGGATACTGCGTCCCAATGAGGGGTCTCAACAAACAGAAGAGCTGATATCAGATAGGTATGAGTCATCCAATGAAGGCAAGAGGAGTGGAATGGGCCTCACACACTAGAAGTGGAAAGGAGGTAGGTGTAATGAATGTATGACACTTTGAGTAGGAGATTGCTCGATATCTAATGAGATGTGGGATGTGGAAACACTCTCTAGAATAGTGAGAGAAAGAGGAGAAGAGTCCTCTGTAGTACTATCTCGCATCGAACCGGGTACACAATCCTTGTCATGAAGTAGAAACAAATGAGTCTATGTCGGTGGAACTTCCATCACACAAAGAAATGGAGGAGATAACTAAATCAACAGCGATATGATAATGCGGCGTATGTGAAGGGTCTCCATGAGGGACTCGAAGAATGCTTCAAACATGGTGAGGTGGATCTCGAGTGTGCCACGTGAAACTAGAGATATCGAGAGACATGCATCATCATGTTACCAAAGACATGGTCACAAGTTTCAAGAAGTCCTCTAGATGACGATGATCGCGAGGTGCATGAACTCGGCCCAAGTAAGAAGGTTGAAAGACCCTCATAGGCGATGTAGTGTTCCATGGAAGCACACCAAGTTGAATAGTTCTCTCTCCCAAAGGTGAGAAGTGGTGGAGGTTATAAAGTGATCCTATGACACTAAAGTTTGGAAGTACCACTCTCCAGATGAAAATTCAAGATGCAAGGTGCATGAAAGCAAGACATCAGACTCATTCGATAATGCGTCTGCGTGCGAAAACCCAAGAGTACAAGAAACCCCCCAGAATGCGGCACTTTATAAAAGTAGTGAGTTTATAAACTATATAATGCCATCATGTAAAGTGCAAAAAATCATGCAACTTTGACTAAAGAAGTGCTCAAAAATGAGTAGTGAGTCAAAATTTATAACATTAAAGCGATTCCCATAGTCGATGGAAAAATACACTAGATGTTGTAAATGTATTAAAAAGTACATGAGATGGGTGCAAAGGGTATCATGTGGGTACTCATTGAAACAACATGGAATTTTAGTAGGGGTTTATTTTGACTGTGAGGGGGTTAGCCTCCCCGCCATCCCCTGGACCTCGCCCTCCGTCTTCGACGCTCGTAGGAGGGGATTAAATAAGCCAAAAACAACAGTCTAAAACTTATTACATGCCAATGAATGAAATTTTTGTTTTTTTAACACCCTAAAACATTAAAAAGGAGGTGGGGCCCATGTTTGAAGTGGCCAATGCCACATGGAGGAGCTTGAATGAGAAGCCACGTGCTGGTTTGGAGAGCAGTTGAGTTGTTGAAGGTGTGGTGTTGCTGCGAGAGAAGGAAAACGGCCAAACAAACCAGGTCCACATGTGAGGGGAAACCACCTAGAGGTGCTGTAGGTAATGAAGACCCCAAACCACCATTTGAAAACACCTATTTGAAAGCAGTCATTGTTGCTATTGCTGGAGATGAAAAAATGTTTTCTTATGCAAAAATAACACAGGAGGTGCTGGGAAACTGCGTTGGAGATCAAAGGTAACAGCAATGTGCAGGCTCGAGTAGATGAAAAAATGGCTGAGTAGAAGGCTAGCCTGGCTGGGAATGCGTGTGGAGGAGAAAAATGCAGGCCTGCAAGAAAAAACGTGAAGAACGCAGGAGATACGTGGATGCGGGCTGAAAAACCGTCAAGGCAGCTTCAAAAAATGTGCCAAAGAGAGCAGGTACGAGAAAGAGGGGATCCTAAACGTGGAGAATTTGGGCCAAGCTTGAGCACCTCAAGAGAGTGCAAACCAATGCAAATAACTCAACGCAGAGGCAACAACAAACCAGGGGTAAACAACGAGCTGAATGAGAGCAGGCGTGCGGAGTTTAGTTAGAACAAGGGCCGAGGTGTTGTCGACAATAAAATTTTCCTCCGTAATTAGTAGTAGCATCCAATAGAATATAACAGCTAGCTATCGGTACGATGCCGCCAATAATGTATGGTACGGTAATAGTCAAAAGTACAATAGGAATCTTGTGGTAAAAGTAAATATTTGTCGTAAGTGGTCCGGTAATGTTAAAATGTCAAAGTTAGGATAAGTAGAGTAAGTAGGGTCTACATGATTAGGAATTAGAAATATTATATTGGTAATAAGGATAAGGAGTGAGGTCAAAAATATTTTGTGTATTTTATTTGTAAAAGTCTAAAAATTTGGAACCCATGTGAAATGATAAGGTTTATCTTATCTTAAAAGATAAGCTTACATATGTACAGATAAGAGTTAAGGTATGGAATATGATTCATCGAGTAGATTTCTTATCCTATCTTAGAGATAAGATGGATAAGCCTGGAAATTCTATAAATAGAGAGGCCACCCCCTCATTTAGCATAGAAGGAAGTAGTGAGAAATATTGTATGAGTAAGTGTGAAGGAAGCAATCATTTTGAAGGTGTGTTAAAGAAGCCATTAAGAGGTGTAATTGTGAAGTTTCTCCCATAGTTCTTGTTGGAAGGTAGGTGAAGTCAAGAACACTTGAAGTACCTCATGGGTGAGATTGTAAAAATTTCATGTCGATATTATAATTTACACTTATATTTAATATTTGTCATCATTCCTTATTATCATGGTCTATGGTATTCTTGTGTTATGTTTGTTGTTGTGTTTCTAGATTACATCCACCAAACTAAAAGTTTTACATTAGTAAATAATAATAGCACGAGGAGTTCTCGGTGAAGAATTATCATAGTTCCGGATTGGTGATGATAGTGCTAAATTCTTGAGCGGGGTCTGTAACCTTAAACTATAATATACTCCGAAAGGCACTCAGGCAATTCCAGAGCACTCGAAAAAGAGCCATGAAAATCCTGAATAAGGAGGTAGAGTGAGTTGAGGAAGCACGAGCTCTAAACACACTTGTAAACTTGGAGAATTGAGTGGTCAAAGACACTAAACTCGAAAAACACCAAAAACTTGAACACAACCAAATGAACCATGAACAACCCAAGTATAGGTATAGACACCCCCGAAATCAGTGCAAGTAGAGCATGGTCAGAATTTCCATTACGACGCATGCAATGAAATCTGAATATCACGCCGAAGCTAGAAAAAATGCACAAATGCCATTGAGTGCACGATCCACAAGATCCACTTTGATACCATGAAAGAGGGTTTAAAACCCGTAAGCAAGGATCATGAGGTATGACGTGCACATCAACGGATGTGTGAACGGTCAGCATGAAGAGATCTCGGGAGAAGCGAGCATCAACCGAATGTGCATGCAAAGATTTGAAACATGGGCAGAACCTGGTTAATCCATAAAACTCTCTTGTATCTCATATATCAAATGGGGTGTACATATAGGAGGTACTAAGTAACTCCATGTTGCTATCATGAGAACTTGAGTAGAGAGGGGAGTTACATTCCCATAATAGAAGTGTAACTCCCAATGACGCATATGACGCACTAACACACTAACACACTGAAGCGTAAGGGAATCACATAATGACCCCTAAATGAAACATGGACCTACGATCTCACTTTGAAGTGAGATGACTCACCTAATGATGTGGAAAATAACACACACCAACAAATCCTAATAGGAACACACCAACCTCGCTAAGATGAAGTGGTAAGATTCTTCTGACTGGCCCCACCAAAAAGCAAAATTGTTAGTGTGGTTGCATGGTGGATTATGATTTGTTGTTAATAATGAGACACCTTGGAAAGATGAAAGATATAACCTTAGTGTCCCACCAGGTGGGCCAAAAATGTTAGTGTAGAATCATAGCACCCCCGAATGGCCTCAGATCCGAGTGGTGCATTTGGTATGATTACACAACATTAGACCATCTATCCACCATGGGACTTGCAAAAAGCGAGATGGACCTCCACGAGAAGGCTAGTTTCTAAATCCTAATCTACCTGTCACAAGCTACTCTAGTGTAGGAAAAGCTAACCTATCCTAATCTAACCATTCCAAGGGGACATGGAGAGAGAGAGGGGTGAAAGAGATCCTACACTAAGTGGTGATACACCAAAAAAGGAAGTGATGATGACGGATCCAAACCGCTTAAAGTGGAGGGAGGTGAGAAAGTATAGGGTGGATAAGATGTACCATAGACCGTAGATAGAGTTCACAAAAACACCACCACAGCTCCCAAAACCTGCAATAAGCATCGAAATATGCACAAAATACCTGTAATGATGAGAGGAAAGAAGAGATAGTAAAATAAGGATGGAAAACTGCATCAAAAACATATTCTATTGCTCCATGAGTTCACACGAGTACATCATTAGTGGGCAAGGGCAAGAGAATTCTATTACAGAGCCGTGAGAAGAGGCTTAGACTCCACATTCTACCCTTAGGATGAAAGAGAGAGGGGGAGAGAGGAGAAACAATGACTAACCATTTGAATATGCCCCTCCTTTACAATATATAGAAGAATGAGAGAGAAAGAGAGAGGGAAAATTAAACTCTATTCCAACCACCCCTTTGTGTTGCATTGAATCTTGCTTTGAAAGATCAACCACTTTTGTCCCTCAATTCCCTAAAATCTACCTACAATCATCAATTCCACCACTCTACATGTTTATTTTTCATGTTGAAGAAGGAAGAACGGTGGATCAAAATCAAATCTAGGTGGTTGAAGCAATCAAATCCTTCATTAATATATTACAAGACATTTTCCTACTTCTCACCCACCCGACCACACAATATTAAATTTTTAGGCCTCCATGATCTAGAGGATGTCTAGCCCTTTTCAAAAGTCTTCTCTCACCCAAATCTGAGTTCCCAATTAAAATATATGGTTGTATGAAGATCAGGGTCCCATGCATGTAATATTTAAAAGAGTCTATCCTTACTGGGTCCATGTGGCATCCACGTGCTCATTTGATATTTTGACCCTTTTCCTTCACTCTTAAAATTTCACCCATGAGACATGTGGCATTGTCCATGGGCTCCCCTATTTCCTTTTTATCCTACCTAAGTCCTTTCTTCTTGTGGAGGAACTATGCCCGACCCGAGACATGTGGAGGCTTCGTGCATGTTTAGAAACTACCCCAGACTTTACCTTTGGAGTTGCACAGATATCGACACGTGGAGACCTCCACGAGGATTTGGAATTTTCAATGGCCACCCTTACCTCTTCGGAATTCAACCACGTGGTGGGATGACACTCATTTGGGAATGCCTTTTGAGCCACCCCTTTGAAATTGCACCGATGAAACACATGGCTCCTTCCACTAGCTCCGCCCCATTTTGACTTTTCAATGGCCGATGAGACCTTTATCTTACCCTCAACTCACATGGAAAACTAGAGCTCATTTGAGAACCACCCTTTGGACCCAACTTAGGAGTTGCGGCTGGATTGATACGTGGAGGCTTCCTACTTTGACTCTTTGACTAGTCAATTGTCGAATCTGTCTTTTTGGCTCATGAATGTGTTGCGAGGCTAGTGCATGTTTGGAGTTTCTGTTTCACTGCGCCTTTTGGAATTGCACCAAGATGATGCATGGCACCTTCCGTGAGCCTGTTTGTTCTGCCCCAAACCAACTCATATTCAAAGTGTGAGACTTCAAACATTTTACCTGATTTTCTCCCTTCTGTGCACTCTAGACTCTTTTAACGCCGTTGGTCTCATCTATCGACCTTGATCATTAATTGAGTTAATCTCGCTTGCCCCATTATTTTCATTCGAAATGTGAGCTTGTGGTTTGAATTGTCCCCTTAATATTTTCTTTATGTCTAGGGTTAGTGTTAGACTAAATTTTCGAGGGGAAAATTTAGGATAACCGTAAATCTTGCTGCCCTAGAATACTTATAGCATCCCACATTGAGATGTTAACATTATGATTTTTCATTACATCAACAATGTTAAAAGAAGCAAAAATTTAGAGACAGATTCTACTATTTTAGCATAGGCTTTGGTGAAAATTGATTCTACTTTAGTTGCTTTTGATATCTGAGGTATAAATAACCTTCTTGGATCAGGATGTAGTTGTTTTTTCTGCTCTTTACCAGTTGACACACCTACTATTTTTTGAGGAACAACAACACTGTTAGCTGGTTTTGGGCTTATAGTTGTTGTTTTATTAGTGATGGGTAAAACAGGCCTATTCTGCTATTTTTTACTTTTTGTAGCCTTTTCTTGAGCCCTAGTAGTAACTGCAATGAAATCATCCTCACTAAAACTAACTAAGTTCTATTCAGGTTCCTTTTAAACCTGAGTATCTTGCTACCCACCCTCCATTTGAGGCATGAACAATGTCTCAGATTGAGGTTGTGCAACAAGACTTATGTTCAGAAAAGCATTTGGGCAGCTTCACACTTGAATAAGGTTGAATTACAAGGTTGGCACCACTCTTCTGTAGCCATATTAACTAGAAATAAAGTGTTATATGAACTAGGATCCTTTGGGTCAAACTACCTTTGCTGATAAGGTTGCCTATAATTTTGATTCTGCTGGTAAGGCTGCCTATTTTGCTAGTTTTGCTTTGATAAGGAGCCTGATAAGGTCTACTAGGTAATGCAAGCCTATTCTCAATTGAATTTAGCTTATTCCCCATAGTTTGTAAAGCTTTAAAACATCATCTGATGGGGCTGCAAAAATGGGTTCTATAATTGTGATAGGTTGTGGGATAGGAGCTAAATCTACCCAAAAAGGCATTGAAGGCCTTGGAGCTAATTTTCTAGATGAATAAGGATATTTTCAACATGAATGGCAATATCATAGGTTGCTTGGAGAGTCTACATTGAAGGCCTTGGATATCGCAATATCATAGGCCTAGTTGAATAGTGATTTGAAAAACTTGTATCCGAATAAAGAAATTTATACGTGGTGAAGGAATATTAGGAGTAGGGTTATCAATACCACGCTTATTATAAGGTAAAATATTACGAGACTCTTCTCCTTCTTGTCGAATTCAAAGGTAAAGAAATAAAATCGAAGGAATTCCTCTTACTGATGATCTTTCAATTACTTTAGGCATGGAACATGTTACAATACCAAGCTTAAATTAGCTTTGCTGAGTCGCGAAATAGATCTTTAAATCTTTAGAATAAATTGTTACAGCTTGTTGTCCCGAAAGTAACTTTTATCGATGTAAATCTGTCATAGATCTATTGTGAATGTCTATAACTTGCATGTAGATCTGATTCATTCTCCCACCGGGTGTGCCAAAAATAGAAATGTTTACTATTTTTGCACTTGTGCAAAATGGCCAACTCGAAACTTCGTTCTGATGGATAGGATGGGTGAAGTATACCTAAGCTAGGGAGGTTCTTTCGGACAATATTATTACTATTGAATTAATTAATGATTACATAAAATCTGCAGCTATGTGTGTTGTTACAAAACATAATAGTCCTCTACATCATAAAATCATCATATTTTTATTCAATCAAAATTTGGTCAATATACTTCACCTTTTGAAAACTCCTACTACTTAGGGTTTTACTTGGGTTTTTGACCTCTTTACCTTCATAACATTCATTCATAAAAAATTGAAGATCAAAGCGACCTAATTATTCTTTTAAAACCTTCTATTTTCACCTTAGAATATTCCTTGATAGGAAAAAGGTCCAATGAAAAGCACATTGTCCACAACGAGCATTTGGAGTTGATTTTTGAGCTAGATTTTACATTTTTCTTCAACCCGTTTCACCAAAATAGTCATATCTTGTGAAATTCACATCATGGGCACCTTAATTTTGTTGACACCATCATAAATCATCCCTATAACATCTTTGATCATCAAAATTTCAATGACATGGCTCAATATCTCTAGTCACTAATACTTTCCTATACTTTCATATAACATTATATACGATGCAAGAACTAAACAAGAAACTTATGTAAATGGACCAAACATACCTCATATAACATTATATACCCGATCACATGCATAGAAGTTTCCATACCCCTCCCAAAGAGCACTTGTAACATGGAGAATCACCTATACCTGCATTATGCCATTAGTCCTTGTACTCAAGCACTCTAAAATCATGTTAACCGACATGCCAACATTCTTCCCAAGAAACCATGAACCTCACACTACCCAGAAACACCTCTTAGGCACCTATATGGGATCGCTAGAACAAGCATACATCACTGAATCCCTTTAGCATCTCAAACACATTTGAAACAATATGCCATCATCATGACATCATCCTTCAATATTCACTTTTGTCATTAATGTGTTTTTGTATCAATGACAACACCTAATAGGACACCATGCCAACAATCTCCCCTTTTTCATTGATGGAAAACACCCTAAACTTCTCCCCCTTTTTACATTAATGAAAAAAACATACCTTTACTTTACCCTCATTGCCTTCTTCAATTTTGTACCTCCTTTCTTTGGTTAGAAACATCAACCAAAGGTTTCAACTTACCTCATTTTCTTGTTTTTTCTCAAAAAATTTGAATTTTACCTTCATTTTGGGTATGCAAACAACAAGCTCCCCCTAGAAAGAGCACTTCCACAATCTAGAAAACATTAGTCAAGAATGTAAATGCATAATCTCACTTTTTAGGGGCACAAAGCATCATTTCCAACCTCCTAGGCATGCAAAAACACCAATTTTCTCCTATACCCTTGTTTTGAGCTTCACAACAACACTTTAGAAGTAGATACTTGTATAATTCATCCTATAATCCATGCCAACAATGATATTTAAGACCATACAACATCATTACTCAATCATTCCAGAAAATAAGCCATCATTTCTAGGTCTAGTATATTTAAATCAAGGCTTCTTCACACTCATTATAATATGGCAATACTAGGTTCCCATACCATATGTTTTAGTACATTTTAGGCTAATTTTGACATCCTCCTACATGATCACCATGCTTATAATTAACCAAAGATTACTCCCCTTGGCCGTAGTACTTCTATTCCTATCTCTTAAGCACAAACTTGACCAACCATCTATACTATTTAGTCTTGTAGACATTATTTCAACATTGAAAAGCTCTTGAACCACATCTTTAGTCTTCTATAGCCATTTATAGCTAAGATATTCCTAGGTATACCTTGGTAAGCTTGAGAAAGGAGTAAACATCATTTTCTTACCTTAAATGATCTTAAAAACACTATTGCAATCTTAACAAGGTACTCCCCTATCTTAATCATTCTTATAAACTTTCTTAGTCACCATGCACCTATAGTAATAACGTTTCTTGCTATGACATCAATCCAACACAATTAGATGACAAAAGGAAACAATATAGTACCATAACTCCCATGGGAAGAGAAAATGATGAATTTTTAACACCTAAACACTTGAACCATGCAGAATTTAGAGCTAAACAATGATCCCCACGACGGTATAAGATAGAAAAAAAAACTTCTTTATCAGCCAACCCATTATTTCTAAGTATTGTAGCTGGTCTCAATCTACTCTTGACGTGGAAGAAACATCAAATTGGCCAAATACTAGTTCATATCAACCATCATTCATGAGATTCACACACATATGTCATGATGAACTTAAATCAAGTGCTAAGAAAGCATCTTTTGACCTCATTTCTGCTAACACCATGTAAAATTAAGCCTCTTTGGGCTGTAGGTACAAATTATAGGAGCAAAGCCTAGTTTCATAGGCTTTCACAAGCAACATCATCCTTCCATATACTACGGTCTCTGGAAAATAATTAAAGAATGAACATACTTACCATTTCATCAATATATTGAGCTTGAATAACACTTCATATAACTATTCCCATACACCACTACCTCTTCTAGGTTACTAATATACACGTAGGTATTCACCTTCTACTAGGATTAGCATTTGGAATTCACATGCACTTATCAACTTTATGATAATAAAAGTGCACTCTAAAAATATTTAGACACTACAATAGAATCAGGAGCAAAGAACCATCACCACAAGGAACAAACGAAATATCAAACATACCTTCTGATAAGTAACCCTCTGTCATTGTATGCAGTGGGTCACCATTTTTGGATTATCCATGAAGAACACAATTAGACCTTAGTCACCACTATGCAAAATTATAAGAGACTCATCAAACTTTTAAGGACCCTTTAAACTTATGAGACATCTTTAAAAACCATGAATAATCTTGATAAAACAAGGAGATAGGGTTTTTGAATTAAACCCTCATGATTGTAAATTTTAAGCAATTTTCATATATAACTAAAGGTGTACACGTGACTTGAACCCCATGAGTCTAAATTATTCACAAAACATTTGAACTCAAAATTCCATCAATAGACCACTCAAAAATGAGATTCCAGGTGTACCGTTTGAATGAACTATGTTTAACATAGTCAAGGAAGTCAAGTAGTGATTTTGACATCATTTTTCTTTGTTCATCTTCAAACTAGTAGAATAACATACCAAGATCATGCTCAAATATGAATAACAGTTCCTCAACTTGTAGGTATCATGAATTATCATATCACATACCTATAACACCTTACTTAGCTTGTAGAAACCATGAAACTATGTTTTCTTGACTCTAACAGTGAACCTTTATTTCATAGGCATTGATCAAGTTTACACTTGATCGTCTTCATAACCATATTGATAGCATATTGTCATGCTTATAGATTCCTCATAAGATCTATGATAGAAGCTTATGAGATATTACTAACCCTTGGACCATGCAAAGACACCTGGGATTGACACCATGGCTGATTATGACAGTAAGACACACATGTTAAATGCTAAGACAAATCTTATGACTCTATACTTATGACGGACACCAATACAAAACTATTGGGACAGAACATACTCTATGATAACTTAAAAATAAACAAATTATGACTCATATAATACAAACAAGACTATTTTTGACAAATTATACATCATATACCAATATATATGCACCCAAATGACATGATCATGAAAACTTAAGAGAAATGACACCATTTAGACTCTCATAAGGATATGAAAAGATGACTCTAGACAATATAGGGATCATCATAGATGGATTTCATGGCATGATGACTCATGCACAAACCACTTAATGCTAATTTGCAATTTTAACTTAGATATGGAAGACTAAACGGAAATAAAATTGCACAAGAACCATCACAATGACCAAAAAGACTATGAAGAGCATAAATTATTATACCATGATATTTTAGAGATGAATCACAATGATATAGTTAGCTCCCCTCACCTAGATGCTTCATTTGTAATGGTATACCTTCAAGAGGAATAATGAAGGTATACTTGATCCATGGAGACCTAAAAGAAGGTCTTGATAATGTCCTAAGCATTCTTGGGCACCTACAATATTTGATCTTCCTCTCTTCTATGCTATGAGAACTATGTTATAGCTCTCTTATTAGTGTCAATTACTATTTTGAGACAATATTGTCTTCTCTTAGACTCCATGTTCTTCTAGGATCATTTCCTTGCAATCTAGCACCTTGAAAGTTGTTCTCATAACCTCTAGGCCTCTGATTCATTTTCATTTTTCTTGAGTAGGCATGAAAAAATACTTTTCCACATGACCAATCTCATTATAGTAGTAGCAAACAACTGAGTTCTTCCTTTTTAACCCTTCACTTTGACTAGGTCTATCATGCAAGAAAAAAACTATCAATTTTTCTTGGTCATTACAATTATAGCATAAAATTATTTTAGAAAACTCACTCCTATTGTCTCTCCAAGGATGATCATCTCTAGGATATCTTCTACACTCTTTAGATCTATGACCAAAAGCATTACAAGTAAAACAATGACCATTGAAAGTTCTTTCATACCTTGAAGCTTGGGGTTGTCTAATGGACCTTGGTATTTCATTGTTCTTGATAGGATTCACCTTCCTTTCTTCTTTCACAGTAGGTTTATCTAATTATTTGCTTGAAACACCAAATTCTAGCTCAACTTCTTTGTCCTTAGGCTCTTGTTTGAAGCCCAAACCAATCCTATCATCTGCAGCCCTTTGTTTGCTAAGTAGGTCATCTAGATCTTTAGTACTCTTTTCAAATTTTTACAAGGACATAGTATTCTTACTGATTTCTAGCAGCTCAGCCCTCAAAAACTCTATATCTTTCTCATATTGTGTAAAAATTCTCCTTATCCTGCATGTTAGAGACAAGAAAATTTACCTTATCTTCTAGCACCTTGTTTTCCTCAATAACCTTTGTAGAATCAATCACATATTGCTCATCCATCTTATGAAACTGATTTTCATATTCCTTAATCTGCAAGGTCATTTTTTTATTCTCTTTTTTAGTTTTCTCAAGTTCCCTTTTAATACTTTCAAGATCATCTATGTCCTCTTCACATTCCTTATCAGAAAAGTTACCATAACCAGAAATGAAATCACCTAAAAGAGAAGAACCATCACCCGAAGATCTCATAGCCTCCTTATTCATGAACAACGCTTCTTTACCTATGCTTCAATATTCATTTTCAGATTGAGAGTCTGATACACCACTACTAGCATCTAAAATTCATCATCTTGATTTAATTAAAACTTCTTTTATCCTTTTTGTAATTAGATCTCTTAAAGTTCTTCTTACCTTTTCCAAACTTGTAGTTCTTCTTCTTAGGTTCTTCCTCATGATCTTCATCATCATTTTATTTCTCATGCCTATGAGGACACTTAGTATAAAAATTTCCTACTTCTCCACAATTAAAGAATTTGAAAGGAAGTTTACCTCTATACTTACCAGAACCTTATTTCATTCTTCCTCGCAAAAACAAAGAGCTCCTCATCATCAAGATTAGATTTCTCCTTCTTTTACTGTAGACACTTTCTCCGTCATGAAGGATATCTCCTTCAAGGCAGGCTTAGAATCTATCAACCTCATCTCATAGGTTCTTAAGGTGCCATGTAGCTCATCCATATTTAGCTTGGTAAGATCCTTAGCTTCCTCTATAGATGATAATTTTGAATTAAAATTAGGAGTCAAATATCTTAGTACCTTTTGGAAAATAACTTCCTCTTTTAGATCTTCTCCTAATCCTTTCATACTGTTAAAAATCTTATCAACTCTAAGAAGATACATTATAATGTTCTCATAATAATTCATCTTAAGTGATCCAAATTAATTTCTAAAAGTTTTAAGCTTATCAATTCTTACCTTTGAGTCTCCTTCTTAGAGCACTTGAATTTTTCACATACCTCCTTTGCATTATAGCAATGCAACACCTTTCCCTTTTCATATTATCTAAGAACACCTAAGATAACAATGAAATAATTTGATTTGTTAGTGTATTCCTTCTTCTCCTCATTAGTGAGAGTGGAAGAAGTAGGAGTAGTATATCTTATTTCAACAGTGCTCCAAACCTTAAACCCTAGAGCCATGATATAGGACTTCATTATCATTCTCCAAAATATGTAATTCTCACCATAAAAAAATGTTTTCATTCCAACCATAGTGCTTCACTCCATTTTGTGCTTCAAGGATCTCTTTTAGACCTATCAAAATTCTACAAAGGGCTCGATTTTATACAAATTATTAGAATCACAATGGACTAATAGGGGCTGAATCAGTCCTTATAAAATTTCAAATTTAAACTTTCATATCTGAAACTTAAAATACCATAAGCATTCAATCACAATAACCACTTATTCAACTTTAAGAGTTTGCACACCATAAACCATCATTAAAACATATAACCATGAAAGCAAGAGTACACCATAAAAAAAAAAAAAGATATAAGTGGAAGCTCTCGAGGGGATGAAAACCAACTAAAAAACTATATTATATTGATATGTTTAAAAATTTAGTGCAGCACTAACCCCACAAAGAGCACTAACCCGAGTTTATTAGAGCACCAAACTTATAAGGAGCACCAACCCCTAATTTTGTGAAGAACCAAATCCACAAGTAGGCTACAACCCCCCATGATGATTAAGATCATGTTGATGCGTAATCACAACAGCCTTAAATGTTACAATTCGATAGATTGGAACTATCGGTGTGATTGCATAAAATTGAATTTTCCCAAAGTGTGGGACTTACATCGAGAAAGCTCTCCGAATGAAGGTTACTTCCTATTCCTCTGTTCTAATGGACACATACAAATTGTAGAGGGTCTACTATTCAAATCTACTCTATCTTGCCAAGGAGACATGGTTAAGAAGATTGCAAGGAAATAAACCTAAAACAATAGAGGTGATGCAACAAATGAATGTTGAACACCTAATTTTCCTTTAAACACAAGCCATAAACCACCATGCAAAATAACCAAGATTTTAATGAGAGATTAGGAAGATCTGATGAACATAAGATAGGGTTGAAATTCATCCACAAGCTTTTATTATTGCTCCATAGATTTGATATAGTCCATTATAATTTCCAAGAGAAAAAAACTTTCATTACAACTTGAATGGGAGTTTTTAACTCCATAAATCCACTTATAGACAAGAGAAGAAGGGAGGAGGTGCAAAGAAAAACTGCTAACCCTTAGAAAAATGCCCCTTCTTACAATATAGGAAGAAAGAGAGAAGGGGAGAGAAGAAAACTAAAATGTTGCTTCAACCACACTAGAATGCATTAAATTCACCTGAAAAAATGATGGGTGCCATGACAAAACCCATGCCTCCATGTACTCTTTCTTATTGGGCAAAAGGGAAGCCCATCGTTCACTATTGTGGTAGGTGGGAAACTTGGTACACCTTGAAAATGACAAATTATATTTTTCATTTTGAATAACTTAATGTATCGACACCAAGATATTTCCAAAAGTCATTCCTTTTGTAAATACGAGCTCCCAGTCATAAGTTATGGCCATCTCAAGCTCAGTGGTGTCATTACTGTAAAAATGGTGGGTGGTTTCCTTTGATCGGGGGATATTGTTTAGTGTCAAAACTTTCCTAAACTTCCTAGACCATACTAATGTAGTATATCCTTTAGAGAGCTTTAATGACTATAATAACATGAAAAATAGACATTCTGAGCTCAAGTTATGTCCGGTCAAAGTTTAGTCAGCGAAGTCAACTTTGGTCAATAGGTCAACAAGTGGACCAATGGCAAGGTGACACGTGGAAATTGGTGGCGACAAGGAAAAATTGATGGTCTTGTAATTTTTAATAATCAGTTCCATGGTATAGAGCTCATCATAAGATTTCGCGCATTTTGAATGGACCAATCTGAGTTCGTATCACGAAAGATATGCATAATCAAAGTTGTGGTTAAATAATGACATGGCACACTCTGGCGTGGACAAATGGCTTATTATAGGCATGACACTTGGGAGGTTTTTAGTGGTTTTGGATTTAAAATAATAATAATAATATTTTATTTAATCCATTCCATGGGTATAAGCCTAATCCCATGGGATAAGGAGGATTTTGTGGACAAAAAGCTATTTAAAGGTTTATCTTATCCCTTTCCCACCAAATTTGGGGTCAATGGCTAAATTGGGTGCCTAAACCTATGGAAGGGGGATTTGAACCCAACACCTCATCTAAAAAGACAAGCAACCTTACTAACCCACCATCCTCTTAAAAGTGGTATAAATAAAGTTCACTTGTATTTGTAATGGACAAGTGTCGTGCATGTCGAAGGAATAAGGAGCCGAGTTTTGGAAAAGTACAATGTTGTAGGCACTTCGCTCACTTCTAGATCTCGAGTTCTATTTGAAATTTGCTCAAATATTTGAGACAATTGTGATAATGTGATATTTTTTCCAATTTAGATCTTTTTGTGATAGAGTTATGTACTATTACAGTCACGTACAGGCGTAGAACCAAAGGGAGACACTACTCGCAAGTGGATCGGAAGTTGAAGGGCATAGGTTGAGCTCCATTAACATCCTTCGAAGGTCCTGAAACATATTTTTCAGGTTTTTGATTGATTATTGGTTAATGTAAAGGTTATTGTATTTACATTTTTCACATTATTAACTAACCTAGGGACTTAGAAATTCTAAACCCCGTAAACAATCTGGTGTTGTGTTCTGATTTTATTTTCAGTTTTTGATTATTTGCAATAATTGAATTTCATAAAAAGAATGTGGATGAAACTATAATCATTAATTTATAAAATTGGAAAATCGATTAAAATCAAGAAATAATGATTTTTGGGGCTTCGATCAAACAATGAAATTTTGAGTAAATTGCAAACTTAATTTTAGTTTGAATTCAGTCCTAAATCATATTTTGATCAGTTTTTGGAAGTATACAATCCTTTTAAGTTGATTAAAATTGAAGATCCTTGAAAGCGTTTAAAAGTGGAAAAAATAAAACACCCATTTTCGATCAAGTTTGGTATCGAATGTCAGTTATTATGCTTGCAAACTTGCTAATAAATCGAGTAAGTTTGGTATCGTAGCATTTATATTGCGGATTATTTTCTACTTGTGTTTGAAAATTTGGCTTCAATTTCAATAGTGATTTCAGTTTTCAGTGTGTAGACAGTTTTGGGGCTTTTTAATCTTATTTTACAATGCATTTTGGAAGTACAGGGTGTGTTTGCAGGAACATGGAATCATGGGCAAGTCATCCAAACAGGAGCAACTAGATGAGATTGAAGCCATAAACCACAAAATCCAAGAAGAAAACTCTTTCCTAAGAGCAAATTTTTATTCCTTGGAAGAGGAAATAGTGCAGTTAAAATCTGAGCCAAAATCCTCTATAACCAAGAAAGAGGAATATGTCAATGAGATGCTTGTAAAGAGCAAGAAGTTGAAGTGATTTGTTAAAGAGTTGTAGGAAGAAATACGGACCAAGGATGCCCTCTTGGAAAAGCTATAACAAGGTGAACATAAGAAGGAAATGCCTTCCAAATGAGATGTAGGTACTATGACATAATGCACTGTAAGTTGTTCACATTTTAATTCTTCCTCTCATTCAGTTTCTGATATTCCTTTGGATCAGTTTGAAAAACACACTAAGGGAATTGGGTCTAAACTAATGGTTAAGATGGGATTTAACAGAAATGGCCTTGGTAAAAATGGACAAGGTGATGCTAATCCAGTAGATGTAGAGGATCAGCATTGGTTTTCAGGTTTGGGTTATTCTAGTGGGCAAATGGAAATTGGAGAAAGTTCCAATGTAGCTGAAGGAAGACAAGCTTCTAACAGCCAAGGATCTACACCTCTAGAATTACAGGATTGCACCATCAGGAGGAACAAGGAAAGGTGTAAGAAAGCAAGTAAATGAGGTAATGAAATTCCACCTCCTCCCTCTTACACTAAAAATAGCACTAAGGGGAAATTTAATCCTAAGATAGTTTTCATTAGGATCAGTCTCACTTGTCTTTTAGTCGAAAACCATCGACCTCTAAAATCCCAAAATTCTTAGTTTCAAACATTTTCATTTTAGAGGTTGAGCTACTATTCACTGCTCAAAATGGCCTAAGAGTTCCGAAATTCGAAAACTTGAAAGTTCGTAAGTTTGAAATTTCAAACTTTAGGAATTTGGAATTTAGGACATTGAGTTTCCGAAAGTCCAAATTTGAGACTTCGGAGTTTCATGTTTCTAAACTTGTTTGCACATTTTTCCAACTTCGCGCCTTGAGAGTTCTGAAACCCAGAAACATGAAAGTCTAAAATTTCAGACTTTCGGACATTGGTATTTCAGACTTTGTCGATCCCTTTTTCGTTCTCGCTCTCTAAGATCTCTGAAACCTCGAAACCTGAAATTCTAAAATTTTGGATTTTCAGAGTTTCATATTTCAAAACATTTGCATTATTTTTCTGATTTTACGCTCCAGAGTTTCAAACCACGAAAATAGAAAGTCTGAAATTTTAGACTTTCAGAGTTTCAGACTTGAGTCTTCGGACTTATTGTTCCCTTTTTCACCAACCGAAATCCAGAAATTCCGAAATGCTCCACCTATAAAGTACAAAATTTTGGATTTTAGACTTCTTATTTTCCCGAAATCTCTACAACTTTCTCGGACCTACTTCAACCTTTTGGACTAACTTTGAAATACAAGCCTTCATGAATGAAATAACTCCTCCATTTTCGTTGCATGCAAGTTCTTGTTTGTCCAATTTTTCCTAAGGGAAAAATTGGATAACATAACCCACGAAACCAAATTATGATGTGAAGATGTCTTATTTTTTTCTCGTGACAATTGATAGAGATCAAATATTCATCTCACTTTCCTTCACTCAAACCCTAGATGATCAATCTTCTCAAAATAAGCTCTTGATCATTCAACAATTTATCAAACCCTTAATCTCATGTTCTCTTTGATTTTTTCAACCTTTAAGAAACTTTGATCAAACTTAATTCATGCTCAAATACCTACATAAAAATCAACCTAGGTCATTCCGCCATACACACTCTCAATTAGTTCATAAAATCACCAAAATCAGGCTTATTATATGCTTTTCACCTTTCATAATTAGGCCCAAATTTTTACCTCCATTTGTTTCGACAAATACATCAAACAAACATTTAAAATTTTTAATACAATAGATATATATGACCCAATTAGGTTGGCCTAGCCAAAAACCTCATTACATGTGCCAAAAATGGCTCAAAACCCCATGGGCACAATCTTAAAATTTCCCTAACATGGATATAATATTTTTTCATGACCCATGAACCATTATACAAGATTAAAATATCATAAAAAATTCATACATGGTCGTAATTAATATCAACCAATCAAATTATTTCATTTACTAGGCCCAGTTTCCTTTATAATCTTCAAAATAGTTGTTTCCTTCACCCTTCAGCACCTTGGAAACTTCATAATGCCACCAAATGACTTCTAATAAACAAAAACATGCCATGTGAAAAATAAAATTAAATTTTTGAACCTTTATAAATATTCTTAGCATATTATAATTCATGAAACATCTTCTATTTCAAGCCACAACAAGGTTTGCCTTCACCAAATGAACCTTTAAAAAACTTTTTTTCCAAAGGATAGCTCATAAAATCAAATATTCATGCATTCATAACCTTCAAATACAATAATTGGATGAAAAATTCATCTCTGTCTTCACTTAGCAAGTGTAATAGGAATCATCACCCACTCCCCTCATCTTCAAACAACATCAAACTTGCATAGAAAAAAATGTTGTTCTAAACTACCAAAAACCTTATTACTAAAAGAATGCCATGCGAACCCTACAAATAACATCGTCATGAGTCAAGCGATATATAACTAGAAATATCTTTAAATATAATTTCCAAAAACTTGAATCATCTTCGAACTCGACTTTTGTACCTTAAGTTATGGCAAAACACTTGACCCTCCTATTTGAGACCCCAAAATCGCCCTTTGACAAGTCAACCTGGTTGAGCCTAAAACACCATGTAACTTAAAAATAATGACCTGATATAAAAATTTAAATTAAAAAAATCCCATAAATCATGCACTATCAATTTTTCATTCTACTCCTTTGGACCATCTTGTCCAAAAACCTTCTTCTCTAGAAACTATTATTTATAAGTGGGGCCCACATATTACCATGACCTCAACCATACATTTATATAAATCCTAAGGAGTCCAATACAACATAAAATCATCAAATTTTCACATGCAATCAAAATTGGGTCATTATACTTCACCTTTTTCAAACTGCTCTAAGCTAGGGTTTAATTAGGGTTTTTGACCTCTTTACTTTCTTAACATTCATTCATAAGAAAATGACAATAAAAAAACTTGATTCTTTTTTAGAAACCTTTTATACTCACCTTATAATATTCCATTATAGGAACAATGTCCCATGCAAATCACATTGTCCACAACAAGCATTAGAAGTTGAACTTTGAGCTGGATTTTGCCTTATTTTTCTCCCCGTCTCACCAAAACGGTAAGATCTTACAAAATTAAGATCATGGGCACCAAATTTTTTATAAGATCATAATCACTGATCCCTATGATATCTCTAATCATTTTAATTTCAATTACATTGCTCAATATATGTAGTCACTAAGACTTACCTATGCTTGCATTCTAGATTCTCACTGGAACAACTAGGACCAACTGAAACAATGTAAGAACTAAACAAGAAAATTATACAAATGGCCCAAAAATACCTCATATGACATAATATGCATAATAACATGCATAAATGAGCTTAAATGGCTCCAATACACTCTTTCAAACCTCGAAGTTGTCATACATGCTCCCAAAGAGCACCTATAACATGGAAAATTACTTCTACACGCACTATGCCACTGGTGTGAGTAATCAAGAACTCTCAAATCATGTTAGCCAACATACCAACATACTTTCAAAAAAACCCAAGAAGCTCACACTACCAAGAAACGCCTCCTAGACACATGTATGGGCTTGCTAGAGCAAGCATGCATCATTGAATCCCACTGTAGAATCTCAAACACATCATAAACAATATGTTAGCATCTCATAAATCATCATGACATCATCCTTAAATATTCACTTTGTCATTAGTGTTATTTTGCATCAATGACAACACCTAATATGACACCATGCTAAAAAGAGAAGCATGGAAAAGGCATGTAAAACATGAAGAGAGTGTTTTAAGACACTCATTTAACTCTCATATTGTAGGTATAGGCTTGAGCATGGTTTGAAGGTGGTTATTTTTACCCAAAGATAGATGATAGGAGGACTAAAGGATCATGGAACTCAATTGGAGAGATAAGTGAGCCTATAAGGGCATGCAGAGAGGTAAGATATATTATCTCAAAGGTGTGTGAGTATTCCCATTTTAAAAATAGGGTAGGCACATGGATTATGGGTTGAAACAAGCTCATCCAGGGAAAATTTTAGGTCCTACTACAAACATAGCTTAGATTATGCAACTAAGCAAGCTGAAAGAGGGAAGTACAAATATCATGAGAGTGATTTGACATGCTAGAGATCATGTGGAAGGAGCCAAAAGTAATAATTCATTTGATAGAAGCATGTTCAAGGAAGTTGGAAGATAAGTTCTTGAAGACAAACAAGGTAAGAATGTTAAAACCTAGGTGGGTGATGAATTTCAGAAAATAACTTACCTAACTAAACCTTGAGACATTTGAAGGATGTTTATACAACATTGTGGAAAAAAATTACGCTTAGAATTCAAAAGCATAAGCAAGAAAAATGACTTTAGGTGATATTGAGCTCTTGACATGGTTATTTCCAGCTCGATTGTTGAGTTTGAATTACACATTCTTTTGTTAAAATTTTGTATGGTGGCCTAAGTATTTCACCAATGTTAGGACATGGTGTCTAGACCATTTACAAGTGGAATGAGTTAGAATGGTGTCCTATACTTTATGAATGAGGCTTAAGAAGTGAAGTGGGTCTAAACCCTTCTAAAACCATCCTCTTAGAGAGATCCAAGAAAAATTATTAGTTTGCTCATGAAATGTCTTGTGCAGCTGATGTGATTATTTGGGCTTATAGAGGACTCGTCCTACTTCATGTTGGTGGTGATGGAATTCTCTAGGTATAAGTGTAATTTACGAAAATACCTCTATTTTTTAATAATATTTTACACCTGTGTATAGAAGGTTTCGGGATGAAAAGTGTAATGTGGCAGCAACATTGGAATTTCCCTAAGTGATCATGATAATTTTCAAGTAGATTATTTGCATAATCGTTTGGAAATAAGTCAAACAAAATTACCTACAACTTAAGGCTGAAAGATGAAAATACGGTCATGATGCTTTGATAGAGTTTTATTGAGAATGCATGTTGTTGACGTAAATTGTGAGCATGGTTAGCATGAGATAAGTCTTATATGACATGTTTGAGTCCGTGAATTGGTATAGTGAATTGTTGATAGTTCCAAGATCCAATGGTGTAAATTGTCCCATTAGACAATCAAAAGGTCGATAAACAAGGATACAAATGCTAAATTCTCCTCATAATCAGTTAAACTAAGTGTTTAAATATGTCGTATATTTATTTAATGAAGTGTTACAAGCTTCATGTGGCATGAAAAATATGTCAGTGTGTTGGAAGTCTTCTAGAGTAAGACTATTTTTAAGTCCTAAACCGAGTTTGAGAAATCTCTAAAATGCAAGAACTTTTTTATGTATACCTTGAAATTATGCATTATATATACATAAGAAGTTTCACATAGAGCATAGATTTCTAGAAAGGTGACACATAATCCATGAAGAATTGGTTAAGTGGATGAAGTAGCTCAGTTTGTCAAGACTAATTTTATGTGTTTGCTAATCTATTACAAACTTTTCCTAATTAGTGTTTTATAACATGAATGAATATAGTTTTGATACTCCATGTTCTTTAAGGTGATATAGAGGTCACTTGTGACATTCCCAAAGCATTTTCTAACTTTGAAAGTTCATACATTGATATTTAAATAGCATTCTTATGACTAGTTTTGGAGCTTCCATGACTTTGACTATGAAGTTGATAAGATGAGATGGAATGAAGTCCTGAGCCTTGACTTAAAGCATTTGAAGAAAATGGTTAGAGTGTAGATACCTTGAATAATCATCCATCTTATTTTCATTGCATGACATAATCTGAATGTAATTCTCTTGCATTCAACTTAAAGATTGTAGTCAAAAAATCATGCATTCGTTGTTATAATTATACCGCCAAGTATGATGTTTTATATATAGATCTTGCATAAGAAAATTATTCACTAATGACCCATCCCCTTTTCCTATCAATCGCTATTTGGTAATCATCATAATTTTTCTTGCACATTCTTCACTTGTTTACATAGTTATTGTCATCACCACGGAGTCTCGGGTGTCGTTATCTTGTCATTTTCATCTCTAGTATTTGACTAGGTGCCTGGGTGCTACAATCCTTATTTTAGGTTCATTGGTCCTAAATTTACTTTCATATAATTCAAATTTTTGAGGTCACTATGTGTAATTTTTCCTCTCATTCCCAGTGCACCGGTCGGTATGTAAGTTCATTTGTCTCGAAATTTGAGAAAGAGATCCCTATATAAACATAACATACAATCTTATTCGCATAATATATAATACTAAGGGCTAGCTATCTACTAAGGAAAGGGACTCCATTCGGGCATCATTACATCACACACACTGCATAAGAAAGGGAAGTATATTCTATTCCATCCACCATTTTACATTTTATCTAGATCTTGCCTCTATCTCTATGCCATTAGTGCTAGGGAACCCTAGGCACATCATTGCACACACAAAGCACAGGAAATTACATTGGGTCTTGAATGTAGTGTGGTGCTTAGTTTTAAGTCCACAATTATGGGTGCTAAGGAGAATACGACCCCTTCATATGCATATTTATTTTTGTGTTTGATGTTTTGTATGGGGTTTTGCATGTGAATCTTCATTAAAGGCTCACAGTTTCATCAAAGAAGTTAATGGGAAAATCACATGAAAAATAATGAGACATTGCGAAGATCTAGTGAATCTTCAAGATTCAGGTCCTAAGATGTTCCCCAAACCATAGTGCCCATACTTGTCGAATAAGACACCCAAAAGTTCTTTTATCCTCTTTGATACACCCCGGATGGTTAAATCTTCATATGTTGCTATTTCCTGAATTATACCATCATACTCTATTCCATCCACAAAACATCATGTTCAGCCCCAAATCTTAACAAGGTAAGTCATTTTCAGGTTAGTACCTTATCCCTCCTATTTAAAATATTTCATTTCATTTAACTATCAAATAAAATTACTTATCATTCATATTTCGGTTCATATCAGTTATTATATCATTGTACTCTCTTATTATAACTTAGATAGATAGAATAAATTTCATATTTAGCTTAATCATTTTGGTGAACCCGTACTTTAGAATGTTTTACCATAGGATCCATTTAAAACCCTAATGGCTAAGGATATTTCATCTTCTTTGCACATCATGTCTTATTTTAGTGTTAACCATATCTATTATGAGGCTTCTATTGATGAGCTCATGGCTCTCCATGGTAATCCTACTCATATACCAACTCATATTAAACAACATCTTGTAGATGGTCAGCAATATATGCCTACTCATTTTGAATATCCTCTCATAGGAATTGGTATTGTTGAGGAATCAATAGCCTTAACTCATTGTACACCATGCAATAAAATTACTTGTGATCCTTCTTCTAATATTTCTAAGGAAATATTAGATGATTCTCTTATTGATTACATTCTTGGTATTAATCATCGTTCACATGTGCATGTTGATTCTTATTCTACTCAGAAAACCTCTATAGTTTCATATCATGACTCCCATACTTCGATATTGCTTCCGATGATACATCCCATACTATTTTTATCTCGCTTTTATATTATATTGATGATCCTATTAAAAGTATCCATAGTGACATTCTCATTTCTAACTCTTTATACGATGTCAATAAGGTATTTGATATCCATGGTTATCCTTTTCTTGATACGTCGAGTGTGAATCTCCTATTCCATCATTACCTTATCTCGAAGATTGCATCTTGCACTTTGCATGAGTCACCTCCATCTATCAGCTTATTCTTCTCCTATTGTTTCATCTCCTCTTATTACATAATCTACACCCATTCATTTGTCTTCTCATATAGATGTATCTTCATCCATCACCTCACTTATTAAAAATTTTTCATTTGTTATTCCTCCCATTCCTATGTAAAGTACAAACTCTTAATACATTGTTGTCATTTTTAACTATTCATTCACAATATATCATCTCTCTCATGCATATCGTAGGTCAATTAAAATATTAGGTTTATTATCTTACTATAAAAATTAGGGCTTACTATTATTATATTGATAAGAACTCATTACAAGGTAACCTTATTCCTTGGAAGATTCATAATTTTGTATTTCCTAAGGACTTTATCATGCTTACTTTCACAATTTTTAATGGCACTCGGTTTTCTTGATGCTCATATTCTACATTACTACATGGTTATGACCTCTTATTCTAATGATAGATTATTTCTTAAGGAATTTTTATAAAGTCTTATTGATGAGGTGTTCCAATGGTACACTCATATTCCCTTCGGTCCATTAGTACTTAATAGTGACATGGAGGATGTTTTCCTTTGTCATTTCATAGTTAATAATGGCCCTTTGGTTACTTACGATTGTATACCTACTTTACATCAGGGCTCATTAGAATCTATTAGGGATTATATCTTATGATTTAATGCTTGTATGCATTAGTTAGTATTCCAACCTATAGACCTTGAGAAGTAATTCATTTTCTATCGTGGTTTGATTCCTGCACTCAAACAAATATTATAGTATGATACATGTGAATCATTCATTCTTCTATTCTACAAATTCCTACACCTAGAGAAATATCTTCATTCACCAAATATCATTAACCCTACACATACATCTATTTCTATTATATCATCTATTCTTCCTACAACAAAATTGATTGACCATCCTACACAAAGCTCTCCACCTTTTCCTCACAAGCAAAGAAAACAAGCTCAACCTACTCCACCAACACAAACTTCTTCTCCCCCTCCTACGTGACATACCACTTCTCCTTCCATTCCATTTGTTTCACGTGAACCATTACATTTCTCCCATCATAATCAACCTCATGATGTGTTGTTTTCCTTACCTGAAAATCACCTAATTCACTTGTCATCCAAATAACATCATCAACAACATAGGATAAAATGTTAGCGTGACCAAATTTTTATTATAGTTATCATCGCATAAATGGCCATAGGGAAAATTACTATCTTGACCTTCATGATAGATTATAACAATTAGACGATAAGGTAATTTTCTCTTTTTCTCTCACTCATTTGAGCAATCCATCTCTCTTTACCTCGTTAGAGAGTTTCTACTATATATAATTCATCTCCTCCATCTATTTCTCAAGCCATCATACGTACACAAAAATAGTTCATTACTCATGCATGCTCTCAAATGCGTTCATGCACCATTGCATCATCACATTCATTGAATTCAATTCATCCATCTCATCCATCACATCGCTCCTTAACATTGGCTTCCATGACCCTTTGCCTTCACGTATACCACCGCAGCTCCATATGACATTAAAATTAGCACATATTTACATGTTTCTTCAATCCCACATGTTTCAACCACTTCATGCCACCTCAATCTTTGGAAGGTGAATCTTATCACCTTACCCCACAATGATGCACTTCTGTTCTTATGCTTCTTAAATGACTGTTGAGCTATTTGTTCTAATACCCTCTCATCAAGGACTTCAACGTTTCATCTAGCACACTTAATTATTTATCGATGACACACTCCTACTTATGTGGATCATCCTTGAATGCTGAGGGGTCTGAAATAAATGAGTCTATTCTTCTACATGCTAGGGGATAATTAATCTTTCCATCCTAGTTTCATATTACTAAGATTTTATGATCACATCACATGATCATTCATTAAAATGTGTTAGTTTTGTCATTATAGATTTTTACATTTATCTTTCTATAGAAATTAAACTAATTACATGTTACAAATTTCATTTCATTTAACTCACCAACCACTTTGGACTTGTTAGCTAATGTGATTCTATATCAATAAACACACACAATATGAAAAACATTACATACTCTATGACAAAAACATTAAATCATACATCATCTATCATATGAAAACATCGTTTCACATTGAAAGAAAATCATCATATACCAATACAATCTGCTCATATATATATCAAATACAATCATCATTACAAAAATGTCTCATCACTAGGTAACTAGAGCTTCCTTGATGTGGCTAAAACATCTACTTACGCACTGTCAAACCAATCCTACATGTTAAGTAATCCCCATAGTTTTCTTCGATGTGGATGTCTTGAAATATGAGAAATAATTCAAGGAAAAGGTCCGATCTATAGATTTAACCATATCTTCCTGTGTCTTCTTGTGCTCCATGAATGGATATCCTCTTTTCAAAGTTGTTAATGGAAGGTAAAGTAGACATTTACCCAAATAATATAGCTTTATACATTATTGTCTTTGATAATACCTATGATAGAGATCTTGCATTTGATACAATGTGCGATTTTCAATCCCATTTTCCAAATTATGAAGCCACGGTTCCCTCTTTTCAATCTTATTACTACAACTTTCCAAGTCACACCTATTTTGGTTTGTCTACCATATATACCTATTTATTTTTGGGATGAGAAATTTTTAATATCCATTGGGAAAATATGGGTAAAACCTTGAGTATTGACAAAAAAATGACATTATACGAGTATACTATGTATGCTTGCATCTCGGTCAACATGAATACTTCAATGGATTTTCTTGCTTCTATTAATCTTCAAGTTTAAGAAATAATATGGAATCAAAACTTAGACTAGGAGGGCTTCCCCTTTAGATGTCGAACCTACATTTTCCTTAGGCATTTAGCTGCAAATTGCAAGTATAGGAAGAAAATTTCTAGGACCCGCATTTCCTGGTGGAAGAACAAAGGATTCTAATCATTGTGTTGTCAACATTCATTTGGATAGTTAATCTGAATATTGGTCCAGGATGAGGAAATTATTCATGTGGTGGTGGTCATCCCTTCCTCTACCCATATAGAGAAGGCTTTAGAGAAGGATCCTACCCGATACATAGATCGGGACATTGTCCCTCCTTCTGGCTCCTCGAGACCCTTAATCGGGGAGGATATAAATTCTATTGATATTTTCATACATGCTACCATATAAATGAAAATGTAAATCCAAAAAATGGTGATGGTTGGTCTATTTTGAATAGATGGAATAAAGGGAAAGTCAAAAATCCCTTAAGATTCATCTTATATCCCATGGGAAGGAGTCACATGGTTAGTTTTTTTTGCTTGTTTATTGTTGTGATTGGTCTTATTGTTTTTTGTTTGTGTTTTGTTGACCTTCATTTCCATTGGTAGAGGCAGCCCTATGTGTTCCTCATTGCTATAATTTTGTCTCCAATGATGCTTATTGTAATGGGGAAGGGACCCCTCAACCCTCTTTTACCCTTAACAAAAAAATTCTCATCTCAAGGGGTAAATGCACCTACATCATATACTCTAGTACAAATCAAATATCATCATCACTATCACTCTCGGGTATTGTGGGAACCCTATACCTAGATGCCTCACCAATAATTATGTGTCGTTGTTCATGGACATGATATCTCTCCACTTTCCTATGTAATAAAGTGTTCTCTGTTGACTACTCTCTAAAATTTCACTTGAAATCCACATATTGGGCTTAATACATACTAAGCTAAGGGTCTAGCACCCAAAACCTCTTGGTATCGTCATGTCTCCTCACGTATCACGTCCCTCTCACCTAAAAATATAGTGTTTGTGTCACTAATACTATGGTGGTTGGCTCAAAAAAATGGGCATTCAAGCCCAGTAAATCATCCACTTGCTCAATTATATCTCTACAATGTGCATCGGTTGGCACATTCCATGTTAATGTTTTGATAGATGTGTCTACTATTAGGGACCAATATGGATCGCCTATAAATAAAATAACACAAAGAACTCGTATAACTATCGCTTTAGAACATAGGAAAACACCTAAATACATAAGAAAAATATACAAATACTTACACTCCACTACAACCAATGCTACATTGTTAGGAGCATGAGCTTCCCCTCTCCTACCCCTTCATCCGGTAATCCCACTACATCTGTGAATAATGGAAACAAAAATACCCATCAATGTGTCATCCACCATGTGTGATACTCCTCTATACAACCTGCATCATCAAAATTTATAGGCTCTATTTTTCACTTGTAGCTCATCCTGCTCAAGAGGTACTAAATTCTATTATGTGGGTGCGGGTCTATCCCTTACCCTCCTCGGTGTTTTAATCACTCATAACCATATATGGCTCTGGGGGCACATCTTGAGCCATGGAAAACTATTGTGATACTCTCTCCACCTAGAATACCTCTGCCACCCCTAGAAAAAAAAAAATTCCAACCACATGCTCGATGAATACGCCAAATAAGTATAACATCCTCGAGCCATCCCCTTATTCATCGTATTTCCTCTATGTAACTACCTTGGGTCCCATATTATCTATTACTTCCTGTAGGTATCGTGTCTCATCCTACACCCATGTATATTAATCTACCTCCTTGCCTATATCTTTGGCCTAACCACTCTACTTGTGGACCTTTAATCGGTCTCAACACCACTATGTGCTCATACATCCACACATGCAAAAACATAGCAGCTCTTATCCTACCACCATGCTCATCATGAGTAAATCGGTATAGGTCTCTATATAAGTTGGCTAACACACATCATTCCCACATGTATCTAGTATCCTCCTCCTCTATCTACTAGCATATATCATGCATATTATATAATAAGCCTACACCTCCTCTCTCCATTGCTATATATGAATCAATGACAACAACTACAAAATTCCATAAATGTGAAACTTTGAACCGTATGATATCATCCAAAATAATATGGGCCTTGGTAGGTACTTGATTCCTCAGTAAAATAACATCTAGCCGCTAACATATTCCTCTCCATATCCTTCAATGACATACCCTCTCCCCAAATATTTGAAATCAAAATATATGATACACATCTTCCAAAGTGATGATCATATCGTCCGTACACACCCAAAATATACACGTATCCACACACTCTCTCACATAGTGCAATCAACATAGGAGAATTTTGGTGTACATCCCCTATCCGTGTTATGTACCATGGTGACATGTTCAATGAATTCCCAATAATCATCTAACATGTCCAACACAAACAAAATTACTCATATGAGGACCACCACAAAACTCCCTAGACTGAATATCCCTTTGCACACCACAAAACAACAATAAACGCAACATTAAAACACCTTACAAGTATAAATACATATGATTATCACATTCATTTACATTAGAAATGTTATTTTTCATAATTATACACCAATTGCACGTATTCTGCTAGGGCACCTAAATGCGTAATCTGGGCACCCAAGAGAAGTACACTAGTGCTAAGATCTAGGCATTCATGTCCCAAGGGTCACTAATGCCCTCACTACTATCGTCCAGGTCTAAAATGTTGAGAAAATTATAAATATCAAAATTATAAAAATCAAACATAAACCACTACTACAACATGCATTTATTGACACTCCTTACCAATTTCGTAATTGTGCTTCGACGCCGTGATGGTCACCACCCTCTCAATCCGACTAGACGATTGCTTTCACTTGCAGCATTTTCAATCACTTCACATTCAATCTCACAATCACGTAAACAAAAATCAAAGTGACTAAAACTTTTTCGCTTCACTACTTATAATTACTTTTCACCTCCCACCTTACTATGGTAATTATTTTGCACTTATTTTCACAACTAATACACACTACATGATTTTCTTCATATCTATAGCATTTTATTTCGATTTACACCTCATTAGCACCATTTTTTTATAGTTTTTCCTAACATCATACCATACACATTAAATTCACATTTTCTCTCCTTGAATTTTTCTTCCATCCAACTCATACACATTTTTGTGATTTCCACCACTTTCTCTCTATTTCGTGCTTACTTTCGGGTTAGCATTCATTCTTATCCTCACTTCCCTTTCACCGTATGGGGAATATTATTGGGGTAATCCTATAATGACCCCTATATTACCATGTGATTAATTAAGATTAAAACTCATCATTTTCAAACATTTACTAATTCATCGTGCATCATCTCACCGTTAATACCCCCTAATGAACTAATGCTGGGAAAGAAATATACAATTTTTCTATGTGACATTTCATCACTTCCCCCTAATGTCCTAACCTCGGGGTAAAAAAGAGATTAAAAATATTTTTATGCAATCATTCACCAATTTCTATCGATTACCCCTAATGACCTAACCTAGGGGCAATAAGCGTAATATCTCTCTAAGAGTAATAAATCAAATCAATGTTAGTGCAAAATCACATCATCTCTGAAGTCTACAACTCAATGGGTTGAGACTCTCAGTGTGATTTCATAACGTGGAGCTTCTCCCAAAGTGTGGGACTTTGTGAATCAAGGAAACTCTCTAGATGAAGGATGGCTCGTATTCCTCTATTCAGATGCACATGTTCATTACAGAGGGTCTATTCTAAATCCTACTCTAATCTTCCAAGGGGACATGGGTAAGGAGATACAAGAAATTAAACCTAATCTAATAGAGGTGAAGCATGAAAGGAATGATGAGAATATACTTTGCAATAAACACAAACCATGAAAAACAAAAACAACTACCATGCATAGATAACCAAGACTATAATGAGAGATCAGGAAGATACAATGAACATAAGAGACGGTTGAAATCATCCACATACTTATATTATTGTTCCAAATATTTGATACAGTCCATTACAATGGAAAATAGGCAAGATTGCATTGTAATTTGAATGGGAGGCTTAAAAACTCAACAAATTCACCTACAAGGTAGAGAAGGGAGGGCACGAAGCAAGAGTATCTAACCATTACAATTTTCCCCTCCTGTATAATATATAGGAATTATTAGAAAAGGAGTTAGAAGAAATCTAGACTCTTTTTCAACCACCCCAAAAGGGGAAATGAATTCCCCTACAACAATGATGGGTCTAGCTGCAATACCCATTCCCCCATCATTTTCCCTTGTTAGCACAAGAAAGGAGACCGATTATTCATCATGGTGGTAGGTGGGAGACTTGATGACCTTTGCAAATGGTAGACAAGAATTATTTATGGTATTAGGTGAGTAGCAGAGCACCGAGAGCTTTCCTAAACGTCCTCTCCCACTTGATTCTAAGCTTCCAGTCGAAAGATATGGCCACCTGAAGGTGCTTTGGGTTTGGAGTCTATTCATGGAAGATCCACATGGCATCCCCGCATGTCTCAAGATTATTCCTCCTCCTATTTGCTCCTAAATTTATGTCAAACTAACACATGGTGATGTCTGCATGGGCCTGCTCTATTTCTCTCGTGTTGTTCTTAAACCCTCCTTTTAATGGAGAAACTATTCCCGACTTGAGACACGTGGAGGGATGGCGCCATTCAAGATCCTCCTTGACAATGCTCGTGAAGATGTGTTGAGATGATGCGTGGAGGCTTCCGCTAGTCCCGTCTCAAACTTGGACTTTTAATACCGGTAAGACAATCCTTTGACCTTGACTACATGGTGGGATGGAACTTGTTTGGAGACCTCCTTTGGATTTTCCCCAAGTCAAGCGTCCAAGAGACACGTGGGGCTTTCCGCTGTCCCTGCCTCATACTTAGCCGATTCAGCCTCAAGTGAACACTTCCTTCCTCATCGCTTTGGTGAGTAAGGGGTCTTACCATATATAATGCCAAAATCCCCTTTACAGGTGGGACCCTTGTAGTTAACTCCCAAAATTGGGATAGTGGGAGACTCTGCAACATCTGTGGGCCACCCCTTTGTTTCCTCGTGTTTGGCTTAGTCCTTTCTATTTGGTAGAGCAATATGTCTGACCCTAGACACATGGAGGGCTCATGCTTGTTTGGGTCCTGCCTTTTGGGTCTTACCTTTGAAGTTGTGCCGATCCGATGCATGGATCCTTTTACCGGCCTTGGAATTTTCAATGGTTGGCTCTACCACCTTTTCACTTTGACTGCATGGCATTGTCCACACTCATCTAGGGACCATGTTTGGACCTAACCTGAGACACGTGGAGGGATGGAACTAATTTGAAGACCTTGCTTGGATTTCACCCTTGGAGTTGTGCCAATGAGGCACATGGCACCCTCCGTGGTCCCTTTTCTTTGCTCATTTCTGGACTCAACTTTGGGATTGAATATGAGCCCACACGACTAGGCCGACCCCTCCATTTCTCCTATGCAAGGTCACATTCAAAAATTTTACCTTGGGGGTAAAATTGGGATAACAATTTGGTGAATCATAGGATCACCTGCCTACTAGGTGAACGGATAAGTTGCCTTGAAGTATCCATTAGGCAAGAGAGTCATAGATATCTTGATACCGATCATGTTCTTTACAACCTGAATTCAACGCTTACACATGGTGACCCTGAACCTACCCCACTGTATGCTATCTCAATTTTCATAAGAAAATCTTGAAGATGAGATTTCTGAGAGTAGAAAATTATATTGACTTGGGGTCTTCACCTGTTCCTAAAATGGACCGCTACAACATTCACCCAGAGGCACATTAAACTATACAATGATACAACCTTGGAGCAAAAAATCCTATGCCTTTGACCCACTTAGGGAAACAAAACCTAATCTAATAACAAAAACAATGTGCACAAACACTTGGAGGAATTGGAAATCCTAGACTAATATGTATAAGGGTGAGAATTCTCCTCCTAGTAGCAATGTTTGAGATAGATCCCATTGACTGGAATCTACAATTCTTCACCATCCAACTTAGCCAGCTGGAAGGCATTGCTAACTTTGCATTCAATGATCATGTAGGGGCCACTCCAAATGGCATAAAAGTAATTCTTACCTAGCTTTACACGGTCCGCATCCCATTTCAGTACCAAGTGTAGACACCTAAAACATGCTTACACTTAGCATTTCATCCAATTCAACCAATTGACGACACTTAATTAATTCCCCATTCTTCACTCCATTCTTGAATGCCCATTCATGACACTCTTTCAGTCATAATCCTCCTATAATCAGCTTATTTGGATAATATCTCTCTTATTAGCTAAACCTTCCTCCTTTCGACCATTCAGAACCTCCCCAGCTTCTCTCTAGACCACTTCTATTGGCTTCCTAGGCTATCTATCACCACAATTGGTTATCCATACCCCTCCCAACTCTCAATGAGTCTCTAATCACATGCTGCTCCTAGTTTAAGTAGCCTTAACCCTAGTTAACTAGCCTAAACCAATCTTAACTAAGCCTAAAGCATGTTTATCCTAATCTAATCTAAAAGTGCTTTTGAGCTTTAGTCCCACATGCACCCAAATTCCAAACTCTTCCATTTGGAAAACTATAAATAGAAGGGTCACCCTCCCTCTCAACCTTACACCTTGTTTTCATAACAAAAATCTCTCACATTTGGAGATATTGGCATTAGACCTCATTTACATTAGCCAAGCTAATAGGCATTTGATCTTGGCTATCCTCCATTGTTGAAGCTCTTCCATCTCACATCCATAACTTCATAGTAGGTTAGTAGGAGGGTATCTAACTTGGTCTTGTAGCCATTTTAGAGAGACCTTTTCACCTCCATTGAAGCAAACAACACATCTAATTTGATTGCTTAGAATCTAACTAGGTTCATTTTTATTAAGCTTTCATGGAGTAGAGAGTAGTATATATGCTAGGATTTGAATGTTAGTTTCAAATTTATACATGCATATGTAGTTTCTTGTTTAGCTCTTATCTCATGGTGTATGGATGAGTAAAGCAAAGCTTTGAGGTTCTTTAGCCTCATTCCATAGCTTGTGCAACTTTCCATTGCATACATTTGGCATGCCCGGTGGGACACTTATGTCCACCCTCCATTAATGGAGGTCTTTTAGGTTTTTCAAAGCTTATTTTCAAGTTTTTTTCTGAAATCACTTGTTATTTCCTCATTTTTATTTCTAACCTTAGATAAATGACCTTCATTTATATACATTTTGTGGGTTTGATATAGAAATATGACACTTTGACTAACAACTAACCTGTTTTCTCTTGAAAGCTCGAAAATCTGTGTTTTTACAAGTTTTTCACAGGTGGTATGCATAGGTGTCAAATAAGGGGCACATACACATCAAACCCCAACATAACCATTGCATCGGTGGATACCTATCTCGGTAGACTTCATCATTTGCAAATTTTACGTCTATAGGGATGCGCATGCATCTCCATCATCTGGGCCGCGTATCCGCCTCTCTGGCCGCGTATGCGGCAGGTGCTCTACTGTGTGAAAAATTTGAAAATTTCACCTCTATAGGGATGTGCATGCATCTCTATCATTTGGGCCATGTATCTGTCTCTCTGGATGCATATACATAAATAGATTGACTGTAAAAATTTGAAATTGTCCAATTTTTTTCCTAGGGTGCATATCCATTGGCTAGGTGCGTATGCGTCACTTTGGCACATAGTTGTCATGTTTCACTCTATTTAATTTGAATATTTTTACCTTGCCCATATACCTATCTACTTGGGCATGTATCCATTGGCTAGGGTGCGTATGTGTCATTCTAGGTGCGCAGGTGTCTCTGTGTAGTCCGGATTTATCCATTTTATTTTTAGTGCTCCTTGTTTTGACCATATCTTTTGACTCGTTAACCCATTTTCAGAGTTTGAATAGGCATTGGAAAGATAACAAAGCATACTTTGTGAGGGAAATTCCAAAATTTAGATACCTTTGGTATACCAACTTCTATCACAAAACTCCCAAAATGCTCTCGGAGACCTCCAAAAATGCAAATTACTAAAAACTATTAAAAAGGTGCAAAAATTTGGATTTCTAGAATTTTTCGATTTTCTTGGTTTTCTAACTCTTGTAGGGTTCTAACAGTGGTTTACAGGTTTCCTCTTCATTAAGTTATTTTATACTAACTTGTTTAAAATTTTTTCATCTTTATTTGTGAAAATTTGAAACGCGTATGCTCTTCCCTCATGCCTTTCTAGGTGATCTTGGGAATCAGAAACATTTCACCACTTTCATCATACTTGCAAAATGGTTTATTTATCTTTCAAAGTTGTTAAAAGGGACTCATTTTCACATTGTACTTAGGAATTTTCCATTTATTGCAAATTTGAGTGAGATACCTTGTTACGTATGCTCTTTCCTTGCATCTTAGGACAATTTGGGAAATCAAAAACATCTTATCTCCTTTATATGACATTTTGAAAAAATACTAACCTTGGTATGTAGGACCTAACGCTTGTCAAATAAAGATGTCAAAACCAAACAATACAAACCTTATAATATGTGTTTTCATACAGGTTGTCAAACGGTATGCTACTTAAAACCACATTAAGTTAAGCAAGATAAAAAACACACCATATTCAAAACACTGTATTGCAGATTTCAGAAAAGGGTACGTCCATATCTTCTCAAATGGAACATAACCCCTTTGGCATAATGCCTTAAGCTACAACAATGGGGATGGTTCCAGGAACCCTAAAGTAGTCCACCGATGTCTAACCTCATGGATGAAATAGGAAGCACCTCACTTACCCACTTGACTAGTTTTCATTGTGAGTTAGCGTCACAAAGTTGTCTGTATCACGAACCTAGAAATAGTACACGATGGAGGCATTTAGTGACCACTCAGTACTTGAAGGGGAAAAGCCAAGATACTCCCAAATTATTCGGTGACGAATTTTTGGGTAAATCATGCCCGCTCTTAGACAACTTTGTAACACCTAGTTGAGAGATCTTATTAGGGAGGCCATTTTTTCTTGAGGCCCACTTTGCTAGTCCTTTTTTCGTGTCTTAGCCATAACAAAGTGATAACTTGTTTTGATTCAGAACCCTATTTTTCGAACAAGGCAAAGAATCCACTTAAGTTAGATCTAAGTGCCTTTCATCATGGAAATTAGACAATGTTTCACTTAGCTTAGCTTCTTTCTTGCCTATGACAAGGTAAAGATCTACCCAAGGGATGCTTAGTTCATTTCCATCTTTTGATCTACACCTTTGCATTCTTGTTGCCCATTTGGGGCAACAAGGCATCTTTCGGGAGTGTTTTCATAGATAGTGTTCACCACTTTTTATCCGTTTACGCTCATCCATGTTTGCGGATGAGTTGTTAAACATCTAAAGTGTGTGGATGTGTCCTCATATCTTTGATGGCCACTTGATCTTGATTTCAAGATCATCATCATAGTTCAGATTGATTCATCATTTGATATCCCTTTCATGTGTTACCTTGTTTGCATTGTCTCGACACAATTAAGATACTTATGTCATTTCTTTCGTAAACGTGATCTAAGTATCTGCATTATGGCGTTATGCTGTGCACATTTTAACACATCCTCAGTATACCTTGACTTGGTTTTATTTCAAACATTGTCGAAAATATTGAATAGTTTCTCTTACTTTGTTAGTGTCATTTTGATACCACTTTGGCACTAATATCTCACTTCTCTGTGAATATCGATAGATGTGACCAATTGGTGTGGTTACGTGGCTTACATTTTTAATCCTCACCCTTTAACATTTTAGCCTTGTTGGTTTTTAAATGCATCATTGTATCCTTTGATTGGGAGTCATGTCTACCCTTTGTTAATATTTATGCCTTGTTCATTTCAAGCTTTGCGTAAGTATTGACATTGTGTTGATCATCTTTGCATTGAACTATCACTTTGCACACGCATTTTCATATGGTGTATTTCCATTTTGATTGGTTTTGTGTTTCACACTTACATGATTGTTCCTTGTGATTATTCATCCTAAAAACTTATTTTCTAGGACAATCCTTTTTTATCTCTTCGAGATTGTGTCATCACAATGTCTATTTTCCTTAGACCTTCTTCAGAAAATCACATACGCATCTCCATACTTATAAAATGTCTATCTGGTTATCTCTATGCTACTTAAATCGACATGTCACTTCCTTCCCTTTGAAGGATTTACATCACATTATCTAGGTCTAGAAATTTGCACTTAAAACAATGCCAAAAACGACTGACTATCATGTGGTTTCTCACATTTACAACAATATGGAACCTAGGTTTAGCAATTCACATCAAAATATTCCCATTACAACTAAACTTCATTTTGTTCTTCATGTTATAGAGCCCATTCAGTACCCTATTCCCCACCTTCAGCTCATAGTTAGTGGTATGGTTTGGATGCTTTTAATCCAAATTATTATTCAAGTTCCCCCACTCTTCTTCTTCGATTCAGATCCAAACTACCATTCGAACTCCCACTCTTCTTCTAAAGACTTAGATCCCAACTATTTTTCGAGATACCCCTAGATCAAATCCTAAATCACGGTCCTCCCTTCCTTCACAAGACCTTTATTCCAAATCACCTCAATGACGTCTTCCTCCTTTGAAGACTCATGTGACTCCAAGTTCCATCAATCGAACATCTAATTTGGTTCTTGAGTCACGGTCCTCCCTTTCTTCATAGGACCTCCTTCATCAGTCATCTTAACGACCTCTTCCTCCATCAAAGAGTTCCACAACTTGGATTCCCTCTAGTCAATCATCCAATTTGACTCCTACGTCACAACTTAATGAATGGCTATGTGATCCTACTTTCCAACCTACATTATGTCATCTTCTAGAACAATGACAGGTCCGAATCCAAATCTTCCATTCATGAGACACCCGCCTCTAGGACTACATCCTCTCTTGAGTCATATTCTTCTATCAATCAATCTTCCCTCCTTATCGGACCTATTTCTTCTATTCAACCTTCTATGGAAAAATAAAAACAACCTCTACTAATTGATTTCTCTCAGAATGAAGAAATAATCAGACTACATGATGATATCCCTTTAGAGGATTGCAAACAAGGATTATTTTTAGAACTCGATATGCTCATGTATTGGGGAAAAGAAGTTGATTCCTTTTATCAGAATATAGAGGAAAAGCCTAAGGTCATGGAACTTGATTCTTCTTCTTCTATTCCATCTTCACCTTCCTCTGAGCATGATGAGATGTCGGGGTCTAGCATTGATCCGTGGCCTATCTTCTCACTTCCCAATCATTCCTTATCTATCATCATTCCTCAATCAAAATCTTGTCTCGGGTCACCACTGAGTAACCCATTATCTTCTTCTATTCTGGATCCACTCGCGGGTAGTCCTCCATTTTATGCTTGTGGGTCACCTCTTGGTAGCCTATTCCCTTCCATTCTCAGGCCATGTCCTAAGAGCCCTTCATCCTCTTCTATCTATGGGACACCTCCGAGTAGTCCCTCCTCATCTATACTTGGCCATGCCCTGGTAGCCCTTTGTCATGTTCTTCTATTCTTGGGCCATGTCTTAGTAGCCCAACTTCTTCCATCTTAGGGCCATATCCTGGTAGCCCTTCATCATCTTCTATTACCGGGTCCCCTCCCTGTATCCCATCCTCTTCAATTCTTGGACCATATCCTATTCGTCCATCACACCATCCTTCTACCAATGACCAGGTAAGCCCACCATCATTTCTCTTGTTCCTATCATCAATAATAAATTTTTCTCTCTTCTCCCGCTTCTTAGGGTTAGAAAAGTCAAGCTATAGCTTATAAGAAACCCAAACAGGTTCATTATCAAGTTAAGATCAGAACTTCAAAGAGCTCCGAAGCTCCTAACAACTCCAATGGTCTTAGGGTTCAAAATCAAGTGTGATTCAAGAACACACATCAACATAACCATCAAGTATGGTGCAAAGTGCATAAACCTTTTGATAGGTAATTCAATCTCCCACATACAAAATCCATGTTTCAGGATAAATCACTCTCATTTGTTGAGTACAAGCTCGCCATGATCATAGACATCGGGGATAACACTACTCTTGATAAAAAAAATGCACCTAGTCTCCCTTATCAAGGAATTTGAAAACATCGTTGTTGGATCCTATCACACATAGTGACTTTGTTAGTCACAACCTCTTAAAACTATCAAAAAGCTAAAAATCATCAAAAACAATGCAAAAATACAAAAAAACATTGAGAAAACACAAGCAAAATCAAAGGTATAAAGATCAAACATTGCAATTAGGTATTGCATACACATGGATGTTTCTTTCTTCCCTTTCTTATCATTATTCTGCAAGTATTCCTACAATTTTCATCCCTTCGGTGATATTTTTGGTTAGCCTATTCACACGCATTTTGTGAAATTTATGTCGATGGTATTAGTTTGATCTTGGTCTTTTATCACCTTGGTAAATTAAAGAACGACTGACCTCTTAGAGATCCTATCACATTCAACATCTAATAAAATTTTTGTGAAGAAATTTTGGACATATTTGTTGACACTAGCCAATGTCATCATCACAATCACTTCTACCTCCTTCCATCAAGCCATCAATGGTTCTTAACCCCTTGTCAAATAAGAGAGCTGAAATAAGTTTTCGAAAGAAATGAATCAAAATCAATCAAAAATAAAAATCTAAAAGCTAAGATGAAAAAGCAAATTTATATATTACTCTCTCTTGGGGTATTTCCAATAAAATCTATCGGAGCTATGGACACCTAATCGGAAGTAGGGAAATGTTCGATTAGAATCAAATACATATCCATCGGGGCTATGGACGCCTTTGGTGACAACGAGCAATGTACGACTATCCTTCCACCCTTCATCACAAATCACCCATCACCTATCAAATTAAATCATTCCTACAATTGGCTAGGGTGTCTTCACATGTTGTCTATAAAATCTTCCCTTCAAGAGGTAATAAATTCCACGTACACCCATTGGATCTCTATGAGCAAACAAGATTAGTATGTTACCAAGTGTCTTTTTTTGGATCTTGTTCGAGACTCTTACTCTAGTCCATATCTTGTCTCACGATTTATTCCTTTGGCTAATCACTTCTTCATCATGAGGCTTCTAAGCTACATTCATATCATTCACATCGTTCTTCTACTTCGTTCGTAGAACATCCATGTGTATTAGATTACTTCTTTGCCATGTTTTCGGACACCTTTGTCCCCTTTCACAAAAACAATATTCTCCTTCCTTTCTATCATGTGCTTTTAGGCCAACTTATGCTGGGAGCATCCTTGCTTCATCCCAACACTTCATTGTTTTACATTCATCATCATGTTGAACATATCCATAATGGCCTTGGGTCCCACTTCTACTTGTGAAGAGTTTGCCTTTGAATACTCTCACCTAATCGCTTGAATTTTTTCATCTTCACTTTCTTGTACGCACGTGGCCTTATGCCCTTGTACATCCCATCTATCACTAGGGTCATCCACGCTTCCTCGTCTTCCTATACATAGTTTCATAAAACTTTCAAAATAAAAAAAAATCAAATATGTTAGAAAAATCAAAAGATTCAAATATGTTAGAAAAATAAAAAATATTCAAATATGTTTCTAGAAAAATTCTAAAATTTGAAAATCATCCTACAAAATTTTTCTCTTTAGTTCTCACCTATTCATGTGCATGACTTTGTGGATCATTTCGATCTACCTTCATCAACCAAAGCTAGGATGCTTACTTCTCTATACTCTGGGGCACAACGAAGTTTCTGGCATCTGCCGTAGTGCACATTGCTTTTTCATGGGATGGAAGTGTCATCCATTATTCTCCTTGCATGCATCCTTGCTTTGGGTACCATCATTAACCCTTGTCATTAACTTGCACAGGTCGAACTAAATCTTGATAACAAAAACATTACGTTATGTTTCTCTATTAGGTTATCTTGTTTAATTTCTCGTATTACATTGCATTATGTATGTTGTTTGGAGTTAGGCATCTTTTACTTTCTCGTATTGCATTGCATTTTGTATGTTACATTGAGTTGGTGTTTATAAGAATGGACATTTGTTCGTATATGGATTTTCATGTCATACTACACTTTATTTCATTTATTTTAATAAAGACCGATGATGAAGATCACCGCAATATGATGTTAGCTCATTCCCCTTCATCACACTCCTTTTCTTCGATATCCCCTTTCTTATTCTTCACACTATTATTTCTTCTATTCTATTTCTATCATCTTTTCAATCGTCGATCAACCTCTTTCATCACCCCATCGATAATCGAGGGGCATCCCCATTCTACTCATTTTTCTTCTATCCCTTTAAAAAAATTAGTTGTTTATGCTTGTCTACTTTAATTGAAGTGACGTCGCTTATGCCACCTCAAAGAGGGGAAATGTAGACACCTAAAACATGCTTACACTTAGATTTTCATCCAATTCAACCAATTGTGAAACTTCTTTAATTCACCATTCTTCACTCCATTTTCGGATGCCCATTCATGACACTCTTTCAAATGTATTCCTCCTATAATCATCTTATTTGGCTAATATCTCTCTTATTAGCTAAACATTCCTCCTTTTGACCATTCAAAACCTCCTTAGTTCTCTCTAGACCACTTCTATTGGCTTCGTAGGTTATCTATCACCAGTCACAATGGTTATCCGGACCCCTCCCAACTCTCAACGAGTCTCTAATCACTGGTTAATCCTAGTTTAACTAGCCTAAACCCTAGTTAACTAGCCTAAACCAAGCTTAACTAAGCCTAAAACATGTTTATCCTAAACTAATCTAAAAGTGATTTTTGAGCTTTAGTCCCACATGCACCCAAATTCCAAACTCTTCCATTTGGAAAACTATAAATAGAAGGGTCACCCCTCCCTCTCAACCTTACACCTTGTTTTCATAACAAAAATCTCTCATATTTGGAGATATTGGCATTAGACCTCATTTGCATTAGCCAAGCTAATAGGCATTTGATCTTGGCTATCCTCCATTGTTGAAGCTCTTCCATCTCACATCCATAACTTCATAGTAGGTTAGTAGGAGGGTATATAACTTGGTCTTGTAGCCATTTTAGAGAGACCTTTTCACCTCCATTAAAGTAAACAACACATCTAATTTGATTTCTTAGAATCTAACTAGGTTCATTTTTATTAAGCTTTCATGGAGTAGAGAGTAGTATATATGCTAGGATTTGAATGTTAGTTTCAAATTTATATATGCATAGATAGTTTCTTGTTTAGCTCTTATCTCATGGTGTATGGACGAGTAAAGCAAATATTTTAGGTTCTTTAGCCTCATTCCATAGCTTGTGCAACTTTCCATTACATACACCAAGTCTCTAACTTAGAATGTCCTGGCTGTATCTTTCTTGTTAAATCTCTTATTGTTAAATGCTTGATCCTTCTCCATGGTCTACATTACATGTTCTCTTGCTTCTTCTAACTCCATCAGCTCTGCATACCTGATCTCCATAGGCTCAAACTTAGCTAGTTCTAGTTGTTTCATGAGTTCTAATGTTGGCAACTCAAGTGATATAGGAAGAAATACTTCCTTCCCGTATATAAGCTTGAATGGAGAGCTTCCTGTAGACCTCTTGGGTGTGATCCTATCTTCCCAAAGAGCTGATTTGAGTTTTGTGTGCCAAGTTCTCTGATTCTCCTCAAGAGTCCTTCTGATGATTCTCAGTAAGTTCTTGTTTGTGGACTCTACTTGGCCATTACCTTGAGGGTAATAGTTTGAAGAGGTGTTGAGGTATACACCATTCTTGACAGCCCATTTAGTGATTTTTGTGCCAAGGAATGCCAATGCATTATCTAATATGATAGTAGAAGGGCACAACACCTTATAACTATCCCTTCATAGAAATCCAAGATGATGGATTCATTTGCTTCCTTAAGTGACAATGCTTCAGTCCACTTGGTGAAATAGTCAGTCGGTGTGAGTATTGACTTATGGCCTTGACTTGAATTTTTGTTGATCACTCCAATGAAGTCCAATCCCCATTACATGAGTGGCTGATTTACTAAAATTGGACGAAGAGGCAGGGCTGCTAACCTTTCCTTCCCTATGAAGAATTCACACTTCTTGCACTTCTTGATCTATCAGTAGTAATCACTAAACACCATAGGCCTATAATAAATGACCTTCATAATCCTTAGAGCTGTTACTTGTGGAGAAACATGGCCACCTGCTTCTCTGTCATGGAACTCATGTAATATCTTCTCAAATTGGACTGTCCCAATGCACCTTAATAGGACACCATTGATGTCCCTCTTGAAAAAAACACCGTCAACAAGAACATACGGTATGGCTTGTAATCTAAAGTACCTTCTTTTTTCTCTGCTCATTTCTTGATGGCATGAGCCTATTTGGAGATAATGCACCAAGTCTCAAGTCCAACATGGAATTAGAGCAACATTAGTCTGTTTGTTATTGATTATTATGTCATAATAGGACAACCTCATCCTCATCCGTAGAATTAGTTTTTCATTTGGAAGTAAGCTTCTCACAAACCTTTTCCATGAACTAGCTTGGTAACTTTGATTTCGATACCATACTCCATTACATGAGTGATCCAACCTGATATTTTCTTGTTTAGATCCTTGTTTATGAGAAAATTCTTGACACCAGCATGAGACACTTGTGCAATATAATCTTATTGTTTAAGACCAAGTGTCTGAAATTATTCAAACTCCTAATGACAACAAGGACATGATTTTCAATAAAATAATACCTCTTATTTCATAATCTTCTAGGCTTGGACCGAAGAATTCTATGGGATGTCATGAACCTTCTCTATTAGGCTGAATTAAGATAGCTTAGATTGTGTTTGACCTTCCAAAATCATACAACATGAAATCCTTTGAAAAGTCTTGGTTAATAAGGGTTGGGGTTATGTCGACACTAAAATTTTCATTCGTAATTAGAAGTAAAGATCCGATAGAAGATAATGGTGCTGCTTGTACAACATCGCCAATAATGTATAGTACGGTAATAGTCAAAAGTACAATAGGAATGTTGTGGTAAAAAGTAAATATTTATTGTAAATGGTCCGGTAATGTTAAAATGTCAAATTTAGGGTAAGTAGAGAAGTAGGGTCTACATGATTAGGAATTAGAAATATTATATTGGTAATAAGGGCAAAGAGTGAGGTCATAAATATTTTGTGTATTTTATTTGTAAAAATTCTTAAAATTTGGAACCCATGTGAAATGATAAGGTTTATCTTATCTTAAAAGATAAGCTTACATGTACGGATAAGAGTTAAGGTATGGAATATGATTTGTCGAGTAGATTTCTTATCCTATCTTAGAGATAAGATGGATAAGCTCGGAAATTCTATAAATAGATAGCCACCCCCTCATTTAGCATAGAAGGAAGTAGTGAGAAATATTGTATGAGTAAGTGTGAAGGAAGCCATCTCGTTAGTGCAAAATCACAGCACCCACAGACGCACATCAGGCTTCTAGGTTGATGTTCGGGCATCCAAGTATGATTGCACAACATGGAAACCTCTCTCAGCGTGGGACTTGTCAAACCGAGAGAGGAATCTCCAGAGAAGGCTGATTCCTCTCCTAAACTACCGCCACAAGCTATTCCAAATAGTGCGAGCAAGCTAATCTAATCCTAATCTAACCATGCCAAGGAGACAGAGAGAGAGAGAGAAGGAAAAACAGAAAAAGCCTACACTAAAATGGTGATACACCAGAGAAGGAGAATGTTGAACCTCTATCAAAACTGCCATGGGACAAAGAGAGGTGAGCAATGGGAAGGATGGACAGATGCATCATAGGCCCAAGGATAGATTTCACATAGAAAGTGTCCCAAAACTCCATGAACACAGCTCCAGATCTGGATTGAACATTCAAACATGCACAAATACCTGCAATGAAGAGAGATAAGAAGAAAACAAGAAAAAAGCGAGAAAGGATGGACAGGATGCATCACAAAACACGTTTTGTTGCTCCGTAAGTTTGCAGAACATCATTCCATTAGTAAAAGGCAAAAATGCCATTACAGAGCGTGGAGGAGGTTTGAACTCCATTTTCAACCCCAGAGAAGAAAATAAGGGAGGGCCGAGGAGAAAGAATGAACAACTTTAAAATGAGCCAAATCTGGCTTTTACATTGCATGGGTCGAACCCAGGAGACAGAAAACGTACAAAGGCATGGGAGCCCATTCTTCTTGACTACAGGTGCATTAAAACAGCATGGGGGACCTTACAAACCCATACCCTATCACTTTGACTGGATTACAGGAGAATGCGACCCATTCTACATTAAATCTGGTCGCTGGAATGTCATTTCTGGTCATGAACACGTGTCAGAGCTGTATCTCAATTTTCTCCCTCCAAACTGCTCCAAAACGCAAGATTGACCCCGGAATCGTGTAGAGAATTTCACCAGCTTTCCGTTGATATAAAGAACGTGCAAATCCGAGCTCTGGATCGAAAGTTATGGCGATCTGAAGATTTAGGGCACAAAACAGGCGAAAGCGTGTTTTGAAATCTTTCCCGCGCTCTGCCACCTGGATGACACGTGGCACGTGCTAATTGGACGAGCAATTCTCTCTCCTCCACCTTCCGTGGGCTTTCCTTTTGAAATTTGCTTGTGGGCCCCTTAAACTTGGACACGTGGCGCCATTTCATTGGTTCGCGCTGACCCTTTAAAACTTGCCCTTTGACTTTTGACTTTTCTCCTTGAGACACGTGGCGTGATCTGGTTGGTTCTCGGCCCTGCCGGCTCTTTCGTGCCCTTCTCATCTTTTCGGCCCGCTTGTCCCAAATGCTTAGTGCTCCTTGTGCTGATTTCGGGCGAACCGGCCGGTTCGCGTCCATTTGTCCCAAATGTCCCAGTTGCCTTCGGACGGCTTGTTCCCATTTCACCCGATTCGGCCAAGGTTCGCGTCTTTTTTTCGCCCCGCTTGTCCCACTTTGTTTCGGATTGCTTGTGCTGATTTCGGCCGAACCCGGCCGGTTCGCGCCCGATGTCTCGGATGTTCCAAAGGCGACCCTCTCTCAAATAGCTTAGCCAATTTTTTTCTCTTTTGGCCGGATCGGCTTTTCACGCCCACCACGTACTTCTGGCCCGATTGTCCCAAATGCTATTTGGGCCGCCTGAAGGCTTTTCGGCTGATCCGCGCATTTTTGTCTCAAATGTCCCAATTGCTCCTAGGACTAGGACTTAGCCGATTTTCACAATTTTTCCTGGATCAACCTACTTGCCTTCTGCAACCTTTTTCCGCATTTTCTCAGAGCTTGCTCCTTCCTTCTTCGGCTAGGGGAGTTAGAAAAATATCTGAGAGAACCTCAGAAACATGATGTTTGCTCTGAATCAATCAATGTGCCTGGGACTTGAATATTCTGATGCATGTTATCAAATTTACCCTGGGGGGTGAATTTTGGATAACAATTTGGCGACTCAGTGGGGTCATCTACCTACTAGATGAATGATCAGTAGCCTGAAGCAATCCATTGGGCATGGAGTCATAAGTAGTAGCCTGAAAACTGATCTGAACTTTGAAAATCTCCCCTCTGAGCCACTTGGAAACCCACCGGACATGGAGTTGTTCTTACCAAAATGCCACTAAAAGAACTGTGCAAGAGCAAAACCAGCAACACCAAAAACTATGTACAAAATTGAAAATCATACATGCCCCAAATGGAACATACGTAGTGTGCACAAGCACTTCTTCTGCTGAAAGCAAACCTAACTACTCTACTCTTAATCGGAAGCAAAGGCAAGCTAAACAAACCCTAATCGGTTGTGAGATATAGCTTCCTTTCTTCAAAATTGGCAGCCATGCAATTGATTTTGACTGATCATGGCTGTTTGGATGGATGGAAAATCAACAAGAAGTCGTCTTCTATCCAAATCATCAAGGTGTCAATCGAAAAATCCAATACCTCTTTTAGTTGCTCGCATTTGGATTGAGAGGTATGGCAGCTGATCCTTGGTACTTTGTAGCTCATCCTCATGCCCGTAAGTGAGCATGACTAGTTGTGGCTTCTCCTTTGGCTCCAATGAAGCCAAACGCTGATTGGGCAAGGTCGATCCGTTTGATATGCCCATAGCTCGATTTTCAACTCCAAGAATGAAGTTCTCTTGTAGACCCTCTTGGGTGGATGGTGTGGAAGAAATGGTGAAGTTCCTCTGTCCTTTCTCTTCCTCCAATGAAGAACATGAAAGACTAAAATCTTCCAATTTTGATCCCAAAGAGCTCTTTGTAAGATGCGAGGCTTTCTGCAAATGAAAGCTCTCCTTCATGGCAAGCGAGGCTCTTGTGTTTGGAATGTGGATGATGAAAGAGAGAAAGGTGAAAGCTCAACTGGCTCTTTCTCCATCAAAACAGTCCTCCAAATCGGCATGGTAAACGCCTCATTGCTGTCCTGCTTTGCTTGTTTTCAACTTCCTCCATGGTGTCCTCTTGATCTCGCAACTTGACCACCATGGTTTCCTTCACTCTCCAATATTGAGTTTGAGAGATCAAACTCCTTTTCAGCACTGGAACTTGAGAGAAGTGAAGTAGAAAGAAGAACTGAAGGTTCTCCTGTAACCTGCTTTATGCTCAAACCCTTTGGATCTGCACTTTTCTCCTTCACAGCTAGATTGTGCTCCTCTTCTTTTGGATTTGGAGCAGCTTCTCCTTCCTCCAATGTTTGAAGGAAATCTTGCTCTTGGTTGAACTCTTCCTCCAAAGCATGAAGTTTGTCAAGTCAAACTCTTCAATCTGCTTGCTCTAGAGGACAAGTTGGGACTGCAAGATCTTCCTCTTCTGCTGCCATGACGAATCCTCCCACCACCATTTGTTCTCCAACCCTAGCCTCTTCTCGTAGGCTTAACCATCAAGGGGATCTTTGTCATCCCAAATCTAAGAGCCCAACTCTTCGGACTTTAAATTTCTTCATCTTTGTTGGCACTCTCTTTTTTTGTTTTTTCTTGACTGGCATTCTCGATTTTCATCCTCCCAACATGGATTTGGGAATGCAAGAGGAGGGATGGGTTCAAACTCAACCATTTTACATTTTTTGTGGTGGTGGAGGAGGTGAAACCTCTTGTTTCTTTGGAGGAGGGGGTGTTTCTCTTAGCTCTTGTGGAGGGAATAACTGTTTGGAAGGGAAGAGGAAAGAAGAATCGAGATGAGGTGGAAGACGGGGGGTGGAGAAATGGATTCAACACTTGGGACAGCGAGATGGAGGGTTTGAAACTTGACAACTGCTGAAATGAAACAGATTGGGAAAGAGGAAAAGAAAAGGCATGAGAAGATGTGCTTACCCGTTGACAAGGATCTTTGAATACTTCTCTCATACACCTCTATTTCTTCAATCCACTTTGCAAGCAAAGCGTGTTGCAATCATGAAGTCAAGCTTCTCCTAAGGGCTGTAATGCCTTGGAAAAGGTCCCACCCATGGACAAGGTGCTCCACAACCGATTCCAAAAGCTTTCATTTGTGCTTGAGCCACAGGATCGCACCATCCCCACCTCCATCTTTTGGATTTTCTCAACAGACCAACCAGCATCTTGGATCTCGATGGTCTTCATTGTATGCACACCCTTGCTCTTGGAAAGCTCCATAGCCAAAATGACTTTGGGATCATTGCTTTGTTCATATGAATATGCATGCTTGATCAGGAGGATTTGTAAAACATGTGGAGGTGGAATATACTGCTGTTGTTGATATGAATTCCATGATGGAAATGAAGTCATGGTTGCACAACTTCATGGAATGGAAAAGAATGAAAGGGATGGAAATAAAGATGGATGAAAATGGATGGAAACGGGTCTCGCAACTTCGGAAAAATGGGTTGCTTGATCGGATGGAGTCGCCAAATGTGTTTGCAAGTGCCTCCAAAGGCTGAAATCTTCACAGAACACACCAACCTGCAAAGATGAAGTGGAAGACCTCTAGAGTCCCACCGGTGTGCCAAAATCTGTTAGTGCAAAATCACAACACCCCTGGACGCACATCAGGCTTCTAGGTTGATGTTCGTGCATCCAGATGATTGCACAACATGGAAACCTCTCTCCAAGCGTGGGACTTGTCAAACCGAGAGAGGAATCTCCAGAAGGTGGTTCCTGCTCCTAAACTACCTTACAAGCTATTCCAGTAGCAGGCAAGCTAATCTAATCCTAATCTAACCATGCCAAGGAGACAGAGAGAGAGAGAGAAGGGAAAAACAAAGAAAAGCCTACACTAAAACGGTGATACACCGAGAGAAGGAGAATGTTGAACCTCTATCAAAACTGCCATGGGACAAAGAGAGGTGAGCAATGGGAAGGATGGACAGATGCATCACAGGCCCAAGGATAGATTTCACATAGAAAGTGTCCCAAAACTCCATGAACACAGCTCCAGATCTGCAATGAACATTCAAACATGCACAAATACCTGCAATGAAGAGAGGCAAGAAGAAAACAAGCAAAAACGAGAAAGGATGGACAGATGCATCACAAAACACGTTTTGTTGCTCCAGAAGTTTGCACAGAACATCATTCCATTAGTAAAAGGAAAAAATGCCATTACGAGCAGGGGAGGTTTGAACTCCATTTTCAACCCCGAGAGAAGAAAATAAGGGAGGCCGAGGAGAAAGAATGAACAACTTTAAAATGAGCCAAATCTGGCTTTTACATTGCATGGGTCGAACCCAGGAGACAGAAAACGTACAAAGGCATGGGAGCCCATTCTTCTTGACTGCAGGTGCATTAAAACGGCATGGGGGACCTTACAAACCCATACCCTATCACTTTGACCGGATTACAGGAGAATGCGACCCATTCTGCATTAAATCTGGTCGCTGGAATGTCATTTCTGGCCATGAACACGTGTCAGAGCTGTATCTCAATTTTCTCCCTCCAGACTGCTCCAAAACACAAGATTGACCCCGGAATCGTGTAGAGAATTTCACCAGCTTTCCGTTGATATAAAGAACGTGCAAATCCGAGCTCTGGATCGAAAGTTATGGTGATCTGAAGATTTAGGGCACAAAACAGGCGAAAACGTGTTTTGAAATCTTTCCCGTGCTCTGCCACCTGGATGACACGTGGCACGTGCTAATTGGACGAGCAATTCTCTCTCCTCCACCTTCCGCGGGCTTTCCTTTTGAAATTTTCTTGTGGGCCCCTTAAACTTGGACACGTGGCGCCATTTCATTGGTTCGCGCTGACCCTTTAAAACTTGCCCTTTGACTTTTGACTTTTCTCCTTGAGACACGTGGCGTGATCTGGTTGGTTCTCACCCTTCGCCGGCTCTTTTCGCACCCTTCTCGCGTCTTTTCGGCCCGCTTGTCCCAAATTCTTAGTGCTCCTTGTGCTTAATTTCGCGCGAACCGGCCTGGTTCGCATCCATTTGTCCCAAATGTCCCTGATGCCTTCTTGATCCGCTTGTTCCCATTTCGCCTGCCTCGGCCGATTCGCGTCTTTTTGGCCCACTTGTCCCACTTTGTTTTGGACTGCTTGTGTTGATTTTCGGCCGAACTGGCCGGTTCGCGTCCGATGTCCTAGATGTCCCAAAGGCGACCCTCTCAAAGCTGGCTTAGCCAATTTTTTTCTCTTTTGCCGGATCGGCTTTTCGCGCCCTTGCGCGTACTTCTGGCCGATTGTCCCAAATGCTATTTGGGCCACTGAAGGCTTTTCGGTCGATCCGCGCATTTTTGTCTCAAATGTCCCAGCTTGCTCCTAGGACTAGGACTTAGCCAATTTTCACAATTTTTCCCGGATCAACCTACTTGCCTTCTCGCAACCTTTTTCCGCATTTTCTCGAGCTTGCTCCTTCCTTCTTCGGCCAAGAGAGTTAGAAAATATCCGAGAGAACCTCGAGAAAGATGATGTTTTCTCCGAATCAATCAATGTGCCTAGGACTTGAATATTCTCGATGCATGTTATCAAATTTACAGGGTAAATTTTGGATAACACCATCATTTTGAAGGTGTGTTAAAGAAGCCATTACAAGGTGTAATTGTAAAGTTTCTCCCATAGTTATTATTGGAAGGCAAGTGAATTCAGAACGCTTGAAGTACCTCATGGGTGAGATTGTAACAATTTCATGTTGATATTATAATTTACACTTATATTTCAGATTCGTCATCATTCCTTCTTATCATATTCTATGGTATTCTTGTGTTATGTTTGTTGTGTTTCAGATTACATCCACCAAACTAAAAGTTGTGCATTAGTAAATAATCATAGCATGAGGATTTCCTAGTGAATAATTATCATAGTGCCGGATTGGTGATGACATTTTGGTTCCGTTCCGGACCATTCCTCGTTGGTTGATTTTCTAGAGAAATATTCCCAGTTAGTCAGAAATCATTTGGAGGGTAAGCTTATTTTTACTGTGCATAGTAGCTACCATGGTAAAGTCACTTTTTACTGTGAATAGTCTTTACCACAGTAACTTTACTTTTACCACACGACCACAGTAACTTCACTTTTTACCGTAAATAGTGCTTACCACAATAAATTCATTTTTACCGCAGTAAGTCAAGTTTTACCATAGTTTACCGTGGTCATTCCTATTTTACTGTAGAAAGGTGTAAAGTCACTTTCTATTGTAGTGAGTCCAATTATTTGTGCACATAAGTGTTACTGATTGTACTTGTGAGTTGGTATTTCACTGTGGTTACTTTTAAAATCGGGAAGATTCCTATTTTTAAGCCGATCTAATGAAGATGATTCCTCTTTCATTCAAGAGTTTAAACGATCTTGTATTTATAATGGCCTTATAAGAAGGGAACAATGGAATGAATTTTTCCTACCTTTTTGGATGGTTCAGCCTTAGGTGGTTTTGAAACACTAGGTGATAATGTGAAAAACTCATGGGATTTATTAACTCGAAAGTTTTCTTGAAGAATTTGGTGAACAAAAGAAATATGTAGATCTTATGATTGATATCACAAAGCCATCCCAAGGAGAGAAGGAGGAGATAAGGGATTATCATGCTCGTGTTCTAGAGCTAAGTAGGAAGCTCGATGCCTAGATTTGGAAGGAAGGATTAGCGGATGGGTTGATGAATGGCGTGGATAATCTCCTTTGTAAGCACTTCATTCTTGGAATGAAGCCAGTGATTAGACAATGAGTGAAGTATGACCTCCTAGCTACCATTGAACAAGCAAATGAGATTGTAAGAAGGAAAGAAGAAAGCATGGAAGAGGAGCCGAAAGAAATTTCTGCTAAGGTAGAGCCTACACCAACACTTTTTATCTAGAATCCAAAACCACTCTCGGTGAGCACAAATATTTTCCTAGTACATCTACCGAGTATGAAGATCTACTCAAGAAGATGGGCCAGCTTAACTATTAATCTTCTTGAAGGAAAGAAATTTAGTTCTCGGGGAGGAGATAGAGGTCCAAAAGAAATATTTGTAAAGTTGTATGTTATGGTTGTCATAAAAGTGTCATTATAAGTATAATTGTCCAGATAGAGCTTCTACATCTAGTACAAGAGATAATGATAAAGGAAAATCACCTGTGTATTCTTTTTTTATAGTAGATAAGAGCATAAATAATGAATCGATGTGTTTGTAACAAAAAAAAGAAAGAAAAAGATAACCGAGATAGAAATGATCCTAAGAAGATGAAAGGAGAAACTAGTAAGAAACATAGGAGAAGAAAGTTGGGTGTGCAGGATTTTCTAATTTTCACAGTGCACAAGGACCATACTCCATCTTAGAAGATCTGTCCAAAAGGCCTACAAATATTATATATGGTCAACTCTTGGCTATGTCTTCGAGAAGAGGCGGAGCTGCGAAGTGGACTCAATGCTTGAAGAAGGAAGGAGGTTAAGGTACCTATTTTGGGAGGCGAGAGGAAAATCCCTATGCTCCACAAGCTGAGGTATTATGTAATGGTATTTCAATTCATGATGTCTTAGTTGATAGAGGTGTTGCGATTAATGTAATGACCGAGTCTCGTAATGAATATGTTGGGTTTAAAATTGATTTTCCCTCAACACTTATGTTAAGGTCATTAAATAAGGGAAAAACTAAACCAGAAGGTGTTGTTTCAAATGTGGCAATATTTGTTATGGGTGTTGTATGTGTGGTAGACTTTCAGGTGATGAAAAATGGTACTGTTGTGTACCCAATGTTGTTGGGAAGACCATGGCTAAGGAGAGTTCATGCAAGAAACTATTGGAATGAAGGTTTCATGAAACTTGGATGTTGTAGAGAGGGTGAAGATAAATGTGATCCCTCGGCATCATAAGGCAGAACCTGTGGATTCAAGTGATGAAACTGATGATTGGACATCCTTTGATTACTCTAGTACCAATGAAGTGGACATAGAAGATGAAGAAAGTGAGGTTGATGTTTTGGTCATGGATATCCTTCCAGTCACACCGACTCATGAACCCATAAAATTATCTGAAGAAGAAATTGATGATTATCTCCAATAAATAAAGATTGGTGATGCTGTGATGGAGAGTGAGAAGTAATGCTACCTCTAGCTATTTCAAAGGTACATACACTTATTCACTTTTGATTACAAGGAACTCCATCAAGTAAGTTGGGTAGAACATTCTATTGAGCTGGTAGATGGTGCTAAGCCCATAAAACAAATTCCATATAGAATGAATCCTAATTTTTCCAAGACTGTAAAAGAAGAAATAGATAAGTTGCTTGATGCAGGATTCATATTTACTGTGGAGAATTTAGAATGGGTTTCTCCCATTTTGATCTCAATAAAAAGAATGGGAAGCTACACATTTGTGTTGATTATAGGAAGCTCAATAAGGCAACAAAGAAGGATCATTACCCTCTTCCATTCTTAGATCAGATCTTGGATGAAGTAGCTAGCCAGGAGTGTTATAGTTTTGCTGATGGATATAGCAGATACAACCAAGTTCGTATATCGAGAAAGATCAGCTGAAGACCACGTTCACCACTCCTTGGGGAATGTTTGCTTATAGAGTTATGCTCTTTGTGTTGTGTAATGCCCGGAAACATTCCAAGTGTTTGATGAATAGGGTGTTTGAACCCTACATTGGGAACTTCATCAGAGTATTTCTAGATGATTTTTGCATCTATGGGAGCAAGATGGACCACCTGCACCAGATGGAGACATCATTTCAAAGGTTAGATGAAGCACAAGCCTCACTAAACCCTACAAAGTGTGTCTTTGGATGTTTTAAAGGCATTTTGTTAGGGCATGTTATATCCAGAGATGGTATTGGTACTGCGATTCTCGATAAAGTTTTAAAAATAAAAGAGTTACCATTTCCTATGAATAGAAGTAAGTTGAGATCATTTTTAGGCCATGTGGGTTACTATAGAAGGTTCATCAAGAATTTCTCAAAGATTACACATCCACTAACCCAGTTCTTGAAGAAGGATGTTACTTATGAACCAGGAAATAAGGTGCATAAAGCTTTTGAACAAATGAAGGAAGCCCTGGTGTCTTCACCTATTTTAAAGAATCCATATTAGAGAAAGCCATTCATTTTGTATACATGATGTCTCGAGATGTAGCACTAGACTAGAAGTACTGAGAGCCAAAGGATGAAAATGTGAATGATCATCCTATTTACTATGGAAGTAGACAAATGACCAAATTGAGGTAAATTATACTATAACAGAAAAAGAGGCTCTAGCTATCATTTTTGCTATAAAGAAGTTTAGAAATTACTTGCTAGGGTAGAAATTTATAGTTGTAACAGATCATCATGCTCTAAAATATATTGTAAATAAGTCTAACCCATCAAGGAGGATAGCAAGATGGATAATTTTGCTACAAGAATTTGAATTTGATATTATAGATAGGCCAGAAAGAAGCATGTCAATGCAGATGCACTCTCTCGAGCCTATGATGGTTTAGGTTCATCTTGTGATGATGATGATTTCCTAGATGTAGCATTGTTATCCCTTGACACAATCACTAGTGAATACATAGATATTTGGAATTATCTAAATGAATTAAAGTTTCCTAATGGTGCCAATGCAAAGACTAAGAGGAAGATTACTCAAGCCAGTCATCTATATTCTATTCTACATGGAGTATTATTACGAATACGACTGATGGACAAGACAAGAGAGCAATTAGAAGTGATCAATGGAAGGAGCTGATAGAAGAATTCCATAATGGTACATGTGGATGACACTTCTCTGGACAACTTACAACAAGAAGGATCTTGGATGCAGGTTATCACTGGCCCACTCTTTTTAGAGATTGTTATAATTATTGTAAGACATGTGATATTTGTCAAAGACATGGTAACCATAAGACTTCATCAGCTCCATTATGCCATATTCTTCCACTTGGTCCCTTTTAAAAGTGGGGAATATACATTTTAGGTCCACTTCTAACTACCCCATGCCAAAATAATTATATTGTAGTTGCCACAGATTATTTAACCAAGTGGGTTGAAGCTAGGCCATTGAAAACAACTTCCATGGATGAAGTGGCAAGGTTCATATATGAACACATTATCACCAGATTTCGTTGCCCATTAGAAATTGTAACAGATCAAGGAAGCCACTTCCTCAATGAGGTGGAAGAAGCCCTAGTCAACAAGTTTTCTATTAAGTACGTGAAGGCAACATCATACAAGCCAAGCACAAATGGACAAGTGGAACGAACAAATTTTGTGTTGTGTCAAATTCTAGCAAAAGATGTAGCCTTATAGGTACATAAGTGGGATAAAAGGATTCATGCAGCATTGTGGGCATATAGGGAAACATCAAAGTTAGCAACAGGATACTCCCCATTTCAGTTGGCTTATGACATTGATCCAATTTTTCCTATTGAGTTTGATATTCCCACTGTGAGAGTTATGAAAAATGAAAGGATGGATGAAAGTGATTCAGTAAAAGAAAGGTTGGTACATCTTCATTTGCTAGAGGAAATGAGGGAAATAGCGAAGGATACAAGCTATAAGAAGAAAATGAAGCAGAAGGAATACTTTGATCAAAAGATCTGTTGGTCTCCATTTCATGTGAATGACTTGGTTCTAGTATATGATTCCAGATACAAAAAAAGAAGACAGAGAAAATTTCTTCCAAAATGGATGGGGCGATACAAAATAAAAAAGTTGTGCATGAAAATGGTACATACTGATGGAGGTATTGGATGGCACTCCCATTATGAAATGGGTTAACCATGCCAAGTTAAATATTTTTCAAGCATGAGAATAGTCTATTCCGAGGACGTAGTAGAAGCTAGGAAGGGCGAAGATGTTGACACTAAATTTTTCCTCCGTAATTAGTAGTAGCCTCCAATAGAAGATAACGGTGTTGACGATGCGATGCCACCAATAATGTATAGTACGGTAATAATCAAAAGTACAATAGGAATGTTGTGGTAGAAATTAAATATTTGTCTTAAGTGGTCCGGTAATTTTAAAATGTCAAAGTTAGGGTAAATAGAGAAGTAGGGTCTACATGATTAGGAATTAGAAATATTTATTGGTAATAAGGATAACGAGTGAGGTCATAAATATTTTGTGTATTTTATTTGCTAAAAGTATAAAAATTTGGAACCCATGTGAAATGATAAGGTTTATCTTATCTTAAAAGATAAGCTTACATGTACGAGATAAGAGTTAAGGTATGGAATATGATTCGCCAAAGTAGATTTATTATCCTATCTTAGAGATAAGATGGATCAGCCTAGAAATTCTATAAATAGAGAGGCCACCCCCTCATTTAGCATAGAAAGACATAGTGATAAATATTGTATGAGTAAGTGTGAAGGAAACCATCATTTTGAAGGTGTGTTAAAGAAGCCATTAAGAGGAGTAATTGTAAAGATTCTCCCATAGTTATTGTTGGAAGGCAAGTGAAGTTAGTAATACTTGAAGTACCTCATGGGTGAGATTATAACAATTTCATGTTGATATTATAATTTACACTTATATTTCAGATTTATCATCATTCCTTCTTATCATAGTCTATGGTATTCTTGTGTTATGTTTGTTGTTGTGTTTCCAGATTACATCCACCAAACTAAAAGTTGTGCATTAGTAAATAATCATAGCACGAGGAGTTCCCAGTGAAGAATTATCATAGTACCGGATTGGTGATGACAGGGCATGTTATATTGCATGCTTGATAGCCTCAAAAATATCTTTACCTTTTGATGTCCATTTGAATGCAAGACTCTTTTTAGCATCATTATTAAAGGCTCCACAAGAGTGGAAAAATTAGGCACAAATATATGGATAAATTTTATCCTTCCCAAGAAGCTTTGGAGAGATTTCTTATGATGTGGCAAAGTGGAAGTTTTATAATGGCTTAAACTCTTTCAAATTCAATTGTTAATCCTTTTCTTGAGACAATGTGGCCCAAAAAAATTCCCTCAAGTTCCAGAAATGAACATTTCTTTGGATTCAATGACACTCTGAACCTTCTACACCTTTAAAATACTTTCTTGAGGTGAAAGAGGTGTTATGCTACATTTCTTGAGAAGACAATGATATCATCTAGATATACTAGCACCATCTTGTTGATTAATCCCTTGAATGCGATATCCATTGCTTGCTGAAATGTTGCTCCAATGTTGGAAAATCCAAATGGCATCTTCTTATAAGATAATGTGCCTCATTTTGTGATGAAGGATGTCTTGTACTGATCTTCTTCTTTCACCATTATTCGATTATAGCCTGTGTATCTGGTTTCTAGCAATGAAAATTGTTTAGAGCCAACTATAACCTACAAGATTTCTTCCATTGATGGAAGTGGGTAATGATCCATGAGTGATGCTCTATTCAGATCATGGAATTCTACACATAATCTGATTTGTCCATTTATTTTCCTTATTGGGACCAAGTTTTCAGCCCAACTTGAATTTTTGATAGGGAAGATGGTGATAGCTTCAATCAACTTGTTTAACTCTTTCCTCATGAGAGGTTCAATGTGAGGATTTATTGCCCTTTGATTTTGTCTTATAGGTTTATATCCTAGATCAAGTTCAATAGTGTGTTGTGCCAAATTTGCGTTAAAACCTCTTAAAACCTTGTGAGTCCAAGCAAAGACATCTAGTAAATCTTTACAAAGATGAACGAATTTTAGTTTTTCTTGTGGGGTACTTACTTTGCCAATTTGTAATGTCTTGCCTTCATCTATTGAAATGGCTCTGAATCTTCACCCTTTACCTGAATATTTGCCTTCTCCTTCCAGAATTAATCATTTTGGTTGAAGATTGACTCCAAAGTTATAAGACCTTTTGGTAATGTGTTGGTTCTCAACTGCACCACTTGGTCACCATACTATCGCTCCAACTTGTCTTGGTTTCTGGAAGAGAATTCAGCTTCTTCTTTTTTATAAAATTGATAATTTTTTGATCATTCTCAAAGACGTTTTGGCTTGTGTTGTTGTATGGAATAGTTGGTATTACAAACACTTTAATATGGGGCTAAGATTTCTCACTTTTGATACTCTCTACAACATCAAATGCCACCCCGATTATTGCCAATCTATCTGTTGCTTCATTGTTCCTTCTTGATATGGAATTGATGCTAAAAGATTCAAAATATTCAATGAGATCCCATACTTGATTCATTTAGTTCTTCAATAGATCATTCTTGGTGAAATTAATTCCTCTAAATTGATTCACAACTAACTCACTATCACCAAACAATTGTAATTTCTTAATGCCTCTCTTTCTTTCCCAATGTAATCTATGAATTAAGGCTTCATATTCAGCTGTGTTGTTTGAGCAATAAAATTGGAAATGGAAAGTTGAGTAGTACTTCTTACCTTGAGGTAAAACAAGCATAAATCCTCCTCCTATGCCTTGTCTACTCCTCGAGCCATCAAATAATAATCATCATACCTCATTATCATCCTTTTGGTCTAACTTGGTGATGCTAGGGAAGGGTTTTCTCTCTTCATGCAAACAATATACTCCTAATTCATATTCTTCTATTTGTTTGTAAGGGTTAAATTCATGTCTCTTTTTCCCATTCATCTAGAGTCAAGTCCTGGAATGCATGTGACTTTGGTATCTACTTCATGAGCACTTGGATAATCTTCCTAATCAAAAGATGAACAATTTACATTCATTGGGCTAGGTAGATGAGGCTCAATATGGAAATTTGTAATTATCTTAGATCTTATTGTATCCTTAGATCCATACCTTTTCTAGATAACATATGTGACCAATCGTTGATAAATTACCTCCAATTTTAGTGGTGAAATCTCTTGAAAAGCACAATCCAAAGAGAGGTGGCAAGTCTATGACTGATACATCTTGCAAGATAATCATATTGGGGCATGCATGCAATGTGAGGCTAAAATATTTGATTAATCTAACCATTGTTACTTTTGTCCCATCTAATTACACCACACCTTTAGAGATGACTTCATATTGAAGACCCAGTTGATCAGCTATTTTCTTTGGCATGACTGAGATACTTGCTCCCAAATCAATCGTGAATTTATGTACTAATTTATCTCCTATGATTAATGAGATGTAGAATGGTGGTGGATTCATATTTTTACCTTGGTGGCTTCCATGATTTCCTTCTTGATGAGTTGTATTGGTGAGCACTGGTTCTTGTTGATTGGGTGGTTGGTTTGACGCTGACCAATTTTCCATAGCAACTTGAAATAGATCTGTCTATCCTGGGATAACCAATGACTCCCACATCGAGATGTTTACATTTGTTTTCTTCATTTGTTTAATGATTTTGAATAGAGATGAATTATCTCTCTACTACCCCTTTCCTTACACATTCATCTCTTGTACATGGGTTGTTACAACTAGAACTTGGGCTGGTCTAGAAGGTGGTTTGGGTTGACTCTGTATATTGGGGGCTGCACTTTGATTGCTAGCACCTTACATGGAGTAACAAAGGGTTTTGGACCATTTGAATTAGAGGATTGTCTTTCTCAAATATTCCTCTTCTTAGACCGTGTATTTTTTACTACACTATGAGGAGGTGCTTGATTCATAGCAAAAATATTTTCAGCTTTGCCAATGGACAAGTATTGTCTCATTTGAAGATGTTCCTTGTTGACTTATTTCCTACTACTATTTTCCTTCTTGGATTGTCTCTTGTTCTACACCCGTTGTTGTCACCATAAGGGCTTGATTCAAAGCACCATTGAAACAAATTGATTGGTTATGAGGTTGATTACATGGGAAACACCAATCATATTCCTGAGCCATATTATTTTTCACTAGTACTAAAGCTCTAGATGTGGATGCAACATTAGGATTGTAAGGCTAGAACGGTCTATTAGCAGGAGGTTTGGCTTGATTCTGATTTGTAGTTTGGATGGGTGGCCTATTAGGCTGATATGGAGGTCTATTGGGTTGATTTTGAGGCTAATATGATCTGAAATTTTGAGTTTGTTGCCTCTTAAGTGTTACCAACTCATTACCCAAGTTTTGTAGTTGCTTCATGACTTCTTGGAGCTCATTTAAGGAGCTAGAAGATGAGGTGGAAGCTTCATTTGAACTATGATTCCTTAGAGTAGGAATGGGAGCTAATGTGGGTGCTTGACTAGTGCTTGGAGCTCCTAGTTCTAGATATAGAGGCATAGGTGGCCTAGGTGCAAGTTTACCAACTTGATCAAGCAATTTTTAGCTCTAATAGTAATGATATGGGGTGCGTAAAGTTATACCTCCCATGGATTGAATCATCATGGAAATATTAGAATTTAAAGCTTTCAAGAAGTATAGAAAAGAACTTTCAGTTGTTGGTATCATGGCCACCAGAATCCTATCTCATGTATGCTAGAATATGAAGTTGAAATTAGTCAACTGCTCACTAGGGGACCTCTCGATTGTTGTCAGTTTTTCCAACAAGGATAAATTATCTCCCTTATATCCAAATTGATTGTGAAGAATCATGCAAAAATGGTCCCAATTTTGAATGGATCCTGCATGTTAGGGTTCGAACCACTATAAAGTTGTACCTTTAAAGATGAAGTCAATAACTTGACAACTATGTCCATTTGAAAAATCTCAAAATTACATAGAAATTTGCAATATCCTAGATGTGGTCAATTGGAGTCGTCTAGTTCTCTCCAATAAAATATGGAATGCTCTTTAGTGATGTAGTTGGAACTTGATTTTATGCATTGAGAGCCAATAGGCTGCTGCCAATGAAGTTGACATAGGGGTTGGGCTATGCCATCCTGATTGGTTGGAGGAATCTAGTCGATTGAACAAAAGGCCTACTAGGTGGAGGTGTCAACAATTTCCTTCTTGTTGGAGATGGATACCTTTGAGCTCTTCTTCCCCTTCTTGCTCTATCTGGGGATAAATTTAGATAGACAAATAGCCCCTCCTCTCTAGTTCTTGACCTTGTTTTTATTCTTCTCATGAACTTGACAAGCTTGGACTACTAAAACCAGTGGATTCTGCCTCTTTTAGAGTCGCCAGATGTGTAATTTCAGAGCTTCTTACAAGCTAGGAACTCACAACAAGTGCACAACAATATTATTGTAGTAAAAATGAAGACTTCTTGGTATCACCAGCATACTAAAACTATTAGTGATAAATCACATAACCCCTTAAGTCTATAATTCGATGGGTTGAGACTCTTAGTGTGATTACATAACATGCAGCTTATCCCAAAGTGTGGGACTTTACGAATTAGGGAAAATCTCCAGATGAAGGTCGGCTCCTATTCCTCTGTTCAGATGCACACGTTCGTAATATAGAGGGGCTATTCTAAATCCTACTCTAATCTTCCAAGGGGACAGGGGTAAGGAGATTAAGAAATTAAACCTAATCTAATAGAGGTGATGCACCAAAGGAATGATGAACATCTTCTTTGCAATAAACACAAACCATAAAAACACAAAACAACTACCATGCACAGATAACCAAGACTGTAATGAGAGATCAGGAAGATACAATGAACATAAGAGAGGGTTGAAATCATCCACAGACTTATACTATTGTTCCAAAGATTTAATATAGTCCATTATAATGGCCAAGAGGCAAGATTGCATTGTAATTTGAATGGGAGGCTTGGAAACTCCACAAATTCACTTGTAGGTTAGAGAAGAAGGGAGGGCATAAAGCAAGAGTGTCCAACTATTATAAGTTTCCCCTTTTGTATAATATATAGGAATAATTAGAGAAGGAGGTAGAAGAAATCTAGACTCTTGTTTAACCACCCCAAAAGGGGCAATGAATTCCCCGCAACAATGATGGGTCTTACTACAATACCCATGCCCCATCGCTGTCCCTTGTTGGGAAAGAAAGGAGGCCCATTCTTCATCATGGTGGTAGGTGGGAGACTTGACAGCCTCAAAAATGGTAGACCAAATCATTAATGGTGGTAAGTGAGTAACAGGTACTGAGAGCTTTCCAAAACATCCTCTCCCACTCGATTCTGAGCTTCGAGTCAAAAGATATGGCCACCTAAAGGTGCTTCAAGTTTGTAGTATTTTTGTGTAAGATCCAAGTGGAAGCCCCGTAAGTCTCAAGATTTTTCCCCCTCCCGTTGGCTCCGAATTTGTGCCAAACTAACATGTGGCATCGTACATGGGATTGCTCTATTTCCTTTGTGTTCTGCTTAAATCCCTCCTATTGGCAGAGACTCTATGCCTGACTTGAGACATGTGGAGGGATGGCACTTATTTGAAGACCCTGCTTGGACTCTTCACCCAAAGATGCATCGAGCTGACGTGTGGAGGCTTCCACTGGCCCTTTCTCAAGCTTATAATTTTCAATGGCTAGTGAGACACTCTATGACTCGACTACGTGGCGGTTGGCACTCATTTGGGGACCACATTTTGATTTTCCCTTGAAGTTGCACCAAAGAGCCATGTGGGGCTTTGCGTTGGTCCTGTCTCATACTTAGCTGATTCTAGTCTCAAGTGAACATTGCCTTCCTCATCCCTTTGGTGAGTAAGGGGGGCCCACCATATATAATGCCAAAAACTCTTTTTACGGGTGGGACCCTTGTAGTTAACTCCCAAAATTGTGACGGTGGGACACTTGGCATCATCCACGGGCCGCCCCTTTGTTTCCTCGTGTTTGGCTTAGTCCCTTTTGTTTGGTGGAGCAATATGTCTAACCTTAGACATGTGGAGGCTCATGCTTGTTTGGGTCTTGCCTTTTGGGTCTTACCTTTGAAGTTACGTGAGCCGACACGTGGCTCCTTTCACACCGCCTATACTTTTCAACGGCTAGCTCTTCCCCTTTTGAATCTGATCACGTGGCATTGTCTGCGCTCATCCAGGGACCTTGTTTGGACTCGACCTGAGACATGTGGAGGGATGACGCTCATTTGAAGACCCTTCCTAGATTTCTCCTCGGGAGTTACGCCGATGAGGCACATGGCACCCTCTGTGGTTCCTTTGTTTTTCTCATTTCTTGAGTCAACTTTGGGATTGAATATGAGCCCACATGACTCGGGCCGACCCCTCCATCTCTCCCCGTGGTTGCATTCGACAAATTTTTCCCGGGCATAAAATTGGGATAACAATCGAATCAATCAATAAATCAACGCATTCAAATCTCTAACAATCGAAATCATATCATGAATATAAATTCAATGCAATTGACCTCCAGATGTCCTAACTTGGGAGTTACATGTGGTCTCCCGTGAGGAGCTAACTTGGAAGATTACATCCATTTCTTTCCTAGATGACCTAATATGGGAATTTATTCTATCCATTTGGTATTTTCTTCCGCAGACACCGAACTTGGAAGTTATCAAATTGCGTAAAAACCCATGGAGTGGGGAAAGAGGTCATTTCCTATACTAATTCTATATGGTTCATGTTGATGCAAAATCACAAAGACTCTCGACGCACATCAAGCTTCTAGGTTGATGTTCGGGCATCCAGTGTGATTGCACACATTGAAACCTCTCTACAAGTGTGGGACTTGTAAAATGAGAGAGGAATCTCCAGAGAAGGCTGGTTCCTACTCCTAAACTACCCGCCACAATCTATTCCAATGCGACATGCTAATCTAATCCTAATCTAACCACCAAGGGGACAGGAGAGAGAGAAAAGGGAAAAAAGCAGAGCCTACACTAAAACGGTGATACACTAGAGAAGGAGAATGTCAAACATCTATCGAACCGCCATGGAACAAAGAGAGGTGAGCAATGGGAAGGATGGATAGAGGCATCATAGGCCCAAGGATAGATTTCACATTAGAAAATGTCCCAAAACTCCATGAACACAAACTCCAAAACCTCAGTAATGAACATTAGAACATGCGCAAATACCTACAATGAAGAGAGGCAAGAAGAAACAAGAGAAAAACGAGCAAGGATGGACAGATGCATCACGAAACACGTTTTTTTTGCTCGAGAAATTTGCACGTAACATCATTTCATTAGTAAAAGCAAAAACACCATTACAGAGCAGAGAGAGATTCGAACTCCATTTTCAACCCTAGAGAAGAAAAGAAGGGAGGGCAGAGCAGAAAGATGAACAACTTCTAATTCTTTGAGCCAAATCTGGTTTTTACATTGCATGGGTCGAGCCCAAGAGAGAGAAACATAGGAAAACATGCAAGCAGCTCAACCATTGACCAAAACACATTCTTTATTAAAATCGGTGGTTGAAACATCACTTCTGGCCATGCTGAAGAAGAATGCGACCCATGTGCATTAAATCGGTTGTTGAAACGTCGCATTAAACCATTAGACGCCAGATACGATTCTTGATTTTCTCTCTCCAAAATAAACCAAAAATGTAATACTAACACCGGAATCATGTAGAGCGTCTCACCAGCTTTCTATTGATATAAAGAACGTGCAAATCTGAGCTCTAGATCGAAAGTTATGGCGATCTAAAGATTTAGGGCACAAAACAGGCCGAAACAGACCTTTGAATTTTTTCCCGCGCTTTGCCACCTGGACGACACGTGGTGCTCGATTCGCTAAGCGATTCTCTCTCCTTCCTGTCTCATGGTTTTCCTTGAGAATTTTGACTTTTTTGTAATTTTGGGACTTTTTCCATTTTTTCCCCATGCCCCCGCCACTTGGGACACGTGGCATCATCTTGTTGGAGGACAGGGCGCGGGGTCTTCCTTTACTTTTAGCCTTTTTGGTGAACTCGGCCAAATTATCTAACTTCTCCCCGAGCTCCGCACTTCCCTGCTCTATTGGACATGTGTCCAATTCCTATTGGCTCGGGCTGACCCTTCAAAACTCACCCTTTGACTTTTGGACTTTTCCCTTGTGACACGTGTCATCTCCTGATTCGTTCTCGGGCCTGCCAGATTTTCGCGTCTATTGCATCCATTTGTCCCAGATGTCCCAAGGTCTTTGTTTGGGACAAAAACTTCCGATCGATTCGCCTTGCCTTTCGGCACGGTTCACGTCCTCTCGGCCCAAACGTCCCGAACTGCTTAGTGCGGAAGTTCTTCTTTTCGGCCGAACCAGCCTTGTTCACATCCTTTGCATACCTTTGTCCCATTGTTCCGAGCTGCCTTAAGTCTTTTCAGTGACTCGCGCCTTCCACGTACTAACCGCCAGTATGTCCCAGACTGCCTGTTTCAACAGTTAGTCAATTTTTCCCACTTTCGGCCGCCTTCGGATTTCGCGTCCCACGGCGTCCTCACGCACGTATGTTCCTTTGTTCGCAGATCGCTAAATGCGGCCTTTCATCCGATTCGCGCCCAAATGTCCCTTTTGTCCCGACTATTTGGGAGGATTAGGACTTGGCCATTTTTATGATTTTTCCTAGCCCAAGCTTGTTTTGCAGCTTTTTCACCTTTTCTCAGAACTTGCCTTTTCCCTAGTGACAGGAGAGTTAGGATAAATATGAGGGGACCCTAGAAACATGATTTTTTCCCTGAATCAATCCATTTGCCTGGGACTTGAATATTATGATGTATGTTATCAAAATTTACCACTGGGGTTGAATTTTGGATAACACATTTGGCGACTCAAAGGGGTCATCTGTCTGCTAGATGAAGTTACTTGGCCTTGCAAAGCATCCATTGGGCATGGAGTCATGAGTTGTAACATGCAATGATCCGAACTTTGAAAACCTCCCCTTTGATCCACTTGGAAACCCACCGGACATGGAGTTGTTCTCACCAAAATGCCATTGAAACGAATCATGCCGAGCAAAACCAGCAACACCAAAAACTATGTACAAAATCTGAAAATCATACATGCTCCAAAATGGAACATGCAGAGTGTGCACAAGCACTTCTTCTACCGAAGCAAACCTACCTACTCTACTCTAATCGGAAGCAAAGGAAAGCTAAACAAACCCCGCAAATCGGTTGTGAGAAATAGCTTCCTTTCTTCAAAAGTGGCAGCCATGCGATTGATTTGGAGCTGATCATGGCTGTTAGGATGAGTGGAAAATCAACAAGAAGCTGGTCTTCCACCCAAATCATCAAGGTATTAGCTGAAGGTGAATCCAATACCTCTTTTAGTTGCTCGCATTTGGATTGAAGGGGTATAACAGCCTGATCCTTGGTACTTTGTAGCTCACCCTCATGCTTAAGCAAGCATGACTGGTTGTGGCTTCTCCTTTGGCTCTAATGAAGCCAAATACCTAATTGGGTAAGGTATGATCCATTTGATATGCCCATAGCTCGATTTTCAACTCCAAAAGTGGAGTTATCTTGTAGACCTCTTGAATGGATGATGTGGAAGAAATGGTGGAATTATTTTGTCCTTTCTCTTTCTCCAATGAAGAACATGAAAGATTAAAATCTTCCAATCTTGGTTCCAAAGAGTTGCTATAAGATGTGGGCTGTCAGCAAATGAATGTTCTCCTTCATGACAGTAGGCTCAAGTGTTTGGAATGTGGATGATGAAAGAGAGAATGGTGGAAAATCAACCGGCTCTTCTTCATCAAGACAATCCTCCAAATCGACAGATAAACTACCTCATTGCTGTCCCGCCGCTCGTGTTCAACTTCTCCCATGGTGTCCTCTTGATCTGCAACTTGACCACCATGGTTTCCTTCACTCTCCAATATTGAGTTTGAGAGATCGAACTCCTCTTAGAGAGGTGAAGTAGAAAGAAGAACCGAAGGTTCTCCTCCATAGCCTCGCTTTGTGCTCAAAGCCCTTGGATCTGCACTTTTCTCCTCCACAGCCTAGAATGTGCTCCTCTTTTCTGCCAAAAAAATCAGTCCTAACCACCATTTGTTCAACCTTAGCCTCTTCGTAGGCTTTACCAAAGAAAGGGATCTTCTCAAATCCAAATTTAACAGCCAAACTTACTAAGCTCTTAATCGCTTTCTCCTTTTCTTGGCTCTTCCTCTTGCTGTCCTTGATGACCGTGATTGGGAATGCAAGAGGAGGGATGGGTTGTACCTCAACCGGTTTTACAATTTTTTGTGGTGGTGGAGGCAGTGAAACCTCTTGTTTCTTTGGAGGAGGGGGTATTTCTGTTAGCCCTTGTGGAGGGGATGACTGCTTGGAAGGGAAAAGGAAAGAAGAATCAAGATGAGATGGAAGACTAGGGGGTGGAGAAATGGAATCAACATTTGGGACAAGCAGATGGAGAGTTTAAAACTTTCAATCCCAAATGAGATGGTGCTGCTTGAGTAATGGAAAGAGAAAGACCAGATGATGGTGTAGAACTTACCCATTGACAAGGTTGTTCAACACCAAGTGTATAGGCCTCTATTTCTGCTTTGTCCACTTGTGCGAGTTGGGGCAGCATCTTCATCATGAAGTCCAGCTTCTCCCGAGGGATGAAGTGTCTTGGAAAAGGGCCTCCCCATGGACAAGGAGTCTCGCAACCAATTCAAAGCTCTCATTTGAGTCAAGTTTCTCTGATCGCACACATCTTTACCTCCATCTTTTGGATTTTCTCCAACATGACCAAAGCATCTTGCATCCGATTATCTTCATTATATGCATACTCTTGCTCCTGGAAGCTCCATAGCCAAACCGACTTTGGAACTACTATTCATATGAGTATGCATGCTGATCTGGAGGATTTGTAAACGTGTTGGAGGTGTGATATACTACTATTGTAAATGTGAGTTCCATGATGGAAATGAATTCATGATTGCACAACTTCATGGAATGGAAAAGAATGAAAGGGATGGAAAGAAAGATGGATGAAAATGGATGAAAATAGGTCTCGCAACTCGTAGAAATGGGTCGCTGATCAAATGGCGTTGCGCGATGTGTTTGCAAGTGCCTCCAAAGGCTGAAATCTTCACAGAACACACCAACCTACAAAAGATGAAATGGAAGACCTCTGGTCTCCCACCGTGTGTGCCAAAACCGTGATGCAAAATCACATCACCCCTGGATGCACATCAGATTCTAGGTTGATGTTTTGGCATCCAAAGTGTGATTGCACAACATTGAAACCTCTCTACAAGTGTGGGACTTGTAAAATGAGAGAGGAATCTCCAGAGAAGGCTGGTTCCTACTCCTAAACTACCCGCCCTGCAAGCTATTCCAAAGGTGCAGAAAGATAATCTAATCCTAATCTAACCACCAAGGGACAGGAGAGAGAGAAAAGGGAAAAAAAAAGATCCTACACTAAAACGGTGATACACCGAGAAGGAGAATGTCAAACATCTATCAAAAATGCCATGGAACAAAGAGAGGTGAGCAATGGGAAGGATGGATAGACGCATCACAGCCCAAGGATAGATTTCACACGTAAATGTCCCAAAACTCCATGAACACAGCTCTCAGGACTGTAATGAACATTAGAACATGCGCAAATACCTCGCAATGAAGAGAGGCAAGAAGAAACAAGCGAAAAATGAGTAAGGATGGATAGATGATCACGAAACACATTTTGTTGTTGCTCGTAAGTTTACACAGAACATCATTTCATTAGTAAGAGGCAAAAAAAGCCATTACAGAGCAAGGAGGAGGTTCGAACTCCATTTTCAACCCTAGAGAAGAAAAGAAGGGAGGGCAGAGCAGAAAGATGAACAACTTCTAATTCTTTGAGCCAAATTTGGTTTTACATTGCATGGGTCGAGCCTAGGAGAGAGAAACATAGGAAAACATGCAAGCAGCTCAACCATTGACCAAAACACATTCTTTATTAAAATCGGTGGTTGAAACATCACTTCTGGCCATGCTGAAGAAGAATGCGACCCATGTGCATTAAATCGGTTGTTGAAACGTCGCTTCACCATTACTACGCGCCAGATACGTTTCTTGATTTTCTCTCTCCAAACTAAACCAAAAATGCAATATTGACCCCAGAATCATGTAGAGCATCTCACCAGCTTTCTATTGATATAAAGAACGTGCAAATCCGAGCTCTAGATCAAAAGTTATGGCGACGTCAAGATTTAGGCACAAAACATCCAAACAGAGACTTTGAATTTTTTCCCATGCTCTGCCACCTGGACGACACGTGGCAGGCTCTGATTCGCTGAGCAATTCTCTCTCCTTCCCTGTCCCATGGGTTTTCCTTGAGAATTTTGACTTTTTTGTGATTTTGGGACTTTTTCCATTTTTTCCCGCGCCCCGCCACTTGGGACACGTGGCATGATCTTGTTGGAGGACAGGGCACGGGGTCTTCCTTTACTTTTAGCCTTTTTGGCGAACTCGGCCAAATTCTCTAACTTCTCCCGAGCTCCACACTTCCTCCTCTATTGGACATGTGTCCAATTCCTCTTGCTTCGGGCTAACCCTTCAAAACTCGCCCTTTGACTTTTGGACTTTTCCCTTATGACACGTGTCATCTCCTGATTCGTTCTCGGGCCTGCCAGATTTTCACGTCTATCACGTCCATTTGTTCCGGATGTCCCAAGTGCTATTTGGGACAAAAACTTGATTCGCACTCCTCTTCGGCCTCGGTTCAAGCGTCCTCTCGGTCCAAACGCCCCAACGCGCTGCTTAGTGCGGAAGTTCTTCTTTCAACCCGAACCGCCGGTTCGCATCCTTCGCGTATACCTTTGTCCCAGCATGCTCCGGGCTGCCTTAAGTCTTTTTGGATGACTCGCGTCTTCACGCTTACTAACTACCCGATGTCCCAGGCTTTGCTATTTCAACACAGCTTAGTCAATTTTTCCCACTTTCGGCCGCTTCGATTTCCGCATCTGCCGTCCTCACGGCCCGGATGTTCCTTTGCTCGCAGAGGCTGCTGGCGGCCTTTCGGCCAATTCACGCCCAGATGTCCCTTTTGTCCCGACTACTTGGGAGGACTAGGACTTGGCCATTTTCATGATTTTTCCCGGCCCAAGCTTATTTTGTAGCTTTTTCACCTTTTCTCGTAACTTGCCTTTTGAATTGGACAAGAGTTTAGGATAAATATGGGGGACCCTAGAAACATGATTTTTGCCTAGATCAATCCATTTGCATGGACTTGAATATTCGATGTATGTTATCAAAATTTACCACGGGGGTGAATTTTGGATAACAGATTCATTGTTTGAACAAAATTATTTAGATCCAAAAACCACAAACTTTTTATATAAGTCTGTTTGTAGCAGCCATATATTGAGGATGTTATTAGAGATTGATAATAACACACTTTTCTCCCTACACTCTTCCTCTAGCGGCATGATGCTCAAATCGTCCAGTTGATTATTATTGTACATGCATTTGGGATGGGAACTGATCACTCCCCACCCTATTTTATACTCATCACATGCCTTTGAAACCATAAATCATACAAAATTACAACCATCATTCTCATTTAGTACACTTCATTACTTCATTACACTTTTCACTATGTTGCATGGATAAACATGTTGATCTATGCTTCGACATGCTATATGGTTCTTTCAGCATGGTTTTACTACCACATCTATTCATTCTACTATAGCATGTGATTATCTAGACTTCTCTTAGTTACACATCTCTATTTACTTTATGTTAATGAGATTTCCACCAGGAACATAAATCAAGGGTGAATGTAGTCACAAAATCACGCACTTGTATTATAATTATACCGACAAGTATGTTGATTTATATAAGGATCTTACGTTATAAAATTATTCTCTAGTGACCCATCCATTATCCTTCCATCAACTATTTGGTCATGCTCATCATTTATCTTGCCACAGTTGTCAATTTTTTCACGAGTTTTCGTTGTCTCCCAGGAGTCTCAAGTGTCCCAGTCCTTATTTTAGGCACTCTAATCCTAATACCACTTGTGTCTAATTTAGAGTTTCAAGGTTGTTCTTTGTAATTTTCCTTATCATTCCCCACTAGGCACTAGTCAAAATGTCAGTCATTATTTTTTAAATTTGAACAAGAGATCCCTATATAAATATAACATAGTTATTATCTTATGGGAAGACTATCCAATACTAAGGTCTAGTTATCGACTAAGTTAATAGGCTACATTAGGGAATTATTTTATCATGCACACTTTATAAGAAAGCTAAGTATATTCTATTTCATCCACCATTTTACATTTTATCAAAGTTATTTCCCCTATATCTATGTCATTTGTGCTAGGGCACCCTAGGAACATCATTACAGAACTACATTGGGTTTGAAATGTAGTGCAATGTTTAGTTGTAAGGTCACCATTGTGGTTACTAAGAATAGTTTGACACCTTCATATGCATCTTTATTTTATAGGGGTTTGATGCTTTATATGGGGTTTTGCATGTGAATCTTCATTGTAGGTTCACAGTGTCATCAAGGAAGTTATTGCGAAAATCACGTGAAAAGATCACGACATTGCAAGATCTAGCAACACTTCTAGATTAAGATCTTGAGATGTTCTATAGACTAGAGTGTCGATACTATAGTCTAAGGTGCCCAAAGGTGCCCTTATTCTCCTCCATGTGCCCCAATCTTGTCAAATCTTCATCTTCTACTATTTCCTAGGTTAGACCATCATATTATGCTCCATCCGTACATCATCTTGTTTAGCCTAAAAGCTCAGCGAGGTAAATGATTTTAGGTTAGTACCTTATCCCTCCTATTTCAAATATTTCATTTCATTTAAATATAAAAATAAAATTACTTATCATTCATATTTTAGTTCATATCAGTTATTATATTTGTTGTACTTTCTTAGATTAACTTAGATAGATGGAATAAATTTCATATTTTAGTTAATCAAGGAATGGTTTTTAAGACCATGCACTTAGTGAAGCATATGAGCTCTAATGGAGGTTTGAAGATGAGATGGTAAGGTATGAAGCTTATCAAGTATTTAGAGAGAAAGGATAAGTATTATGTAATGTGCACACTTCATCATAATAATTTCTATGAGTTATGATAGGAATAAGACAAAACTTCCATGTGAAGAAGAAGAGAAAAGAAGAAAATGGTAGTTAAAAATACGATGTCAAAAGGAACATGGAATATTTTAAATTCCATTATAGTTATTTTTGATGCTTGATCACATCACCCCTAAATTTCCTGATTTGAGATGGGGCATTACGCGTGATTACGCAACATCGAGCTATCACGAGTGTGGTACATTGTGAAATGAGATAGCTATATAGAGAAGGTCAGTTTCTTATCCTAACCTAACTACCACTAACTACTCCTAATGAAGGAAAACCAATTACTAATCCTAATCAAATGCTTTGAAGGTGATAGGAAAAGAAGTATTGCATGAAAGAAACATACACTATGTTGGTGCTCAAAATTGTCTCACCCCATTTGTGCCCTTGAAAATTTATTGATTTACGGCCTATGTTATTTTATCCTTCCCATGGTGTGCTTAGCTGGTATTTTTGCCATTTTTAGTCTACCCACGGGTCAAAGATCATGTATGGGTCCATATTTGTCTCCTAGTTTCTTTGTTCCTTTGGATGGGTCTATATTTTGAGTTCCCCATGCTTTTTCCTTCCAAAAATTGAGTTTTCCCTTTCCATCTATCACCACAGGTCAATTTGTGTTCTTGACATTTCTTCCTTGAAATACTTGAAGAAGGGTGAATTGATGTGTCCCTAAGGAACGTATTTGAGCCTTATAACAGTCTAAACTCTCTGTCCTTGAAGAAAACCTCATTTTCTAGCTTGAATGGATGTTTCTCTATGTTTTACGGTTTGATGGGTATTTCTCCTGTAGCAAATTTACATCATTCATTTGACAGGAAACGTGACATATTTTGGTTGACGCGGCTTGACTAAACACTTCAAAATTCTTTAAAAAGCCTCAACTCAAAAATTTGTCCACGTGGGTGAATGGTGCTCATTTGAAGATTTAATTTTGGTTTGTCCTTGATGTACCACTTTGTTAGGAAATAAGAGATAAAATATGTGGAATAATCCTTATAGAATTACAACAGCAAAGAAAACTAATATGCAGAAAATATTACAAATCTCAAATAAAAGTGCAAAATAAATAACACAACACAGAGAGACAAGATTTAACATGGTTCACCCAATTTGGGCTACGTCCACCAAGAATCACTTGCTCAGATTTTATTACAAGCCTCCACTCTCTCAATACAATACCTAGATCCGTTTGGAGCTATGCTCAAAAAACTCTACAGAATTCACACCCGAATTCAAAACACATCTGCAATACATTTTCTTGTCTATGTATCATATGCATAAGACCATATAAATAGACAATTGCTTAAGTAGTTTGATACAAAACCGTGGGTATCAAAACCATGGGAAAAAAACCGTGGGTATCAAAACAATGGGTACCAAAAAAACCATGGGCCCAAAAACAGCCCATAATGGTTACCCATTACCCATGGGTTAATAAACCACCCATGAAAATTTTCTTCGGGGCTTCACCCCCAAACCCCCTTGACCCGCTCACCGGTGAGCGGGACCACCGTAAAAATACCCAAGTGTAACACATAGAAGGTGTACCACACTCTAACATGAAAATAGGCTCCACAAACATAACAATCTCCCACTTGGAGACTGATTTCCACTGAGCAAGCTTCTCAACCCTTCACTGTCATCCACGAAGGCCAACCAAAGTTGAACATAGCTTTAGTTTATCCCTTGTGACCACCTTGGTCATCATGTCTGCAGGATTCTGATTGGTATGAATCTTCTCTAACTTCAACTTATCTTCCTCCAAAGCTATCTTGATGAAGTGATATCTCAACTGTATATGCTTCATCCTGGAGTGGAAAGCAGAGTTCTTAGCTAGGTGTATAGCACTCTGACTATCACTATGCAGCTTACATTCCTCCTGCTTATGCCCCAACTCCTCAAGTAATTGTTGTAACCAAATCATCTCTTTTCTTGCCTCTATAGCAGAAATATACTCAGCCTCCATGGTTGAAAAAGCCACCAAATACGTAGTCATGAAATCCACTTTGTTGTCCCACCTACAGTGTAAATATAACCTATCATGCTCCTCCTATTGTCTACATCTCCAGCCATGTCTGAATCTACATAACCACGTAAACTGGTGTCTGATCCATTGTAGCACAAAATTGTCCCCATGGTCCCTTTCAAATACCGAAGGATCCACTTTACTGCTTGCCAATGCTCTTTACCTGGATCACTCATAAATCTACTCATAGCTCCCACTGCATGGGCAATATTAGGCCTAGTGCACACCATAGCATACATCAAACTACCAACTACTGATGAGTAAGGTACCTTGGACATCTAGTTTCTTTCTTGCTCTGTCTTGGGACACTTCTCCTTTGATAACTTAAAATGGCCTACCAAAGGAGTCCCAACCAGTTTAACATCCTGCATGTTAAACCTATCTAATACCTTCTTAATGTACTCTTCTTGAGATAAAGTCAGCTTCCGTTCCTTCCTATCCCGAGTTATCCTCATACCAAGGATTTTTCTTGCTACCCCCAAATCCTTCATATCAAAGGATTCACTTAGTTGTTTCTTGAGTACTTTTATTTCCTGCATGTTTTTACCTGCAACCAACATGTCATCAACATACAAACACAGAATAATATAACTTCCATCCTCAAATTTCTTTGTATACATGCAATGGTCAGAATGACATCTAATATAACCTTTCTCCATCATGAATCTATCAAACTTCTTATACCATTGACGTGGAGCTTATTTCAAGCCATACAAGATCTTATTCAGTTTACACACCATCTCCTCTTTACCTTTGACCTCATAGCCCTCTAGTTGCTACATATATAGTTCCTCCTCCAAATCACCATTGAGAAATGTAGTCTTTACATCTAACTGTTCTAAGTGCAAGTCTTCTACGCCACTATTCCAAGAATAGTTCTAATAGAATTCATTTTTACTACAAGAGAAAAGATCTCATTAAAATTTATACCTTGTTTTAATGCAAAGCCCTTGACCACCAACCAAGCCTTATATCTTTTCTTTCCTCCTCCTTCTTTGACTCTATACACCCACTTGTTCTCGTAATGCTCTTTTTCCTTCCGGTAGCTTCAATAAATCCCAAGTTTGGTTCTCCATGAGAGACTTATGCTCCTCATCCATAAATTGATCCCACTTCTTACTTGCATCTACCTACATTGCTTCATTAAATCTCTATGGCTCTCCACTATCGGTGATGAATAAATAATAAAGAGAAGGAGAAAAATGTTCGGTTCTTTTCTTACCCTAGAAGACCTCCTCACTATAGGAGTTTGAGATTCTATTGAGTCGGTTCCTAAACCGATTCATGGGTCACTTTGTCCCATCTGGAAAGATCCTCTACCACTACATATTCTTTCTTGGATTCTTCCTATTTTCCCGCAATTGTTGCTTATACATGACTTTCTCATTAAAGACCACATCCCTAGACCGAATGATTTTCTTGTCCTTAATACTCCAACATATAAATCCAAAGTCATCACCACCATAACCAATGAAAGTACATTTTTTTGATTTAGCCTCTAGCTTGGTCCTTTCATCCTTGGCTATATGAACAAACACTTCACATCCAAAGACTCTAAGAAATGAATAATTAGCTTTCTTACCATACCAAGCCTCCTCAGGTATGCCTCCATCCAAGGCACTTGAGGGTCCTTTGTTTATCAAGTACACAACTGCACGCTCACCTCCCTAAAAAGAAAGAGGCAGTCCTACATGTAACCTCATGCTCCTAGCACGTTCCATTATTGTTCTGTTCATCCTTTCTGATACCCCATTCTGCTATGGAGTTCCTGGAACCATCTTTTTCCTACGGATTCCATTCTTAGAATAGTAATCATTAAATTCATTGCTGCAATACTCCCCTCCATTATCTGACTTGAGAAATTTTAGCTTAAGACTGTTTCATTCTCTACCAAGGATTTCCATTTAACAAAAGTGTCAAATACATCAGATTTGTTTCTAATACAATAAACCCAAACTTTCCTTATTGCATCATCAATAAAAGTAACATAATAACTTGAACCCCCAAGAGATGATACCTAAGCTGGCCCCCACACATCAGAATGCACCAGCTCTAACTTACTCTCTTTCTTTGTAGGTCCAACCTTGAGAAACCTTACTCACTTCTGTTTCCCATATATGCAGTCCTCACAGAACTCCAAACCTATTTCTATATATCCGGGAAAATGATGTCCATGCCCTTATGGCTCATATGACTGAGCTTATAGTGCCATAATGTTGTATCTGCATCTGAAGCCACAAGATTACAATCATTAGTACTATTAGTGGATAAATACAAGGTTCTAACCTTCTTACCTCTTGCCACCACAAGAGAACCCTTGGTAACCTTCCAAGAGTCAGCTGTAAATATCACAATACAACCATCACTTCCCAATTGCCCCGTCAATATCAAATTTCTCCTTAATGTAGGCACATGTCTAACATCCTTCAATAGCCATGTATTCCCATTCTACATCTTAACCTGAACAGAACCTTTTCCAACTATACTACAAGGCTCATCATCACCAAGAAAAACATGCCCAAAATCCCCTTGAACATAATCAACAAAATAATGCCTATGTGGAGTAGCATGAAAAGAAGCCCGTGAATCTAAAACCCTAGATTCAAATAATATATGTAAAGAAAGAATCAAAGCCTCTTGACATACGTTACCCGATGCCACATTTGCCTCCTTGTTTTCTTTCTATTGTTTCTTCTTGTCCTAAAGCTCCCAACAATCCTTCTTTGCATGCCTAGACTTTCCACAATTCCAAGATACAATCTTGCTCTTGGATTTTGACCTTGCCCAATCTTTCGATTTTCCACGGTTTCCTCTATTCTTTTGTCTCCCTCTAGTTTCCACTTTCAAAGCATTCCCTAAAGTAGAAGATTACCTGGAGATTTTTCTTCACATTTCCTCGCGTAGAATCACCCCTACAACATCCTCAAACTTCAACTTCGAGTTAGCTAGAACCGAGTTGCTTACCACCATTACCAAGATATTCCAACTTTTAGGTAAAGAGCACATAATTAATAAAGCCCTAACTTCTTCATCAAATTCTATTGTAACTACAGCTAGCATATTCACAACCGTATTGAAATCATTTAAATGATTTGTTCTTGAACTATTCTTATACATCTTCATGTTAAACAAATTTTTCATTAAAAATATCTTATTAGAGGTAGAGGATTTTTCATACAACTTCCTAAAACATCCATTAGTTCTTTTGTAGTCTTTTCCATTGGAACATTAAATAATATCGAAGATGAAAGACACAGACGGATCATTCTAAGTGCCTTCCGATCCAACAAATCCCATTCCACATTTGTCATACTCGAGGGTTTGTTCACCTTCTCAAACAACAGAGTATAAAGATCCTTCTGATAAAGGTAATCTTGCATCTGAATCTTCCAAAGACTGAAATTCTACCATTGAATTTATCAACCCTAGATTTTCCATCATCTTCCATAGCTCCCACTCAAGATAAAATTTTCCTGCGATTCAACACTTCAACAAACCAAACCAGGCTCTGATACCAATTGTTAGGAAATAAGAGATAAAATATGTGGAATAATCCCTTATAGAATTGCAACAGTAGAAACTAATATGCAGAAAATATTACAGATCTCAAATAAAAGTGCAGAATAAATAACACAACACAGAGAGACAAGATTTAATGTGGTTCACCCAATTTGGGCTACATCCACCAAGAATCACTTACTCAAATTTTATTACAAGCCTCCACTCTCTCAATACAATACCCAGATCCGTTTAGAGCTATGCTCAACAAACTCTACAGAATTCACACCCGAATTCAAAACACATCTGCAATACATTTGCTTGTCTATGTATCATATGCATAAGACCATATAAATAGACAATTGCTTAAGCAGTTTGATACAAAACTGTGGGTATCAAAACAATGGGTATCGAAAAAACCATGGCCCAAAAACATCCCATAATGGTTACCCATTACACATGGGTTAATAAACCACCCATGAAAATTTGCTTCAGGGGCTTTGCCCGAACCCCCTTGACCCGCTCACCGGCAAGTGGGACCACTGTAAAAATACCCGAGTGTAACACATAGAAGGTTTACCACACTCTAACATGAAAATAGGCTCCACAACATAACAAGCAATGAGAGGACACGTGGGGATTCTACTACTTGGCCCACACTTAGAAATTTTTTTATGCGGTTGGAGTAGTTTGGCGGAACATGACATGTGGCGAGCTTTGATTCAGTGGTCTCTGCTTTGGGTACCATCTTAAAGAAGCACTAGGATGACATGTAGAGGCCTCTCCTTCCTTTGTATTTTACTTAGAATTTTCAACGGCCAAAAGGAGACTCGCCTCAAGGTATGACATGTGGTGCCTTCCCCGAGCTTCAAGCATTCTGAAAATCTTGCTGGAACATGACACGTGGCGAGCCTGTGCTCGTTCAAGGTATATAATTTTGGGACCACCTCAAGGTGCACCGTGGTGATAGGTGGTAGTTTGAAAACTCGAAAGAGGTGGGGAGGTAGACCTTTGGGGAAACTTGGAAATTTTTCCTCTTGTATTCAAATGACTCAAAGTATCAAAAATCCTAAGGGCCCGAGGGAAATAGTCAATGTTTTACCCCGGTCAAAGACGGAGGTGTGGGTTAGCGGAAGAAATGTTAAAAATTTCTTTTGTAAAATATGATTAAAATATCAAATGAGAGCGTTGCCCTCGGCCAATCATATGAGGAAACGTGTCTTGTGGAAGGGGGGGGCCGTGGAGGAAAAATGAATTTTTTTCCTTTTTCTAGAAAGATGCAGAATGTGTAAAATTGAGCTATGACTCCGTATCCAGTCATATTGCGCCACGTGTCAGGCCCAAATGTCATCGGCGGAGTGGTGGAGGAAATCAATAAATTGTGGAAATTTTCCAAAAGTAGTAATAAGGTAAAAAGACTTCCCGATGCCCATTTTACCCGAATCTACCACATGGAGGGCTAAAATTTGAAGTTGAGAAATATATCAATGGTTCTTTGTGTATTTCACCGGTTTGGGCAACCATTTGAGCTCCAAGAAGTTTGGAGATGCATTTTTTGCATCAATATTCATCAAATTTTTACCAATTCATGTCATCTTGGCCTGCAGGGTCTGAATTAATCAATTTGGGGGTTCAATTTGTGAATCCAAGGCATTTTTCAAATGAATTTTTACTCTGGTTTGTGAAAAATGTGAATTACCAGATCTAAAGTTGCGAGTAAAAATTGGGAAAGGAAAAGTAGAAATGATGAAATGAAAGGGATCTACATGTGTGGGAAATGAAAATGTGCTTCCACTTTGAAGAATGATGAAATTTTTGTAATGATTCACCTTTTGAAAGAACAACTAGCAACTTTTTGTGAGTTTGTTAAATTTCATTTTCCAAAAATATTGCAAAGCAAAGGTGCTTTGAATATTCCACTTTTGGAGGGAATATTTGAGGGGAAAAGTGAGTAAGTGAAAGTTATATATTGCATGAATTTGTCATGCAAATGGTCGAGAAGAAACTTAGAATTTTCACGGGAAAATATGGGAAGAAGCCCATTCTCTGAGAAACCACCTAAGAACCATTTTAATTCCTTTTTGCATCAAATTTGTATCATGTTAGGCTAGTTGTAGATGTATAGCCACTAACAAGCTCTGAGATTGTTCTTATAACATTCCCCTGCTGATAAATTTGGTCATTTTGGATTATTTTATGTTCTCTTGGTAAAATTTGCATTTACTTATGTTTCAGAATGTTTTCAATTTGTGTTTCTTGCTCCTATTGCAATCTGGTGTTTGGAATTTCCTTTTGATCATGCAGATCTAATTCTGGTAACAACTTAGTGGCATTTGCAATTCTAGAATCAGAAGAGCTTTCATCTAATGAAGGGATAAAAAAATTTAAATTCACTCTACTTTCCTTGATATAGATTTGATTATAAACCTTTGTGGGTACCTTAGGTCCGATAGAATAGAAATTTCTAAATGCTTTCTTGATTAATTTAACTCAAGATTTTGTTATAAATCGTCGAGATTGTGTAGAAGAGTGCAGGATCCGTAATTCCATTTGATGCACATATCCTTGTTGAAGGAACACCTTAATCTCTATGAAGCATTTCTGTTGTCACGCTATTAATTTTTGCAAAGGTCCTCAAAGAAGTTGGAAAATTCTAGTTAGTCTTGTCTAAATATCTCCCACCCAAAAATTCATTTCAAATTAACTCATCCAACCTAAAATACCCCTGCATTGTATTATGTGTCAACAAAAGAATACAATCCAATTTTTTAAAATGCATAAAGAAGTCACATCATACCATGTCTTTAGTAGCCTTAGGCTTGTCTTGAAAGCATTTCCATCATTTAGTAGTGACAACTCTGTTGAGTTTGAATAATGGGAAATTGATCATTTTTTTCTTAAGGCCATCTCCATATACTCTACATAGTATAAAGATATTTTTACCTCTTTCACAAAAACAAGAGGCTACAATATAGGTTCTCTTACCTTGGTTGATAGGCACAACCTAAAATAGTGAGGATTAGATCAAATCCTTCCAAGGTGCTACCCACTTATTCAAAGCTTCAGTGCTAACAAGACGAGATAAATTGCTTCCACAGCTCTGAAATGACATATAAACCATTTATTTGCCTCTGAGTGTCTTGTAAAATCCATGATGCAACTCAAGTTGTGAAGGATATTAAATCGATCTTTTGAAACCTCGAATGGCATCATTTTCAGGGACCCCGATTCATTTTCGAATCTAATATTTGAATCCATACCTATTTGACCCAAGTAACAATACCATCACTAATGGCATATTTATGGGAACTCGATTTACATTATCGGGAACTAATTTTAGCTCACGAGACCGATTTGTTGATTTATTTCTAGTTCGTATCCATTTGGTGCGTCAACACCAAATGGCACCGTTGCCAAGGAAATTTTTTCATTATTTCAATTTTTCAAAATCCCTGGTAATACTTCTCATGTATTTTATGTGCAAATACATTGCTAAGCATCAATTTCTAATCGATTTATACTAAGTAATGAGAGTAGAATTTTGCGTTTGATATGTTCAAGTGTCTCCAATTTGTTATTTCAAACTTTGCACAATAGTTGATAGATTGAGTGAAAGAAAATCATATTTTTTCAAGCTTTGCATAGTGCTAATATTTGTAGTCATTTGATGGATCTTCATAGTGCATTTACATAAACTAGGGTGAAAGTCCTTAGTGGTGACTCCTGGTTGTTATATTTTGATAAATACAGTACCTTATCCTACATTAAGTGAAGTGTGTCATATAAATTTGCAAACCTAGAAGGAAGAAGATCTCTTCAGAGGGACCCAAGGACGACATAAAGCAAAGGTATATCCATTGGTGAGAGAGATTAGAATTTAATAGAGGATTAGCACTCTTTTTCCAATGATTCATTGAATCAATCTTCTCATAAACTTTTACTTCAACTAGTGAAGGTCTTTCTGCTGTACCTGGTGAGTTCCTTCTTCAATCTGCACTTGTGTTTCAATTCTAGTAAAACTTTCCAAGAAAATCAGCACCTAGAGAATACCAATCTTGTGAACCACATTCTTGATCCCCAAAGACCTCATACTCCTCATCATCTTGTGTCACCCCCAAGATCACCTCCACTATACAACATGGCTTAGCCTCCACCTAGGCCTCCATTTGTGGTCAATACCTTTGGCCCAATAAATTTTAGGGGAATGGCTGGTTATCCTAATGTTGTGCCTCAGGATGTTAGAAGTAGATTGCCAAATTTCCAAGGGAACAATGCCATAACAGTGATCAACATTTGAAAATATTTATTAATATGATGGAAGATTTTGAAATTGGATTTGAGGATGTGTACATTAAATTGTTTGTCCACACTAAAGAGGAGGATGTTATGGAATGGTACAAGGCCTTGCCAAATAATTCAATTGATTCATGGAATGAAATGTAGAATGCATTCAGTAGTGTAATATGGTGACAAAATGATCCCAGATTCCTCTTATCGAGTTTGAGAATATCAAGAAAAACCCAAATGAAATGATCCATGACTTCAACACAAGGTTCAATAAAACTTTGAGGAGATTTCTGGTAAATTTAAGACCATGTGATGAATCTTGTTTGATAAAATATTCTGATGCATTTGACAAGAAGGCTGCATGTTACTTGAGGGAAAAAAATACGGCAATTTAAGGTAGGCCATCACTATGGAATTTCAAATTGAGAACAATATCAAGGATGTTGGGAAACCTCCTAAGAGAGATGGAGTTAAATTGGTAAACCCTAACAAGCCTCAAGCAAACAAGAGTGTAGACTTGGAGGAAGTGGTGAAAACTTTGGTAGGGACTTGTCAAAGAGATTTCCTACAAGTTGGCAAGAGCTGAGAAAGGAATTGGAAAAACTTCATAAGGTCATCCTAGGTAGCAAACATAAGAATGACTTGGAAATCACCATAGGAATGAGAAGAGATTTGATGACAAAGGTAAAGGACCTATGGGATTTGGAAATAGAAAATCTCAGGCCAAGGAAAGTAAGGTAGTGCCTAATCCATTAAATGCTAGAGTGGTTGTTGTTGATGATGCAAATCAGATTGACTGGTGTGACAAATGTTTATTACCCCATCTGCCATGTGAAATAGATCAGCAAATTGAAGAGGAAGTTGATGATTATAATACGGATGATGATTCTTGTATGATGGACTGCCCTACACACTCATGTCAAGGAGCAACATCTACTGAAGTGATAAGTGCACGGATCGCTACTATCTTTTGGGATTGCATCCAATGGGTATATCTTCTTCCACCTTCTCATGTTTTAGAAATTGATCATGTACAAGCCTTTGAGCTAACCAATAATGATTTTGATTACTTTAGGGCAATGATGATCAAAAATTATGATGGAGGTGTACCCTAAGAAGATAGGAAACTTCTTATGAATGTTGTGGTGGCCCAAGAGAAGGAGTATAACACAAGAAGTAAGGCTATCAAGGGAGTTGGGCCTCGTGGTCAAAAATAATACCCTATTGCTTTCTAATATCCAAAAAGAGGTTCTATGAAAGAAACATCTTCTAAGAGCTCGCTTATCCCAAGTAAAGGTTATGCTTCACCCAATGCTCAAAATGTTTAAAACCTTATGCCATATGATGAAATTTATAGCCCTCCTACTACTATTTTTCTTAAATACATTCCCTATGACATTGCTCAAGTTCTGAGCCAAATCAAGGTCAGTGTTCCAATTTTGAGCTGCTTAGAATTCCTGAAAGCAAGAAGAGAGTACTTGAGTATTCGGGATTGGAGGAGAAGGATGCCGTGAAAAGGAATGTGAATGTTGTCGAAGCTCCACTTGCTATTGCAAAGTTGGGAAAGACATCGGAATTGGAAGAATTTGGTGAACTACCGAGATATATTTGGGAACATCCTTGGTTGAATCTCAAATGAGTGTTGACCCTTTCTTCACAACTTTAATCATCAAGGACAAAGTTACTACATAATCATATGTTTGACTCTGGGGCATCATGCAATGTCATGCCTTTGGAATTTATTAATGAGTTAAATATCAAAGTAACAACAACGTATGGAAAGTGTACCACCATGGATTCCAGGGAAGTTCCGGTTCTTGGATGTGTCAAGGGTTTCGTGGTGTAACTTGCAAAATATCAAGAGAAGAATTTGAAACTTGATGTTGTAATTTTTGATTTCCCTACCAAATGGGGTATGTTATTTTCAATAAAGTGGGATGCAATTTTTGGAGGGAGTGTCCGAATGCATATGTATTTTTCCACCATTCCCATTGAAGGTAGCCTTGTAAAATTATATGAAGAGAATAAGATGTTGCATCTAATTGAGGATCTAAAAAATGCTTCTTATGAAGTATTATTTGCTGATGTTGATATTGATAATTTTATTGGGTTTGTTGATGGTAAGGGGCACAAGATGGATCAGTCTAAGTGTCTTTGGGTTTGTTATTTGATGGAGCTTGCTCTAAATTTGGTAATGGCATTGGTGTTGTTTTGATCTCTCCAAGCAATGAGGAATTTGTTTTTTCCTTCAAACTTAGCTTTGAATGCACCAATAACATAGCTGAGTATGAGGTATTACTTTATTAGGGCTGAGGATTTCTTGGAAGTATGATATAAAAGATTTTGTTGTAAAGGGAGATTTTGAGTTGGTTGTCAAATACGTTAGAAAAATGTATGCAAGCAAAAAATTAGTGGATGAAGCAATACAAAGATGCGAGTTTGGGATATGATTGAGATGTTTGATTCCTTAAACATTTTTCATCATGACAAAAGTTTAATTATGATTGTTGATAAGATGCCAATGTTGGGGTTTAGATTTGAAAATTGTACCATTTCTCCATATTGTGAATATGATGTTGAGATACTCACTATGTGCACTGAATCCGGATAACATCAAGCATTGGCAAGTATTTGATGATGATGCTCATGGTCATTGGATTTTGTAAAATGAAGGTGAGTTTTGGATCAGCATATTGATTTGAAACCATTGGTGTGTAATGTTGATGGAAAAGAAACCTTTTTGGCAAGGGTATCATTTAATTGAAGACTAAAACCATCCCTACAGAGCTGGTTGCTCTTGAGTAAAATTATAACAATGTTGATTGTGTAATCAATAGAAACTTGTTTTGCATCTAGATATGTTGAAGAGAATGACTTGGGAACAAAGGAAAACCAAGGAATATTTGGTTAGGAAGTGGTTTAAACAAAGGAAGAAAATTGAGTCCCACCTCTAATTGTTGAAACAATATCAAGATTGTTTAGCGTGGTATTATTCCAAGATGAAAGAATATAGAGAATAGTTATTCCAACATGAGATCCCTCTTGAGAAAGATTCCAAACCATTTAGATAGAAGCAAAGGCCAATTAACCCACTCCTTTCTATCAAAATGCGAGAGGAATTGAAAAATTGAGAGACGGAGGAATCATTCAACCCACAAGGTATTCTTCTTGGGTTACAAACTTGGTGCAGTCAAAGAAAAGAAAAAAGGAGATATCGACTTTGTGTGGATTTCAGAAATCCAAATAGAGCATCAATAAAGTTCAAATATCCTTTACTAAATATGCAAAACATGCTATAATTAGTATTTATTTACGAGATGCTTTCTACTTTGGATGGTTTCTCCGATTATAACCAAGTTGTCAAAGAATTAGAGAGGATGATAGTAAAGATGAGAGAAGCAGCCCGAGAGAAGGCAAAATAGTCAACCAAGGAAGGCTCAACAGCCAAATATTACAATATATGAGAAAAAAGGATCAAAACGTACAAAGATCCAGAGAAAAGAAGGAAAGATCAAAAAGAAACCAAAAGAGAAACAACATAAAGAGCTCCACCAAAAAAATAGCTCCAGAACCACCCGATGACAGCCACATCGCAGCCAAAAATAGCATCACAACAACCCGTTACTTGATGGCTCTGTCAATTTTGGTCTTGATAGCCTATAGTGACATGAAGAAGGCAATGGCAGTGGCCTGAGAGGAGTCTTGCAAATCTGCTTGGGCAATTGCAATGTCCCTTTTCTCTTTAGGGCCCCATATGTCCTCATTAATCCCACTTAAACTGCAAACACTGTGGACATGTTGTTCAATGAAATTATAAATGCTTTTGAGGGCAGACAATATGCAGTCATTTCGGCTTTTAGCATTCCCCAATCTGCCATCTAAGGACTGTAGTTTCTTGAAGACTTCACCAATAACCCCCTCTTCCTCCTCACTTTGAAGGATCCTTTTACCCTTAGCTCTTTCCATGTTTTTTATAGCCCCTTTGAGCTCTTGTATCTCCTTTTCTAATCTGTCCACCCTATCCAGCAATTCCTCCTCTTTGGGCTCCTCCATGGCTTGCTAATATGCAGGAGGTTTTCAGCTAGTTCCAAGTCTTTGTGGCTCCTTAGGACTCGTTGGGAAGCAGGGATTTTAGCTTTGAGGCTCTTGCTTTTCTTGCTGGAGACAACATCTTCATTCTTTCTTTTTAGCAGGGGGGAGTGGGAGCAGTGTGGGCAGGTGGAGGTATGGAGGAGGGAGGTGGGATAGGATTCACGGGAGGGCAGCTGGAATAATGGCGGTGAATCAAGAGGATAAGGCCTTGGTGCAAAGGGACAGCCCTAGAGTGGCTTTGAACTTCCCTTATAGATTTCTCCAGAGAGTTAATCAGATAGTGAGGAAAGCTGATAATGTTATTTCTACGAAAATGATTCAGAAAAATCAGATGCTTTTGAGGTATAGTCACATATCTTCCTTCAAGGGTAACATACCTTACCACCATTTTGGCTAGTTCATCAAAAGGTTCAGGGATCGACGCCACCTTGAGGCCAGCAGTCACGAACTCAAGATTCTCCCCCTCTTCCAGAAATTTCTTGGTTTCCACCTCCCTGTCTACCTTCTTATTGAAGAATTTTGTGCCTTCCAGGCTGAGGCCCGTGATCTGAGCTATGAGCTCTTCCGTGATTTCCATTTTCATGTTACTATATTTGACTATTCTATTCTTCCAACCCTGGTGAATTTGATAGAAATGTCTTGGTCGAAGCCTTGAATCCTTTCAATGAAATTAGACAGGCCCCCGATTTGCAGGTAATCCCAAAGCTCATGTTCTCTTTCCACTCAGGATTGTGGGTCGGTTCGGTTTTGCATGGCGGCCCCCATGTTTCCTCTGCTCCTTTTCCTGTTCTCAACGGTAAAATAGCTACCAATGTGCGGGATAGGCCGAACTTTGATTTTGGTATTTGAATCTTTCCTTCCCATGTGAAAGCCGGTTTAATTATTATGCTACACTTGTTATTATTGCCCCGCTCCTCGGCTTTCCTCCTATGCCAAGAAATGATGACAGTCCAGCCCGCACAGATCGCATCAATCATCCAAATCTTTTGTGATGTCATCATCATGTACTTGGGGATCCACACATTAGCGTCTAAAATACAGCCGTTAGTTATGATTTTCACTGCCATGTAGATCAATGATAATGGCTTTATTGACATGAGCGGGCAGAACGTCCCCCCCAATCCAAGTTTGAAAGGAATTATTAACACCGAAGTTAGCCAAGCTGTCAGCGACCCTATTTCCTTCCCGGTAGGTGTGGGTGATTTGGACATTTTCAAAGCTTTTGCATATATCAATAGCTTCCTCAATATAATCCCTGATAGACCAGCTGGGGTGTTGCTTTTTATTCAGAAGATTGATAATATTTAGAGAATCACCTTCAATTATGATATTTGGAATATTACAATCTCTGGCAAGTCTAATACCCCAAAGAGCCGCCATGGCTTGAATAATGATTAGTCTGTCTACCCATTCTCCCAGAAAAAGTAGCAACATAACAACCTCTTTGATCCCTGATGATTCCCCCTCCTCCAGAGTCACCCAGATTGCCCTTAGAGGCCCCATCAAAATTTAACTTGTGCCAATCAGTGGGGGGTTTAATCCATCGGACTGTGTTTCTGTCAGTACCATTGTTATTTCTATTGATAGTGGCAATATTCCATTCAGTCAGAATGCATTCTTCATTCTCCGGGTAGAGTCTATTTTTAGGGGGTTTAAATCTAGCAATATTATCTTGCACAACAATGATAATTTCCTTATATACTTTGTTACAAGCCTGTCTATTGTTTTTGAAAATACTATCATTACGAGCCTTCCAGATTCTCCACATAGTGTGGGGCAGAACAAGTTGCCATAGCCTTTTCACCATGCAATGTTTAAATGGAGAGCTCCATTGCTCCCAAGCCTGAAGGCAGGTAAGGGGAAAAATCCATCTCAGATTAAATTTTGCAAAAACAAGCTGCCAAATTTTGGAAGCAATCTCACAATGAAGGAATAAATGCTTTATATCTTCAGCCTCTTGCTGACACATGCAACATCTATTCGGCATGATGAATCCCTTCTTGATGAGGTTGTCATTAGTTAGGATCTTGCCATTAATAATTAGCCACCAAAATAAGTTCACTCTAGGGGTTAGCTCCGGCATCCACAACTTGTGCCACTTAATTTTGCTTTCCATGGATGCAAAGAAAGAATTATATCCTGATTTAACAGTGTATTCCCCATCAAAAGAATCTTTCCAGATGAGCTCATCCTTAAGATTTTGATTACTTATATGGATTAGGGAAAGTTGATTCTGGAGAGATATAATATCAGCCTGAATATTATCATTCTCCACTTTTAGCTGCTTCCATTTTCTTTTGTTTCCATCCCTCTCAATGTACCCCTAGATTTTGTGTCCATACTTTGCAATTAATCTGTCTTTAATATGATCATAAGCAGAAATCCAGTTAGAATCCATCCACTTATCAGTCCAGAAGTTTATGTTTTGCCCATCTCCAAGCTTCCAGCAGCACCCCTGAGAGAGAATGTGTCTGCTGCGTAGAAGGTTGTTCCAGAAAATAGAACCACTCGGAAGGGACTGATCATATATGAAGGAAATCTTGTTTTGATTTGAAAGATATTTGATCTTAATCAGCTCTGTCCAAGGTCTGTGCTCTTTTATAAGCCTCCATCCTAATTTTGCAGTAAGGGCAGTACTCATATGTTTGATATCTTTGATGTCTAACCCCCCTAGTCTCTTAGGTTTACAAACCTGTTCCCAAGCCACAAGATGATATCTGAATCATCCTCGATCTGATGCCACGAGAAAGTGTTTTGAATCTTCTCAATCTTTGTTCATCACAAATTTGTAGGCATGCTGAACATTGACAGTATGTAAATAGGCAAGTTTTGAAGCGTGCTTTTAACCAAAAGACACTTACATGCACTTGAAAGAATGGCTCCTTTCCATCCAGCCAACTTTCTTTGAAATCTCTTAATAAGATCATTCCATACCTCCACTGAAATCTTGCCAGTACTTAAAGGTAACCCTAAGTAAGTAGCTGGTAGAGAATTAATAGTGCATCCTAGAATATTAGCAATCTTTCTTTGCCTCTCCTCAGGAGTATTGAAGAAATAAATAGAGCTTTTGTCAAAATTAACTTTTTGTCCCGAGGCTTCCTCATAAAATCTAAGGACAGTTTTAATGGCCTTTGCCTCAATAATAGAAGCCATTAGTAGCAGTAAAGTGTCATCAGCAAACTGCTGATGAGAGGAGATCTGATTACCAGTAGTTGGAGGGAAGCCTTTTATCATGCCAATGTCAATAGCTTTGGAAATAGATCTACTTAAACTGTCAGCCATAATAATGAATAAAAGAGGGGAGATTGGGTCACCTTGCCGTATACCTCTATTACTGGCAAAAAAAACCCACAGGTTCCCCATTAACAACCACAGAGAATCTAGAGGTAGAGATGCAAGAGTGAATGATTTTTCTGAATTTGCTTTGAAAACCAAATTTGGATAGGACCTCATCCATGAATCTCCAGGAGACTCTGTCGAAAGCTTTATGCATGTCAAGTTTGATGGCCATCCCCGCCTTTTTACTTTTATCCATAGAATGTATAGTTTCATGAACCATGATAATTCCATCTTGGATAATTCTTCCCTGAATGAATCCACTCTGCTGTTGAGAAATGATCTCCATGAGAATAGGTTGCATTCTAGTGGTGAGAATCTTTGTGAAAATCCTATAAATGACATTAACCAAACTGATAGGCCTGAAATCTTTGAAGTCTTTTGCATCCAACTTTTTGGGGCAAGCACAATGTGTGTATTATTTAGTTCTTTAATAAGATTTCCCGTTCTGTAAAATTCATTAACAACTTTCAAGAGATCTTCAGAGCATATTTCCCAACATCTTTGGTAAAAGTTAGCCGAGAAGCCATCTGGACCTGGAGCCTTATCCCCTTCTAAAGCAAAGACAACCTTTTTTAATTCCTCAATGGTGACAGTTTTTGAAAGACTTTTAAATCTCTCAGCAGGTATTAGATTATTAGGAATGGAGTCTAAGAGGAAAGAGGCCACTTGTTCATTGTAGGAGGTATCTTCAGTGAGGAGGTTCTTGTAAAAATTAAGCGCCTCTGTTTTGATATCCTCAGGATCCTTAGTAATGTTTCCATTTCCTTTAGCAACCTCAGAAATTCTGTTACAAGCTCTATGTTTGATGGCTGTCAAATGAAAAAAAATTGTATTTCTGTCTCCATCCTTAAGCCAAAGGGCTCTAGATTTCATTCTCCAAAAGGTTTCTTCATGGTTGTTTATATTATGCAGATCTGATAGGAGTTTTTTCCATTGATGATCCTCTAGGGTCATACCTTTCATGGAGACATTTAGCTCAAGCTCTTCTAGCTGTTGCTTAAGTTCTTTCTTCTTTTCAAAAATGTTTCCAAAAACCTCTTTATTCCATATTCTAACTTTTTGTTTAACATTCTTTAACTTAAAGAAGCCTGAATTGGGCCATCCCTGTGCCTTCCCAAACCCACCACTCTTTAATTCTGGCCAGAATGTCTTCATGTTCGAACCACATTTTCTCAAATTTGAAATTACCATGAAAAGGTTTTGTCCAATTGAAGAAATTGAGGACTATTGGATTATGATCAGATCCCGTTCTGGGGAGAGTAGAAAGATGGAAATTCTGGTCCAGGATCCAATTTGTAGAAATAAGAGCTCTGTCAAGTTTAACCTGAATTAAGCTCTCTCCTAATCTTCTGTTGGACCATGTAAATTGATTGCCATGAAGCTCTATGTCCATAAGATTAAGAGTCGAGATGAAGTCTGCAAATTCTTCCATACCAAGGGAGAATTCAGAACTTCCTCCAAACTTTTCTCCTGGATTCAAAGGAGTATTGAAGTCTCCCATAACCAACCAGTTCATGTTTTCAACCTTGCTTCGGAACAAGGTTAACTCTTTCCATAGACTTCTTTTACCAGTAGCAGTATTGGGCGCATAAATATTAGACGGATCCAGCTATGATTATTTTCAAGGCTTTTAAAGATAATAGCTAAATGATTCTGGGTTGAGGAGAGTACCTTACCATCAACCATCTTTGTATCCCAAAAGATCACTAAGCCTCCAAAAGCCCCTTGAGAGTCAACAACAGCAAAGGCAGCGTTCTGCCAAAATGTCTTTTGAAGTCTTCAATTGCTTTACTTTTCATTTTAGTTTCCTGAATGAGAAGAATGTTGGGTTTGTTTGCTCTTTTAATTTCCTTAAGCATTCTTTGCTTAGGCCCTCCATTGAGGCCTCTGACATTCCAAGAAATAACCTTCATTAAAAAAATTTGGAGATGCATTTGCCGGATGGCTCAGAATTCTCTGTGTACCATCTGCAATTTCTTTTTCAGTCTCTTTTTCTCTTGCTTCTCTCTTAGATGGCCTACCTTTTCTAAAGGTTACTCCAAAATTTGCAGTTCTTCTAGCAGTGGCCCTTGTGATTCTTGAGGTGGAAGCTTCCCAGCTTCCAAGCTGCTTTTCTTCCAGGCTTTTTGAACCTCTTTTCTTTCTTTTCACTAAGATGAATCCATCATTATCACAATCATTTTCCTTACTAATTGGGGTAATTTCCCCATCCTCCTTTCCTGTGGTAATATCAGCCTGCTTATCCATTTTAGGAGTCAGCTCCTCCACATCTGTGTCCTCTTTCTCTTGGTTTAGATCTCGTGCAATGGATTCTAGATCCTCTTTGCCTTTTTCTTGTCTCATTTTTAGTTTCTCCATAGAGCTGCTCCTTAGCAGCTCTTGATGAGCACTGATTTTGTCTTCCTCTTCTTCCATGTATGAGAGAGAAATGTTAACTTTTTCATTTTCTTCATCAATCTCCATGTTCACTTTACGGTTTGGAGTCAAAGAGTTCAATATTGAATCCACTGACATCTCCCTTTTGTTTTCTTCCTCATTCGGACCCAGATCTAATTCTTGTTGAGACTCAATCAGCTTCTTAGGTTTCCAAAGTTTTCTGTAAACCGGTGGTCTCTTTGCCTTAAATCCTTTTTTCCTTTCTTTTAGCTTGGAATGCCTCTCCAAACGCCTATTTCCAGTAGCTGGTTCAGATATCTACTCTTTATCCACCTTATCTCTCTGATTCTGTCCTTGATCTTCAGGAATATCTGAGAAATCTTCCAGCTTTTGAACTGTATGTTCAGGACATTTGCTGGCAAAATGCCCTAATCTGTGGCATTTGCTACATCGTTAACTTGAAAGCTTCATATTCTATTTGCTTGATTCCATTCTCCAAATTTGGATTGCAGAACAATGTTATCGGGAGCTCCTGATCCATTTCTATGGAGACACAGAACCGAGCAAATGCCAGCCTAGACCTATTTCTCGTGGGCCCATCCAGGCCAATAGGTGAACCAATCGATTTGGCAATGTGAAGGAGGATTTCATCATCCCAAAGATGCAGAGGAAGCCCTGGGAGTCTACACCAGATGGGTATGGCATGAATATTTTCAACAAATGGATTAAATCCGGGGTACCATTTTTTTAAAAATAGTCCCATATTACCCAGACACCAGGGACCACCCAACAAGACCGAGTCAACATCAGATTGGAGATTAAATCTGGCCAGAAAAAAACCTTTTGCCATAGTGGTGATTATCAAATCCCCTTTTGGTTTCCATCTACGAATGGCCCATTTCCTAATGGTGTCCACATTGGGTCGTGATCCCAAAAATTTTCCGACAAGTATGATATTACAAGTGCTAGATTGGTTTTCTCGAAGCTCTTTGCGAGACATCACATTTTAAGGTCTCGCATTTTTGTCGGGGAGGATTTAACAACTTCCGCCTGAGGCACATTCATAGCTAGAGCTGCTGAAACAACACTAAACACTGAAACTGGGTCACCCCTTCCCATCTTTTGTACTTTTAAAAGTATGATATGGACATTCGGACCACAAAGCTAGTAAGAGGTTTGGGTCTTGCCAAGCTCATGGCTGAAAGCAATTTACATAATGCTAAAGTAAATGAAGTAGAAGAAGAGAGAGCAGATGTTCTTGAAAAATTGTTGAAATCTGAGTAGTACAAGCATGTAATCTATTATCTCGAGACACCTATGCTACCACGACATTTGAATAAAATTCAGAAAAGAGATCTCAAGTGGCTTCTCAAAAATATATCATTACAAACTCTGGGTTGGCTTGGAAGAACCCTAAGGGAATTCTCTTGAGATGTGTAACTAAAGATGAAGCTCCCAAAATAGTGCTGATTTCCATGGGGAGTTTTCAAGGACATTTTGTTGGGAGGGTGACCACACACAAGATTTTGAGGGCTGGTTATTAGTGGAAAACTCTTTTTTAAAGATGCAATTTATCCTCCTTCTCTCTATCAATTCTCTATAAAAATCTAGTGAATTCATTATCAAAAGAATATTTACACTTTATATTCATCATTTTGGAATTTCTTATAATTTTAAGTGGAAGGGCACCAAATCACGATTGATTCTTTATATTGGTTACATCTCTTTGATCAATAAAGGATATATTTAAATTTTCCTACATCTTGTTTACTATGTAATATTTTCTCTTTAATATGATTTTATTTCATGATATTATTTTATCCATAATTTTAGTCTAATTTCCATGCCTTTATGTAATTATGTATTAATTTTTAGGTCATAGATTATGTTTAACCAAGTTTTTATAGGATCCTATTGTGGAATTCATCAATTTTCCTTTCCAGTTTAATTTGTTTCACTTCTTTATTTTTTCATATCTTCAAAGCCTTATCAAAGACACTTTTGCATTTACATATCCATTTGTAAGTAGTGTATCGTGATCATGCGGTTCTTGTTTTCCATCTTTGTACTTAAAACAAGTCTTAGATCCTCAAAATTTCTAGTGTATCACCCTTTATTTATTTTTAATTATTTCCTCCCCCCTTTTCCCATCTCATGAATTAGAGTAGAGATTAGTTTTAAGTCTTACAATAGGGAACCTACCCTCTCTATAGATTCACTCCAATGTATAGTTCACCCAAAACCTATTAGTTTTTCCATTTTTTTAGTTGGAAGGGGAGACATCACACCACTCACCAAAGGGTGATTTAATCTTTGAAAAGAATCATAAGATCCTACTCTCCTAGTATTTTTTGTGTATTGTAATCAGTATATACTTTAGTACATTATTTAATTTGAATATAAATGTTACCATACTTTCAATATTTTATGTAATGATTGTTTCCACATATTGTATTAAGTTTCATTACAAGTTCTACAATTTTTAACTCTATTTGAATATATTTGTCTAGTTTAAATATGTCATGCCATTGACATCCACACTATCCCTTGGCTTAAATCTAAACTGGTGAAAAATTGATAGAACAAATGTTTAAACAATGAGTCTAATCCTCCCAAAAATTTTTAACAAAAGTGTAAACCTTAATAATAACCATATTGCAATTTAAGTGACACGACCATAAATATATTGGGAAGGCTCAAGAACTAGCACATTATGGTAAATTGATATGATGTATATTTTATAGTCTTCAAGGATTGAAAATATCACCTCACTTCTTACTCATAACTTAATGAAAGCCACCTTGAAACTACTCTACTTCACTAAAATCCTAAATTGATCATAGTAGTTTGAAAACTAAAAACAACACAAGGTATCATGTGTTTTATGAGGTATTCCAATGTAATACATGTGTCCCAACACTTATTCTATCAATGGTCTCGATAAATGCAAAAAAATATTATACGATTCCCCAATGCATCAAATCTACTAATGGTATGAGAATACTTTAACAATAAATTATTTCCTTTTCTCATTATGGTTGACCATCATAAGTGCGAAAATGTATTTATGTACATATGTAATTTATATTAGGCATCCATTGACATGCATGTCAAAAAAATGAGCATGAAATATCAAAAATGGCAACAAACCACTTTAGGAAACAAATTAATGATTAAAATTGCCATACAAAAGGAAAGTAAAATCAAATCATTACAGTTATAGCAATTTGTAATAATACACCATAATATTTATCTTTATTTTGTATAAAATAATCTTCAACTTAAGAAATAGGGAAATTTTGTTTATTTGTTTTTGGTGTTTGAATATGTAATATATTATTCATACACTATACCCGTGGATTACTATACATTTATTATAAAATCATTACGAAGGGTCGGGAGGATATATATGTTATTTTTTATCTATACATGTATATAGGTGGTGTCATATACCATGAATTATGGGGAACCAATTTTTTTGTTTTGATAGCCCACGGTTATTGTACCCATTGTATTGTAAAACTACTTTGACGGTTTCCTATTGATGTGCTTACATATAACTAGACATGTAGTAGGTAGATAAAGAAGAACTTGGAAGTATATTATTTTATCGTAAATGGTTAATTTAATGGAATAAGAGAGAGAAGGTACAACACCGGAATTTGAAAAGGGTATCCTAGGATAAATAATTTGTATGCTATTTTTATTTCTATATTTACCTTGAATATTTTGTTAAGTAGAGCTTCTCATTTATTTGTTTATTGGATTGATTCTATTCATTTACAATTCATTTTATAACCTTTGATGTACATGTGGGTTCAAGGTATGGATTAATCTAGGATCTATAACTTTAGTTTCGAATTATTTAGTGAGTACTAAATTATCGAGGAACCAAAGTGTGTTGGGGACTACTACCTCTTTGAATTCAATTTTTCAATTTACAAAACTTATCTGCATTTCAAGTTTTCATCTTATCTTAGGATTATTCATAATGATATAAAATAACTTACTCAATGCGATTGTTAAAAACTAAAAATAAGAAGGGTAGGGAAGAAAATAAAAATTTGACTTTCTATTTCTCACTAAACATCATCAACACCTTTAGCAATATCGAGTCCATAAGTATTAGTCATACTTTCAATAACATCGAGGATCATGCATACCTACAGGGTGGGTAATAAATTGGCGGATGTGCTGGCAAATTATGGCATCAATGTTAACCTTATAGTTTGGGACAATAATAGCATCCCTAAACAACTTCAAAACAACATTCAGGGAACTCCATACGTAAGCAATATCTTGAAATGAGTTATGAATTTTGGGTGTGGATCAAAAATACTCCCAAACGTGTTGATTTAAAGTATTGGTTTATGCAAATCATGTCTAATAATCAAGATAGAGTGAATCATATGGGAATTTCAAGTGGAGATACACGGTTTTGAAAATCATGCATGCGGGCTGCATTGTATCGTTAAAAAATGGATTCAAACCTCCACGGAAACCGAAGGTAGCGATAAAGTGATTGATGGCAGGGAGTGGGCTATTCTCACACGCGTTTTTCAGCAGGCTCAGATCAGCAGACACGCAACTGATCGTGGGAATAGCAACGGCTCTCATTTCCATTTTTGTGCGGATTACTATAGCAAAAAGTGGACTGGCTTTAGCAATCAGTTAGGAATTAGTTGCAATCAATTCAGAATAGAGAAGATGGGGGGTCCTCCTTGTCAAATTGAGCCTAGTGTGGACCCAGACTGGAAAGATAATATTGAGTGTGGGAGCATTCTTAGCAAAGGTGGCATAATAAACTTCATGGAAAAGTTCAGGGGCATGACCGGAGCATCTATGTGTGTTTTGCAAAGGATTGGAAGGAGAGGAAAATGGATTATGGGGGCGTGAAGGCCTTAATCAATGAAGAGCTTATTGTTGGCAGCGACCGGCCTTGGCTTCTGAGGGCTTCATTCTTTAACAAAAGGGTCGATAGAGATGTTGAAGAGAGAAGATTTGTTGAGGAGAGGAGAAGGCGACCCACACAACAACGGCCTACTTGTTAGCTCGATCGCTCTCCGCCATATGATGAGGTAACCCGCATGATGATACAGATTCATCTCCTTAGAAGGAAGGTTTGTCATTGTTCCTACGAAACACCTTATTTTTCTTAATCATTTTCGTAGGGATCGTCTGCGGTTTGTTTCCCCATTACTTGGCCGAACTCTCTTGACGCTCCATTCTTGAGTTTTAAAAAGCTTTCTCGGGGGTTCCTTTACACCAAGGGCTCATTTTGTTGTTACACAAATGTTGTCTCCTCGAGTAACTTGGTCTCCCATCCTCCCCTAGCTCGATTCCCCTTTGCTTGAGCTCTCGCTGCTGCCAGCCACTGCTTTCTCCTTTCTCCTCGCCACCACTGCAGCAGTCACCCCCATGCCGGCCGTTCAGGATTCTTCTCCCATTCCCCCTTCTGATGCTCCCGCCCCCCACTTGGCCTCTACCTCGCGGAGACTGGTTACCAGGGCTTCTAGGAAGCTTAACCTTGAGACCCTTGCTGTGGAGAAGGGTTCTCATGAATTTGAAATTGCTCATGACCTCCTACATATCAGCAGTGCCAGCCCCCGGGAAGTGCAATTTGAAAGCCCTATAAAAGGCCGGAAGCCTTAAAAGCGATATGAAATTGTTAAAGGATGAAGTTAAAAACTTGACAAAATAGAAAGGAAAGAGGAAGAAGGAGGAGGAGGAGGATGTGGACAGCAGCCAAATTGAAGATATATACAAGAAATTGCACTCCTTGGACTCTCGCTTAGGGAAGGCCAAGACTAGGCATGATTACAACATTGCCATCTTTAGGGCGATTGAGGAATTTATTGAACAACATGTCAGAAGTGTCTCCAACCTAAGCGGAGTGCCGGAAACTCTTTGGGGTACTGATAAGGAAAGCAAGAAGACCTTGGAGTAGCTGGATTCTAATGACGCTGCCCATATGACTACTTTGGGTATGTTTAAATCCTGGAAGAATATCAAAACCATCATAGAAAAAGCTACTAGGAAGTAGCTGTAGATGATTCTGCTATCCTTGTTTGTTTTTTTGCTATTTTTTTGCGGATCCTTTACTACTTTTTTGTAGTAATTTTGTTGTTTTGTCTCGTCTTGGTAGCTGTTTTTTAGCTACTTTGAACTTCATTGTAACATTTGGATTCTGATCCTTTTCTCTCTGGTTCTCTTGCTTATCCTGGCTTTTAGGCCTTCTTTTGTAATCAAGGGTATAGTCCCTTTCAAAAAACTATTTGCCAATAATAAAAAAAAATATCCAAAACACTCAATTTTAAACAAAACAATAAGTATTATTCATATTTCTTCATAATATTAAAAATTTGTATAAAAATACACTTCCCGCAATAGACTCATAACCTTGTATCATCTGAATGATAACCTATTAGTTCATTCACAAATCATGTATTAGATTATTAAGTAGTATAAAAATTAGCCACGATAATTGAATTCTATACAAAAACCTAATAAAATGCACTAGTAAATATCCTCTAATCACTAAAACCAGTAAAATTACAAATCTCATTAACAAATCCAAGTGTAAAAATATTAACTAATGAAATTGAGATCAACATGCTAAATTTTATTTTCTTAAAAATATCTAGCCAGATGCTTGAAGTGCAAACTATACTTACCAAGAAAGAGATATTTCCATCTAGGCATTAATACATGAATGAATGGTGAAAGAAAAATAAAGTTACAAAAAAAAATTTAAAGCTACAAAATCCTTCCTTTCATTAATTCCTTTTTTTTAAGATTTGATTTATAATGAATTAATGTTTTTGTATAGAGCCATGGGATGCAACCTCATGATTTGTGTCTATTTTCTAGACTTCTAATAAAAACAAACTAAGACTAAGACTAACTTATAATTAATCAGAACTAAATAAATTGTGAAAAATAAATAATGAGAACAAACTATGATATTTACTAGAATATATCCTAATTCTTGAAATAATCACCCAAATTTAATCATCAAAAGTAGGAGGATCCTTGCATGTGTAAAGAGGAAAAACTAGATTCTCCAAAATTTAAAGTTAGCCACCTTTGTCTATATTTGACTTTATTTTCTTAACCTAGAATGTAAATTCATGCTTTGAGTTTATACGCACCATCTAAAATTTTCCTTTACCACCTATATTTTTATTATCAAAGGTTTATATCATCTAAAAATAACTTTATCTTCTTCATATTTTCCAATTTAATCTGTGATAGCTAAGATGAACTTATACATCCAAATGTCATTCATAAGAATAGGGACCCGCATTTGTCGACTAAATAGTGACATAAATTATAAAATAAATCCATCAAACTATTCCACCATAAGAACCTAACCAACTAGATCCAAAAGTTAAATTAAACCCATATATGTTAAGAGTGATACAATATTGACATGAAACATATATAGTTCATTTGAGGTTCTTGTTAGCTTGTAGAATGCATATGTGAACACTATTTTGGACTTCGTAAAATTGTTCTCAATAGTTATCACATCCTCATTGTACACGTAACAAGTTACCCTTTATTATCTTTGTTATGACTATAATTTTGGAAGAAAAATGAGTGATAGTGGGAGGGTGAATCAGTTATATAAAAAAATTACTATAATTACATTTCTTTGTAGGGAAACATTCAAGCAAACCATTCATCATATTTTAACTATTTTTCTGCTTATTTAAAATAAATCAACCATAGACAATAAAAATATGCAAGAGAGTATAAAATAACATAATATATGTGTGGTAAACCCTCAAAGGTTATATAACCCACTAAAAATTTTCTTATATAACACAAAACAAAGGACTTGTATGAATATAACACATCATACAAGATTTATTTATTGAAAACCAAATCACAAGGATCACCCAACCCTATTTAGTATAAAAAACACTATACAAGGAGTATACCACTCTAAGGTGATCAACCACCCACTCACCACCCGATAATGAAGATAGCTATTATATTGTTGCTAATTGTGATCACAAGTTCAACTCCATGCACTAAAAAAACTCTCTCAAACTTCACTCTCTTCTTTATTTCTCAAGCTTGCACCTTCGTATGCTGATTAGGTATAATTACCTATATATGCTTTTTCTCTTCCCTTATTATATCTTCATACTGTTCTTGACCTATTATTGATCACTCATAACCATCACTCACTCTCCTCTAGCTCGCTCAAGCCCATACACAAAAACTAGATAATTTTCACATCTAATTCTTATATAGATGACCTCCTTAAAATATCTATCATAATAGCAACATCATGAATTAAGACTTCATTAATTTTAATCCATGTTCCTCTTCCTCTCTTTCCTCATAACTTGCCTTCTAGTCCTTCCAAATTCACTCGATCACATAACCCTAACACACCCAAATGAGATCTCTAAAATTTGTTTATTTACATGACTAAGAGCCCAAACTAAGTAGGTCAAACTTCATAGAAAAAAATATCATCAAAAAATAATGAGGAAATCATTCAAATCATCGCATAGGTCATTCATATTATCTGCATGCTCAAATCTCTCCAGATTGGACCTAAGAAGCCCAAAAGCACTCCAAGAGGCCTACTCACCAAATCTAATTGTGAAAGACCCAAAAAAACTTCATCAAGGCATTAAATCGATTCACGTACATAAAAATATACCTCACCATGCTTCTAACATGTTTGGAATGCTCAAAACATTTCCTCAAGCCATGAAAGAGAAGTTTTGGTATTAACAATGGTTCATAAAACTCTAACAAGTAAATGACCTTGTTATTCTTTCTAGACCTTATCTCAATTTACTAACATCACCAAAAGGATTATACTTCCATTCATAGAACACTTTGTCTTGTAATCATCCAAATTTGACATTCAAATTGATTTTTCCTTTTAAGAGCTCCATTTGATTTAAAATGTTTTTCTTGATTTGTTTTATCCTCCTGATCTGAAATTTTCCTAAATAACTATAGAAATATCCTCTATGATTTAAAAATTTATTTTTTTCTTGAACACCTATGAAAATTTCCATCCACTAAGACTCACCTATGCTTACACGCCTTGTATTCATTGTTCTTACTTCAAACGACCTTGAACTTTCATTATACATCTGAGATCTAACCTTTGAAACCTCAAAACCATTTATGAAACATCATAAAAAAATCAAGATGAATTCCTTAACTTATGTTTATCCTTCTTGTTTAACACCTTCATGTTATGTATCAACTAGGTCAAAAACAAGACCAAAAATGACCTCTTCCAACACATGACTCACTAAAACTGACCTTGTTTTCATCATGTATATCCTTTAATATATTTCAAAGATCAAAATAAGAATTCAATACACAATAAAATCATTATTTCAACACTTGGATCCCACACCATTATCATTCTATCTTTAATCATGCTTTAGACCATCATGCAAATGCCACATGAAAACATCAATACAACTACATCTCATCTCATCATGGAACAAGAACACTTCATGAAATAACCATTTACTAATTCATTTGACATCAGTGAAAACAACTAGACACAATGTCCAACATACAATTTTTGACTTCATCCCTATAACCTCTTATTTCAGATTGTTAAACATTAATATCACTATCTCATACCTTATATTTGATATTAGAAATATCTTCAGAGTTGTAAAAAATTCCTTCAAGGAATAGTATGCATTAGTAATTATATGTTGAGGAATTGTTATTTGTTACCTTGAAACAATTACATCATGTTTAGCTTCCCTTAAGGATCTTGTTTCAGTTCTAAGTGAGGATGCCACCATATAATGTAGATAAATAGATGGTTATCCTTCTTTACAACTTTTCCTATATAATCTCCTACCATCCTCCTATTTTCTTAACAAAATATCATTTCCCCACCTCTTTATTTATGTATTTTATATATTTTGAGCTTTTTCCCTTCTTGTTGTAGAAAAGGGACACCTCTGAGGCTTATACGAAGGGTTTGTGACTTTGTGACTAAATAAAAGTTGTTTTCATTATTTATTTTCTATTTAAACCTATAATTTTGTTGTTTCTTCCACCTCAATAGAAGTTGAAGATATCATAAAGGAAGATTTGGAGGGTTTATAGATTTTTAATACTAGACTAGTTTGTGAAACATGAGCAATGAGCCTTTGAATATATTGTTATCTCTAGAATAACCAATAAAAGTATCATTCTAGATTTGATTTATTATTATATGAATGGAATAACCCCTTGGTACTTTTATAGGAATTTGAAGCATTTGCAGTCTTGGAGGATTAAACCTAGGTACTTACAATCTTGACATATAAAAATGGGTATAAACCGAGTAACTAGCCCTAGGTAAAGAGATTGTGATTATGGGAGTGTTGTGGCATCATTTATACCTCAAGTGTTATCATCACCTTAAAGCATATGAGTAATTATGTGTCTTATATTGGTATTACCATGGGTGTTGACATTTTGACTATTGGTGGTGAGAATAAAGCTCAATTATGGAGAATAGCGTAAACTTGGGAGAATATGAATAAATGGGAGATGTAGTGAAAATGGAAAAGAGTGAAGGTGAAAATAGTGTAAGGAATGGTACAAATGATATGGGAATAAGGAGCAACCATAGATTATAATAAACAAGGACTCACAATATAACTTTCTCTTTCAACTGAAAAGAAATAGTAGTACTTACCATTATTATACTTATAGGTAGGAATGACATAATTAGGTGTATTGGACAATAAACAAGTGATCCCACAAAACCTTGAATTGTTTTTGTTATGTAAATTTTTGGTGTTTTTCCTTTTCCTTTATCTTTGAGAGACACCCTTTCCCCTCCAGGGTGTGCCTCAAAATAGGAAAAAATTTACTTGATGAGAATGAATCCATCTATGGACTAAGGTTGGATGGACTTATCTTAATAGAGGAAATCACCTCTTATTTCCCTGAGTTTTTATTCTCACCTTAGGGAAGGAGGGATGACGTGTATAATATTCCTCCACAAATCCCTATTTTTGTATTTGGAGGGCCACAATCAATAAGGAATAGTGGGATTAACTCTTCTACTTTAAGATTGTTCATAACTTCATCCATAGACTCAAGATTAATCTATTATATGTCTATTTTCATCCATATATTATTATAGGGCTTGGGTTACCTATTACTCATGCTATTTATATGGGTTTCCAAATGTAGATGAGGATCTCATATCTTATAAATATCATCCTTAATATTTTCATAAGGACAATATTTCCTTACAACGTTTTGAAGAGTTGGATATGTGTTAAAATGATACATGACAAAGTTCAAAGAGATACTTGGCCATGGATATTTATTAACGGCTTTGCACTACCCACATTTCCCAAGCTAACATACATGTTCTATCTCTATAGCTGATAGTATTTTAAGAAATTTTTTACGTAATTGATAGGAGGTATTTAAAACCATTTAATTCCTATAACAACAAAGTGCTAATAGTAGTATTAAGCTTCCACTTTATTAATTAAAAATATAAGTTATAGGAGGATCCTAGGCCTTCCCACTCCATGAATATTGTAGTATACAATAAGGTAGAAAATGTCACATATTTCTACAATGGATGAGCTATCGACACTAAAATTTTCCTCCATAATTTCTATTTCATTAATGTATGTATTAGGAATAGGATGTTCTTAAGTATAATTAGTAGTAGCGTTCGATGAGAAGATAACGGCGTTGCGGCGATGCTCATAATAATGTATAGTATGGTAATAGTCAAAAGAACAATAGGAATGTTGTGGTAAAAGTAAATATTTGTCGTAAGTAGTTCGGTAATGTTAAAATGTCAAAGTTAGGGTAAGTAGAGAAGTAGGGTCTACATGATTAGGAATTATAAATATTATATTGGTAATAAGGACAAGGAGTGAGGTCATAAATATTTTGTGTATTTTATTTGTAAAAAGTCTAAAAATGTGGAACCCATGTGAAATGATAAGGTTTATCTTATCTTAAAAGATAAGCTTACATGTACAGATAAGAGTTAAGGTATGGAATATGATTCATCAAAGTAGATTTCTTATCATATCTTAGAGATAAGATGGATAAGCCTGAAAGTTCTATAAATAGAGAGGCCACCCCCTCATTTAACATAGAAGGAAGTAGTGAGAAATATTATATGAGTAAGTGTGTAAAGGAAGCCATCATTTTGAAGGTGTGTTAAAGAATCCATTAAGAGGTGTAATTGTGAAGTTTCTCCCATAGTTATTGTTGGAAGGCAAGTGAAGTCAGTAACACTTGAAGTACCTCATGGGTGAGATTGTAACAATTTCATGTTGATATTATAATTTACACTTATATTTCAAATTTATCATCATTCCTTCTTATCATAGTCTATGGTATTCTTGTGTTATGTTTGTTGTTGTGTTTCCAAATTACATCCACCAAACTAAAAGTTGTGCATTAGTAAATAATCATAGCACGAGGAGTTCCTAGTGAAGAATTATCATAGTGCCAGATTGGTGTTGACATTTTGGTTCCATTGCTGGGACCATTCCTCATTGGTGGATTTTCTAGAGATATTCCCACTTAGTCAGAAATCATTTGGAGGGTAACCTTGTTTTTACTGTGCATAGTAGTTACCATGGTAAAGTCACTTTTTACCGTGAATAGTATTTATTGCAGTAAAGTCACTTTTTACCATGAATAGTATTTACCATAGTAACTTCATTTTTACCGTAATTAATGTTTACCATAGTAAAGTCATTTTTACCGATGAGTCAAATTTTACCATAGTTTACCAGTGGTCATTTCTATTTTACTTGTAGAAAGGTGTAAAGTCACTTTCTATTATAGTGATTCCAATTATTTGTGGACATAAGTCTTGTTGATTGTACTTTGTGGGTGGTATTTAGCCGTGGTTACTTTTGAAAATGGGGAAGATTCCTGTTTTTCAGCCCATCTAATGAATATGCTTCCTCTTTCATTGAGAGTTTAAACGATCTTGTATTTGTAATGTCCTTATAAGAAGGAACAATGGACTAAATTTTTTCCTACCTTTTTGGATGGTTCAACCCTTAGGTGGTTTGAAACACTAGGTGATAATGTGAAAAACTCATGGGATTTATTAACTGAAAGTTTTCTTGAAGAATTTGGTGAACAACAAAAATATGTATATCTCATTATCAATATCACAAAGCTATCCCAAGGAGAGAAGGAGAAGATAAGGGATTATCATGCTCATGTTCTACAGCTAAGAAGGAAGCTCAATGCCCAGATCCGGAAGGAAGGATTAGCAGATGGGTTGATGAATGGCATGGATAATCTCCTTTGTAAGCACTTCATTCTTGGGATGAATCCAGAGATCAGACAACGAGTGAAGTATGACCGCCCAATGACCCTCAAACAAGCAAAGGAGATTGCAAGAAGGCAAGAAGAAAGCATGGAAGAAGAGCCCAAAGAAATTGTTGCTAAGGTAGAGCCTACACCAACACCTTTGGTCTAGAATCCACAACCACTCTCGGTGAGCACAAATCTTTCTCCTAGTACATCTACTGAGTATGAAGATCTGCTCAGGAAGATGGGCCAATTAACTATTAATCTTCTTCAGGAAAATAATTTAGTTCTCAGGGAGGAGATAGAGGTATAAAAGAAATATTTCTAAAGTTGTATGTTATGGTTGTCATAAAAAGTGTCATTATAAGTATAATTGTCCAAATAGAGCTTCTACATCTGGTACAAGAGATAATGATAAAGGAAAAGCACATGTGAATTCTTTTGATGTAGTAGATAAGAGCATAAATAATGAATTAGATGTGTTTGTAACAAAAATAAAGAAAGAAAAAGATAACCAAGATGGAAATGATCCTAAGAAGATGAAAGGAGAAACTAGTAAGAAACATAGGAGAAGAAAGTTGGGTGTGTAGGATTTTCTGATTTCACAGGGACAAGGACCATACTCCATCTTAGAAGATCTATCCAAAAGGCCTACAAATATTACATATGGTCAAATCTTGGCTATGTCTTCTGAGAAGAGGTGGGAGCTGCGAAGTGGACTCAATGCTTGATGAAGGAAGGAGGTTAAGGTCCCTATTTTGGAGGTAGAGGCAGATCCCTATGCTCCACAAGCTGAGGTATTATGTAATGGTATTTCAATTCATGATGTCTTAGTTGATGGAGGTGCTGCAGTTAATGTAATGACCGAGTTTGTAATGAATATTTTGGGTTTAAAAATTGATCGCCCCTCAACACTTATGTTAAGGTCATTAAATAAGGGAAAAACTAAACCAGAAGGTGTTGTTTTAAATGTGGAAATATTTGTTATGGGTGTTGTATGTGTGTTAGACTTTCAGGTGATGAAAAATGCTATTGTTGCATACCCAATGTTGTTGGGAAGACCATGGCTAAGGAGAGTTCATACAAGAAACTACTGGAATCAAGGCTTCATGACACTTGGACATGGTAGAGAGAGGGTGAAGATAAATGTGATCCCCAAAGCATCATAAGATATAACCTATGGATTCAAGTGATGAAACTAATGATTGGACATCCTCTAATTACTCTAGTACTAAGGAAGTGGACACTGGAGATGAAGAAAGTGAGGTTGATGTTTTGGTCATTGATATCCTTCCAGTCACACCGACTCATGAACCCATAAAATTATCTGAAGAAGAAATTGATGATCATCTCAACAAATAAAGATTGGTGATGTTTTGATGGAAAGTGAGAAGGAATCCTACCTCTAGCTCTTTCAAGGTACATACACCTATTCACTTTTGATTACAAGGAACTCCATCAAGTAAGTTGGGTAGAAAATTCTATTGAGCTGGTAGATGGTGCTAAGCCCATAAAGCAAATGCCATATAAAATTAATCCTAATTTCTCTAAGACCGTAAAAGAAGAAATAGATAAGTTACTTGATGCAGGATTCATATTTGATATGGAGAATTCAAATGGGTATTCTCCCATTGTGATCTCAATAAAAAGAATGGGAAACTATGCATTTGTGTTGATTATAGGAAGCTCAACAAGGCAATAAAGAAGGATCATTACCCTCTTCCATTTATAAGATTAGATCTTGGATGATGTAGCTGGCCGAGAGTGGTATAGTTTTGCTAATGGATATAGCGGATACAAACAAGTTCGTATAGCAGAGAAAGATTAGTGAAGACCATGTTCACCACTCCTTGGGAAAGTTTTCTTATAGAGTTATGCCTTTTGGGTTATGTAATGTTCCGAAATCGTTCCAACTTTTGATGAATAGGGTGTTTGAACCCTACATTGGGAACTTCATGAGTATTTTCTGATGGTTTTACATCTATGGGAGCAAGATGGACCACTGCACTAGATGGAGACATCATTTCAAAGGTTAAATGAAGCACAAGCCTCACTAAACCCTACAAAGTGTGTCTTAGGATGTTCTAAAGGTGTTTTGTTATGACATGTTGTATCCAAAGGATGGTATTGGTACTAATCCCGATAAAGTTTCAAAAATAAAAGAGGTACCATTTCCTATGAATAGAAGTAAGTTGAGATCATTTTTAGGCCATGTCGGTTACTATAGAAGGTTCATCAAGAATTTATCAAAGATTACACAGCCAAGAACCTAGTTCTTGAAGAAGGATGTTACTATGAACCGAGAAATAAGGTGCATGAAGCTTTTGAAAAGCTGTAGGAAGCTTTGGTGTCTTCACCTATTTTGAAAAATCTAGATTAGAGCAAGCCATTCATTGCACAGTATACCGATGCCTCGGATGCAGCACTAGAAGTACTCTGAGCCAAAAGGATGAAAATGGGAATGATCATCCAGTTTACTTTGGGAGCAGACAAATGAGAAATGTTGAGGTAAATTATACTGTAACTGAAAAAGAGGCTCTAGCTATCATTTTTGTTGTAAAGAAGTTTAGAAATTACTTGCTAGGGTAGAAATTTATAGTTGTAACAGATCATCAAGCTCTAAAATATATTGTAAATAATCCTAACCCATTAGGGAGGATAGCAAGATGGATAATTTTGCTACAAGAATTTGAATTTGATATTATAGATAGGCCAGGAAAGAAGCATGTCAATGCAGATGCAATCTCTCGAGCCTATGATGGTTTAGGTTCATCTTGTGATGATGATGATTTCCTAGATGCAACATTATTATCCCTTGATACGATCCCTAGTGAATACATAGATATTTGGAATTATCTGAATGGATTCAATTTTCCTAATGGTGCTAATACAAAGACTAAGAGGAAGATTACTCAAGCCAGTCGTCCATATTCTATTTTGAATGCAATTATTTTTCGAATAGGACCTTATGGATAATACAAGAGGGTAGTTGGACGTGATCAAGGGAAGGAGCTAATAGAAAAATTCCATAATGGTACATGTGGAGGAAACTTCTCTGGACAACTTACACCAAGAAGGATCTTGGATGTAGGTTAGCATTGGCCCACTCTTTTAGAGATTTTTATAATTATTGTAAGACATATGATATTTTTCAAACACATGGGAATCGTAAGACTTCATCAGCTCCATTATGCCCTATTCTTCCACTTGGTCCCTTTGAAAAGTGGGGAATAGACATTATAGGTCCACTTCTTACCACCCCATGCCAAAATAAGTATATTGTAGTTACCATGACTTATTTAACTAAATGGGTTGAAGATAGGCCATTGAAAACAACTTCCATGGATGAAGTGGCAAGGTTCATATATGAACGCATTGTCACCAGATTTGGTTGCCCATTAGAAATTGTAACAGATCAAGGAATCCACTTCATTAATGAGGTGGTAGAAGCCCTAGTCAACAAGTTTTCTATTAAGCACATGAAGGCAACAACATACAAGCCAAACACAAATGGACAAGTGGAATGAAATTTTTTTGTGTTATGTCAAATTCTAGCAAAATATGTAGCCTTGCAGGTACACAAGTGGGATAAAAGGATTCATGCAGCATTGTGGGCATATAGGGCAACATTAAAGTTAGCAACAAGATACTCTCCATTTCATTTGGCTTATGGCATTGATCTAGTTCTTTGTATTGAGTTTTATATTCCCACTGTGAGAGTTATGAAAAATGAAAGGATGGATGAACGTGATTTAGTAAAGGAAAGGTTGGTACATCTTCATTTTCTAGAGAAAAGAGGGAAATAGCGAAGGATACAAGCTATAAGAAGAAAATGAAGTAAAAGAATACTTTGATCGGAAGATCCATTGGTCTCCATTTCATGTGAATGACTAGTTTTAGTATATGATTCCGGATACAAAAAAAGAAGAGAGAAAATTTCTTCCAAAATGGATAGGGCCCTACAAAATAAAGTTGTGCATGAAAATGGTACATATTGACCGGAGGAAATAGATGGCACTCCCATTATGAAATGGGTTAACCATGACAAGTTACATATTTTCCAAGCACTGAATAGTCTACTCAGGACGGAGTAGAACCTAGGAAGGGGGAAGATGTCGACACTAAATTTTTCCTCCGTAATTTCTATTTCATTAATGTATGTATTAGGAATAGGATGTTGTTAAGTATAATTATTAGTAGCATCGATAGAAGATAATGACACTGCTGGATACGACACCGCCAATAATATATAGTACGGTAATAGTCACAAGTCAATAGGAATGTTGTGGTAAAAGTAAATATTTGTCGTAAGTGGTTCGGTAATGTTAAAATGTCAAATTTAGGGTAAGTAGAAATGTAGTGTCTACATGATTAGGAATTAGAATTATTATATTAGTAATAAGGACAAGGAGTGAGGTCATAAATATTTTGTGTATTTTATTTGTAAAAAGTCTAAAAATGTGGAACCCATGTGAAATGATAAGGTTTATCTTATCTTAAAAGATAAGCTTACATGTACATATAAGAGTTAAGGTATGGAATATGATTCATCGTAGTATATTTCTTATCATATCTTAGAGATAAGATGGATAAGCCTGGAAGTTCTATAAATAGAGAGGCCACCCCCTCATTTAGCATAGAAGGAAGTAGTGAGAAATATTGTATGAGTAAGTGTGTAAAGGAAGCCATCATTTTGAAGGTGTGTTAGAGAAGCCATTAAGAGGTGTAATTGTGAAGTTTCTCCCATAGTTCTTGTTGGAAGGAAAGTGAAGTTAGTAACACTTGAAGTACCTCATGGGTGAGATTGTAACAATTTCATGTTGATATTATAATTTACACTTATATTTCAGATTTATCATCATTCCCTCTTATCATAGTCTATGGTATTCTTATGTTATGTTTGTTGTTGTGTTTCTAGATTACATCCACCAAAATAAAATTTGTGCATTAGTAAATAATCATAGCATGAGGAGTTCCCGGTGAAGAATTATCATAGTGCTGGATTGGTGATGATAGAGCCATTAATGTATTTGTTTAATTTAGAAAAGACAACATGAATGAAGATAAAAATGAGGTGTGACATATTAGAAAATTGTTGATAAAAGGTTTGAACAAAGAAAAAAATAGGTCCACCTAATATTAGAAAATGTTAAAATTCTTACCTATGATACCTAAATCCAAAAAAAACTTAAATTTAAATTCTGAAATCTCACCAAAATCAGGTTACTTATCTTTCATAATCATCCTCAAAAGGGGAACTCATTCCTAATTCACATGTTCATCTTTTTTAACCCCACAAAGTCTATTAAGAAATATTGTCAAAACCCCAATTCCCTTTTGAAATGGGAATCAGGTAGAGTGTAACTTGTATTTCTATTTTACCTTAGATTCGAGTTTCATATTAATTTAATTAATCAATAATATCTTATAATAAATTTTCATCCCATGAACTCCTACATTGTATCCTAGTTATATGGTGTGTCTATCATAGGTATTTTATATATATTATTGAAAAAATTACCAGTAGTAGTAATATCATTACACATGGCATTGGAGAGGATTTTTCCATCTTGAAGTGTGTAATATTTGAGTAAATCTTCAATTAATTCTTCATATGGTTAAGCCTCGATATTATATGTTATATCATGGAGGCCATAGTTTCAAATAGCTTGCAGATATTGTAGTGTTTTTCATCATCCTAGGTGATATTATCACCTTTAAATTGTTCATCATAATTTCCTACATTCTGAAACACTTGCCTCTAATTTGTTATGTGAGATAGAAGAACCTTACTTGTAAGAAGTGAAAACGACAAGTACAATCATAAGTTAGACAATAATGAAAATAAATCCTCCATTATAATCTTCTTACAAACCTCAAGATGAGATTTACGAAGTTTTAATGCAGATTGTTAAACATCTTTTTTTAAAATGTGGATCCTCTAATTTGGGCTCCGAATGAAGATGAAATCATACCTAAAAGAGTGGACACGAGGAAGCAAAATCAAATGGAAAATGAGTACAAGTTTGTTGCCATTTATTAAATATTGACAATATTGTAAGAGGGTCTTTTTTGGAAGGATATACCCCATTATTTATAATGAAAGGAGAGGGTATGAAGTGGATTAATATTCTTAATGATATCATTAATGAATTTTCAAAAAAATCCATTGGATTTAGTTATGGAGGTTTGAATGGATTGAATATCCATTTAGTGTAAATGCACTTTTGGTAGGAAATAAGTTTTATTTGAGGAGATGGTCAGTATGTGCATTATTATTACTTACACCTTTGTAGGATTAGAGAAGTGGAGTGGAGTGAGGTAGTTAAGCTTGAGTGGCTTGGATAGTTCAAGTGGAGTGTGATTAGATAACTAGATTTATTTATATTTAAATACCTAATTAAATTAGCTAAGGGATGCAACTGGTAATTAACTATTTTAATATATAAATATTTAATTAAAGTAGACAAAAAGACATAGGAGTATAGTTTAAGCATGAATAGAAATAAATTAATTAATTATAAAGGGATTTATTAATTCTTAACGCATGATAGAATTAATTAAATTAATCTAAATGGGATGTGAATTATCATATTATGTAAAGGAGGTGGATAACTAGGACCTGAATAGATATAGGTATGTATTTTTAGTTGTCTACATTTTCTCCTCTTTAAAGTGGTATCATTAAGTAATATATTTTTAAATATAGTAGACACATGCGATAAAATGAGAGGATGACATGGAAGCATGGTGGGCCTACTTGATATTCCTTGTGAAGCATTTAGATGCCCGAGAGAGTGTGGATACTAAGAGGATGCTCCTCAAGAAGATGTGAGACAACAAAGCGGTGGATATCCACTTGATAGGAAGAAGCAAAGAGAGGATGAATTGAGGATGATAAGCATAATGGGACATAGTTTTCTCATAGCATGAGCTTCCCTTTAGATAGTGAAATTTATAGAAATATTTTTTCTATTGCACAATATACTTGTCATCATGATTACACAACAATCATGATGTTTAGCCCATTATGTGCATAAGTAAGCACACACACAAACACATCAAACAAAATATAAAAATTAACAATAATCCTATATAAACAGTACATGTATGCACCATGGCTATAAAGGAACTAAAATGAGAACATAATACTCAAAAGTGGTCCAAGAAAAATAAAAGATAAAAAGGAAAGAAAAACCATCATTTAGGTGATTTACAAGGGTTGCAAAACAATGTCTTTTCAAGAAAACCCATCATGTAAAGAGAAATAAAGTATTAAGCATGTAGGTGATTTACAATGGTTGTAAACAATAACTTATCATTGTCTCTACATAAGGAGGATCATCTATAAGCCTCTCATGGATAAAACTTGTCAAAATATCCCAAAACTTATCAAATGACAATAGAGATGGTTTTCACTAAGATTTGACTAGATTATACCCTGCATAAAACTCCTTAGCTCATACTATAACTCCTCATTTACTACTACTCAACCACAAATAGCTCATCATTCATCAAATTGACATGGTACTCATATACTAGCACTAGTACTTACCTTTCTTGTCCTTAGTCTCTTTGTAATAGCTGTGGCACAAACATATAGTTTGTATATATTCTTCACTAAGGATTATAAAATCTCAAACCCTACTCACATACTCAAAGACTATTACAAACAACAAATAAATGCATCCAAAACACTTTGAGATACAAGCTCTAATCTCTATTAGCCAAAAAATCTGTCCTATTCTTGTTTGTTAACTCTATCTCTTTATAAAAATATTTGTCTTTTTAGCACATAAGATCTTCTTCCACTCACTCTCCTAATGAAACCACTTAAAAATAATATCAAAAAGCTCATCCAAATGATACAAGTCTTCAAATAGGTTAACCTTGCAATAAACTTACTAACTACTCCTAAATGCTCCTTAAGTTAGAAATGTTTAAAATAAACATGCATATTTTATTCTAGAGGTACCCATAAAGGTTTATCACCTTCACCGAGTTATCTCTCAACCCCTCTAATATGCTTGTAAAAACATACGACTTAACTCTTTTTGGTTCTCCTTTTGCATTTTTGTTCCCAAACCCTTGCTAGGTTAGTCTTCACCTATTGTCATGCACAATTTACTTTTTAGATTTTTTTAGGCCTATATTCATTGTTTTTGGAAACTTTTTATTATATTTTTCCTTCCCTTAAAGTTTTAGAACCTAATTCAATAGGTAGAGGTGACTTCCTTTGTAAATGTGCTCCTCGGATTAGGCTTTGAACTGTATTTTCCTTTTTCTAAATTGTCATAGACCACTCACAAATTATCCATGAGAGAGCCAAAATTCCTCTTGAATTCTTTAGTGGACTAAATTACCATTAAATTTTCCACGTTTTAGGGTTGTATTCGCTGTTTTGTGCATCCAAAAGCTAATCCTTCACCGAGACTTCTAAAACCCTCCTTAGGAGCCGAGATCCAATAACTAGTCATAAATTTCACTAGAACTTGCTTTAATTCTTCAAAATTCACCCAAAGGTATATCCAGAGGTATTTTTGTAGGTTAGGATTACCAAAGTAGCCATTGTGATGTGTATGATGGCTTCCTTTTCAAGAGGTAATCCTTTCCAAATACATGGTAAAGCAGATAATAGAACCCGCACTAGAAATCTTGAGTCTTTGAGCTCGATTAAAGGTTCTAAATGAGTTCTTTCTTGATGTTACAAAAAACTACCACCACTCCAAGATGTTGCAATCCTTATTTCAAAGTTTTCACTATCTTAGGATTGATCATTTTCCAAGAGAAAAATAGTTACAATGCCAAACAAAGCATTCACCTTAAAAATTCATAGTATTTTTCTTAAGCTAGTATCAAAAGATCACTAAAGCATTCCTACAATTGGTTTCTACCCTCTAAGATAATAAAAAAACTTAGAATCCTTGAGTAAGAGTTTCTAGTTCACACACAAATCAAGACTTTCCACATATTATTGCATGCATTATAGAAACTACAAATCAAACACACAGTTTGCACACAAAACAAGTAGTTCTCCTTTCACCAAAATGTAACAAAATAAAAACTTGCATGGACATTTTCTTTCTCTCAACAAAGAATGAGATTCAAACATACTTTCTCCTTACTTATGTCAATCTCCTCCCTTCATGCATGTACTTACTTCCTCGACATTGTAATTTTCCCTAAGACCGACTTTTATGATTGACTTGATAGTGACTCTTCAAATTCTAATAGTAAGGCTTGTAACTTCCTTACACGTTACTCCAAGCATCTTAATGATGCATTGCACACACAATAACTCCCAACATACATATTATAACTTTAGTAAAAAAATTCTAACCTTAGAAAATATCCTAACATACTCAAAACACCTATTATCACAAAATTATAAAGCACCCTCTTATTTTCTAGCATGTGATTTTACTAGTGCAATCAATGTAACTAGGTAGCATCGAATTATCTCAAGGTGTGGGACCACTGTAATTGAAATAATTCTCTAGATTAGGTTGGTTCCTCTACATAATAAAGGCACTAAATTACTCCTAAGGGAGTGTAACTAACTACTCCTAATATATGATTTTCAAGGAACCAACGAGAGGGTGAATGCATAAAATTTAACAAATCCTACATGACACAGGTGATAACACTAGAAAAGGGGGTGTTGGGAAAGTTTGATGCTTGAAAATAGAGAGAGGTGATCATGGAGAGGATGGACATACATCATAGATCCAAATAATACACAAAGTACACCATTTTCAAGTTAGAACAACCAAATTCGGACATGGAATGAAAAAAAAATGTATGAACAAGAATGCAAGAATGAAAAAAGGCATGAACAAGACAATGAAACTAGTGCAACGATTGAGAAATGATCACAAAAACATGTTTTATTTCTTCAACAATATGCACAATATATCATACTAGAGGAAAGAGGCATGATTCCCATTACAATATTCCAAAAATGAAGGCTTGGAGCTCTAAATCATTCAAGTAGCCGAGAGAAGAGAGAGAAGCATCAAAAATATCAAAATCCTTATTGAATGAGCTCTATTTAAATTATAAGAAAAAGGATGAAAGATAGGAACTCAAAATTTTCATTCAACTTCCAAAAACTTCATTCAATCTCCTTCAAAAGTGATGGAGTGCCATGTAAAACCCATCCCTCATTTTCCTTTAGCCTCTGGAGGGATAAAACCACACCCATGTTGTCATTAATTGTGGTAGTTAGGATTGAAATTGTACATTTTTCATGTTGGATACGTATTACAATTTTTACACATCTAACCTCATCATAACTCATATTTCGGTTTCAACCTTTCCAACAATATAAGGTTTGTAAAATTTTAATAACTTGATGAAAATTTATGCCCATTTAAAAATTTGCGCGAAAAAAATGTCGTTTTCCGTTGTTCCACGACTTTTCTTCAAACCGCAACTTCCACGCAGATTTCTACTGGCTTTCCGCAGATTTTTGTAGCACTTCAATTTTCCGCGATTTCACATCTTGTTTTCTAATGAATTTTTCTCGTGGCACTTTCTACGGACTATTTTCTATGCCATTCCATGGAATTTATTCTGTAGACTTTTTTACTGGCACTTTTCCATGAACTTTGTTCTCGTGACATTCTGCACAATTACTTACATGAACATTTTCTTCACGTGGCACTTTTCCATGGACTTTTTATATGGCATTTTTGCTGAATTTTTCTTTAGCATTCCATGGACATTGTTCTGCAAACTTTGATCTACGAAATTCCGTAGTCTTTATTCTACGGGATTCTACAAACTTTTTTTGTGGCATTTCGTGGACTTTGTTCTATGGAATTTTCTGTAGCACTTTTCATAGACTTTGTTCTATGGACCTTTTTGTGACACTTTCAATAGATGTTTTTCTATACAATTTCTGTGGACTTTGTTCTATGGCATTATTTCTAACCTTTTGGATTTCTCTTGATTGTGGGAGTTATAGAAATTAATTAGAGTGCCCCAAATCAGATTTTTTTCAATTTTACTCATTTTTCCTCAAATTTGTCTATGAATTGAACTCCTTTTCCTCTAGAAGAAGGGAAATGCACCAACGACCCCAAGTGATCCCAAATAAACTACGAGTGTAAAAGAACATGAGAATTTACCTAAAAGCTCAAGAATCTCCACTAAAATCCTAATCAATTGCCTAAGTCCAATTTTCTCCTAGGTTGTCCATTTTCCAAGGGGTAAAAATGGATAACAATTTTGTGACTCACAGGGACATTTTCCTATTAGATGAAGTGACTAGTGGCCTTGAAGCATCCATTGGGCATAGAGTCAACCTGATAAACAAAAATCTGATCTAAAACTTAGAACTCCCATCCTTGACCACTTAAACAACTTTGCTAAACCTGAAGTTGATCCTTTTGTTCAAATTTCCCACTTTTCATAAGAAAATCTTAAGACTTAGATTGAGTGGAAAATTGTTTTTGTTCTAGAATTATCTTTTATCTACAATATGATCTAATGGGATAAAGATTGAACTCTAATTTGTCCCTAAATTTGATTTCTTGCCAAGTATGAAGGACTAAAAGCTGATAATTTATTTGCAAATATGAAACATGCGAATTCATGGAACACATGTTTATCAAGAAAGAACTTAGGACTGCTATTACAATTGATTTTCCCCAACACTCCTACTTCGAATAATGTATTTCACAAGATAAAAAAACACCACAACACACAATGTACAAAATAGGAAAATCATACATGCCCTAAGTGGAACATACAGAGTGTGCATAGGAACTTATTCTACTTGAATGCAATCTAGTCCCACCAAAAAAACATTGTCTAAAAGCATTTAGAGGAATTCACATCCTAAACTAATACGCATAAGGGTGAGACTTCACTTCCGTAACAATTCTTGAGATAGATTCTATTGACTAGAATATGTAATTCTTCACCATCCATCTTGGCCGCTTAGAGGGCATTGCTACTTTTGAATTCTATTATTATGTAGGACCACTCCACATTTCATCAAAATTAGAATACTTTCCTGGTTTTTTCCTTTCATCATCCCACTTCAGCACCAAACCTCCTTCTTGTATGGTTCTCATTTTTTCCTTCTTATCAAATCTCCTCTTGATCAATGCTTGATCCATCTCTATGGTTTGTACTACATGCTCTCTTGTTTCTTCTAACCCCATGAGTTCAAACATAGCTAACTCAAGTTGATTGAGAAGCTTTAATGTTTGTAATTCAAGAGATATGTGCAACCTTTCTTCTCTTCCCTAAACTAGCTTGTATGGAGAGCTATTTATAGACCTTTTGGGTGTAATTCTATCTTCCCATGAGGATGATTTGAGCTTTTATTGCCAAGTCCTCTTGTTTTCACCAAGAGTTCTTCTTATGATTCTTAGCAACTTTTTATTCGTGGAGTCATCTTTCCCATTACCTTAGGTGTAATAATTAGATGAAGTGATGAGATATATTCCATTTTTAACAGCCCATTCATTGAACTTTATGCCAAGAAAGGCCAAAGAATTTTTGATATGATTGTGGCGGTACGCCAAATCTAGTCAAGATCCCCTCATGAAGTTCAACATGCTAGATTCATTTGCATCTTTGAGTCCCAGTACTTGATCTACTTGGTGAAACAATTTATATCTATAAGAATCCACTTGTATCCTTATATTGAATTTGGATTAATTATCCCGTGAATTCTAATCCCCATTGCATCAAAGGTTGATCCAATGAGATTATATGAAGGGGCAACACTTTGCTAGCTTTTCTTTCTTGGTGAAGAATACACATTTCATACACATTTTAATCCATGCATAGAAGTCACTAAATAGTGTGGGACAATAATTACCAACCTTCATGATCTTGAGGGTTGTTACTCGTGGAGAAAAATGGCCTCCCACTTCTCCATCATGGAATTCATGTAGCACCTTCTCAATCAGATATGTTGGGATACACCTTAGAAGAAATTCATTCACATCCTTATTGAACAAGATGACATCAACAAGAACATATGGAATGGAATTTAATCTAAAGTATCTTATCTTATATTTTCTCAATTCTAAAGGTCATAGATTTGTTTGAAGATAAAGTACCATATCTTGAGTCCAACATGGAGTGGGTACACTATCAACTCGATTTTTCTTGATGATTTTGTTGTACTAGGACAATTTATTTTTCATCATTGGATTCATCATGTTGATTAGAAGAAACATTCTCACACAAACCTTTACTTGTGGACCATATTATTGACCTTGATTTCAATATCATACTCCATCACATGGGTGATCCAACCTACTCTTTTCTCATTCGATATTTGTTTAGAACAAATTCTTTGACCTCCGCATTTGAGACTAACAACTGAATTTTATTGTTTGAGACTAAGTGTCTAAACTTGTTTGAGCTTATTATAATAATGAGGACATGCTTTTGAATAAAAGAGTACCTCATTTCATAGTATTCCAAGTTTTTACTGAAGAATGCAATTGGTTGCTTATGATCCATCCTTATTAAGCTACACTACGATAGTAGAGATTGTATCTCAAAACACCAAAAGTATATAGGATGAAATCTTTGGAGAAATTTGGGCTGATAAGAGTTGGAGTTTGATATATTGCATGCTTTATGGCCTCAAATATATCTGTTCCTTCATCTATCCACTTAAATGCAAGGTTATTCTATAGTAACATTGTCAATGGCTTGACAAGAGTGGAAAAGTGATGTAAAAATATATGAAAAAAATTAATCTCCCAAAGAAACTTTAGAGAGCCTTTTTATGAATTGGAAACAGTAGATCATGGATAGCTTCAAATATTTTGGGATCGATGGTTAACCCTTATTTTGAAACAATGTGGACCAAGATCTTTCCTTCATGAGCCAAGAATGCACACTTCTTCATATTTAAAGATACTGCAAATCTCCTGCATCTTTGGAAAATTTTCCTGAGGTGAAAGAGGTGGTCTGCTACATTTTTTGATAAGACAATAATGTCATCAAGATAGACAAGCACTATATTATTAAGAAACCCTTTGAAGGTGCTATCCATTGCTATTTGGAAATTAGCTCTCACATTTGACAGTCCAAAAGGCATTTTCCTATAAGCAGATGTCCCCCAAGTTTTAGTGAAGGTTATTTTGAACTGATCATAATATTTCACCATGGTTCGATTATAGCCTGATTATTCATCCAATAATGAGAATCTCTCCAAACCATCTACTACTTACAAGATTTTCTCCATGGAAGGCGGTGACTAGTGGTCTTCAAGTGAAGATCTATTCAAATCTTGAAAATCTACACATAATCTGATTTCTTCATTTCTCTTCCACACCTGCGGCACTAAATCGCTACCCAACTTGAGTGCTTGATTGGAAAAATAATACTTTCCTTGATGATTTTTTTAATTCCTTTCTCATGAGAGGTTTAATGTGAGGATTTACTGGCCTTTGCTTCTACCTAATAGGCTTGGATTCTGGATCCAATTCAATGATATGTTGTGCTAATTTTGGATTGAAGCCTTTCAAATCCTTGTAACTCTAGGAAAAGACATCTAGAAATTCTTGACAAAGTTGGATAAAATCATACTTCTCTTGCTGAGTACTCACCTTGCCAATTTGTAGCACCTTACCTTCACCTATTGAAATAGACTCTGAATCTTCACCCTTGACATGAATATTATCTTTCTCCTTCTAGAATTGGTCATTAGGATTGAATATAGACTCCAAATTCACTAATCCTTTGGGTAATTTATTTTTCTCATCTACAAAACTTGGTCACCTTAATGATGCTACTATTTGTCTTGATTTCTAGCAGAGAATTCAGATTCATCCCGTAAGAAATTGACAATTAGCTGATCATTTTCAAGCACTTTCCAACGCTTTGTATTTTTGTCCAGACGGTTGGTCGTATAACTACTTTAATATGAGGTTAGTTTTTCTCATTTTTATATTGTCAACAATATCAAATTTTGCCCAATTTCTAAATCTTTTTACAGCATCATTCTTCTTTCTTGGGATGGAAATGATTTTAAAAGCTTTGAAATATTTGATGAGATCTCATACCCTGCTCATGTATCTCTTTAGAACATCATTTTTGGCAGCATTGACTCATCTAACTTGGATTGCAACTAGCTCACTATCTTCGAAGACTTACAAGTTTTTAATACTTTTACTTCTTGCCTAGTATAACCCGTAAATCAATAATTCATACTCAACAACATTGTTATAACAACTAAATTAAAATCAGAAAGATGAGTAGTATTTAATACATTGCGGTGACACAAAACTTTCTCCTCGTCTAGCACCTTGTCTACTCCATGAGCCATCAAAGAAAAATTGCCATACTTTGTTGTCATCTTTACAATCTAATTTGGTGAGGCTAGGGAAAGTTGGGTTTTCTTCATGCAAGTAATAAATTCCTAACTCAACTTCCTTCATTTACTTGTAAGGATCAAATGCATGCCTTTTATTTTCCCACACATCAAGAGTTAAGTCCAGTCTTACCTCCAACTTTGGTATTTGTATCTAAGTGCTTGGGCAATATTTTTGGTCAAAAGATGAGAAATTTACATTGATTGAACTTGGTACATGAGGCCCAATATAGAAGTTTGAAATATGTTTAGACCGTATTGGATCCTTAGCTCCATACCTCATTCGAATACCATATGTGACCAATCAATAGATAAGTAGCATCCAATTTTAGTAGTAAAGTCTCGAGATAATCATAGAGAAAAGAGTGGTGGCAAGTCAATAACTGACACATCTTGCAATACTATGAAATTTGGGCATGCATGTAGTGTAAGGCTCAAACCTTTGATTACACCAATATTTTTCACTGTTGTTCCATCTAATTTCACTACACCTCTATAAATCAATTCGTATTGAAGGTGTAGTTGATAAACTATTTTCTCAAGAATTACAAAACTGTTTGCTCCCAAATCAATCATGCAATTGTGTACAAGATTGCTCCTAATAATTAGAGAAATATAGAATGATAGAGGCTTCATATTTTTACCTGGTTGACCTCCTTGATTGCCTTCTTATGGAGCTACATTAGTGAGCACCTTTTCTTGATTCTTAGGTGGCTCATTTGATGCTAACCAATTTTCCATGGCTTCTTGCAATATATCTCTTTGGCCTGGGATTGCTAATGACTCCCACATTGAGATGTTGACATTTGTTTTCTTCATTTGATCTATGATATTGAAAGGAAAAGAGCTATCTTTCTTTTTCCTTTTCTTTACACAACCTTCTCTTACACATGAGCTGCTACCACTGGTACATGAGCTGGTCTAGAAGGCGGCTTGGGCTGATTATGCCCATTTGGAGCTCACGCTTGATTTGCTAACTCCTTGTAGAGTGACCAAGAACCAACTAGTACATAGATTAGATGAATTCCCTTCTTGTAAATTCCTCTTTTTGGACCTTGTGTTCACTACCACACCTTGAGAAGGAGCTTGATTTGTGCTAAAAATCCTCAACTTGCCCGATTCACAAGGGTAGTTTTACTTGGAGGTGCTTCTTGGGTAGCTTCTTAGTGCTGACTTTCTTCTTGATTTTTTTAAGACACTAACCGTTGTCACCATCAAAGCTTTGTTTAGAGAACCATTGAAACATGTTGACTGATTTTTAGGTTAATTACATTGGAAACACCACCGATACTATTGTTCCATGTTTTTTTGAGTTGGAACCAAAGATCTAGATGTAGAAGTAGTGTTAGGATTATAAGGTTGAAATGGTTTACTAGCGGGAGGTTGTCCTTGGATATGATTTATAACTTTGGTGGGTGGTCTATTAGGATGATATGGAGGTCTATTGGGTTGGTCTTGGGGCTGACATGATATGAAATTTTGTGGTTTTTTCCTCTTAATTTTCACCAACTCATTCTCTAAGTTATGCAATTTCTTAATGACCTCCTAAAGCTCATTTGAGGCACTAGGAGAAGAAGTAAAAGCTTCATTAGAATTCTGATTTTTTGGGACAGGAATGGGAGCTAATGTAGGTGTTTGGCTAGAACTTGGATTCCCCATTTTGGATAGAGAGGCGTAGGTGGTGTAGGTGCGAAGTTTCTTTGGATTGAATCATATAATTTTCAGCTATAATAGCGATGTTATACAATGTGGGAAAATTTGTCCCTCCCAATGATTGTATTATCATGGCTATATCATAATTTAAAGCTTTTAACAATTATATAAAAGAACCTTTAGCTAGTCTTACAGAAATTGGATCTGATCCCATGTCCTTTGAAATATGAAGTTTAAATCATCCATTTTCTCATTTGGTGCCTTTTTGATTGTATTCAATTTCTCCAAAGAGAGATAAGTTGTCTGCTTTTTTCTCTAAACTATCAACAAAGAGTTGTACATAATTGATCCCAATTGTTAATTGATCCTACTCCTAGGCTCTTGAACCACTATAAATCCTTTCTTTTGAAACAAGAGGCCAATAATCTAACTTTCACATCCATCTCATAAACTTCATAAATGACACAAACATTTGCAATGTCTTGAATGTGATCAATTAGAGTTGTGTGATTTTCCCTAGTAAAGTATGGGATATTCTTCAATGCTACAACCGGAATTGGTTTTTGTGCATTGGGAGCAAGTGGGATCTACCCATAAAATTGACAAAATGATTTTGTGGTAGTGGTGGTTTTGATGAGCCATTCGATCATTTTGAGAACTCTAGTTGGTCAATAAATGGCCTATCGGTGGAGTCATTAAAAATGTTCTATTCGGTAGAGATGGTGATCTATGAACTCTTCTTCCTCTTATTTATTTACCCGGAGATAGCTACAAATATTGAAAATACCTTCTTCTCTTCTTGTATACCTTCTTTTAATCATTCTCATAAATTTGAACCACTAGCACTTTGCTCAAACAACTTAAATATTCCCTTGCGGTCATTAGATGTGCTTTGCTTCTGAGATCCTCTTAAAGGTTGGAATTTACAAAAATCATGGTGGAATAAATTGAAGACTTATTGGGTCCAACCGGCATGCCAAATTGTTATCACCAAATTAAAGTACCCTATGATTTTCTAGCATGTAATTTAACTGGAAATTAGTGTAACTAGGTAACATGAAATTATCTCAAGGTGTGGGACCTGCAATTCAGATAATTCTCTAGAGTATGTTGGTTCCTCTACCCAATCTAGGCACTAAAATACTCCTAAGGAGGGGAAAGAAACTAGATACTCATAATATATGATATTTAGGGACCGTGGAGAGTGAGAATGCATAAAATTGAATAAATCCTACACTACACGAGTGTTAACACTAGAAAAGATGGGTGTTGGACAATCTCAATGCCTAAAAATAGAGAGAGGTGAGCATGGAGAGGATGGACATGCATAAAAACCCATATAATACACACACTAGATAATTTTCAAGTTAGCACAACCAGATTTAAACATGCAATGAAAAAAATATGCACAATCACCTACAAGCATGAAGAAAGGCATGAAAAGACAATGAAACTAGTGCAAGGATTGAGAAATGATCACAAACACATGTTTTATTGCTTTAATAATATGCACAATACATCATAATAGAGGAAATAGGTGTGATTCCCATTAAAATAGCCCAAAAATGAAGGCTTGAGCTCTAAATCCACCCAGTGGCTAATAATAAGAGAGATCAACATCAAAAAATGTCCAACTGCTTACCAAATGAGCTCTCTTTACATTATATGGAAGAAAGGATGAGAGAGAGAGGGAACTCGAAATTTTCATTCAACCACCAAAAAACTACCTTCAATTTCATAAAAAAGTGATGCAAAGGTGCTCTTTAAAACCCATCCCTCATTGTCCTTATGCCTCCGAGGGAGAAAACCGCACCCATGTTGTCATTAATTGTCGTGGTTGGGCCTAGAACTGTACATTTTCGTGCTTGATAAATTTTCTAATTTTTTACCCATCTAACCACACCATGAATAATATTTATAGTTTCCATGGCATAGAGGATGTCAAGACCTTTCCAACAATATAATGTTTTTCAAATTTCAAGCACTAGATCAAAAGGTATGCCCATTTGAAAATTCACTCGAAAAAACTACCATATTCCTTTGTTCCACGGATTTTCCAATTTTCTGTGGCAGTAGTCTTCTCTGGAATTTTGTACAAACTTTTTTCTCACTGCGAGTTTATAAAAATTTTGTTGTTTTCCATAGATTTCTAGAGCACTTCAATTTTCCACGGATTTTGTTCAATGACTTTTCTCCGCACTTTTTGCAGACTTTGTTCTCAAGCGTCATTCCGCATGAACTTTATTCTCTAGAATTTTTCTACGGAATTTTCCGTGGACTTTGTTTTGCGTCATTTTCCATAGACACTATTATGGGCCATTCCATGGACTTTATTCTCTGCAGAATTTTTCTGCATGGAAATTTCTGTGGACTTTGTTTTGCGTCATTTTCCACAGACATTATTCTATGCCATTCCTCGGACTTTGTTCTACATGATTTTTCTACATAAATTTTCCATTGACTTCATTCTCGCGGTGTTTTGTGTGGAATTTTTTCTATGGAATTCCTCGGACTTTTTGCGGACTTTTCAAAGTGGCACTTTCCGTGACTTTTTTCTGTGGCATTTGGTTGACTTTGTTCTATGTAATTTTTATATGGTATTCGAGTGGAGTTTGTTTTGTGGAGTTTTCTATAGACTTTGTTCTACATACCTTTTTGTGGCACTTTCTACGGACTTTGTTCTATGGCATTTTTTCTAACCTTTTTTATTTATATGTTTTAGGGAGTTAGAAAAATGAAGTAGAGTTCTTGAAAACCAATTTTTCTCAAATTTACTCATTTTCCCGTCAGATTTGATTAATAATTGAACTCCTTTTCATCTAGAAGAAGGAAATCCACTAATGACCCCAAGTTCTTCCAAATCAATTATAAGTGTCAAAGAAGATGATAATTTTACATGACATCTCTAGATTCTCCATTGAAGTCCTAATCAACCGCACAAGAAAATTTCCTCCCGGTTTTCCATTTTCTTGGGGTAAAAAATGGATAAAAAAACCTTTACAAGATCATATATCTCAATACAAACATTTGAATTTTCAAATATCCCTTTTTAGAGGGAAAATACAAAAGAAGAACAATTCAACTTTGTCACATACACTCGAATGCTTGTAATGACTTGTATGACCCATTATGACCACTCGATCTTGCAAAATACACATGACTCCAAGAATCTTGAATTTTTTCAAATTAAGGTCTTCTCAAGGATGCTCCTGCATCATTTTGCTAAGGTGGAGAAAAATAATGTATACAATTTTATTGAACAATCATGTTCTCAGTTGGGTCTTCATCACTTTTTCTTCCATGTGATATTCTTTCCTTTCTCCCATTGTTCTTGGCTTCCTTATATCCACTTGGGTTCCACGTGGTTATGTTTTTTTCTTCCATCTACCTTAAAATTTCTCTCTATCTTCTTGAATTCCACCCTTCCTTTCATCCTCTTCACACATTCACTCATTATTCCTACATGAACAATAACAATAACAAAAATATACATTTTTCTTCATGTTTCAAAGCATCTCTTCCATCGTACATAGTTCAATTCCATCTTATAGTCATTTATTTTCTTTTCATAGTCTTCATTTTGGTCACCCTCTTACTTTATTAAATATTTATTCTCATCCACCTTCATATCATGTTGTTGTTCCTCTTCATCTAGAATCATTTGTGTCTTTTCATCACATTATTCCACTTCATATATAACATTCTCTAAGGCTTCTATCTCCATCTCTAATTATTCAAGGCTTTTGTAAAATAACTCACTTTCTTGTATCACCTCTTCTTCACTTGTCAATTGGTGTTATTTCTCCACTATCCTCTTTCTTTCATCATTCTTCTATATGATCAATGCCTCTAACTAGTCACATGCTTGTTTACTCTTCAATCTTGTATTCAAACACTTTCAAATAATGTTAGAATGAAACATTTAGGATTGATTACCCCTATAAGATCTTCCTTCAATTCAATCTCTTCCTTTTAGTTCTCTTTACAATCTTCTTCTTCTATCACTTTCGAACTTTGTCATCATCATGTTTTTCTGTACTCAAGAGAAGCCAAAATGCTTCTATCACTTATTATTTACTCTTATCCTTTGTCAACACAATTTCTTTAACCATTTCCTTTTATTTTTAATCTCTCTTTTCCATTTGTTTCAGTCTTCTTTCTTCTTGTCTTATCCTTGTCCTTCATTATCTTCTTTTCCCTTTCTCTACAAGTTATTTAAATAGACATGTCTCTTTTAATTTCTCTTCTCTCTCATTTTTAATGAGTTTCATCGATTATTCTATGTATTGTTTCAATGTTGTGATCTACGATGAAATCAAAATTCTCTGTCGTCCTCCTTTCTTCCTTTCTTTTCCTCTTATTCTCTTCTTGTTTACTTTTCAGTGGCTAATCATCTTGAAAAATCTATCATCGAGATATTTTTAATCCATCTCTCTTTCTCATATTTTCACTAACCTTTTCTCTCTCTCTTTTCTCAAGAATTTTTCCTTCCTACTTCTTTCACACTTCCATTTATTCTAACCTTTCAATATTCACATATATACTTCACAATTTTTGGTTAGCCACAAAACAGCGATTAAAATTTGAATTATAAACTTTTTTTGAATAAGATCCCACACTCTAATACCACATTATGTAGAGAAAAATAAATTATCAAGCATATAGGTGATTTAAATGGATTACGAAAGAATAACTTATAATTATCTCTACATAAGGATGACCATCTATAAACCTCTAGGCTAAAACTTGTAAAAATAGCTCATAATTTGTCAAATGCCACTAGAAATGGTTGTTACAAAGATTTGACTTGACTACACCTTACATACAACTCCTTGTCTCATACTATCACTCCTCATTTACTACTACTCAGCCACCAATAGTTGATCGTTCATCAAAATGGAATGGTACTCATTTACTATCACCGGTACTTACCTTTCTCATTCTTAGTCTCTTTGTACTAGCTCTGGGAAAAACATATAATTTTTAGCTATGATTCACTAAGGCTTCTCCAATCTCAACCCATTCTCAAATACTCACAATATTGTTAGAAACAAAAATAAATGCATCAAGAAAACCCCGAGATACAATCTCGTATCTCTCATTAGCCAAAATTGTCCTTATTCTTCTTTGTTATCTCTATATTGTTGCATAAAATTTTATCTTTTAAGGCACCCACTATATTATTCCACTCAATATCCTTTTGAAACAACTTAAAAGTAGTATTAAAATGCTCATCCAAATTATACAAGTCTCTAAAATGGGTAAACATTGCACTAAACTTACTAACTGTTCTGATACTCCTTAAGTCACGAATGTTTGGAAAAACCATGAATCTATGCTTCTATAGTTACCCATCAAGGTTTATCACCCTAAAAAATTGTCTCCCTTTAATAAGCTTGCAAAAACTCGTGGGATTAAATCTTTGTGTAACTCTTTGCGGTTCTCCTTTTACATTTTGGTTCCCAAACCTTAACTAGGTCATTCTTTACCCACTATCATGCAAAATTTCCTTTATATGCAATTTCAAGTTTTGTACCCATGGTTTATAGATACACATTATTTCATTTGTCATTCCCCTAAAGTTTTAGACCCTAATTTAATAGGTAGAAGTCACTTCCTTTGGAAATATGCTCCTAGGATTAGGCTTTGGACTATAGTTTCATTCTTCTTTCTAAAGTTTGATAGACTACTCAAAAATATCAACAGAGAACAAAAATTCCTCTTGAATCCTTTAGTGGACTCACTTACCATTGATAGTTCCATGTTCCAAGGTTGTATTCACTTTTTTTGCATTCAAAATCTAATCCCTAGCTCAAACCCCAAAACCCTCCTCAAGAGCCCGAGAGGAAAGAACTAGTCATAAATTTTAGTGTCTCACCCGATTACTAAATGTTTCTTTCAAAGTGAAAAAATAGATAGGGTAAACGGGCATAGGAGGAATACTTGTTGAAATGCCGGTTGATAGGTTGTTGCACGTGTTTGAATTCTGGTTGAGAGCTTCCTTTTGGCTAGGAGGAACAACCTAAAATGGAAAGCAAGGCCACTAGAAAGAGTTAAACAAAATATGCAGTGGACTTGCTAGTGTGTGCTAGATCTAGGAAGTGTGATAATTCCTAGACGGTTGTCAATCCACTATTTAAAACAATTAAATGTTGGTAATAAAGTAAATCATATTGTAGTTAAAACGATTTAGGTATCTCATTTAAAACACAATAAGAAAGATCTAATCTAATAGGCTAGGCCTAAATAAGATCCGAAGGTCAAGTAATTGGTTCCGGGTCTCTGCAGAGTCTGTGCAGAGGTCTTAGGTAGGTCACGGTGAGTAAGGGTGATGTGGGAATAGGTAGGTAGGTTACTATTCTAGGCTATATTGGTAGATACGGAGACTGATGCTATTTAAGGGTGAATGATGCTGGTTGGTGAGAATTGGTGCCATTACTATGTAAGTCTTGGGAAAGTCACGAGAACAATATTTAGATCTCCCTTTTGATTGCACAAAGGACTAGGCTAGTCGAATGAGGTATTAAGTTTTTGGATGGGATTTGGCAGAGTTTTAATAGGGATGTGGAGGAGGTTAGTATTAAAGGAGGTCACTTTGGGTGGCTAGGAGAATAAAGGATGAAAATACAATGATGAAATAAGTGAACCAGAGGGGAGTAAAATGTTCTACTTACGTGGAATCTAGTTCGAACGTCTATGAGTGAGGAATGAAGGTGTTGATAAGAAGTTGAATGCTACGGAGGATCACCAAACATTGGGGAGCTCTTGCATGGGCTATATGTGCTCTTATTCTTGACTGATTAGATCAAATATGTCTTTGGGGTGAGTCTTGGATGGTTCTTTGGGTGAATGTTGGATGTATGTGCAAGATAAAATACTTGATCTCCTTCTATGCATGCTTGTTCTCCCGAAACTTGTTCTCAAAAGATGTGATATCTCTCAGGAATCTAACAACCTTGAAAATAAGGTTATTTTGGGGGTTAAAAGGAGACAAATGGCGGTTTTGGATTAACCGGCGGCGGTTAAGTGTAACCGACTTCAATTAGGTTAGGATTTTCTAGGTTTACTAAACTAGGAATATCCCCTTGATTTTCATGGATCTCATGTGTTCACCCCATAGATTAGGATGGAAGCTTCTCTTAAGCATGCATGAATGTAGTTAGAGGGAATGTAGGCATTGATTTTTAGGGTTTTGGTAGGTCTTAAATAGTTATGGCAACTTACTAAGAATAGGTATTAGGGTGAGGTGGCTAGATGAGGTGTTTAGGTGAGTTAGATATGTGGGAATTATCCCAATTAGGAGATTTTAAATAATAAATATTGTGAGGTTAATGAATTAATTTAATTAAATAAATTAAATTAATATTAGAGTGAGGTGAAGGGGGCCATGGCTAGGTGAATGTGATGAAGGTGTTTATTTGTCGAGGGACCAAAGGGGAGTGTGACCTAATTTAGTGTCTACATTTCACCCCTTTTTGTTGTGTAGCTTGTATTGGTAAGTGACGTTGACAAAAATACGATGTGGTTGCCCCATTTTTGGGTGAAGGTGATCCCCCTAAAAATAGGAACTCTTGAGGCGAGAAGGAAGAATCGGTGAGTTGTTTAATAAAAAGGTGAATGTGATGAAGTGGAAGATGGGAAATGGGGAAAAAAGGGAAAAGGTAAAAAGGCTACTCGGGTAATCTATGTAATGGGTCAGGGTTCAAAGGTAGTAATAAAGAAAACGCACACACACGTATAAACCGTAGCACACTACTAGGTTGAAGAGCGAGCAAAATCTACATTATCTAAGGTCAATAGGTTTATCCAAACAAGGTTGAAGTGATTTAGATATCCAAGGCATAGGATATGGTAAGGAAACATGACACAGTCAAGTGCGGAACGTTTAGGTATGTTCCGGTACACCGAGGGTTGGGTCAGGATAAATAGTCACTACAAGAGGCAAGGTAAGGTCATTAGGTCAATCAACACAAGTAACAGTGCCACAAGGTATAGAAAACACATGGGGTCAAAGGTCACTAGCAATAGTCTAGGTCCAAATATCTAGGTCACAACATGGGTAGGGCCGAGGTATGGGAAAAATAAGGAGTCCTTGAATGGGGACGAGGTGAGGGGTTGAAGGGTAAGGTCAAGGAGGTCAAGTGGTGTGGTCTAGTGATGGTGAGTGGAAGATAAAAAGGGGTTTAGGGAAAAAAATAATTGTAGGGGTAGGGTAAAATAGGGTGAAATTGTGGGCAATGTGGAAAAGTATGTGACCGATGTCGGTCAAGGGTAACCAACACCGGTGCTGAGCTACGACCATAATAAGGTAAGGCACAAGACTGATGTTGGTCGAGGAAATTGTCACCACCAGTCGGGTAGGTTATAAAAAGAAAAAGTCCATGGTTTTAAAATTCATTTGTGATTTGTAAATTAGAGAAAATGATAGGAGAGAAGAAGAGAAGAAGAAAATAACCGAGGGTGTTGGAAGGTTGAGTTGGCGAGCCACATGGGCGATGAGTGTTGATTGATTGATGGGGTCATGAGAGTGGGGCATTGGATTTGATTGGTTGGAGATTCGAGAGGACTTTTGGCAATGGTGGAGAGGCAGAGAAGGCTTGGGAGGACCCATGGAATGGCCTAAGATGCCACCATAATGACGAAGCAGGATGAGACAAGATCTAAAGCCTATGTGTGTGTTGTTTATTTAAATGAGAAATAAATTTTGGGGGAGGAAATGGGGGTTGGGGAAAAATTTAAATGTAAAATTGGAAAGAAAATGGGTGAAATGGGAAGGGGGAAGGGTAGAAGATAGGTAAAGGAGGAGTAGGAAGAGATGTGGAGGGTTTGGGGAGGAATGGGTGGGTAGGGTGGGAAGTGTGGAGTGAAAAGGGGGTTTGGGGATGTGGTGGTCGCCATGATAGTCACCAACATCGGATCTACTATGGCTGAAGTCGGTGGGTGTGAACTTGTATCGGTCCCAAGAGAGGTGATCAATGCCGGTCGTGGTGAGACCGTGGTCGGTCAAGCATAGACTAGGGTCTGTCCAATGCGGACCAAAGTGCCGGTCTAGATGACGATAAATAAGGGAAGCGTAGTGGGTAGGGAGGGGTAGGCGAGGGTTAACTTAGATAAGGAAGGGTAGGGATAGATAGGTAAAGTGGCGAGGCCAAGGTTTTGGTGCTTTGGTAAGTAGGTTAGGTCAAGATGTGGGGTTAGAGGAAAAGGTAAATAGATGAAGGCTTGGGGTATGGGTAGATAGGTTTGGTAGAATTTGGGGTCCAAGGTAACGGTAAAAGTTGTAGGTATGGGTATGTTTTAATAATCGATCATTTTGTTGGATGCGGGAGAGACGATCAGCGATGCATGTAGGACGGGGTTCCAACCCTACTCATGATAGTTCGCGGCACAAAGACCCCGGAGGAGTTACGGCATGTGGAGGAGGTGGGCTTGAGTGGGGTCTAACGCTACCAACATGTATTCGGTAGTGAGTGTCGATAGTCGCTCTCATTGATAGATGGGATTCCACGACCAACACCTTCCTCCTACCAATGGGTGAGATTACAGATCACCTGGAGGATGTTTTCGAGGATCTTGTGGCTACCCATATTAGGTACACAAGTCTATTCTATAACCTCCGAGGCATCGAGGAGCTGATGCCGACGGTGTTTGGAGAGGGGATGGTTGAGATGACATTACATAGTGCCGGCTTGAGCTATGGAGAGATGTACCTAGCCCGTTTGGAGGAGACATGGCTAATAGTTTTATTGATGGAGGTAGTGTGTTTCTTTGCACCGCCGATGCGAGGGTGGGTGGTTTCCCCAAAAGTTAATGGGGTATTATATGATATGATGATAGAGAGTACCTGATTTTTCCTAGGTGTCGGCATTCTGGTGTAGGTATACGAGGAGTTATGGGCATATGGATAGTTGCACAGGTTCAGCCTGTGTTGTACCTTTTACTTCACTACTAGGCATATGAGCACATTGTTTGTGTGCATCCAATGGGTATGCCCCGTGATGATGCCTTTCTTCCAGGCTTTATACAAGTGGGGTATAAGCGATGGCTACCTACTTATTAGAGAAGCGAGAGATCGAGACAAGGCTACACATGATGTAGCATACTTTATATGACTATTAGAGGGGTTGTCCAAGGTAGACATATTTTGGAGGCCATATGTGGGATTCCCATCATATAGGCATATGCGTGTTGAGCTAGGCGCCTCAAATACTAAGATGGATAAAGGGTCGCCGTCTTGGGAAGCATGAGATGATCTCATTGAAAGAGTTAGGGCGAGTTTGGGCTACTATAGGACATACCTCTACCGTTCCCGTAGTATAGGAGAGACGACGTGGAGAGGCCCTTACCTCTACCACAACCTACAGTGCCCACAAGGTAGGAGGAGTAGGTAGTGGACCGGTGAATTGATGATGTCGGGGTTATAGATAAATACAAGTAGTGGTGGGCGGCATAGTTGAGAGAAGTACCACTTTGAGGCCGGGTAACCCGATCTAGCCACCCTCACAATACTGAGAGAGATGCCCTACAGGGGCAGGTGGTGACCCTGATTACCCAGTTGGGTATGGTGCAGGGACAACTAGCTAGCTCAGAGGTGGAGGTGGCCGAGTTACATGTACATGTGGCTAGTCTTCAGGCCTAGATGGCCCAGGTGGGGATGGAGATGGAGATGGGGATGATGGTTGCTTGGCTACCCTATAGGCACAAGTGATAGGGTTACAGGCGCGATGGTCATGGCATAGGCACAAATTAGAGGTTTATAGGCCCAGTATTCAGGCATAGGGGCATGGGCGATGGCACCATCACGTGCACTGGACAGGGTCCCATGGGGCAGTACAGGGTTAGAGGCTAATGGGTCCACCACAGACAATGCCCGTATCTAGGTTACAGGATGCCCTAGGTGAGGCCATATACTATCGACCAAATTATGACGGTGGTAGGTATAGATTGTTTATCATATGCCGAGTACGGGAACAACATGCCTCTAGTAAGAGGACTAGATCACACACCCATAGCATGGAGAGCACAGGGGCCAAAGGTGAGTTCCAAGATATGGTCGGTGGTGATTCCACTAGTTCTCAAAGGCTAGTTCCGGTTGATATACCAGAGGGACCTAACCACCACCTATGATGGGTGGGGAGATGTTAGAGTTTGTCGAAAGGGGGTTGAGGAGGCGAGAGGGGACATGTTATATAGACATGGAGGATTTCCACCAAGGGGAATCCTAATATATGGCTCCTAATTTTGACATGGTTTTGATTTTTGATATATATCGGCTTTGCTACCCCGATAGTGATGTTGTACATGAGTGTTTTGTATTGTGTTATTGTATATGATACCGGCTGCGTCTTTGTTGACATTTTGTATTGTTTTATTATTTTATTGTATATAAGACTAGCCTCGTATGCCATGACAGTTTGTATTGAGTATCGGCCTACGTGCAATGATTTTGAGAGATGGACATGATCGGATATTTGTATATATTGTATTGAGACACACATATTTGTTTATATGATGAGATAGATGAGATTCTTGATTTTTTGTGTTTTATGAGGATTTTAATTTTTGTTGTGATATGGACGAAAACTAGGTGAGTGAGGTAGGATGGAGTCGAGGTTTTTAGGCATGGATTGAGTCAAATCATAGGCATGGATTGAGTCGGACTTGTTTAGGCATGGATCCAAATCGAGTCCTAGGCATGGATCGAATCGGGATGGTTATGGTTGAGTTTAAATTAGTTGAAGTTGTAATTCATTAATTTGTGCAATGAAGGATGATATGGGTCATGTGGAAAATGTTTTATAATGTATGCATGATGATGATAGAGAAATGGAAGTCATAATAAATATCTAGTGTGATGATGATAAAAATGTGAACCAACTTGTTATTTGTTTGGTTTAATTTCCAAGTTTGGATATAAAAGGAAACTAAGTAGGGTAAAATGTGATTTGAGAAAAATGAAAATTGAATTAGTTAGGGTAGAGAGTGGTCGAGCTAACCTCTAAGGGCCCCATGCCCTTGGAGTGTTGCCTACATAGTCCCGGTGAAAAGGGACCTCGGGCCGATGTAGTTCTCCCATAAGCTAGGGAATAATATGAGGAGGTATGAGAACGAGTTGATATGTTTTAGGTATGATTTGGTTTTAGGTCTGCTTAGGTGTGGGTGGGTTATAGGAAAATTGGTATAGGCAATTTTGATTGTGGTAGAAGAAGAAGGTTACCCCAAAGGTACGCGTCGAGGACCAAGTCCTGTATAAGGTAATCAAAATGTAAATAAAGACAGTTAAAAGATAAGAGGGGGCAATAAAGCCACTTGATTGGTTAGGATCATACCGAGTAGATCATACCTTAGAGGAGGTGATGAATGTAAGACCCTAAAGACATTGCATGATTGATTGTTCTAAGGTGAAAAGTAGTCACATGATCACCAAATGTCTTGGTTTCCAAGAGGTCCCTTGAGGTGGTAGGAAATGGGAGTGGGAATGGTGAGAAGGGTGAAAGGTGGTTAATTTTTTATATGGTATGAGGTAGCATGCTCTTTGGGCAAGAGATCTGAGGTCACAATGGGCAAGTCCATGACTAAAAGTATTTTGTTTTGACTTGTATTTGAGATAGACTAATCGATGTGGGAAGTCTATATGGGATGAGGAAATGAACTCCTTGAGGTCTTTGTGAAGCTGATCAATGCAGGAAGCTTCAAATTGTCTCACTTGTTTTTTTGTGAAATGCTTTACATAGGTTTCCTTCGGGAAGAAGTCTATTTATAGCAGCGATTTTCAAGAGGAAGATGTCCTTTTGAGGGAATCATCATTTTATTATAAGTTTGACTCAAGGAGTTATGTCTGAATAAGGGCTTCAAAGTCATGCAAAAGACCAAGGTGAGGAATAGGATTCTGTTTAGATAGTAGGGTGAAATGACCATGGGATATCATCTAAAGGTAGACAAAAAGTATTTATGAAAATCATGCTATGTGCAGCTCCGTGGTACACATATTCGAGAGAAGATAAAAAGTGACGGTACTCACATAGTTCTTGTTTAATCATTGGTGAGGTGTAAGAAGTGGAGAGCGCTTAAGGGAAGAGCATGGAAAGAGAAAAAAGTGATGTAGGACTAAAATTCAATAGTAGAATGGTTGAAGATGAAATGCATTAAGGGCTCGAGTTTGGGTTTACCATCGAGTGAAGATAAACGATAAGCACCTGATCCATAAGTATGGGTCACGATATATGGTCCAAGCCAATTAGGAGAAAATTTGCACCATTTACTTTTTCTCGCTTTGGTTAAATGTTGATTTTATTTCAAGATAAGGTCACCAACTTGGAAGGTTCATTCATGGACACGTTTGTTGTAGGCACATTTGATACATTTTTGGTAAACTTGAAGGTGGTCAAGAGTATTAAGACAACGTTCGTCTAATAATTCAAGTTGTGCTAAACTTTCCTGATGAAAGTCATCATCATTGAGCATGTCATGGTGATAAATGTGGAGTGAGGGAATATAGACTTCGAGAGGTAGAACAACCTCTCTGACATGCCGTACACCGGAGAAAATGGCGTGGCAACAGTGGAAGTATGGATACTAGTGCGGTATGCCCATAAGGAAAAATGAATGTGCATATGCCAATCCTTCCCAGTATTGTTAAGCACTTTCATGAGAATGTTGTTTAGGGTTTTGTTAGTGGATTCGGCTTAGCCATTGGTAAGGTGACGGTAAACTTAGTTGAATGCCGAAGGCATCGCAAAGTTTTCACAATGGTTTGTTTTTGAATTGTTTTCCATTATCTATGATGAGGAAATGAGGAACACCAAAGTGAAAAATGATGTGATGATTGATGAACTCACATATTTTCTCAGCTTTCATGGAGATGAGTGGTATGGCTTTAACCCATTTTGTGTAGTATTCGGTAGCGGTGATGATCCATTGATGTCGTTGGGAAGAATGGGGGTTGATCTCTCTGACAAGATCTAAACCCCATTGAGAGAAGGGCCAAAGGTCACGGGTGACCTATAAGGTGTGACTGGGTGTATGATGAAGGTTGGCATGTTGTTGGCATTTGACACAACACTTGACATAGTCACAACAATCATGGTTGAGGTTAGCCAATAATAGCCAAGGTAAAGAATACGCTTTACAACCGCAAGGCCACCAAGTGACCTCCACATATGCCATCATGAACCTCCTTAATGGTATAAGGAATTTCAGAACTCGTGAGGCATTGTAAGAGAATACCATCAAAGCCGCACTTATAGAGGAGGCCCCCATGATGACGTAACGAGAGACCTTTTTAAGGAAGGTCGTTGTCCATTACAGTGAGATCGGGAGGTAAGATGGAGAGAGAAATATAGTCTGAATATTGTTTATACCAAAGGTCGCTCGGGTCGGGGGTAGTGGTTCTAAAGGAGTAAACTTCGGGAGGTAAATAAGAAGGTGATTGGAGTCATTTTACGGTGAAAAATATTTTAGAATCAACAGAGACGAAGTGGGTATTTGAGAAGCCAAAGCGAGGCCATGGTATCTACAAATTTATTGGTTGAACGGGGACGGTTTGAAGGGCATAATGATCTAAGGTGTTCAAAAGTATGTCTACATGATGTTTATAATTTTGAAGTATCTCATTACGACATTGGTATATACCATTGACTTGGTTTATAACCAATTGAGAGAGACCAAATATGTTGATTGATTTAACATCTAGGGTGTAGGTGGCTTAGAGACCTAATACGAGTGCTTCATATTCAGAAATATTGTTTGTATAATCAAAATCGAGTTTGAAAGACAAAAGGAATGGGTTCACCATCAAGAGGAATGAAGATAATACCTACCCCACCCCCACGACGACACTTGGAACCATCGAAGAAGAGTGTCATTTGGTAAATAGGTTCGTCCACGAAAAGGGTAGGAATGGACTCATCCGAAAAGTTAAAATTAGAAGGTTGATCCTGGACATAGGTGCATTAGCCAATTGGTTGACGATAGCTTGGCCCTTGATGGATTTTTGATGAATGAACTCAAGGTCAAGGTTGGCTAAAAGCATAAGCCAATGTGTGGCACACTTATTTTGGTAAGGGTTGGCATACATGAAGTGTAAGGGTAGGTGTTGGTCACAACATAAGTTTTGTGGTTGAGTAGGTAATGGCGGAGTTTCATAGCAACAAAAACAAAGGCTATGAAATTTTTTTGGGATGGGAATATCGAGTTTCCTAGTCTAAAATAGTATGAATTATGTAATAAACGACCTTCTTCCTATGTTGTTCATCGTGATGAGCAAACATGTTCCCAAGGAGTGATCATGTAGATGAGATGTATAGGTAGAAAGGTTGATTGTCTTTAGGTGGAATGAGTACGGGTGGTTCAAGAAGGTATTGTTTCAAGGCCTCAAAAGCTTTTTGGAAATCATCATCTCATTTAAAGGAGATATCCTTCTTGAGCAGATGATGAAATGGTTGACATCGATCAAATACTTGTGAAATGAAATGGCGAATAGACCGCAACTTACCTTGCAGTCTACGAAGTTGCACATAAGGTTGGTGGGAAGAGGCATTTCAAGGATGGCCTTGACTTTAGTAGGGTCAACTTCTATACCACGTGAGGGCAATGATAAATCCTAGGAGCTTTTTAAGAGAACTATGAAGACGCACTTCTTAGGCTGAAGGTGAACACAATATTTAATGAGACGGTCAAAAATGGTTTTGAGGAGGGCGAGGTGCTCGAGTGGCATTTAGATTTGGCCAAGAGATCTTCCACGTAATCTTCCAATATACGATGCATGATGTAATGGAAGATGTAAGTCATAGCCCACTTGATATGTGGCACCAGGCATTTTTAAGTCCAAAAGGCATGACTTGATAGCGAGAAGGTCCCCGAGGGGTGATGAATGTGTTTTTTGTTGATCCTCGGGGTAAAAAGATTTGGTTCTAGCCCAAGAAGCCATCCATGAGTGATACCATCTCATGACCAGCGGTAAGGTCAACCAAACTTGGTCAATAATGGGTAAGGGAAAGTCTTCTTTTGGGTAGGCTAGGTTGAGATCATGAAAATTTGTGTAAATGCGAGTCACCTTGTCACGTTGGTGATAGGAACAATGTTATAGTTCAATGAGGATAATCAATGGGTAGGATGAAGGAAGCGGAAATAAGACACCGAAGTTCTTCTTTGATGAGAAGAGTGATGCGAGGTGCATTTTCCTCATTTTTATTTGACGGGTTTGGCATCGAGAATGGTTCTGATATTGTGGACCACTATGGTGGGGTCAATGCGTGCATTTACCAGCGTAAGAATAAGAAAAATACATGGTTATGATTTTTGAGAAAGAAGGTGATGGCTTCTTGTTCATAACATCTAAAGATCGACCGATTTTTAGGATGTGCGGGTCATCTTGAGTATGAATGTTGATCTCAATAGTTGATTCATTCAACATGGTTTGCATCTTAGAGGGTAACAACCGATGAATATATGATTCTTACGCACTAAGGTAGGTGAGTAGAAGAGAGGAAGGAGCCTCACCCTCGCGTTAATAAGTCAAAGGCCCCAAGGAAATGGTGTTTATGAAAAAAAAATGTTAGGAGGGATAGATTTGGGATACATTGACTCCATTGGTGAGGGTGAACAAGGTGGAGAAGGGCAGATTTCTTGATGGGCTCAATGCGGACCTGCTTGGTAGGTGGTTCAAGAAAGCCAATACCACTCTTGTCGTTATGTTTGCGGGTAGTACATGGAATAATAGTATGGAAGCCTTGCTCGTAAAATCCAAAACCAAAACCCTTCCACACACATTGGTGTAGGAAGGTGTGGGAAAAAAATTAAGATTGGTGAGGACTGGAAGTCAATAGAAAATGGGTGAGTTTGTGATGGTGGTTCGGGTGTGTAAGTGGTAGTGTCAATTCCCCCATGGTGAGGCTGTACGAAGATGGGGAGGACCATGAAGGAGGTGTTCTCTTACGTGGTGATCATAGTAAGGGTGTTGGTGAAGACTTCCATACTCTTGTGAAGTAAGGAATGTGTTGACACTATATAGGTGCAATACTCCCCCAGAGTGAGGTGTTGAAAAATGCCTTCTAAGGGATCGGTTGTTGGTATGTGGGTAGCTGGAATAGATGATGTGTCGGTGGTCGATGTGGAGGTGGATCTAATGGATTGGGAGGCTGATGGGTCAGCCATGGAGGTTATGGTAGCAGTAGGAATGGAGGAGGCATGTACGGTTGAGGTGAAGCGGTAGTGGTAGCGAGAGGTAAACACCTTAATGGGTATGAGCACATCATTGGGTTGGTAAAGCATGTTGCATGTTTTAAAAGGTGATGGATCAGCTGGGATAGTGTAGGTATGTCCTTCATGCTCAAACTTTACACAACGATGTAAAGTGGAAGGAACACAACCCATGACATGAATCCAGTGCATCGAAAGCAAACAACAAGTTATATTAAAATTCCCCTCCAAAACTTAAAATAACTTTGGAATAGTGCGGGGACCACTTGAATGTGGAGGATGATGGTTCCTATTGTAGAGGTGATAGCGTCATTGAATGAATGCAACATGATAGGATGTTTAAGCATGTAATTATCAGGTATGTGCATTTGAGCGAATGCATGGGATGAAATGATATTAATGATAATTCCCCCATCGATCATTACACATCGTACATTTATATCATCGATGTGGAAAGAGATGAAGAGAGCTAGATCGAGTCATCGGTTTGGTGCGGTGCGATATCTTCCTTTGAGAATTTAAGGGAGGCTACTTGGTGAGTAGGGTGAGGTGTGGATAAAGGTGGCAATTTGTGAGAGAGGCTACATGATGAGGCATGATGATGGAGGCTACAGGTTTAGGGTCATTGGGTAAAACCTCAATAGATTGCAAGACTTCCATGAGAGCTTGACGATGGGATTCTGAGGTTTAGATGAGGTCATATAGGGACAATTTGAGGGGGATTGGTGTAGTTGGTTTTCCTTGCCTTTGTCCTTACGAGCACAAGTAGCAATGTGGGCCATGTTGATTTGAGGGGAATTAGTAAATGGAGAAGGTTTAGGATGAGAGGTGTAATGACATGATGGGAAAAAACTTACTAGGGAGAAAATCCTTGTGAGGTGAGCTAAGTGCAACGACATTTAGGTGATGGTGTGGCGAGTTCTCGGATGCAAACCATGTTAATCTTGAATCTTGAGGGTGGCTCTAAGACCTGTGGGGCTGGAGGTCACGGTTGTTGAGTGGGTAGTGGGGAAGGACTATGGAAGTGGGTGTTGGTGAAATGAGGTCCTCATCGAGAATTTCGTCATCGTCAAAGTTGTCTTTTGGAGGACACAACTAGATAAGGGCGGTTTTCAAATCCTTACAGTTATCCACATCGTGCCCTGACACACGATGATAAACATAAATTTTAGTTTTATCAAACCCTTTTGGCTTGGGTTTGAGGGTCATAAGGTCTAGCGGTGGTAATGTGATGATAGAAGTCTCGGAGGTTGGTTAAGATGTTGGCATAGGACCCCGCTAGTGGGTTGTAATGGGAAGTGAAAGTGGGTTTGTGTGTAGGTGCAGTGATTGTTGAGGAACGGTCCTTGCAGGAGGGGGAGTGGGTCAAGCTATGGTTTTAGGTGTTGGTGTGGTCTTGGATGTGGGTCATGTTTTTTCGGGATAGGGGTATGGTAGATGAATGGGTAGGAGGGTGTATGGTTGTTTTCACTACTCGACGATTGGAAGGTAGCATATTTTTGTCTTTGGTTGCACCTTTTTAGGTAAAGGTGATATGGGTATACGAGATCTAGAGGGAAAAGAAAATGAGGGAAGAGGGTGAGTTACCCATGGGGATAACGAGGTGTTGTGAAGGTAGATGATGTGGAGTCGTGTAGGGGTGTGAGGATAGAAACATGAGTGTAGCTAAAAATAGGTTTGCGAGGAAGGAGTTGGGTGTTTTTTTTTAATAATGAATGGAGGTTTCTTGACCGTGTTGGGAGGTTGATGTCCTAAGATGGACGGGAAAGGATGAAGGTGATGTAGGTGTGATTAGCGTAGGCTGGGTGTGATTTCTATGGGTTTGGTTCTTTTGTTTAGGTGTCGAGTAGGTTTGATGTTGGTGTGGAAGATGTAGCTAAATATAGTTTCATAGGTGGATGAGTAAGGCTGGTGGTTGGGGTGACCCCTCACGGTAGTAATAGGTCTAGAGTGAGGAGGAAGATGTAGGAATGGGTTTGGACTTAGATGTATGTTGGGTTATGGGTAAGGGTGTGCATTGAGAAATGATGGGTGTCATGGAAGAAGTTGTGATAGAGGTGGGTGTGCTCGGTTCGATTAGTCAAACTATTTTTGGGTATATAGTGGAAGTATCAACAAGTGATATCTACATTTGATTTGAGACAAAAAGTAGAAGGTGCCCAAAAGTAAGTCTCTATCCACATAATCTAAGTGATCGATTAAGCATGAGAATGGCACATTTTTGGCGAGGTTGATGAGTACCTAATGGAAATTCGCATAAAATGTGTCTTAGATATGGGGAATTTGTTAGTTTCATATTTCGTGGGTAAGAGAGCTGAAAGTAAGTGCGCGAGGATCTTGGGTAGATGATGGAGAATGTTAGCCTAGAGGAAAAGGTGTCTCTATAGGATCCTTGATAGGTAGAGGAGAATATGGGTGCTCCTCTTTAGGTGGAGGAGATGATGGGTGTTCCTCTATGGGTGGAGGAGATAAAGAAGTATCCTCCATGGGTGAAGAAATGCTTGTGGGTGTCGGTTCCCTAGGTGGAGAAGTGAAAGGTTAAATATCCTCGACATTAGCGAAGGGCTCCTCCACGGGTGAGGAAGGACGTGAAAGGTGTTCCTTTATGGGTGGAGGAATAGGTCGGTGGGTTCCGATGAAGAAGGACTTCAAGGCTAGAATTTCCTCTATGGAAGGAATATGAGGTAGATGTGAAGCAATGGTTGTGTTGTTGAAAATAGCGTGGACCTCACAGTATGGCTATCGGGAGTTCGAGTCTCACTAGTTTGATTAGATGAAGGGGCATGATTTAGAAAGGGTTTCTTGAAGATGTGTAGGTTTTGATTGGTAGGTGTGTTAGGATTATCCATGGTTAACTCACCTTTCTCAAGCATTTCTTGGACAATGTTTTTTAAAGTGATGCAATTGTCGTCACTATGATCCTTTACTCGATGATAGTTATAGACGTCGTGTTCTTTATACCATGCGGGTGTGGGGTGAGGAGGGTCAAAACCAGTGTGTGGTTTTATAGGAGGAAGGGTGATGGGCCCATATTTGATGAGATTTTCTAAGATAGAAGAATAAGGTTCCCCAATTGGGGTATATTTCTGTTGTTCCCGTCTGAATTGAAAAGTCTGAACGGGTGAGAGAATAGATGAGGGGCTAGCCTAATTTGATGAATGAGTTTGGATGGCTTTGAGTACCATTGCGTTAGTGGTGCCCTTATCTTTTGAATAATTGTTTTGTGGTTTAGAAGAAGACGAGGTATCATTCGACTTGAATGTTGAGTTCTTACTTCGTAATTGGATTTTATTCTCTTGATGGCCTCGATTCTCTAACTTTCGTGCCATGGTGAATGCTTCGTCAAATGTTGAAAAATTTTGACCGTCGGGGCGAAAAGATATGTCAGGACAAGCCCACATGAAGAGCTCGATGAGTTCTATTTGTGGTAGTTGGAATGTGAGTTGATTGATCAAGCTACACTAGCGAGTAACAAAATTTGTGATAGATTCATTATTATACTTGATCGTGAAGTATAGTTCAGTCATGGTAACCTTTTTAACAATGTTAATGGAGAAGTGATCCAAGGAGGCACAGGCTACTTGATTAAATGAAAATATAGAGTTTCTATGTAACCCACTATACCAATGTAATGAAGGTCCTATCGGGGACATGGGAAAGGTCCTCAAGAGTAAAGAACCATTGTGGGTGATTCGGTAGCACCCGTGTTTGAAAGATCACAAATGATGTTGTGGGTATTATTTTTGTTGAAACGGTTGAATTTAGGCATTTCCCAATGCATGGGGTATGGAAAGATAGGAATGGATGGGTGGATAAGCTCATTACAAATCTTTTCATAGGTGAGAGTGTTGTAGGAGCATAAAACCAATGCCTCCAATGTACACATCTTATCCATCATTAACTTGATTAGGTCATTTGTAGGTTGTGATGGTTGGGTGCCTCTTGTAGTGTAAGAGGTGCGTGATGTATTGGCAAGAAGAGCCGGAGATATGAGAATGGGTAAGAAACCCAAGTTCAAGTCCCACCAGGTGTGCAAAATGTTTCATCGATTCTTAGACGTTACTTTGAAAATGATGACACATATATGATAAAGCGGCGTAGGAGAGAAATACCTCTTGAAATGTTGGTTGATAGGTTGTTGCACATGTATGACTTATGCATCCACTTGCTGATTGTGAGAGATTCTTTTTGGCTTGGAGGATCTACTTGAAATGGAAAGCAAGACCACCGAAAGAGTTAAACAATATATGTAGTGGACTACCTAGCGTGTGCTAGATGCGGGAAGTGTGATACTTCTAGATGTCTATAAATCCACCATTTAAAAAAATTTAATGCTGATAATAGAGTAAATCCTATTGTAGTTAAAATGATTTAGGTATCTCATTTAAAACACAATAAGAAAGATATAATCTAACGAAAGGCTAAGTTAAAATAAGATACGAAGGTAAGGTAACTGGTTTTGGGTCTCTGTCGGACCGTGAGAGGTCTTAGGCAGTCACGAGGTGAGTAAGGGTGATGTGGGAATAGGTAGGTAGGTTACTATTCAGAAATTTGTATTTGTAGATACGAGAGACCTATTCCGGTTAAGGGTGACCCGAATTTGGTTGGGAGAACTAGTGTTGATTACTATGGGGTAATCTTAGGAATGTCACATAACGAGCTTTAGATCTCCTTATGAATGCCTGAAAGGACTAGGCTGGTCGAATGAGGTATTAAGTTGTTTAGATGGGATTTGGTGGGGTTTTAATAGGGATATGGAGATGTGAGTATTAAATGAGGTCACCAGGTGGCTAGGAGAACAAAGGATGAAAATAAAATGATGAAATAAGTGAACCGAGAGGAGTAAAATGTTCTACTTACTTAGAATGCAGTTCTAAATGTCTATGAGTGAGGAATAAAGGTGTTGATAAGAGGTTGAATGCTTTGTGGAGTATCAACAAAAATTGGGAGCTTTTACATGGGTTGCATGTGCTCTCCTTCTTTCCTAATTGGATCAAATCTTTGTTGGGGTGAGTCTTTGGATGGTTCTTTGGGTCAATTACGGATGTCTATGCGAGAAAAATACTTTATATCCTTCTTTACATGTGTGTTCTCCACGAAATTTGTTCTCGAAAGATGTGATATCTCTCAAAAATATACCACCCTTGAAAATAAGGTTTTTGGGGTTAAAAGGTGACCGAAGGTGGTTACAGCTTAACCGGTGGTGGTTAAGCATAATCGGTGTCGGTTAGGGTGGGATTTTCTAGGTTTACTAAACTAGGCGAGATCCCCTTGATTTTCTAGGATCTCATGTGTTCACCTCATGGATTAGGATGGAAGATTCTTTTAAGCATGCGGGAATGTGGTTAGAGGAATGCGAGGCATTGATTTTTAGGGTTTGGGTAGGTCTTAGTTAGTTATGGTAACTTACTAAGAATAGGTCCGAGGGTGAGGTGGCTAGATGAGGTTTCTAAGTGAGGTGGATATGTGGGCATTATCCCAATTAGGATATTTTAAATAATAAATATTGTGAGGATAATGAATTAATTTAATTAAATAAATTAAATTAATATTGGAGTGGGGTGAAGGGGGTCATGGCTAGGTGAATGTGATGAAGGTGTTTATTTTCGAGAGACCAAAGGGGAGTGTGACCTAATTTTTGTGTCTACATTCACTACAAAATCCTTTAATGCTTCAAAATTCACCCAAAGGCTTGTCTAGAGGTTGTTTATAGGTTAGGATTACCATTATCCATGGTGATGTGTATGAAATATTCCCGTGCGAGATATAATCCTTAACAAATGTGTGGTAAAATAGAGAATAAAACCCTCATTCACGATCTTGAGTCTTTGAGCTCGATTAAAGGTTCTAAATGAGTTCTTTCTTGATGTTACAAAACTAATACAAACACTCCAAGATTTTTCACTCCTTATTTAAAAGTTTTCACCATCCATGTTTATATCATTTTGCAAGAAAAACAAGAGTTTACATTGCCAAAGAAAACATTCACTTTAACAAGTCATAATAATTTTCTGAGTTAGTATAAATGGATCTCTATATTATTCCTGTAATTAGTTTCTACACTCTAAGCTGAAAAAATCCACTCAAAATCCTTGAGGAAGATTTTCTTGTTCACACACAAATGAAGATTTTCCTCATACTAGTGCATGCATTATAGAAACTACAAATAAAACATAGTTTGCACACACAATGAGTTCTCCTTTCACCAAAATGTAAAAAATTGCAAAATTGCATTAAAATTTAATTTTCTCAATGATTAATGAGATTGAAACTTACTTACTCCTTATTTAGCTCGATATCCTCCCATCATGTATGTACTAACTCTCCACATTGTAACAACCCTTAAGACTAACTTTTATGATTGACTTCAGTAGTGACTCTTGACTTGTCATAATAAGCCTTATAACTAGCCTTACCCATTATTCCAATAATCTTAATGATTCCTTACACACATAATAACTCCCTACACACCTATTATCACTTCACTAGACACTTTCCAACCTTAGAAAATATCCTAACATACTCAAAACACCTTTATAAGCTCTTATGTATCAATACTGAACATTAGAATTTTGAAATATCACTTTCTTGAGGGAAAGAACAAAATAAAAAACAATTGAATTTCCTCAGCTCCACCGAATTCTTCTAATGAATTATATGACCCCTTAAGGCCTCTAGAGATAATTCACAATACACATGACTCCAAAAAGATTAAACTTTTTGGAATGAAGGTCTTCTCGAGGATTTTCCTCCATCAAATTGGATTTGGGTTTGGAATTTTTAATGGATTGAATATCGATTAAGTGGAAATGCAATTTTTGCAAGTATGATTTATTTGAGAAGATGGTTGTATGTGCATTATTATTTCTTCCACCTATGTAGGATTATAGAAGTGCTGATGGGTGAGGTAGTTTAACTTGAGTGAGGATAGTTCAAGTGGAGTGTGATTAGATAAATTGATGTATTTATACTTAAATAACTAATTAAATTACATAAGGGATGTGAGTGGGTAATTAAATATTTAAATATATCAATATTTAATTAAATTAGACATATGGACACATGAGTGTAGTTTAAGCATATTAGAATTAATTTAATTAATTCTAAATGGATTTTTAATTCTTAACACATGGTAGAATTAATTCAAATAATCTAAATGCAATGTGAATTAACATAATATGAAAAGAATGTGGATAATTAGGAATGGCTAGATATAGGTATGAATTTTTAGGTGTCTACATTTTCCCCACTTTAAAGTGTTATTATGAATTAATAGAATTTTAAATACAGTGAACACAAATAGACCATTGAGAGGATGACATGGAAGCATGGTGGACCCACTTGATATGCCTTAGTGAAGCATTTAGATGCCCCATAGAGTTTGGATGCTATAAGGATGCCCCACTGAAGCAGATGGGTGATGAAACAAAGTGGTGGATATCTAGATGATAGGAATAAGGAATGGGTAGATGAGTTAGTGATTAGATGGATAATGGGAAGGAGTTTTATCATGGCATGATATTCCCTTTATAAAATTATATTTAGAGCAAGATTTTTTTGTTACACAATAGAGTTGTCACCATGATTATGAAATAATATTTACGTGTATCCCATAATGTGTGTAAGAAAGTGTGCACGCACGCACGCACACACACACACACACACACACACACACACACACACACACACACACACACACACACAAACATCAAACAAAAGATTAAAAGTAAAGAAAACCAATATACACTGTAGATGTATGCACCATGGCTATAAAGGAACTAAGATGGGAACATAATACTTGTAAGTGTTCCAAAGAAATAAAAAAGATAAAAAGGAAAGAAAACCCAATATACACATTAAAAGTATGCATCATGGCTATAAATTAGCAAATATGATAACCAAATACTTGCAATTGGTCAAGAAATAATAACAACAATGCAATAGAAAATGAAATAAAGATAATTAAATATGGCCCTTATGTATTCCATAGCTATAATTAAGAATATTTAGATTCCCCCAAGAAAGGATACTGACATGCATTGGAATAGGATCATAAAAAGATCGAAATCACTACTCGTCATGATACTCATTTTGGATATGCATTAAAGATTGATATGAGATTAAAAAGGGCCATTTGTCCCAAAAACGATACTAAAATGCAAGGGAGGTAAGTAGAGACAATATTTTGCCAAGAGAGGGTGCACATGAGGGAAATGCTTGATTTTACTTTCATGAAGCAAGGATACTATCATGCGAGGATAAGATGATTTGTTCCGATGGTCGTAAGATGGTTGGAATTATTTTCTAGTGTATGAGTTAAAAGTTTGATTTCATTGAATTGTGTTGGTTTGTTGGGATTTTAATGTTTTGTAAATCTATTACGATTTCTTTTATTATTTTAATGTTTTTATTGTTCTGATTATTTTATATTATTTTGGGATTTTTAATATTTTTGTGGATTTTTATTTATATGATTTTTCTAAATTTTTGCATGCGAAAAAAAAGGAAGGTGTCCATACACTAAATCAAGAATGCCGAAATGAATAAGATGAATGAATACAAATGAAAAAAATAGAATAGAAGTGGTTGAACATGACTAGATGAGCATGGGATTCACATCCTAACTAGGAAGAATACATAACACAAGACACTATGGGAGGATGTAATGAATGGAGCAGGGGTGAGAGTATGGAACAAGCAGACTTCATTCACATGCCCCCAACACTAAGGATACTCTTTGAGCAATTAGGAGTAAACCTTCATAAGATGAACCACATTCACAGGATATTTTACTTTTCCCATCTTCATTGGATAGTTTATATGCTCCAAATCCAAAGTTAGTAGTTATAATATATGATCCCAAACAATTAGGTTAAAACTTGACTTTTTTTCATGCTCTTTTGTATTGTTATTATGATTCTCTTTAGCCACAAACTCACCAATCTTGAACTATCTTGGTTTAATTAATTTATTATAGCTATGGAGAAGTTGATTGATAAAACTTTCATATGATCCAAGACATAAACACACCTCTCATCAAGGAGCTACGGTTCTACAAGACACGCTTAGTGGTAATCATCTTAATACACCAAGTGTTTTAATGATATGGAAAGGGAAGGAGCTCAACTTCTATATGCAATCAATGATAGGAAGCATATATGATGGAGTGGCTCCGATTGGAGTTTGAAATGAGTTTTTATAAGCCCATAGGGTGGGATATAGTTACATGTGCCAATTTTAACCATGTTTATTGACATTATTTTCAAATATTAATTTTATCATTTTAATTAAAGCTTTAGATTAGCCATTTCACTAAAGTTAATACAAAGCTTCTGTTGTAGGAAAATATGGAGATTTTTAGATAACTCCTTAACATTATTCTTTTTGAAATATGTAACAATGTATGTTCTGAGAGTTAGGGATCCCACTAAAAAAATAATATGGTTAAATATTAATTAATCAATGTTTAACCTTGTGACATAGGTGAAAGGCATGGCCTCTATCCAATTGGTGAAATATTCGGTTGAAGTGATGGTAAAGGTGTGACCATCAAAAGATATACACTTTAATTTTTAAACCAAGTTAAGCCCCCATATGGAAAAAGGCTAGGGTGAAGCGATAGGTTCAAGGTATTACAAGCGTACATGAATAAGATTACCATGCTGCTGACATGCTTAACATTTCTTAACAAAGGCACATGTGTGTGATTCCATAGTGAGCTAATACTAACACACTTGCAAGATCTTCTTAGCTAATAACAGTTTTCTCATGTGTGCACCACAAATTATTGCATGAATTTCAACTAGAGTTTGATTAGATTTTCCTAATTGATAAGGATAATATACCATGAAGCATGTTATTTTAAGGCTCATTTATTATGGTATTCATATGCTTAGCATTTCTTAACAAAGGCACATATGTGTGATTCCATAGTGAGCTAATACTAACACACTTGCAAGATCTTCTTAGCTAATAACATGTTCACTCATGTATGCGCCACAAATTATTGCATGAAATTCAACTAGAGTTTGATTAGATTTGTCCTAATTGATACATATTAAGAGAGTCCAATCGCAAACTCTTCTTTACAGTGTGTCGGTGAGGATAATATACCGTGAAGCATGTTATTTTAAGGCTCATTTATTATGGGTATTCATGTCTAAAGGTTAGAATTTATCTTTGATGCATGTATAAATATAGTTATACTAGGGGTTCTTGGGACTAATAAATTCACACACAATATTGGTCTCAAGAAGATTTTATGTGGGAACCAAAAAAATTTCTACAAGAAACTCATTATTTGTTTGTGTTATGTCAATCTCAAAAATCAACGTGATATTCGCTATGTCATCTTCTACTTTCTTATGTGCATGAAGAATTCCTTCAAATGTAATCAGATGTAATTAACCTTTGAGAATATCAACCATTCATTCATAATGAAAAATTTTATCATCTTTTTCTTAGTAGTCTATTTTTACTTTATTTATTATCGAAAGAGAATATCCAAAAATTGTCATCTCTTTAATCCTTGAAGATATTGAAAATCCTAGCCTAAAATGAGGGCTTTATACTCCATAATGTTAGTAGTGTATGGGAAACTAATGTGATATGATTTGGGTATAACATCACCATCTCGTGTGTGTATCACAATTCCAACTCCAGATCCGTGAATGTTGTAAGATCCATTGAAAAATAAATTCCACAAAGGGAATACACCAACATACAAGAGCTCTTTATGGGACTGCTAATTGATGTGGTTTGATCTGACGGTGGTGTTACGACAAGTTAATATGCTAGATATTTCACTTTTATAGCTTTGTAATTGACAAATTTTATGTCAATATCACTTAGAGTACAATACAACAAAACGTTCAACCTATTAGGGAAGATGTTGATAGTAGATATTTTAAAATATTTTCCTTAGCAATTACCTTTGTTGTATGATAGAGTGGCTAATGTCACAACTTATGAAAATTCAACAATATAGCCAAGCATACTTTCTCTACCTGAGAATATTGTAGTTATTTACATATAATAGTTCAAGTAAAATAATAGACTATTTATTCCTACCATTTATCATTTTTTAAAACAAGTAATGCTCCGATGGTATGTTTTTGTAGATGTGTAAAGTAGCATAGGATTATATTTAATAAGAAACATTAGCACCTAAGGAGTTTATAGATATTTTTTCAACTTGGTGAAAGAATATTAACATTCTCATGTCCATTTGAACATGACATCCTTTCTCCGAAGTTGGTTAAAGTGTTGACATTTATCTACTAGTTGAGAGATAAAACATTGAATAGACAAGATTTTTCCTTTGACTCCTTGTAGATCACAAATATTGTGTGGGGAAGAGTATCCATGATTGATTTAAATTTTGTGGGTAAACTTCAATTCCCCTTTATGAGGCGTGAATTTGTAAACCTTCCTAAAATAACACCAAAGACACATTTCTTAGGGTTAAGTTGAACCTTTTATTCTCTCAATTATTCAAATATACACTACAAAGCAGTGGATGAACTACTATGGTCTTGTATTTGGTGAGAATGTCATCAACATATTCCTCCATTATGTTGTGGAGTAGATCATGGAAAATGACATTCATTACATGTTAATAGGTTGCATATGCGTTCTTAAGGCCAAAAGGCATGACGTTGTAATAAAATATACTCCAAGGTGATTTGAATGTTTTCTTGTATCATTCCTCCTCAACAATATAAATCTAGTTGTAACCTGAAATTCCATCTATTAAAGATAGAAATTTGTTTTCTATTCTAGAATCAAAAATCATGTCAATGTAAGGCATGGGAAGTCATCCTTCGGACAAACCTTGTCGATATCTAAGAAGCCGATGTAGATCTCGAAACCTAAGTATATTCTTTACAAATGACAAAAAACATGTCGGATATCCAATTAGATTAGTATATACACCTAATGAATCCATACTTTATCAATATTAAAAAAATTCCTTGGTGAACATCATGACAACTTAGGATGCACTTTTCTCAATTTTTGTTTTAAAAGTTTCACATCTTGGCGAATGAAAATATTTTGTACCATAAGAGAAGGATTTAATCCTGGAATTTCCTTATATGGCCATGAGAAGACTTCATAAAAATCATTAAAAAGTGTCATCTATACCTCTATTTATAATTTAGACAAGTTTACACCAAGTTGTAATAATTTAGGGTTATCACTTGTTTTGATGTTGATTGTGATGGTCTCCTCTACCAACATTTTGATGTGTCATTATATTGAAAAGATGTGGTAGGTTTATGTAAGTGATTTGGTTCATCCAAAATCAATTAATTTCTCTTTAGTGCCTTAGAAAGGTTTTCACGGAGATCCATCCTTTTCCTTTTTCTTTTTCTTTTTATTCAGATTTTTTTCTTGTCGATAGTGTCTACTATGAGGTTTTCGTTATAAGAGATTGTATTTTTATTTTCCTTATTTTTTTGTTGTTTTTGATGGACTAGAACACTTGAATTCCTTAAAAAAGTAAGTTGAAACATCAAAGTCTATATAAAAACCATTCATGTGATGCGAAGGGGAATAGGATCACGAGTCCCGAGAAACTCCCCATGGCCTCATCATTATGAAAGAGGTCCATGATGACGTGATTTGTTTGGTTCTAATGGATAAGATATCGGTAGAAAAACATAAAATTCGAGTAAGGATGGATTGGTGTTCGAGGATGTGGTTGGTTTTAGTGAGGTCTTAGAAGGCTATGTGTGGAACATGTCTTATCTTTAGAGTTCAAGTACTCTTCACTAATTGTTATGCAAAATATTACTGTGTATTTTCAAAGGTTTTATAAGCTAGACCATGGTGGTATATATTTTCTTCATATATAATGGATTCAAGATGGCCTTGTTCTTTTGAGGTCGAGTCCTTTTCCATTATGTTTCATGTTTTTCATCATTTAATGAGCCTAGTTGTTGTCTATGGATTTTAGAAATTAGCCATCGATCATTGTATAACTAAGAGCCATCAAAGCCATGAATGTTTTCATCCTCTAAATATCCATAGATTATTGGCAAGGTAGTAAACAAGATATTTTTTAAATTGGGAGTGTTAGATCGCATATGATTGTGTGGAGACAAAGGTAGCTTTCCGATATGAAAAACATTTTCAAGATTGTGCTCACAAATATCTTTATGAGAAAAATTGAGTTCGGTGGTTATTTGGATATAGATGGCTCTCAACATGATGTAAAAGTTGGGATTAAAAACGTGTATCAGGATCTACATGGTTTTCATCTATGATTGGTATAATACACAACACAACAGATCTGTTAGAAGATGGACAATAGGTTACATGGTTATACATGTTTTCCAAGAGCTTATAGTATTTAGAAGGCATAGCATTAGTGAAAAAGGTAAACTCATTTTCATTATGGGGTAACTTGATAGATTGGTAGAAGGTAGAAGGTATGGCTTGTATTGCATGGATATAATGCCACCCCCAAAAGTATATTATACAAGATTTTTACATCGAAAAACATAACATAGAGTATCTTTCATGCATGGGAAAACTTGTATGGATAACGTGATGGTTCAAGACGATTTACACTCATTGTTGTGATAACCACATGTGGTTACTAAATTGGCTTCCACACTATTTTAATTATGCCTGAGACATCTCAACATATTCATAGAGAAGATATTCAAAGAGGCTCCATTGTGAATAAAAACGCATTTGATTTTATGACCAGTAATGTAGGATTCAATGTACAATGAGTTATTATTTTGAAGATTGGGGATTATGAGGTCTTGAGGACTAAATGATTGTATATGGGTACTCCGCGAAAGATGAGAAATGAATTCCTAAAATTGTTGTGTTGAGATTCTAAAGAAAACATACCTCATAGATAACACGAATAAGAACATATTGGAAGGTAGATTCTTTTTTAATAACTCCATGACAGAGATATCTGTGGGTGTTTTTGTTATCTTCTTGACTAAATCATACAGATAAAATGAATATTTAGCTACGGTTGTAGGATTTGGATTGTTTGGAACCATATGATTTGACACTTGAGGCTCAGTGGAAGTGGATGGTTGTTTCCTGCGGGCACCCAAAAACTCTTATCGCATGGCTAGTGCATAGTTAGGATCTTTTAATTTGATGGTGGCAGTAAAATTCAGTAGTTATTCTAAAACTGATATGATAGATTAAAATTACACACTGATCGATGATTGGCCTTTTTCTGAGCTTTTCCATTCATACGATCCTTAAGAAAAGGATTTGAGAACACCTTTAAATTATCATTGGGTGTTTTATTAGGTGATGGGTCTTTGACCGTAATGTCTCTGATATAAATAAGATCTTGAATATAGTGGAAAACTCTGATCCACCTATCCATACGGTGTTCATCAATGTGATGAAAATCGCAATACTCACCAACTTTATACCAAGTTGGTTTTGGTTCTCCTTCTGCAAAAGGTTTTGTAATGGGGTAAGTGACCATATGTGCAATCACTAGTTGTCATAAGACTTTTCAAAAGCTATCTCCCAATAGTGTAAATTGTCTTTTCCTATTATCATGAGGGACAGGAACTTCTTCACTTGGCACCATGATGGCTTGTTTTAATTTCGATTGTTTTGCTTGATTATTCTAAACGTTGTGTACGTTATGGTTATAAAATATGCCATCGTTAACAACATTTTGATTCTGATTGATAAACTTGGGTTTTTCATGTGAATGATTTTTGTTATTATTTTTAGTTTTGTCCTTAGAAGGAATTTTAATAAGCCCTTTTGCAATAAGATCCTTTTCTATTTGGGTTCCCTTCTCAATGACTTCTTCAAAATTTGTGAGACAATGTGCATCTATGTTTGAAAGAACAATTCATTATTTAGGTTAGGTATGAAGATACTAACCATTTGCTTCTCAAGAATTGAGAAAGGAAATTGACTTGCGATCTGTCACCATCATTGTAAGCATTTTGAAAAAAAAACATTTGTTCGTTATGTCAGTAATGCACAAGTCCATCATTGTAATCTCTGAATCAACATTAAAGAAGAAGTGTTTAAAAATTTCTTGGATAAGTTAGAAAATGTTACGATCGAAACTTTTGGGAGATGAAAGAATCAATCTAGGGCTTTTCCTCCTAAGATTTTTAGAAATGGCTGAAAAAGATATACATCATTATAGGCTACCTCTTAACAAGCCATAAATAATTGTTTGAAATATTCCCGGGGTTGTGTTTGCCTTTATACTTGAAAAAAATTTGACCTTCAAAACTTTACGAAAAGGTATGAATATAGTTTCTTGATCAAATGGATAAGCGCACATCTTTTCGAAGTTAAATTGCTTTCTTTCTTTTTGTATTTGAAGTTGTTATCCTTTATGGTTTTTCGTTCCTTTGCGAATGGTGAATCAGTTTGAAGAATATCTAAAACATTTTCAAGGTTATTTATCTTTGTTTCTATTTATGTTTTAGTCTTTTTTTCTTTGTTATTTGAGTCATCAATGAAATTTGAGGCCATTAAAGTTAACTATTTATCCATATCATTAATTTGATTTGTTAATATCTTATTTAATGTGGTCATGCAGAAGCTCTATAATTATCTTTCTTGTCATAATTTGTTTTACTTGATCGGCCCCATTATTATTTTTGATTCGGGTTGGGTGTTCTTATTTTATTCGGGTTGAATTCATAGATTCTTCAAATTATCAATGAAAAAAATATTGAGGAAGCCTTTCTCTAATTTCAAGGATACAAAGAAGAAATTGATATTTATTTTATATGTAAAATTCCCTCAAGGTTTTGTTTACACTTTGCGGAGGTGTCATTTTATTGGTTTTCTTCTTCCTCCTCATCATAACTAATGTGGAAAAGATTTCTATCCTTTCATCCAAAGGAGTAGTATTTTCTATGTCTCTTTCCCACTATTTTGTATGAAAAAGGGTAATGTTGAAACTTGTTTTATGTGCTTATATGTTGCAAAGTGAATGGCAATATATAAGGGGTAGTGATCAAATATATTATCTTAACATTTGGTAAAGTGAATTCCAAAACATAAAACTAACAAATTGGATTGAATGATCAAGTTATAGCGATGAGAAAAATATTCTTACATTTGTGACAAAGAAACTGTCAAAAATCAAAGAATTAGAAATTAAAGAATTTTCTCAAACTTCAACAAAGTGAATGTTAATATGAGAGGCTTAGATGTGACAACGTATTTCTCGAATTTCAAAAAAGTTAATGTTTAAAATAAGAGGTTTATAAATGAAAAGAGATTACTCGAATATAATCAAATTGAATGTTGAAACACTAGGTTTAACAATAAAGATTGATTGTCCAAATCACAAAAAAATGAATATTAAGATAAGAAATGTGAGAAATAAAGGTTGATTATTCAACTCTTAACAAATTGAATGCTAAGATAGAATGGTTTAGTTTATAAGATCTATGAATAAAATCTTAACAAAGGGAATGATAACATAGAATAGTTTAACAATGAAGATCAATTTCCCATATCTCAATAAAGTGAATGTTAAGATAGGAAATGCCCGAAAGAATGATAGTGAATGCTAAGATAAAAGAGTTTTAAAATAGTTATCGATTGTCCGAGCTCAACGAGTGAATTTTAAGATAAGAGATGTGAGAAATAAAGGTTTATTACTCTACTCTTAAAAAGTTAATTCTAAGATAGAATAGTGTAGAAATGAAACTAATTATTCGTAACAAAGTGAATGCCAAGATAGAAGAGTTTTATGAAACAAGATTGATTACGCTTACTCTTAACAAATTGAATGATAAGAGAGAACAATTTTAGAAAGCAAGATTGATTACTCTACTCTTAACAAAGTTAATGCTTTGAGATAAAAGAGTGTAGAAATGAAATTGATTACTCTACTCTTAACAAAGTGAATGCCAAGATACAAGGGTTTTAGAAAAAAATATTGATTAATCGACTCTTAACAAAGTCAATGCTAAGATAAAAGAGTGGCAAGTGATATCTATTATTCTACTCTTAATAGAATGAATGTTAAGATAGAAGAGTGTAGAAGTGAGATTGTTTAATCTACTCCTAATTGAAGTTAATGTTACACTATAATAGGAAAGTACTTATAGTTTAACAACATAAATGTTAAACTAGAAGACTTAGGAAAATGATAGGGCAATTTCTTAGAGTCTAACAAAGTGAATGTTAGACTAAAATACTTAAAGAATGAAACGGTGATTGTGCTTGACCTTGATAAATTTAAAATCAAATGCCGAGACTCCAAAAATGTGCTTAATTTAGGATGTGGGTATCCAAGACTCAAGACATAGAATTTGATGGCAAATTGAAAGAGATTCTTAAACTTCAGACAAAGGAATCAAAATATTAAGACAAATTTTGGATGAAATCAATTCAAAATGGATGTCAAAAAGAGAAGAGATTTGGAGAAGGGGATTAAAATTGAAAACATATGATAAAAGTGTGGAACAAAAACTTAATAACACATAACATAGGTGAAAATAATACATTTAAGGAAGGTCCCTATAGCTAAATTTGGCCTTGTCAAGTGTTGATTCCTATAAAGATATATATCCCTAAATGTCAAGAATATCCCCCTTGATACACTAAGCTAGATTTTACTCTTCTCAAAGGATAAAACTTGGGTTGCCACTATGGATAATGTTGGCTTTAATTATCACAAGGTGTACTATTCAAGAAGGTGGGGGTCATGTTTCATTTTCCAATTCCCTTAATCCACCAACTAATTTGACGTTCTAGTGATACTCTGCACAATGATTTTTTTAACCCTAGCCATTCGATTCTCACAATTATAGTAGATCGGGGAATAAATCAATCTCCAAAAAATTGATTAAGAGTTTTTTATAAAGTATAATAAAAATGTGTGGTAAATTTCACTTGATTCCATGAGCAAGGAAACCTACAGTTAGTATTTTTAATTCAAACAAAATCTACATAGAGATGGTCCTATAAAAAAGGTAAAAACGTTCTTGAGTTAAAATAATGATAGAAAACATAAAGGTAAATTTAAGTTTCCGATTTTCAAGTTCACCTCAAAAGGGTGCGAGAAAAGAGCAAATGTGATATTTTGTCAAGATTAGAATAAATGAAAATCTAAAGTAAGATAAAAATGTAAATTGATTAGATATGTAAAAATGTAAGAAAAAATATTAAAAACCAGTCTAAAATAAATATTAAAATAGATTAGAATGTTAGGAAAATGAATAAAACCAGAAATAAAAACAAAGATTGTATGATAAAAGTATATTGGTACATTATCATGTACAATTAGGTGCACTAGTGTGATAGGATATGCTAGAATGTGTAGGTAATCACCCTTATGTAATAAAGGATGTGCAAAAAAAACAAATTAGGAAACAAGTTCAAGGATGGCGTGCATATTAATATGCTAGTGCATTCAAGTGACACGGAAAGTTTACACTAAGATGTACAACACTATGGTAGTGTGTGAAATTCTATGCAAGCACATGAACTTGCTACATTAACAAACTTCATGGATGACACTAAGGTATAAAGTATCATGCTAGTGTAGGTTTCTATACTACAAAATTATAGCACCCTGATAAATCAAGTGTGTGTGCACGGGCCATCGATGAAATACACCTAACATGGGTTTATCCCTTAAGTTGTGGGACTTACAAACTTGAGATAACCCTCTAGAGAATGTCGGATTCCTCTCCCTAATCCTAAAGCTGAAGTACTCTTTATGTAAGAAAAACACTAACTACACCTATCCTAAAACTTTAAAGGAGACAGGGGAAGAGAGAAAGTGCAAAATAGGGAACTCTACACTAAAAGCGGGCGATAACAAAAAAAAAAAGGGGTGAGATACTCTATTGAGGGAGGAAGAAAGAGTGTAAAAAGATCGCGTGAGGGATCAAAATAGAAGTGACAGAGACCCAACCTCCATTCACCACCGAATCTCTATGAAACACAACACCATAACCCCGTAAATGAAAGAAACATGAAAAAAATACAACAATAATAATGGAAATAAAAGGAAAAGAAAGAAACATAAAAAATGGTTGAAGAAATATCACAAAACATGATTTCTATTACATAGAAATATGCACATCCATTACATTGATGCACAGAGGCATAAATGCGCTTACAGTGTAAAGAAGGATTACGATCATTAGAGTTGAGAAAAAAATTGGCAAGAGTTTTCCCAACTCCCATAATGTCTCCCTAAAATCGAGATGGTCAATTACATTATATAGAAATTTTCTCACCTACCCTCGGTAAAGAGGTATGGGTCACCATAAAAATCACTTCCAAAAGGTACCATTTGTCGAGAAAATAAATGGGTGTCATATTGCGTTAATGTCGATTGTTGAGTTTTCATTCACCCACCTACCGTCTCTTGGCCTTTGATTCCTGAGGCATCCAATAAAATTGGGTTGACATCTATCAAACCACATTGGGCCATACAACCTTCATCAAGCAAATAGCTGACCGACCCATCTTACTCGTGGCCCATCTAACCATGTTGGTGTTGGTTTTGAAATAAGGAATTTATTGAAAGCAACATCGAGTGGAAAGAAAACCCATCCTCTTTAATGGGAAAGGTTCCCTTATTTAAAGGAAAAAACTTATTTACAAATGTACAACATTTAGCTTTAATGAGGAACTCTGATATCATGAAAGTGTTTGATATAATAGATCATCAATACAAAAGGATAGAAGAATTAAGGAATGGGATGATGCAGAAAAGCACTCTCAGGAAATATAGATAACAAAATAATTCCTTACGCATGCCAGAATGGAATCATATAGAACATAATCATTTGCATTTAAAAACCATAAGATGTTATTTCACAGACACAAAGTTCCAGAGATGACATCCACAAGAATACAAAGCTTCTTGAAGTAAAACAGACTAATGATTCAATAACTTTTAACAGATAGCAATGAAAGAACAAGAGCAGATGGAAATAGTAAGAGAGATCTTCTTGTATTGATAGCCTTTTTATCCTTTACACTTTCAAAATAAACAAAGTTCCCACCCCGAGAATGGTGTAGAGAGCTCATTGTATAGGTTACAAATTGGTTACACTTGATAACCGTTTCTTTTAACTAAAATGTTAATTAAGGAAGTGCTCAACACAAGATCCTTAATTAGTTTACAATGAGCTCAATTTCAGAAAAATAAGGAGGAGAGGAGAAGCTAGAAGAGAAAACATCCGCTTATTGCTTTGAGGAGGGCCCACCAACTTGAGAATCTGTTTTGAATCTTTTCAATGCTTCAACTATCTCCCTGCCTCGTGGGACTGATGTGTTGGCAGTGGCTTGAGACCAAGTTCCTAGACATTTCTCCATGTCCTTATCAAACTCGGTATGTTCAAGGTATTCTTTATTAGCCTCTTCAATAGCATATTGAAGTGAGAAAATCTCCTTTATCTTCTCTTTGGTAATTAATTCCTCCTTGAACAAGTTTTCTTTAACAAATGCCCTAAACTAAGTTTTAATCTCTTGAAGAGAGAAAGGAACACCTGAAGTTTCATCATGAAGATGACAGTGAATATCCTTGAAGGCAGATACAACACAAGTCTTGAAAGATTCTCCCTTCTACCAATTGTTTCTCAATTCTCCCAAGGCTTCTTCCAGAACTTTTATTTTCCATTCAACACTAAAACCCATGACCTTGACAAGTTGTCCTTGACATCATCAAAAAATTTATTGGCCATCAATATATTTTCATCAGCCTATTCCATTAGGTGAAGATCTATGATGCAACTAATCCAAAGCTTTAATTCTTTGTCCATAGTTCCAATAGAGGAGGAGATTTTTTTGCAAGTTGGCCACCTTCTCATTGATTTTGAAGGCCTCTACAATAAAATTCAAGCCTGTAATGATCATTTCATCGACCATGGCTTCCATAGCCCTTCCATAAGTGGAATATCTGTGTATATCTTTGATACTCTAAACTTCATCCTGACTGAGAATCATAGGGGTGGAAGGGCAGCCAGTGGAGCAGGATCCAAAACCTTATCTTTAGTCAATAATGACTTGATGAAGCTAGAAAGAACTTGATTTTGTTCTTCTAACTGTTCTATAGTCTGTTTACCCTTCTCCACTCTCTTAATAACCTTGGTTACTATTTCCTGGAGGTTATGTACCTCACTCTCAGGAGTAGATTCTCCCATTGGAATCCTAGAAAGCTCTAGGTCAGAGGCTAATAAATCTTGCTCTACCTTATCAACTCTAGGATTTGCAACCTCTAAAAATTGTTGGCCTTGAGCATCGTCACTATTCTTGAAGTTGTTTTAGTTCTCTTTGCTGGAGGAGGAGGAGTAGTGCCTAACAAGGCTACCACAACATCAAAATTTGGTCTGTCAAATGGGAATAAGGTTTCCTCTTCTTGCTTGCAACCAGGGGTTGCACCTATGCAAAAGTAGAGGAAGAAGAAGAAGGAACAAGAGGTCTAAGAGAAAGTGAGCTCATGGCACTTAAAGTATTCACCACTGTTGCTTCTAGTAGAGATGTGAGTGAGGCATCTGGAGCTTCTTGAGTAGAGGAATCAGTGGTACTTGGAGGTTCAGTGCTAGGCACTTCCTTCTCTTTTTCTATGGTAACTTCTGAAGTTCCTGTAGGGTCTGGTACTTCACCATCATCACTTTCACTGAGAACAATAACATTCTCTGGCCTTGAAGGTAGTTTTGAATGCCCTGAAAGGGGTTCTTCCTCAATTGGATCTTGTTTAACCTCTTTTATCTTCTTTTGGTACACTTGAGTAAAAGAAGAGGGAGTAGATGATTCAGGTTCCTTATTTGAGGAAGGAGGAGGGGTATGTGCAGGTACCTCCATGCTGGGTGTATGTGATTCCTTCCTAGGTTTTGAAGTATCTCTAGAAGAAGATCCACTTTGATTCCTTACTAGGTACGTGATGTTGCTAGTGAATACATGAGATAACAAGTCATATAGAACTTCTTAGTCTTACGTACATTAGACAATTGCTCGGTCTGTCGACACTAAAATTTTCCTTTGTAATTTCTATTTCATTAATGTATGTATTAGGAATAGGATGTTGTTAAGTATAATCGTAGTAGCATCCGATAAAGATAACGGCACTATTGGGTACGATGCCACCAATAATATATAGTATGATGGTAATAGTAAAAAGTACAATAGGAATGTTGTGGTAAAAAGTAAATATTTGTCGTAAGTGGTTCGGTAATGTTAAAATGTCAAAGTTAGGGTAAGTAGAGTAAGTAGGGTCTACATGATTAGGAATTACAAATATTATATTGGTAATAAGGACAAGGAGTGAGGTCATAAATATTTTGTGTATTTTATTTGTAAAAATTATAAAAATGTGGAACCCATGTGAAATGATAATGTTTATCTTATCTAAAAGATAAGCTTACATGTACGAGATAAGAGTTAAGGTATGGAATATGATTCGTTAGAGTAGATTTCTTATCCTATCTTAGAGATAAGATGGATAAGCCTGGAAGTTCTATAAATAGAGAGGCCACCCCTTCATTTAGCATAGAAGGAAGTAGTGAGAAATATTGTATGAGTAAGTGTGTAAAGGAAGTCATCATTTTGAAGGTGTGTTAAAGAAGCCATTAAGAGGTGTAATTGTTAAGTTTCTCCCATAGTTATTGTTGGAAGGCAAGTGAAATCAGTAACACTTGAAGTACCTCATGGGTGAGATTGTAACAATTTCATGTTGATATCATAATTTACACTTATATTTCAGATTTATCATCATTCCTTCTTATCATAGTCTATGGTATTCTTGTGTTATGTTTGTTGTTGTGTTTCCAGATTACATCCACCAAACTAAAATTTGTGCTTTACTAAATAATCATAGCATAAGGAGTTTTTGGTGAAGAATTATCATAGTGCAGATTGGTGATGACATTTTGGTTCCATTCTTTGGGACCATTATTCGTTGGTGGATTTTCTCGAGAGATATTCCCACTTAATCATAAATCATTTGAGGGTAACCTTGCTTTTACTATGCATAGTAGTTACGATGGTAAAGTCACTTTTTACCATGAATAGTATTTACCGCAAGAAGTCACTTTTTACCATGAATAGTATTTACTGCAAAGTAACTTCACTTTTTACCATGAATAGTGTTTACCACAGTAAATTCATTTTTACCACAGTAAGTCAATTTTTACCATAGTTTACCATGGTCATTTCTATTTTACTATAGAAAGGTGTAAAGTCACTTTCTATTATAGTGATTCCAATTATTTGTGCACATAAGTCTTGTTGATTGTACTTGTGGGTTGGTATTTCACTGTGGTTACTTTTGAAATGGGGAAGATTTCTATTTTTTTAGCCCAATCTAATGAAGATGCTTCCTCTTTCATTCAAGAGTTTAAACGATATTGTATTTGTAATGGCCTTATAAGAAGGGAACAATGGAATGAATTTTTTCCTACCTTTTTGGATGGTTTAGCCCTTAGGTGGTTTGAAACAATAGGTGATAATGTGAAAAACTCATGGGATTTATTAACTGAAAGTTTTCTTGAAGAATTTGGTGAACAATAGAAATATGCAGATCTCATGATCGATATCACAAAGCTATCCCAAGGAGAGAAGGAGAAGATAAGGGATTATCATGCTCATGTTCTATAGCTAAGGAGGAAGCTCGATGCCCAGATTCGGAAGGAAGGATTAGCATATGGGTTGATGAATGGTGTGGATAATCTCCTTTGTAAGCACTTCATTCTTGGGATGAAGCCAGAGATCAGACAATGAGTGAAGTATGACCACCCAGTGACCCTCAAAAAGGAAAAGAGATTGCAAAAGGCAAGAAGAAAGCATGGAAGAAGAGCCCAAATAATTTTTTGCTAAGGTAGAGCCTACACTAACACCTTTGGTCCATAATCCACAACCACTTTTGTGAGCATAAATATTTCTCCTAGTACATCTACTAGTATGAAGATCTACTTAGGAAGATGGGCCAGCTTAACTATTAATCTTCTTTAAAGAAAAAAATTTAGTTCTCGGGAGGAGATAGAGGTCCAAAAATAAATATTTCTTAAGTTGTATGTTATGGTTGTCATAAAAAGGGTCATTATAAGTATAATTTTCCAGATAGAGCTTCTACATCTGGTACAAGAGATGATGACAAAGGAAAATCACCTCGAAATTCTTTTGATGTAGTAGATAAGAGCATAAATAATGAAGCGAGATGTGTTTGTAACAAAAAGAAAGAAAAAAAAAAAGATAACCAAGATGGAAATGATCCTAAGAAGATGAAAGGAGAAACTAGTAAGAAACATAGGAGAAGAAAGTTGGGTGTGTAGGATTTTATAATTTCATAGGGACAAGACCATACTCCATCTTAGAAGATCTATCTAAAAGGCCTACAAATATTACATATGGTCAACTCTTGGCTATGTCTTCTGAGAAGAGGCGGGAGCTGTGAAATGGACTCAATGCTCAAGGAAGGAAGGAGGTTGAGGTCCTTGTTTTAGAGGCAGAGGTGGATCCCTACACTCCACAAGTTGAAGTATTATGTAATGGTATTTCAATTCATGATGTCTTAGTTGATGGAGGTGTTGAGTTAATGTAATGACCAAGTCTCAATGAATATGTTGGGTTTAAAAATTGATCGCCCTCAACACTTATGTTAAGGTCATTAAATAAGGGAAAAACTAAACCAAAAGGTGTTGTTTCAAATGTGGCAATATCTGTTATGGGTGTTGTATGTGTGGTAGAATTTCAAGTGATGAAAAATGGTACTGTTGTGTACCCAATGTTGTTGGGAAGACCATGGCTAAGGAGAGTTCATGCAAGAAACTACTGGAATGAAGGCTTCATGACACTTGCATGTGGTAGAGAGAGGGTGAAGATAAACGTGATCCCTCGGCATCATAAGACAGAACCTATGGATTCCAGTGATGAAACTGATGATTGGACATCCTCTAATTCCTCTAGTACTAGTGAAGTAGACATAAAAGATGAAGAAAGTGAGGTTGATGTTTCGGTCATGGATATCCTTCCAGTCACACCAACTCATGAACCCATAAAATTATCTGAAGAAGAAATTGATGATCATCTCCAACAAATAAATATTGGTGATGTTGTGATGGAGAGTGAGAAGGAATCCTACCTCCATCTCTTTGAAGGTACATACACCTATTCACTTTGATTACAAGGAACTCCGTCAAGTAAGTTGGGTAGAACATTCTATTGAGTTGGTAGATGGTGCTAAGCTCATAAAGAAAATTCCATATAGAATGAATCTTATTTTTTCTAAGACCGTAAAAGAAGAAATAGATAAGTTGCTTAATCTAGGATTCATATTTGCTTGTGGAGAATTCGAATGGGTTTCTCCCATTGTGATCTCAATAAAAAAGAATGGGAAACTACGCATTTGTGTTGATTATAGGAATCTCAACAAGGAAACAAAGAAGGATCATTACCCTCTTCCATTCTTAGATCAGATCTTGGACAAAGTAGCTGGCCAGGAGTGTTATAGTTTTGTTGATGGATATAGCGGATACAACCAAGTTCGTATAGCAAAGAAAGATTAGCTAAAGACCACATTCACCACTCCTTAGGGAACGTTTTCTTATAGAGTTATACCTTTTTGTTTTGAAATGCTCAGAAATTTTCCAAAGCATTTTATGAATATGGTGTTTGAACCCTACATTGGGAACTTCATCAGAGTATTTTTGGATGATTTTTACATCTATGGGAGCAAGATGGACCACCTGCACCAGATGGAGACAACATTTCAAAGGTTAGATGAAGCACAAGCCTCACTAAACCCTACAAAGTGTGTCTTTGGATGTTCTAAAGGCATTTTGTTAGGGCATGTTGTATCCAGAGATGGTATTGGTACTGATCTTGATAAAGTTTCAAAAATCAAAGAGTTACCATTTCCTATGAATAGAAGTAAGTTGAGATCATTTTTAGGCCATGTGGGTTACTATAGAAGGTTCATCAAAAATTATCAAAGATTACACAACCACTAACCAAGTTCTTAAAGAAGGATGTTACTTATGAACCAAGAAATATGGCGCATGAAACTTTTGAACAACTCAAGGATGCTTTGGTGTCTTCACCTGTTTTAATAAATCTAGATTGGAGCAAGCCATTCATTATGTATATTGATGCCTCAGATGTAGCACTAGGAAGTACTCTGAGCCAAAAGGATGAAAATGGGAATGATCATCTAGTTTACTTTGGGAGCAGAAAAATGAGCAGTGTTGAGGTAAATTATACTGTAATTGAAAAAGAGGCTCTAACTATCATTTTTACTGTAAAGAAGTTTAGAAATTACTTGCTAGTGTAGAAATTTATAGTTGTAATAGATAATCATGCTCTAAAATATATTATAAATAAGCCTAACCCATGAGGGAGGATAAAATTATGGATAATTTTTCTACAAGAATTTGAATTTGATATTATAGATAGGCCAGAAAGAAGCATGTCAATGTAGATACACTCTCTCAAGCCTATGATGGTTTAGGTTCATCTTGTGATGATGATGATTTCCTAGATGTAGCATTGTTATCCCTTAACATGATCCCTAGGTGAATACATAGATATTTGGAATTATCTTATGAATTCAAGTTTCTGATGGTGCCAATGCAAAGACTAAGAGTAATATTACTCAAGCCATTTCCATATTTTATTCTCGCATGGAGTGTTATTTTGAATAGGACCTAATGGGCAAGATACAAGAGGGCAGTTGGACGTGATCAAGGAAGGAGCTGATAGAAGAATTCCATAATGGTACATGTGGAGGACACTTCTCTGAAAACTTACAAAACAAGAAGGATCTTGGATGCAGTTATCATTGGCCCACTCTTTTTAGAGATTGTTATAATTATTGTAAGACATGTCATATTTGTCAAACACATGGTAAACCGTAAGACTTAATCAGCTCCATTATGCCCTATTCTTCCACTTGGTCCCTTTGAAAAGTGGGGAATAGACATTGTATGTCCACTTCCAACTACCCACCAAAATAAGTATATTGTAATTGCCATGACATTATTTAACTAAGTGGGTTGAAGCTAGACCATTGAAAACAATTCCATGGATGAAGTGGTAAGGTTCATATATGAACACATTGTCACTAGATTTGGTTGTCCATTAGAAATTGTAATAGATCAAGGAAGCCACTTCATTAATGAGGTGGTAGAATCCCTAGTCAACAAGTTTTCTATTAAGCACAGGAAGGAAACAACATACAAGCCAAGCACAAATGGACAGGTGAAACGAACAAATTTTGTGTTGTGTCAAATTCTAGCAAAAGATGCAGCCTTATAGGTACATAAGTGGGATAAAAGGATTCATGCAACATTGTGGGCATATAGGGCAACATCAAAGTCAGCAACAGGATACTCCCATTTCAGTTGGCTTATGGCATTGATCCAGTTCTTCCTATTGAGTTTGATATTCCCACTGTGAGAGTTATGAAAAATGAAAGGATGGATGAAAGTGATTCAGTAAAAGAAAGGTTGGTACATCTTCATTTGCTAGAGGAAATGAGGGAAATAGTGAAGGATACAAGCTATAAGAAGAAAATGAAGTAGAAGGAATAATTTGATCAAAAGATCCATTGGTCTCAATTTCATGTGAATGACTTGGTTCTAGTATATGATTCCGATAAAAAAAAAAGATAGGAAAATTTCTTCCAAATGGATGGGCCCTACAAAATAGCAGTCTATGCATGAAAATGGTACATACCGACTGAGAGAAATTGGATGGCACTCCCATTACTGAAATAGGTCAACCATGACAAGTTAAATATTTTCCAAGCACCAGAATAGTCTACTCCGAGGATGGAGTAGAAGCTAGGAAGGGGAAGATGTCGACACTAAAATTTTCCTCCGTAATTTCTATTTCATTAATGTATGTATTAGGAATAGGATGTTGTCAAGTATAATTAGTAGTAGCATCCATAGAAGATAACGGACATTGCCGCATACGATGCCACCAATAATGTATAGTATGGTAATTGTCAAAAGTACAATAGGAATGTTGTGGTAAAAGTAAATATTTTTCAGTAAGTGGTTCGGTAATGTTAAAATGTCAAAGTTAGGGTAAGTAGAGAAGTAGGGTCTACATGATTAGGAATTATAAATATTATATTGGTAATAAAGACAAGGAGTGAGGTCATAAATATTTTGTGTATTTTATTTGTAAAAAGTCTAAAAATTTGAACCCATGTGAAATGATAAGGTTTATCTTATCTTAAAAGATAATCTTACATGTAAAGATAAGAGTTAAGGTATGGAATATGATTCATCGTAGTAGATTTCTTATCCTATCTTAGAGATAAGATGTATAAGCCTAGAAGTTCTATAAATAGAGAGGCCCCCCTCATTTAGCATATAAGGAAGTAGTGAGAAATATTGTATGAGGAAGTGTGTAAAGGAAGTCATCATTTTGAAGGTGTGTTAAAGAAGCCATTAAGAGGTGTAATTGTGAAGTATCTCCCATAGTTATTGTTGGAAGGCAAGTGAAGTCAGTAACACTTGAAGTACCTCATGGGTGAGATTGTAATAATTTCATGTTGATATTATAATTTACACTTATATTTAAGATTTATCATCATTCCTTATTATCATAGTCTATGGTATTCTTATGTTATGTTTGTTGTTGTGTTTCCAGATTACATCCACCAAACTAAAAGTTGTGCATTAGTAAATAATCATAGCATGAGGAGTTCCCGGTGAAGAATTATCATAGTGCTGGATTGGTGATGACAAGTCAAATTTATACAAATGATTTCTACCCAATTTATGCTTTGACTACCTTCACAGATGATGTTGATGAGAGGGCATATCCATAAGTGAAATTCATTGGTAGAGGGCAATCCCATGACATGAGATACCAAATGATGGAATCGAGATAGCTCTTCATTAAAATCAGGCCTAAATAATGCCTTGGAAAGTTAATACACTCCCTTATTAGGGTTCCTTAACCATGATTTTTCTATCTTGCTTTATATTTATTGTTTTCCCGTTCAAATGGAGTCTAAGCTTGAGCCTAAGTGATAATGATGGATTCTTTAACTTCTAGAATCCATTGAGCAGCGAAATGGTAGCAACATCCATTTTGTAATCAACTCCCCATGCACATTAGACAATTCTTTGGTGTATGAGTTAAAGTAAGCCCCACATGCCAGCACGATGTCGACACATTATACAAAGATAGGGAATCCTGCTGCATACCCAAGACCGCTTTCATTGATCATTTTTGCCATGGGGGAGGATTACAACTAGTCAACCTATTCTAAAAATACACAAAATCCAGTGTGGCGAACCTCACTATCCTTGATATTGGGAAAAAGGACTCGAGAGGTGAAACCTCTTCTTGACCTTGGACTTTAATCTTCATGTTTTTACTTTACAGAGAAACAACCTTCAAGGATCGAATTCGTAATGAAAAATGCAAAGGGAACAAGAGCATGAGAAAATGATGGCAAGCGAGCAGTGTGTCAAATGAATAGAGGATAGTGCTATTAAATAGATGTTTAGGAGAGATAAGGTCATTAAATGCACATTCAATTCATATTGCACCAACTCAAAAATATAAGAATAGGTAAGAGTGGAAAAATTGGCTTGGATGGTCTTTGGTACATTTAGGACATGAGGGCCATGAAGACGCGATTCGACCGCCGGGGGCGATGTGGGTCAAGTGGGCCAAATGAGCACATGTGGTCCAAAAACTTGGAAATGCAAGGGATGTGAAGATGTGATTCACCGATGTGCACGATGTGGGGAAATCAGGGATAAGGCACATATGCTTTTAGGACATATGGAACAAAAGTACGTGAAGGACCCGATTCGATCGATGTAGCAATCGGGAATAGAAAGCCCAGGATGAACTTGGAACATACGGACCAAAAATTTCTTACAAAACTGAAAGTTAAAAGATTTTCGGGGAATGTGGATGATCGAGAAACAAAGGCCCAGTAGCAGAACTTGGGACATGTGGGAAAAAAATGTTTGACAGACCCGTAAATCACCAAAATGACTCCAAAAATGTGAATTTTACTATCTCCTCAACTTTTTACTTCACTAGAACATCACTAAAGGGTGTCAACCTAAAATTTTCAATTTTTTGACTTTCAAAAGAGGGGAAATTTTTAGAGGAAAACAATTGGCTCTTTCTGGGGATGACTTGGCTAGATCAGAAGAATGAGACAAGGCAAGAACTCTAGAAAACCAAGGGGAAGAAGACCAATGCCCTATCCATTGGGCCACAGAGTCCAAAAGAAAACCAATATAGAAGACAACACACAAACAAGGAAAAGAAACACACCAAAGGCAAGGGAAAGCCAACACACCCTATACATAATATACAAAGAGACTTCCTATTCACCTAGGACTTGAACAATTTTAGGTACTTCCCACTATAAGGAAGTGGGAGAGAGGAACCATCCATGTAATCAAGATAGAAAGAGTTCTCACTAGCAAAGTGCCTGATTTTGAAAGGACCGAGCCAAAGAGAATCAAACTTACCATGGCTTCCTCAAGGCTCATGTCTTTTATCCCACAGAAAAACAATGTCTCCAACTTTGAAATATCTAGATCTAGCCTTCTTGTCAAATAGAGATTTCACCTTCTGCTAGTGGGAAGATATCCTATCAACAACCTATAGCCTGTCTTCATTCAACTTATGAAGATACATGATCCTTTTATCTAAAGAATCATTGAAGCTAGTGTCTTCAATGGCCTTCATTAAGTACAAAGCTAGTAGCTCCATTGTTACTGGTAATTGAGATTCCACACCATACACCACTTGAAAAGGGGACATCCCAATAGCTCTTTTAGGTGTAATCCTATCTGCCCAAAGAGCATCATAGAGTTTCTTGTGCCAGTTCCTCTGAGATTCATTAACCAGCTTCCTTACTATAGCCACCAGATTCTTGTTTGTTGATTATGCCTGTCCATTCCCTTGAGGATAATAATCTGAAGAGTGAGAAAGGGAAATGCCATATCCATAACAGAAATCCATCATCTCAGCAGAAGAAAAATTTGAAGCATTATCAGTCATAATCTTGTTTGGCACTCCAAACCTTACCAAGATGTTTTCTTTGATAAAATTACATACTACTTCAAAAGTAGTACTCTTTACTAGAATGGCTTCTACCCACTTAGTGAAGTAATCTATGGCAGTCAACACATGAGTATGTCCTACACTTGAAGATGGGTTGAGTGTTCCAATGAAATCTAAACCCCACTATTGAAAGGGATCTTTAATCACAACTGGTTTAAGCGGTAAGGCAGCCAATTTGGGTCTTCCTACAAAATTCGACAAGCTTCACATTTATCAACCCATTTTGATGCATCTTTAAACAAGGTAGGCCAATAGTATCCAACACAAAGAATCTTGTGGGTAGTAACAACAGATGAGTAATGACCTCCACATGCTTGATCATGGAAAGATGAGAAAAGCTTCTTCTAGTTGTTCTTTGTCAACGCATTTTAGAAATCTTCCATCCATTCCACGTTTGAACAAAGCATTCTCCCACAACACGTATTGGGCTGATCTTAGCTTGATAGCTCTCTTCTCCTTGCAATCAAGTTAGAGGGACACTCCCCATAGGTGAGAAAATGAGCGATATCAGCATACCATTCATCTGCCAGATGAGAAATAGAACAATAGGAACATCAACCTCCTCCTTAGGTAATTCATGACCAGCTCCTTTAGCAATGAGTTCACACAAGCCCTTACCCCGAACTAGTTTGGTTGGTATGATGTCAATATCATATTCTTGAACCTTTGCTACCTAGTTTCCTCTTTTAGTTCCAAATTCTTGTTGCATAATAATAGACTTAATGGTTGTATCAGGAACAATCACCACAGAGTGAGAGTTAAAAATATAAAATCGAAATTGCTTGACAACTTTAACCACTGCGAAAGCAGGTTTCTCCATCATGGTGTATTTGAACTCATGATTTATCGAATTTACCTCATGAATGCAATTGGGAGTTCATGATCATTAGCATATTTCTAGTTTAAAATAGTGGTCGTGGTGTTTTTGTGCCATAGCAATAAATAATAAAATCTTTACTAAAATCTAGACATGCTAAGATAGGAGTCCTAACAATAGCCTTTTTTATACCTTCAAAAGCTTCTTTCCCTTTAGAGGACCAGCCAAACGTTTGTTTTCCTTTCATAATTTGAGAGATATTCAAATTTATCTCTACAAAATCAGGAATGAATCTTCTTAGGAAGTTGATCTTACCAAAGAAATAATGAACTCCCTTCTTACTTGTGGGAAGAGGAATCTGCTAAATAGCTTGAAATCGTTTAGGATAAATTTTGATTCCATATTTAGAGACAACATGCCCCAAAAATTTTCCCTCCGTGACATAAAAGACAAATTTCTTGGATTCAAAGAAACCCCATGTTCTCTCGTATTTTAAGAGAATGGTTTTAGATGCTAAAAATGATCTCCTCTATTTTTGGAAAACACAGTCACATCATATAGATACACAAAAATACATTTTCCTTTCAAACTTCCAAAATCCAAGTCCATAGCCCTTTGAAAAGTGGCACTGACATTAATGAGTCCAAAAGGAATCCTCTTGTAGGAAAAAGTACCCCGAGGGGGTGGTGAAGGTTGTCTTGTGCTGATGTTTGGTATTAACTTCCATTTGATTATACCCTAAGAAGCCATCAAGCATTGAAAACATTTTAGACCCTATAACCGCTGTAAAACTTGATCCATCATAGGTAGAGGATAGTTGTCCTTAAAGAAGCTTGATTCATATTCCTGAAGTCAACACAGATACGAATCTCACCATTTTTCTTCCTGAAAGGCACAATGTTGGCAATCCATGTTGAATGGTGAATGGGGAAGATAATTTTAGCTTTCAATAATTTTTGTATTTCCTGAAAAATGGTGTCAGCAATCTTTGGATTGTACTGCCTTTTCTTTTTCTTGAAAGGTTTAATCCTAGGTTTGAGAGGAATGAAATGCTACATTTCCTTTGGTTGGAAATCTTTTAGATCCTCATATGAATATGTAAGAACATCCCTATACTTTTTTAAGAGGTTCACCACCTTCTTCTTTTCTTCTTGTGTACAACATGTTCCAACGTTCACCATTTTGGGGTCAACAGAGCTCCCAATGTTAATATTTTCATACTCATCGATTTCCGCACTCTTGTAGAAGCTTTAGACTTAACATACCTATCATGTTTATCAAACAATTCCTCCAAACTCACCAGCCCTTTAGGAATCTTGTTACCTTTGAGTTTGATGCACCCATCTTGATCTGTCTCCTCTTTGACACCCTCCTCATGGGAAGATACATTCTCACGAGGAAAATTGTTACTTCCTTCAAGTACAATTGTTCAAAGTTATCCCTGAGCTCTAAGAAAGAAATCAAATGTTGATCATCATTGAAAATTTTCTAGTTACTTGCATTATCAGGCACACTTGGCCTATGGATCATTTCAATGGTGAATTTTTCCTGAGAGAAATCAGGGTGAGGTATCAACGCAATGATCCTGAGACAGCTAGTGAATCAGCCCTGGTGTTCTTTTCTCTTGGTATAACTTCAATGGAGAAGGAGTCAGAAATTCAATAGAATCCCAAACTTGATTCCTGTAATGCTTCAACCTTCTATTCTTTACTTGGAAAAGGTCTCTGACTTGTTTAACAACTAGTTCTGCATCTCCATGAGCTAGAAGATTCTTCACACCTTTTTCTTTTTCCACATTAAGTCCAAGGATGAGGGCTTCATACTCTACCATATTATTGGTATTTTCAAACTATAGCTTGAATGAGAAAGGATGAAATTTTCCCTCAGGAGATATCAACACCACACCTGCTCTAAAACCAGCTAAGGAGTAGCTTCCATCAAATTCTAGATTCCAAACACCATTAGGATCATGAAGTACTTCTTTGGGAAGTTTAGTTTCCTCTGGAGACATAATCATATAGTTACCATGTCCAATATCCTCATAGAGTATTTGTGCTTTGGGATCATCCATTTTTTGCACAATATACTCAGATTTCTTCTCAGAAACAACTTCTTCATCTTTCCATTGACTGGTATAAGGGCATGTGACCAATCCATTTGAATCTCTCCTCCCACATCCTTACAAAAATTCCTACTTAACAACATACCATATGAAGGAGGGATATCAGCTACCAGAATAGTAGCCAAAACCTTCTTCTCTGGTAAAGTAGCAAAAGCTACTTGTGCATCTTTAATCCTTCCAACCAAAGGCACCTCCTTACTCTCCATAGAATAGTAAGACCCATAAGTGCATGTGAGAGAGTAAGACCCAAAGCATGAGCCACTTTGGTAGGCATTACATTATCTGATGCTCCTGAATCTATGACACAGTTGCTAAGTTTATGGCCTGCTATAAGAAGAGTCACATAAAATGGTTTGATTTTCTCATTAGGTGAGGTGACTACAGCTACAAGGTTGGGTTGGGGTGTAGAGGATGGAGTAGGTAAAAGGCCTTTAGAGGTAGTTTTGGAATGGGAATTGACAAAGTGGACCATTTTGGCAAAGGCTTTAGGGTGGGTTTGATAATACTCAGCCTCTAAAATTTGAACCTTTGTTTTCTTAAGGTGATCAATGATATCAAAAGATCTAGAGGTGGATGGGCTATCATCACTAGGAATCTCTTATCAAGTTTAGGGGTGAGAAGAAAAAGCTTTAGTGGTAGAATTTTAGCTCATTCTTGTTTGGGAATAGGAGATCCTCTTTTTTCGGGAATAGTCATGACAATGTTCCTTGACCTATATGATTCACTATTCATATTCTCGAGTCATAATACTTCATCATAATCTATCATCATAATCATCCTCTTCATCAACACCTTTGGTGGTGAAGAAATTGACTCAAGATCCCACAATTTCCTACGGTTCTTCATCAGCCTCTTCTTTAGTTCTTCAAAATATTCATTAAACTCTTCATCTTTAGGTTCTTCAACCTCACAAGTTGCATTAACAGAGGACCTTGACAGGTGGCCCCTCTATCGCCAACCTTTTGAGAGGACAAAAATAATTTTTAGGCTGAAAATGCCTCACAACATCGGCATAAGGAGCGTGTTGATCCAATTATTTCTTGATGGCAACGAGGTCATTAGAAAGCTTTGTAATAATGGATCTATATCAGCTCTAGGAGTAGAAGAAGAAGAAGAAGAAGAAGAAGAAGAAGCTCTAGAATTTGGAAGGATCTCTTTTTAACTTACCAGACATGATCAAGTCATCTTCAACACTAATAAATAATCTTTGATCCTCAACCAACGTTGCAAGGTTAGCTCTTCTCAATGCGTAGCTAACATCAAAAATTGAGCATTTAGGAAGAAACATTTTTGAATTTGATCTACAGGTTGAGTATCTGGTGGGATCTTGTTAATCAACTTGTTGAACCTAGCGATAAATTACCTCATGGGCTCGTGTGATTCTTTCTTTATTTGAGAAATCTAGACCAATTAAAACATGCACATCCTCTACGGGTTTGAAATGGTTCTCAAATCTTTCCTCATCGTGGTTCAACCGGTAATGGCCCCAAGAGAAAGATGATAGAACCAATCTGATACATTATCTTACAAAGTTTTTAAAAAAGCTCACCGAGACATCTTCATGTTCAACTCTAAGGACTCCACATGAAACTATGAAGGAAGTTATATGTTCATCAGTGGGTGCACCTTTCCATCACCTCTAAACTTGGAGAAGTTATTTCTGTTTTCCCTGGGTAACTCATGTAAAGGCTAAGGAAGGGCAAGAGGCCCAACACGATGGCCCCAAGGTAATGGAACTACCATCCTTGGAAAGACTACTTGAAGGGGAACTGAAACACTAGTAAGAATTAAAGCACGAAGATTAGGGATGAGTTTCTCTTGAGGAATACTACTTCCAAGAGTTCTATCTTCAATAGGGGGTGTGCTTGTGGAACGAGCTCTTCTATTTCTCCCTGTTGAAGGAAGAGGGAAACCTTGCTGCTCCAAGAGCTGAAACTGAGAATCTTCAATACCAAGGGCTCTCCTACCATGAGTAAATCATAGAGTCACCAGATCAAAGAATGATCAAGAAAATGTTCATAAACTGGAATCCGTTAAAAATGAATCCCCAGTAGAGTCGCCAAAAACTATTGGTTGTCAAATAAGGACTTTATTGAAAGAAATAGTTAGGGGACATAAAGTCCCTCCTCTTTAATGGGAGAGGTTCCCTTATTTAAAGAAAAAAACTTATTTACAAATGTACAATGTTTATCTTTAATGAGGAACTCGATATCATGAAAGTGTTTGATATAACAAATCATCAATACAAAAGAATAGAATAATTTAGAATGGATGATGAAGAAAAGCACTCTTAGGAAATATAGATAGCAAAATAATTCCTTACACACACCATAATGGAATCATATAGAAAAATCATTTTCATTTAAAACCATAAGATGTTATTTCACGACACAAAGTTCCAGAGATGACATCCACAAGAATACAAAACTTATTGAAGTAAAACAAACTAATGATTCAATAACTTTTAACAAATATCAATGAAAGAACAAGAGCAGAGATGGAAATAATAAGAGAAATATCTTGTATTGATAGCTTTTATCTCCTTTACACTTTAAAAATGGCGTTGAAAATGGCGTAGAGAGCTCATTATATAGCTTACAAATTGGTTACACTTGGTAACCATTTCTTTTAACTAAAATGTTAATTAAGGAAGTGCTCGACACAAGATCCTTAATTAGTTTACAATGAGCTCGATTTTAGAAAAAGGAGGAGAGGAGAAGCTAGAAGAGAAAACATCCACTTATTGCTTTGAGGAGGGCCCACCGACTTGAGAATCCGTTTCCTGAATCTTTTCAATGCTTCAGCTATCTCCCTACCTCGTGGGACTGATGTGTTGGCAGTGGCTTGAGACCAAGTTCCTAGACATTTCTCCATGTCCTTATCAAACTCAATATGTTCAAGGTATTCTTTATTAGCCTCTTCAATAGCAGATTGAAGTGAGCAAAATCTCCTTTATCTTCTCTTTGGTAATTAATTCCTCCTTGAACATGTTTTCTTTAACAAATTCCCTGAATTGAGTTTTAATCTCTTGAAGAGAGAAAGGAACACCTGAAGTTTCATCATGAAGATGACAATGAATATCCTTGAAGGCAGATACAACACAAGTCTTGAAATATTCTCCCTTCTGCCAACTATTTCTCAATTCTCCCAAGGCTTCTTCCAAAACTTTTATTTTCCATTCAACACTAAAACCCATGACCTTGACAAGTTGTCCTTGACATCATCAAAAACTTTATTGGCCATCAATATCTTTTCATCAGCCTATTCCATTAGGCAAGATCTATGATGCAACTACTCCAAAGCTTCAGTTCTTTGTCCATAGTTCCAATAGAGGAGGAGAGTTTTTGTTGTAGGTTGGCCACCTTCTCATTGAGTTTGAAGGCCTCTATAATAAAATTCAAGCCTGCAATGATCATGTCATCTACCATGGCTTCCATAGCCCTTCCATAAGTGGAATATCTATGTATATCTTTGATACTTTAAACTTCATCCTGACTGAGAATCATAGGGGGTGGAAGGGCAGCTAGTGGAGCAGGATCCAAAACCTTATCTTTAGTCAATAATGACTTGATGAAGCTAGAAAGAACTTGATTTTGTTCTTCCAACTGTTCTATAGTCTGTTTACCCTTCTCCACTCTCTCAATAACCTTGGTTACTGTTTCCTAGAGGTTATGCACCTCACTCTTAGGAGTAGATTCTCCCATTGGAATCCTAGAAAGCTCTAGGTCAGAGGCTAATAAATCTTTCTCTACCTTATCAACTCTAGGCTTTGCAACCTCTAAAAATTGTTGGCCTTGAGCATTTGTCACTATTCTTGAAGTTTTTTTAGCTCTCTTTGTTGGAGGAGGAGGAGTAGTGCCTAACAAGGCTGCCACAACATCAAAATTTGGTCCTGCCAAATGGGAAGAAGGTTTCCTCTTCCTTGTCAACCAGGGGTTGCACCCATGCAAAAGTAGAGGAGGAAGAAGAAGGAACAAGAGGTCCAAGAGAAAGTGAGCTCATGGAACTTAAAGTATTCACCACTATTGCTTCCAGTAGAGATGTGAGTGAGGCATTTGGAGCTTCTTGAGCAGAGGAATCAAGTGGTAGTTATAGATTCAAGCTAGGCACATCCTTCAATTTTTCTATGGTAACTTATGAAGTTCCTGCAGGGTCTGGTACTTCACCATCATCACTTTCACTGAGAACAATAACATTCTCTAGCCCTGAAGGTAGTTCTAAATGCCTTGAAAGGGGTTCTTCCTCAATTGGCTCTTGTTTAACCTCTTTTATCTTCTTTTGGTACACTTGAGTAGAAGAAGAGGGAGTAGATGATTCAGGTTCTTTATTTGAGGAAGGAGGAGGGGTTTGTGCAGGTACCTCCATGCTGGGTGTATGTGATTCCTTCCTAGGTGTTGAAGTATCTTTGGAAGAAGATCCACTTTGATTCTTCCTAAGCTCTCGAACCTTTCTATCAAACCAAACCTTGGTTCTTACAAGGATAGGGGCCAAAATCTCAACCAAGTCATCCTTCTCCTTCTTGTACCAATCCAGATCTTCCAAAGGAGTATGCTTGATTAATGTCTCATATTCATAAGACAGCAAGTCTTCATTATCATCTTGGAACCCTTCAGGAATTTGGTGAAGATTGAGCTCCTTTATCAACTGCAGAGAGAATCGCCATAGTGCCTCCGCCTTGCTTCAAAATCATCTGCACAATCGGCCCAGTAGTCCTCAGTATCTGACCTATGATGATAATTAATTATGAGGTTTTTCTCAATGAACTTCTTCAAATCAAAATAGGTCCTAGGCCTGAAAAAGTGGACAGTGATGGGAGCAAGGGCCCTTTCTATATTTTGAGCATCCAAGGTTGTTTTGCATGTATAGTTACCCAAGGAAATAGGGAAATGCAAACCAGAGATTTTCTTGTCCCTATAGGTTCTATGCAATTTATCCAATTGCCTGCACACTTCAATTAGAGCCATCTTGTCATTACAAAACATGGGGAGCTTGAGAGGTGTGTTTTCATAACCAGCCAACCTGATATATGAAAACCTCCTGAACTAAATGAAGAAAGCTCCATACTTAGCTATCAGGTCCATGGCCTCATCAGAAAATATCCTAGTATCACCTTCTAAGAGCCTCACAATATACATGGTAAAGGCATCATTAACCCTCCTGAAGTTGTGGTTACTAGTTTCAAGGGTGAATTGAGGGTAGTATGCATAAATGGGTTCATCCTTCTAGCCCTCCATGTATGTGAATCCAAACCACTGTCGGGATGCTGCTAGGGAATACATGAGATAAGAAGTCATATAGAACTTCTTAGTCTGTTGTACATTAGACAATTGCTCGGTCAAATTTATACAAATGATTTCTACCCAATTTATGCTCTGACTACCTTCGCAGATGATGTTAATGAGAGGGCAATCCCATGACACGAGCTAGCAAAATGATGAAATCAGACAACTCTTCATTGAAATCAGCCCTAAATAATGCCTTGGAAAGTCGGGACACTCCTTTCTTAGGGTTCTTCAACCATGATTTTGCTATCCTTGCTTTATATTTATCATTTTCCTGTTTGAATAGAGTCTGAGCTTGAGCCTGAGTGATAATGATGGAGTCTTCAACTTCTAGAATCCGTAGAGCAACAGAAATGGTAGCAACATCTAGTTTGGCAATCAACTCCCCATGCACATTAGACAATTCTTTGGTGTCTGAGTTAAAATGAGCCCCACAGGAAGCACGGTGTTGGCACATTGTACAGAGATAGGGAATCCCGCTGCATATGCAAGACTCGTTGTCATTGATCATTTGTGCCATGGGGGAAGGATTAGGGCTAGTCAATCTATTCCAAAATCCCCAAAATCCAAGTGTCGAACCTCACTATCCCCGATATCGGGAACAAAGGACTCGAGAGGTGAAACCTATTCTTGACCTTGGAATTTAATCTTCATGTTTGTAGTGTATAGAGAAATAGCCTTCAAGGATCAAATTCATAATGAAAAATGCAAAGGGAATAGGAGCATGAGCAAATGATCTTAATTACAGGGATTCGAGCAAATGATGGCAAGTGAGTAGTGTGTCAAATGCATAGAGGATAGTCCCATTAAATAGCCATTTAGGAGAGAGAAGGTCATTAAATGCATATTAAATTCATATTGCATAGACCACTCAAAAAGATAAGAATCGGGAAGAGTGGAAAAAACTAGCCCTAGATGGTCTTTGGTACATTTGGGACATGATGGATGTGAAGACGCAATCTTGCCAACGTGAGCGATGCGGGTCAAGCGGGTCAAATGAGCATAGGTAGTCCAGAAACTTGGAAACATGAGGGATGCGAGGGATGTGAAGACGTGATTCGCGATGCATGCGATGTAGAAAAATAAGGGACATAAGGCACAATTTTTTTGGGATAGACATGATAAAAGTACGCAAAGGACTCGATCCACCCGATGTGGGTGATCGGGAACAAAAGCCCCGAGATGAACTTAGAACATATGGACCGAAAAGTTGTGACAGAACTGAAAGTTAAAATATATTTGGGGAATGTGGCTGATTAGGGAACATAAGGCCCAATAGAACTTGGGACATGCAGGACAAAAATGTTTGACACACCCGTAAATCACCAAAATGACTCTAAAAACATGAATTTTACTATCTTGTCAACATTTTACTTCACTAGAACATCACTAAAGGGTGTCAACCCAAAATTTTCTATTTTTTTACTTTCAAAAGTGGGGAAATTTTGAGAGGACAACAGTTGGAAGGAAGACCAACCTCCATACAACACTTGTGTGTTTTTACTTATGTGTCATCCAACCCTATGTCCGTACGATCCATATAACCTCGGGGTTGGATTTCCGTCTCTCTTGTTTCCATACAACCACCGTGCCATCCAACTTGGCGACGCATTTAACGTCCTTTCCATATAACTACTGTGTCGCCCAACCTAGTAACTGTCCAATCATGTTGGCTTGGATGGCCAATGATCCTCCTTAAAACACCGTCCCATTTCCTTGTGTACTATTCAACCTCACACCTTTTCCAACCATGTCCAACCCCGTGGTGTCTAAGCTCTAGGGGCCAACTTCCGAATGTGATATCTCGAGCTCCCTGATGATTTTTGGGGAAAACATTTATATGATTTCACTTGCAATAAACCCACTAAATCCAATGGTGATGGTATAAAGAATCAATTTTTACTTCAACAACTCCAAATTTCCCTTGTTTCTCATAATTATCGATTGTGCGTGAGAAGAATGATCCGCCTCGGGAAGTGAATGATGTTTCAAGAAGTCTCATCTTTTCCACCATGTAGGGCATGTAAAATGACTTCCACAAGAATTTTTATGGACTTGTAATTCCTCACACTATATTTTCCAAAAATATCCATTGGATTTGATAATTTCACTTTGAATGGATTGAATATCCATTGAGGGGCAATGAATTTCTTTGCAATAAGTTTTATTCGAGAAGGTGGTTAAACATGATTTTTTTATTATACCTTTGTAGGGTTCTAGAAGTGGAGTGGGGTGAGGTAGTTTAACTTTAGTTACTAGGATAGTTGAATTAGAGTGTGAGTATATAAATAGATTTATTTTTATTTAAATAACTAATTAAATTAGCTAAGAGATGTGAGTGGGTAATTAACTATTTAATTAATTAAATTGGCCAAAGGACATAGGAGTATAGTTTAAGTATGATTAGAATGAATTTAATTAATTCTAAATGGGATTTCAATTATCACATTATGCAAAATATGTGGATAATTAGGAATGGTTAGAAATATGTATGGATTAATAGGGAATCTACATTTCATAAAGAGTGTATCTTTAATCTCTTGTTCTTATGAACTCGAGGAATTTTAACCCTTTACTTTGTGGGTGATTTCATTATGTTTCATCTCTTGATTGCTTGATTTAATTTTAAGTGACACAAAATTTCTCAAGCTCAAGCTCCACTTAAATTGCATTGCTAAATCTTTGTGAAAACCAACCTCTTATCTCATCAATAACTTTGTGCGATCAAGGCTCAAATTTTGACATTTTGTACATGGATGTGTGACTATAATAGACTATTTTAAAATTCAATGCATGAGTTAACTATTAGATAACTAAATTATTACACTAGATTTGATGATGGAAGATCAATAATTTAGGTCAATATTGGAATGTCTCAAAGTTTGGGACTTGAATCTTGAGAGAAACTCTCTTGATAAGGTTGATTCTTCTACATATCAAACTTAATGCTAACACTACCTATAAGATAAACTACAGTAACACATCCAAGGGACTAGAGAGAGGGAGAAAGAAAATCGAAAGCTAAAGGGGGATGATAGCACCAAAAGAGAGTAGTGTGATCACTCTCGGCGAGGGGAATAAAGGGAGGAAAATGGTGAAAGGAAGGTAAGACAGATGTACTACAAACCCAAAACTACATAGACTAACCCTTGGAACACATTTATAATGAACAAAAAATGGAAACCTGCAAGTGTGACACACATTACATACTAGAGAAAGAAAAGAGAGGAAGAATGCATTAAACATGTAGTTAGGGCAGAAAAGAGCCACAAACACAAGATTTCATCGTTTAAAATATGTATAGACATCTACATTCATGTTATATGGTGAAAAATGCATTATAGAGTCAAAATCCAATCTCTAGAATTCATGAGAAGTTAGCCACAATTTTGGGGTGGTGTCATTAAAGCATAAAATGGTTGTTGTTTTAGAATGCATGAGCTCCATAATTATAGAATATGGGAGAAGAAGATATAAGGAAAGAGAGGAAACAACGAAAGAGAGATTCAACCACCAAGGGCCAATCCCCATAGATGTATGTAGATAGGTATCGGACATTCACATCACTCCAATTGCATGTCATTAGATTTAGAGGTCAAGTAAGATGGCAAAATACTTCATTAAATTCTAGTTGGTGAAGTGGTTGGTGATCGATTTCAAGGTAGGCATGGATCATGTGCATAATCCATGGACTTTAGGTTTTTTTGTGGTTTCCCATGGCTTTTCCATGTAATATGAATATTTAACATTCCACAATTCTCTCTACATTATGTAGCTTCTTTTTAATTTTATTTTGTTTGATGGGAATTTTACTTTTCATGCATCTTTTGATTGTTAAAAGTTTCTACAGATTGAGAAATCCATGAGACACTATCTCACATACACCTACGAAACTCTTACCTTTATCCAAATTTTGTGGAGGTATATTATTCATGTTGCATGAAGTTATAACTTGTGACCATATTCCCTCTTCCCAATCTTTTGAAGTTCAAAAATATTTCTTTGGGAAAACCCTCAAAAAACAAGGATAGTGTTTTGCGGTTTCCAACCTTAGTCGATCCAAACATTTATTTTCCATTGTTTCATGGCACTTAGAATATCTACTTCGTGCATTGCATCTTTTGTTAGAGTGGACTTCATGTTTTGTTTTTAAAAAATGACAATTTCCATGGAATTTTTTATATTCTAAGGTTTCTTGGCATTGTGCTTCCCATGCCGAGAAGCAATAAGATTATTTCTACTCCTTTCCCCATGGATCACGTCCTTATCTATTTCCTGACTTTTCATCAGTGTGTAAACCCCATATTTCTCTAACATGCCTTCAAATCGTGAGAAATTACATCGTTTGTTCTTCAAGTTAGGAGAATGTTTCAATGTTTTGTGGAATTCTAGCTTAGCCAATTTGGACTAGAAAAACATTGGTTCTAATGTCTAAATACATTTAAGACCCTTGAAACACAAAATACTACTGAAAAAGGATCAATGCGATCCCCTCCTTCCCATATTTCTTGCTCCGGACCAATTATATGGCCATCTCCGAACCAATTTGATGGCTATTTCTAAACCAATTCTATGGAAATTTCCAAAATAATATTTTCAACCATGGACTTGTTGAGTTTTGTAAGATTTCAAATGGGGAGGAATTGTGGATAACATTAACTATTAGTTCTCTTAAGTTCTTTACAGTCACAACCAATTTGTGTGACATCAAAATTATTAATGAAAATGTGAAATTTAAGGATTTATAATGAGATCAATCAACCCCTTTGGATTTAAAGCTTTAAATGAGCTATTTGTTGATATGGTCTTTAACCTTCACTAATGTGTGACACTCTACCCTAATTGGGGTAATTATTATTCATATTGTATCCAATCCTTTATCCTACATTTGAATAGTTTATAATATTGATGCATGATACTTCGTGGTGATCGGTGTATACTTTGAGTTTTTCAAAGATGTAACATGGTGACACGTGGTGGTCATAATTGTGTTTCCATTTTTTTGACCCTTTCAATTAGCTTTCACTAATAAACATCACTCATCTTTAATTGGTATAAGAACTCTCTGTGAACTTTCAATATCTAGGTCTATGTGCCAACCTTTCATAGAACTAATTTGTGACACTTATAGTCGATCATTGTAAATATCTTATGAGAACCTCATATCCTTGAGTTTTGAACAAGTTTGTAACCTCATTGCAAGTGTTTTACACAAAATTAAAAATTTGGAACATAGTTCACATAACCCTTATAGAGTATATCTTTGAAATGTTTTTTCGAGAAATTCGGTGATTTGTTGGTCTCATCAAAGCATGAGTCTTATGATAATAATTTTTACGTTCTTTTCATTACGTAAAGCAAGGTAGATGAACATCTCCACTCATTTCTCTTAATTATCCGTAGGTTAAAGATTTGAATCTTTTCTACTCTTCAACATCATCCTTGCATACCATAAACATTATGTACTTAAGATTTGAAAGCATATGTTTTATTGGTAAAGTAATAAGACCAATACATAGGCCAAAAATAAGACCTTCTATATTTCCTAAGAAACATGCTTGGAATGATGTTCATTATGTATATTGTGGCGTACTTTTGATTTTTTCAAGGAATCTTGTAGTTTCCTATCTTATATTTCATTTGATTTAACATCCATTTTATCTAAGACAACCTTCTCAAAGTTTCAAGTGGGTCCCCACTTTCCTTGGAAAAAAAGGTTGTATTATAGTCATAACACATACTCGTATGGTTCAAGCAACAATTTATAAAATACATTAAACTTGGGAAAGAAAAAGCGAAGTCATGGAAGAAAGAGAAAAGAAACACAAGTGAGTAAAGATAAAGGAAAATATAGAGAAAATTGAAATACAAGAGGATTGAAAACTACAAGAAAAAATAGAATCAAAAATTAAATCAAGCACAAAGAAATCATACCAATAAAAATTGAATCTGATTTTATAATCAATAAAGGGGTCAACCAATACTATAACTACTAATTAATATCATACCCAGAAAATATATCTATATCTACTCATGATGATTTTATGTATTTGTACATATACACACAGATATACATATGTGTGTGCATACAAACACACACACACACACATATATATACACATACATACAAACATATATATATGCACATATACATTTATATGTGCATATTTACATGTATGTGTGTGTGTGTATATATACACATGCAGATATATAGACTTACATCTACATATACATATTAGTACTTAAAGAACCCTAGACACCATTCGTTTTAAATACAATAAAATAAGAGTTTAGATGGCAATCTTTCCGTTGAGTTGTAACAAAGCATTTTTAATAGCCTTGATTCGCTTTACATACTCATATTTTCTAGGAATGAGTTCAGGTACTTTGATTTTATTTGAAATTCTCTAGCGATCACCATTCCGTCAATTTCCACTAAAATGTAAAACAAATGCGAATAATATTGTTATTGCAGCTGCAACATTCATTCACATGGCAACGATATATGTGTGTGAGAGAGATTCGCTATACGGAAAATAAATCAGCAGTTTGGTTTCATAATTTGTGCAGCACTCGAGTCTTGCAATGTTGCATGACGTTCAAACAGGGTATGAAAGGGAATTACTCAGTATGATCTTGCTTTTGATCAAAAGCGGATAGCTTTCGAGTATTTACGTACAAAATGCATGTCATTGTCTTTCAACGTCAAAGAGATAGCGCATTAGCGATGAAAGAGGCAGAGGGGAAGCACCGAAGATTTGATCTTGCACGTTAAGGAAATTCACAATATATATGCAATGATTCCTAACGTCACTCATTGGAAAGTTTCGCTTGTAAAGAAACATTGTGTGGCATTGGATGATGGTTAGGAGACGCAAAAAAAAAAAATTGGAAAAGGAAGAGAAAGATGAAGATGGGTTTGAGCATTTGGTGATTTTTGCCTGCCAAATCATACTTAATCTTTTAATTTTTATTTTTATGAAGAAATTTGAGAGATATTTTAGATTCTTTTTTAAAATGTACAATATATTAGTAACTATATTTGAGTTGTAACACATGTTGGTGGGGATGTAATTGCAATGTTTCTATCAAAATTAACTATGAGATAGAAGATGGCATGAAATTTTGTGGATAGTGTCTGTCATGAAACTTTATCGATCCTATTGTTATCTATTTGGTTATGTGATGGGGTTGGATGAAGATTGATGAGAAAGGAACAATGCAATAAAGTTGCACAAAACTAATGCAAGGCAAGCTCGGTATATACACATAATTTAGTGTTCTTGATAATGAGAAACTTCTTGGTTAAGTCTTGTTTGGTTGTGAATTAGTAAACATGAAAGATACGTCTAAAAAGCTGCATATGCATAAAATATACTCATTCACACCATACATAACAATTAAATTCCCCTCAATCAAAACACCATGATGATGTATAAATACTTGACATTTAAAAAATGAGTATAAAATAAATTTTGATGGAACATAAGGGTCATTATTGTTATAAGGGATAATGGGGTTGGATATATCATTAATGTTTCAAAGTTGTATGTTCACAAATGCTAGGGTTGGTTCCCTAATCAAGTACTTATTACTTGAGTGTTGCAAAATTATCTAGAAGGGAAACATGTCAAAATAGAATTAAATATGAAACATCACTAAAACGAGCTATATTTTAGATCCAAGGTGTGTGAAAAAGATGATACTAGTGTCATCAATTTGAGCACAAGAAGGGGTTTGATGAATTCCAATAAGAGTGGAAAGATGTAACTAATTTTGAAATGTTGAAGTGAAGAAAAGCTTGATATATACATGTAGCTACATGTTTTGAGATGTGGAAGGGTTTTTCTCTCATTGTTTTAGAGGCAAAAATGTCGGATCAATATTTACAAAATTACATCTTTCACATTGTTCAAAGAATCAAAAGATCAAACATTGGTACATTTATTCACTACCCTCGAACTTTCATAAATATTGTTATCAAAAAGTAGTAAATATATATACATTCTCCCTAATACTCAAAAAACACAAAATAGAGTATACGTTGAGTAGCTCGTTTATAAAAGGAAAAGCATGAAGTGGAAATTTTATCTTAAGAGACAACCTGGAGGGCCTCATATAGATCCATGAGATGTTGTAGATTAGGAATTTAGAAAAATAATAGAACAACTTGACCACCCAAAGGAGAATGTTGGAGAGTCGAGTAAAAGGAGTAAATAGTTGTAACAAGGAACACAACTAGTTATTATCTTCTACCTCCATCTTTTGTTTCTACACATCTCAAGGTCCATGAAGTCCCTTTCTTTATCGTATGTGTTGTTTTTATTATTGTTGTCTTGCCATCATTATGGATAAAAACCCGAGCTCTATTATATCTTAAATAAATAGTGTGAAGAGAATGAACTTGTGACACCGTAGGGAAGCATCGCTAATGTACAATATGAGATGATTCAAATACTCATTAAAAATACAATCTTAATAATCAATATGCGAACATCAATGGTTCGAATATTCATCTATCCATTCCACTACAAAATCCCCACACTCACTATAAAGAGGCTAGGAAAATGGATGTGCGTGTGACTACGGTTGTGTTGATCATAAAATAAGGTCATAAAAGCATCGAGTATCTTCAAAAGAAATATGAATGCACTATAATACATGTGGTTCAAGACCATGGTATTGCAGATCCATTTTGTATGACAAAGGAAGTAGCTTTTGCAAGTAATTTAAAGAAATTTCATATGGCCCATCAACCTAGTAATGATGAGATTTTATATGCAGATCTAAGGGTATTTAACATAACTATAAAAATAGGAAAGGTAGGGATGGATCTAGTGTTAACAAAAGTACACAGCAAAAAGGTTGGTTTGGTCATTGGTAAGGGTAGGGAAACTATAAAGAACTTATACACCAAATCTAAATCTCACATTCGGGTGATTCAAATACTTCTTCATGAGGATGCATCCCTTATTTGGCTTTTTATTCTACCAACTAGCTAACCACCTAATCTTTAGAGAGAATGTTATTGTTTGAAGGTCTAAATCCTATTTTGGATCCTCCAAATCTAATAGATAGGACAAACCCTATTGTTTTGTGTGTCAAAGTGAGACTAGTTTATTTTAAAAATTCCAAGCATAAACACAATAAAATCAACTCTTAGAAAAAGGAATGTAAACTAGTATCAATTTTTTTAACCATAAATAAGAAATAACACCAAACCATAGATGAAGTTTCATAAATAATATTGACCTGTAATTTATACCAAAATGATAGTCCAACATAAACACAATATAATTTAATTATTCTAGCCAAAAGGACCATACAAAATGGTGAAGGTTGATCAAATAATTATGTCCTTTTTCTTTATATCTACATTTTATCATCTCAATATGCACAAGTTTCCTAAAATAGTTCAATGTCATGACACCTCCATCATATCATAGACTAGGAATTTGACCAATACCTCATAAATATATGAAAGCAACAGTGCACATATTTTGTGCCTGTGTGTGATTTTATAGAGTTAATAACAATGTTTATATCTTTAAATGTTTTTAACCTAATAACAAGACCTTTTCCTTTTCACACAGAAGTATGAAATGGTTTGCGTTTTTATAGTGAAATCCATTATTTACTTATTGCTTCCCATAACAGTACCAATAATCTGTAGAAAATTTTCCTTTTCTAAAATGTTGGAACCAGTTTTGCTCTACCACAATAATTTGTCTTGTAAAAATATTGGTCAATTTCGTAATTACTAAATGTTGAAACATACATTTAAGCACACTAAATGGGATTCAAAATTTATTTTTCGTTTGATAATCATGTGCCTCCCTCTCTGCTCGGGATTTAAGAGTTGTATAGTGTAATTTAAGCTAATTTAATGGTTGGTCAGTATTTCAAAGATGATTACTACCATTTGGATAGAGTAATTGGGTAAATAATTTCCAACATATAATCCTAGCCTCTAAAGATATAGTCACTTTTTCATTTGATAATCATGTGCCTCATTTACTATTTAGGTTGTCAAGATTTCAAAGATGATTACTACCATTTGACAAAGAGTAATTGGGTAAATAATTTCCAACATATAATCCTAGCCTCTAAAGATATAGTCATATTGTGTTAAGAAGAGTTAAAATCACAATTGATTTGACTCTTATCATAAAACACTATAGTACTTAATTTCTGCAATGAATTTCAAAGCCAAATGATGCACAAATCTATAATTATTTGATAATCTCTTTATTCAGAGAAGAAATAAAAATTGAAAATGAAATTTTCTTGTGAAATAATTTATGTAAATGTTCAATTTTTCAAGTATAAATTTACATAAACAAATGACCTACACTTTACCTCTGGACTTCTAAGGTCTAAAATGCATGTAAAATTTTGCATTGAGACCACTAAATCACGCTTTGATTTTAATATTTTTTTAGTAGTCGCAGACCTTTTTATTGCTTTGGAAATAAAAGCTAAATAATGTAATTTTTTACCGATTAATAGATCATTTTCATAACAAAATAATAAATTTAATTTTTCTAATCAAAGCTATGTGGCCTATTTTATGTGGTGGATTTGAAAGTTAAATATATGAATTTGTCTGAATTTAACTCCCCAAAATTAAATAAGAAAAATAAAATCTAATTATAATTGACATGGCAGCTTCGATTAAAGGAGGTAATAGAAAAATAACAGAAAATGGAGTAGGAAAATTTAGACTCTTGAAATTCCACAAGAAAAAAAAAAAAGTGAAGAGTTGAACATATCATGTGAAAAATGATCCTAACATTCTTTGGGGGAAAAAATTACAAGGTTACATAGATCTCCTACTTCAATGGTGTGTGATTTGTCATCTATACAACAAGACATATTTTTATACCCTTCTTATATGATATGGAATCTATATTACTAAATAAAGTACACTAAAAGGATGTAAGGAGAGATACAATAGGTTATTCGATTAATGAATTTTCAATATTAATTATCTAATATCCAAATAATGTAATAATCATATGAACTAATGTATGAAACAAGATATGAAATTGAAAACACAATGGGATTAGTGCACAAGTTATATGTTTAGATATGATCTAGGAAGTTTTAGGTGTGAAAACTACTTAAACGAGGACATTTGAGACCGATGATTCTTAGTTCCAAGAATTGTGACTAGAAAATGACCTAGGGAAAGATTGTACAACTATACTAGAACTCTTTGTATGGTATTCACCCTATTGTATGGTCTTGGAACTATTTGGATTCTAGATCTTTAACTTTTAGGGAGTGTCTCCTACCTAGAAATGTTTTTCATTTTCAATCCTATTTGTTGGTCATGTTTCAAATCCCTCTAAATAAAATTTCAAACCATAACAATAGATGAGAAACCCTATAAAAGAAACATTAGTTGGGTTTTGGTCACCCCCTTGCACTTTAATTGTTGGCACTACTTTGAAGAATGCCTCAAACAATATTTTATTCAGCACCTACCATGTGATATTTTAATGAATGTAAGTAGGTATGGAAATCTTTTTGACAATGCATGATTTGAGATCAGATTTTGTTTAAATACTTAGAGAATGGATGTTTGAGTGTTTGTAAATGAGAAAGGTTTATGTGTTAACATAATAAGAAGATTCAAACATATAGCGATTATTTTCCTAATGAAGTTGCATGAGATTTTGTCATATTTAGGGAGCCTATGGGACCTTTTGTAAGTGTAAGAAGGTATCGAGTGTAGTGCCATAGGATTTCAAGGTTAGAAAATGATGTAGTGTTAACTTTCTTATATAGGATTTGGAAGGTAAATTATCAAGAACGAACAACCTAGAAAGAGTAAAGGGCAATCAAGGAATGTTAAATTGAAAGAATAGATGGAGGATATGCAAGTGAAAAATTATAAAAATTGGTCATGACCATATATAAATTGTTGACAAAACTATACAACCTTGAGCAAGGATGATAAACCTAAAAATGGAGTTTTTATCTTCATATCTGGGATTTTTGTATGGATTTTATGAATTGAACTCTTAGAATATGTTGGCATATTAGTGTTTATAATTATCAAATCTATACAATATATTTCAGAATGTATTGATAAGGAATAGAAAGGGTGTGGTTATCTTACAAAGAGTGCATTTTCAAAACTAACGGGTCCAAAGAATGAATCACTAAATTTGAGTGTCTATATTTTCCCTCCTTTAAGTACGAAAAATTATTACACACTCATAGTACAATATACACAAGTGTGTAGACATAGTTTGTATTTTCTTGCAAGTTTCTTCATAAAGTCTTGTTGTGATTTTTTTTGGCATGGTCCATGATGAAACCTACAACACAGAGTGTATTTAATGTCTATAGTAAATAATTTACCTTTAACTCAAATGTAAAATGTAACATGAAATATTTTCATTTGCATATAATGAGATAAAGAGTGTCAAAAGATAGAAGGAATACACCCATTTTTAGTGGAGTGATAAGTTCTCACTCTTTACTTATACTTGAAGATTCATATTGTTGATATTTTTGAAGGATTGGGGTTATTATAGCCCCTTTGTGATAAGGAGATCCATAGTGTTAGGTGCATGCAAGCCAACATTGAAAAGAGAAGAAATAATAAGATTGAAGTACCAAAGCACACAATGAAGGAATAAGACCAAGTATCAAATTCATTCAACAATTTTGATATCTTCCCCTTTAAATGTAAGAGTAAAGGAATCAACTACTTTAAAGAACTTAGCTACTTTGATACCTTTCAAAACCCCAAAACCCAACCGTTTCTAAAAACTTTAGGCCCAATATTTTGTATAAGGACATAGAATTAATAGATAATTAGTTCCTTCATGCCCTTCCTATGTGCCACACAATTAAGTAGAAACTAAAATTAAGATATAATGTAAAAAAATATAAATGAAGAAAGGAGACCCATTCCCCACGATTCCTAAAATTGTAGTTGGAAATGAGGGCTTTAGTGAAAAAGGAGTGAAGTAGTTCACGCCACTTGTAACTAATATGGACTAGGTGATGTGGATTTGAAACTATGTCAAAAACTATTACTTGTAGGTGAAAATTTTGAACTACAGAGAAATTTGATGTGACTTTCCCTAGGAAAAACAATGTGAAAGGTTTATAACTAAGAAATATGTATATTATTGACATGTTCCCTTTCACATTTTCTAAATTTAGCTATTTGAAGTTATTTCTGAGTACTAATAACTTGTTTATAACTCTATGTTAACCTACAATTTTAGTTGTGTCTATTGTAGGTGTATAATATACTCTCATGAATATCCCCTTTTTAGGGCATGTGTGATAAACTATGTTGATCACGTGGCTAAAAATAATAATTATGTTCCCATACACGAGATGTATGATGAGCTATAGAAGAGTGTATGATGCTAAAGAGGTGGCCACCTTGAAGAACCTATACCTGTAAAAGGAGGTTTTTACACATGGTGGAAAGCATTGAGTAAAAAAATTACCAACAAATAGAAAAAATAGATATAAGATAAAATAGTATTAACAATGCATGTATCATAAAATAAGTGCAACATCAATGATTTGGATTCAATTTTATACAAATAGTGTCACATAAAAGGAATAGAGAAGAAAACATGGGACATCTATGGTTTCACAACTAAATAAATGCCCATAGGCCAAAATCAAGGGCGTGCAAGATAGGCATAGAACCAAAACATTGGACACATATAATGTCATGAGCTAAGCGAGGAACATAGGCCATAAGAAGTAAAGAAATCAAATAGTAGCATAAACAAGAAGTAAATATGTATGAAAAATTAGACTGTGAAGATATGATAACATTATACAATTAGTATAGAAAGAGGTATGAGAAGCAGGAGCTATCAACAATGTAAAAGAAACATATGTTAGTATTGTTATCACAAAATATAACATATACACAATATATGGAGTCTAGTATAATGAGGAAGTAAAAAGAAACTATAATAGAAGAATAACACATGTATGTAACATGTATTATAGATGACCCTAGATGTATAGAAATTATGGTAATAGGTTGTCCAACATGTGTCATCATGTCTCATTATGTGTATGTCCTATATCAAACTCTATATACCATGTGAATACATGTGTGTAAAGAGTAAAGAGATATGATATTTATCAATTCAAAGTGACAGACAAGATATATAATGTAAAGTTTGAACATTTCAAAATACATGTATTGGTGTTTCTTTTATATTTTTGTAAATATTTTGAATGTTTTTGTATAGTTTGAAATTACATCAGTAATTTTGAATTGTTAAATTCTTAGTTATGTAAAAAAGAGGGATAACATAAAGAGTTACCTCAAAATAACCTCATAAAGAGTTGAAGTAATTTTAAAAGAGGATAGAAGCACATGATGCAATTATTGAATAGAATGTGATTTTGGTTCAAGTGGTATCATAGTAGGGACTTGTGTCAAACAATTCCCAAGAGAAGAACTAGGTAAAATAGCTTTAGGAATACTATGTGAAGTAAAAGAGTTACACAAATTGATAAAATAGTTAGAACTCTTAGTCATACCTTATGCGCTCAAAATATGCAAAACAGTAAAGAGAGAATGATGAGTTGTTTTATTTCCTTTTTAAACACCTCATCTATTGTATTCTGTTTAGCCAATTATACCCCTGAACTTGTATTTCTTGGTGATACTACTAAAACATTTCCATTATAACTTGAACTCATGGCATAGATATTAGTTAATATAATTATTACTAAATCTTACTTTATTCTATGGGTTATGAGTATGAATTTATTATTTTGGTTCCAATATGATGTTAAATGGTTCTTTTTATAAATGACAACCTTGTTTGCAAGAAGTTGTTATATGAAGAAAATAACATGCAATAAAGGATTCATATGCAACAACTAACATGCAGCTAAAGGAACTCATCCACCGCAAAGAGGTAGTCCACAACAACTAAGATTCATCCAAAAGGACCCATGTACATAAAAGCGTCAACAATGAAAGGAGGTCACACACATACATAAATCCATGATTCTGAGGATCTTTCACAACATGGACACTACACCTAAGCTCACACATGTTAATGAAAGAAGTAGTTATGAGAACAAGAAGAAGACTCAATGCCATTACCTGATTATGCATTACAACTATGATAAATAACTAATTGATTTAACTCATAACTTAATATCTGATTTATTGAATGATCATTTATTTAATTTATGTGATTGTATGAGAACATCTATTGAATAGTTCTATTGCATGCATGTAAGTTTTTGGATTGTTTGGTTAAGGTATTTTACTTAATCTAGCTAGAAATCCTAGTAGGACTCGATCTCTTCACGCCTCTTCAGTAATGGATCTATTGTAATGGAATGTATAAAAAGGATGATTAATGTTGTAAAATAAAATAAAGGGATATACATATATAAATCCATAGATAAACAGGTTGTATTTTTCACTTGTAATCTTCATCCTAATGAAATAAGAATCTGATTTCTCGCTAATTTATTTTAGACACACCCAGGTCCTTTTGAGAGATTAACACCCAAGGTATGGTCCACTTGCAATTTTTAACCCTCTCCTTTTTTTTTTTTTTTTTTAATTCTTCGCATGATTAGGTTAGCAGAAAACTTATTTATTTATCTAAGCTCTGTTTTTACATGATTTCTTATTAGCTATAGTATTTACTTTCAGTCATAATCTAGTTAAATTCTAGTATTGTTATTTCCTAATTTTAGTGACAAAAATTCACCTTTAAACCTCCCAAAAAAATTTAAATGTGCATACAACACTAGCAATATTGAAATTTTACGTCCCTAGGTCTGATAATTAAATGGTCAGTAGATTAATGAACAAAATATTATTTTTGCAATTTAATTTACACCCTCATAAAGACATGTAGTAGAAGATGGAAATGACATCCTATGAGAATCTAAGACACTAAAGGCAATGTGTAGAACCGATGACCTATTGGGATACCTTGGAGGGTTGGAGATGCTAGAGATGGTATGTAAAACCAAATGTATAGAAGGATTCCTATGATTAGTAGAGATGTGTAAAACAAAATTCCTATCCATAGATGCCAATAATTACATCCAAAGAGTGATCATAAGAGGGTTTGGTGGCACAAGCGATGATTATCATGCACTTTTAAAGTAGATTTTTAGTTTCAGGATTAAGAGGAAGATAATTATCAATATTCAATTGGCTATTACTATACAATTACATCTATATCTATAATATATTGTATAAAATTTCTAATATTAACACATTTATAAGATATGGTGAGCAATAAAATTTATCTAATCGTAATAAACATAAGTATCAAATTTATTACTTTAAGGCTTTCTCTCCTATCAATATCAAATACTAGATGGAGAGACATGTGGTTACACATAAGTAATTATCGTAGCATAATGTGTGGAGCACAAGGTAGACATGTAAATTTTCATTTTGTATGTTGTGGAGAAGTAGAAATAACCACAAAAGGATCACTTGGGGTATTAATTTGTTCATCATCATTGATATCAACATAAAATTAAACCTCCCTTTACAATTGAAATATAATTTACAAAATTGTTCATCCGACATATAAAAAAGTTCATAATAATCATATCCTTTGGTATCATCATCTAAATCAGAATATGTAAGTTTTTTTGTAGAAGATTAGAGATATCTATGGAATAAATTATTGTGTTTCCCTTTGATTGGGATTGTGTATGATCTAAATGTGTTGAGGTTGTCTAAAATTTTTGTTCTCAATCAATATTTAATTCATTTTTGGTTGCATAATAGTTGGTATAACATTCGTATCTTTTTTTTTTATTATATGACTCTTATGGTATGTCCAAAGTTATATCATTTAGTATTAGAGTATGCTCATTTAATAGGTGTTATAAATTTTGGTACCCATTGAGATTTTATAACTTGACATGATGGTGTGGTAGAATGCCATGTATAAAAGGAAATATTTCCTTACAATCAAGATGTTTAATTTGGCATTGTAAAACATAGAAGATGTCTCGTTAATTCCTAATAATTTGAAAATGATTGACCATTAATTTTAATAAAATTAAAGTGGGGTTAGTAATGGGCAGGTAAAAAATTGATTACAAAATTATTGAATAGCTTATATAGATTATCATGTTTTCTAGCATTTATTTCAAACTGGGAGTTGTTTTTTGTTTTTTCCTTCGAATTCAATATTGATATTCTCGATCATACATATTGGTTCCTTTATCTAGTACTTTTACTTCTATTTAATGGGAACATGTATCATTCACAATGGGTGTATCATATTTCTTCTTTGTGGGCTTAAAACTAGATTGATCATGATGTGTAAAAACATTATTAACATGGGCATTGAATAATCCTTTAGATGTTTATCTCATGCTCGAGACATGTGATATCATACTCATTTATTGAAATTTAAATATAAAATAATGGTGTGAACCCTGAGTAGAGTCAAAGATAGAATTATATTTACAAATAAGGAGCTAAAATAGTACTCAAAATTGAATCCACATGGGAAGGTTTCATATTATCGTGAATAATTATTTCCTAAACTTGTGTTATGAGAGTGTTTTTGTGTGTCCTGATGGTGTTGAAGAAAATCATAAAATGAAACTTGGTAATTTGTAGCATGGGACAAGATGGATTAAAAATGATATAAGAAACTCTAATCTAGCAATAAAATAAGAATTAGAGCATGAAAGGTTGATTGTGGGGAGATCATAAGATATAAGACCACACCCAAAATGATGTGGAGAAAAACTCCACCATCATTAAGTTAATAAAATAGCCATCTCGTGAAAATAGAAATTGAATTTTATGAAATAGATATGCATTTATTAATTTTTAACATAAAATAAAAACCTCTAAGTATTTTTTCCCAAAAAATCATATTGTCGATTATTCCTATTTATTAAATTAGTGATTTTGAATTTGTATAAATTGTGCTAATAATCGAGAAAACAAAAAGAGGTCTTCATTAAAAAGATAAAATAATAATAATAATAATAATAATAATAATTTCAAAGGAATTTGAAAATACATCAATTATTATTTATATCTATAATAAAAGGTGATTTGACAATTAAGGGCCCTAGAAAGACACCCAAAGGATAGGATTGACCACGAGACCCTAGGGAAATTTGTATAAACCAATGTTAGGGAAGATAATAGATGAAAGTTAGGTGTTGATGTAAATATACATTAAAGATATGAAACGTAGGGAGACTTAGGTTTGAGCCAAAATGTTTGATGGAGAACTTTCACCAAAATGTGTACACCATTATTAGATTATAAGAAATCTAAATTAGTGGATTAAGCAAACTAAAAGCATTTAAGGGGAGATATAAAAGGTTATTATTAATTAACTTCCAACATTAACTTCCAATATTACAACAAGATATTAATACTTGGTACTAATGTGCGAAATAAGGTATGAAATTGAAAACAAAAGGAAATAAATTATCTTAATTGTTTATATATGGATATGGGATGTTTTGGGTGTGTGAATTATTAGAACCGGAGATCTAGTATTATTGAATATTCATTCTAGGAACTTTTACTAAAAAATGACCTAGGGTCGGACCTTACAACTTTAACATGATAATTTTAGTAGTATACAACTTTCTTGGATTCCAACTCTATAATTTTAGGGAGTGTCAAGTACATGCAGATTTACATTATTGTAAAACCTATTTTTCATTCATATTGTGAAAACCTCTCAACATTTTGAATAAGACACCAAACACTAACCATGAATGATAGATCATTTAAAGTAAATTTTAGTTGGGTTTTTGGAGCCATTGTGTACTACCAACATTGGCACTACTCCGAAGATGCCTCAAACTACATGTCATTTTCCACCAATCATGTGATATTTTCATGAATGTAACTACATTTGGAAACTCATTTGACAATTCTTGAGTTTAATTTGGTTGTAACTAAAAGGTATGTTTGAGTTCTTGTAGATGATATTTGTTAATTCCTTGACCTTATAAGAATCTTCAAACTTGTAGTGATATTTCCCTAATGAATGTGCATGATTTTTGTAATATTTAGGTAGCATATGGTACCTTTTATAAGTGTAGGAAGTTTGTGTATGAATGTAGTTCCTATAAATTTGGCTCAGAATTTTTAATACTAGAACACTCAAATTTTAAACATAATAATAATTATATTATTCAATTCATACATGATGTATGTTTCATACAACTAGATTACAAATTATAGGCATTTGAACTCCTACGATGGTGGAGTTAATTCTCATCCCAATCCATAATATCACTCATGTAATCTCTAAGAATCTCTCCACATATTTCTCTTATCCTAAATTGTATTCAACAACCCTAGAAATGCTCCTAAAGACTAGAGAGATGAGTTAAATTTTACATCTTTTGTATGACTATTCCATACAACTCAATGTGAAATTACATTATTATTACACACACATAAATATATTAATATTATCACGTTATATTATTTTCATCTACATATACAAACATAAATCAATTAAATTTTTATATTACATAATTCATAACATTCTGTCTCTTAGTCTGAAAACGGGACACGAAGCACTTAAAAGCATATGTTTTCCAACATATACTAGTCTATAATCTACTACTCATGATCTCTCCTTTAGTGGTCACCTACATACATACTCTCCCTTAGGATTCTTTCAAGCGATCTTCTCACAGGACAACCACATACTTTAGTGATCATCTACACACATGAATTCTCCCATATTCACTCTTTTCACTTCTAATGACATTAGCACTGGAGTATCATTGAAAAGCATAAATCATAGTATCTTGTTTCTCTCTTATTAAGATATATAGTCTTACAGTTCTGCACCTTCAACTCCATATTGCAAAACTTCAGTAGAAAATACTAGAATTATAAATATATGAACATGGCTGATATTATGTTCTCTTTCATATTCATACACCACACAAATAAAAATAAGAAATTATACCACTACAAATGTGAAGTTCCATCACTAGTCGCTGACAAGAATTCGTAGATTGACCTATTATATTTGATTCCCCATTCTGTATTGTATTGTTTCTACTTACATTAAAAAATTAGATTTGATGCTTAACTAAAAAGTGGGTTTCGTGTAGAAGAAAAATGAGTGAATAACACAAAATTTTAATTTATTTTTGACTCTCATGAAACATCTAAATGAAAAATACTAACCATTCAATGGTTATAAAAACCATTAAGATTTAATTATAGGAATTTTTGACCCATTTAAAAACTATATATGATCTAAAAACAAAAGTCTACATGGCTTATACTCTTAATATGAATTTTAATTAAACTTTAATAGTTATAGAGAAAATATTTTGGAGAGAGTATAAAATGACAGCAAAAACTAGAATTTATTATATACATTAGATCTATAGTTATAAATTAATTACCTTACAAAAATATTAGACTAATGTTGATAAAGACAATTATAATCCATATTTTAGAAATTACAAATAGACTTTTAAAAATATTTTCTTTTACCAAAACTTTTCACATGACTTACACAAAACAATTCACACATCTACAAGCCAAATATGATGATGTAAATGTTACCATTATGCATCTCTTTCCTATCTTTCCAACAAAAATGGGACATCAATACTATATTATATGAGTAAACTCTAACCTTTCTTTCGAGAGGTATTTTCCAAATTTTTCTCTCAAAATTCTTCCAACCATCTTTTTCTTCATTTCCACATTTCCTCATGGATAATTTATATGATAACATTTTAAATTTGGTTCATATGTTTGTAATATAAAGATACTCAAACATGAAAAACAAGAATAATTATATTCTCTAATTCATAGGATGTATGTTTCATATAAAGAGATTACATCTTATAATTATTTGAACTCCTAGAATGGTGGAGTTGATTCCCAACTAAATATCTAATATCACTCATGTAATCTCCTAGAATATTTCCTGTATTTCTCTTATCCCATTTCTTACTCAAAACTCTAGAAAAACTCATAAATACTAGAGACATGAGTTGTAGTTTACAACTCACATACAATTGTTCAATACAAGTTAATAAAAGATTGTATTATTATTTCACGTATACAAATAAATTAATATTATCAAACTCTATTATGTTAATATAACCATAAAAATATATATCAATTCAATTTTCACACTACATAATTCATAATACTTGAGATAGCGTTTCCAAATTAATTAATGGGGCGTGTTAAATTGCTTATATAGGGTTCTAAAGGTAGCTTATCAAAGAAACACCAAGACAAAGGGAGTAAAATATGCATCAAATATTGTGAAAATTAATATAAAGTGGAGCATATGTTGGTGGAAAATCATAATAAATAATTCAAAACCATATATAAATTCAAGACAAAATTGTACAAACTTTGACTAGGATGAGAAACCCGAAAACTAGATTTTGCATCTTGTTATTTTGGATATTTTTATGGACTCTATGCATTGATCTCTCACAACATCTCATCATATTACCGTGTATAATTATGAAATCTATGTAATATATTTTGGATGTACCAAGAGGGAATAGAAAGGGTGTGTTTATCTTTGCAAGAGTGCATCGTAAAAACCATTAGTCTCAAATAGTGAATTGACAAATTGGAGTGACTACACATGAACCATCTAATGGCCTTTAAACTTATAAGGACTCAAATTTCAATTTTCTACTATATTCATGACTAATTAATTGTTTTTTTCAATATTAGTTCCATTCAAATATTGATGTCAACTATCATAATGAAAAATATCAAAAATAAAAAGTAATTTCCAAGGCCTTCTTAAAATAGAAATTATATTTTCATATCCTACAATCATCAGAGTTTACGAGGCCACACAACCTTAGGGAAATTTATCAAATATTTTTAATTCTTGTTTCTTTCATATTCAACAATCATTGTAATTTAGGAAGACATATGACATTAAGGAAATTTGTCAAAATATTTACATGCCTCCATATTTTTTATACATATCTACCAAGACATATGTAGTTAGAATATTTGTGAAAAGATACTTATCCATAATGATTTGGTCTATATTCATGATCCGGTATAGAGTAATTACATACCAATAATTACTCATTAATAATTTACCCAAATCGGTTACAAATATATAGGATTGCATACTTTTTTTAAGGAGATACAACAACCTATCCTTATAACTAAGAATATTCTATGTGTGTGGTTATAACTACTATTATCCACAAAAATATATTACAAGTTATATAATAACAACTCATTTACAATTATATCCTAAGAAAAATTAAACTAACCCATAAACATGGAGCACTAACATATGAATTCCTAACATTCCCCTATTAGTGAGAACATGATAGAAAAAATTTACACACTCATCCGTAGTATGTTGACCCATATGGCATGTTCAATTATGTGACTCATGACCACGTTAAAATTGAAAGGATCTCTCCTTCCATGGTTTTAAACATGCTTACAACAAAACCTCGATGTGAACAAGCCCCATCAAATGTCCACCTAGTGTGGTTTTCTTACTCTCCCACAAAACTTTTCAACATCCATGAATTGTCTTAGATTAGGTGTTATTATTTCTCTGCAACATATTTCCATCATAAGGTTACATAGGAAACATAACTCACTATTACCAAGATAGTAAATAATCCTCATACTAGCAAATATTTCACAAATTACATCCATAACAACAAAATTTTCCTAATTGATCACTACGACTCGATCTCAAATAACATAGGAAATTGTCGTTTCCATTGGAAATTTCCCTTAACTCTGTTTGGAATATAATGGAAATGGAAAATTAGTGTCATGTTCCACCCGATAAAGTGAAATTTCCATTTAGGAACACTGAAAAGAAAATCACATCGAACTACAAACTATTTTCTTCTCTTACTTATGGTTATTTTTGTACATGATCACCATTTCTCACTTTCGAACATATTAACTTATCAGTCATCTTCCAATGAAGCGTAACATTTAGATGATCTCCATAGTTAGAGGATATCCATATTTAGAGGATATCTATAGCTAGTTGTCTTCCTATACACTAATTTTCAATATTAACAAAATACACAACTCAAAGCATAATATTTCTTAAGGAAACCTGGAATAAAATAATCATGTAAAAAAATCATCGACACCACTACTTTGTGTGGCCCAATTTTTGTAGCTGATGAGAGTTTTTTGTTCGACCTCCAACCTCTAATTCCTTCATCCTCAATTAAATATTCCACTTATCTAGTGGATGGGAACACCATATAAAAATTGTATTATCTTCTATCGACGCATCTTATCAACCATTTTTTATTTAGATTTGAAATTCCTAAGTGGGAGTTAAGGAGGCATCCCCATCGTGATCAATGGGTAGCGCCCTTAAAGGGTTTTGGGAAGCATCACCATAATGTATGCCACACGTTGAGTGGAAATCCCTCAAACCTAAGCACATTTTCCTTCCTTTTTGATCTTTAAAATTTGACCATAAATGTAATCTTCTTCATTTTATTTCCCCCAAAATTCACAACTCTCAACTCCATAAGATAACTATATTGGTATAGCAGATTTACACATTAGATTTCTTCTTGATAATAATCATGCTAATACAATGGCTATTATATAGCTAGGAATGTTGTTGAACAACTTCCTATAAAATAGAAGTATACAAAACAATAACCTTCCATACTAATATATTGTTATACATTTTTATAACAATATAAACATTAACAAATTATAATAAACCATGTGAATACTAATTCCTAACATTCCCCCTTAGTGTTTACATGGTAGAAAAACATCCACACACTCAACTGTAAAGATGCTCACCCCTGTGGCATGTCCAACTCTCGTGACTCATGACCTTGATCCAAAAGAAAGGCTCTCTCCTTCCAAAAGAAAGGCTTACCACAAACCTTGAAGTGACAGAACCTCATATCAACTCCGACCTCGTGTGGTTTTCTGATCCTCCCACAAACCCTTTCAAGATCCATGAACCGACTTACTCATTATTTTCACCACTATGCTTATACATCGGGATTATGTAGGAAACACAACTTAAATCACAAAACGCACAATAGAAGATATAATGAAAAAATTTCACATTACTTCCTATGAGAATCGTAATGTTCTTAATTGCATAATCGCTGCCATTTCTTGAAAATAGAAAACTACCATTGCCTTTGGAAGCTTCCTTGACTAAGTCATTTTGGGTGCGTAAAATGGAACATTGGTATGTATTCCCCCACAATGTGAAATTCCACTCAAATAGATACTTAAAAGAAAATGCATCAAGAACATACTCTAATGGATCTTGCTAGTTAGGTCTTGCCGCACATGGTCACTAATGCTAGTGAAGGTATTCTCCTAGTTGACCATCTTCAAATGAAGTACGGCAATGAGGACCAAGTCACTAGGATCACCGATAGGTCATCTATGCTCCAACACAACTTTCTTTCCAACATCCATCAAATACCAAACAAAACAGGAACTCGGAAAAAGAATCACACCAAGCTGAAATTCACACCACACAATCAATTCAAAAACAATTACTCACACCGCACACCATATGCCACCATCATTCAGTCCCCTCACTTGCTGGGCAGGATCGATGACAGAGGTCACTATTTAACCTCCTTCCTCCGATGCCTCCTTCCTCCATCATGACACTGCTAGCTCAGTGAAATGTGAACATGAAGCTCAAATTTATATACCACAATCAGACGTCGGATTCCACCGAAAATGCGTCCCGTGAGGAAATTTTTTTATTTATTTTTGGACTTTTACAATGACACGAATTTTGACTAAAAAAATGACAAAAAATAAATATCCTAAAATCACCCATTTAACTTTTATGAACAAAAGACTATGACTTGTCAAGAAGACATACAATCTTTACGATGGATGCAAAACATATTAAAAACTATACCAAATATTTCACTTGTAAAATAAAAAGACACCTATTATAAAAACATAACCAGACCCTTCTAAGATTATTAATAAACAAGTGAAAAAACACATTACCTAAACACGTTTTCTAATGGAATGTATACGGTGGAGTAATAAATAAAACTTAAAAACAAGACAAGGTACTACACAAAGGACTACCATGACAAAATAGATTTTTTGATTGTCAAACTTTACACATACACGAATGAGGCGAGAGAGGTGTTATTAAGAAGCCCTGACCACGTCCTCTTTTGCAGTCAACAATGATCAGATATAGATTGAAGCTGGAATCCCTCTTTCAAATCAATTCGAATTGTCATGTAGAATTCGTGCACTAATTTTGTAAATACCCCATGAGGCTCTGCTCCAAACCAGGGACGTTGTTCCAGATGCATTGAACACGTCTTTTTGCTACGTGAAAAAAAATGAATAGCAGCTAACAAAGAAATCAACTCTTGGATCCGCTATGCACACGAACAAATCTTCTCTGACACTGATCAGATCTATACAAAATAATATATCAAACCCGAGCGTTGGATTTTCCTTTTCACCCAAAAAAATGTCTCATGACGAGCTTAGATGCAAGACTACCAATTCAAAAGAGAAACAATTGATTTCTTCGTAAACGAGATCTGTAGCATATGTAAAATGACCAGGTGGGAGTCGTTGTTGATGTAAAGCCAAGATTATGCAATTATATCTCCTCCGAAATCTAATACAGAATGCAGCGAATCAAGCCATGAAGACTCGAGTAGGTAGAACAAAATATGATATATATATGTACCAACAGAAAATAATAAAATCACAGACTCCAAGATCTCAGAGAATCTCATAACTCGGGGCAAGCATGGATTTGCATAATAGCCCCTTCACAGATTTAATAGATCATTGATCGCTCTGATACCAAATATTGGTATAGCAGCAGATTTACACAATAAAACAATAGATTTCTTCTTGATATTAATCATGCTAATACAATGGCTATTATATAGCCAGGAATGTTGTTGAACAACTTCCTATAAAATAGGAAGTATACAAAACAATAACCTTCCCGTACTAATATATTGTTATACATTTGTTATAACAATATAAACATACTAACCAATTATAATAAACTAACAACCATGTGAATACTAATTCCTAAATGATTAATTTTTACTGGACCTAATATAATATAAACTAATATTGTTTACAAAAATTATAAAGACAAACCGGTTTGATTAACATGTTAAAGGAAAGATTCAAATTCAAAGTCTGAAAATTCCAAATGCCAAGAGCATGTGAGAGTTACATCTAGTTTTGTAGATTGTAGAGAAATTACACATCAACAATTTTTTGTTAATATACTAATTAAATTAGGTACAAATATATAGGCTTACATAGACCTAGTTTGAGAGGATACAACAACCTTTCCTTCTAACTATTAATATTCTAAGTGTGTGGTTATAACTACTACTATCAACACAAATCTATTACAAAGTGTATAACAATAACTCATTTACAATGATATCCTAATAAAAATATTTAACTAACCCATTAATATGGAATAGTGACTTATGAATTCCTAATAATCCATACCATTTTTTACATCTCCTATGTTGGAACAGGTTGGGATTATGAAAGAAAAGGTAAACTAATCAAATTGGACACATATTGGTTACATTTGGAAATAAAATTTCATTTATTTGTGAGATCTCAAGGTTTGGTTATCCCATTCATAACAATTTATCACACTATAATAATTAGACAAAACTAAATGGGTAATAAATAAAAGAAAAAAGTGTTTAAGGACTCGAATTTAATCGTAAAAAAATACAAATGTTTTAGATCTAATTTTTTAGATTTCTACAATTTTCCAAGAACATGACTGGGCTATAATATTTATGAATCTTATGAAATATGGTTGTGGAAAGACTAGATTAGTTAAGAAACTTAATGGAAGGGTGATGGTACTGTGTATTTCAAGAACCCAATATGAGGTAACAATTGCTTGCATTCAATGTCAATGGATGAAAATTTATAATGAACTAATATGATATCTAGGATAAAAATTCATGTAGAATATACATTTTCCTTTTTCATCTCACTCATGTCAAATTCAAATACTTGGATCCATGTTGTTTTCTATAATGACTATATATATATATATATATATATATATATATATATATATATTCTAGGAACATGGTGCCATGTATTTTATTTGTTAGATACCATACTATTTTTATAAGAAGGTTTGAAGAATAGAATCCTAGACATATTCTTTCCAAATTTTCTTGAGAATTATTGACAAGATCTTTCACAATAGGGAATACCTCAAACATAAACATATCCATCAATATAAAATGTATGTTTATAATAACCACATTCAAAAATATAATGTGAATATTACCATTAGTAATTCATTAATACAAGTCCTAAATTATGGTTATCACTTACTTAGAGAAAATCTATTAAGAACTAATGATTGTAAAATTGAAGGAAAATCATTAATATAATTCCACATTCATAAATATTTTGAGTAAAATAACAAATAAAACTTATTATAAAATAAATTTCCACTAATTAATATAGGTTCAATTTTTTTAGTAACTCAAAAGGATGAAAATATATGCAATGGCTTGGAGCTTTCAAAAGTGAGGATGTAACACAAGTCGAGTGCTACCAATCAACCTCTAGGGAAAGTTGTAAACTCTCCACTCGCACACACTATGGGTAATTTAGTAAATTAAACCATGCTTTGGACGTGCTAAAGCAAAGACTCGAGACCAAGTGAGCCCAACCTTAGGGGAGATATAAGTTCATTTTAATAATAATTTATTTTTTGAGACAAAATTGTTACAAATGTAATTTTAAACATAAAGATTAAGTGATAAACTAATTGATAATTTTTAAATCACTCAAATTTTAATATTAATGGAAAATTATGTAGATAGTTTTGGTAGTGTGTTTGTTTTTATAATGTTTATGGTCGATTCAAATCTATTTAAACTAATTAAATAACTAACATATCTATTTTATAAAATACATATACGAATGATGGGAGATATCATTATAAAGGTGCATATTCCACTAAGGTTTAAAATCCAATATAGAATTTCCTCAATAATTATATATCTCGACATCTTTGAGATAAATCTTTATTACTTAGTTATGCAAGTTTAGTCATTTCTCACTTGTATTAGCCAAAACAACTAGATAAGCTTAGTGAGCTAAGTGAGCCATGGTGAGATTGTTGAGGTAAAGAATTTCTAGTAATATATATTATTAATGAGTTTTAAGAAGGGATGATAGTAAAAAAATAGCAAAAATGATTCCTTATTCAAGGATAGTTCATAAGAAGACTAAACTCATTTTAGATCCCAAAAAAATAATCAAGTCAATCAAGAGTGATCCATCAGTAGCATCATTCTCATCAAAGGCATAGATTTATGTTTCCCCAATGGAAAAGAATTCCCACAATGAACAAGAAGTGATATTCCATCAAGTTTATGAAAGTCATATGGAATGCAACATCATGTCAACACTGAGGAGACACTTCCATGGATTCAATAAATGCTTGAAAGTGATCCAATAACATGGCAGCAATTTGTCATGCCCGACCTTGAAGTAATCTCAAGAACCTTGAAATCCAAGGTAAGAAAGAAGGAAAAGAAAACTTTTGGCTTCTTCAAGGGCACCTCAGTAGCCAATATGTAGAATTTTCTAGGCCTAAGAATGTATATCCTATGGAGGATATGAATCCATTAGAATATGAGTTTATCCACATCTCATTGGGTTAATCATCACTCGAGGGTTATTCTCATCTATTTAAGGAATAATCTTCCCACCTCCTTGATTGAAATGAAGAGTGTAAGAGAACAATTGAGAAATTGGAGGAACATGTAAACAAAATTTTTGCTCACAATCAACATTTCTTCATGCTTGATTCAAAACATTCACTCCCCATGGAAGACATTTCTATGATAAGTGTTGTTAAACCCAAAGTGGTCAAGAAAGCACAAGGTTATATTATGCAGAGAAATAACATAATGTTTCTTGAGGATCAATGTTGGGAACTCTTGCACATAAAAAATGGGTTGCACTTCTAATGGAGATTATAACACTTCATAACTATCAAGAGAACGAATTACAAGGAAAAAAATTACAAAAAATAAAGTAGAGTGTCTAGCATGCTCATAAATCATAATGAAGGGGTACATATAAGAGTATTGTGTAGCACTTGTGCATGACATGTGTACATGACCCTATGACCTATTCACCTATAACCAATTCAACTATGACCTATTCTCACTAAGTTAAATGACTAACCATCTAGGTTGACAAGACGTTGAATGACGACAAGTCTAGTCATATACACCAAAACCCCACCTTCATCAAAGTTGAGGTAGAGGTCATGGAAAGTCGTAATGAAAGATAACTCTCTTAGAAAACTAAGAAATATTTGTCAATAGGATCGGACCACTAAGCCCGATAAGGTACCCATGTATAAACAACATCCTCTTGGAAGAATAGAAAGAGAATAATGGGTCCCGATAACTAGGCTTGATGAGGTACCCTTTACAATAAGGATCTCAAGTAATGGATTAGAAACCCCTAGGGGAAAACATCCACTCGAAGAGATAAAATACTCCCTAAAAATCTAAGAAATATGTGTCAAATGAGTCCCGAAAACTAAATTCATAAAAAGGTATTCATGTAGAAACTCGAAATCTTTCTCGAAGAAGAGAAGATAACTAAAAATCCCGAGGAATATGGGCTTTTGTAGAAAAACCTCACCCTAAGAAGATACTACAAGTTAAGATACTTTTCCTCAATGAAGGGTTTGGTAAAAATGTCTATAACCATATTAGAAGTATACAACTCTTGGAAGTCACCAAAAAGAGCGTCGATGATGTGATCTTTCATATATAGACCGAGGAAGGTCCATCTGCATTTAATAATGTTTCCACCCTTAGGAATAACATAAATGGTGTACTGAAATTCCACCCACTCCACGAAGGACTTGGAACAAAGTAGTACAAAGAGCTCAAGCTGGTCCACAACTAAAGTATGACACCGGCTATTAAGAAGGTGCTCAAGAAAATAAGGTACTGCCACTGAAGTAGAATTGTTAGAGTATGGGTATGGAACATTCACTGAAATAATGTCCATAAGAAGTGAAGGCACAACAACCCTCACAATGCTAGAATAATAATCCAAAAGAAGAGGTGGATAAATAAGGATCTCTAAAAAATTATAAGAGACAAATATCCCAAAGGGGCACTCATAGAAAATGAGATGAAAAAATCCTCTGAAGTGTAAATGTGTGAAGGCTCGGTAAGAGAAACTCTTTGTATTATAACATAACTAGGCTCTACGAAAAGACATCTAAGGTCCTGAAAATACTCATCCTAAAAATGTTGCTAAAAAAATAAAAGAGAAATGTCTAACAAGTATGAATATTCAAGACAAGAAGTAGGAGGAGTAAAGGGTGTAATGAAAGTACAAGGATTTGAAAATGAATTCCTAGTGCCCGACATGTATAAAGAGTGGGTTCAGCATTCTCTGAAGGTTGATCGAGAGAAGAAGGGGATGTATTCTCATCAATACTCTCATTATCTAAACTAGAAGAATAAATCTCTTCATCATAAATATGAACAAGAAAATATGTGTCAATAGAACTATCATCACATGAAGTAGGTGTGGAAATAGATGTATCGTATGGAGCAACAACGAAAATCTCAGTAAAAGAGTCTCAAAATAAGGACTAAATATTGTTCCAAAATATGTGAGGACACTCTATGTGTGTCACATGATGGTGAAGAGACATGGAAATGTGCATCAAAAAAATACCAAGAACCATGTCACAAGTGTTATTCCAACCATTGAGTTGATATGAATCACTAGGAGAATGTGCTTGTCCAGCCAAGTATGGGTAGAGATCTTGTTTAATGATAAAACATTCCATGATAAAACACTATAATGCATAATTATCCCTACCAAGAAGAAGTGGAGGAGGTTGAAGATGTTGTATGGTGATTTTAGTTTCCTCAATCTAATAATATTAAAGTCTCGAGTAAAAGAAATCATTTTCCTAATGTGGATGATCATAGAAGCTTGTGTAGAAGTGACATTAAATTGCTAGAAACAACAGATGATGGAGGATCTCTATGCTAGAACAAAGGAATCTATAGTTGTTACTAAAGGAGAAAATCAAGATCTGAAGCAAAATGAAAAGTGAGTGAAAGGTCAACCAAAAATTATTGTGGAGGGAGTTAAGGAGAACTATGATGAGATTAATACTAAATTTAAAATGAGCGTAAAGAAAAATATGTATGGGTGAATCCTCAGTAAAAATAAGTATTGCTAAACTCATTGTCCTAATGGATGTATGATCATCGGAAGAGCCATACACGAATAAAGGAGAGTCAAAATCTCCATGTAGATCCCGAATGAAAGTCCAAGCTCTATGAGGAGAATAAGTGAACTCTAATTGATGTTGAATGTTTTCCAGTATTGTAAGAAAAATAAGTCCATACGTCATATCACTCATATTCACCTAATCATTATGTTGAATGCAGTCAATGGGTTCAAGTCCAATCCCAAGAAGATGGGGTATCAAGTCATGCATAGTGAAATGATCAAGTATCTCCATCTTCCATTACAAGTAGTTTTCTAAATCTAGTTGACCACGTAGGAGGAAATTTGAAGTCCATGACAAGAGAATCTTCAAGGAACACTAGTTCAACCCCTTATTTGTGACACTTTATAAACAATGTGTAGGTTACAATCAGGTGCATTCACACAATGTGAAAATTTCAATCACTCACCTTGTAATCAATGTAATAATGCGCAAGTGGATACCACAACATGTTTCATAACCCCAAGCAACACCGTAACAAGCACAATAAAAGATGAAACGGGAAGAGGAGAAAAAACTAAGCTCTTAAATGAGAAAAAAAACTAGAATGCAAAAAGGAGGTAGAGACACAACCACCCCGCAACAATAATATAACCCCTAATTTCGGAACTTTATAGTTTAATGCATTGATACAATCTTGTGCAAGTGTACGTCATGAAACACTTGGTCACTCACCTTGCAAACATTATATTTATGTGAAAAAGAGGAGACCACAATCAAGTTTCATTAATCGTAGCAAATCGACACCCTAAACAAGTAAAACAATCTAAAGAATAAGAGAAGGGGTGAAATCAAGTTCCTTTGGGAGAAAAAGTGTCTCACATCGCAGAAGAAACCCCCTTATCGCAAGATCATGGTGGATGCGTGCACTAGTCCGCAAGAAATAAAAAGGGTGATTACAATGCACAAAATAGGCTCTAGACGAGTCCTAAATACCTCCAAGATGTTGAAAAATCTCTCGGAAGACAAAAATGGCTAGGAATGGTGTTGCACACTCTAACACACAATCAGTAGAAAAAATCGACAATAATGCTAGAAATTGACCTATTTGCAATGTACAATTTGGCTAATTTTAAAGCAAAAAAAGACTAAAAGTTAATAATAACTTTAGATAAATGACTATTTTACTAGCCAAATGAGAGAAAAAAGACTCTTATGAAAATCTTTAATTAAAAAAACAATTAGATTTTAAATTATTAATAAAAACCTACTTAGATTTAAAAACAGACTGTTTAAAAATACTTGGATCTAAATTTAATTAAATCTAAAAAGGTGCCTAACATATAATTAAAACACCATTTATATTAAAATAAACAACCTTAAAATTTGAAACATCCCTCTTTATTAGGTTTATGTGGCCCCATTTTTGATAACTCGATGAGATATTTTTGTTCCACCTCCAACCTTTAATGCCTTCATCCTACATTAATTATTCCTCTTATCTAGTGGATTGGAACATGATATAAAAATTGCATCATCTTCTATCGATGCATCTTATCCACCAATATTTTATTTAGATTTGGAATTCAAAAGCGGGTGTTTTAGGGGAGGCATCCCCATCGGGTTCAACGGTATCATCCCTTATACGATCTCGAGGAAGCACCGTGAGAATGTAGGCTATGGATGAGGGAAAAATCACTCGAACTCCGAGCACATTTTTCTTCTTTTGTGATCTTTAAAAATTGACCACAAATGTAATATTCTTCATTTTACTTCCCCAAAAATTCACAACTTTTGAATCCACAACATGAATATACTTTAGCATGTTAGTGTAGGTTATTATTTATCCTTTTATTTATTTATTAGGATAATTCTTAGACTTGTGTTAGCCCTACACTTGTTGGGTTAGCTTGCTTAGGTGTACTAGTTGTGTGGAGTTAGCTTACTTGTCTTTTGGAGTTAACTTAACTACCAATATCAGTTAGTGGGAGTTCTTCACCACTAATTTAGGTAGTAGTTGACTTCCCTCCTCCTATATGTACATCTTTTTTATCAATAATTCAAGTCATTCTATTGTAATGTATTAAGCATTATGGATTATGATGGATTTCCATATATGGTATTTTAGCTCTTCTGCTTTTTAAAATATAATGTGGTGTGCTATTATGATCCGAGATCACGGCTTGGAACAATATTCTTTTCATTTCTTTCATGGTATCGAGTAATAGAAGATGTAGACATTCATCTCGTAAGTTTTTCTTGCAAGAGTTTATTTCTTCACATATTCATATTTCATTAGCACTTTTTCATAGCATGCATTTTTATGCAAAATGGAGTGCACCATTGGATTTGAAAGGTTCCAAAACAATAGAATCGAATTTAAACTCGAAAATGTTGTGAGACAATCAAATCAGATATAGATCTGCACCCTATGGGTGCATTCTTTTATCCATTGGATATAAGCGTGTACCTTCCAGATGCATTCTTTTACCCTCTGGGTATTTCAGTTTTGGATGGAGTCTTTTATCCACTGGACGCATATATGTACCCTCTCGATGCATTCTTTTATCCATTGGATATAAGCGTGTACCTTCCAGATGCATTCTTTTACCCTCTGAGTATTTTAATTTTGGATGCGATATTTTAATCATTGGACTCGATCCATGTACTTATGGGTGCATTATTTTATCCATTGGATATAAGCGTGTACCTTCCAGATGCATTCTTTTATGCTCTGGGTATTTTGGTTTTGATGTAGGCTTTTATCCACCGGACGCATAGATCCGCACTGGGTGCATTCTTTTATCCATTAGATATAAGCGTGTACCTTCCGGATGCATTCTTTTACCCTTTGGGTATTTTGGTTTTGGATGTATTATTTTATCCACTGACAAAATCTGTACCCTCTTGGTGCATTCTTTTATCCGTTGGATATAAGCATGCACCTTCCGATGATGCAACCCTCTAGATATTTTAATTTTGGATGCGCCTTTTATCCACTGACCCAAATTTGTACCCTCCGAGTGCATTCTTTTATCCATTGGATATTAACGTGTACCCTCCGAACGCAATGATTTACCCTCCGGACATTTAGGTTTTGGGAGTAGGCTTTTATCCTTTGGTCGCAAAACATTTATTATGTGGATGCACTCTTTTATCCTTTGTACATTTGGGTGTCACGTGTACCTTTTAAAAGATCAACATTAAAATATTATTTTGATAGCAAAACCTTATAGAGCTCATAACTTTTGATCCGTGGCTTGATTAAGGTGATCTTTTGTTTGAACTTGTGTAATTTTTCAAGATCTATGCATTGGTGAAATTTTAATACACATATTTTAAATGTAAAAGTTACTATTACTCATTATAATATTTACATGCACTCAATTATAAAGTGCCAAATCGGGAGGGTGTTGTCATCACTTGTGGACGCAATTTCGGTTGAGCCCGATGTCCTAACTTTTGGGTATTGTATTTTTGTATCTATGGGTGTATAAATTTATATCTCTCTTGTTTATTGATTTAATTTGGATATATATTTTTGACACCTTTTTTCGGCATGTTAACAATCTCTATTATGGGGGAGCTATTCTAGTGGAGCCTAGTGTTAGTTTGTCAATGTTCGAGTAGTTGATTTTGATTTTGTACCATGTTTTGAGACAATCAAATCTGGATGTAGATCCGTACTATATGGGTGCATTATTTTATCCATTGGATATAAGTGTGTACCTTCCGATGCATTCTTTTACCCTCTAGGTATTTCAGTTTTGGATGCAGCTTTTTATCCACATGACAAAGATCTATACCCTCTGGATGCATTCTTTTATCCATTGGATATAAGTGTGTACCTTCCATCCACATTCTTTTACCCTCTGAGTATTTCAGTTATGGATGTAGTCTTTTATCCACCGGACGTAGATCTATACCCTATGGGTGCATTCTTCTATCCATTAAATATAAGCGTGTACCTTCGGGATGCATTCTTTTACCCTCTGGGTATTTCGGTTTTGGATGCAGTCTTTTATCCAATAGACGCAGATATATACCCTATGGGTGCATTCTTTTATCCATTAAATATAAGCATGTACCTTCGAATGAATTCTTTTACCCTCCGGGTATTTTAGTATTGATGCGCCTTTTATCCACTGGACATAGATTTGTACCCTCCGGGTGCATTCTTTATCCATTGGATATAAGCATGTACCTTCCGATGCATTCTTTTACCCTCTGGGTATTTTAGTTTTGGATGCAATATTTTATCCACTAGACGCAGATCTGTACTTCTAGGTGCTTTCTTTTATCCATTGGATATAAGTGTGTACCTTCCGTATGTAATCTTTTACCCTTTGGGTATTCTCGTTTTGATGCGAGTCTTTTATCAACTCGAAACAAATTTGTACCCTCTTGGTGCATTATTTTATCCGTTGGATATAAGCGTGTACCTTTCGGATGCATTCTTTTACCCTCTCGGATATTTCGTTTTGGATGCGCTTTTATCCACTTTGACACGATCTGCACTTCTCTGGATACATTCTTTTATCCATTGATATTAACGTGTACCCTCTGACATTTAGGTTTTGGGAGCAGGCTAAGTTGATGGACAAATATAGGTCATCCGTGGACGCTCATATTGCAAAAACAAAGTGAAATCTCAACTTGTAGGGATTATTAGCTATACATGCACTCTAAATTAGAAAAAATTATATAAATATGAATCGTAGCATTCGGAATCTAGTTTCTAAAATACTAATTTTTGTAAAAACGGACAAGTTTAGCTATATTAAACACTTAAAATTATATGACTTACTTTTTTTTTTTTTAAAACTTATAAGATTGTAGTCCGTTTGCCCGCATTTTGGATGACCAAATCTTGTTATTTTTTTTTTTCCTTTGGTGAAAAGTTAGATGTAGTTGTCTATCTTGGGATGGATTTTATTTTGTATTTTTTTTAGCAATATTTTTTTTTTTATGATTTTTTCCGTGAAAGTGGTCTGAAAATATTTAGAAAATGGAGCGCTTTCCGTTTGCCCGCCATAACTATATCAAAAAATATCGAAATCAAATTTTTTTTTTTTTTTTTAAGGTGCATAGAATTTGTCCACGCTTGGGATGGTATAATTTTTATCATATTTTGATAAGCGAAACAAAAGTTACAGTCTTAAACGTAGACATGAACATTCACGGGAAAAAATGTCTTAAGGACCTATTGTTAGTAATAAATTATAAAATGATATTTATCTTATTCTATTCACTTTAAAAACAATATTTTTACAAAGCTAAGAGTCTACCCTACGTGATGGCACCATTTTTGTGAAATGTTTTTCAGTTTTTTAGCATGGTTCAAGTCTTTGGAAGAGCAGATTTGAGGTTTTTTGATCTTTTGCACTTCATAATGACCTTCCATAGCTTTGGTCAGGGAAAACAAAGATTTTCCGAGGCTAAGGTTCGCAAAATAGCTCCGCGATCGCGGTTTTTTTAAAAACTACTAACGCGCGAAAAGCGCGGTTTATAAAGCGCCAAGCGGTTTATAAAGCGCCGCGTTTATAAAGCGCGCATTACATGCGTTTATAAACCATATTTACACACATCCCAACGTCCGAATTACCATGTGATTTTTACTCTCTGACCTTACCGCATTTAATTATCACAAATTCTCGTTTTTTCCGTGCACGTTTTTTTTATCACCGAAAGCAAAACATCATGGGAGACAAAAAACGAAGTCAAAAAAGGAAGTCATTAAGTAAAAAAACACCAAACGAATTAGAGGCCAACAAAATTGAAAATGCTGAGCGGATGCGGAAACTTCGTGAATCTAGAAGAGGTTCATCTTCAATCCCAACTACTGTAAGCAATGAAGAACTAGGTAATGTTTCTACTGTCAATGTTGAAGTTGAATTGAATACTCGTGATGAAGAAGTTTTTATCACAATGTCAAGAAGAATTAAATACTCATGATGTAGCAAATGTTGAAATTGAAGGAGAAAATGAAAATGTGAATAAGGAAATTCATGTTGAAACTGTAGACAAACAAAATTTGACAAAAACACCTCCTAGGATTTTACATAAGAAACCTAATTTTTTGATTGAAATTGATGAAAACATTTTGAAACCAATGTCTGACAAACTTTCTGAACGACAAATCAGAAGAAAAGCTAGTGAAATTTGGGATAATCATTTTGAAATTTTAAATGATTCCCAAAGATGTCAGTTGTTGGTTAGTTTGATGAAATTGATTAAAATGAGACCTACATTAAACACCTTAGGATTGACAACATCTAACATACGTGGTCAAACCTCTACAATTGTTGAAAACCTTCATGATGCATATCACACTGTTGGTGTAAAGAGACGCACTAGGGATAGTAATATTGTGCGCGTCCGTGGTACTTGCTACTAGTGTTGTAAGTGAATCAATAAAAAACAACGCTTGATTACGCAAAACAAGTCGAATGTCAGCAAGTTAATCGAAAAACTCTAATGAAAGCAATCAAAGACGTAATATCCTTCAAATACTCAATAATGTCGATTTTTGGGCATTTTCTGCTAGAGCACCGCGTAAGGACAAAAATAATTCTAATGCTATAAGAGAAGTTGTTATTAAATTTTGGCATGATAACACTAGAGTTTCACCTAATACAAGAGATGTTATAAAACGGAGAGTTGGTTCTACTAATCGTGAACCACATCCAAAGCATTTCTTAGATATGACTCAAACTCAATTTTTTCGTAAGTTTGAACAAGAGAATCTGGAAATTAAAATTAGTCAACGTTTTTTTGAAATGTTGAAACCATTCTATGTGAAAATCAACCATGCTCGCACCACTTGTTGTTGTAGGCAACATGTTGAATTTGCAATGCATTATGCTAAATTTTTACGTATTCGTTCCATTTTTCATTCTGAAACTATGTTATCTGAATGTGGTGTTCAAGTTCCACCAATATCTTCTAGGGATTTCATTCCTACTATATTTTGTGAAAAAGAAGTTGGACAATTTTTTTATAGTCAGGATTGTTTAGATGAAAGTCAGAGTACATGCGGCGGATTACCTAAATTGGAAAGTCAGCATCCATGAGCAAATGGAAGGTACAATAGGACATAATTTAGTTGAATTTGATAAATATAAATCAGTTGCATACCAGTTGAAAGATGGAAAAGAATCGAAACGGTGTGAGCTAGTTACAGAACAAATGCCCATTTTTCAATTTATGAGAAAATTTAAGGATGAACTTGTTTATGAGTATGCGAGGCATACACATAGAGCTCGATGGTTGGATGAACAATTCCAGCTATGCAAAGACACATTTCCTATTGGTACTATTGTTTCAGTGGTCGATTTTGCAGAGAATTACACATTGCAACCACAAATGGAGGTTCAATCGCAATATTACAACTCAGTACAAGTTGCCATTTTTGTGCATATAGCATTTCTACATTCTCCCGACAAAGACAGAATGATCGAAAATTTTTAAGAGAGTACCACTTTTATATCAGTGATGATCGTACTCATTCTACTGAATTTGTGCAAGGGTGTTTCCAGCTATTTTATGAAAACTTGTCTCGATAGGGACATCCACTTCAAACAACATTATATATGGTCGATAATTGCACGCCTCGCTTTAAGAATGCACGAATGTTTTATCGATGAGCAATGCATGTCAAGATGGGTGTGCAACATATTTGGAGTTTCACCGAGGCCGACATGGAAAAGGAGAGCATGACGGCAGCAGGGGCATGTGTGAAAAGAGCTCTTGCAAGAGAAGAGTCAAGTACAAAGATGGTGCTAAATTAAAAGATGCAAAGAGCATAGTGGAATGGTGTACGACAACATGACCCGAGGTTCTCAAGAAAATTCCACAGCCATAGATATATTTTTGGTTGATAGAGGAAAACATATTGCTAACTACGAGGATTGTATGACACTCACCGGGTCCAAAGTTGATATGCACTCATTTTGTAGCTCAGACGCTACTTCGTGGGCCGTATGGACAAGAAAGTTGACATGTTTTTGTGCATCTTGTATCGAATTTGTCACTGCTGAGTGTGATTCACAAGAATGGGTGGAAGGATGGATTTGTAGGCCTCTAACTCCGCTTCCTAGTTATCAACCTCCACAAGCACTACAACTTGTTTCTGCAGATGAAGTTACAACATCCAAGGACTTTGACGAAATTTCAATTTTGGTGCGACAAGGTATTTATCCAGTTATTTATTTAATTTTTGTATTGAGTTATGTCCATTGAAATTTTAATATGTAATTTAAATTTGAGTTTTTCAACCTTGGTTATTTTTTTGTAGGACATGTGTTTCAGAATTGCGATGTAAGACAATGAAGAAGGAACACTATTTCTTATGTCGTCAGCATCGAGGAAAGAAAGAAGTTGACTTCTCCTATTATAGATGGCGAAGAGATTGAGTATCCTACAGTGGTCAAGGGTAGTTACCGAACTTGGCTTCGACGGTATCCATTAAAAACTCCTCCTGCTTGGGTGTTTGAAGACTTTGAGACACACAGGAAAATACTCTTATATTCACATCTAGTTCTAGCGACAAATATTCAGTTGTATAGATATCGAGGAAGACCTAATAACAAGATTCTTTGGAAGGTTCGAGAGTCAGATCATGAAGCAATCTTGTCTGCTATTCAGAGTAGATCCGATCCTGATGGTTCATTGGAATGAATTTACAATGCTCACATGTCTGGTATATATTTAATTTCAAGTTTCAATTTATATAGCGTATATATATATATATATTTTTTTAGTTTAAAGATCTAGTATATGGTTTTGATTTGAAACTTAAATTTCTTTGACTAACAATTTTATGTTTAGGTTAGTGGTGCCAGAAAAGCTTCCACCTTCACGTGGTTGGTATCGTTAGTAGAGAATTTTAAATTCTCGAAGCTAAGAGAAGCTTGAACATTGTTTGAAAAATTTGTAAATTTTGAAAAGTCAAGTTTGTAAATTTTGAAAATGTTGTAAATTTTGAAAAAGTTGCAAATTTTGAAAAAGTTGTAAATTTTGAAAATGTTGTAAATTTTGAAAAAGTTGTAAATTTTGAAAAAGTTGTAAATTTTGAAAACGACTCCTCTAGGTGCCACGGAGTCCGAGTAGTCACCCGTCGAATTTGAACGATATTTTGGTCTCAGGGCTCTTAAGGGACGTGCTTTGCAAGCAAAGCGTTTCGGGTGCACGGCCCACCGTTTGCAAAATACAGCGTTTGACAACCTTAAACTGGCTCCAACTGCACTATTGTAGAGGGTTCGTATGCCGAGGTGTCGGATCAGACGAGGCCTCTCTAGGTGCCACGGAGTCCGAGTAGTCACCCGACGAATTTGAACGATATTTTGGTCTCAGGGCTCTTAAGGGACTAAGCCCGAACGAAGTAGCCCGGAATCAACGACCCTTTCGCGCACCGAAACACCGCCTCCTCTAGCGTTCACCTGGCCACCCGGACGTGCCGGCGCAGGTGGTTCGGTGCCACGGCCCACCGTTTGCAAAATACAGCGTTTGGCAACCTTACACTGGCTCCAACTGCACTATTTCGCGCGTTTGCAAACATTAGGACAGCGAGAGCACCGAAATGAGAAGGAAAAAAATGAGAGAGGCTATCAGAGAGGGTCCGTATGCCGAGGTGTCGGATCAGACGAGGCCTCTCTAGGTGCCACGGAGTCCGAGTAGTCACCCGACGAATTTGAACGATATTTTGGTCTCAGGGCTCTTAAGGGACTAAGCCCGAACGAAGTAGCCCGGAATCAACGACCCTTTCGCGCACCGAAACACCGCCTCCTCTAGCGTTCACCTGGCCACCCGGACGTGCCGGGCTACAGCGTGTTCGGTGCCACGGCCACCGCTTGCAAAATACAAACATTGGGCAACCTTACACTAGGCTCCAACCGCACTATTTCGCGCGCATTTGCAAACATTAGGACAAGCGAGAGCACCGAAATGAGAAGGAAAAAATGAGAGAGGCTATCAGAGGGTCCGTATGCCGAGGTGTCGATCGTACGAGGCCTCTCTAGGTGCCACGAGTCCGAGTAGTCACCCGACGAATTTGAACGATATTTTGGTCTCGTGGCTCTTAAGGGACTAAGCCCGAACGAAGTAGCCCTAATCAACGACTTTTCGCGCACCGAAACACCGCCTCCTCTAGCGTTCACCGCCACCCGGACGTGCCGCCAGCAGCGTTCGGTGCCACGCCCACCGCTTGCAAAATACAAAGCTTGGGCAACCTTACACTGCTCCAACCGCACTATTTCGCGCATTTGCAAAACATTAGGACAGCGAGAGCACCGAAATGAGAAGGAAAAAATGAGAGAGGCTATTGTAGAGGGTCCGTATGCCGAGGTGTCGGATCAGACGAGGCCTCTCTAGGTGCCACGGAGTCCGAGTAGTCACCCGACGAATTTCAACGATATTTTGGTCTCAGGGCTCTTAAGGGACTAAGCCCGAACGAAGTAGCCCGGAATCAACGACCCTTTCGCGCACCGAAACACCGCCTCCTCTAGCGTTCACCTGGCCACCCGGACGTGCCGGCGCAGGCGGTTCGGTGCCACGGCCCACCGTTTGCAAAATACAGCGTTTGGCAACCTTACACTGGCTCCAACTGCACTATTTCGCGCTTCAAAACATTAGGACAGCGAGAGCACCGAAATGAGAAGGAAAAAATGAGAGAGGCTATCAGTAGAGGGTCCGTATGCCGAGGTGTCTGATCGACGAGGCCTCTAGGTGCCACTGAGTCCGAGTAGTCACCCGACGAATTTCAACGATATTTTGGTCTCGTGGCTCTTAAGGGACTAAGCCCGAACGAAGTAGCCCTAATCAACGACCTTTCGCGCACCGAAACACCGCCTCCTCTAGCGTTCACCTACCCGACGTGCGTGCAAGCAGTGGTTCGGTGCCACGCCCACCGCTTGCAAAATACAAAGCAGCAACCTTACACTGCTCCAACCGCACTATTTCGCGCGTTTCAAAACATTAGGACAAATGAGAGCACCGAAATGAGAAGGAAAAAATGAGAGAGGCTATCAGAGAGGGTCCGTATGCCGAGGTGTCGATCGACGAGGCCTCTCTAGGTGCCACGAGTCCGAGTAGTCACCCGACGAATTTCAACGATATTTTGGTCTCGTGGCTCTTAAGGGACTAAGCCCGAACGAAGTAGCCCTAATCAACGACCCTTTCGCGCACCAAAACACCGCCTCCTCTAGCGCTCACCTGCCACCTCGACGTGCAAGAGCAGGCGGTTCGGGTGCCACGGCCCACCGCTTGCAAAATACAACACTTGGCAACCTTACACTGCTCCAACCGCACTATTTCGCTGCGCATTGCAAACATTAGACAGCGAGAGCACCGAAATGAAAAGGAAAAAAATGAGAGAGGCTATCAGAGAGGGTCCGTATGCCGAGGTGTCGGATCGACGAGGCCTCTCTAGGTGCCACGAGTCCGAGTAGTCACCCGACGAATTTCAACGATATTTTGGTCTCGTGGCTCTTAAGGGACTAAGCCCGAACGAAGTAGCCCTAATCAACGAATTTTCGCGCACCGAAACACCGCCTCCTCTAGCTTCACTCACCACCCCGACGTGTTTGCCATGGTTCGGGTGCCACGCCCACCGCTTGCAAAATACAACGCTTTCTGCTCCAACCGCACTATTTCGCGCGTTTGCAAAACATTAGGACAATGAGAGCACCGAAATGAGAAGGAAAAAATGAGAGAGGCTATTGTAGAGGGTCCGTATGCCGAGGTGTCGGATCAGACGAGGCCTCTCTAGGTGCCACGGAGTCCGAGTAGTCACCCGACGAATTTCAACGATATTTTGGTCTCAGGGCTCTTAAGGGACTAAGCCCGAACGAAGTAGCCCGGAATCAACGACCCTTTCGCGCACCGAAACACCGCCTCCTCTAGCGTTCACCTGGCCACCCGGACGTGCCGGCGCAGGCGGTTCGGTGCCACGGCCCACCGTTTGCAAAATACAGCGTTTGGCAACCTTACACTGGCTCCAACTGCACTATTTCGCGCGTTTGCAAACATTAGGACAGCGAGAGCACCGAAATGAGAAGGAAAAAAATGAGAGAGGCTATTGTAGAGGGTCCGTATGCCGAGGTGTTGGATCAGACGAGGCCTCTCTAGGTGCCACGGAGTCCGAGTAGTCACCCGACGAATTTCAACGATATTTTGGTCTCAGGGCTCTTAAGGGACTAAGCCCGAACGAAGTAGCCCGGAATCAACGACCCTTTCGCGCACCGAAACACCGCCTCCTCTAGCGTCACCTGCCACCCGGACGTGCTTTGCCAGCGCGTGTTCGGGTGCCACGCCCACCGCTTGCAAAATACAAAGGCTTGGCAACCTTACACTGGCTCCAACTGCACTATTTCGCGCGTTTGCAAACATTAGGACAGCGAGAGCACCGAAATGAGAAGGAAAAAAATGAGAGAGGCTATTGTAGAGGGTCCGTATGCCGAGGTGTTGGATCAGACGAGGCCTCTCTAGGTGCCACGGAGTCCGAGTAGTCACCCGACGAATTTCAACGATATTTTGGTCTCCCGACGAATACTTCCTATGTTGATCAACTAAAGTTATATCATATTGATAACAATACAATTTACAAGCTCAAAGGATGATCTAATGTCATATTTTATCGAATGTGACAAATGACTCATATAAATTGTCACATTTAAGGAAATAATTACGTAAGAATAAAAATAGAGTACAATAAGGTCCATCATCCATTATAGATTGCAAAGGAAGTAGATTGTATTAAAAGGGGCGACATTCCAACTTATAATCAAAGCTAAATGATCAAAGTACAAACTAAGATATCTGTCAAGACTAATGAAATAAAATTGAAAGCATATGTTTAAAATTTTAGCTCTAAGAACTTGTCAAGCTTCAAAGATTAAAAAATTTATAAGAAAAGTTTTCCAGTGATATTTCAATATGATTAAGTCTAAAAATTTGCAAAATATTGCAAGAAGGAGATAGAATAAGCTTTGAAAAAGTAGAAAGAACATAAACAAACTTCAATAGAATAAAATACATTGCATCCATAAGGTTATAATTTATTAAATGTAAGGAAAATTTCTATACAAAGAGTGTATCATATGCAGCACTTGTATGATAATCATGGTTAAATGAGTAAGATGCAAAGCAAGTTAGAAAAACACTAAAGAGGAGAACCAATTTCCATGATTTTTTGAAGTCATGAAGAATAAGTACACAATATATGAGAAGAAATTTGTGAAGAGGCCTTTAAAGGTCTGAATTAAAAATTAAATACAACAAGGAATGAATCTCAGAAAATATAGATTACAAGTGTACAATAGGTACAAAAATTATCTAAATACCATAGCTCTTACAAGGAAATCACAGATTGAGAGAAAGATGAAATAGTTATGCATGTACAAAAAGAGTTCATGTTGCTAGAGATATAGTTTCTTAAATGAAATAAAATCATTAAGAAAAACCTCTTATTCATAATAGTCAAGAAACTCAAAACTACTTAGAAGATGACAAAGTGTGCATATAGAATCATAATCTACATGTATTCAAGAAGACAGTTCACAGATCCACATCATCATTGAAGGTAGAAGATACATAATTTAAGAATACAACTTATTCCAGATTAGTTTAAAGTTTTAAATGGCTAAGTATAGTTTTGAGTTTTCCAAAAAATTAACTTATTTAAACAAAATAAAAAACTAGAGAAAAATAATGAGAAAAATAAAAAGTAATCAACCTACAAAAAATATCCATCTTTCTCACTCCCAAATTCTAAGTCCGCCATTTCATTACTTTCTCCACTAAATCCATAACTAGAAGTAATACACTAAATCCACCGAACAAAGATCAAAACCCACTTTCTCAGAGTTAGCAATAATACCAAAATAACCAAATTTATAGCCTTATTTAACCAACACACATGGATATATATATATAAGAATCAAATAAAGTGTGCTCCAGACGCGCACGTCTCTGAAAATATATATGTACATGTATAAGTTCATAATGTATGTATACAGATCTCGAACTAAGCACGTGCCATAATGTACATATGGGACCACATGCGGTCGCAAAAGGCTAGATATATATACAATGGACTGTGAATAGATGTACTCATGACCACATATATGTGGCATCCAAGTGGACTATAAATCTACTCATGAAACATCTTCCCTCTCTTCGCCCTGCTAGAAGTAGCACGTCCACGACCTGGGGATGTAGTGGAGGGAGATGCCACTACGGATTTCATCCGTGTGGTCCTAGGTGTCTCCAAGCATGCCTGCAACCTAACCTGCACATTCATAAACAACAAGTTTTTAACACCCAAAATTTTAAAATACCTTCAAAATTTAGAAACTTGTACAATTTAGTTAAAATGCATGTGCAATCTTACCGCAATGTCATGATCCCTATCGATTTGTTGTTGACGCTTCGCAGGGACAACAATAGACTCACGAGGGGTAAGCTACATACAAATAATTAATTTTCAAATTAAATATTTCACACTCATATATATACCTACAAAATTTGATATTGTAGATTTAAGTTTAATAAGAAATAATGAACCTCCAAAATTTAACAAATTTAAAAAATTGTGTACCTCGGTTAGTGGATTTGCAGATGCTATGGCGGTATCTACAGCAGCCTCCACAGTCTGCATATGTGGAGGAGTCTCGTAGCAGTCATAAGCTATACAAAAAACATGTACAAATCAATTTATTAAAATCTACTTAAGAGCTATACAAAAAACATGTACAAATCAATATTTAGTTACTCAAGAAAGAATAAAAATACATTATTAAATTTTATCTTCTATTTAGGCTAAATACATAGGATCTATAAATGTTAAGCACGGAGGCCATCTATCTTCATATGTATTTGTGTCCAAAGGTTGGGATGGAGAATACTCATATCTAGTAGAAGCGAAGTGGATATAGAGTGAGACATTGGTCACATTGGGAGCTTTTTGTACAGAATAACAACTTCAAAATCTGTGATCGACTGATATGTGTTGCTTGAACAAGGAGAATGAGGAGGAACATTCTCCTTTGCCGCTACATGCGGTTTTGATTTAGTGTTTCCGGTCCTCTATGTTTCACCCACGGATAACCCCTTGTTTACATGATCTGTGATCTCTCTCAAAGGGGTTGCTAGGAAAGATTTGACCATGTCTTCCTCCTTAGTGTTTGAATTAGGGATTTACTTAGATTTAAATACGATATGTTTAGGGAGGGCATTTATCCACCAATTATTATTCTCTTTTTTAATGTTTTACCATCTCACAATCAGGAGCAGAATGCCCCAAAAAAATACATCTCCTACATCTGAAACCTGTAGGCCCTTATAGTCCAGAGGATGAGTGCAAGTTTGATTTTGCACTTTAAGATTAAGGTGGGTTGGAAGATTCTTTGAAGTATCAATCTCAACTAGGATTCTTGCATATACATTGTATGTGTGAAATCATAGGTTTGGGATTCGACGTTAATGATGTTTCCCAAGGTATTTCCTATGGATATCAGACAACTATGGTCCTAAAATTATAGGGGTAAGTGGGGTAATTTGATCTAGATTGGTTTGTGTGATAAAGATTCAGTGAGAGGGTCGAATGATGTGAACCATGGTTTTAAGATAAGGTACCTTTGTTGGAAAACCCAAAGTTGTTTAGAAATTTTGTCCTTGTCACCTATAGAGGGAAAAAATAATAAAAATTCCCTTAGATAGGGGTAGAGGTCTAACTTACCCGCTAGAAGGGAACCAATGCTTGGAGATCTAATCATGGAGGATAGGGAGGCTAGGCTAGAGACCAGTGAATCTACATATCAAGGCATGATCTTGGTAAAATGACTCTATTTCGAGGACTTCATCACCAAAGGTTACACTTGGGTTTCTCTTAACAGGCCTCATGGTTTTGATCTATGTCTTCTTTTACAAAACCTCACTAAATGAGTGATTGACTAAAGCTTTCTTTGTTGCAGGAGTTTCCAAGCTATCAACAAGGGAGAAAACCCTAGTGTTTGCACCCCTAACAAAGATGTTAGGATTCACTCAACCTCCCAATGGGTTATTAGTGTCCCCAACAAAGATAACAGGATTTTCCATTCCTCCTCAAGTTCTTGCAACATTGGTGCCAGAGTGTCGATCCAACCCCAACAATGGCTCCATCACACACTGCAGCTTGAGCAATCAAGCCCCACACCCAAAGGCCCAAGAATATTTCTAGAAACAAACCCTTAGGGGTCTACATGTTCTCTGCAGAGGGGGATGTAGTTTCTAAAATGAAAGGACACCTCCATCACGTAATTTCACACAACCCTACGTGTGCACATATATATGTCCGCCGCCTCCAAATCTATTAGGGTTCATATGAGTGGTGGAGTTAGGGTTCGCAGGAGTTGTCATAAATTGGAGGAGTTGTCTATTAAGGGTACAATGATGTTGTAAATTCTTAAATCTCAGTACACCAATCCATATAAAACTTATAATCATATGGAAAGGACGCATAGATTTTTTTAGATAAAGGGTACGAGAGGATTTAACCTTTTTTACATTTCTTCATCACTCTTATCATTCATTAAAGAGATTTGTAACTAACCTGCGTAAAACTCACGGGAGGCATGCCAGTAGCTTCAGTTCCCTGAGCAGATGATGACCCGCCAGGCTCCTGTGTATAAAAGAGAAAAATATTAATACATGTGCAACATACACGTGAAACAAATTATAATAATAATCTAGTGCAATTAAATGATTTATTAAAAATGTAAGTTTGTACAACTTGAAACTTACGTTTGAAACACGCCCAACCGCAGTAGCTAGCATGTCAACACCGGATGTTTCCTTCACCGGCTCTTGCTATTTAAAATAAAATAAAAAATTAGTTTTTTACATGTATGTACATGAAGTACAATCATATATATATTAATATCTCAAACATGTGAATTAAACTATTGTACATATATATATTATTTAAATTTATTTAAAATTTACCTGTGAAAGACCAATATCAGTGGCTCCAGCCCAAAACATTCCCAAAGATCTCATCTATAGAAAAAAATCCTGTGAACCAGCAAATGATGTCTCGCCCATAGGCATACGGCACCACATGATCCACAGTGGTGTGGTGCACTAGAACTGGCACCTCCACCAACATCACCGGATGCAATCTGGGTGCTATGCTGGGTGAGAGTGTCAGTGAGCTCCTCAATGCATGCAATGTATCAATCTCCACAACCTCCTTCACTGTAGGAGGGATAACTGAAGGCAATGGGGGTTTTGGGGCATGGGGGATCCTAGGCTGACCTACGCGCGTGCACTCAGTGTCCGCTTCTCAGGCAGAGCCACCTCCTCGACCAAAAAATTCTGAAAAGTCAAAATAATTCGGGACCTCATTGAGCACAAACTCACAATATAATTTCTTCAAAAAATAAAGAGGAACCTCATTGTTGTTGCATGGTGGATAATCAAAAACCATCCACCATCGGTCCCAAAAATTGTTTTTGATTCTATCATCATGGCACCAATGGATTGGGAACCGTTTGCAAGTAACTGCAGGGGGGGCATTGGTTCTAGGGTCGGTAAATAATGCACAAATTAGGTCTTTTCCAATTTTTTTGTCTTTGACGGCCGCATGAGATAGTTTATCCGCATACCACCGCCTACAGTCACTTCTAAAGGTGTTCCATCTATGTATTTGGTCAAGTCATAGACTTCGACTTCGCCAATCAATGTTTGCAATGTATTGGCTAAAGTCATGCGATGGATTTGTAGCATGGTTTTGTCTTATAGTTTGAATTAGGTTCTCAATGACAATTTTATTTTCTTGGATTCTTCCAATGATATTATCTTGCGTCGTTGGCCTGGGGGGATGTATGGAGCCACAGGGGGGGATCTATGTTTGGAGGAGGGTTTTGAGGAATGTTCTGAGGGTTTTGAGGAATGTTCTGGTGGGTTTTGAGGAATGTTTTGACGGCTTGCACGAGCCCGAGCTTGCCGACTTAACCGATAAAACAATAAAATTGTATACATAAACAAACAATTCACAAAACCCATGAAAATGCCAAAAAAACCTAAAATGCAAAAAAACAACCTAAAATGCAAAAAAATGATTACAATCGGGACTTACCTCCTCGCCTTGGCGGCATGGTTGAATCTATCGCTATCCGTAAGTCCGATGAGCAATTTTGAGATAGTATTGAAAGTGCGAGTGAAAACGCTTAGGAAAAGTCGCGTTTGAATTGAAAATTAAGAAAATAACGAGTCGCGGACTCAAAATTTTGTCTCGCAGTTCCGCGATCGCTGTTTATAACCGCAAGCTCAAGTTATAAACCGCGATCGCGAACTAGGTTCGTAATTACCGAACCTAGAATTCAATAACCGCGATCGCGTTTTAGGACCGCCAAGCCGGTTTTAAAACCGCGATCGCGTACCTTTATTTCGGGTTTTTATGTCCACGGAATTGTCCACGTGGTGGTGATATTGATTCTTTAGGTTTTGTGTCCTTGCCTTGTTATATTGGCTTTTCTTGGATCGTGGCACTCCTATTTATATGGATCTTATGTCCACCTTGTTGCCTTGGTTGTTCTTGGATCGTGGCACACCTATTTGTAGGAGTTGATCAAATTATGTTTGGTATTTTTTTGTCACTTTTGACATCACTCCACAATGATCTCCTTGCATGGAGCTATTCCGTGATGCCCAAGGTCGATTATTTTGAGTTATATGATCGAAGCGGTGGATTTAGACCATAGTGCGCACCACACTTCTTCATCACTATACGAGTTTTGGAGCCGAGCTTCGAGGATATATTCCAAAGAAAATTTTCTCTCTACTTTGTTATTACTCGTTTTGGGTAACTTGCATGTGTCCAATTTTCCAAGGTTATTGTATGTGAGTACAAAATCGGGGCTTGTTACCGAGGACCCACCTTATTTTTCTCCCACCTAAGCTATGCTTACTGGAGGGTGTTAGTGTAGGTTATTATTTGTCCTTTTATTTATTTATTAGGATAATTATTAGACTTGTGTTAGCCCTATACTTGATGGGTTAGCTTGCTTAGGTGTACTAGTTGTGTGGAGTTAGCTTACTTGTCTTTTTGAGTTAACTTAACTACCGAGTATTAGTTAGTGGGAGTTCTTCACCACCGATTTAGGTAGTAGTTGCACTTCCCTCCTCCTCTATGTACATCTTTCTTATTAAATAATTCAATTCATTCTATTGTAATGTATTAAGCATTATGGATTATGATGGATTTCTATATATGGTATTTTAGCTCTTATATTTTACAAATCTAATGTGGTGTGCTATTATTATCCGAGATCGTGGGTTGGAACAATCTTCTTTTCAATCCTTTCATATCACACTAATTTAATTATTTATACTTGAAACTTTTGAGGTTGATTATATATATCAACTTATTTGAGACATAACTTGACCTAATTCAAGGACTAAACTATATATTGGATCATAATTTACATATCAAATACCTCAAGGACATTATTCAAATCCAAAGAGTAAGTTTTACTGAACCTAATACAATACAAACTAATATTTTTACAAATATTTATAAAGACGAAATGGTCTCATTGATATGTTAAAGGAAAGATTCAAATTCAAATTCTGAAAATTCCAAATGCTTGAGAGCATGTGAGAATTACGTCTACATTTGTATACTTTAGAGAAATTACACATCAATTTTTTTTGTTAATATATTAATCAAATTGGGTACAAATATATAGGCTTACATAGACCTATTTTTACGGGGATATATAACAACCTTTCCTTCTAATTATTAATATTCTAAGTGTGTGGTTATAATTACTACTATCAACACAAATCTATTACAAGTTGTATAATAATAAATCATTTACAATGATATCCAAATAACAATATTAAACTAACCCATTAATATGAAGCACTTAGCTATGAATTCCTAACAATCCATACCTTTTTTTAAATCTCCTAAACCGATCAAATTGGACACATATTTGTTACATTTAGTAATACAATTTAAATTATTTGTGAGTTCTCCAGTAATGGTTATGCCATTCACAAAAATTCATCACACTATAAGAATTAGACAAAACTAAATGGATAACAGTCTAAAGAAAAAAAAGTGTTTAAGCACTCAAATTTCACCGCAAAAAAAATAGAAAATACAAATATTTTAGATCTAAATTTTCTTGATTTCTACAATTTTCCAGAAACATGACTCCTTCATGTATTATTTATACATCTTATGAAATATGGTTATGGAAATACTAGAGTAGGTGAGAAAATTGAAGAAAGGGTGATGTACAAGTTTTTCGGGAACCCAATATGAGGTAACAATGATTGCATTGAATGTCTATGGCTGAAAATTTATAATGAACCAATATGATATCTGGATAAAAAATTCATGTAGAATATACATTTTCCTTTGGCATCCGATTTATGTCAAATTCAAAGAGTTGGATCCATGTTGTTGTATATGATGACTATATATATATATATATATATATATATATATATATGATGACTATATATATATGATGACTATATATATATATATATATGCTAGAACATGGTGCCATGTCTTTTATTTACTAGGATACCATACTTTTTTATAATAAGGTTTGAAGAATAGAATCATAGAAAGATTCTTTCCGAGAATCTCTTGACAATTATTAACAATATCTCCCACAATAGGGAATTCCTCAAACATAAAAATATCCATCAATATAAAATTCATGTTATAACCTCATTCAAAAATATAACATGAATATTACTATCAATAATTCACCAATACAAGTCCTAAATTTTGGTTATCACTTACTTAGAGAAAAGATATTAAGAAATAATAATTTTAAAATTGAAGGAAATTTACTAATATAAGTCCACATTCATAAATATTTTGAGTAAAACAACAAATAAAAGTTATTATAAAATAAATCTCCACTAATTAATATAGGTTCAATTTTTTTAATAACTCGAATGATAAAAAGTATGTAATGGCTTGATCTTTCAAAAGTGAGTATGTAACACAAGGCGAGTGCTAACAATCAACCTCTAGGAAGCATGTGAATTCTCCACTCTACACACCGTGGGTAATTCACTAAATTAAACAATGCTTCGGATGTGCTAAAGAAAACACCGAGACCAAGTGATCCCAACCTTGGGGAGATATAAGTTCATTTTAATAATCATTTATTTTTTAAGACAAAATTGTTGCAAATGTAATTTTTAACATCTAGATCAAGTGATAAACTAATTGAGAATTTATAAATCACTCAAATTTTAATATTAATGGAAACTTATCTAGATAGTGTTGGTAGTGTGTTTATTTCTATAATGTTTATGGTCAATTTGGATCTATTTAAACTAATTAAATAACTAACATATTGCTTTTAGAAAATATATATAAAGAATGATGAGAGATATCATTCTAGATTTGCATATTCCACTTATGTCTCAAATCCAATATATAAGTTCCTCAAGAATAATATCTCTCGACATATTTTAGATAAATATTTGTATCTTAGTTATGCAAGTTTAGTCATTTCTTACTAGTATTAGCCAATCAAGCTAGATAAGCTTAGTGAGCTAAGTGAGCCTTGGCGAGTTGGTTGAGGTAAATATTTTCCTGTAAGATATATAAAGCATGAGTTTTTAGAAGAGATGATAATAAAAATATAAGAAAATGATTCCTTATTCTAGAATAGTTCATAATAAGATTAAGCTCATTATAGATCACAAAAAAATTTCGAGTCAATCAAGAGTGATCCATTGTAGCATCCTTGACATCAAAATCATACTTTGGTATGTCTTCCTCAATGGAAAAGAATTCCCATAATGAACAAGAAGTGATATTGCATCAAGTTTTGAAAGTAATATGGAAAACAACATCATGTGAACACCTCAGAGCCACTTCCACAGCATTCAATAAATTCTTGAAAGTGATCCAATAACAATGCAACAATTTGTCATGACCGACATTGATGAAATCTCAAGAACCTTAAAATCGAGGGAAGAAATAAGGAAAAGACAAATTTTGGCTTCTTCAAAGGCACCTCGTAGCCGTGATGTAGAATTTTCAAGCATTAAGAATGAATATCCTATGGAGGATATGAATCCATTAGAATATGAGTTTATCTACATCTCATTGGGTCAATATTCACACGAGGATTATTCTCATCTATGTAAGGAATCCTCTTCCCACCTCCTTTCTCAAAATGAAAAGTGTAAGTAAACAATTAAGCAATTGGAGGAACATGTAGAAACTATTTGTGTTCACATTCAACATTTCTTCGTGCTTGATTTAGAACCTTCACTCCCATGGAAAGCACTCCTATGATCAATTGTGTTAAACCCTAAGTGATAAAGAAAGAAAAAGGTTATATTATGCGAGGAATAACATAATGTTTTGTGAGGATGAATGCTTTGGAACCTTGTTGTTGGACCCTATAATATTAACCAAGTATGAAGGTGCATAGGCGTGCAAGGTCCCAATTATGAAAAGGTGTGCAAGGAAAAAGTGCAAGAGAAAGGTTTAAGGAAGCACATAGCATGTGCAATGTGTAAAAGGAGGCTCAAGACTTAGTCAATTTGAGCACCTAGGGAAGGAAACATGAAAAGCATGATCGGTTGCACGTGGATAAGGTGTCAGCCTGAGTAATAGGTTGGCCCAGAAAGAGCATGCCTTGGATGGAATCTTCTAGAAGAACATCATGAGATAAAGTGGAAAGCTTAGGCTTGGAGAAGCATGCTCACATGGACCACATTCGACACTTGGCACTAGATCTGAGGGCGCTGGAAGGTGAGTTGGCAGTGTAGGAGAATTCTAAATACAAGTTCCAAATAAGTAAAAGATATAGAGAACGAGTTTGATATACATGGCGAGTTTGAGATATAGTATGGGTCGAGCTCTGTGAATCGCTGCACAAGACTCTCTTAGTAGATAATTGATTTAGGAGAGAGTGTCTTAGGCATGGAGTTATAATTTTTCTTTTTTTAGCTTAGTTACGAAAGTCTAGTGATATGCATGACTGTGGTCTACTCTCTGTGACACTCTGTAATGAATAAATGATTGTAGTGAGGTTATCAATATAATATATATACGTGAAATAAATGGTTCTAATGCATATTTTCTCTCTTATAAGTTATCCTTTCTTTCATGCTATGAATGAATGCTTATATAATTATTTCTGTCATAATGCATGTTCTAGATTCTGTTAAAACACTCGGTCTAAAGTGACTGTAAGGATCTAGAGGTCATTCTGAGCCCTATGGTTCTTGTATGTTTCAACCCCCCTCATAAAAACTCTTACACTAATCATAGATGATGTTTCCCATTAAACTCACATAAAAGAGAGACTCGGTACCCACGCGTGCCTTGGGTGACCGCTCAACTTTCGCTGGGTGATAGGCCAATGCGCATGGGATTCCTTCCTTTCATGATGGGGGTAAAAATGAATACATCTTGGTTTTGTTCTTTGCTGGACCTATTTTCAAAGTTGTAGTGGGATATAACATACATCATGATTTGTGTAGTGAGTAATGACAGAGCGGTTATTATTGGAAAATGTTGAATTGTGGTGCATAAAGCACGGAGGATGAATTTTCTCGAGAGATTCAGCACTGGACCCGAGTTTAATGCATGTAGGTGGGTAGAAGCGAACCTCTACCATGATTTGTATGAGACCTTTTTTTTATGCTTCCCAAGATATTCAACTATATGAATGTCTTTTAGCCTATGCGTCTAGATCAAGTTGGCATTATGGATCGCATGTAGAACAAAGAAGACTACCAAAGGTTACAGAGGATGTAGATATTACATGGACCCGTGTTATAGATCATCGGTGGAGAGGAATACCGACTAGTTACACTCTGAAGTATGTCGTTTCCACGTATTCTTGTCTGGAGGTTGCTTGAGTTTGAATTTCTGCAAACAACCTAGAGGAATTTTTCTATGTGCTATTCCACTAGCTATGAAGATATTGATGGTTACCTTGAGTTTAGAGGCTTTTCTAATGGTCGGCTAAACCATTCGAAAGCTTTGCGTAAGGGAGCTTGGGTACGGGAAGATGGCGATATCGCGACAGAGAGAAGGAGAGGGAAGAGAGACACCTCAAGTATAGTGAATCGTGTGAAAGGGAGATCTTTAGACGACATGAAGCTATCGGTGTGATGGATCTATGGAGATAGACGTTGCGGGAAGGAGTTGAGGTTCACGTGGAAGACATGGAACTAGAGAAGTTTGTACTACCCCCCCATCTTGGCAAGTGCGTTAGGAGACCCCTTCGGCTTCGGTGAGATTTCGTCGCACAAAGAAAGAAGAGTCGTTGGCGCATATCTGAACCCACCCAGTGACTCGAGCCCTAGTGCTTGGTTTTCTTGAACCAGGAAGAAGTGTTATTGACCCAGTTGATATCATTGGAAGAGATAGATCCACACCTAGGAGATATAATTTTACAGTCCCTTCTTCTATGGCTACACATATTCCAGTATTTGGAGGAGTCTTTGGATAAGGAGAAAGTGTACAAGCTTTTGGTCTCACATCAGGGAGTGGCACGGGACACAGTAGTGGGAGCGGAGTGCTATCACAGACCATCATGGTGCATAGTTCAATGGGACCGTGGGGGCACTTGGCAGAACTCCTACAGGCCCTATTGGACCCAGTGGTTCTAGTGGATCAGGTGGCTCTGGAGGCACAGGACCCAATGGACCTAGTGGATTAGCAAAGGAGGAAACACCAAAGGGAACTAAGGCTCAGCTTGGGAGGGCAGGGACCCCAGCCACCACCTCAAGTATTCTTTGAAATGTCTCTTCATGCTATGCACATATGGAAAGGATGTTATGATGTATATGTATTGATGGAGATGCCAACATGTGGCACAAATCCCTTATCTTATTATATCATTCATTTATGATTTATTATGCTTAGGAGGTCAGCCTCAGTATTGGCCATAGATTAGAATGGTATATATAGGGGTTAGAAGGTTGTAGTTAATCATCATATTAAGTATTGGAGTGTTATTGTATGGTTTGGAGGTTACCCCCTCGAAGTGGAAAAGCTATTATATGAGCATATTGTCATCATTTATCTATATTTTGGTGTTCTCTCATGTTATTCTGTTGTATATGTTCTGATTTATACAAGTAATATCCTTACAAGTGGTATCAGAGCAACGATTTCGGCCAAAATTAGGGCAAAAACCCTAATTTTTTGTTTTGAATATATCTTGAAGAGGGTATCGATTTTTTTCCCAATTTTTTCATCATAATTTGGAAACACTCTAAGTCAATATCTGAAAATTTCAGCTCCATTGGATCTATTTTGCGGATGTTATTGGTGTTTTAGGTTTTTTCATAAATTCACTTTTCAAGAAGCAAATTGTGGTATTTTTTAGCAAAATTTATATTTTCGGAAATATCTTGAAATTTCAATTAGGGTTTGTTCTTTGTGTTTTTATCCATCTGCCAAAATATTTTCATAATTCCTAAACCCTAATCATGATCACGGGGATAACAAATTTTTATGGAAATGGTGAGATGGATGCTAAAGAATGGTGGATAAAATTTAAGAATATATATTTCTCATATTTCATGAAAAGGAATAGGTTTTCACATTATCTTGGTGGTCCTGCATGGATTTGGTTTTCTGAGTTAAAAATGACAGGAAGGATTGGTCTTGGGAGGAAATGGAACAACTTTTTATGGATAGATGGGACCACAAAGAGGAAGAAGAGTCAAAGGAAGATGATGGGGAAGAATATATTGAAGAATCAAGAGAGAAAGAAGATGAAGAGGAAGGTGAAGAAGATTCAAGGGAAGATGATGGTGCAACATATATTGAAGAATCAAACGCAGAAGAAGTTGAAGAAGACTATGAAGAAGAGGAAGAAAAACAAGATATTGATGCAAAAGAAGATATTATAGCTCCCAAGAAGGAAGATACCATATTTCAGTTTCATGGATGCATTCAAAGGAATAAGATAATTGTTTCCATAAACCCTAACAGCAAGTATAACTTCATCAACAAGGATATGGCTCAACATCTACATATTCAAGAAAGTAATATCAAAGAAGCTCAAGTGAATGGTAAGAAAATTCAAGTTTTTGAAGATTTAAAACTTACTACGACAAATATAATTTACATTCAGATAATTTTTCCTTATATATGGATGGTTTGGATATTATTCTTGGGTATCCTTGTTAGAGACATTGGGGAAAATTAATATTAATATGAAAAATAAGTTTATGAAGATTTGGTACAAAAAGAAGAAGGTCATTTTACAGGGATATCAAGCTTAATGGAAATAAAAGAAAAGACAATATAGACCATGAGGATGATTTAGAATATGGAGAAGAAGGGAATAAGGATGATTCAAAATAGGAACATGAAGAAAAATAAGGAAATGATGATTCATCTACTTTGAAGAGAAAACAAAATATCAAATGCAAAGGTGGAAGAAGAAAAGAAAGTTCAAACAGGTTGATAAGGTTGAAAATACTACAAATATAGCATATGGAAATCCATGTCAACATGAGAGAAAAAAATCATGGATATATCCCAGGGGCACATCATATTTCCAACCAATATAGATATACAGTAATTGGAGGAATAATCACTTTATTTATACAGGGATCAATGGAGCAACAATTATGAAGCATGGAATCCTTATTATGGTTATACATGGAATCCAAGGATGATAAACTATGCTCACGAATGGAATCGAGTAATAAAACAGAATATGGATTTTAGTTCGGATATGTATCATCTACCAGATCACATATGGATGGATGATTGATCATGGCGCAAAGTGTGTAAAACTTTACAACACACTCATTTCATGGGTTCGTCACATGTTTCATGAGGAGGAAGCAATGCTATGCACCTAGGGAAATGATGTTACGATGTATATGTATTGATGGAGATGCCAACATGTGGGATGCATCCCCTTATCTTCTTATATCATTCATTTATGATTTATTATGCTTAGGAGGTCAGCCTCAGTATTGGCCATAGGTTAGAATGGTATATATAGGGGTTAGAAGGTTGTAGTTAATCATCATATTGAGTATTGGAGTGTTATTGTATGGTTTGGAGGTTACCCCCTCGAAGTGGTATTCGAGGTTGCCCCCTCGAAGTGGAAATCTCTTATATGAGCATATTGTCATCATTTATCTATATTTTGGTGTTCTCTCATGTTATTCTATTGTATATGTTCTGATTTATACAAGTAATATCCTTACACCGCATTTTCCAGATTATAAGTCCATTGAGGATGTTGTGGAACATGTTCACAAGTGTGAAATGCTATGGCGTGTGAAGGGTATCAGAACCACAGAACAGAAGGCTAGTCATTTTGTAACCATGTTGCAAGGGAGCACACATAGCTGGTATAGGAAGTATGGCCCTCATCAAATGGTGGTGGACTATACTACCTTAAAGAATGTATTCTTGGTAGAGTTCCACATTCTTGAGTTCGAGTAGAAGAGCATCAGCGATTTGAAGGAGATTCAGTAGGGAATGACAGAGAGTGTGTGGGAGTATGATGCATGCTTTAAAACTCTCTTGTCTAAATTATCATAGGATATTCACCCTTCTTAGCATGCTCAGTGGTTTGTTGTAGGATTGATCACCCCTTTTAGAAGGGCCTTGTCTCATAAGACTTTTTACTGCAGACCCACACAAAGCATTGAAACTCGCCTGCGCGCCAAAGCTATTGGTAGTATAGATATTGGCGTTAGCCCATTCTTGAGGCTCAGTTGCTAATATTACAAAGCAATTGGAAAAATTATCTACGAACTTAGCGCATAAGACTTGCAGGTGGTTTGTGGTGCATAGATTGTGAGATAGATGGGCACGTTAAGGATAATTACACACAGAGGACAAGTACACGTTGTAGTGGTTGAGTGTGAAATTTTCATGAGGACCATGATGCAAGTAGATGTCCCTTCTTGTGCGGCGCATAATCGTAAAGAATGTATCTTGTTATTGCAAAATTTTCACCTCTACAACCCATGATACTAAGGACCGTAGGCTCATTGATCAGAGCCATGAGGCCATTGATCATGGGGTCCACCAAACCAGCATTGTCAGTGGTTCCAAGGATAATGATTTCCATTATGAGGAGCGCACAAAAGGAGGCACACATGGAAGAGGTTTTCAAGGAGGATTCCATGGTCAAGGTAACCACGGAGGAAGGAGTGAGTTCCCATGCGGAACATGTTTCAACTGTGGATCTACAAAACATTACAAATGTGAGTGCTCGGACCTGTTGTAGTGCTCATGGTGTGGAAAGAAGCATAAGTATGAGGAGTTCCCAGAATTATTTGAGCATATGAATCAAAAACACCAGAAGGATAAGGGCATTGCAATGGTCAATATTAAGAAGGAAGACATATAGTGGATGTGCCGGGTAACACGGGATGAATATTTGGAGCATGTCTTGTAATAACAAGGGCGAAGTTGTGCATGTAAGAGAGGTACCAAGATAGAAGACCCTAGTTTCAAGGGAGGAGGTCATTCATGGAAAGTATCCAGACCCTGCACATCAAAAGGAGATATATCATGACACCATAGATGTTATTTGGAGCTTACAAAAGGATATCCAATGTCTAAAGGAGCAATCCGAGAGAGAGGAACAAAGAAGGAGGGTCGAGGCTCAAAAGGATGACATGGATGAGGTCAAGGAGGTGTGTAAAATGCTAAGGCAGGAGAATATTATTCCCTTCCTAGGATCCTTGTTGAGAGAGAAGGTACCATGAGCCGGATAAGAGTGTGATAGATAGGTCTTGCATGCGAACCTTCCCCCTCACAACCTCAACTATGACAAGGAGATTACATTGAATGCAGTTGTATATGGATGGATCCTCAGAAATATCCTCATTGACATAGGCACGTAGGTTAATGTTCTTACTTTGGATGCATGGCATTAGATAGGAAGACTCAGCATTACACCATATTTGAATGTGATGTATCTAGCAAAAATATTAAGGCAATGCCCATCGTTGTCTTGAAGGATGCAACTATTACTATCTAGGGAGCCAAGTTTACTGGTGACTTCAAAGTCTTGGCACTCACCGAGGTGGACAATTTCCCAACACTACTTAGGTGCCCTTGGTGTTACAAGAACAATGCGGACCTTCGGTTCAACAAATGGTACATCAACTTTGAGAACAAGGATGAATGTGTAATTATACCCTTGGCTGATGGGAAGTCGACACCATATATTGAACCGTTGGGAGAGGAAGTTCTAGATAGGATTTATGTGCACTCAATCAAAGACCCTAAGATGATACACCCTACTAATGGGGTTATCTAGTTTGAAGATGCTCAGTTAGTGAGTGATACCACCAATCTGGCATGTGACAATTGGGAAGACGGAACTTACAAATTAATCGGATGGTAGTTGAGAGGGTCGGTGACTAAGGTGCACACGATTAGGCACCTTGGAGGAAAGAACTCCCCAAGTATTTAGGAGGAGCCTTCCCTGAGATCTTTTTGTAGGAGGTAGAAGCTCAATGCAAGGATGAGAAGGAATGGACGGAGATTTTAAGTTATGTCTTGTTTGGCACAACAACTCGGTGGTGGGCCACATATCAAGAGAGCCTTTTAGAATGGAACAAGCTAATAATTACTCTCTTTATCGTGTTTTCTAGAGCAATGTACCCACCATCATCAAGGAGTACCATGGGAAAGATCCCACCTCTTTCCATATCTAGGAGTGTGAACGAGTCCGGAGAGAAGTGCAGAAGATTTTCCACCATCCCTCCGGGTGTACAAGTTGAATTCTACACTACAGGTTGCGCATGTGCATGGTACATTCATTCGAGACACGCTTGTGCCAGTACAAGGAATTGCCAAGAGCTTGCAGCTGACCTTATTCAAACATTTGAATATCGGAGTACTAAGCCATCAGTTGATAAGGCCTTGTAGGGTATCAAGTGCCTTACCATGGGGGACAGTGCCAAGATGGAAGATAGGCTATTGGAATTACTAGGGGAACTAGGATTGGAGGTGTGCTTTGAAGAAGAAGAGGAAGCAGAAGAGTTATAGCTTGAGCGTGTGTGTTTGGAAAAAGAGAAGGGAAAGTTGGTATATGTGATTGATGGAGAGGAATCATAAAACTTAGATGTTAACCACTCTATAGGAATGCGCGAGGTAGTGGATAGTGAAGATGCTCACGCGTGTGCCTACCATAAATCTTTAAAGAGGAAGAAAGTTAACATCGGTTCAGGAGAAGAACCTAAGGAAGCTATTATTGGGGATTACTAGATAGAGAAGGAAGTATCAAAGATCATTGATTTTCTATGCGAATTTGAGGATTTATTCCCGTGCGGGTACCATGAGCTCAAAGGCGTTCACCACTCCTTGGGAGAGATGAAGATAAAAATGAAGGATGGTGCATGCCCAGGTTAGAAATAGGCGTCTTGGATGAATCCCAACTTGTGCATGAAGGTCAAGGAGGAGATAGAAAAAATGATAGCTTTTAGGATCATTGACGCAGTGGAAGAATCAGAGTGGATAAGTCTGATGGAAATCAACATCAAGAAGGATGAGTGGATTATAATTTGTGTGGACTATAGGGAATTAAATGCTTTTTGTGTCATTGATTCATTTCCAACCCCTTCACTCAAGAAATTTTGGAAGGAGTCATTGGGCGCGAGATTTATTCCTTTACTGATGGATTTTCGTGGTACCACCAAGTCCTGGATTGCAAAGGAAGACCAGAGAAGGCAAACTTCGCCACCAAGTGAGGAAGTTTTGCATATGCGGTCATGCTCTTTGGATTGAATAATCACCAGCTATCTTTTTGCGTATAGTGGTGTAAGAATTCCAGGACTTCATCCATAAGTTTATTCAGGTCTATTTGGATGATTGGATAGTATATGGTCTAGTTAAAGACCATTGTGACAATTTGAGGTTAATGTTTGAGAGGTGTAGGCAGTTGAGGATATCCCTCAACATTAAGAAATGTGTGTTTGCTACACCCTTTGGGAATTTATTGGGGCATATCATATGTAAGGAAGGCTTGCTGGTAGATCCCGCTAAGGTTGCAGTTATTGTGGGGTTAAGGGAGCCTACTAGCTAGAGTGTAGTGCGCGATTCCTTGGGCATACGGGCTATTACAGAAAATTCATTAAGGGATATGCCAAGATCACCACACCTTTAGAGGAGCTGCTTAGACATAAAAGTGCCTTCCATTGGGGAGAGGCGTAGCAGAGGGCATTTGATACATTAAAGGATAGGCTTATCACCGTGCCTATTTTATGTTTTCCCTCTTGGGACAAGCCCTTCCATGTCCATGTAGATGCCTCAGGGACCACCATTGGAGTAGTGCTTGCACAGCCAAGTGAAGGGATTGTTGATCACCCTCTGTGTTTTCCGAAGCGGTGAAGTCGACACCGAGAGTAGAATTATACCACAACCAAACGTGAGGAATTTTCAATGATCTATGGACTCTTCAAGTTTAGACAATATCTGTTAACAACACCCTTTGTGTTTTACACCGACCACATGGCATTAAAATATTTAGTGAACAAACCTGTTCTACAAGGACACATATGTCGATGGGTGTTGTTGTTTCAAGAGTTTGAATTCACCGTTGTAGTGAAGCCTAGAAAAAGTAATTGTGGGCCTGATCATCTATCAAGAATTGATTCAGGGGAGGACACGTAGAGTATTGAGGAAGCAATTCTAGATGCGCAACTATTTAGGTTGTGGTGCGCACCCTCAGATTTGGAAGATATTACAATATTTTTAAAGGAAGGTGTGGTACCGGAAGGAATGAATACATTGGAAAATAAGCAGTAGTTGGCCATACGTGCCACGCCCCCTACATGTTAATTAGTGGAGACTTATACAAGTTGGGACATGATGAAGTTTTGCGTAGATGTGTCTTAGAGCATGAGTTCCTGGCCATCATGGAGGAGGCACATGGAGGAAGTGCGGGTGGGAATTATGCAGGTGATGCCACTGTGCACAATATGTTAATGTAGGTTTGTGGTGAGAAATATTGTACAAATATTGTAGAGACTATTGTAAATCCTTTGACCTTTGTCAGCGCATTGGCAAACCAGAAGGAGAGATGAAATGCCTTTGTGCCCTATTCCTAGCATGGAGCCTTTTGAAAAGTGGGCGATAGACTTTGTAGGACCTATTACACTAGCAGCATAGGACTAGGTCATGTTATGTCATCACTTACACAAATTACCTAACAAGGTGGGTAGAGGTAGCCCCAACTAAAGACTACATGCCAGAATAGCGGCAAGGTTCTTATGGGAAAACATTATCACGAGGTATGGATGCCCGTTGAGTTTGACTAGTGATAGGGGTACACATTTCCTGAATGAGACTATGAGGATCCTATTATCAGAGTTCATGGTGGTTCATCACAAGACTATGCCCTATCACCCATAAGAAAATGGAACCACGGAAGCATTCAACAAAATACTAAGTCATACCTTGACAAAAAATTGTGATGTCGGAAGACAAGATTGGGATGACAAAGTATCGACAATATTATGAGATTACAGGCAACGTATAAAAGGATGAACAAAGCCACACATTTTCAATTGGTGTTTGGTGCAGAATTTTTTTTACCGGTTGAATTTATGTTGCCTTCTCTATGAGTAAAGTGCACAGGAGGGTTACCCAATGAACAAGTGCCTAGGAAGAAAAGATTGATGAGTTAATGAAACTGGATGAAAGATGATCACTCACCCGATGGAGCCAAACAATGGAGAAAGCAAAGCAAAAGGCTTGGCATGATCGCCACATTAGAAACAAGAAGTTTGAGGTTGGGCAGATGGTGTTACTATATGATTCCAAGTTTTTGCACCATCCAGGGAAGTTGAAAGTCCATTGGTTGGGTCCTTACACAATCTCGTACATCCTTGATTCAAACGCGTGCCAATTATAAGTGTTGGATGGGATGAAATTTCCTAGACACTTCAATGGGAGTAGGCTGAAGCCCTACTATAAATAAGTCTTCTAGATGTTTGTAAATAAGGTAGTTTTTCTAGTTAGTTTAGAAGTTTCCTTTATGCATTTTCCCTTTCTTGTGTTTCCCTTTTGCGTTGTTGTTTTGTTTTGCACCTTGGGCGTCGGTAACCTTATTGCTATTTTTGGAGAATTTGTGAGTGCGCAGAGGACCACGCATTATTTTAAGTGTGGGGTGGAGAAATGTAAAGGAGCACATGATTAAAGTACCAAGGAAGTTGTGTTGAAAAGCCTTGTTGAATGGCCCGGTTGAAAGAGGTATACAAAGAAAGATGGAAGAATGGTTGGTGCCAGGGTAAAGCTACTTGTAGATCCCACATACTAAGGAGGAAAAAGTGCATTTAAAGCAACACGAGGTAGGCAAGAGAAAGAATCAGGATAGAAGAAGTGCCTTTGGTGGGGGGTTATGCACGCGCAAGAGTCTCCGATAAGTTAGATTGGTTGCGCGCGAAGGTTAGAGGAGTCTTTGCGTAGGATGGGTGCGTAAGTGAAGGTTCCAATATGAGCTTTGTTTGAAAAAGCCACATCAAATGAAAAAAGTATGGTGGTAGGTGAAGTAACATTTTATGTTCAAAAAGAGAAAAACTATAAGTAAACGGTCGGGCACTATCATTTTTACTTTGTGAAATAGAGGAGTTGGAGATATAAGCGAGTTCTATAAACTAGGGTTTTCATATTTAATCGAGTGAAGGAAGATCTGTGAGATTGAAGCGTGAGCAGCTAGTTTGAGTTTGCAAACTAGAAGGAAGGGGTTACATGGGCGTGGAAAGAGTTAAAGAGGCATTGTCTTGTGAAGATTTTATCCTAGTTAGGGTTCGACAAACTAGGGCATGGGTTCAGAAGAGTTATATCACGGATTTGAGATCGGAGGATTGGAAGAAGTAAGATAGAGTAACAAGGAGAAAGTAAAGTAATAAAAATACCTCGACCATGGCACCTAAGAAAGGAAAGGGAAAGGGCAAGGCCAAACAACAAGAACCTGAGGTAAACACAAACGAAGAATGGTATGCAGAGATGTAATACCCAGATGGGGTGATGATGGGGAAGGAATGGGAATCCCACCTAAGAAGTGTACCTGTTAGTGACTATAATCACCGCACAAACACAATAGAAAAGGAAATGGTGCTGGAATTAGTGTGCCCCACTAGCAAACGAACACCAGAGGTTTTCCCATATATAATGATGACGTTAAGATCAAAATGGAGAAGGCAGGGCTTCTGCAACTCTATGAGTTGCCTTATTTTGGAAAGCCAAAGCGCCTGTACCAATGGTTGATGTCATGGGTACACGAAGATTATTTCCACTTTGCAGGGTGTAAGATGCACATTACTCCCCAGCTTATCTCACAATTTACAGGCCTCATATGTGAGGGAGATAGCTTAGAAGATGACCTTGGTGACAAGGAGGCTATTCAAGAGATAGTCACCGAGTATGCCTACAAGAAGGGGTCACGATATTATGACATTTCAGACATCAAGGACCCCGTGATGAGAATGGCCACACATCTGGTGACTAAGCTGAATGGCCAGGAGAGGTGGACCCAGGTCAATAAGCCTTGGCTGTATGTTTATAGAAAAATTATAGAAGGCACTATATATAACTTGTCTACCTACATCACGGAGGAAATTTTCAGTTGTGTGAAGGAAGGGGACAGGATCCTCTTCGAAACGTCTTACTCACCATTATATTTGTGGAGATTGGGGTGCCTGATGCACCAGAAAAATTTGTATGGGAGTACCCGTAGAGGATCCTTCACCCACGAAGAGGTTTTAGAAGTATGATTGTGATACAATGACAACACCCCACAAGGTTTGGCTGGAGAAATGGTACATGTGCCTAAGGAACACATTTGGGGCAGTGGAGAATCCCTGAACAACTCCCAACGGCCACCGAGGGGGAAGCCAAGTTCACGGTTTATCAACACTACTACCTAGGAAGGTTCAAGCTGATAGATGAGTCATGGAGCCCTTGGTGCAAGCTCCCCTTCACGTTCACTACTCAATACTTCCAAGTGGGAGTGAACAGATTTAAGGAGTCAAAGAAGCTAAGGCTAGAGCTGGGTAGTCTGGACCGAGAACATAGGGAGATGAGAAAGAAACTGAATTACCCCAGTGGAAAGCACACGTATATGGAAAAGTATGTGTTTCACAAGATCCAGATGACTAGGATGATAACACTACCCATCGTTGGAGGTGTCACGGTGTGCGTGTACCTTCGTATAAGGCCAAAATTTGAGAAGGGCATGCATCTGGAGAGTGAAGTCTCCATACCCGAGGATCCCATGGAGAGAAAGAAGCCCACACCCAAGAAGAGGGAAAGAGAGGAAAAAGCACCAAGTGTGCCAACTGCTCAGACAATGAGCATGTCATCCATGAGTGCTAAGCCAAGCACCTACATACGAGAAAAAAAGTCTCTGGTGAAGGAAAAGATGTCAGAGGTAGAGGTGCCCAGGAAACCCATCACCATGGAAGAGTCGCCTGAGGAAGAAGATAAGGCTGAATCCCTTATTAGGAGCCACCTCTTAGGAAAAAGTAGAGGGTAGATAAGGAAGTTGACTCGAGGTGACCGATAGCTTGGAAAAATACTTGGGAGAAAGAGATGATGAGAGTGAGGAAGATATCGGCAAGGAAGAAGAGGCAGAGAAAGACCAGGAGCCACATGTGTTTAGTGTCTACGATTCGAAGAGGAGAGTGGAGATGGGAAGCAGGAGTTCATCTTCACGTGGCACAAGGGCACACAGGATGAGGAAGACACTAAAGACATGAAGGGGGATGAGGAGGCTGCCAGGAAAAGCAAAGTGAGCCATAAGTTTTACAAAGGAGCAGATCACCGAGGTGGCGGAAAGAGAAGCACAAAGAATGCTTGAAGTCCTGGTAGACCAAGAGTTGGAGCACAACGTGGACATAGTACTGAAGGAAGGAAAGGAGGAGAACATCAAAAAAGAGCATGAGAGCCTGGGAGGCCCCACTCTGACAAAGAAGCTTCCCAAAAGGTGCCTGCTCGGGCAGAAGAACTCTTAAGGTAGATCAAAGATAAGTCATGGGATATGTTAATGACACAAAGAAGGTGTTACGCACGTGATTCCAAAGCACTATACCCATGGAAAGGCTCCTAGCCGTGGATCTTTTGAAAAGGATGGCACGAACCCCAGAACCAATAAGATGCTCTCTTGGGTGTTCGAGTCCCACATTGATGAGCCAAACATTGAAGTCTCCAAAGAGTGCTCATCACAATTCGGAATATAATGGGGTGAATCCCTTAGTGAATGCTCAAGAGATCTCGAGACAAGCAAGTCTGTAATGCACTTAAAAAGGTCTCGGTCGAGACCGAGGCTAGATTATTTGCATGTAACGATAGGATTAGAGTCTTAGGAGGAAAGTTAGGGAAGAAGGAAGAAGAACTGGTGGAGAAGGCCGAGATCTTGAAACAAGAAGAATTGATCGCCGCACAAAGAAAGGTGCGAGTTGAAGGAAGAGAAGATAAAGGTGCAAGAAGTGTACAAGAAAATGGAGTCTATCAAAGGTGCCATCCTTTTGAAGCACCCAGACTTAGCACCACCCACACAGAAGTACTCATCCCTCCTGGAGTGTATAGAAGATCTAACATGCATCCTCACTATAGAGAGACGATCTTTGGCCCTAGAATCTGTAGAAGAAGTGGTTGCACGCTTGAAAGAGGATAGATTGAAAGTGGTAGCACTCATTGCTGAGTACAGCCAAGTACTCGCGGAGGTTAAGGTCGCTGCCCAATCTGCAGAAGTGGCGTATGATACATGCGCAGAACAAGGATAAGGTGGCAAGCTCCTTGGTTGCCACACTTGAAGCAGAACTAAAAGAGTTCCAAGAAAAGAACAAGGAGAACAAAGTGGAGAGGGATAAGGTTCTGAGCCAAAGTAGAGAAGAAATAAGAGGCAATTGAGGCTTTAAGGAGCTCAATTAAGGCCCAACTAAAGGAAATATACCCCAGATTACTAGGAGGATGGATAAACTCGAAGATCTAGGCAAAGAGATGGAATAGATCATGGACACTTTGGGCACCCAGGGAATTGGCCTGAGTTTTGATGAAGTGAGCACCCTGGTGGGTGACCTCTACCAGAAGGCACAGAGTGAGGTCAAAGAGTGGAATAAGCTAGAGGCCGATTTGTGAAAAGATTTCCCTAGCTTGTTGAGTTGATGCCCCCCATTCTTCATTCTTTCCCCAATTCTTTCATTCCTTATTCTTTGTAAAGTGTAAGACTATTCATTGATTCCCTTGACAACATGCATCTTGGTTAAGTAAAGTGTTTCTAAGGACGGAGAACATGCATAGTGTGGGGTGATGTTGGACCCCTGTAATATTAACCAAGTATGAAGGCGCATGGGTGCACAGGGTCCCAGTTATGAAAAGGCGCACAAGGAAAAATTGCACAAGAGAAAGGTTTAAGGAAGCACATAGCACGTACAACACGTGAAAGGAGGCTTGGGACTTAGTCAATTTGAGTGCCCAGGGTAGAACACGTGAAAAGCATGATCGGTTGCGCGTGGATAAGGTGCTAGCCTGGTGATAGGTTGGCCTAGGAAAGAGCATGCCTTGGATGGAATCTTCTAGAAGAACATCATGAGATAAAGTGGAAAGCTCAGGCCTGGAGAAGCATGCTCGCACGGACCACATTCGACACTTGGAACCAGATCTGAGGGCGTTGGAAGGTGATTTGGCAAAGTGTAGGAGAATTATAAATACAAGTGCCTGCCGAGTAAAAGATATAGAGAAGGAGTTTGATATACATGGCGAGTTTGAGATATAGTATGGGCGGAGCTCTGCAGAACTACTGTGAAGACTCTGTTAGTAGATAATTGATTCAAGAGAGAATGTCTTGGGCATGGAGTTGTAATTTTTCTTTTTTTATCTTAGTTACATAAGTCCAATGATATGCATGACTCATGGTCTGCTCTCTGTGACACTTTGTAATGAATCAATGAATGTAATGAGGTTACCGATATAATATATATGTGAAATCAATGGTTCTAATGCATATTTTCTCTCTTATAAGTTCTCTTTCCTTTCATGCTATGAATGAATGCTTGTATAATTATTTCTGTCATAATGCATGTTCTGGATTCTGTTAAAACACTCGGTCTAAAGTGACTGCAAGGATCTAGAGGCCGTTCTGAGCCCTATGGTTCTTGTATGTTTCAACCTCCCTCATAAAAACTCTTACACTAATCATAGATGATGTTTCCCATTAAACTCACATAAAAGAGAGACTCGGTACCCTGTGCGTGCCTCGGGTGAGCGCTCACTTTCTTTGGTGATAGGGTGGCATGCATGGGATTCCTTCCTTTTGTGATGGGGTTTAAAATGACTACGCTCATGTACATCAAAAGTAGGTTGTACTTCCAATGGATATGAGAATGCTTCATAATTATCAAGAGGACGAATCACAAGGAAAATCAAGTAAAGAAAAGAAAGAGGAGTGTTTTGTCTGCGCTCATAAATTAGAATGAAGGGGTACATATAGGAGTGTTGTGTAACTCTTGTGCATAACACGTGTACACAACCCTATGACCTATTCAATGTAATCAATTCAACTATGACCTATTCTCACTAAGTGAGATGACTAACCAACTAGGTGGACAAGATGTCGAATGATGACAAGTCTATTCATATACACCAACACCCACCCTTCATTGAAGTTGAGGTAGAGGTCATGGAATGTCATAACTAAATGATAACTCTCTTAGAAAACTAAGAAATGTGTGTCAATGAGGTCGACCACTAAGCCCGATAAGATGCCCATGTAAAGAAAACATCTTCCAGAAGAAGAGGAAGAGAAGAATGGGTCCCGACAACTAGGCCTGATGAGGTAGCCATGTAAAATAAGGATCTCGAATAATGGATTAGAAACCCCTAAGGGAAAACATCCACTTACAACCGATAAAAGACTCCATAAATAATCTAAGAAAGATGTGTCAAATGAGTCTTGAAAATTAAATGCCTAATAAGGTATTCATGTACAAACTGCAATCTTTGTAGAATAAGAGAAGAGAACAAGAAATCTCGAAGAAGATGGGTTGCTATAGCAGACCTCAACCCAAGAAGAGACTGTGAGTTAAGATATTTTCCTCGGTGAACGGTTTGGAAAAAATGTCAGCAACCATATCAGAAGTCTAAAAATATGTGAAGTCTCCAAGAAGAGCATCGATGATGTGATCTTTCACATATAGATTGAAGAAGGTCCGTCTGCATTGAAAAATGTTTCGCCTCGGAAGAACATAAATGGTGTATTGAAAGTTCACCCACTCCACAAAGGAAATGGAAGGAATTAGTACGAAGAGATCGAAGCTAGTCCACAACTAAAGTGTGACATCAATCTGACAAGAAGGTGCTTAAGAACATAAGGTAATGCCACTGAAGTAGAAATGTTAGAGTATGGGTATGGAACATTCGCCGAAAAAATGTCCATAAGAATTAAAGGAACAACAACCCTCACAATGGTAGAATGATAATCCAAAGTAAGCGGTGGATAAATAATGATCTCTAAAATAGTAGAAGTGAGAAATATCCCAAGGGAGACACTCACAAGTAAATGAAATGACTAAATCCTCTTAATTGTAAATTTGTGAAGGCTCGATAAGAGCAACTCCTGTCTTGTAACATAATTAGGCTCTATGAAAAAGACATTTAAGGTCCGACATATACTAATCTCAAAAAGGTTTCTATAAAAATATAAGAGTAACGTATGACAAGTATGAATAATCAATGCAATAAGTAGGAGTAAATGCAGTACAATGGAAGTACGAGGATGAGAAAATAACTTCCTAGTGTTTGACGTATAAATAAGGGGTTCAACATTCTTTGAAGGGTGATCAAGAGAAGAAGGGGATGTATCCTCAAAAATAATCTTATCATCAGATATATAAGAATGAACCTTGTTATCATAAATATAAAGAAGTAAATACATGTCAACGAACTATCATCACATGAAGTAGGTGTGAAATAGATGTATCATTAGAGAAACAACAAAAATATTGAAAGATTCTCCGAATAATGACTAAATAATGTTTCAAACTATGTGAGGACACTCTATATGTGTCACATGATAGTGAAGAGACATGGAAATTTACATTAAGAAATACCAAGAATGATGTCACAAGTGTTAGTCCAATCATTGAGTAGATATGAATCACCTGGGAGCAGTGTTTGTCCATACAAGTATGGATACCAATATTGTTTAATGATAAAATGTTCCATGCTCTAATGCCATAATTTATAATTTTCCCTACCAAGAATAAGTGGAGGAGGTCAAAGATGTTGTATGGTGATTTTGGTGTCCTCAAGAATAACATCCATGTCTTAGTAAAAAAATCACTTTCCTAATGCGGAGGATCATAGGAAGCTTGTCAAGAAGTGACATTAAATCTCTAGAATCAAAAGGTGGTGGAAGGATCTCTCTCTAGAATCAAAGGATTCTATAGATGCTCGTGAAGGAGAAAACTCAAGATTTAAAGCAATATGAAAAGTGAGTGAAAGGTCAACCAAACAAATATTGTGGAGGAGAGTTGTGGTGAACTCTAACATGATTGATACTAAATTTAGAAGGAGCATCAAGAGAAATATGTATGGGTGAATTATCATAAAAATAAGTATTGATAAACTCATTTTCCTTCATGGATGTAAGATCATCGGAAGAGAAATAACTAGATAAATGAGAGTCAAAATCTCCATGTAGGTCCTGAATGAAATTCCAAGCTCTATGAGCAAACTAAGTGGAATCTACTTGATGTTGAAGGTTCTCCATTGTAAGAAAACTAATTCCATACATCATATCACTCTTATTCACCCAATCATTATGTTGAATGCGATCAATGAGTTCGAGATCCAATCCCAAGAAGATGGGATATCAAGTCATGCATAATGAAATGATCGAGTATCCCATTTTTCCAGTATAGGTATTTTTCTTAATCTAGTTGGACCGTAGAAGGATGAAATTTGAAATCCATGCCAAGAGAATCTTCAGGAACACTAGTTTAACCCCCCTATTTTTGACACTTTATAAATAGTGTGCAGGTTATAATCAGTGCATTCACACAATGTGAAATGGTGTCACTCTCTTTCTAATAAGGTGAAATAACACATAAGTGGATACCACAATGTGTTTCATAACCCAAAGCAACATCGTAACAAGCACAATAAAGAATGAAACAAGAAGAGGAGAAAAAACTAAGGTCATAATTGAGAAAAAAATCCATAATGCAAGAAAGGAAGAAAAGACACAACCACCACAGAATAAGATTATAAACCCCTACTTTCGGCACTTTATATTTTAATGCATTGGATACAATCTAGTGTGAGTGTACCTTGTGACATAGTTGGTCACTCACCTTGCAAATACTGTAATAACATGAAAAATAGGAGACCGCAATAAATTTTTGTTAATCATAGCAAATCGGCACCCTAAACAAGTACAACAAGCTAAAAAATAAGAGAATGGGTGAAATCAAGTTCCGTTGGGAGAAAAAGTGTCTCACATTACAACAAAAACCCCTTTATTGCAAGACTGTGGTGGACACACTCACTAGTCCACAAGCAATGAAAAGGGTGATTACTGATGCATAAAATGGGCTCTAGAGAGAGTCTCGAAACCCACAAGATGCCCAAAAATCTATATGAAGGAAAAAAATGGCTAGGAATGGTGTTGCACAATCTAACACACAATTAGTAAAAAAAATCAACAATAATGCTAGAAATCGACCTTTTTGCGCAATGTCGATTTGGCTGATTTTAAAGCAAAAAAAGACTAAAACGTGATGATAAAATTAGATAAATGACTATTTTACTAATCAAATGAGAAAATAGACTTTATGAATATCTTTTAATTAAAAAAATTAGATTTTAATTTTCTAATAAAAACCTAATTATATTAAAAACACACCTTTGAAAAAATACTTAGATCTAACACAAGAAGTAAGAGGAGTAAAGGGTGCAATGGAAGTATGAGGATGAGAACATGAATTCCTAGTGTCTGAAGTATAAAGAGGGGGTTCAACATTCTCTGAAAGGTGATCAAGAGAAGAAGGGGATGTATCCTCATCAATACTCTCATAATCAGAACTAGAAGAATAAACCTCATCATCATAAATATGAACAAGCATATACGTGTCAACAGAACTATCATCACATGAAGTAGGTGTGAAAATAGATGTATAAGAAGGAGCAACGATGACGATCTCAGAAGAGTCTCAAAATAATGACTAATTAATGTTCTAAACTATGTGAGAACACTCTATGTGTGTCACATGATGGTGAAGAGGCATGGAAATGTGTATCAAAAAATGACGAAGAACCATGTCACAAGTGTTGGTCCAATCATTCAGAAACATATGAATCACTCGGAGAGCGGTGATTGTAAATCCAAGTATGGATAGAGATCTTGTTTAATGATAAAATGTTCAATGCTCAAAGGACATAATGCATAATTATCCCTACCAAGAAGAAGTGGAGGAGCCTGAAGATGTTGTATGGTGATTTTGGTGTCCTCAAGAATATCATCCAAGTATGAGTCAAACAAATCATTGTCCTGATGCAGAGGATCGTAAGATGCTTGTGAAGAAGTGACATTAAATTGTAAACAAAGGTGATGGAAGGATCTCAATGTTAGAATGAAAGGAATCTATAGATGCTTGTGAAGGAGAAAACCGAAGATCTCAAAGCGATATGAAAAGTGAGTGAAAGGTCAACCGAATAGTTATTGTAGAAAGATTTTTCGGGGAAATCGATGGGATTAATACTAAATTTAGAAGGAGCATCAAGAGAAATATGTATGGGTGAATCCTTGTAAAAAGAAGTATCGGTAAACTCATTTTCCTCCATGGATGTAAGATCATCGGAAGAGCCATAACTGGATGAAGGAGAGTCAAAATCTCCATGTAGGTCTTGAATGAAAGTCCAAGCTCTATGCGTAGACTCAGTGAACTCTACTTGATGTTGAAGGTTCTCTATAGTAAGACAAATAAGTCCATATGTCATATCATTCTTATTCATCCAATCATTATGTTGAATGCGGTCAATGGGTTCAAGTGCAATCCCAAGAAGATGGGGTAACAAGTCATGCATAGTGCAATGATCGAGTATCCCATTCTTCCATTACGGTATTTTCTGAATCTAGTTGGACCACAGAAGGATGAAATTCAAAGTCCATGACAAGAGAAGCCTCAAGGAACACTAGTTTAACCCCCTGTTTGTGACACTTTATAAATAGTGTGTAGATTACAATTAGGCACGTTCACACAATGTGAAACTTTTATTCATTCACCTTGTAACAACATAATAATGCATAAGTGGACACCATAATGTGTTTCACAACCCGAAGCAACACCGTAACAAGCACAATAAAGGATGAAATAGGAAGAGGAGCAAAAACTAAGGTCCTAACTGAGAAAAAACATCTAGAATGTAAGAAAGGAACAAGAGACACAACCACCCCGAACAATATTTTAACCCCTACTTGCGGCACTTTTATTGCATTGGATATAATCTCGTGCGAGTATACGTCATGAAACATTTGGTCACTCACCTTGCAAACAATGTATTAATGTGAAAAAGAGGAAACCACAATCATGTTTTATTAATCACATCAAATCGACACCCTAAATAAGTACAACAAGCTAAAAAACAAGAGAAGGGGTGATATCAAGTTCCGTTGTGAGAAAAAGTGTCTTACATCGCACAACAGAAACCCCCTTACTGCAAGATTGTGGCGGACGTGCTCACTAGTCCGCAAGCAATAAAAAGGGTGATTACAATGCACAAAGTGGGCTCAAGACTACTCCGAGACCTCTAAGATGTCGAAAAATCTCTCGAAGGCAAAAAAATGGCTAGGAATGGTGTTGCACACTCTAACACACAATTAGTAGAAAAATCGACAATAACACTAGAAATCGACCTTTTATGATGTCCAATTTAAATAATTTTAAAGCAAAAAAAGACTAAAAGATGATAATAACATTAGATAAAGGACTATTTTACTAATCAAATGAAAAAAAAAGGCTATATGAAGATCTTTTAATTAAAAAAAAACCAATTAGATTTTAAATTTTTAATAAAAACCTAATTATATTAAAAACACACCTTTTAAAAATACTTAGATCTAAATTTAATTAAATTTAAAAGGTGCCTATAATATAATTAAAACACCTTTTATATAAAAAAAAACCACCTTAAAATTTGAAACATCCCTCTTTATTTAAAAGACTACGGCACTTTTAACATAAATATTTAAAAGGCATGGCATACATTAACAAGGTACCTTTAATAAACCTCACTTTAAAAACACCTTAAGTATATAAAAATCCTACCTTAATAAAACACCCCACACAATTTAAGCCCCACACTTCAAATATAGCCAGAGAGAATTTTAAGAGACCTCACTCTTAAACTAAACTGAAGGATTTAACATCCCCTCTAAAATCCCCAACACATCCATTTAAGAAAACAACCCCGTATTAAACAAACCGCCTATAAACAGGAGTCCCACCACCCACATTAATTATGAGATGACCCAAAATATAAGCAGAGATTTTTTTAACTAAACGTGGGAGAAATAAACGGAAAAACCATTGAAAGCTTTGTCAAAGAGAAACCCGAGGGGGGGGTTCCAATGCAAGAACAAGACATGAGGGATGAATGGAGAGAGTATGGCGCAATAGAAGGAAAACACACCAACGCAGAGCTGCGGGGTTAATGGTAGGAGAAAACACAGATTAGAAGCTTAAAAAACGCAGGGCCAAGCGTAGATCAGTCCAACCAAGGTAGGTATTTGAGCCACGAGGCAGGTTTAGACACAAAGCGACCCGAGGAAGCAAATTCACGAGGCCAGTACAAATTCATGCAGAAGACCCAATGGAAGCAGATTTGAATGCAATGCAAAAAGGTAACACAGGAAACACAAATATTGTGGAAAAAACGAATAAAAAGTGCAATGCAATGAGCAATGAGTAATGCAAAGAAAATGCAACGAACCCAAAGAGCTCATGTAGGGGATAAACCATGCAACCGGACAGGAGTGGAAGGAAGAATTGGTCAAAAAAACACAGATTTCTTAAAAAAATCAATATTATTCTAAAAACCGAAAAAGAACGGAAAATGCACCAACCTCAAAATAACGCTTTCCCACCAAGTACTGTTGCAACCAGCAAAATCTGGTGGTGAAAAACGTAAACCTGCACCCATGCACAAAGCCCATAATGCACAAATTCCAAGAGAAGTAAATCCTCAGATATGTTAACAAGATTCCAAATAGTAATTGAAATAACTTACACGAAAAGCGATAAAACCACAAACTAAGTAATTAGCAATCAGTTCAAGAGAGTGCACGTATACCAAACATCCACTCCGATACCATAATAAAATGTTCGGTGAAGATCAATGCTAGAACCTTGTGCACATCAAAACCAGTTACATCTCCAATGGAGATGAGAACACTTCATAATTAGCAAGAGCACGGATCACAAGGAAAATCAAGTACATAAAAGATAGTGGAGTGTCTGGCATGCTCATAAATCAGAATGAAGGGGTACATATAAGAGTGTTGTGTAACTCCTATACATGACACGTGTACACAACCCTATGACCTATTCAACTATGACCTATTCTCACTAAGTGAGATGACTAACCAACTAGGTGGACAAGACGTCAAATGATGACAAGTCCATATATACACAAACAAGGAAGGATAACTATAAGTGGATTGAGAAAATCATTTGAAAGGTAAGACATTGTTTCAGGAGTCATTTGTCTACCCAAATACATTCTTACCACTTTGTCAAAAGTAAAGAAAGTGAAGGAGGAGATTGTAAAAGAGATGATCCACTTGGATAAGGTGTTACCACCCGTGTCCAAGATGAACTCCTTTGAATCTCACACCCTTGTGAGTAAGAATGTGTTTTCATCAGCTGCTCAGAACTTTTCTTTAGTTAGCGTCGACATCATTGATGAATGTTACAATATGATAGAAGATGTCATATCCAAATCGGACTATAGTGAAATGGAGGATTTTGAGGTTTTGAATGAAGTGTTCAACTTGTATCTATAAACTTTGAATGCATCCACTCAATGATAATTCATCATTGAAAGAACTCATTATTTCTTTCCGTGAGTTAGTAAAATAAGAAGTAGGTGACTCTCTCTTAGGCTTAATGAAGATACCTTAGACTAAACGGCCAACATCATAGGATGTATCTCTAAGACTACAAGAGATCCCCAAGGATGGTCGATAAGTGCAATAAGGTCAATGATGTTTTCAAGGCAAGGATCAAGATTTTGAGCTACATTTACATTCCGCAGAGGACACACGTTAGAAATTTTAGTACCTCAATTCAGAAAATAATTCAAAAGACATGTTCATGTTCTAGAAACCCTCCTTTTGGGATAATGAATCAACAATTTTTTCATCGGATGGAGTTTCTTCATCGGATCAAGAAACCGATTACGTCTCCTCTCTTTCTCCCTCTTTCTTCTCTCCCTCTTCTAATTCTTCATTGTGTGTAATCATGGTAATTTGTCTCATTTGACCTTAAGTAACTTTCTTAAGTTAAATTGTAAAAGTCCCTTTGATTTATAAAAACAGAACTTATTTTCATTTCCTAGGAGGATGTAAAGTCACATGTGGGATGAGAGAATCAAGAGTCATGTGGGGAGGTAGATGAAGAGGCAATCTAAAATGGTATAAATTAGGATGGTTAATCCATTATAAAGGATCTCGAGATCCAAAGTCCATTATCACCAAATCACAAGCCCCTTCTATGGTTTATACAAGCACATATACTTGAACTCACGGTGTGATTGGGTAACATGGGTACTATCTCCAAGTTGTGGGACTTGCTACTTGAGATAGACCTTTAGAGAAAGCTAGTTCTTGCTCCTAAACTACCACGCTAATGGAATCTACTCTAATGCGGGGGAACTAACTATTCTAATATAAATTTCGAAGGGACCGGGGAGAGAGAATGCATAGAATGAAAGCCTACACTAAAGCGGTGATACACCGGAAAAGGAGGGTGTGAGAGTAGTCTTCAAATGCGTGAAATACGAGAAGCAAAGTGCACACTAGAAGAGGTGATGACAAGCTTCTCACAATCTAGCAAAATGCATTCACAAAAATATTTCAAACATACACAATGATAATGGATCCCTGACAAGAGAATAATAATAGACACAATATTCTTGTAATCAAGGTTAAAAGGGGCAAAAGAATGCAAGAAAACACAAGGGGAAGATATATCCACAAACTTATATTTTATTGCTTCATGATATGCACAGTTCAATCTATTACAAGATAAGGGCCTGGATCACCATGCAAGGAGTCCACAACAAGGGCCTGTAACACATCAGCTTCACAAAGCAATTTTGGCAGAGCTTTGCTACAAAAACTACCTCCTCTTACAATGAGCCCAACACTCCAATTTATAGAAGAAATGAGAAGAGAAAGAGAAGGGAAAATGGAAATCCCGAAATCTATCCTTCAACCACTTGTAAGAGGCATTAAATGGAGTAAAATGATTATATATTACTTGCAAAAGACTCCCATATCTGTCCCATGTGCTTTAAGTTATTAGCAGAGAAAGAATGATGACCATGCCTCTTAATTGCACTCCCAACTACCAAATAAAACACTGTTATGAACCTGGCCACGTTTTATAAAAAAATCCAATGATCTCTCACCAAATCTAGAATTTCTTGATTTTTGTGTGTCGGGCTCGAGCCACGATTCAAGTACCAATTTTGTGTGATTTCATTGAGAAATGCAAAAGTTATGGCCTTCTAGTGCATGTAGGTATTTTGGAGTCCGGGCGTTTTACGTGTCATTTGACGAGAATGAGCATTAACGGCTATGAGCCGAATATGTTTCTTTTATTTAAATATATCTACCATCATTAAAAATAATAACTCTAATTTTGTGAAAATCGGAGCTCGGAGTCAAATTTTGTGAAAATCGGAGCTCGGAGTCAAATTTTGTGAAAATCGGAGCTCGGAGTCAAAAGTTATGGCCGTTTGATGTTCACGGGTCAAGCGTTGACTTTTCTTCTTTGCCTTTGGCAGCTTCACACTTTTCGCGTCCCTTGTGTACTTTTGTTCCAACTTCTGGATGAAAATCACCTTCTTCGGCCGATTCACTTCACTTTGTTCTGTTTGAGGTGAAGACACGTGGCGAGATTCCATTCGTTGGCGGCTCTTTCGGCTTTCTGCGTCCCACGCCTACTTTTGGCCCAACTATCCGGACCGAAGTCCCCTGTTTCGGCCGAATCGGCCGGTTCACGTCCTCCACGTAATTTTGGCACAGGTGTCCCAAATTATGCAGGACAAATATCTGCGAACCGCCGAAATGGATCGGTTGGACTTGAGCGAAACCGGCCGATCCACGTCCCGCGCGTTTTGAATGCCCGGTGTTCATTTGCCCATGATCACTGGACTAGGACTTAGCTGATTTTCTTCATTTTTGAAAGAACCGATCGGCTTTTCATGTCCCACGCGTCCCGAAGAAGTCCCAACTTTCCCACAGACCACCCGGACTAGGACTTAGCCTTTCTTCATTTTTTTGGGATTCGTATCTTTTCACGTCCCACGCGTCCGACGTCCCAAGCTGTCCCACAGGGTCCGCATTTTTCAAAGCGGACTAGGACTTGAGCCGATTTTCTTCATTTTTAGTACCTCGATTCAGCTTTTCGCGTCCCACGCATCTCGACATCCCAAGCTGTCCCATGAGAAAACCTCCTTTTGGGACTAGGACTTAGCCGATTTTCTTCATTTTTGGTGATTCACTTTTCGCGTCCCACGTGTCCCGATGTCCCAAGCTCTCCTCCCGCCTTTCTTAGGACTTAGCTGATTTTCTTCATTTTTTGTGTGGCCCCAAACTTGGTACAGCAACGAACCTCGGTGACTCGAACCCTTTGCCTTAACGAGTCCCGCAACCTTATTTTTACATTTCTTCCATTTTCTCAACTTTGTTATTTCTTCTTGGGTGGGGAGTTAGAACAGTAGGGGACCCCATCAAAAAACATGATTTTGCGCCTCAAATCAATCTTACTCACTTGGGATGAAAATCGATGCGTGTTATCAAAATTACCTTATAGGGGTGAATTTTGGATAACAAGTCCTAAACCATATATTTTGAAAATTATTCTTTTTGTAGCAATTGTGTATTGTTGTATGAACGTAAGGATTTTTGTAACCAACACAAGAAATATAAATGACATTTTTTCCATTTCCTTTTCTCCTGATTTCATATATTCTCTCTTTTTACACTTTGCAGTATAGTGATAAAAAGGAACTTTGTATCCTTGATTGAAAAATATAAAGAACTATATGTCTCTATTTTTTTAGTATCATTAATAGTTTAATTTCTTATTTCCTATAATGAAATTTTGAACTACTTCGTTATTGTGTATGAACTCTACTAGTTCCTACTCACAAAAATAAAATTCTCTTTCATAATTTCTCCTTTACCCATCATCGCTTCAAATTCCACCCTTGTACCCCATATAAGCATTTTTCCATAGGTTTAGTGAAGTGTTTCATTTTGATCCCGAGCCTCTTGGCCTCCCCCACAACATTAATAGATAATTAGGATCATTTACATTCAATATTGGGATCCTCCTCATACACAAGAAGAAGGGGTATAGCCTCGTGAGTGTTGGTGGAAAAACATAATTTGTGACACGCCAAATTATTTCACCAATATTTTTGGCAGCTCTAATAGGGATAGATCATCCCTTATGCACCCTTAAATATCTTTGCAAGATACAAAAATAGATATTCCAAAATACTAATAATTTTTTTTTAAGGCAACTCCATCAAGGAACAAATCTATGTCACGTTCATTTCCCACATTGCAATGATGAATTTTTGAGATTGGTATCCATCACCAATGAGTGACAACAACCATAAAGAAGAAGAAGATGAAAACCACGATCTAAAATGTTTTGATCAGCCATCAATCTCGAACATCTCTTGCAAAATAAAGGATTCTACAAAAGTAAAATAGTGTACATATTCAAACAAAAAACCGCTATAAGCGAAGGAAAGAAGACTCATATTATTTTTGCAGTAGTTATGAAAAGACTTTCTAGAATGGAGAGTATTTTCGTTTGTGAAGATCTCATTCTCAAGTCATGGTGAATCCAATTCAAGCATACCACTACTAAAGGAAAGATAATGGTAGTTACACCTATTGATGATCGAGAATCCATGAAAAGGGTGAGGAAGATTCATAGAAGATATGAAATAATTTATGAAGGACATCTTTATCGAAGAATCTAATGAAGGTGACATTTTCAACTTCACATAGCTGACTAACAAGTTAAGAACATTTTCCTTTTTCTCCCTTCTTCTAGATGATTTTCTTTCATATAGAGATGAAGAAGTGGATGTCTTTAGAAGAGAGATTTATGAAAAGGCTTCTCGGTGTGGAAGAAGGAAACTTTGATCCCAAACACTACCATGAAGTTCTAAATTATGCATTGACCTTGCAAAAAGGTATGAGCATATTAAATCACTTCATAATGTTGAAGAAGAAGAAACTCATCTTTCAAAATAAGTTCTTAATGATTTTCTACAGTATGAGGTGTTTATCCATGGAAGATTCTTACGCACCTCTGATGAATTCTTTGTTCTTGAACCTTCCAATGAGAGTCAAATCATAACCTTGGAGGGTGATGAAGAAGACAAAATAGTTGAACTTCTATTCATCAATTCATTTTGGTTTGAGGCTAATTCCATTAGAGAATTAATGGAGACGAAAGTTGAAGATTTTTATTCTATTAAATATGATGTAGCACTTTCCAAGAACTCTACCATCAAACAATAAGTATGAGAAATCAATCCTTCATCCTAGACTCAAGATGATGAATTCAAGGTAATCATGGATAGTCTCCTTTCCAATTTTAACTCTTCATTGATGCACAAATGTTGAATGACGAAATGGAAATAGTTAGAGACTAAAATTCCCTTATTGATTCAATTATGGAGGAACAAATGGAAGATTCCATTTTCATTTTTCAAACCAATGTAGGTGAGAAAATGAGAATGACCTCCTTGAGGAGCTGATTCCACCAAATGAGTGTAGTGTTGATCATTAGAATGAGTATGGAGTTTTTCCTTTTCCATGTGAACAAGAAGATTCTATAAGGAATGATCAAGATGGAGTTGAAGATTCTTCTCATATTTCTGCTCCAACATGGTTCTTTCCTTCCTATCATGATGATGATGAAATGGATCTAAACCTCAAAGTTGTGCACTTCCCTCATAGAATGTATTTCTTCTCCTTATTTGAAACGATGAAAACTAAGTATGTTAGCTCCTGCAAGAAGGTGAATTTGGATGACAAGAAATATCAAACAAGATGATTAGGATTATTCAAATGAATTTCAGCCATCTGTAGATCATATTTTCAACCATATCCTCGAGGCTCAATGCAAATACTCTTCTAATGAATATGAAAATGATTATATTGTATATTTGGTAGAGCAATCATTGCAAGAAATCTCCAGGACTATGCGAAGAAATTGAAGAACCTAAAATTAGTATGGAGATCATGTCTCGGGCCATGGATATGTAAGATAGTTATGATCCAAACTATGGTTTTCCTTTCCGTGAACAACGGTTTGATAATCATATGAATAAAACAGATGCACTCAATATTCTCTTTGAAGCCCTAAAAGATGAGCATGAACATGAAGGTAATATTTCACGTTTTTAGTTTTTTGAAGAATGCATATATGAGAAAAAAAGAGGTATGAAAGTTTATAATATCCTATGGATACTCTCAATCATGAATACAACACTTGTTGGCATGTTATTGTATAGGTGATGTCATTGATGTGAAAAATCATTACTGAAAAAATCAATGATGGACTAGGTCATAGCATGATGATGATGATGATATGTTGATTCAAATTTTTTTATGATGTTATCATGTGTTTGATGAGGATTGCTTGTTCTTTCAAGCCTATTCAAGTGAACTACCTAGCATAGGTGATAGTGCATGGTGGTATGATCTTCTTTGTAATTTTAGAATCATATTGGCATGATGTATATGATGATTATAGAGTTATTGGGAACTCACGTGAGTCTCATATATAGATAATGGTTGGTAAACATGTTTCAAGTGCTCATTTGGACTAGGTATGGTTGTTATGAGGAATGGGGTTGAGTTGTGGACCTATACGATCTCATGAATGCATTTAGGAAGGTTTATCATGATTTACCAAGTATGGTAGGGAATTTTGGATAGTTTCATGATGTGTTATAGTGTTATTTAAGTTGACCCTAGCCTTTCTGATGTAAAACCCTAAGAGTTAGTTATGGAAATGAGATTGGATGGAGGGATGGAGATCTATTTGAGATATGAAAATTATTTGAGGTCATGAAAATGGGTTTCCTTGAGGTTTGAGAAAATTTGTAGTCATTCGAATAATAGTTTGCAAGATATGATGTTTTTGGTGAAACTGGGTCAAGAAGAAGGGCATTTCCAACTCGATCAGTTGCACCTTCGATGCTCACCCCGAATAGTGTGTATTTCATAATACCTTGTGGCTTTCTAGGATGTTTATAAATTTATTATATAGTGTTTCACAAAAATAATGAGTTCATTTCATTATCACATTTTTATGAGCACGAATGTTAAGAAGGTAAGCATCCTTTTATGAGTTTGAAACCCTAGCTCAAAGTGGTAGGATAGATTTTCTTCTAAGAGGATAAAATTGATTTTTATTTCTTGGATGATGATTAGATGGTGTATAAGAATCATCTAGGTTTTCAAAAATTATGGTAGAGCTTTTGGTGATGAGTAAATCCCACTACTGACAAGTCGGTTTATGAGTAACTTGAGTTTGCGACAAGGTTGTCCAAAGGAGTTTTAAAATAAATGACCATTATAAGATTTATTTTAGATTTTATTTTTTATATGATAGTGTTAGGTAATTTTTATTCTGATAAATGATCAAGTATTCTTCATTTATGTTGGCTGGTCAAAGGGTAGTTTTGGGGCAGTTTCAGGACATTTACAAAGATCATCTTAGTTGAATGCATTCCACTTGCATTTTCAAGGAGTTAGAATATTTTATGGAAAGAAACTTCTGATCACTTTGTATTATTACAATTTTGGTTTCATGATGACTTTATTTTATGTGATTTCCAAGTCAATTTGTGAGAAAGAATGTTTCCTAAGTTTCAGGACATAATTGCTTTTATTAAAAGATTGAGTTGGTTACTGCATGAAATGGATTGGGTGATGCTTTATATCACCTATAAATAGAATATGGATGAATTTTTCATCTATTTAATACATTTTTATGTCTTTAATGTGTCCATAAGGGTGTTAACCATTTCATTTATAAAACTATTTTTATGCAACTTGATTTGTTGAAGGAAAAAGTAGTTGTGGTTTGACCTAGTTGATGTTGCATGAGTTATAACTTTTTTATATGTGTTATACAAGTCTGTAAGTTTCCATATAGAGGTCACATTCCATGGTTTAGTTCATATTGAGGGGTCTTGAGGCCCAAAGGAAGATTTAGGTTGTTGGAAATATTTGTTTAGTGAGGGTAATGAGCTACTAGGCCCATTAAATAAAATAATTTGATTGGTTATTGTAAATTGAGACCATGTATGATGTTTAAATATTATTTTATTCATGTATTATGAAAGAGGAACTTTAGTATGCATGGTTTTATTGTAAGTGGATTTTTATCATTCCAATGATGGGGTTTTAAGGATTGTTGGTTCATGGTAAGTGGTTTTCACTAGGCCGACCTACTTGGGTCACTTTTGACTATTGTGATAAATTTTATGGGTTTTTATTAAGATAATAGGGTAAATATAAATGAGTTAAAATGATATTTTTTTAAATTGAATGAAGAAGAGACAATAAAATCATAGTTTTGGTTGTTTTGTGAGCTAGTTGGGTATGTGTAAGAAGTGCGACCTAGGTGTGATTGAGTTGTAGGTGTTTGAGAATGATTTGAGAGAAGATCAAGTGTGTGACATGTTGAATAATGAAAGAAATATTTTTTGTAAGGGTTTGATGCATTGAAAATCTAAGAAAGTGCTAGTTTGTGAAAGATTAGAGACCTAAGGTTTGTGCGAGGGTTTGAAGGTGTTTAGAGATGAATCTTGTGATCACCATTAGCTGAGATGTTGTAGCATATCATTAGGGATATCTTCATGAAAATATTTTTTGATGATTCGTATTCATTCAAGTCTCTTGTTGTGATTAATATCAAAAAGGGTTTAGGGGTTGGTGCTCCTTGTGGGGTTGGTGCCTCACTAAAGAAATCTATTTTGATGTGTAATATTTACTTGAGTATTTGTTGTGTGTAATATAAATTATTTTTACTTGGATTTTCTTTCCCTTGATTGTTTCCCACTTCCATCTTGTGTTATGGTTTTTCTTCTCTTGATCATGGTTAAATTGAATGAAGGTTGTAAGAATTTGTGCACACACTAATGAATGGCTTATTGTTTAATGATGTATGTGAGTGATCTGATATTGAAATTGAAATTCTAAGGACTGATTCACCCCCTTATTAGTCCACTTTTCTTCCAAAAAATCTTCACCATTGTAAATTATGTCAAGAACAATGTTTGGTTATTTTGTATTGAAAACAATTGTTACGGAAAAAAAAGTGAGAATGTGCAAGAGTCTTATTAATGGATTCATAATCGATTGTTTTCACTATTTTACGAAACCCATAATTTTTTTGGGTATGAATCTATGATATGATATTCACTTGAGGATGATGAATACCTTTGTACCAATGATGCGGTCTCCGTTTCGATATTAATTGTTCACAACAAAAAGTGAGAAGTTTGAAGAAGTATAAGAACGAGAAGAGAATTAATTTTTATAACTTCCTAAGTTCCTCCATGATTCAAGCAATGAATTCATGTTTCAACCTACATTAAATAAAAATTAATAATTACATGAAAAAATCAATAATTTCATTTTTTGGAACATGGATAAGTTTCTAGAGGCGTTCACAAAGCACCTAGATGAGGCTATATGTATTAAGGATTCCAAACAAACAACAAAGTCCTCATCGAATGAAATAATGTTTGTAGTGCAATATAAGTATGAATATGGAATATTTTCCTCTCTCCTTCTTCTCAAATTGTGTAGAGCCATCACAAGAGTATGACATGATCGATAAAGGCCTTTGAGCTTTAAAGGTCTGAAATCGATCTGTTCTTCCACGATAGTACATATATTTCCTAGCCCATTTCTAGTTATGTGTACATTCTTTCCCCTCCTCTTTAAATATCCCCCCGATAATTTATTTCCCCTTTCCATTGTGTGTTTAGTTCCTCTTTTGGTGTGTTTCCCTCTCATCGATGTGTTCATTTAGAAGAAAATACTCTATAATCCCAATAGACAAGGCATTAGTCCACGTAGTGTCTTGAGATTCTAGGGTTATTTTTTATCCTTTCCTTGTATTTTTCCTTCCAAAATACATCCTAATGCTAGAGCCAATTGTTTTCATGTAAATGTGTAGCATGAAAAATTCCAACTTTTAGGATGACAACTAGACCCAAAGGTAAAAATTTACTTTTGAGTCTTTCGAACCCTTGTCTAGATCAATTTGTGGTTGGAAGCATGATGGAATAAGAGGGGGTGAATAGGTCCTATATATATTTTATTTTATTTACAATTAATTATTTCAACCATGAACACTCATCCATTCACACACATTCAACCATTTCTTATTTATTTTGCTAATAGATTCAACAACCATAAATCATAAGAAGAAGCACATAGTCAAAATATATAAGTGGGAAACCATCATGGGGAATAAAACTGATTGAAACTCTAATTATATTGAAAAAACAAAGATATTTAGTGAAGCACCAACCCTATAAGGACCACCAACCCCTATTTTAGTGAAACACCAACTCCAAAATGAGGATAAAACCCTATAAGATGACTGATCACAAAGTTATCCACACTGATAATAATGATATATGAATATTTTTGCTGCCACAATTGATGGATATCTCTCATTCATCTCATAAACCCTTGTTCAAACCCTCATGCATTCAACTTATATGTCTTCTTCCTCTTTGGCTTGTCTTGGATATAATTAATTTCAAATATTCTCTCAAACCTCCCTCAACCTATAACACTTCTGATCATCATTCAGATTATACCCTCATACCGTTAATTCACTCTCTCCTAGATCACACTTTTCATCCATGTAAGACCAACTACAAAATGAGCTAAAAATTTATTTGTAGCCTTATATTCCTTATAACCCAAGAGAGGTCAGTATTTCATCAATAATTTGACCCATAAAATGTTATAACATTCAATTACATCCATTACAATGGTCACAAATGAACCATATAAGTCTTCCATGCCAAAACCACTCATCATGCACCAAAAGCCTCAAAACCCTATCACTCGAATGAGAAAAGTGAACTCCTAAAAAAACATGATTATTAAAACTCCCAAATTCAACACACATGAGTAATATAGCATAAAAAAATCATACATGGTAACACGATTTCTTGGACCAATCAAATATTTAATTAAATGGGCCCACTGGCTAATATCCTTTTCAAAATAGTTGTTTTTAGCACATTTTCTTTACCTTTGGGCCTCAATTCCCCTCAATATGAACTCAAATATGGAATTTTTCCATTATATGTAAATCATACAACATGTTAATCACTTCTATGAATTTTATATCTTATGAAACAATCATATGTTTAAACCACAACAATTGTATTCTTTACTAAAATAAGCTACCCAAAACTAGTTTTTCAAACTCTCTTGGTTGCACCCTTTTTGAAAATTTCAATATCTCAAAAGGCCTTCAATAGGAAGAAAATTTATCCCTCTTCACTCTCCAGGTTATATCAAACATCAACTCATTCATATCATGCTTCAAACATCTCAATATTTAAGCAAGAACACACATTTCCTTAAAAATTAACTACCTTCTTCTTCACAAATTAACTTTGAATTACAAGTAAAATCAACTCACGAAGACACAATCCATAAATATATGTAAATCCCTCTTAATTATCTATCCAAAACATATTTAAATTCCTTCCAACTCCAAGTGGAAGGACTTCAAAAATCCAATTGCTTCTAACTTTGTTTAAGCCTTCTTATACCCGAGAACCGACAATGTGCTCAACATTCTCGATCATACCAAAACTCACTTCCAAACTCAAAAAAATCATGGAACACACTTCTACATGATTTTTAAGCACTTAGAATCGTTCATCAATCAATAGAGAATTAAAACCATCAACTTGTACCTTATGTAGCCACTTTGTACCCTGTTAGGACAAGCATCCTTTTAACAACTTGACCCTCACAAAAAGCTCATAACTTTCACATACCTTAACCAAATCACAAGTTTGATACACCATTGGAATCTATGTGAACTAGAATCACAATGTAAATTGAATCAGATTCTAATTCATCTCATAGCTCCTATAATGTCACTTTTAGTGAAAGTTGTTCCAAACTACCCCAAAAACTAGTCTTCATAAGTAGGGCACACTTTACACTTTTTCTTCTCAACCATGACTCGAAACCTTCATGAACATATAGAAACACACCAATTCTAAAAATAATGTCAAATTTTTTCACAACTTCTTTGGATAACATTTAGTAAACTCGAACTCTTGAGAAAAATATCCATTTCAGTGTGGGGCCCACATACTACCGTAAGAACTATTACCTTTCTATAAACTTGAAAGAGCCTTCTACAATATCCAATCATAATACATGAACTAGAAATCAAACATGATCTATATACTCACTTTTCCCCAAGATAATCCTACCTAAGGTTTTTCTAGTGTTTCAAACCAACTTACCTTCTTAACTATCGTTCATAAAACCTTGATGATAAAATTACAAAATTATATTTTGTGAAAGATTTATAACTAACCTTAGAATCTATGAAAAATATATTAGGTACCCATGCAAATCATTCAATTCACAATAAGCATCATAATGTTCACTTTTGTTTTAAAAACACACTACAACATACCCGGTTTGTCCAAAACTTGTATATATTCAAAACCCGCATTATTACTTTGATTTGAAACTTGTCATGAAGAATCATGAATTTTTTTCTAGTTGTCCATGCTCACCATCTAGCCCATATATGTCTGCAAATTTCTAGCCAATGGGATGTAATCTATCATTTTCTCACATGTTTGATTCCAAATGACCCCAAAAAATAATCATACCTCCGAGTTCTTACCCGAAACTCTACAATAAACCTCAGCTACAATTTTAACATGCTATAAAACTAATTATCAGCTCCAAATCTCATACATCTACCTCTTTCTGCATGCTACAGGGCTAGAAACAAGATTAGAATGATCTGAATCAAACATGAAAAAACCACTTTGACCTCATGCATATCCATATATTCCTCTATCACATCATAGGAAACATTCTTGACCTCATGACACACTCTAAAGAAATCAAGAGGATTCATATTATGATTATGCAAGCTATAACCATGTGAGGACACCATGACAAATCACCAAACTTGGTCACTACCAATCAACCTTTAGGATTGACCTGAATAACATCAAATGGAGACTCATACTACACCATGACACCCTTTTCCATTAATGGATTTGAGATCAATGACAAAAAAACATACAATGGCTAACAATATCCCCCTTTTCATTGATGACAACCACCATCGAAACATTTATGGCATCCAACAAGATAAATACCTACATGACCTCTTTCCCATGATTCTGATGCTTCATTCACTCTTTGAAATCTACGAAAAAGGATCCTATGATGACACAACATGAGAAATAAAAAAAGACTAGAAACAATGGAAACAATTCAAAAACCAACTTACTTGACCCGGAAAGGCCCCCTTAGGATTGAAATATCCTATCTTTAACTTATACAACAACAAGTGAATATGTTATAGACATGATAAATCATGAAATCTAGCTCCCGTTGAACATATTCTCCTCATTTTAGCCTTCAACCATGATTTACATCACTTTATAGGTCTTAACCAAGTTTGAGAGCACCCAATCTACTTATATCTATGTCATATCAACCATTAGGACCATTAGATGTAAAATTCATTCTCAATGTGTTTTTGGTAATATTATTCATTCCCTAGAACTCTAAATACCTCATGATACTTCTTCTCTTCACTCTCCCTAGAATATAGCACCAAAAATAACTGAAAAAATACAAGAATTTCGACATCATGTCTTGTTTAGTTGTCATGAGGGCAACTCATCCAATTCATTGCTACCCTAAAGAGATATTTTAGTGTCTTTGTTCCTATTTCTTGCTAACAAAACTATTTTTGGCCAACCAATTTCTCCAAAAGCCATACATCTTAAAGAAACTACTTACCCAACTATACAAGTCTTATACGGTTTATACATCCGATTAAGGAACTAAGTAAGCTCCCCTGCTTCATTAAAATTTCTCAAGCCTATTCATTCATCTTCATAGTTTAAACCTTCTTAGAGAGTCAAAATTTCTCCACCTGCCTTATTATGCTCACAAAGACTAATATATGCTATATCTCTTCTTTCACAATTCACACTACCCCGATATTGATATTTTTCAAACTCTTGACGACCAAAAATTTTAACATCCCGTCATACGATCCTTCAAGTTCCTTATACACTTAAGAAGATGATTGTATAGACTCATTTTAAATAATTTAACTTATTCAACTCAAAAACATGGTGTTTATCTTTGTCATAGTCTTCATAGATCTATAGATACACATTCAATTCATTCGTTCCTTATTGTATTCATATGATTTGAGTACAAACACATTTATCATTTTTATATACACACCCTACATACTCTAACCACCTTATATCATGTTTGTAGACACTTATCTATCATGGAGTATTCATATTAATTTATTTGAAGCTTTGATTGAACTTTTAATATTTTCTCTAATCACTACGAGTCCTTTAGAAAAATCAAGTAAGTGTTCAATCAAATCATAGGTTTCTTAAAACCAACTAGTTTCCACTATGTCGATATCTTTCTCTTGTAATATCCATATACACTACCCCTACAACACATGCTCCACCTAGTTCATTGCATGAGTGCTAAGCCTCACATTATACCCTATTATTTTATGTACCTTACACATATGTTACAAAGTCAAGGGTGCCTCCTATAGTCTCAAAAAGTATTTTAAACATGTAGGTTTCCTTCATAGTTCACTAACAAATACTATCATCACATTTTAAGCCTATAGCATGACGTTTTAGATCTCCATAGATGTTTGTATGTATATGTATATGTATGTGTGTGTGTGTATGTGTGTGTGTGTGTGTGTGTGTGTGTGTGTGTATATATATATATAAAATAAATATATCTTCATGACGAGAACCCTATTTCACACCTTCTCCAAGATGTAAATGAACTCACTAACACATCTTTATACCCTAAACGTTTATTGACCAATTCATACTTGTAGCTTACAGTTTTGAATCTTTTCATAACAAAGTATCTTCACACAATTTTTGATCTTGATACTTCTTGAGAAAAACAACATGACCATGACCCATAATACATCGATAAAAATTTTCAAGTTAGAGAAACATCATGACTTCATTTACATTGAGCTAAAACCCCTTTATGTAGACAACATACCTTGAAATGAACATATGACCTTAGAATGATGATCTTATATTGGGAACCTAATTTGTCTCTCTTGTACTTGTATACATTTTTATGACATCAACAAGTCAAGATAAATCTTTGCAACCTTTGAAAAATAAGAACACAATATTCACCTTCTCGAAATCTATCACAGGTCCTAACATGATATTCATAGAATTGTAGTAGAGATATGACCTATCTCTATACCCACTTTTGATCATTGTAGCATTATCATATTTGATCTCCACAGTTATATTGCACTCCATAAAACATAGATATCTCCCATAGGTCCATTCCCAAAATGGTTTTTAGACTTTAATGAAGATCTTGATCAACTTAAAATCATCTCCAAAAGACATAGGGACTCATTTGAATACCTTATTAAGAATAATGCATAGTTTGAAGGCTTGGCATAGGCATGAGATAACTCTTGTACACCTATTTATAGATTTAGCCACTTTTTTATATCATATCTTGATAAATATATCTTTAGACCAAGATTTACACAACCTTCATGAGATATGAGTACTCTTAATAGGAATTTAATCACCTATCTTCAGATGCGATCCTTTGAGAATTGTAATTTTTAGCTTCTCTGGACATCATTCTTACCAAGTCACAACTTAAGAGACTTCAATCATAAAACAAAGACCTTTACATAGAGAGTATCACATGAAATAAGGATATTCGATTAAAAATAAACTTGACACACTTGAATATACTCCAAACATCCAAAAACTTTACATTAGGGAGAAAACACAAATCAAAACTTAAATATTTCAAATGGAGCATTATTCAAAGACCAATAACTATATATATCCTCTTGAGAGAACACCATTGATACTTGACATCATTACATAAGCACTCGTATCTTGTGGTCTAAATAAGATTTAATCATGACATTGATTTAGAGATGAAAAATAGAGATATTAAACATTTCTTAAATGAAATCCATTTCTTGATAGGGAATTTGGTGGACAAAACACACTATGCACTTATTGTTAGTACTAAAGACTTCGAGACAAAATACTCTATAGAAGACATCATTCCCTTTTGATAAAATACAATTATCAAGACTAAGCATGGACATTATAGTACAACCTTTTTATCAAAACAAAATTCACTCACTTCTAGAACATTAATACATAGATTTCCCTCATTATAGATCCAATATTTCAATAAGATATACTTTGTGATGGAGTTTGTAACTTTATGAATTACATCATACACTTTCACGTTAACGAGAATTTAGAGAAAGATTATAGACTTAATACATATTTGAAAATCACTCTTAGAGACTTCAAATACATAGGGTCAACAATATTTTTGAGTATTTTACCTATTGCACAAACCTTGATACACAAACTAGCTCATGAAAAATGACTGTTAGGAAAAAACCATTAGTTAAACACTAAGAATTAGAGAATTTGAGGCATTTTATCCTTTTCACATTACTATCTTACATGTTATAATGAATTTTGAGAGATCTTACTCTTGACATAGAAAAAGACTACTCTTTTGGTTTATGGAGTATCATGTATCTTGAAGAACTTAACTCCTCCTGGATCTTTACCTTCTTTAACAACAATGAGATCTTGACACTCAAACTTCAAGCCTGAGAGAATAATATCCTTTGACATATTATCATAACATCAAAAACAACATTCTCCTCAGACATTACATGAGGAGCACATGACCAATAACACAAACACCTACAAGAGATGCATGACTCAAAGTCTCATGGATCCATTACTTCACATACCTTATACCTCTTGATGTATCAAACACACCTAACTTCTTTTTCTTCTCATGCACTTTGGGAATGGATCACGTTTAGGAACATGTGTTCCTCTTTAGATATGATCCCTTTACTTAAGGAAAACATACTTCCTTGATTGAACTTTCCTCCCATCTTGATGCCTCTAGCTCCCTCTTTGACAAAATTCATTTTATTGGGCTACATTTCAAACTAAGAATCTAATTTCTTAACTTCTCTTACTTGAACAACCACATTCTATCTGTTAATATCTATCATAGTGTCCTTAGACTCATTCATGAGAGTCTTCTTCTTGAAAACACTTCCACTTTGAGCTTGAAATCTACTAGAGTACCCTAAAGATCCTATTTGGTGACAAAATATTGCAATATGCCCTTGTTTGTGGCATTTGTGACACATATCACATTATTCTTTCTTGGTTCAAACACACTTACGTTCCAACCACAATCCTTAGCCCTATGACCATACTCACAACATGAAAAGCATTAACCTTTAAAGAGAACTTAACCATTCCTAGAGACAACCTTTTGCAATCTCTAGCCCTATATGAAAAAAATCATGACAAAAAAAAACAATATCCATTGAAGGAACTACCATTACTTATAGCATTAGGTTGTCTAACCGATTTATACATTTTTAAATTGTCCTTCTTAGTTATTTTATCATTTGATTTAGTACTTGGTCTAAGAACATCATCAATCTTCACATGTTTTCCTTCGAACCCTAGGTCCTTTTTTTCTCTAGCCACCCTTTAGATTTTAAAACCCCATCAAGAAATTTAGAGATCTTCTCAAGTCTCTCATAAATATTCAAACTACTAGATGCAATCTAAAATAAAATTATAGGGATTTTAGGTTTTCTTCATACTTGGAAAAAGCATAAGGAATGTAAGAGAAATATGAAAATCTTGTAGGATTTGAGTGCAATTTGGAAGCTACAAATGTCTCAAGATGCTAGATTAAACTTGGATAGGGGGTCTAAGGAAGTGAAAACATGGAAAATGGCAGAAAATAGAGATGGATGATGGTAGATAGAGGATCAAGATCCTACTTAATGGCAACAGTGGGTCAACAATGATTCTATCAATGTCAAAAAAATTCAAAGGTAAATGGATGAAAAAGATAACCTGCAAGCAAAGAGGCTGAAAAAGAAGGTTGTTGCAGAATCTATGACTATTGTAGAGATTGATCTAAACCTGAATAATGTTAGAAGAAATAAAAACCATGATAATATGATAAAAATCTGGTTGAAACAATACCAATAATGATAAGCTCATGAAGGATGAATGTGAGTGATGAAAGTACATCCAAAGGAGGTCAGGGAGGTTTGTAACTATTGCAGGAATGCTCAGGCATGAGAGGAAATTCACTAGTCATGAGAGAGATCCAAAATTTACATGCATCTAATGATTTTGGATGTTTTTAGAAGGATTAAATTTATTTTTATAGGGTCGATGGTGACTGGTCAGTCATCGTGCGACTACGGGAAATTTTCCCCAATGTGAAAGATTTTGTGTTTTTGGTGGGATTTTGTGTTTTTAAGAGTTAGAAGGGTTCTTTAAATCATTGTGTAGGATTATCTTGTTTGGGGAAAAATCATGGGTAGGTAGGTTATAAAAATAGATAGGAAGAACTCTAGAAAAGCAAGGTGATTTATGAGTAGGATCAAAACATCCTAATTAGATGGTTTGTTAAGGAAAGGTAAATATTAATTGATTGATTAATTAATTAATGCGGCTTAATTAATTAATGGGACTTGGATGAGTGTTTAAAGGTGATAAGATAACTAATTAGGAATTTTAATAAAAGGGGATGAATTAAAATAAGTTTTAGGTTTCTACATTTACCAATGTTTGTTGAGTGGTTTGCACTAGCAAGCCATAAAATAAAAATAGTAAGAAGAGAAAAGTTTTTGAGGATTGATGAAATCTAGATGATGAGCTCCATCTCAAATGGGGATCGATGATGCCAAGGAAATAGATTATGCATTTGAAAAAATGTAGATTATTAATGGTGAGTCGGTGAAGAAATATGGGAAATGGATAGCGTAATGTAAGATGCCCCAAGAAAAAAGGATCCCAGTAAAAATAAAAACTATGGTGATGACTCCAATATCACATCGGTAGAGGGATAATTGTGGTCTCAATAGAGATGGACTATAATGCTCTGTAGACCGGTGAGTGGGTGAAAATCACTACAAAATGGAAGGAATCCAATGGGAAATCTCTCATATGGATGGAATCTGGAATGATTAGGGGTTATAGGAGAGCATCAAATTATGCACACTGCAATGTGAAAATTTATGTGAAATCATTTGTACATAAGGAATCGAGAAAAAATCTATGCATCTACAAAGGACAAGAATGAAGATAATGGTGCCCCAACATAGGACATGGGAAAAGGCCAAAAAGGCAATGGTGAGATAATATGTCCCAAAGGGGAAGATGACTATCGACACGAAGGTGGAATTTGTAGGTAAATTGATTAAAACACCCGAAGAGGGGATAAGTATGGCCACAAAGGTAGAATTTGGGCGTGAAAGGATACGATTGTAAATTAAAATTCTGAAAAGGAGATAAGTATGACCATGAACGTGGACTTTGTGAATAAAAGGATAGGATAGTAAAATAAAATTCCTAAAGAGAAGATAAGTAATACCACGAAGGTGGACTTGAAGTATGCCCTAAAGGGAAAATAAATATGGCCAAAAGGTGGACTTTGAAGAATGCCCAAGAAGAGGTCATAAACAAAGATTGGGGAAGCCAAAATGAAGGCTACCAAGGCCATTCGATGGCAACTAAGGCCAATTGATGGTGAACTAAGGGGATTGAACACTACCCAAGTGTCTTTTGCTATCTAAGCTTGAAGCTCATCCGGCGACGATGCTCATTTTCACATGTAAACTTGACAAAAGAGATCATAGCAATTAAATAAAAGTGTAGAAATGGAGGCCGCAGGACCTATGAGGAAATGCCGAGAGGGTACGAAGGATGGTGAGTAATAAAAATCAAGATATTTTTAGTTTAATTTTTAATTTTTTAATTTTATTAAATTTTTTAGAAAAAATTGATGATGTCGATGACGTTTGGCGGCTACCAGGGCATGGCGATTAAACCTCAAATACGTCAATCTAATTTGGGTCTATGTTGACTAGGGTTGGATTGGCTCATTTTAGGATCAAATGGTTTTTTTTATGGAAATTAATGCATTTTTATTGGATTTTAGATCGGTGATCTCGGTTTGAATGTTTTTTTTATGATTGCAGGCTCGAGAGACCCTTTATTTGAGAGATAGAGTGCCTACTCTATATGAGAATATCATAGGAGATGTTATAGATTCCAAATAGGATCACTTGGTTGTAGTGGGGTTAGGTGGATTCATATATTATTAGAGGATCCCATGGGATGTGGGGATTATGATTTATTTAGTGGAGAGATGGGAAAAGAATACATGTACTTTTTGGTTTAGGGTGGGGACATTACCATGACCTTTGAGGATGTGTATCGGATTATCATATTTCCAATACAAAGGGAGCTGATAGTTCCCATTTATAGTTACGAGAGATTGGTAGTCTTGACGTAGATATTTGGAGCTGATGTACCCCACATCGGTTTTCTTCATGGGATTTCTCTTATGAGTTGAGATATGAGGTGGTGTGTAAGGAATTCAATTGATCTATGTGGTGATAATGGTTGTGTCATGCTCTTCTTTATTTGACTTGGGTGGCTCTTTATTTCCATAGGTGCTAGCTAGTGTAGTGGAAGACATTGTGGATCACTAGAAACTATTTTCATTTATGAATGCCTTGTGAGCTTAGGTTTACCATGAGATTTCCACGTCTGAGGTAGGTAGAGATTAGGATTAGATGTAGGATTCTTATTGCACTATTTGGTGTATGAGAAAATAGTAGTGATTTGGCCACTTGGGATTCCATGGGTCGAGATGAGAGCATATTCATTAAAGGTTAGAATTTTGAGATGGAGGGTCAAGATGGCCTTTGAAGAAAGGGGGACAGAGGAGGTTATTGGTATGTTGATTAGTTTGTAAAAGGAACAATAACCATATCATACCAAGCCAAGAACATAGATGCTAATTAAAAACCACGATTTATAAAATGAAAATAATCCACGAAATAAATTTACATAAACCTTTGCAAAAAATGAGGAGTAATATCATATATTATTATGGAACTCAATGAATTACAATGAGAATGGACCTTGCTTATATAGGCAAGGAATAAAAATTTAAGAACCAGTCAAGGTCATAGATCAAGCCATAAATCAAGGAAATAACTAGTCATCAAAGAACTAGTTAAGACCATAGATTTAGTCGAGAACTATACATCAAGGATATAGTTAATACCATAGATCAAGAAAATAACTTGTCAATACCATAGATTAAGGAAAGAACTATACCTAACAACTAGATGATATCTCATGATATCTAAATAAGATAAAATAAATATCCACACACATAAGTGGGTACATATAAATACAATAAAGGTAAATAAAGTACCTAGGTGTAGCTAGGGTGGATGGGAGGGAGGAGAGGATGATTAAAGGAGATGGAGGTAGAGGATGAGGATGAGGCAGCTCTTAGAAGCGAGAGACAATGGAACTAGAGGTGAGGAGACTTCATAATAAGCATGACTTAGTATTGATCTAGATCAAATGAGGGTGGAGTGGGACATTGTGATCTAGGATAGGGATCAAAATTGTCATTAGAGGGAGGCTTACAAGGACTGATTTGGAGATCTCACTACTATACTAGCTTCCTAGGTTATGGGTGGAGAATAGGTAGCACCGTATGGAGGAGGAGACATGGAACTGCCATGTATGATCTCGATTGATAGGTACATATCCTTCCCATTAGAGGCTAAGTATTAAAAGGGATCATGATCAAGAAGTTACCGAAGAAACTCTAATATTGGGAGCATCTACAAAAGATAAAAATAGGTGGAGTTGGGTTGTCGAGGAGCACGGTGAGTGTGTCTCACCACATTAAGGAGAAGGTCGGGGGTAGAGCGTAGAGGATGATATTAAGGTGGGGGATCTTCCCCATAGGGGAGGATATCATGCTTTTTGATATTTTTGGATTTGACTAATATGATTTATTTAAGCATTGTATATATATATATAATGATTTTGTCGTGATTTGATATGTGTGTGTTGTGTAATGTTGATCATTTTATTTTTTATGAAGATAATGTTTATTGGCTATATATGGTCATTTTGGATTCGTATATGTATGGATGATTAATGATGTGAATTCATTATATCCTTAATGATGATTAGGATTACATGTTACTTTTTAATTTGATCATGATGATGGGATGAATGGATACAATGTGATGTGGATGAACAAGTTATGTAGATATGATTATTGATTAATATAAGTAAATATTGATCTATTTAGGATAAATAGATAGATTGAGAAGTAATTTAGATAATAAAAGATGCGTTTAAATATTGATGAGAGATAGGAGTGAAAAGGATTAGTCATATAACATGACCAATGATAACAACCTTTAGGTACTCATATCAAGGAATGTATGAAGAAAATATGCCTCTAGTTACATTGTAGTTAAACAAGAGTGTATCGAAATAACACAAGGCATATGAGACAAAAACATTTGTTAAGATGAACCAAATGATAGTTAGTCATATCAAATTTCATAGAGAGATAAAGGATGAAATTAACTCAAAATACCTCATGTCGACATGATAAAGGGGCTTGATATGTAACTTTTACATGGTAAAAAGGGTTCTCCATTAGTGGTGTTCCCTAAATCTTTGCCCCATGTGTGGGAAGGGGAAATTTTTGATCAATGTGGGATGCTTTCTTAGGATGTGAATAAAATGGAAGGATAATCAATGTGGGAAGCCTTCAACTCCATAAAAAAAAAAGAGTGGCCATGCTTTGAGGGTATGGTCTACTTTATACATGTGTAATATAGATTGCATAAGATAACATATATGATAGTCATCCTTCAAGGGATATATCTATTTCTTTGATTTTATTTCTTTTCTTTTCTGTATTTTTTTCTAAAAATTGTCCTTCAGGAAGCAGTTTATTTTTGATAGCTTTGAAATTTTGATAAACATCCTTTAATTTTGATTTTGACATGGGGGAGAGCTAGGAATCGCTAATTAGACCACTTAAGAGGGGACAATGATTGTAAAGAGACACCCTAAGACCCTTTCCATGGTTCTAATAGGTGAATGAGAGGGTGATCGATGTAATGATCATAGAGATCTCACCAAAAGGGAGAACCTATCCATAAGGAATATCTATGAGAAAATTTTCATGCTCATATTTAAGGTCACATCTAGGCAAGTGATGGATGACCACATAGTTTTAACTCACTACGATGAGAAATGAAAGAGGCTAATGATGTAGGGATGATCTAATAATGTGACTAAGAGCTCATTATAAGACACACTATTAGTATAATGATCAAAAGCGCAGTGCGTTAAGAGGTTCCACTTCCAGCTTTACCATCTCGGGTGGCCAATAGATAGACTCCCGACCCATAATTATATGAGATAATGTATGGTCCAATCCAATTAGGGGAAAATTTTCTCGTTGGCTCCTTTATAAAGTAGTTACGTTATGATTTACTTTGAGAACAAGGTCACAAACATTAAATTCATGTTCTTTGATGTATTTTTGTAAGTACATTTGATGCGCTCTTGATAAACAAGATGATGTTGAAGAGCAAGAAGGAGATGCTCATCTAACTAAACATTATTGGCGATAGTCTTCATAATATATGAAGTCCCAAAGGGACACGCACAAAGATAAAATTTGAAATTCGAGAGGAAACATGGTTTCAAATCTATAGACAAGAAAATGTGGTGTAGCCCCTATTAAAGTATGGATGTTAGTCGATAAGCCCAAAGGGAGAAAGGAAGATGAAGATGTCAGTCACGTCCTTATTGATTAATAGTCTTCAAAAGAATATTTCTTAGAGTTTTGTTTGTGGCTTCGGCTTGGCCATTAGCTTGAAGATAGTATGGAGAATAGAAGATGAGTTAGATGTTAAATGAATCACAAATCTTCTTAATATATTTATTTTTAAATGGGTTTCTGTTTTCGTTGACATGGTTTTTTGAGGAAGATAAAAGTGTAAAATGATATGTTTTTAGATAAAGTTAATGATTGGACTAGATTTGGTTGATGTGATGGGAATTACTTCCACCTAATTAGTGAATTATTCAGTCATAGTGATGATAGAATGGTGCTATTGTGGAGATTGAGGATTAATAATATTGATGAGACCCCCCATATTTATGATAGGGAGTTTGGTTAAGAATATAGATAGAAAGGTTGAGTCTATGTAAGTTGAGATAAGGTAGATAAGGATCATGAAGGTTGAGTAAACAAACTTTTCTTGGGAAAACAAGAATAATATTTACTAAAATGATTTTAAGACAAGAAGAGATAGTCATGAGGGAGTTCCTTAGATAAATACATGGTTATCCCAAAGGAAGCACAAATATGGCCATGAAGGCAATGCCAAGAGGAGAAGATGATGGATAAAACTAGCCTATATGATCGGATGAGATGGGAGGGATAGAATAGGGTGGCATTAGGTATGGAGAGGGTCAAATATAGAAACACTTAGACCCTAGAGTAAACTCCACCAACATCAAATAAATTATGGGGATAAGATGATGAGGAAGAAGATGTGGAAGATGCAATAACAAGAGGGAGGTACTCCCCCTAGTGAGAAAAGTGTGGATGATCTAGTGGATAATAGGATAAACGAAATGAGATGGGATGATAAGTATAGATGGGCTATAGGATCAAAAATCATAAGGATGGTATATCAAGGAGAACTGTATTGATGAATAAAGGAGGATCCTCGCTAGAAGGATCAGCATGTGAAGAAGTGGTGGATGAAGGAGGAGGCCTAGGGACTCCTATAGATGGGGAGGTGGAAATAATAGTGGAATAAGTCAAAGATGAGATGGTATATGGGGAAGGAGATTCCTTGAGAATGTCCTCTCTCTTGATAAGATCATGGATAACAATTTTAAGGGCATTACATTATTCAGTGTCACAACCCACGATAAGATGGTAAGAGAACATGCGGTGAGGGTGAAACCATTATGGTTTTAGATGGTTTGTATCAAAGGATCTAAGAGGAAAAAGTGTGATGGTGGAAATGTTGAGTAGATTTCATATGACTTCCATATAGGATTCAATGTATGTGGTAGGATATGGTTTGGAAGATGTTTTGGATGTCAATTATGGGTGTGTATTTTTTTGAAGTCTAGGTGGTTTGTTTTAAATTTTGATGGGGTTTGTGTCCTAGAGAAAGAAGGGCTAGATTCTGTTAGTTTGGACTATGTGACAGACATGAGTGTCCTTGATGAAGTAATGGGTCCTAAAAAGGAGTAGGATTGTTCTAGATTTGTATTGTTTGATTGGTTGTGATAAAGGAGATAGTCTAATATTAGATGGATGTAGACCCAAGATGGATGATGTAGGCATGGTTTTCATTGGAGGAAATTTTATTTTCTTTTGAGGACATACAAGTGATCATTGTGGAAGGTTACAAAGGTTTTAGGTTTGGTCTGTGAAGGAGTACCCTTGGTAGGAATGACAATACTTTCAACCGGTGATCCGATGGTGATGTTATAGCTAATGGGGCAAGCAATTTTTGCATGATTTGGTCTAAGGAAGGTGATGAAATGTCTAGTTGTGTAGAGGAGACATGTGGGTCACCTATGGTTGTTGAAAGTTGTAGTTCACTCCAATATTCTTCAAAATATGTGGGAGGAGTAGATGATGATATAGGATATGTAGTTATGATGGTCGATGTGCTAGGTGTTGGGAGAAGTGTAAAAAGAGGGATTGGGATTGATTCCACTGATGGTATCATGGGTAATGGTGGAATAAATGTGGATGATAGAGTAGTATCTAATGAAAATTATGGGGTAGATATCTTTGGTGTATGATCACCGATAGGCATATGTGTGGATAGAAGAAAGGGTGTTTGGATCATGTAGTTGATGAAGTCTAGATGAAAGGATGATGAGACAAGTTTTAGATTATTTTTCCTTAAAATGAGGGTTTGGTGGAAGAGAGATGAATGTCCTCAATGTTTTTCTTTGGTGTCTAAGGAAGAATTGTGGATATATTTGTGGATTGAGGAAGTGTGATGATAGATGTAGGTGTGGGGATGGTTGATGCACACATGGATAAATAAATTTGTGATAATGATGTCAAGACATATATGGGTTGATTCAGCATAGAAGATATAAGTGTACTAAGGGGTATGCTTTAGACACATGTAGATAATGGGATAGTCATGGTAAATTGAGGTAGGGTAGGTGTGGATGAATAAGTGGGTGTAATTGAGGCCAATGTGGATGTGGTAAGAGTGGGACTGGATGTAGATATGAGAGAAGTGGTGAAAGTCAAGGTGGTGGGTATTATTAATATCGGGATATATCTTGAAGGAGCCATGGTCACAATATCAAGAATGGGAGTAGGTGATGATGAGATAAGTGGGGTATGTACGGAAGCAGGTTTTAATGTATGGTGTTGATTGAATAAGGGTTATATTAGGATGATGGGGATGATGAAGATGGGTTCATCGGTGGTGGATGAGGAAAGGGTTTCCTAAACATGTTGGGGAGTGGTGAAGATCATTTTTTTAGGGGATATATGGGATTGGGAAGGAGGAAGATGATAGGATGGTTGGGATTGGATGGGAAGATCTAATACATGATAAACAAGGATGTCATTAGGTGGGATAGGCATCAATATGTTATATGGAGAAAGGGTGGTATTAGGTGGTGGGATGGATTCTATTAGTTGGCTTAATCTATAGAGAAAGAAATCACGGATGGGGCTAGAATGAGGAAATCATGGCATATCAATCGTGGTTTGTGGAAAATCATTTGGGGTAGAATTTTGTTCCATTTTAAATAAATTAAGTCAAGAAAAGTAGTTTTTCTATTATTTTTAATAAAGAACGTGAAAGAGAAAAATGGATGGATAACGGGGTACCTAGAAGAAGGCAATATATGTGTAGTTCAAGGTTTGTTATGGCTTGGAAGAGTATCAATTGGTTTCTTCTTGGGTGATGAAATCCCAATCAGGTTTCCAAGTAGAAGGTTTTATGATGTGTTAATTGATTTAGGATTTTTAGGTTGTGTCCGAGGATTGTGAAATGCACAAAATAAAGGTTTCTTTTTAAAACTAAATTGAAGTGTGATTTTTCCATGAGGTCACACAAAGGAAAAGGAAATATGATGTAGAAAGGAGAAAACAAGTAAAAAGAGGGAAACCTAGAAAATCTTTTCATTTATTATCCGATCTTTAGTGAAGGAAATCCAACAGTCGAACCAACATGCGAAAGCATGAAGCAAGGCCTCACACTATAGTGTTAGTAGAAGTTAAAAGAAGTAAGAAAATAGAAAAGAAAGATATCACCAAAGGGTGGTCCCACCGGTCATGTGCAAAAATGTTGTCATATTTTCTCTTTTCATAATTAAATGAATGAACTATCTACTAAAATAAACTAGCAACTCATAAGATGGAGGGTTTATAGTACCTCAGATGCAATGTGATGGATAAACAGTACAAAGTGATGATGAATCTACGTTGTGGCCGAGGACCTACAAATAATTTTAACTAAAATGGGATTGGTTAGATAGATTTACGTGGGGTCTATCCAAACAATGTCGTCTCCAAGAATTGGTTAGCTTCCTTTCATGGATTTCAACCCCCATTTGTTTAGAAAGAGTGAAATAAACAAACAATTGTAGATAACATGCAAAATACACAAGTATAATGAATATAAGAATTGATTAAAATTGATCTAGAATCGATAAAATTGAAAGAACCATAAATTAAAGGTTACTTGGTCCGGTTCAATGACAACCTAGATTGTGCACAGCAGGTCGATGATGACCCGACTAGAGGATATATGGAATGTAAAATAAATATGAAGATTATGTAGGATCTGAGTTCAATCTAGATGATGTAGAGGTCTAAAGATTCTAGAGTCAACTTGAAGAGGGGTTATGAGGAAGTGGAAACAAATAAAATGGAATAAAATAGAGATATATGAATGTAGATTGAGGATTATTACCCTATTTGATGGTGACCAATGTGGGTCGGTGGTCATTGTTTGAGCTAGACAAGGTCGAAGGTAAATGGATGAAAAAGAAAACCTGTAATTAGAGAGGATGGAAAAAAGTTGTCGAAGAAGCTCTGAGTGTTGTAGAGACTGATTTGAACTCAGAAACGTTACATGCAAGAAAAACAACAATAATTGATAAAAGTTTATTAAAACAATACCAAGTTAATGATAATCTCACAAAGGATGAATGTGAGTGATGCAAGTACATCTAAATGAGGTCTTGGAGGTTGGTAACTATTATCGACAAATGCTTAGGCATAAGAGGAAATTCACTAGTCACAAGAGAGCTCCAAAATTTGCATGTATCTAATGATTTTTAATTCTTTTGGAAGGATTAAACTTGGTTTTATAGGGTCGACAACGATGACTAGCCTGAGTCTCCACCGACTATGGGGAAAGATTTTCCAATGGGCAAGTTTTTTTGTTTATGGCATGATTTTGTGTTTTTAATATTTTGAAGGGTGCTTTAAATCAATGTGTGGGATTATCTTCCTTAAGGACAAGTCATGGCTAGTTAGGGCATACAAATAGATAGGAAGGAATCTATAAAAGTAAGGGGATTTATGTGTAAGACAAAATCATCTTAAATAAAAGGTTTGTTAAGGAAAGGTAAGATATTAATTGATTTATTAATTAATTAATATGGCTTATTTAATTAGTGGGACTTCTATGGGAGTTTAAAGGTGATATGATAATTAAGTGGGAATTTAAATAAAAGGGTATGAATTAAAATAATTATGTGCATGCGCAGTGAACAAGGGAAGAAATAACAATTTTAGGTTTCTGCACATACACCTGACCATTTCTTATTTAATGTGCATAATACATTCAAATAACCATAACTCATAACAATAAGCACATAGACAAAATATATAAGTGGGAAAGCCTCATGGGGAAGAAAAATAAATAATTTTTTTCTTATATTACATAAATCAAATAGATTTATTGAAGCACCAACTTCATAAGGAGAACCAACCCCTACTTTAGTAGAGCACCAACCCTATAAGGACCATAAACCCCTAGTTTAGTGAAGCACAAAATCCAAAAGGAGGATATAACCCCTAGGATGCATAATAACTAACTCAGCCACCTAATGATGATGATCTCAAAATATTATTGCTACCACAATTGATGGAGATCTATCATTTAGCTCTCAAACCCTCATGCCTTCAACTTGCTATATATTCTTCCTCTTTGGCTTGTCTTGGCTCTAATAATTTTCACACATGATCTAAAACTTCATAAATATGTAACACATCTGATCATCCTTCAAAATATTCCCTCACATCTACAATTCACTCTCTCTAGGTAACACATTTCACCCATGCAAGACTAGCCCACAAAATGAGCTCAAGCTTCACTATTATAACATTATTTTCCTTTAACCCAAGATAGGTCTGCCCTTAATAACTAATTCAACCCATAAAAATTTAAAACATTTTATTACATCCATTACAATGGTCACAAATGACCCATATAGGTAAGCCATGGCAAAAACCACTCATCATGCACCAAAAAGCCTCAAAAACCTATCAATGGAATGAGAAAAATCCAATCATACCAAAACCATGATTATTCATAATCCAAAAATCAACCTTCATGATTAATATATAATAAAAACATCATACATGATCACAAATTTTCTTACACCAATAAAATTTTCATTAAATGGGCCCAATGGCTCACATCCTTTTCAAAACAGTGTTTCTAACACCATGTCTTTACCTTTGGGCCTCAAGATCCCTAAAGATAAACTCACCTATGGCATGTACCACTTTATTGAAATATAAGGAATTTTACATTACTTCTATTCATGTTGATCTTATGAAACAATCATATGTTCAAACCAGAATAACTTTACCCTTTACGAAAAACAAGCTACCCAAAAACTAGTTTTGCAAACTCGATAGTTTGCGCCATTGCTGACACTTTCAAGACCTATAAATTCCTTCAATAATAAAAAATTAATACCTCTTAACTCTATATTTAATATAATTCATCAACTCATTCATATCATTCTTCAAACATCTCAATCTTTCAGCAATAACAAACTTCTGAAATATCATCTACCTTCTTCTTCACAAATTTACATCAATGACCAATCAAATAAACTCACCAAGACATAACCAATAAATAAATGGAAAACCATCTTAATACTCTTTTCATAACATATTATAAATCCTTCCAAATCTAAGTTGAAGGCCTTGAATAAATAAAATATCTGCAAAATGGTTTTAAGACATCTTGGACTCATGAACTGACAATGAACTCAACATGTTCCAACTTACCAAAACTTAGTTCCACAGTCAAATAAAGAATGCAACATACTTAAAAATGATTCATAATCACTCAACAACCTTTACCAATCATGAACAACTAAAAACCATCAACTAACATTATGTAGCAAATTTGCACCCTACTAGAACAAAAATCCTCCAAACATGACCTCTAAAAAAAGATCATACCTTTTGCATACCTTAAATAAATACCATTTTTGATACACCATTGGAGATATCTCTTGACCACCTTCATAAAATAACTTGAATCAGCTCATAACTCATCTTATAGCTCATGTAATGTAACTTTTACTTGAAAGATGCTCCAAACTACCCCTTTGCAATTTTTCTTCTAAAACATGACATGAAAAATTTATGAACATATAGAAAAACACTAGGTATTAAAAAAATTCAATTTATTTCACAACTTATTTGGAAAACATTTCCTTAAATAGGAACTCTTTAGAAACAAGAAATTTTAGGTGGGGCCCACATACTGACCAAAAATATTATCTTACATTTCTAGATAGTCATAAAATTCCTATACAACATTCAATCATCATTCATACACTAGAAATCAAAACAGACTCTATATACTCACTTTTCTCTAAGGTGCTCCTACTTAAGATTTTGCTAGGGTTTCAAACCAACTTACCTTCTTAACAATCATTCATAAAAATGTGACGATCAAACCACCTCATTATTTTTGTGAAAGATTAAAAATAAGAATATAAGTTATTCCAAAGATATCATGTCCCCATGTAAATCATACAATAAAAAATGAGCATTAGAAGGTTCACTTTTTCTCTCAACAAACACACTACAACTTACCCGATTTTGCAAAAACTTGCATATCTTAAAAATATGAAACACTTTGATCTGAAACTTGTCATGAAGCATCATGGCAAACTTTATATAACTCTAAATGCTTAGCATCTAGCCCAGATATGTCTCAAACTCTCCATATAATCTCATTTACCCATGAAATATAGCCTATTCTCACATTTTTAATTCCTAAGGACCTCAAAAACATATCCTACCTATGAGTTCCTTCCATAAAATCACCATACACCTCATTTAAATTTCCACAATTCTGCTACCAAGATCTAATAATAATTATCAACTCTAATTCTCATACCTATACTATCGAGCATGATTTTTACCTTTATTTTTCTTGGCATTTAAGAGGGTAATGACCTACTCAATCTCGGTATGGGAGGGTTCCTAAGATACTTGTAATGTGGACTATGTGATACTACACTCCATGTAGATAGAAAATGAGGCTCATTCTCCTACAAGTAAATCTAAAATTCAAAGAATTTAACCAAAAATATATTAGTAAATAAATGGGCAAGTTATCTCGCAAAATCTAGACCCCAAAAAGCCCAATGACTTTCGTTGGTGATTATGAACCTTCTCAAAAATAATTAATCTTTTATTGATATTAAGATTGCGATACAATGTGATGAAATGAAAACATGAAAATACAACATCACTTATTTAGATGGATATACATATAGATACTAATGACATGACTTAGATCCACAAATCCGACTCTTGGTCAAGATATAGGTTCTTAGACACATTAGATCCTACAGAATCAATTACTTATTTCTCTTATTTGGTGGTGTCAGAATTAGGAATAGAAATGTAGTCCTCCTCAAATAAATTAACGATTCCTTTGTGGTGTCAAAAAGGTGAGCAAGTGTAGTCTCGGTGCTAGACATGTTGATGTGGATGTGGGTGTTAAGTTTTGAAGTAATGTGGTAGTCTTCATCTGGGAGGTCTAGGTTAGCCTCATAGTTGTGCTCGTATTGTATTATATCATCATGGAGCCTTATAGCTTCATCGTATGAATTAAAGAATGTTTCCTTAGCCTCTCTGATACATTGAGTTATTGCGAAGATAGCTTTAAGATGGTTCAAGTGTGCGTTCAAGACCGCACAGAGCTCTAGGTCATAAAGGAGTTCATATTTCTCCCAATTGAGTAGATGTTGAACAACGGGGAAGAAATAAGAAATGGGGAAGTTATTACCATCTATTACCATATGAAATTCCCATACTAAGATAAAGCATTAGTAAAGAATAAGAAAGATTAGGAAGATTTATAAAATGTAAAATATTACACTGGAATCATTGGTGATTGAATGAATTGTTGGTAATTATAGTAAATTTGTATAGTCAAGAAACTCGAGAGATAAATTTATTTAGATTAAGATCTAAAGCAGGATTTTAGATTGTATATGACACAATAAATAAGATGTGAGTAATATTACCTGATATCAAATACAAACAACAATAGTTACCTTGCGTAATGGATGGAATGAGGATAAAATGGATAGAGGATTATTTGACGACAAAAATGAATAGTACGATAATTGATTCAATGATTCTATAGTGACGTGACGTTTTTGAAATTTAATGAAGGATGTTTGGGTCTCCGATTGTTTAGAAGTAAGGAAAAATGTACCTACAAAAACATGAGAATACCTATCCCAAGGAGGTATGTATGCACAAATTTAAAGATTTTCGCGATCAATAAAATCACAAACGATTGTGGAAAATCTTAACTAATTATGATACACGGGTGATTTTCTTTCTTTTTGAACTAGATATCATGGATTTTGAAGTAGTTCGGATGGTGAGAGGGTAAAAAATCACAAACAAATTTCATTTAGATAAAGGGGGTTAGCTTTTTATGAAGGTTTAGATTAGTTAGTGATTTTTCTAAGGTATTTAGTTAGTGATTTTTTAAGGTTAGTTATAGAGGAGGATAGGTAGTTAGCAAGGTGTCATAGTGAGGTGTGAGGGTGATAAATAAATTAATTAATTAATTAAATAATTAATTAATTTAGACCTTAGGGATATGTGAGGGGTGTGTGAAATAAAATACGATCAAAATGGTGAAGTGTTGTAAATGTGTCACTTTTGGTCATGAATGTGTCTTGAGTCGAGGGATGTAAAAATTTTGGTGTCTACATATACCTCATTCTGCATGATCTAAGGATAGTGTTATTAATGGAATGTAACAATATTGGGGTTTGAGTGAAAACCATGTTGGGAAATTTGAGTTGGTCAAAGGTGAAAGAGGATATGATATTAATGGCCACACCACTATCGATCATGACCCTCTTAATAGAGATATCATTGATTTGAGTGGTAATGAAGAGTGGTAAGTCGTGATCCTCTTATCTAAGCGAAGGAATTTCAGACGGTTCGAATGATATTGAGGTGGATTCTTTCGAGAACCAAAAATTTTGTGAATGGGATCAGGTCATTAGTTGGTACAGTGATGGATTGGAGAGCTTTATTAATGGCCTGCTTATAATTAGGTGATGTTTGGTTTACCTCATTAAGTGACATCCGAATGGGAGATTGGTGTAATTTTTAACAATGACCTTCTATATTGCAGTCAAAGGTGGTGTTGTTGTTTGTATGGAAATTCTAGCTTTTGATGAAGATGTTTGATTGGATTCTTCAGAACTAAAGAAATGGACACCTTCATCATGTTTCGTGGAGTTGATAACTCAGGGAGCAGAGGTATGGTGACAAAGCCCTACTTTTCAGAGGTTAAGATGATCCTTTGTCATAATTTTGTGAACGAGTAGTGATGTGGATGACATCAACTTGGTGATTCAATGTCTCATGGATGGACTCATTTGGTGATGCTAATTTTGTTATCGATGTGATGTTTGATTGAGGTATAATAAATTAAATACCAATCTTCACAACATTATGATAAAAATATTTGCACTCCTCTATGGAGTGGCCTTGCATTCTATGGTAATCACAGAAGGCACTAAAGTCATACTGCAATAGTTTCCATCCATGATGATCTGATGGTTTGGGAGATGGTAATTTGATTAGCGACTTCTCTCGTAAGTTATCCAAAATGGTGGCATAATGCCCTTTAGGTCCAAACGTAGTCAAAGATTTATTTTTCTTTGGAGTGATTTTTTTGGCAATAGATTATTTACTTGGTAGTCATGGAGGCTTTCTAGCTATTGTGATAGGTGGAGAACTAGGATTTTGTACAAGTGAAGGTGGTGGAGAATAACATGATTACGCAGGAGATAGGGAGAAAGAATCAAATGTGGATGCCCATTACGAATGACGGATGTGGAATATTGACTCACGGTGGGGGCACGATGCATTGGTTTTTCCGTTTAAAAATTAGGTGATTAACTGGTATGATGAGAGAACAGTCATGCAAGAGATTCCAATATAGAAGGATATAATGAGGGTCTTTAGGATTTTGAATAATGTTCTATTCAGGGGTCTCATAGGTCTTGGTTTTGACATGACAAGAGGATCTCCAAAATTAGGTATGCTTCTTGGATGAAATGATAGATGAAAAGGTGGACAATGAAAACAATAGGTCTCATCATAATAATGAATTCTAAAGACTAGAACTACACCGTGTATATCAGATCCTTTCAAAACTTTAGATGAACTAGGTGTATATGTCGAGGTTGAAGTTAGTGAAGAGGGAGAAGTTTGGACAGTGTGGTTTAAATGATTAGAAGATTTTGGATTATTAATTTTTAGAGGTTTAGAATGATACAACCCTTGTCGACTCAAGTGGAGGTGGTTACGCTAATAATGTTTCAAGTGGTATGATGGTTATATTTACAAAACTAGGTGGTGGCGGTGCTAGTGAAGTTGTGTTGGAGGGCAGTATGGGTTTGGTAATCGTATTCTCCAAATATGTGGGAATTTTCTTAGTAGCGAGCAAGAGTTTGGAAATTTCAATCTTCTCGATTCTAGCATGCATTTTGTGGGAGTAAACTTGGTAGGGTTTAAAGACACAAGAAGGCTTTGAATGATTATTTCATCATGGTAAAACTCGTAGTCGTGATTTTAGGCTCATTGGGTAGTGATATCAATTTTACATGTTTTATTTTGTTAAGTGATAAGGAAGACAAATAGACTAGTTCAACTCTATTAATGGTGTGAATTGTGTTCTTTGGTGGAAACTCGGAAGAGGAAGGGTGATTTAGAAAAATTTGTTAAATATGTCTGGACTCGATTAGGAGGTTCGTTTAGATTTTGTAAGTGAATGTCACCTTTTTCAATCAAGTCCTAAATCACATTGCAAAATGTGTGACACCTTTCAATGTCATGACCCTTGACCCTATGGTATTTGTAATAATCATTATCTCGATACCAAATGGGTTTGGAAATTGATATATCGATGGGTCGAATGGGTGAAAGTGATATCATGTTGGAAGCAAGAAATTTATGAAAAACTGTGCCATAAGGTTCTACTCTAGGTGTATAGTTGCCTTGTTGATAGATGCATTCATTGGTAGGATTTTATTTAGGATTTCATTTGACTACAATAGGGTTGGTAGCTGATTTAGACTTATCTGAGTTGGGTACTGATTTGGATGGGAATTCTACTTTTGGCTTCTTAGGACGAAGCTTTACCCATCCATCTTCTAGGGCTCACAACTCTAATTTATGGGCCATGGTAAAGGCCTCATCAAAATTTTGGAAGGTTTGAATTTGTAAAGTGGATGAGATATGTTTGGCACAAGTACGAAAAAATATCTTGATTAGATATGGTTATGGTAGCATGAAGGATAGTTGATTGGTAGTATCTCTCCATGGGTGACAAAATTAATAATGGATTCTTCTTCAAATTTTCTAATGGCATATAAATCATTGATGGTAATTTTATAGGCTATGTTTATGGAGAAGTGGTCTATGAATAGTTACACAAGTTTTGAAAAATAAAATAGTTAGTGTTGTGGAATGTTCTTGTACCAATCTAAGGTATGGCCAAGTGAGGACATGGGAAACATCCTCAGCATGAGGGCCTAATCATGAGCTATCAGATAACATGTATGATGGAAACTGTGGATGTTTTGTTGGGGATCTTATTTATTATTGAACTTATTAAGTTTAGGAAGTTCCCAATGAGGTGGATACGGTTTATACGTTATAGAAGGATGGATGGGCTCATTACAAAATTGATCATAGGAGAGTGAATTATTGGATGTTGATGAAGCGGCTTCCAAAATAGATATGCAACTTAGTAGAGCTTGAAGGGGTTAAATTTAAGTTGATTGTTGGAGGGATGAGATGGGTTGATACAAATACTAATTGGGTTGTAAGTATGTTTGATAATGTTGTGGGATGTTTTGTTGATAGGAGGTGTTCTACTGAGGGATGTTCTTATTGATATGGAGCGTTATGTTGATAAGGGTTATTTTGTTGAGGTAGGTACTACTGAGGTATGTGTTGTTGATATGGGACATTTTGTTGGGGGTATTTTGATAGTAAGGGATGTTGTGTTATGGGGTGTTTTGATGGGATGAGGAGCCTTGCTGTGAAGCGAGGAGGCTATGAGGTTTGAACATACTGATCTGTGCAATGGCATTGATGGACGTATGAGAGGTAGTGAATGTGTAGATGTTTGTTGGAAAGGTATGGCTGAAGTGGAAAAGGATGGTGTCTTCTGTGGTACACTTTTTTGTGGGATGTTGTATTGTGGGATATTCTGTTGAGATAAGGTTTGTGGTGCAGAGATCAATGGTTGTGAATATTGTGGCATGTATTGTGAGATGGGGTGCATACTAGCAATAGAATTAGTATTAAACAATAGTTTCATTGTGGGGATGGAGATAGTGATGTTCTAGATGGAATTTGTAATCTGTTGGGAAGGTATAACTATAAAATGAGTGATGACACTCGAAGGGAGTGTCGGGACCTATGAGGAGGTTGGAGGAGATGATGATGAAGCATAAGTACTACATAGAGGAAGTGTGGATCACATATAAGGACTCTGTGAGGAGGTGGATTATTGAGCAGATGTTTTTTGTGATGAGATCATGTGAAGATCATAGATGGGAGCTAAGGAGACATTGAGTGTTTCATAGTGACTAGTGAATAATTATTCATTGGATGTTTTGATAGGATTATTATTAGAGCTTATAAAAATATGGTGTTGACTTTTGTTTATTGTTTAAAGTTTATTTTAAGTGTAGGGTTATAACTCTTTACACCATTGTCTTGATTTTGATCAATGAGTTTTGCAATGGAAGATGAAGGATTGTAAGTGTATGGAGTAGTCCAGGGTGTGAATGGTTACATTTGAATATTTCTTGTTGCTAAGTAGGACTTCATCACAATGGGATTCATGTATAACATTTCTTGAAAGATAGGGTCTCCTTTATTGTAAAAGGATGTTGAGATGTCATGAGTAAAATTGAGTGTGTTCATTCTAGCGTATAAAGATTTTGACCCTAATATTGGTGTGGGGAATGGAAGGATAGCTTTCCTACTTCATGGCTATAAAGGGTCCCGCATTCAGGTCCAAATTTGTGTGTCGAAAAGAGATTAGTTGTGTCTCATTTGGTAGAGTAATGCTCATGGTTACATTGGTGAGGAAAGGGTGCAGAAGTGGTGTAGTATGAAGTGGGACCTATTGTTGAGGTGTGAATGGCGAGGTAGACATGTCTTCAGAAGGTTGAGTATGTGCTTTTTGTCTTGTAAGTACCATGATAGGAAAAAACACACAAATGATCCTAGAAAATGGAAAACAACTAGATGAGTTGTTTTACAAACAACAGGAAAGAACAAGCAAAGTGTTGTTTTGTATTTATCTTGATTAATTATGAAAAGTGAAATGTGTAAGATGGATAACAAGGTTTCTAAGAAATGGTCATCTATGGTTGGTCTTAGGTATGTTTAAGGGTGGAGTCCTCCATATACACAAAGGTACTTGAGGCCCCACTCTGTAATGTTGTCAGTATGAGCATGGTATTGGGGCCTACTTCCTCACTTCACATTCCCACCGTGATAAGCAATTTGGGTGCTAAGAAAAAATATAGCAACGAGAAGATGTTTATACTTAGCGAATACCAATTCAATTTCCTTATTTGGTGATGAAATTCATATCGCTTCACATGGGTGGGAAATGTTTGAATCCATTTTGGATTAATGGGTGGTTTTGTTGTGTGTGAGGAAAGATAAGTGAATGTGATGAATTAAGTCCTCTATTTAGTACTATATGATCAACAAGTATGCAATGCTTCATTTAAAAGTCCCAAAATGAAATGTTTAATTTCTTTGATAACAAGTGAACAAAGATGTGATGCGGAAAGCAAAAACAATGGTTTTCAAAAAAATTGGTGGAGTGTTTTTATTTCATTTTTATTTTTCCAAATTTTAGCAATTTCATGAGGATGTCCTTAGAAAATACAAAATGTATAATTATAGAGGAAAAATAGCCAGAATCAGATTAGAAGAAAAAAAAACAAGTTGTTGATCTATTATGAAATTATTAAAAAAGTTCTTATAGGGGAATCACAGGTGATTGGGGTAATCACGTGTGATTGGCGCTTAGTGAAAACAATAAATTAATTAATGATAGATCAAGTAATTAAAATGGGATGAGTGTCCCACCGGGCATACCAAAATGTCGAAAGGTTTTTAGCTTTATTTCTCTTGTCATTCAAGAGGGTAACCACCTAACTCAACCTTAGTATGGTGGGGTTTCTAAGATACCCACAATGTGGACTATGTGATATTACACACCGTGTAGACAGAAAATGAGGCTCATTCTCCTATAAGTAAGCCTAAAATTCAAAGAATTTAAACAAGATGATATTAGTAAATAAATGGGTAGGTTATTTGGAAAAATCCAGTCCCTAGAAATCCCAATGACTTTCCTTGGCGGTTATCAACCTACTCAGAAACAATTAAGCTTTTATTGATATTAAGATTGCGATACAATGTGATGAAATGAAAACATGACAAGATAACATCACTTATTTATATGGATATACATATAGATACTAATGACATGACTTGGATCCACAAATACAACTCGTGGTTAGGATATAGGTTCTTAAACACATCAAATCCTGTAGAGCCAATTACTTCTTTCTCTTCTTTGGTGGTGTTAGAATCGGGAATAGAAATATAGTCCTCCACAAAGAAATCAAAGGATTACTCTAGGGTGTCGAAAAGGTGAGCAAGTGTAGTGTCAATATTATATATGCTGATGTGACTGTGGGTGTTAAGTTATGAAGAAATGTGGTAGTGTTCATTTTAGTCTAGGTTGTCCTCGTAGTTATGTTCGTATTGTATAGATATTTATGGAGCCTTATAGCTTTAGCGTATGAATTTGAGAATGCTTCAGTATCCTCTCAAATACATTGAGTTATTGCAAATATAGATTCACACATGGTTGAAGGGTGCATTTAAGACTGGGAAAAGCTCTAGTTTGTGAAGTAGTTCATATTGCTCCCAATAGAGTGGATGTCGAATAGTGGGGAAGGAATCAATAATGTGGAAGTTATTGCCATTGATTTCCATATGAAATTGCCATTTTGGAGAAAGATTTAGCAAACAACAAGAAATAGAAAGAAAGATTAGGAAGATTTATACAAAGTAAAATATTGCACAATAGTCATTAGCGATTGCGGTAATCACCGACAATTGCATAAATTTGAACAATCAAGAAAATCGTAGATAATTTTTTCTAGATTAAGATCTATAGTAGGATTTTAGAGTGTATATGACACAATAAATACTATGTGAGTAATATTACCTAATATCAAAGACAAATAATAAAAGTTACCTTGTGCAATTGATGGAATTAGGATGAAAGAGACAGTGGATTATTTGAGGACAAAAATGAATAATATGACAATTGATTTGATGCTTCTTGAGTGACCTGACATTGGTGAAAGTTGATGAAGGATGTCGGGTCTCTCGATGCTTTGGAAATAAGGAAAATGTACCTATAAAAACGTGAGAATACCTATCCCAAGGAGGTTTGTATGCAAATATTTATAGATCACTTGCGATCAAGCAAATCACCGATGATTGCAGAAAATCTTAACTAAGTTGGTTAAACATGTGATTTTATTCCTTTTCTAACTAGATATGATGGATTTTGAAGTATTTAGGATGGGGATTGGGTTAAAAAGTAGAAACAAATTTTGTTTAGATGACGGGGTTAGCTTTTTCAGAATGTTTAGTTATTTAGTTATTTTTAGAAGGTAGTTAGTTAGTTTTTTTAAGGTTAGTTTTAAAGGAGGTTAGATTTTGAGTGAGTTGTCATAGTGATGTGTGAGGGTAATAACTAAATTAATAAATTAAATAACTAAATAATTGATCTATACCTTAGGGATATGTGATGGTGTGTGAAATAAATTAATTAAAAGATTATCAAAATGGTGAAGTGTTGAAAATGCATTGCTTTTGGTTGTGAATGTATCTTGTGTCGAGGGATGAAATTTTTTTATGTCTACATCTACCTCATTCTTCATGCTCTAAGGATAGAAAAAATCCTAGAATGGTTTGACTCAACCATGAACATACCATTTTTACCTCATGTAGACCCATATATACCTTTGAAAAATTGTAAGAACCATGTTTGACATCATGACATACTCTAACCAACTTAAGAGGACTCATACTATGACTATGCAAGGTAAAACCATGCCAGGACACCATGAAAACTCACCAAAATTGGTCACTACTAATCAACCTTCATGATTGACACCTGAATAACATCACATGGAGACTCACAAGTACACCATGAAACCCTTTTCCATCAATGGAGTTGACATAAATGACAACACAAACACACAATGGCCAACATTTTCCTTATTTATCATGCTCATCTCAATGTTTTAGGTCCTCCTCACGTGTTGATAAATGTTTCCCTAATGTTTGAAATCAGGTAACAATGGCATTCATCTCATACAACAAACTACTTCCAATTGTTAGTTCTCTTATAGTCTAGAATGGAAAATTTTGGCCTTTTTAGGATAGGTGTGCTTCCTCCAGAAGGATGTAAAACTACACACTCATCTCGGAAGTGGTATTGAAGATATATGGACATTTTATAAGTGATTTATGAAAATTTATGGAATATTTTGATGTTTAGGGACAATCCATGTAACAACGATTTTCTAAGGTGAAAGAAGTGTATAGCTAAATTTTTAACTTGGACTTCATCGATGATTCAGGGAGCTCCAAAAGGATTTAGGAGTCAATAAAATATTAATTTTAAAGATATATTTTTATCTAGATGATTTAATTTTCATATTTTCTAAAAGAGTCAAGTATCTTTCAGTTAATTCATTATTTACGACATACCCTATTGTCCCAGGAAAATGGATCCATTTACATTAGGTTCAGGAATATTATAAGGATAATACCCAACCCATTTTTCTTATAAATCTATTTGTAGTCAATATATTAAAAGGTTTCATAGAAAACATCCATTTGAAGCTCCGAGAATCGCTTTGACAAGTTTCCTCTCTTATACGAAGGTAAGTTTTTGTACTAAGTCATTTTTCGGGTGAGAAAATTTGTCACCTCAAGGTTGAGGTGCTATTTTGTGTCCCTCTTGTCCCCATTTATAATGGGATATAGGGAAATAAAAAAATTCCCTCCTTATCTCTCCTTCTTAGACCTCCATGTGAAAAAAACTAGCCTTCGGATGACTTATTTGGCCTACTCACTCCTCCCACATCGAACATGTTCTTGACACTTAGAATATATCCTTGAGGATAATTTTTGTTGACCTATTTTCCCCATTTCAAATGGGATAGAGGGGTCATAAAAATTCTCCTCTCTTCATCCCCTTTCATGCTTAATGCTACAATAGAAAACTAGCAGTGCTAAGGCTAACATTTCTCCATCTCCCTCTCAATTCACCATGAAGTGACACTTGTTAGAAACATAATGAGGTGAATTTCCTTACATTTTTTGTCATCATTTCTAAAGGGACAAAAAAATTCACCCCACACTCAGCAATTTTAAACTCTAATTCTTTTCCTAGTTGCTTATACTCTTCCATGCTCAAATTTGACTTTTTGGTGAGTGTCTAGACATGAAAATTACTAATTACTAAGTGTTTTCTCACAAATTTAAACCAAGGATCCACATTTGAGGCTGAAATACCTGCAAATATCTTAAAACATAGAAACCATCCTCTCAAAATCATTCCAAGGCATCAATAATCGTAGGAAAGGAGTTTTTCCTCATTTCCGAGAAAATAAGAAAACTTATCGTATGAAGGGTTGGATCAGATTTTTCTCCTTTGAAGCATATTTGAGATCATTGTAACTTAGATAATCTATTAATGGATGTCATATATACTTAATACCTGAAACCCTTTCCTGATAATGTTTCTTTTTCGATTTCCAATAGTTTATGCGGGTGGAACACAACTAAAATTGCAGCTTGAGATCGCAACAAGAGCCAAATTTGAAAATTATGTTTCCAATGCAAACCAAAGAAAGAATTAAAAATAAATAATAATAGAATATTCCATTACCATTCCCATGATAAATATAGTTAGCCCCTAAAATTTAAATCTTTGATCTCTTGACTCATTTAGAAACAATGTAAAACAACAGAGAGGACAAAATTGGTAATTTTTCCCATAATAGAAAAAAAAAAAAAAAAAGAAACAGCTTAAAAATCCAAACTTTCCTAAAAGTATGAACAATCAGAAACATAGGTGTTTTAAATTTTGTAGGAGACTCAAAAGATCAAATTTGAGTAAAAAGGCAAGATTTCCCAACATAGTAGGTCCTAGTCTAACTCGAAAAAAAAGAAAGTCCTAGTTTTGGATGTAAAACTTTGTAGTTGGCTCTGATTTCACTCATATTGTTTCTTTTTTCCATCCTCACATGGTTGTAAGGTAGTTTCATAGCTTAAAAATCAAAATCACTCTTCACATGGATCTATAGAATTATCTTGGTCACAATTGTGTCAAGGATTGAGAAAGGGACATAACAAGCGCATAGGTGAAATTCAAGGACATTATGTAGGCTGAAAGGATTTGAAAGGAGTCAAAAGCTCCATTATAATTGAAAAAAATGGGGTCATCGTAATTTATCAATCAATTTTGATCCATCATTATCTCCCCAAATTAAATTGGTTTAGGTGGGGGTGAGGTGAACTAGTTAAAATGAGCCTGATCACCAAACAAGTTGAATGAGCTTAGTAAGGTAAGTGAGCCAAAGTGAGCACATTAAGGTAAAGCATTGCAAGTAGTGTCTATAAAGCATGAATTTTTAGAAGGAATGATAATGAACAAAGAGAAAAATTTATTCCTTATTTCATGAGAGTTCATAAGAAAATGAAGATCATTTTAGATCCTAAAAAACTTCTCAATTTAAGTAATAGTGGTCCATTACAACATCCTTCTCTTCAGAAGCATTTAGGAATGTCTTCCCAAATGGAAAATCCTCCCCAATAAAAATTAGTGATCTTGCATTAAGTTCCTTAAATTCCTTTGACAAGAAACACCATGTCAACTATTGAAGAGCCATTCCTTTGGATTCAAGAAGTGCTTGAAAGTTAGCCATGAATAATGGAATAATATTTCATGCTTGACCTTGAAGAAATATCAAGAACCTTGAAATTGATGTGAAGGAAGAAGGCTCTGCAAAACTTCTCTCTTCTTCGATGACACATCAGGTAACCAAAATGTAGAAGTTTTTAGGCCTAAGAATGAAAATCCAATGGAGAAGATGACACCATAAGACTATGATTTGATTCGCATCTCATTGGTTTGAGCTTCACATGAGTGTGATTCTCATCCTGCTCAAGGAATCCTATTCCCACCTCATTTCTCATAATGAACATTACAAGAAACAAAATTGAGAAATTAGATGAATGGGAAAAATCTCAAGAGTACTAACATTCAACCTTTCTTAGAGCGTGATTCAACACCTTAGCTCCTGAAGGAATACATTCCTTTGATCGTAGTTTTTACCCTAAAGTGATCAAGAAATCAAAACATTATATGATGCAGGGGAAGAATAACGAGAATTAGATTGAGGAGATCATTGAAAAAGGTAATACATTATTTGCAAGATTCATTTCCCTACTCAAGTAGATCCTTTCCACTTTTCTAGAATTAAAGAAAGTGACAGAGGATATTATAAAATATTCGGTTCACTTAGATGAGGTGCACTCATTAGTTTTGAGATGAGCTATTATGACTTTCACACCATTGTGAGTAAGAATGTGTTTGCATGAACATGAACTTGTCTCCAATTTTGGTCCACATCATTGATGAAACATATGATATGATAGTAGATTCATCTTTGAATTTAACTATAGCTAACAAGAGGATTTTGAGGTTTTGAAGAAAGTGTGAAACTATTTTCAGAAACTTGGGTTCCCTCCACTAAATGATAATTCATCATCAGAAGAATTTTTTTTTCCTTTGAGGAGTTATTCAATAAAGAAGAAGGTAACTCACTCTCCTTCAATGAAGATACCTTAATGTCTCTCGGCCATAATAAGAGGATGTATCTGTAACATTACAAGAGATCTCAAAGGATGGTTTTATTAGTGTAAGAAGATCATTGATTTTATTGGGGCATGGATCAAGGTGTTGAGTTGCTTTTTTATTCTATAAGAGGACAAGTTGGCATTGGTTGTAGCTCAATTTAGAAAATAATTCAAGGGATAAAATCCCATTCGGGAAACTCTTCCTCAAGCATAATGAATAAAAAATTTCTTCATTAGAAGTAGATCCTTCATCCATCAAGCATATTCTTCCTTCTCCTCTCTTTCTCCCTCATTCTTCTATCCATATTTTAATTCTTAATTGTGTGTATTCATGGTAATTTTTTTCATTCAGTTAAGTGAATTTATAAAATTGAATTGTAAAATTCCCTTTGATTTAGAAAAGGGAAGTTATTTTCATTTCCTAGGAAGATGTAAAGTCACAAGTTAAATGAGAGCATGAAGAGTCATGTGGGCTAAATAAAGAGGCAATTTGCAATTCTATAAATTAGGATGGCTACTTTAGTCTAAAGGATTTAAGAACCAAAAATACTAGATCCTATATTTTGAAACTTACATTTTTTTACAATGATTGTGGATTGTTGTATGATTGTTGACCTTTTATCACCAACACAAGAAATAAAATCTACATTTCTTCTATTTATTTTTCTCATGTTTTGTGTGTGAAATATTCTAGTGCCTAATCACAACAATAACCTTCTCTTTCATAATTTCTCTCCTTTACCACAAAATAACCTTCTCTTTCATAATTTCTCTCCTTTACCCCATAAGAATTTTTACGAGGTTGAGTGAAGTGTTCATGTGTGATCCTAGACCTTCCACCACTCCCGGATAATTTAGATATAATTAGGATATTTTACATTCAATAATGGGAGCCTCCCCATACATAAGAAGGAGGAGCTTCGCCCCATGAACCTTTGTAAAAAAACATAATTTTCAACATGATAAATTATTTCACCAACAATATTCAAAAGGAAGATTCCACTAGAGGTTAGCAGTCTAGAAATAGGTAAGACTAACACATGTCATCGCGTACTTCTTTATGTATGTCTTGCATGAAGCCCAATATATAGCGTGAATGCATGTGTGTAAATCGAAAATGGTGTCCATCAAACCAAATGAGTAAACAACATTTATGAAACGATTGTTTCAGTAAATCTGGACATTTTCTAGTGAATATGGAGTCCAATATTACAAATTTTTATAGGAAATTGTCACTTTTTTGTGTATAATCGATTATGTTTTTATTACTATTGGATTCCATTATTACTATACTGGATTCCATTAGTAATCCTATTGATTCCAATATTATTGTTATCGTACTTAATAGAGTTTGGATATCGCTATTTTTTGGATTCCAATATTGTTGTTATTAGATGTAATGGAGTTACAATTTTGATATTTTCAGATTCCAATTTCACTATTTTGGATTCTAATTTTTATATTATTAGATTCCAATATAGCTATTTTTAGATTCCAATTTCTCAAAGTTACATAAGGCTATCATCAACTAGGCTTTAGGATAGTGGCCATTAAGCTACATAAGATTAGCCTCTAGATACGTTACATAAGGCTATCAAATGCTAAGGCATTTTATTAATGAAGGTGGACATTATAAAATATTTCACCCAATTTTAGGTATAATGGGTTCTAATATTTTAATTTTTGATTCTAATATTCAAATTTCACTATTATTGGACTCTAATTTTGTTAAGATACATAAGACTAGCAATACCACCAAGCTACATAAGGATAGTGGTTGCTTTAAGTTACATAAGGATAGCGACCATTATGTCATATAATTCTAGTGGCCTCTAAGTTAGATAAGGATATTATTAGATTCCAATTATTAAATTTTTGGATTATAATATTTCAATTTTTGGATTCCAAAATTTCAATTTTGGAATATAATATTTCAATCTTCGGATTCCAATATTTAAATTTTTGGAGTCCAATATTTCACTTTTTCAATTCTAATATATGTAATTTTGGAGTATAAAAATACCAATATTTAATGTTTTCGACTCTAAAATACATAATATTGGATTCTAATGAGAGATATATTTTTAATCTTCTTGACTGGAATATATCCAAATCTACTAAAATAAGCATTATAATGTGTTGGTGCCATTTTTGAGCTAACACCATGTTGCCCTAATTTTCCAAGTCTATATTTGCTCAAAAATGTTTTACCCTTTGAATTGATGGTATGAAATTCTTCCCCTCCAATTGATGCTTTAAAAATGCTCACAAACTTGTTGTTTTGCCCAAATTTGAAGGAATATTCCAAGTTTGCCCCTTTTTGTGCCCTAGTTCTTCCAAATTTGTGGGCTATGTCTTTTCCCTTTGCCAGATCATGGAAAAATCAAAATTAATCAAATCATACTTGTTTGTAATTGAAAATCCCATCCCAAGGTCGAAAATGTTGTAAAATCATGCTTCAGTTGATTCAAAATAAAAAAATCTGCCATCCTTGGTGAAAAATTGAATTCTAGGGCATCCCTGGAATTTTTTTACGTTTTGATGGTCAGACGGGCGTCATTTGCCTATCAAATTCATCCTCAGAAGGTATTGGAAATGTGGTAGGTTTGCATTGGCTAAGGAAAGGTGGGGAGGCGCTCTAACTTTTCATTTTTCACCTTTTCAAGCAAATGGGGCATTTTCGGGCCTAAGGCCCTATTTTTTCCAAATTACCTACGTGGCATGTTTTCATTGGCCGAGGGGATGTGGGTGGTGGGGGGACTTAGATTTTTTTGGCTCTAATTTTATAAATTTTCAAAACCAATTTTTCCCGCTCCAATCAGAGGAGGACACGTGGTAGCACGGCAGCAGAGCGGGTCGACAGGCTAGCGAAGGGAAAAGGGGATTTTTTCCCTTTTTCACAAAAAGGTTAAAGTAAAATTTTTGGCCCGAAAGCCCATGGCCAATAACGAATGGACACGTGTAACATTTTAAGGGTCAAAGAGGGCGCAGTCAACGTTGAAGTTTGTGAATTTCCAAAAAATTGTAAGGGAGGTTTGAAGGAAGAAAGGAAGACTTGGATCCACAGCGAATAGAAGAGCACCACGTGGCGGGGATAGTTTCGGAGGCATAGGCCCACGAAGACAAAGTGGAAAATTTTCCCTTGGCTTAAAGGGAATAAAATGAAGATTAAGCCCATGGGTCCTCAACAAATGAGAGATGGACGCATGGCAGAGGGCAAGGTGGGTCGGCGGGCCGGCGGAGGTAGGAAGGAAATTTTTCCCTTTTGCCAAAAATACTCAAAATCAAAATTTGATGCGCTGGCCCACTAGCGAATCACAAGGAGACACGTGGCAAGGGAAAAATCGAGGTGCGGGCCCATGGGGAAAAAAGTGAAAATTTTCCCAATTTCAAAAAAGGTCAAAATGCACAGAATTGAAGCACAATTTCAATGGGACCCACCATGTGCCATGTGTCAGCTCCAAAATTCAAAGGTGGAGGGGTGGGGGAAAAAGTCAAAAAATTTCAATTTTTCAAAGATGTCAAAAAGTCAAAAATAAGCCCGAATTTGTTCCCAATCATAGTTTGACACGTAGCAGATCAAGGGCAACTGTGCATTTTCATTTTTTGCCACCATTTTTCCTCTAGGAAGCTTGGAATCATGAATTTTGCATCAAAATTCATCAAATTTATAGTGATTTTGTGTCATCTTGGCCTTCCAGGATCATTGGCATCACTTTCATGGCTTAATTCTTTGATTTGAGGTGTTTTTGAAATAATTTTTTCCCCAACCCAACAAACACGTGAAATGACAAAATCAAAAATTACAGAGGTAGTTTTAAAAGGTGAAATGATGAGAGGAAGGGTGTTTTCATGCCTCAATGATGAAAAATGTGCCTCCAGGATGGATAATGATCTAGATATTTGTAATGATTTAATCTTTTTGGCACACCTGGCAACATGCGAGTTTTTTTCGTTTGATGTCATTTTCATTGAATCATGAAGAATTTTTGTAACAAACTTGATCCCATGGCATATTATTTTCTTGGGAAAGAAGGATCCAATGTGGCATGAGGTATATAATGCATTTTGGAGAAATTGTAAAGGGTTGGAGTTGAAAATCACGAGAAAATTCTGAGAGAAAGCTCAATTTTTCGAGAAATCCACCAAAGAACCAGGATAATGTCTCATGTGTTGGAAATTCATGTATGTGAGTTGGTTACAAGTGTATAGCCATCACAAAGCTCTGAGATTGTTCATGTAACTCTCCCCTGCTATTGAATCTGACAAGTTTTGAATTAAATCTATGTTTTCTTTGGGCAATATGATGTCTGTTATCATTTTTAAATGCCTGCAAATAGTTTTATTGTTCTTGTTGCAATATTGCATTGAAAGTTTATAGAAATCACACAGGATCTCCATTTCTAGTCGATAGTTTAGTGGAATTTACAATCTAATATTCATAAGAGCCTTCATTTGATAAGGAGATAAACAAATTTAAAATCACTTTACCTTCCTTGACTGCAGAGATTTCTTGTAAGCCTTTGGGGTACCTTAAGTGTGGTTTGATCAAGGATTTTTGTGTTTAATTGAGTTCTTTACTTCAAGCCCTTGTGGTAAGTTCTCAAATATTGTGTAAAGAGTGCAACCTGGCTTCCATTTGTGCCTCTTCTGGTTGAAAGAACATCCAAATTATTTGAGGCATTTCATCGATAGTTGTTCAAGTATTGTAGAGATTGTCAAAGATCTAATCTATCCCCAAAAATAATCTAAATAAAAAGATCCTATCATGTAATATCCCCCGATTTGCATTTGTATACCCACAAAATATCAAAATCCATTTGCAAAACTATGCATACCGATCAGGATTTCCAATGTCTCTAGTAACCTTTTCCTTGTTTTGAGAACATACCCATGTTTTGAGAAGTGACAACTTGTGAGAGTTCAGATCTAGGGTGTTGATCATGTTTTTATCAAGGTCTCCATCATAGAATTTAAAGCAAAGAGAAGGACATCTTCATCTCCCCACCATTACAAGGTTACAAAATAGGTCTTCTTACCTTGGTTGCAAGGCACAACCTAAAACAACTAGGACAAGATCAAGTCCTATTGGAGTGCTATCCATTTCTCCACAAACTTGAGTGCCAGCTAAACCATATCCCCGGCTACCAACGACATACAACATGGTCTAATCTATCTTTAAGCTCCATGACATATCTATGGTGCTGCTTAGACTGAAAAGGAGAACAAATTTGGATACCAACACGAGTGGCACCATTGCGGGGACTTCTTGGAATTTCTTGGTGTTTGTGGAGTGTTTGAAGAGTTTGAGAATTTGTGTATTCAAGTATTTGAGCTGCTACATTTTTAAAATATCATTCTATGCTTCATATCTGCAAGTTTTAAGCAAAAGTTTCAAGTTCTGTCTTCTCTTTTTCATTTCCCAGTAGTTTATACACTTTGGTTGCATTGTGATTGATTGATTTATAAGGCTTTGCAAAGTTTTTAGTGCTAGCAAACATTTGATAGATTATTTTAGTGCATTCTTGCACAACTAAGGTGAAATTCCTTAGTGGTGACTCCATGTTGATTTGATCTTGAAAATACCAGTTGTCTTACCTTTTTGTCATTTACTTTTGTGTTTCTAATCCCTATAAAAATGGAAGGAAGAAGATCTCTCTTCATCAAGGACTCTGCTAAGAAGTTGTTTGCAGATTCAAGAAGCTCAGAGATAGAGGGAAGAAAGGTGTGGAAGGTTGTTAGAGACTAGACTGCAAGAAAGGAGATCTCTATTGTTGAGTTTGAAAGTGAGCAACATGTTATTGAGGATTACAATTCTTCTTCAAGTGGATATGATTCAGACAATCCTATTGCTGATTTGAATTCCCCATCAGGTGAGGGACCTTCTTGTGCATTTGAAAGGCTTGCTCCTAAATCTGCTCCTGTATTTTCTAAATTTTCTAGAGATCATCAAGAAGGAGAGCCCTTAAGAGAGATTTTCTTGAAGTTTTCATTCCCATTCCCCAAATACCTCTCACTCCTCATCAGCTTGTTTCACCTCCAAGATCACCCCCACCAAACAATATGGCTCATCCTAGACCTCCATTTGTTGTTAACACCTTTGGTCCTATAAATTTTAGAGGAATGGATGGTTACCCAAATGTTGTCCCACAAGATGTCAGAAATAGGTTGCCAAAATTCCAGGTAACAATGCTATTATTGGTGATCAGCATCTCAAACTTTTTGATAATATGATGGAATATTTTGAGATAGAGTTTGAGGATGTGTATGTCAAATTGTTTATTCATACACTAGAAGAGGATGCTAGGGATTGGTACAAGGCTCTACCTAATAATTCTATTGATTCATGGACTGAAATGAAAAATGCATTTAGGTTGCAATATGGTGACAAGACTGATCCTATATTTCTTTTATCTGAGTTTGAGAATATCAAGAAGAACCCTAATGAATCATTCCATGACTTCAACACAAGGTTTAACAAAAATTTGAGAAGGTTTCCTATTGGTTTGAGGCCTTGTGATGAATCTTGTTTAATCAAATATGCAGATGCATTTGATAAGAAGGCATCCTATTACCTAAGAGACAAGAACCCAACCAATCTAAGACAAGCTTTCACCATGGCACTTCAAATTGAAAACAATATCAAGGCTGTTGGGAAACCTCTCAAGAGAGATGGTGTAAAATTGATAAACCCTGAAAAACCTCAAGCTAGCAAAGGTGCTGATTTAGAAGAGGTTTTTTGAAAACTTATCGGGTAGGGGCACAAAAGAAATATCATAAAGGTTTGCAAGATCTCGAGAAGGGAATTGGGTAGACTTCACAAGGTCAGCCTAGGTAGCAATCACAAGATAGATTTGGCAATTATCCTAGGGGTGATAAAATACAAGATGATAGAGGTAAAGGACCTATGGGAGGGGGAAATAGACAACCCCAAGCACATGAAAGCATAAGAAGAGAGCATTTGAGTACTTGGGGTTGAAGGAAAAGAATATCACTCCATGGATGCAAAACATGTAAATGGTGTTGAGACTCATCCTCAAATCATTGATGACATCTCAAACACCACCAACAAAGCAACTTTTGGATTTCAGAAGAGCTTCAAGAGACATGCTTTTTTCAATATAGAGTCAACACCTCCCGACGTATATTTGGGGACATCTTTGGTTGATTCCCAATTGAATGTTGATCCATTTTTCACAAATTTGATTATAAAGGATATGCTACTTCATAATTGTATGTTTGATTCTCATGCATCATGTAATGTCATGCCTCTAGGAGTCATGAATGATTTGGATATCAAAGTGACAACAACCTATGAAAAGTGTACTACTATGGAATCAAGAGAAGTTTCGGTAGTTGGTTGTGTAAAATGTTTGGTTGTGCTTCTTGCATCTTATCTCGAGAGGAATTTAAAATTGATGTTGTGATTGTTGATTTCCCACGCCAAATGGGGTGTGATTTTGTCAAGAAAATGGGCTGCAAGTGTTGGTGGTAGCGTTCAGATGGACATGTATTTTTCCACCATTCTAATTGAGGGCAGCCTTGTTAAACTTTATGGTGAGAAGAAGATGTTGCACCTAATTGAAGATCCCAACAATGCTTCCTATGAAGTGTTGTTTACTGATGTAGATGTTGAGAATTTCATTGGTTTTGCTTGATGGAAAAGAAAATAAAATGGATCAGTCTAAGTTCCTTGATAAGGTATGTTCTCCTTGGACCTTGCTATTTGATGGAGCTTGCTCCAAATTTTGAAAATGGTCTGGTGTATGTAATTCTGATTTCTCCTAGCTTAAAAGAATTTGTTTTTTCCTTCAAGCTTAATTTTGAATGTACTAGTAACATTTTTGAGTATGAAGCCTTGTTGTTGGGTCTAAGAATTACATGGAAGTATGGTGTCAAGGACATCATTGCAAAGGGAGATTCAGAGCTAGTTGTCAAACAAATAAGAAAATTGTATGCTACAAAAAATCAGCGTATGAAACAGTACAAGCATGTAGTTTGGGATTTAATTGAGATGTTTGATTCCTTCAATATTATGCACCATGACAGAAGTTTGAACATTACTACTTGACAAGTTGGAAGTGCTTGGGTTCTAGATTTGGAAATTTCACCTTTTCACCTTATTGTGAATACAACATTGAAGTGCTAACTAGGCCAGTTGTCCCTGACAACATCAAACATTGGCAAGTGTTTGATGATGATTCTCAAGTGCTAAGGTTATTGCAAAACCAAGGTGAGTTTACAAATCGAATATTGATTGGGAACCAATGGTGTGTATGACTGAAGGAAGAGAGACTTTGTTTGGAAAAGATATCATCCAATTGAAAACAAACACCATTCCTAGAGGTCTTGTTGCACTTGAGTCAAATTTTAACAATGTTGATTACATCATAAATAGAAACATGTCTACCTCAAGGGATGTGGAAGAGCATGAATTGGGAACAAAGGAAAACCAACAAAGGTTTGGTTGGGTAGAAATTTAAGTAAAGAAGAAAAACAATCCTATCCCCAACTCTTGAAAAAATATCAAGACTGCCTTGCTTGGTCCTATTCCGAGCTAAAAGCATATAGAGAAGACTTGTTTCAACATGAGATCCTTCTTGAGGCCAAGACTAAGCCATTCAGACAAAGGAAAAGGCAAATTAATCCACTTATCTCCATGAAAATGCAAGAGGAGTTAAAGAAGTTGAGAGATGGAGGTATTATTTAGCCCACTAGATATTCATCTTGGGTTGCAAACCTTGTGCCAGTCAGAAAGAAGAATGGAGATATCAGACTTTGTGTAGACTTTAGAAATCTAAACAAAGCATCCATGAAGGACAACTATCCCTTGCCAAATATGGAAAATATGTTGCAGCTTTGTGACAGGTCTAAGTTGATTTCTATATTGGATGGTTTCTCCAGATACAATCAAATGGTAGTCAAGGAATCAGAAAGACTTAAGACAATATTCACTACTCCTTGGGGAACATATGTTTTTGTTAGGATGCCCTTTGGTTTGATGAATGTTGGTGCCACTTTTCAAAGAGCAATGGATGTTGCTTTTACTTGTTACATCAATGAGTTCATTGTAGTTTACCAAGATGATGTGACTATGTTTTCAAGGCAGAGAGGTGATCATTTGTAGAAATTGGGAAGATGCTGATCAAATGTAGGGAGTATGGCATTTCTCTTAATCTAAAGAAGTGTCATTTTGGCATGTAAAAGGCCAAGATGCTTGGTCACATTGTGTCAAAAGATGGTGTTATGATAGACCCTAAGAGAGTGGAAGCAATCAACAAAGTACCTATCCCAAGAACCAAGAAAGGCATCCAATATTTCTTTGGTCAAATTAATTTTATTAGAAGGTTTGTTTCCAACTTTGTTGAGTTGACTCTTCTAATCACAAGCATGCTAAAGAAGGACCAAGTTATCAAATGGGAGGAGGCTACCATTCAATATTTTGAAGGAATTAAGGATGCACTTAAACATGCACCTGTTTTAGCAGCCCCAAACTATAAGAGGCCTTTCCAAATCTTTTCCTTTGCCTCTGAGTATACCATTGCTTCTATTTTTCTATAAAAGGATGAGAATGGGGCTGAGAGGCCTATTTCCTTCTTTAGTAAGGCTTTACAAGCAGCTGAGTTGAAGTATACAATCATGGAAAAACAAGCATTTTCCTTGGTGAAAGCATCAAAAGTTTTCAGGCCTTATATATTGAGTTCAAAAGTTATTGCTTATGTTCCCCACACCATGGTGAAAGACATCTTATCAGAGATGGAGGTCTCAAGAAAAAGATGTAGATGGGTGAACAAACTATAGGAGTATGATATGGACATCCAAACCACAAATTTGGTAAGAGGTTTGGGTCTTGCTAAGCTCATGGCTGAGAGAAACTTGTAGAATGTGGAAGTGAATCAGCTAGAGGAAGAAAGGGTAGATGTGCTTGAAAATTTGGTAAGTTCTAAGTGGTACAAAGATGTGATCTTCTACCTCAAACACCTATGCTGCCCTAGTCACTTAAATAAAAATTAGAAAAGATCCCTCAAGTTGGCTTCTCAAAAATATATCATCACAGACCTTGGGCTAGCTTGGAAGAACCCTGAAGGTGTCCTCTTGAAATGCATAACTGAAGATGAAGCTCCCAAGATAGTTGTTGATTTCCATTGGGGAGTTTGTGGAGGACACTTTTCTGAAGAGTAACAGAACATAAACTTTTGAGCGCTGGTTATTGGTGGCCTACTCTCTTCTCGAGATGCAACCCAGCTCATTAGAAAATGTGATAGTTGCCAACGTTTTCTCTGGAAGAATAAAAGCTTTAGGCTCCCTTCCTTTGCGATCAGTATCAATCAAGCTCCTATCAAGCAATGGGGATGTACTTCATTGGTGAGATTTCAGATCCTTCTATTGCTGGCCATAAGTGGGTCCTTATAGCCACTGATTATTTTACAAAGTGGGTAGAGGCAATCCCCACCAAGAAAGAAACACACTAAATAATTATGGACTTCTTGTTGAATCAAATCATATGCAGATTTGGAGTCCTAATCAAGATTATAACTGATAATGCCATGTGCTTTAGAGCTAAACCTTTAATGGAAATGTGCAATGAATATGGAATCAATTTGAATTATTCTTCAAACTATAACCCCCAAGGGAATGGATAAGATGAGTCCAACAATAAGAATTTGTTGAAGATCATTAGAAGAACCTTGGAGAAAAACAAGAAGAAATGGGGTGAACAATTGAAATTTATAGTTTGGGCTGATAGGATAACTCCTAAAAGAGCCACTGGTAAAAGACCATTTGAATTGGTATATGGAACTCAAAGCTTTGCTGCCTTGCACTCTGATTATCTTCATTTTAGTTTTCCCAATAGTTGGAAGATCAAGAGCTTGGCCGATATGAATCAAGGATCAATCAAATTATTGAGCTTGATGAGGAGAGAAGAGAATCCCATCAAAGGCATGTCAGATTTAGGGAAAATTGAAGATATTTTTTGACAAGAAGGTCACTCCTAGAGCCTTCAATGTTGGAGATCTGGTCTTGTTGTGGGATATTAGGCATGAAGACAAGGGCAAGCATGGCAATTTTGATGCATTATGGATGGGCCCTTATGCCATTGATATCAGAATTGGTGAACATACTTTCTTTCTCAAGGAATTAGATGGGGAATTGCTGGAGCTGCCTGTTAATGGTAAACATTTGAAACATTTCTTGGATTAATCCCCAAATTTGAGGTATGCACAACTTGTATAGTGTATAGTGTTTAGTTTTTTCTCTATTTTTGGTGTTTTATCGGTTTTGTGGTTTACCTTGCTATGTGGCAGCCATTTTTGTCAGATTCTCAGCTAGTTTTTGGTGATTTTGGCTTGTGAATCCTTTTCCCAATGGATATTTTGGCACTTGGTCTATGTTTTGTCCTTGTGGCACTCACTAGGAGTGCCCATCCCTAAGCAAGAGCCGATGTTGGTGCCATTTTTGAGCTAACACCATGTTGCCCTAATTTTCCAAGTCTATATTTGCTCAAAATGTTTTACCCTTTGAATTGATGGTCTAAAATTCTTCCCCTCTAGTTTGATGCTTTAAAAATGCTCACAAACTTGTTGTTTTTCCCAAATTTGAAGGAATATTCCAAGTTTTCCCTTTTTTGTGCCCTAGTTCTTCCAAATTTTGGGTCGTGTCTTTTCCCTTTTCCAGATCATGGAAAAATCAAAATTAATCAATTCATACTTGTTTGTAATTGAAAATCCCATCCCAAGGTCGAAAATGTTGTAAAATCATGCTTTAGTTGATTCAAAATTGAAAAATCTACCATCCTTGGTGAAAAAATTGAATTCTAGGGCATCCCTGGAATTTTTTACGTTTTGATGGTTAGACGGGTGTCATTTTCCCCGTCAAATTCATCCTCGAAGGTATTGGCAACGTGGTGGTTTGCATTGGCTGAGGAAAGGTGGGGAGGCACTCTAACTTTTCATTTTTCACCTTTTCAAGCAAATGGGGCATTTTTGGGCCCGAGGCCTGTTTTTTCCAAATTGCCTATGTGGCATGTTTTCATTGGCCGAGGGGATGTGGGTGGTGGGGGACTTAGAGTTTTTTGGCTCTAATTTTATAAAGTTTCAAAACCAATTTTTCCCCACTCCAATCAGAGGAGGACATGTGGAAACATGGTGGCGCAGAGCGTGCCAAAGGCCAAAGGCGAGGGAAAAGGGGATTTTTTCCTTTTTCACAAAAGGTTAAAGTAAAATTTTTGGCCCGAAAGCTCGTGGCCAATAACGAATGGACACGTGTAACATTTTAAGGGTCAAAGGGGGGCACGGGTCAACATTGAAGTTTGTGAATTTTCAAAAATTTGTAAGGGAGGTTTGAAGGAAGAAAGGAAGACTTGGATCCACTTGTGAATAGAAGAGCGCCACATGGTGGGGATAGTTTCGGAGGTGCGGGCCCACGGAGACAAAGTGGAAAATTTTCCTTGGCTTAAAGGGAATAAAATGAAGATTAATCCCACGGGTCCTCAAAGAAATGAGAGATGGACATGTGGCAGAGGGCAAGGCGGGTCAGTGGGCCGGTGGTGGCAGGAAGGAAATTTTTCCTTTTGCCAAAAATACTCAAAATCAAAATTTGATGCACTAGCCCACTAGCGAATCATAAGGAGACATGTGGCAAGGGAAAATCAAAGGTGTGGGCCAGCAGGCAAAAAGTGAAAAATTTCCCAATTTCCAAAAAAGGTCAAAATGCGTAGAATTGAAGTGTAATTTCAATGGGACCCACCATGTGCCATGTGTCAGCTCCAAAATTCAAAGGCGAAGGGGTGGGGAAAAAGTCAAATTTTTCCATTTTTTCAAGATGTCAAAAAGTCAAAAATAAGGCGAATTTGTTCCCAATCATAGTTTGACATGTAGCAGATCAAGGGCAACTATGCATTTTCATTTTTGGCTGCCATTTTTCCTCTAGGAAGCTTGGAATCACGAATTTTGCATCAAAATTCATCAAATTTATAGTGATTTTGTGTCGTCTTGGCCTTCCAAGATCATTGACATCACTTTCATGGCTTAATTCTTTAATTTGAGGTGTTTTTGAAATAATTTTTTCCCCAGTGAACAAACATGTGAAATGACAAAATCAAAAATTGTAGAGGTAGTTTTAAAAGGTGAAATGATGAGAGGAAGGGTGTTTGCATGCCTCAATGATGAAAAATGTGCCTCTAGGATGGATAATGATCCAAATATTTGTAATGATTTAATCTTTTTGCACACCTCACAACACACAAGTTTTTTTGTTTGATGTCATTTTCATTGAATCATGAAGAATTGTCTAACAAACTTGATCCCATTTGCATATTATTTTCTTGGGAAAGAAGTATCCAATGTGGCATGAGGTATATAATGCATTTTAGAGAAATTTTAAAGGGTTGGGAGTTGAAAATCATGAGAAAATTATGAGAGAAAGCTCAAATTTTCTAAGAAATCCACCAAAGAACCAGGATAATGTCTCATGTGTTGGAAATTCATGTATGTGAGTTGGTTACAAGTGTATATCCATCACACATCTCTAAGATTGTTCATGTAACTCTCCCCTATTTGTTGAATCTAACAAGTTTTGAATTAAATCTATGTATTCTTTGGGCAATATGATGTCTGTTATCATTTTTAAATGCCTGCAAATAGTTTTTATTGTTCTTGTTGCAATCATGCATTGAAAGTCTTTAGAAATCACACAAGATCTCCATTTCTAGTTGATAGTTTAGTGGCATTAGCAATCTCATCTGATAAGGAGATAAACAAATTTAAAATCACTTTATCTTCCTTGTAAACCTTTGAGGTACCTTAGGCATGGTTTGATCAAGGATTTTTGTGTTTAATTGAGTTCTTTACTTCAAGCCTTTGTGGTAAGTTCTCAAAGATTATGTGAAGAGTGCAACCTGGGCTTTCATTTGTGCATGTTCTGGTTGAAAGAACATCCCGATTATTTGAGGCATTTCATCTGAAATTTGTTCAAGTATTGTAGATATTATCAAATATCTGATCTATCCCAGTTTTTCTTGTCATCCCCACCAAAAATCATCTAAACAACAAAGATCCTATCATGTACTATCCCTGATTTTCATTTGTATACCCACAAAAGATCAAAATCCATTTGCAAAAGTATGCATAACAGATCAGGATTTCCAATGTCTCTAGTAACCTTTGCCTTGTTTTGAGAACATACCCATGTTTTGAGAAGTGACAACTTGTGAGAGTTCAGATTTGGGGTGTTGATCATGTTTTCATCAAGGTATCCATCATAGAATTTCAAGCAAAGAGAAGGAAATCTTCATCTCCTTCACCATTACAAGGTTACAAAATAGGTCCTCTTACCTTGGTTGCAAGGCACAACCTAAAACAACTAGGACAAGATCAAGTCCTATTGGAGTGCTATCCATTTCTCCACAAACCTGAGTGCTAGCTAAACCATATCCCCGATACCAACGACATACAACATGGTCTAATCTATCTTTAAGCTCCATGAAACATCTATGGTGCTACTCAAACTGAAAAGGAGAACAAATTTGGATACCAACATAATGTAAGTGAAAATAACATCATCTATGAAAACATTTCATGTTTTTATATTTTGACAAATATGTAAACTTATTTTTGTTGTAGGCCATCCATGAGGGTATAGATCAAAACCTAATCTCCGAAGATAAGGAAGGGTAATAAAATCATTCCCTAATGGAGGGGATAAATAGAAATAATGTAACTAAAGGATCGAAAGAAATATTTTCACCCATCAGTGTGTGTGCAAAGTGAGGTTAGATTGTAAAATACTCCCTCAATGATTAAGTTGAAACTATAAACCGAGTGCATAATTTGGAAATGAGTGGGGTATAGTTTGAGAACTATAACATATTTTCAAGGAGATCAATGATGACAGGATTAAACTCAACTAGTCTAGGATCTGCGATATCAATAAATTCATTAAAAAATTATCAATAAAAATCATTTACCATGGAAGTGATTAAGTGCGATGATACATTTCTCATCGCTGTGTAAGAAGGACCTTATCTTTTCATAAAATGATTCCAATGAATCATATTGGGAAGATATTAGGAAATAGAGTCATTACAAATAATAATCATATCATTAGTAAGTGGAAAAGTTATACTAATATTATGTTGATCAATGGTACCAATAATGCACTCGGAACCAAGATCTACCAAAATCCAATTAGGTAGGTTGGGGATTAAGAGAAACCCAAACTTAAGTTGTGATAACACACAACCCAAAATCTATCAAGGCTATAAAATATCCATGGAATGTGGTGGTAGGATTAAGGGAAGGTGTAATGCTAGATGGTGTCAGTCCTAGAGTAGTCAAAGCCTCATAAGTTAAAATGTGCTTCTTGTTGTTGGAAATTAAGAGCAACATGTGGCCAGTATTGCTTATTGATATACAAAGTGTTAGTAAACATAGTGAAATGTAGATTTCAAGTAGGAGGATTAAGTGCATCATGAAATATAGTAATGGTTCCGTTATGCTTGAGAGTGTTGATTATATTAATGACAACTTCACTTCGATTAATTTCATGTCATGTAACATGGTTGTAATAACAAAAAATACAATTTGGCTCTATAGAAATCTTGTTAGTAGAATGATTATTATTAAAAGGTAAGGGGATGAGACTTTGATACGGGGATAATTTTTGTGGAAAATATTTGTAATATGGAGAAAATTTCATTTTAGTAAATTTGAAAAGGTAAATTTTTCGGAGTGGGTCAATGTCTTGTTCACCTATAGTTTACACTATATTTTTTTAGTTGTTGTCTTTGACTACATTTGAAAACATATCCTATAAAAAAATAGGTGATTCATCAAGTAGTATACTACCATTAGTACCTTACCAAGATCTGTGTACTTGTATACTCTAAGCACCAGAGCATAGTGCTGATTTGTTTACTGTTTAGTACTTTACATTCGTGAAAGGTGTTATTTTTTACGCGTGACTAGTAAAATTTTCTTACATGTGAATTTTTTTATGTGAACCGGTCCACAAGGAGATCTTGCAATGTGTAAAAATGGTTTGGTTGTTGATGCCAAAACTGATCTTGTTAACACATGACTATACTATAGTTGACCTTACGAAAGATTTTTTTCTCCGACATGTGAAAATGATATTTGTTGATGCAAAAATTATTGCATTTTATGACGCATGAAAATTGTTTTCTATGGATGGGTGACAAGGAGATATTTCTGACATGTGACAAGGTTTTTCTTGTTAATGCTCTTTTTTTGATGCACAACTGTATTGTTTTTTACGCACGACAATGTTTTCTTTGAAGCATGAAAACATTATTTATTAATGTGTGACTTATTATATTTGATCATGCATGATTCATTTGATGCCTGAAAAGGAGACTCAAGTCTCAATTTATACATGACCCATATCTTTTTGACACATGTCGGCTTACTTTTGACGCACGACACAATCCTTCTCTACCGCAAGACACAGTCCTTATTTTTCGACCCCAACAAAGTTACTATTGATTAATGCACGAATCGAGCTACTAAGCCACAAAAAGTTTCAACTTAGCTGTTCGTAACAATGGAAGGTGCTAGTGCTCAAAGAATCCCTGTTCAAGTATTTTGAAACTCTACTTATTGCTACAAATATCAACCAAATGACACCTATGATGATACCATGCAAGATCTTGAATATATACCCGTTATGATACCAATTCCTGAAGATATTCCTCCTATTGGGGTGTAACCTAGAGTACATCAAGATATTACACATAAAAATACTTAGCAAAATGGAACAAAAAAATCAAATTCAAATTTTGGTTCACGAAAGAGAGAAACTAGGTGATTTTGATAATGCTCAAAATTCTACTAAAAAAGTAAAACATTGAAAACAACTAGAATATGTTGACAATTGGGAGGACATACAAGTTTTATTAGGCCACCAAATTTATGTTTATCGAACATATAAAACTATCTAATTCAAAAGAGATCCCATCTCGAATGTACATGTACAATATGTACGTAGAAATTGGGAAAGCAACAAAAATGCAAGTGAAGCTAGACACTATAAAAAACAATGTGGAAAACAATATTTAACTATAATGGTGGAGGATGGATAGAAAATCAAAACACATAGGTGGAACATTGAAAAATAATGCATGCATGTTAAATATGTAGTAGAGTATGAAGCATAGAAGAAAAAACGTAGACATCTTGTGGATAAGGGAGGAACGATGAATCAATCAAATTTACATGCAAAACTCATACAATTCTCTACTTTATTTCACATATTAAAGAAAGGAAGACCGGTTTCAAATTTCCTCGATTTCAAATTTTTATATCAATATAATGGAATGCACAACATTCCTCAGTCTCATTGGTCTAACAATAGTGCATGGGAAATGGAAAAATGCCTTTCAATGATAGAGAAGGAAGATTTGAAAGAGAATGTAAAAAGCAAAGTTTATCTCTCTTTCAATTGATGAAATGAAAGTAGTCAACCAAACCGCATGGGTATGTATCCATGTCTATACTTTTAGAAAATAATATAAGGAAAACTAATCTACTAGGTGTTGTGAAAATGGTTGAAAACTATAATGCCAAAAACCTACATAAAATAGTTGTTTCTCATTTGATGGATATTGCTAGAATGACCTATTATGAAATTTCTACAATGTTGGAATGCATTGGAGTAGATGGTGAATCCGTCATGCAGGGTCACAAAAGGGGGTTGTGTATTAGATTACAAACAACAGTTTCCCCTTAAATGCTAACAATACATTGTATCGCTCACAAAATGAATTTAGCATATAAAATGGTAAGCAAATACGAAAAATTATCTAAAGCAGAAGACCGTATAAGATAAGTTCATACCTATATGGCAAGCAACCCAAAGCAATTTCTTGAGTTCTAGAAATTCAAAATTGGAAATAGAGATGGCAAAAAACTTTTGAAGGATGTTTTTAATCCAAATTTCACCCCTCTATGTAATTTTGGTAACCTTGAAAAATTCTACAAATTTAGAGGGGAAATAATGGTGAAAGGCCAAAAATCGTGGTTTGGGGGTCCTTTGACTTTTCTCTAACTTCCTATCCAAGAAAAAAATCCAAGGAGTTTGGATAATTTTGAAAAAATCCAAAAATTTAAGTCAAGGGCTTGTTTTAATGCATTGTGATTCTAGAGGATGTGGATGGTACTAGTGCGGATCATACAAAGGTTCATTATACTAAGTTTGGGTCCGATTTGCAAAGGAAATAGTGTATTGCGGGTTTTTCAAAAAAGTGACCTAGGCCACAATTTCAATGAGGACAGTCGGACTACAAAAAGGAGAAATCCCGCACTAAAAAGGAATCAGCTTAAGGTGGAGAAAATTGTCCCAAGTGATCCGTGGGATAATTGGGACATTGGGACACACGATACCCACAAATCCAAAATCATCGCACAAAGATCCAACCAAAGTGGGATACGGGTGAAGCGGAGGTCAACAGCGTTGATGAACCAGTCAATGGTGGGACATTTTGGAAAGAGAAGCCCAAATTAGGTGATGCAGAGAGAGGAGGCCTGGACCATCTGATTACATGTAGGACATGAGTTCCCTCAAAACCTCGTAATAGGCACAATATAAAGGAAAAGTTGATGGCCCGACCTTTGAACTTCAAACAACCACAACTTTTGATGCAAATCTCTAATTTTAATGAGGGTCTATATATGAAAAAAGAAACATCTTAACCTCTAGTCAATTAAAATATCATTCCCGTTAAATGACATAAATCTTAGATAAACCCAAAACAACTTCCTACACTCAAAATGCCATATCTTTTGCATTCTAAAATGACAATGCACATAATTGGTAATCTTGTTGGAATCGTGGTTTCAAGCCCAATTCATAGATATCAATAATTCAAAAATTTGATGAGGAATCAATGGTGATTTTTAAGAAAACGGGCCTTTTTCATAACAATGATCTTAGTGGTTGTTGGGATGCATTCAATGAAGCATGGGCAGAAATATTTCACTATTGCAAGTTATGGGATAGTGTGGGGGTCCATCTCGCAAAATAACATACCATCATTTCAATCCATTTATGACATCTTGCAAGTGGTTGAAAGACAAATTTTAGGATTTTCATTTCCCTCTCTCTCTCTCTCTCCTCTCATAATTCTATAATCGGAGTGTTGGGATCATTGTAAGGGGAGATAATTTTTAAGTAGCAAAACTCTATCAAAACTGGTTTTTTGAAGCCAATTTTATGTAAGCTCTTTTAGTGGACTCCTTGCATGGTGATGTAGGCCCTTATTTTGTAATAGATTGAACTATGCATTTAAATGAAGCAATGAATACGAGTATGTGGATTTCTCTTCCCCTATTGTGTTTGCTTGTGTTTGCTTGTGTTCTTCTTGCCTCTTCAACCTCATGCATACATATATATATATATATATATATATATATATATATATATATATATATATATATATATATATATATATATATATATATATTGTCTCTATCTTATGATCTTGTAGGGTTTCATTATCATTGTGTATGTTTGAAACATTTTTGTGAATGCATTTGCTAGACTGTGGAGAACTATTATCACCCCTTCTAGTATGCACTTTGATTCTTTTCTCACACATTGGAAGAATGTTCTCACACCCTCCTTTTTGGTGTATCACCGCTTTAGTGTAGGCTCTGCTTTCATGCTCTCTCTCTCCCGTTCCTTGGAAAGCTAAATTAGGAAAAGATAAATTTTCCTACATTAGAGTAGATTGTGGCAGGTAGTTTAGGAGCAAGAACCATCTTTCTCTAGAGGTCTATCTAAAGTAGAAAGTCCCACAACTTGGAGATAATACCCATGTTATCCAATCACACCATGAGCTCAAGCACACACACTTGTGCAAACCATAGGGTGTTGTGATTTGGTGATAAAAATGTTAAGATGAGATGGATTTCTTTATATGAACTATCATGAAGATTTCATGAGGAGTATCCTTTGTTGGTTGGTTTCATGCACAAATATCATCATGAAGTTGAAGGGGAAAGGGACTTGTTGTTCTGTTTAACTAATTTGGAGATATTGTTTACATTGGTTGGTATCCTTCCAATGTTTTAGGAGATCAATAAATTGATGGAGCATTCACAGGGGAAATTAATCTATATTATATATTTTATATGGATGAGAAAATTTATATGTTAAAGTCTTGATATCTTGTACAGCCTCCCGAGATAGTTTTTATACACCTATTTTCAAGAACTAGAAAAATCATCGATCTTAAGAATCCTAGTAACTATTTGAGATTTAATATCCACGATCACCTCCACATCAATGTGAATGGGAGGGACATACCACTGCACATTTTCTTAAAATGTCAAGATAATACATGATCGTAAAGAGGAGATGTTCTGTGACACATAATCTCTTTGATTCGATTTATTTTAAACAAGAATAAAGCTTAAAAAATTAGAATCCTTATCGTCAAAAATTAGAGAGCGTTTCTCCAAAGATAATTTTTTTGAAGTAATGGGTGTGATGAATCCTAATTTTGGAATACTAAAGGTGATCGTGCATACTTTGTAAGAAAGCATTTCCATAAATATAGGGGAACAATAATGGAACTTTTCATAAAGAATTTAGAGGTCAAGGGTATGGAAATTAAAGGTATAGTAAATGTTGATTAATTAAAGTCTCAATCAACAAATTTTGCAACAAAAATTAGGAACGAATATAAAAAGTTAGATGAACCTTTTAAGAGTAGTGTGATTACAAGGCTCTGCGAGGAATCTATCAAATTATTGTGTTACAAGAAGACATCGGTGAATATTTTAGATTATATGAGTTATGCCAAAATATTATTTTGGGGTCTGTGGGGAATGATAGGTTTTAGTGCTTTATCATTTATAAAATAAAAACGTAGAAATAGGTTGATAGAGTTCTCGGAAAGTTTCACGCAGTGTTATGTTTCTCGCTACTCCATGGAAACCTTTCCTTTTAAAGAGAAATTCCAAATTGGAATTCCCTTTCTGAAAGAAGAGGTGTAAATAATATAACTACAAGTAAAACTATTCCCAACGATGAGACTGGAATTGTTGTGTCGTCACACTCTATAAAAGAGAACATCGAATTTGAAGAAGCTATTGATAATAGATTATTTTAGCATTAAACACGTATCTCCTTGACCTTACTTTTATTGTTTTTCACCCTACATTTTAACTCATGGTTATTTATTTAATTTCATATTAACAAATTTGAATATAATAGTTTGTAGTTAGATGTAACAATGAACACAATCAGTAACTCTACATATGCAAAATATTGATTAAGGAGGCTTTTTATCATATTTTGTTTTAGCTCTTGTTATCATTAAATATGTTATAGGTATATATTTATATTTATTTAAATACAATTATTTAAAAAATAATATGTTTTATATAATTAATATATTGGATTTATCGAATACCAATTTCGAGTTTAAAAATTGTTTGTTACATGCATTTATCGAATACTAACTTGCGCATGGCCTTCAAAGTTCAAATCAGCATACTCTTCCACTCTTATAATCTTCCGTAGACTTCCAAACTTCTACTATCCAAACATGTATAGGTTATCATTGGAATTTTCTTTAATCTTTATTTTTCTTCCCGGATCCGCTCAATCATTATTTCATCTTTTTTTCTTGAAAACGTGGGTTGACATCCATCCGAGGAAGTTCTCACATCTTTGGACTAACAATGTCACGTAACTCACCCATCTATATACTAATCCATTTTTGTGTTGATTTTTCTGAATCAAGATCGTCTAGCACCTGTGAAGGATGATTTCTCATTTTCCTTCCATATGCTTTGTCACGCCATCTAAAAGACAAGAGGTAGCTTGAACCCTATCATATGACATTTCTTGAGTTTTTAAAATTATCTTTAAATAATTTTTGTATTTACAAAATGCTTTGATGTATTGTTTAAAATTTTTGGGATAAATATCAAATTACATGTGAAAATCACACATTCGAATTTTACAAGTAGAGAGAGAAGATTTTTCCATATTAAGATTTATATGTCAACACATTCAAAATTTTCTTAAAACAATTATTCATTATCATCATCCATGATTGTGCTTGAAGCTAAATGTCATTATCATCCATATCTATTTTAATGTCATCGTACACATCTAATGTCATCATATCATAGTTTTATTACAAGTAGAAAGAATAATATTTTGAGAAGGTTTAAATGAGAAGAAACCTAATACATAGTTCTAATTTTACAAGTAGAGAGAAGGATATTTTACTATATCAAGATGTCTTTTTCCTAAGAAATTCCAAATTTTCTTTAAAGAATTATCCATTATCGTCATCCATGATCATGCTTGAAGCTAAATCTATGTCAAATAATTCTTCATCATCCATATCTATTTTAATGTCATCATCAATATCTAATTTCATCATATCATTTATTCATTACAAGTAGAGAGAAAAAGATTTTGAGAAGGTTTAAATTTGTAGAAACCTGATACAGAGTTCAAATTTTACAAGTAGAGTGAATATGTCTCTTTCCTAACACACTCCATTTTTTCTTAAAACAAATATCCATTATCATCATTGATGATCGTTCTTGAAGCTAAATCTATGTCCACACAATTCATCATCATCCATATATATTTTAATGTCATCATCCAAATTTAATGCCATCATATCATTGATTCATAACAAGTAGAGAGAAGAAGATTTTGATAAGTTTTAAATGTGTAGAAACCTAATACAGAGTTCAAATTTTACAAGTATAGAAAAGATGTCTCTATCCTAACACAAAAATTTTACTTAAAATAATTATCCATTATCATACTTCATCATCATCTATATCTATTCTAATTTCATTATATCATTATAAGTAAAGAGAAGAAGATTTTGAGAAGGTTTAAATGTCTCTATCAGTACCACATTATAAATTTTCTTTAAAAATTATCCATTATCATCATCCGATTCCATGATTGTGCTTGAAGCTAAATCAATGTCCACATACAGTTCATCATAATCTATATATATTCTCATGTCATCATCCACATCTAATGCAATCATCATTCCAAGTAGAGAGAAGATTCTGAGAAGGTTTAAATGTGAAGAAACCTGATACAAAGTTTGAATTTTACAAGTAGAGAGAAGAATATTTAACTCTATTAAGATGTCTTTGTCATACCACATTCCAAATTTTCTTTAAAAAAATAATTAACCATTATCATAACACCATAGCATTCATATCAAACATAAATACCATATACAATCTAGAAATTCTATATATAATAGACAAAAAGCTATAAAAAAAATCCATATTATAAAGCATTTCAAAATTTCAAATGCCATGACATTCAAGTTTCATACTTCAAAATATAAAGTATTTCAAATTTTTGAATTTAAAGTTTCAATTTTTCAACCCTCAATCATGAAATTTATCCCCAGACAAACTTGCATCTTCTATACCCCTTTACCGAATGGCTTCCCCTCCTGTACTCTTTTCTTAAGTAAACACATAATTAATTAGATATTTTGCAACACTTTTTAGATTCTTTACGATTCTTTGTTCTTCCTTTGTCACATCTCCATGGGATAGTAAACTAGCATCTACAGCTGCCTTAGTTTTGAATAAAATTTCAGGGTCGAAGCCATTCTGTTTAATTATCCGCTTTCATGTATTGTTTTATTTATTAACTAAACAAATACTTTCTTTCATATTCATTTTTTGTGGATAAATTATTATTCACGGTTTCCAAGAACATGGAATGCCTTTTCTTGAATCTTCAAATTTTCATATTTCAACTACGCAGAAAAAAATTGAGCTCAATTAAACATATTACTAAAATAAGAAAATTTCAAATTAACAAAAATATTGTTTCAAAGAGATAATACTTACGACCTCTCTCTCTCGCTCGACACTTGCAATTTCCACAAAATCCTTGTCCTTAGACCATTTTTTTAAATATGTCTGGCTTCAAAGAATAATATTTTACAATTTGTTTAATGCTTTATCTAAAATATGATCCTTAAAATTGTTGTTATAAGTGATAGTTCTACTTCTTGCTTGGGTAAGTAAGGCATACATCTTCTCAAGTTGATTCTGACTACAATGTATAAACCTGTCCTTTGCCAATAATTTTCAAAACAACTTATTATCTTCTTGATTAGTAATATTTCCCATCTCTCCCATTCTATGAGCTGAATGATATGAGGGACAATAAACCCTTAGACATGGGATTGACAATCATAACCAATGAAGTTCTCTAAAGGAAATGGTAGCAATTATTCACCCTCTGTATATGAAGAAGATGATGTTGTTGGAGAGGTATGGGGGATTTTGGTTGCTCATCGTCACCTACCTCTTTTTGCCTTTGGGTGCACCGATCCTATTTATGATAAAATAAATCAATATTCAAATATTGAAATCAAAAGTGAAATCTAAAGAAAGTTGAATAAATTACGTTGAAATTGATGTATACCTATTGACTTGAATCATCTCACATGTATTGAAAACTCTTGTTGGGTCATTGCTATATAAATTCCTAGGTAATCTTCATCTAAAGTTATATTATTTAAAACTAATATGTCAAGTTACATTGGGCAAGCCACCGAGAGAGAGGGTTGTAATTTGAAATGAGGAGACAATGTCTAATGTCCTATTAGGGGCCGAGAGGAATTGGCATGCGTTTACTAATGTTATTTTTCCTAAACATCTAGTTAGCATTTTAAATCATAATGGTGGAGGATGTGGTGGTTCCTCTGTTTTTACAGTGATGAAGGACTGTAATGTACTTAAAAGTCCAAGAAAAATAAAAAAAATCATTAGTAAATCATATGAAAAACTGTTAAACTATGCAAAAACTATGAAATTATATGAAAAACTATTCAAAACTTGTACTAAAGTAATAAAATCATACCTTTTTGTTGAGGGGTAACCTATCATGGTACTTGAGGTGGCCGTGTTGGAGTAGTAATTGGTTGTGTTTGAGCTATGTGTGGCTAGGATTGCTGAGCAGGGTGTTGAGAATCGACAATTGCATGTGATTGAACTGAGTGAGTTGGCAAAGACGGTTGAGAAGCATGCGTATAGTCCAAAGTCCCTACAAGTGCAACAACAATTGATGACATGTCAATTCAATATGGTAAATGGTAAATAGTAAATGTTAGGGTATTATGTCTCTGTCATTTAACTAATGAAAACGCTTGTGGTTCAAAGAATGAGTGAACTTCCATTTCAGATTTTGAATCATCAACGCCTCAAAGATGTTTTTGGCTTCTTCATCTTGATGCCAATTTTTTTCATGGAAGGGCCTCCAAAATATTTTCTGAAATGGTTGATATTTAATTAGATTCTAGAAGTACATAATATTAGTATTGCATAAATATTCAATCAGAAGTACATAATCAAGACAATAACCATACTAAAGTCTAATGTCGAAATATAAACTATATACATGTTGTTCTTGAAATGGAATTGACAAATTCTTCATTGTCTCGTCCGTGTAAGTAGGAATTGGTTTGTCTTTTAAATTAAAAAGAGCCTCGTAATATAGGCCAAGGAGATAGTGTTTGGACTTAATAACTATTTTTTTAGAAAGAGATGCATTTGTAATGTCGGTTTGATATTATTGATAAAAAGGTGCACCAAGAAATTTTATCTTTCGATAGTTGCAAGAATGTATGCAATAGCCCATTTGTTATATTTGTTTTCTACCCTGCGCAAAACAATTCCGCTTGAAAGAAAGAAATCATGGCAGTAAGAAATTGGTGTGCAATTCCTTGTGAATCCACACCTTGTATTGATTTATTGACGTGATCTGCAAAAGGTCATTGGAATTAATATCTGTTTGAATTGTATCAAAATAAAAACTAAAACTATCAAATGATAATTGAAAATAGATTACAAGTATAATCAACATGGTTACTTAAAGTTGATTTGAGGTGCTTATTATCATTTTTGATGAGGCTTTCTTCCGTCGTTACTATGGGGGAATTTTTATACGGAAGGCCTGTCAACCAATGGATATCAGCTGGATCGACATTGAATTGGAATATACGAATGTCATCCACATTAATAGTAAAATCACCGTCCCCTATATTGTATGAGGAGAAAAGGTAATTTAGAATGTCATGATCAATCTCGAACTGGGGCATCTTAACAAGCCCATCAAAATCACATGCATATAACAAATTCTTTTATCTTATATTAATTGGAAAAATTTCTGAATGTGGAGGCACAACAAGTTCCTGTATTGTATCTTGCCCTTGGATAGGGCTTATAGGTTGACTAGATTTTCCATTTGATCTTGGTCTTGAGCTTGGGTTGCACTTGTAGTTTCCATTATACTTGAGCTTGATAGGAGAATATTGATTGTACTTGTGCTTGATTTGAGTATACATGATTATACTTCATCTTGATTCCTATAGTTGCAAAGTACTAGGAAAATGGAGAAAATTTGGGAGTCGGGAAGTGTAAACATGAAAATGAGGGGTGAAAGGGTATTTATAAGACCAAATTTAGGTTTCTCGAGCCTTGGGCTCATGAAAACATGACTTTTCCAATGCGTGATCGAAAGTGATGCTACCACGTGTCGTGAAAGTTTGTTGACATGTGCGACAATAACACTTGTTGTCGTGCATCCAAAAACTTTTTTCTAAGATGTGACAACAACAATTATTGTCACGCATCAACAACACTTGTTGTCATACAAAAATGAGAATTTTTGTCATGTGTCAACAAACTTCATTGATGTGTGACAACAACACTTGTTATCACGTGTCGGCGATGTCTCATTTTCACTCGAAAACAACTTTTGTTGTCGCATGTCAACAAATTTTTGACACACAACGACAAATTATTTTTATGCACAACAACAAGTGTTGCTTTCACATGATAACAACACTTTCATTACACATCAACTATGTGTCAACAATGATCAAATCTTTTCTTCTATGTCTGCATAATTTTTTTCCCTCAGGGCACTCACTCTCGCTCAAATAATAGCAAGCAAAAATTTTGTTCTCAAAAATTGGAAAATTTTCCTTTACGCAAAAGTGGTTCCAGGTATATTCTTCTGAGGATTTTCCACCTCCATTTTACTAGAGGCTTCTTAAAACAGACCACTTTGATAAAGTAGAATAAAATATTCTAGTGTGTAAAAATTAGATGGAATGATAATACATGTGATATGAGGAAAAGCATCTAAATTATTTATTGCATTAGAAAGAGGATCAATATTTATATTAGTAGAGTTAATATGATCAAGATGAGATGAATTACTATCATCAGGGGAAGTTTCCATAAGACTATAGTTTCTAGGTCTAATGGAAACATAGAGGGAGTGAAACATAGATTCATATGTATCAATAGGATTAAAATGAGCTTGCGTAAATTATCATCTTTTAGTGTGATTACAATATCATCATTATCAGGTAGTATAATTAGGTGCATCGGATGTCATGCAAGCCCCACCTAATAGATTGGAAGTATCAAGTTGTGGTTTCCTAGGGGTGGAAGATATCGATAGATCAATAACAAGAATTTCACCTAACAACTCATTAGGTAGAGGTATATACAATTAATTATCATTCAGTACTAGTCTCACCAACAACATATGTATCTAGTCTGTCCATAGGAATAGGTTGTGATGGGGGAGTGACTCAAAGTTCTTGTGGATTATTTATATCTACTTTACAATATACGTAACGATCATGATCAACATGGACAATATACTCAGTTCCATTATGTAAAAATTTGATGTAATGATGGAAAGTAGGAGATATAGCTTTCATATCATGGATCGAAGGATGGCCAAATAAGAAACTATATTGCAAATAGATTTCCATAATGTGAAATGTAGTGGGTGATGTCTTAGGACCAATAAGTAGGTCAAAAGTAATAGTGCTAAGCATAGATAATGTTATGTTATTAAAGCCATGTACAATAAGAGAGAATGATTAATTACAAGATTATAAATACCCATCTTTGTAAGCAATAGTGTATGACATATGTTAAGACCAGATACATTGTCTATTATAATCATTTTAAGAAAGAATCCTTGAATGCATGCAGTGATGAACAAGGGTTGCCATCAAGTCATATCATCATTAAGTGAGATATTAGGTGAATATAGATTAATAACCTTTTCAAGTGCATTGAATGTATCCATGAGAGAATAAAATTGGCAATGAGATGAGTATTATTAGATAATTTGAAAGAACGCAAAGTATGTTTTAAGATGTCTTTGTAAATAAGGGATTTTTTAGGCAACTCAAGTATGTATACCTTAACAAGGGTATTGCTGAGTTGTTTAATAAAATCATACTCTTTAGGTGCAATATTATCTTTATGCACAAGAGTAGAGGGTGTGGGAGGTAAAGGCCGATTTCCCTTAATAGGTTTTAATTGTACTACATGGTTACTTTATTGACATCGGTAGAACAAAATGTAGGTGGATGATAAATAGAACAAGAGTTTACTTAGATTGGATGTTGATATAAATAGGAGAATAGTCACCATATAGTAGGTTGGGTCAACATAATGACCTTCATTTGAATGCATAGTATGGGAATGTACCCGGTGAGAGGAATAATAGCCCATACTAGAAAATGACTTAATAACCAAAGAACAAAGATTAAGATCAAAAAAACTTAACAGAAGGGGCACAATGAATAAAATTGAATTCATGAAAAGAGAATAAAACCATATAGTTGTTATGGGTAAATTTTTGATGTGCAATTAGAAGTCGTGTTCAACAAATGATTTCACTTTTATGAATTTCTATTTCATTCACTTTTAAGATTAAATGTTTTAATAATTAACATACATAAAAATGATGAAATAACCCAAGTAGATATTATGATTTAATTAAATTCCAACATTAATTTCCCAAATTAGAATAATTCTTTTCAAAGTGCTACCGATTAAGAAACTTTAAAAACACAAAGGAGAGGTTGCACTTAGTTGATTCTATCTAGATCTCGAAGAATTCTAAGTGATCTAGATAGAAGAACAAGTTGATCTAGAACTTAAAATGTTTCATTATGGTACAAGAACTAGAACTTGAAATTGTATACGACAAAACCATACAACTACGTATAAATAATCTGTATGGTCTTGACCCTTATGTATTGCCTTGGACCTTCGCAACTGCAGGTATGCATCTTTTTGTGTGCCTTGCCCCCGGAAATGAAAGTCATCACTTTTCGGTGTTCTTCACTCTCCTTCAAAATGACTCTATAAATCATCTTAAACCATCATCTTGTAAGATGGATTTCCCGCAAAACAAAGTTAGGTAGGTTGCAGGCAGACCATGTGCACTACTAACGTTACCATTACTCTAAAGAGGGCTCAAACACAAAATCATTCTCTTAGAATGTGATATCTACCATGGTGGGATCAAAATATTACAAACATGCTTTGACAATACCTTGCTTGAGTTTCATACTTACTCAAATACTTGTGAAGGGTCACTTTGCTTGCTTGTGAAGAGAATATGAAGAATCTTGGACCTCGGTAGGATACTTCGATGTGTAGAGGGTGCTTCCCTAATTGATTTGCATCAGCTTGCTTCATGGTTCGGGGAGAATTAAGTCCCTTTAATGCTTTTTTAACATTAAGAGAGCATAAATTGTCAAGACCGAATTTAGGTATGAATAACTTGCTTATATAGGATTCCACTAGTTATTATGTCATGAAAGGATGACCAAAGGGAATACTGGTCCATATGAAGAAGATTGAATTGAAAGTTTGAATGCATAATGTGTTAGTCAAAAATTGTAGAGTCAGGTTAGGATATAGATCTACATCTTGACTGAAACCAATGTTTTTAGACCCGAGGAGAAAAGATAACATTGATTTTTTTGGTTCATAGGATAAGTGTTTCTAGATATGTTTTATGTCTTCAAATCTCTTAAACCGACAACCAAACGGTTTGCAAAAATCACAAAGTGGTCGAAGAGCTAATAGGGTGTGCTAAGAAAGAGTGAGAATGGTATATTTGTGTGTGCAAGCATGCAATGTTAAGATTTGTAGTGTTAAAGTATAAATTACCAAATTGGAGAGTCTACAATATTTCACCATGTATATCTAAACAATATTATGTGTATAACAATGAATTTTTATGTGCACTTTAATATGAGTTTGGACAAATTATTTTGAGAGCTTACTAACTATTATTTTGTAGATATTCTTGAATCATGTCATTGTGGTGTAAAGTGTGATATTGTCTATATAGGTGAGGTAAACTATGACATTTTCTCTATCTAAGTGACTATTTTTTAATTATAAAGTTAAGTAAAATTCCTAAATTTTAGTATATTAGTTGTATGAAATGTTAACGAATCTATGATATTTGATATGAAACAATAGAATTTATAATATTTGCATATTGGTCAACATATAGGATAGATGTCCGATGCCACATTAAAAAAGCAATTAGAATTTAAAAACATAGCATACTTCTATCAATCTTCATCAACACATAATAATTGATATGAGTGAGGAAAGACTAAACTAGCATAACTATTATTGTAAAATTAATGTAAAAGATGCCGATAAATAAAATAGGCACCTCTAAAATAATATCACCTAATGCTTTTTACATAAAATTTTATTAGATAGGTATAGTCTTCAGTATTCTCCAATAAAAATTCAACATTTAAATTTTGCGTTACTGCTGTGGAGATAGTTTCAATTAAGGAAAATGTGAGTTTTCTCATGGGTCAATCAAGACACAAAATATCATTCGTTTACATAAAGTTATATTTCTTGCGTATGGTCCTTGTCATTTCCAGAGAAAAAATCAATACTTCCATTAATGAAATCAGTGTTATGCCACTGGCACCATTGATGTACGTAACGCATCTAGTAGACCTTACTCCATGGTAGATGATGTTGATGGAACGCTCTGATATTTCCCTACGTTTAAGACAGCTCTCATCCCAGTTTTGCGTTCCCACTCTTCCCTCTAGTACAAATTTTTAAAAAAATTTGCCAGGAGATAATTCCATCCTATGTTCTTTCCTGGATTCGATTTTTATTTTTGGACTTTTTATCAATTTCAGTTGGCTTATTTTATAATTGTTTTTATCTGTTGTAATCGTAAAATCTGTCTTTAGGAAATATTCAAGAGTCTACGATCTATCTAACAGTCAGCTTTAAAACTATATATGATGTTTAAACTGAGCAGTGACAAAAATCTCTTTTTAAGCAGCTAAGAAAATTTTTATGGTGTTTCCTACATACTGATGAAATGCTCGGCTGTATATGTCACACGTATCGCCGTACTGGTTTAGAAAAAGAAAGAATGCAATTATAAATTGTAGAATCTGCTCCCTCTGTCACTAGAAGTAGAAGACGATCAAGTAGATCGAAAATGCGTGCCATGAATGCATGCAAAATGTAACCGTTATTCTGCATTCGACAAAAATTCCGTAGACATGAATCTGTCATTGACAATCTGTCGCCTACTGGTACAAACAGAGAGATAACTAAAGATAACAAATGCCTGGCTGAGGAAATACTGTTTAATTTTGGAAGACATTATTGAAGAAGCCTGAAGGTTCGTACACTGAAGAACCACTATTTCTCAGAGTACGGGAGACAGTCGCCAAATGCGTGGATTGAAAGCTATTGCGAATTCCGAAATCCTAAATGATTTGCATCAGCTGATTTGGTTCTTGTTTGTGTCGGTTCGAGCCATGACAGTCGTTACACATATTATTGTTTGTTCAGTTCACAAGATGCCTTGGATATGGACGAAAACAACAATCTCATCACGGACGTCATTGACATGACCATACCTTCAACTTGGACTGTACAATTGCTTTATGATGTCTTCCAACTCCACGGCCTTTCTTCTCACATGCATAATAAACAGGTACCTAGAAACAATCAGTAATGAATGAAGTTAGAGATTACAAAACAAAATTTGAGAGTGCGACAGATTGATGTGCTTTCTGTGGTTAGTTTTTATTGGAACGTGTCAATAAACTAACATATAATATAAGATGGTTATAATAAAAAGTCGTTAGACCTTATAAAAGTTTAGAGACACACACCACAAAAAATGTTATAAGGAGTAGTTTGAGAGACATAATTTTTTTCAAAAAACTACAAATAGAATAAACAACTCAACACAGATAATGCAAGATAGGTGTAGTCCCTAACGCTGCAAATATACACTGTAACTCAGGTTTACTCATAAGTAGTCATAACAGATGGTTTCTCAATCTGCCTTTTTCATGTATGCCTTTTGACTTTTTGTTTAACATTATGATGGCATGCTAAACATCCTTAATCTAAGAACAACTTTGTTCCTTGTCCGGTTTAGATGAATCGGCTACATGAATTTTTTTATTCCGCCAAGTGAAATTTCGATTGTATCTCTCTCCTTTCTCTTGGGGCTCCCTTGAATCAATCATTTTTCATGTCTTCGTGGACACTTCTAACTTCTGAAACTCTACATTCCCCTTCCAGCATTGTTATTGGTCAAATCTTTCTCCGTGTAATTATTGTCACCTTCCAACTCCATATGAAGATAGGACCACCATGTTTTGGGCTTAAAAAGGCAATCTTTTTCCTTTTACTGCTCTTTGAATTGTGGGCGTAAGTCTTGTAAATCAAGATAAATTTTAGGGGTGAATATTCATGAATAGGTGAATATTAGGAATTTTGAATTTGGCAAATTTTGTATTGCTGTATGGTAGTGTGTTCACCAAAATTTTACGGGTCCTAAAAAAATTTGAATATAATTTCACCTTTGTGTTTCCACTAAGGGCCGACCAATGTTAGTATATTTGCCATCATGTTATAACATTCTACTATATATAGGATTAATTCACCATAATATAGTCATATTATTTACATTATAAGCATGTGAAAAAGATGAAAGTATAAGACACAAAGCTAAAGGAATCAAAATTCAGCAATCAGGGAAAATCTCAAGAGCTAAGCGAGAAAGAGAACTTTGTCTATAGACTATCAAGTTTTTGTGTTGGCGGATGGTACAATTTATTTATGTTACTATCCGAAAATAAAAGTATGTTATGTCGAATGAAAATAACAATATACTACCAGTCGGTAACAATTATATGTGTTGCACGCCAAGAATTTATATGTGTTATTGATCGAATAATTATATGTGTTATTGTCCAAGAACATTGTTTATGTTTCCATCCGACAACTTATTTTTCGTTCACCTACCCTTTTGTGTTGTCATTCGTTAGTGTTAATTTGTGTTGTTGTGTGGTTGGATAAAGTTGTATTCCCTTCAGTATTTTAAACTTCTATATTTTTGTCACATGTGCAAACTTCAAAATCACCCATTCGATGGCCCTGTTACAAATGAGAAAAGAACTCAAGGAAAAATAAAACGTGATATGGACATTTCAAAATATTTCAATCAACCAACAGTAACCCCAATGGAAAGAGGTACTTTTGAATCTTACTATGATAATATTACTTTATTTTTGATTTACTTAGGGATGTTGTAAGCAAACCAATTTCTTCAAATGCAGAAAACCCTAGCAGTGACCTTACTCCAGATCAAATTCCCAATCAATAGAGTAATTAAATTCAAATTGATAGTACTGATAATCCCATTTCCCATCCAACTCAAACTTATGATAAAAATTCCAGAAACACACATCAAAAATATAAGAGTGGGAAGTGGACTATAGGAAGGACTTATAAATTTTAATGGTCAACCAAATATCCATTCATTAAACTCTGTTGAACTAGAAAATAGTATTGATACTCCTACAGAATGTAGATGTACTATATGTAGTTAGAAACTAGGCAGAGACCACAAAATGTAATTGAAGTTGGACACAATAGAGAAGCATTGTGGGAAGGTATATGAGTCTAAAAAGAAAGATGATGGAATAATAATAAAAAAAACTAGATGGAAAACTAAGGAATATTGTTTACATATAAGATATGCTACAGAATATGAAAATCATCATAAACATCTTCAAGACCTAGTTGAGAAAGGTGGAACAATAAAGGATAAATTTGAAAAATCTACTAATGTAAGTCTTCAGGAAAAACTCATTCAATTCAGAACAATATTTCACATTTTAAAGAAGGGCAGACCAATTTCATATCTCATTGATTATAAGATATTGTTTCAATCTAATGGGTTTCCAAATATTCCAACAACACACTGGTCAGATACCAATGCATGGGAAATGGAAAAATGTATGGGAGAAATTGAAATCACTGATTTGAGAAAGAAGGTAAAAATGTAATTTTTATCACGTTGTCGATTGATGAGGTTACGTATATAGAAAATACATTCGGGGGTATGCATGCATGTCTACACTTTCAATTTTAATAACCATTTTAAGGAAAATCATCTACTAGTTATGCACAAAATGATGGAGAACTGCAATGATGAGAACCTCTACAAACTTGTTATTAAAATGTTGAAGGAAATAGCATGTAGGGATGATCAATCAATCTTTGCAAATATTATTTTATAGCAAATGATGGCACATTTTTCATGCAAGGTCACAAAACTAGACTTTGTATTCATCTGCGAACAACCATAGCCCCTTTCATGATACTTATTCACTATATGGCTCACCAAATGAATGAAAAACAAGATTGTAAGTAATTTCAAAAGTTTTTCTTAAGTGTAGTAAGCTTATACGAGACTTTCATTCATATATGTCAAGAAGTCCTAAAATATTTTTGGAGTTTCGGAGATTCTCTAATAGAATAACAAATGGTAAAAATTGCTAAAATATGTTTTCACAAGATGGATATCAATATATGAACCATCGTATGGGATTTTTCAGGAATATAGGTCCATAGCAGGTATATGTTCAAGCATCTAAGAGAAGTGGACAAGGCTAAAGATCTTTTGTATTGCTTGACATATTTAGAGACAATATTAATGTTAGGAAATCATATATAGTGCTCACATTATTCATATATATAGATGAATAATATTATGTAATATATTATGAGTTGTAATAAACAAACTCATAATATTAGGTTAGTATATTATATACGTGAGTTGTTTGGGAGTTATAACAACTCACACACACACACACACACATATATAGATTTGTGGTTGAGTTGTTTCCTACTTAATAGGAAACTATCTCCCTATATATTTGAAGCTTGTTCATTATGTAATGATCCCGCATGAATTGAATATAGTGATTATTATTACGGAGTAATTTGATTTAATCTTGTGTTAGAGTAGTTGATTCTTTAGATTTGGCATCAGAGTAGTTTAAGACGTGTAATTCCTTACGAATTCATGTTTTAGTTAAACACTCGTAACTTTCTCATCTCAACGAAATTGAGAATCATCAAGTGTTATGGAAAGCTAGAGATGTGAGGAACAAAACCCAAAAATGGTTTTTGAAATCATTTTTGGATGAGTGAGCAGTTTTGTATTGAAATATGACATTTTTTTTTTTAAAATGTAAATAATTTGACCTCACGGAGCCACACGTTGCAATTCAATAGAGCGTGTTAAGAGAATGAAGAATTGAAGGTAAAATCTACAGAGTATGCACAATGGATCTATTTGTAGAAGATCATACGTGTAGACATTGGACATCTATTTTTTTGTATTGCGTCTATCGGGAGCAGTCCAAAATTTGAGAAGCTCTCCAAGTGATTTTCTATGCATGGACGTTCAATTCTCCACAGCTCGTATAGTTGCCAATCCTCAGCCCCTAACTGCAGCTTGTATTTCTTTCTGCATCATTGCATTGGTTGCATCGTTCCTGAGCTTCAAACTGACGCCATTTCCTACAATCAAAATGTAAAGGTGGCATATTGAAGATAATCACCATTGCTCAACGGTATTAAAAGAGACTTGATTCGGACCAAGCTGTGTAATTTTATACTCGATCGTGAAGAATTGAGATCGATCTTGATAGAAGCATGAAGGGGATCCAGATTCTTGAGAGTGAAAAGAGTATGAGTAGTTAATTTTTTTTAATAGTTTGCTATTTTTTTCACTTTCCATGAAGATATCAAATCCAATCTTTAATTGGATTTAATTTGTGAAAATATTATTATGGAGAAAATGGGTCATATTGAAAAATTTGATGGAAAATATTTTCACACTTGGCAAGTGCGAACTCAGTTGATATTGATTAACAAAGATTTGTGGGACATTGCGGATGGAACATTCAAGAAACCAACCGATGCTGGTGAAGCGGCCAAATGGGAGAGTAGAGATCGTAAAGCAACAACAATCATTGGACTTGGGTTGTCTGATGCATATTTGCATCATATAGACCTTTCAAAAAGTTCAAATTTCATTTGGACAACATTGAACAAGTTGTTTGGATCCCAAACCGGAAGCGCAACAGTGAGCTTGAAGCAGAAGTTGTTCGGACTCAAGATGGATGAAGGAGAAAGCATGGTACAACATATAAGTAAGTTTCGGTCTATTCTGAATCAATTGTCAGGGATAAAAATTAAAGTAGAGGATGATGATGCAAAAGTTGTTTTGTTGAATAGTATGCCATCTCACTATGCAAACATTGTTTTTACTTTGAGCAAGATCAATCCCAGCCTAGAAGATCTAATTTCTTCATTGATAGATGAAGAAAATAAGACTGTTACACCAGAAGAAAATGCATTGTATGGTGACGATAAAAAAAGACGATCCAAATTCTTTTCTAAGAGATCAACATTCACAGACTCCAAGAAAAGATTCCTTTGTCATTACTGTAAAAATCAAGGACATGGTATTATGTATTGCAGGCAAAGAGCACAAGATTTTCTTGAGGGAAAATTAAAAGAAAATGCTTTTATTTCTGAAAATAGAAAAGAAGAAAGTGATTGGGAAGCAGGATCCAACCATTCACATGATAGAGAAGTTGATGCTCAAGATAGTGAAGAAGACTTTCTCTTCTAAAAAGAATGCATCTGTTGGAGGAAGGAGGCACAGGAGGCTGGAGGATAATTGGCGTCCTCTCGTCAGTCACCAATGATGGGGCCACATGAAGTTGTGGTGACACTTGTGTGTGTGATTTTACTTTCATTTCTGGATTGCAGTATGATTTCAGAGTTCCTGTTTTGTGTTGAATAAGTGAAATGTTCACATTGAGGGGGGGAACATGGTCTCAATGTTCCATTTTCATTTCCACCTCTTGTTCATGTGTGTAATTTGTGAGTATGATTTCTAGATCAACCCCTGATGTGAGATAGTGCAGGAGATTCAGAAAAGAGTACTGAAGCAGGAGATGTTCTTGATAAAAGTAGATGGTTGATGTCATGTTCCCACTACTTTTCTGATTAGTTGGTTGATGTTCCCAGATATGGTTGATGGTGATGTTATGTTCCCAGTTCCCTTTGCATGGTCGATGCGATTTCCCACCTTGGTTGATGTTCCCATGGATGGTTGATAGTGTTCCCATATCCTGGTTGATGTGTTCCCACAATCAGAGTGCACAGAGGAAGGTCAAGACATGTGTATGTTGCTCAGTCAGAAGATTTATGTTTCTCCCCATGTTCGCACTAAGGGGGGAATGTTAGGAAATCATATATAGTGCTCACATTATTCATATATATGGATGAATAATATTATGTAATATATTATGAGTTGTAATAAACAAACTCATAATATTAGGTTAGTATATTATATACGTGAGTTGTTTGGGAGTTATAACAACTCACACATATATATATAGATTTGTGGTTGAGTTGTTTCCTACTTAATAGGAAACTATCTCCCTATATATTTGAAGCTTGTTCATTATGTAATGATCCCATATGACTTGAATATAGTGATTTTTACTATGAAGTAACTTGATTTAATCTTGTGTTAGAGTAGTTGATTCTTTAGATTAACTTCATACTATATTTTTGAATCTTTGAAGGAAATAAACAACTTGCTAAAACATGCTTAGGAAAGATGAATATACAGTGTTAATTTTATAAAATTAAGGAGACAAGTACGTATGATTTTGGATACATTATATTGCATCCAATACTAGATTCAAAAGCCAATTTTCAGCAGCTTCAAAGTTTTGTGAATACAAAAGATCCTAATAACTATTTATAGTTATATATAAGGGAGTCATCTTTGTATTTATGTTGATAGGAAAAATATTGCAATAAACACTTCATACGAGATCCTTATATAATAGGTTCTAAATTTAGGAAGTACCCAGTCAAGCTTTTTATACTGCAATTTCGATACACGTAAAAATGATTAGGATATCTGAAAATCTCCTAAGATCAAAGAGCATTTTTAAAATAGTGATCTAATTGAGGACATGGGAGTAATAAATCCCATTTTACGGAATCGATGATTGATGAAGAACAAAGAATAAAAACTTTTAGGAAATCCATTGACAAGGGTCATCAATCCTCTCCATTAATAATGTCAATCTAGGGCTGGTGTTCGATGGTTGTATGCATTAAGAGAAAAATATCTTTGGAAAAAAACTTCGTTAAACACAATCCAAACTGCATAAAATAAATCACACATGCATAAATGTAAAGACACACTTACAAAAATAAAGTTTGCATGAAAGAAATCACACTTTGCATAAATGAAATTGCTGAATAAAAAATAAAGGAAAGATAAATAGGACACTTGTAGGTTCACAAAAGAAATTGTACAAAAAAAGAATTACATAACATAAAATTAGAAATCACAACAAAAAGGAAAACAAAAGAAATAAAGAAATGAACATAACACATGGATCCATCTTCCTTAGAATGAGTGGCTAGCTCATTCCTTGGAAGAAAGGATTGTATTCATACTTTTAATTCAAAATTTGTAAAATAATTTCTCTTTGAAGACTAATGAAGAATAGATATATATTTTTGGAAGTGAAAAATTACATATAAGAGTGTTGGAGGTTGCATTTATAATTCATGCATCCAACCAACTCCTTAGTTTGGGAATACAATCTGATCTTATCTTTATTGCAATCCTAATAACTAAGATCTCCATCTCCACAAAATATGGAGAGAGATGTATTATTAGAGTCAAAGTATTATCTTGTTATTTTAGGAAGATTTTCTCCAAAATCTTCTCCTTGATTTTTGTAAGAAGAATCACAATAATTTTATCGTCCTACTTTATTGGAATGAGTTTTTCCTCAACAACTTACTTTGACCAAAACCTCTCTCGATTTTCCATTTGACTTTATTGTTTCTATTTGCGGAAATTTTAGTGCTTGATTGATACATTTTTTTCTTTGGGATGCAACTCACTAAACGTTAGATTTCTCTTTATTGGTAAAACTTGTAGAAAATATAAATGAAGTTTTTGTTAAACACATTTCTATGAACAAAAACCTCTCTCATATTTTCCATTAGATTATCTGATTATTCACAATTCCTCATTTTATGTAGGTTCGAAACTAAAATTGCAAGTTCGGAACTAAAGCCGTAGGTTCCGAACTAAAACTATAGGTTCCAAAGCTAACTCCAATTATTCCAGAGATAACTTTAAATAGCTATAACTTTTTCACATGATATCAGATTGAGATGATTCTTTTTTTGAACTTGCATAATTTTTTGAGAGGAATCTGATATGAAATCATATTTGAGTTTAGATATACTATCCATGATCAATTCCACTTTTACCAAAACTAGTATTATCTTTACTTTATTTCCTGCATACACAAGACTTTTCATATTTTCTAAACAATCACTAGGATTAGTCAAAAAAATAGATAATAAAATACTTCTAAGTAATGAACAAGATATATATCCTATATTCTATCTCAAGAAAACTATAAGTTCCTAGATTACATTTAAATTCACTTTCGAGAGGTAACTTAGAAGCACAACATAATGGTAATTTATGGTCAATTTATGGCCTCATTATTCATGACTGTACTTAAGGAGTAGTTTTGTAAATATCCAGGATGTTGATGGAGGGGAATTAATTGGTGTATTGGATAGAAAATTACTCATATCACAATCACAACATTTTGCATATACAATATATAATCAATATGAGTCTATTGCTAACCCAACAGAAATGGGATCTATCAGACTATTGTGGAGAAATATGTATCAAAGTAGCATTCTCGAGAAAAAATATACATGAATCCTTCAAAATATATGAACTCATACAGACAATGATTCTTGGGTCTATGTAAGATGAAAGGGTATTTAGAGCACTTACATTTGTGACATCAAAATTTCACAATAGATTCGACAAGAATTTGAAAACTTATTTCAGAATCTATGTTTAAAGATATGGGTTGGACACATTTCCATATGAAAGAGCACTAACTACATGAACATCTCTTACGAGAAAAAGAGATGTGAATTAGATAGGGAATAATGAAGTCTCTACTAATGGTGAAATTTACTAGATTCTTATATAAGAAAGCTGCATAGATACAAGAAGTGATGGACCATTCAAGATAGGGTTGTTTTAGCTAGCAGACAATTTAATGTATTCATTTTCTAAAATATATATTTTTACTCGATATTTTTTTCGACTTAAATAAATTGAACATATAATGTTTGTAATTTTTTATTCACTTTTGTATTTTTAATAATGTTTGCAAATAACATATGGTAAACAATTTATATTTTTGTAATATGCAAATGAATGATGTAATCAACTTAAATTTTTTACTAATAAAGTATGTTCAATCTTTGATTTCTCACTATCAATTCCATGAGGCACAATTATTCACAAATATATTATAATCCATATATACTATCATGATTATTAGGATTAATAAAAACATAACAGTCTTATATCCCATGCATCATGCTCATCCACATCAAGAGAAACATGCACATCCAAGTTTTAATTATTGAGTTCATACATGTTTGAAACCAAATTGAACAATGTAAATCTAGATTCCAAAATCCATGTATACTATTCATCAATTGTACATTGTACAAGCTTGAAAAAAGATAAAGGATTAAATTTTTCATTCGCCAATAGACATGAGAGAAATAAAAAGATCAACAATTTCACATAAAGATAATAGTTTCAAATTTCATTTGTCAAATAAAACTATTTACATCATTCATCAACATTTATAATTCAAGTTCATTTGGACCCTTGTCCTTCAATAGATTCCATAACATTGACAACATTCAAACTATCTTTTATCACACTAGAGTCTACTAATTCTTTTGTAGCTGCATTAATATTTTCTAAATTTTCTCTATCTTCGTGAGCTACATCTCTTGTTGAAAGGAGAGAAGGATCCTCATCAATTTTTTTCTTCAAAAGAATATTTGGATCCATTCCATTCTCCTTTATAATCTTCCTAAAAGTATTTTCCTTCTTGTTTAGTAGTACAAGTTTTTCTTTAAAACTAATTATCTCATGACAGACACTCTCTCTCATTTTTTCAATTCATCATCTAACACTCATACCTTTATCTTTAAATTATGGTATTTCAATACAATTAAAATTAAATAATTAGTACTTATAATTAGATAAATGATAAATATATATATAATTATAATAACTATAAAAATATCATAACTTACCACGGCCAATTATTTCTCTACGTTAGCAATAGTGACAAGTTTCTTGTCTCTATTCCACTTGTTGTAGTAATATTGTGCCTCAGCATTCAAGTTAGCCAATATATTAAGAATTATACTTTAAAAACATCTTAGTAAATCATCCTATTGTAAATATTAGGGCAACTTCTTGACCATATTTTTCTTGAGAAAGTTGGTGTCATCCTCAAAATTCCCCTCTTTTGAAGTCAATTTTGAAATTTTAAGTCTGTTCCTTGGAGTATTGGATCACATCGAGCTTGGAATTGTTTTCAGTTTTCCCATTCATGGAGAACAATTTGAAAGTTGGGTGTAATGGTGAAGTTTATTTCCTTATTTTTATTTTTATTCCCATAGTAGGGAATGACAAAGCGTATCTTCCCATTATTTTTCCCCTAGAATCCATGGGTAGTATGTGGGAATATTTGATTGGATGATGTTTGGCCATGTTTCAAATGTCGGCGAAGCCTCCATACATCCAAACGGCACAACTGTGGGGTCGGGTCCAAGAGACGGTCCACCAATAAGCGTAGGCTTTATGCGTGTTTGTACGATAAAAAGTGTTATGCGAGCATGATAATTTATAGAAACTCTTCTTCATACCACGACCTCCCAGGTCGTGTTGAAGACAAACTGTTAGAATGGAATTTATATGGATACGAGACAAACTAGTTAGGCAATCTTATATCCTCGACACACAATAATGGAATTTGTGAATCTAAGGAAGAAGGCTCTCCTAACTTAAATTGGTGTAATGGATCATTCGATATAATAGTTTTCGAAGGCTCCAATCAATTTAAACTCTGCCGAGGCCCTATTTATTGGTCATGTGGAGACTTGGAAAAGACCTATAGGTGTTTCATGTATATTTCTAGACACGGATCATGTAAAATGGTGATGAGAGGTGTGGTGGATCCTCCAGAGTTTTATGGATGATTATCTGGTTTAGTCCAGAAATCCCTAGCCTGATTGGCTACTATATTTAATACGGAGAATTGTGTAATGATATTTGGTGGAAGTGGTAAGGATCTGAATATTAGTGTGCGTAAACCAACATCAATGTCTAATTTATTGGTAGGCCCGTTGGGTTGTGGGACCTGTGGATCACAACCATAAGTTTTGGTTGTGGCGGACCTCCTATGGTCATACGAGGAGTCAATATCTTCTCCCGACTATCCAATAGTCATAAGATTTTTCAACCTCTATGTTTAGAACTAGAAGTTGTGTAATTTTCTCAGAATACCTTATAGGTGTTCTGGCAACTTGAATACGTAAGCCAATATCTATGTCGATGAGGAGGTCTCCTGTGTTGGGCTGTGGAACTAAAGGATCGCAACCAAATATTTGTTCTCTTTTGAGTTCTTGTACGGTCATGTGGATATCCTATCAAGGCAGTCTGTAGTTGGGGTGATTTGACTAGAATGTGTATGCCTTGTCATCCTCAATATTCAACTCTCTCAATTGTTCACTAACTACTCGTAGGTTTACTATTGTTTGAAAAACCTGAATCCTAAGGTCTTGATCTATATCAGCTAGTGTTGTGGGGAGATTTGGTTGAGGCACTATTGGTTCAAATACATATTCTCTAGGCTCTCTAGGTCCCATGATTGTCATGTAAAGATGATTCAATTTTAACCGAAATGAATAAGCTAATTATGAAAGATATATCTACACTATGCATATATTCTTCTATTTTTTATATTTTCAATGAAGTATTTTAATGAAATTAAAAGAGCAGTTATTCTAATATATTTAGAAAATGGACAATTCATCTAATAATAGAATAAAAAACAACATAGCTTGGTATAGCTATTTGCCTATGTAGTTGCGAGTTTATCCTAAATATTTAAATAACAAATTTTAATCGAGAGACTCTCAATCCTACCTTAGAAGTGAGAAATGAATCATAGTTTCTTAGAAACTATCATTCCCCATAGCTTCCCTGACAATATCGAAAGTGAACTTTTAACTGAAATGAAGTAAATTACTACTCTATTTGATATATTGTAACTAGAATTTTGATAACTCAAACTTGGAGTTTACAGAATAGTGGTAAATCCAGTTGTGTGTGAATTTTTCCCCTCAGTGTGATCTCCTCATTCCCTCATGTTCTCATGAATTCAAAAAACATGTATATGATAGGGCCAATGGAGAAGAAGATACTTGAACAATGGTATTTTTCGATATATACCAAATACAATGCAAGTAAGAGTCGGATAGTGCAAGTGAGCAGAGCTTGACTATGCAATTCCTAGTAGGATTTATTACGGAATACAACAAAATAAGTCGAGAACTCTAGAAACTATCTTTTGTGACAAACAAAACTTAACTCTAAGATGAATTCTAATCTAGAAATGAAACTACCTTACTCTAAATTGATTGTATGGAACAATAATGAAGTGAGATGGAAACAAGAAGATCAAATGATCTCTAAACAATAAGGGAAGGCTAATAATTGATGCAAAATATGAAACTATTAGAACTCTAAGAAATAAATTCAAGAAAACTAAATAATTAAACAGAGAAGGAGAGGGGCCTTTTGTTTGAAAACAAGCTGGCTATTTATAACAATTGCATTTACCAGAGGGTAACTCCCAATTGATCTCTTTTACTATAAACAAAGGGAAAACACTATTTACTGGGTGGCCAAAACATAAATGCAAGCCAAAGTGGTTGAAGAATGCGGTGAAAGTTAAATTTTTACATTTTACGGTGGCGCATTCTGGAAAATGCGCACGACCGCCACTCTTCACGGGGTGGTGGTTACGGTGGTCCTATCTGGGTGGTGGTCACGGAACCACCGCCCAAGCGGGTGGTGGTCATGTCATTTAAGACCAAAGTACAAAGAAAAAAAGGGGGAAGAGGATAGAATGAAGCACACGGAGCTTGGATAAAGCATTTGGGATGCAAACATACACCTAGTGAGCTTTTTTAGATTCTAAACACCTTGTGAAGAGACCTAATCATCATTAGGGTTTCTATAACCTCTTTCCGACAGATACAATACCTACATTTTTGGGTAAGAAACAGTGTCCCAGTTCAAAATGAAGGTAAAACAAGCTCAAATCATCTAAGTATGGAAGGTTCGTGGATGGCGCCATGTGCCTCATTGGCGTAGCTTCAGAGTAAAAGCTAGGGCAGTTCTCAAACTTGTTAGTCCTCCACATGTTCTAGTTCAAAAAGAGAGAGCCGATCATTAAAATTGACTAAGTATGGGTGGGTTTGCGGAATTCTCCACGTGCCCTAATGGCATAATTTCTGAGTGAAATCAAAGGTTTAGTATCCAAGTAGCACCTTCTCACCAATTGGTTAAAGTCAATGGGAGACAAAGTTGGCCATTGAAAAGTCAAAGACAAGTAAGGAGACATGTGTCATCCCGATGCAATTTTAGGAGACATTTCCAAAATGGAAACTCAAATGAGCCCATCCCTCCACGTTTCTAGGGGTCAACATAAGTCGAGAAGGAAATAGACACGAATCAAAAAGTGTAAAGGAACTGACATGAGCTCTCTCACATGTCATCCGAGTGCATCTTCAAAGGTAGAAAATGTAAAAGGTGTCTACATGCCCACTCCAAATCAATTCCTTCCATGTGGTGGCACAAATTTAAAGTTATAGAAGAAAATCAAATGGCCCATATTTTAACTGGTAAAATAATATAATGTTCGTATATTTAAAAAACTGGTTTTTCCACCATTAACATTTCTTTACAAATCAAGAATTTGAGAGGGTGCGAATGATTGGAATAAGTTGTAACTGATTTATTGCTTTCTTAAGGAAGTTTTAACCCTCTCTTGCAATCTATATCATGGGCTTTCAAAGCCATTATATGGGTTGGAATTTTGATATTCTGGAACTATAATTTATAATTGGAAGAAATCAATACAAAGGTTTTCCCCTTTTTCCTCTTCTCTCTTTCCTTTTTCTCTGATCTACGAATCATTTAATCCTTGCATGCTTAGAAACTTTGTGTTCTAGTTTATACAATCTCAAGAACTTTAAGTCTATGGATTGTTCTCATTATAAACGTGAATGGTTCTACTCTATATACCATTTGCTCAATATATATATGGGTTTTCTCTTCCATCTCACTTCCCGAAAGTATTGTCTTCTTCTGACCTCCCTCCTTTCTTCCATGTCTTCTATCCTCATGTATTGATAACTTTATAAGCATAAAACATATTTCAAGATATCGAGAAACCACCATTGAATGAAATATTATATATTTATACATAGCTTTTTCCCTGCTTTAAATAAGGGAACCTTTCCCATTAAAGAGGAGGGACTTGCTTGTCTCGAATCGTGGTTTCATTCTAAGTGTGAATATGAAACCCAACAATTTTTGGCACTCCACCGGGGATTTTTTCAACAAATTTCCTTTCCTAAAAGAACAACAAATTTGAACATTTATTTAATCACAGGCGACTCTAAGATATACTCGTGGTAGAAGAGCTCTTGGAATTAAAGATCCCAATTTCAACTCTTGGATCAAAAAGGTTTTCAACTTTCTCCAACAAGAAGAAATATAAGAGCTCATTCTACAAGCACACCTCCTCTTGAAGATAGAGCTTCTGATAGTAGCATTCCTCAAGCACAACTTATCCTAATCTTCGTTCCCCTAATTCTTGTTGTTTTCTTCGTTCCATTCCAAGCAATATTTCAAGGATGGAAGCACCTCGACCTTGGGGACAAAGAGTTGGGTCTCCGGATCTTCCTCAACCATTGTATGAGTTACATAGGGGTAACAAGAAGAATTTCCCCAAATTTAGAGGTGATGGAAAAGTACACACCGATGAACACATTGCAGCCTTCATTGTCACATGTAGGGTCCTTGGAGTTGAACATGAGGATGTCTCTTTTAGGCTATTTGTGAAAAAACCTTACAAGACATGTTATGTTTGTGGAGCCTATTTTCATGTTATAGTGTGGTACACCTTCATGTGTTACACTCGGGTATTTTTACGGTGGTCCCGCTCGCCGGTGAGTGGGTCAGGGGGGTTCGGGCGAAGCCCTTGAAGCAAATTTTCATGGGTGGTTTATTAACCCATGGGTAATGGGTAACCGTTATGGGCTGTTTTTGGGCCCATGTTTTTTCGATACCCATTGTTTTGTAAAACCGCCTCTTCGGTTACCCATAGGTTTATGGGATAGTTTTGTTTTTCCCCATGATTTTGATACCCACGGTTTTGTAAAATTGCTTAAGCAGTTGTCTATTTATATGGTCTTATGCATATGATAGATGTATAAGCAAATGTATTACAGATGTGTTTTGAATTCGGGTTTGAATTCTGTAGAGTTTGTTGAGCATAGCTCCAAACGGATCTGGGTATTGTATTGAGAGAGTGAAGGCTTGTAATAAAATTTGAGCAAGTGATTCTTGGTGGACGTAGCCCAAATTGGGTGAACCACGTTAAATATTGTCTCTCTGTGTTGTGTTATTTATTTTGCACTTTTATTTGAGATCTGTAATATTTTATGCATATTAGTTTCTCATTGTTGCGATTCCGTAAGAGATTATTACGCATATTTTATCCTTATTTCCTAACAAGACAATGCTTTGCAGATTGGTTTTACCATCTTCCTACTAGGACAATCATTGATTGGACTACTATGAGATTGAATTTGAGCAAAGTGTTTCAAACATACTAGGGATGTGCATGCTTTGTTAGTGCATATTTCTCAAATCAAGAAGGAGCCATATGAGCCTATGAGAGAATTTGTGTCCAAGTTCAACAAGTTGGTTAACAAGATTCCACTAGATACTAGGATTTTGATCTGATTCAAAAGTGCTTCTTCTTGAATGCTCAATTCCCGAGTAAGCTATGCCTTGAGGACAAAAATCTTGCACCTTTAGATGTTGATCGAGATTTGATTTCGAAGTGTGGAAGATGACTTAATCATGTCGGCAAGTGAGAAGAGAGTATTTCAAATCCAAAGCATCTTCTTCTTCTCCTTCTCTTGGAGATAATGTAGACCAGTTGGTGTAAAAGTTGGCTAATGACCTCATTTCCAGAAAAAATAAATTATCTTAGCATGCTCCATATCAAGATGTTCTAAGGAAGAACTTTCAACCTAAGAATCAATTGCCCTCTTCTCAAACTAGAATGGCTATTGACAGGCCGCCTCCTCAAGGTGCTCCGCTAATGCTACTAGTGAGGTTCTTGAGCCTAATGATGAGGAAGAAATTGGGCTCTATGATGAACAAGAAGAGGAAGATGATGAAGAACTTGAGGAGCCCTGCTTGTTCTTGAGTTCAATTCCTCACCACTAAGGGTGTGGATGATCAAGATGACTATAATAATGTAGTGGCTGATATGAATAGTGAATCATATGTTGTTATGACCCAGGAGTAGACCAAAAAAAAGGAAAAAGTGGTGCAACCTGAAAAAATATCCAAGGAGTACCCCATCACCATCCTGGTGATTGCAAGAAGAGGAGCTCCTATTCCTACTACTTCCACCTGAAAGGTAAGCTCTGCTAGTCCTTCTTCCTCTACTTCTACTTTTGAGAATTCTTGTCCAAAAAATGATAAAGCTGATAGATAAAAAGCTCCTCCTACTCCTAATAGTGATTCCCCATCCACATCTAGATATTTTGATATTATAGACCATCTTAAAAATACCAAGATTCAAATATCTGAGGCAAAGTTCTATCTTACCCATCTTAAAGCCTTTACCAAAATAGTTAACTTTATAAATTCTAAATCTAAAATCCCATCCCATTCTTCTAAAGGCCTTTCACCCACTCCTTCTTCTCCTCCTTAACCTAGCCTTGTCATTATATTCACTTCACCCAATGAGAATATCAAACCCTTCTATGTGACTCTCCTCATAGCCCAGCCACAAGCTTATAAATTGTGTCATTGATTACGTGCATCGATAATGTAATGCCTGCAAAAGTGGCTCATGCTTTGGGTCTAACCCTAATCGACACTTATGGATCTTGTTATTCCATGGAAAGTAGAGAAGTGCCTTTTGGTTGGGAGAATCAAGGATGGATAAGTAACTTTTTTCCTTTACCAGAGAAGAAGGTCTTGCTACCATCTTGGTTCTTGATATCCCTCCTTCCTATGGCATGTTGCTAAGTAGGAACTTTGTAAAGATGTTCGAGGTGAAATCCAAATGGATTGGTCACATGGCTTAATCCCTATCAATGGGAAGATGAAGAAGTTGTTTCTGAGAAAAAAATAGAGTATATTGTACAAAAGACGAGATAATCCTAAAGGACAAATACTATATGAAGACATTAGTCATGGGAAATACATGATCATGTCACAAGAGGAGACAAGTCTTCCAAAGGAAGTTTTTCTTGATCTTAATGGTGTGTGGAATTTTGAGTTTGATGGAAGTTGTTCTTAAAGGCTGGTTGCGGAGCGGTTGTCTTGCTTATTTCTCCTAGGAGTAAGGTTCATCCTTTCTCTTTCAAATTTCGAGTTTGAAAATACCAACAATACTATGGAGGATGAGTCCCTTATTATTGGGTTGAGCATGGTGAAGGAAATTGGTGTGAAGAACCTTATTGCTCATGGATATGCCAAGCTAATTGTTAAAAAAGTTAGAGACCTTTATCAAGTAACGAGAAAAGGTTGAAACACTATAGGAATCTGCAGTATGGAATTCCATTGAATTCCTTAATGCTTTTCCATTGAATTTGTGCCAAGGAAAAGGAACACTATGGCTAACTCTCTATCTATTTCGAGGTCCTTGTTGATTCCTCAACATGATTTCCCTCAAGAGAAATTCACCTTTAAGCCGATCCATAGACCCGTGTACCCGACAATGCAAATAATTGGGAAGTTTTCAATGATGACCATATTTTCTTTCTTTTTTTGGATCTCGGAGAAAATGTTGATCAGATTTAATTTGAAGGAAGTGATAATCTTCCTAGAGATTGTGTGTCGTCGTCAAATGAAGAGGGTGTCAAAAAGAGATGGATCAAGATGGATCCATCAAATTGAAAAGCAACAAAATTCCTCAGAGTGGTGATTTTGGAGGATCTTTTTGATAGACATGATATGTATATATATATATATACATATATATACATATATATATATATATACATATATATATACATATATATACATATATACATATATATATACATATATACATATATATATACATATATACATATATATATATATGTATATATGTATATATGTATGTATATATATATATATATATGTATATATATATATATATATATGTATATATATATATATATATATGTATGTATATATATATATATATATTGTGTGTGTGTGTGAAGTCTAAAGTTTTCCCAAGGAGCCTAACAATCTGTGAGATTGAGAAAGTGAATATTGGGAGTCTTGATGATCCCAAAATGGTCAACATTGGAAAATGCTGCACTCAGGAAGAGAAAAAGAAGGTGGTGAATTTGTTGAAGAGGTATGTTGATGTTCTAGCTTACTCTTATGATGATCTTAAGGCTTTTTAGCCTAAAGAAATGTAACATTTCATTCCTCTTAAGCTTGGGATCAAACCCTTCAAACATAAGAAAAGGAAATATAATCCAAAGATAGCTGATACAATTTTCCAAGAAATATAAAAAGCTTTTGAATTCTAGGATCATCTTCCCCATCTACCATTCAACGTGGATTGATAATATAGTGCCGTCGGGAAGAAGAATGGTGAGATCCGATCTCGTGTGGACTTGAAATCTAAATCGGGGTTCTTTAAAGGACAATTACCCTCTTCCCATGATGGACCAAGTATTGTAAGTTGTTATATGCTAAGAGATGTTATCTATGTGAGATGGATTCTCGGCGTGCACAATCAAGTAGAGGTGTTCATACTGCAAATCAACATAATACTACCTTTACAATTCCTTGGGGCACCTTTGCATATAAGAGGATTCCATTTGGTATCATCAATATTTGTACTACTTTCCAGAGGGCCATGCACTTGGCTTTTTGCAATTTGAAAGGGAAACACATTGTTTTGTATTTGGATGACTTGACAAAGGTTTTTCTAAAGAAATAACAGATCACTTCAAACACCTTGAAACACTATTACGAAGTGTGGAGAGCATGGAATTTATTTAAACCCTAAGAAGTTTATGTTTTGTGTCACGAAAGTTGTTGGGACACATTATTTCAAAGCAAGGATCAAGATTGATCTCGGAGAGAGTTGAGGACATCCAGCAAATTCCTCTTCCATCAAGTAAGAAAGGTATCCATTCTTTCTTTGGTAAGATCAATTTCTAAGGAGATTCATCCCTGATTTTGTAGAACTTACTATGAGAATTACTCGCATGATGTAAGGGAAGAAAACTTTTGGTTGGTCCTCTGAAGGGAAGAAATCATTTGAGGACATTAAAGAAGCTATTGCAAAGACTCCAATCTTGGTGTGCCCGAATTTAGCAAATATTTCATTATCTATTGTTATGTCACTTTGAAAATACCCTAGTTGATGTGTTAGCCTGGAAGAATCTTTGAAGATCATGAGTTCCAAATTGAATTCATGAGTTATGTCTTGAAAACTCATTAGTTGAAGTACACCATGATGGAGAAACATACTTTTGTGGTTGTCAAAGATGTCAAGCGATAGGTTTTATATCCTTAATTCTTATTCTATGGTGTTGGTGCACGATAAAATAATAAAATCCATTCTTACTCAAAGAAGAATTTGGAACCAAGAGAGCTAATTGGGTAGAAAAGGTGCAAGAGTATGATCTTGACATCACGACCAACAAAGCTAGTTTGGGGTAAGGGCTCGTGTGAACTCATTGCTAAAGGAGCTTTCAAGGAATTGTCCAAAGATGGAGTTGATGTCCTTATTGTTCTATTCCTCAACTCATTAGATGCATGGTATGCTTTGACATTGCTCACTTTCGACCTATGGAAAGTGTCCATCTCACTTGAGTGCCAAAGAGGAGAGCCATCAAAACGAGGTCACACAATATGTGCTATGGGAGAATGCTTTGTTCAAACGAGGTATAGATGGAAGGTATTTGAAGTGTGTAGACAAGGAGAAATAAAAGAAGTTGTTCTCTTCTTTTAATGACCCGGCTTGTGGAGGTAATTTCTCCTTCACATCTGTAATAACTCATAAAATACTTCGTCTTTGGTTATTATTGGCCCACTCTATTGAGTAGATGCATCAAAATGGGTTCTTGAATGTGAAGCATGCCAAAAGTTTGTTGGAAGACATAAATTGGCTAATTTTTCACTAAAGACAGTAGTGATTGATGAGCCCTTTCAACAGTGGGGATTGGATTTTATTGGAACTCTTAACCCACCTTCTAGTGCTGGACATACCCATGTGTTGACTACCATAGATTACTTCACCAAGTGGGTAGAACCCATACCCAGGTCAAGAGTACTACTTACGAGGTAGTTTACAACTTCATTAAGGAGAACATATTGATCAGGTTTTGGACCCCAAACAAAATTGTGGCTTTGACAATAATTACAAATTTTCTTCTACGAAATGATGGAATTCTACTATGCATATGGGATCTCACTTTCTCATTCATCAGATTACTACCCCCGAAGGAATGGACAGTCGAGAATCAATAAACAAGAACTTGGTGAACATAGTTATAAATCTTGTAAATGATTCTCAGAGGAATTGGCATAAGAAGCTATGTGATGCACTTTGGGCTAATAGAATTACACCCAAGAGAGGAATTGGAATGTCTCCTTTCCAAGTGGTGTATGGCATGGAATCTCAACTTCCAATCATGGTGGAATTGTCACCTTGCATATGATGAAAACCATCGAAGATTCAAGTTTTAGTAGCTCTTTGGATAAGTGAATTTTTACCTTCGGAAGCTTGATGAGGACAAATTACAAGGGGTTGACAGGATAATAGCTCATCAACTGAAAGTGAAGGCTTTGTTTGACAAGAAAGCCATACCCGAGTTTTCCAAGTGGGAAACATTGTGCTTTGCTTTCGGAAAAAGACATGAACCACGAGGAATTCATGGTAAGTTTGATTCTCTTTGGCTTGGTCCCTTTAGAATCAAACATTTTGCTGGGAGAACTCTTTTATCCGGATTACATAGGTGGTTCTACTCTCCTACTTCCTTATAGTGGGCGTATCTAAAGTTGTTCAAGTCCTAGGTGACTAGGTTGTCCTTCTCTATAATTTGTATAGTGTTTTGGTTTTGGGTCATTCCTTCATGTTTCATTTTGTTCTTCCCTGTTGGTTTGTTTTGTTTCTATTCCTATCTTGTGTGTGTTGCCTTGTATTATTTTTACTTTTTAATCCTTTTCCCAATGGATAAGGCACTTTGTCCTCTTTCCCAGATTTATCTACAATTTTTGATCTTGTCTTGTGTCTTTGTTCCAAGCCAAGTCATCCCCAAAAAGAGCCAGCTATTTTCGTCCTCAAAATTCCCCTCTTTTGAAGTCATGTTTCAAAATTTTGAGTCTGTTCCTTAGATTATTGGATCACATCGAGCCTAGCATTGTTTTTAGTTTTCTTATTCCCCGGAGAACAATTTGAAAGTCGGGCATAATGGTGAAGTTTTTCTCCTTCTTTTTATATTTCTTCCCATAGTCGGGAATGACAAGCATATCTTCACCGTTATTTTTACCCCGAGAATCCATGGGTAGTACGTGGGCATCTCTCGATTAGGCGTGGTTTGGAAATGTTTCAAGCATCAGTGGAAGCCTTCACATGTCCAATTGTCACAACTTCATTGCAAGGTCCAAGCGGCAGGTCCTCAAATAAGCGCAGCCTTTCCACTTGTCCCAGATTCAAAATGAAGGTAAAAAAAGCTCAAATCAGCTAAGTATTGAAGGTTCAACAACTAGCGCCACATGCCTTATCGGTGCAAGCAGCTTCAAGATTCAAAGACGTGGGTAGTTCTAAAGTAAGCGCGCTAGTCCTCTACTTGTCCCCCAGTCCAAAAAGAGAGAGAGAGCCAATCATTAAAATTGACTAACTATGGGTTTATGGGTGGGTTGGTGGAATTCCCCATGTGCTGGTGTAGCTTCAAAGGAAAAAAATGTAAAAGGCATCCACAGGCCCACTCCAATTAATTCCTTCCACGTGTGGCCCAAATTTAAATTTGTAGAAGCAAATCGAATGGCCCATGTTTTAACGGCGAAATAATGTAATGGCCGTATATTTAAAAATTTGTTTTTCCACCATTAATGTTTCTTTACAAATCAAGAATTTGAGAGGGCACGAATGATTGGAATAAGTTGTAACTATTTCTTGCTTGCTCGAGGAAGTTGTAACCATCTCTTACGAGCTATATCATGGGATTTCAAAGCCATTGTATGGGTTGGAATTTTGATATTTTGGAACTATAATTTCTAATTGGAATAAATCAATACAAAGGTTTTCCCCTTTTTCCTCTTCTTTCTCTTTCCTTTTTTATTTGATCTGCGAATCATTTAATCCTTGCATGCTTAGAAATTTTATGCTCTAGTTTATACAATCTCAAGAACTTCGAGTCTACGAATTGTGTCCGTTATAAACTTGAATGTTTCTACTCTATATCTCATTTTCTCAATACATATAAGGGTTTTCTCTGCCATCTCTTTTCCCAGAAATTATTATCTTCTTTAGCCTCCCTCCTCTCTTCAATGTCTTCTATCCTCATGCATTGATAACGTTCCGAGCATAAAAACATTTCAAGATATTGGGAAACCACCATTGAATGAAATATTGTATATTTGTACATAGGTTTTGCCCCTTCCTTTAATAAGGGAACCTCTCCCATTAAAGAGGAGGGACTAGCTTGTCCCCCGACGACTATGGTTTCATTTCAAGTGCAAATCAAACCTAACACAAGTAAAGCATCAATCGTTACTAGTTCATTTTTAATTATTGAAAATAGTCTTTATCTATCTTGAAATCTGTGATATCTATCATTAATTTATTTAGTTAGATCATTCCTTTTGATCTCCAAAATCTTCATCTCCTTAATGTCAGTAAGAATGTTTTCCATGAATAGGGTTGTAGCATTATCTGACACAAGGATGTCTAACAAAAAAAAATCTTCACATCAACATCCAAATTTTTTGCACATCCTAAGATGAAGGATATGAAGAGGATGAAATATGAACCTCCTTACATGCAAATTGAGTGAGCTCTTCACATCATTCCCTTACATTTGTAATGTCATAAAGGATATCAAAGTTGAGATACTCCTCATCGATATCAATATTCTTTAATAAAGAAGTGCCTCGGGAACTCATTCTGCTACCAAATAAAATATTAGAGAACTCTAACGTTGTGATTGAAGGGGAGGTCATACTAATGTACTTCTTAAGAGCTAAACTAGAAGCATTAGGGTGGCGCGCGCCCATGGATTGAACTTTAGATTTGACTTGCAAAAGATCTACAAACATCAATACTTGGACAACATCAGATTCAATATGTTGATTCTTGAAATAATGAAGAAAAACAAGTGAATCATAATAACTTAAAATTAATAAGAATGATATCAATTTGAGACTTTTTACATTATTAATGTTGTTTATAATCAATAGACTATCGCCTTTGGGTGGATGGGGTGGTGGCAGCTCAGAAACATGAATTAAGAAAAACCAATTAAAAAGAATGATAAATTCCTAAAAGAAAGACTAATATAAATAAAATTTAATTCACTATTTATTAGTTAGTACCAGAACTTGAAGGGCTTGGGTGATGAAATAGTAGAGAATAAATCTCTTCTTTCTTAGTTATGTATCTATTGTCTAATCCACCACTAGTTTGAGAAGCAGACACCATGTGTCTCGAGTCATTGATGTGTCGAAAAAGGCTACACATAAGGATAATGAAATATATCATTGAAATAATCAATTATTCAAATTATCATTAGTCTATAGAATAATTTAAGAAAACTAAAATGATTATGTAGTATCTATATTATAGATTAAAACCTATATTTTCCATACTTGCAGGTGTGCATTCCGTCCTAGTTTGTGGGACCGAGATGAATCCATAGAACCACATATCCATTTGGACGGTGTTATCCTAGTTACATCATTTAGATTGTTTTCACCAAGCCCCTCGGGATCAACAAGGTTTTGTCTGTGAACAACCACATTACAACGTTCAATTGGTTCACTTTCATTGACTTTGTTCAAAAGAAAATTACAAGTAATAAAATTAAAGATTATATATTATAAAGTATTTAAGAATTTATTTTAAAATGAATGTCTTCAAAAGAATCAAGAATAAAATTATATGCTTTTGAAACAAAATACTCACCATTTATTGGTCCATAGGAATTCCATGTTTATCCATCTTCTCATGTACAATCATTTGTAAAAATTGTTGATTTCATTTTTTTAAAACCCTTACAATATAAAGCAAGAACATAACAATTACAAAAAAAAAAATTCAATAGGATTCATTTTGGCTTTGGAAAGGTCAAAGGCATGAATCCTTGATGAAAGAAATATGCACCAATTGAACCTAACACTAGAATGGTTTGGAGAATGTAGTATAGTTACCACTAAAGAATGTCAATGTATATTCCTATAACATGATGCGGGAGATGGAAAGATTCTCCCATTTCCAAGAAAATGCATATTTAATAGCTTGTGTTTTAATCTGTCTTTTGGAGGAATTATTAGCCTCATCCTCAATAGATAAATCATAGTGAGACTTTGAAAATTTATTTTACTCATTAGGTATAACGGATTTGATGGTTACGAGAATTTCCTTTTGATGGGGTAAGATTGTTAGATGAGGATATCATCATGTGTTTATTCTCATGAAAAATTGGTGGGATGGTAACGCAACAATAAAAGTGCCATCATGACTATTATAGGCTTTAATTAAATTATTTAATAGCTTTTGTTCTATCTGATACTGGGGCATGTGAATGAGTCCATGGAACCTAAAGCTTACAATCTATTTAAATTAGACCGATTATTTTAAGATCATCTCGTAGTTGTAGTAACTATGGGTATAAAATGTTTTGATAAACATATGAAGTTGTTATATTGGTCTTCTTTTTAGGTGCCATTATTCTTGAATCTTAAATCCTTGATGTTTGATTCTTTGAAAAAATGAGGTGTTGGAAAATGGAAGATACATGTATAGGAGAATCGTACAACAAATCTAGAAGTGGATGTGAAGGCTAGAGACTACAATACTCGAATTGGTTGAGAGTTCTAAAGGCTTGAGGCTAGAGCTCTGAAAAAAATCTCTCGGAGAAACCTTCAAGTGAAAATGGGACCAAATGAGTCGGTATGGGTATATAAATAGGCATGGAAAGGGAAATGGGACATGGCCCGTAGAACAAGGTTGAATACATGAGGCTTTAAGACAGGATGACAACAAAAGCAGTAGTCAAAAATATAAGTGCAATGGAAAACGTTAATACAGTCATTTCGTTCGATCGGTAACATATTTGACATATGGAAATTTTGTTACAGGATGCAAAAAATGTAGTTTATTACCGGACAAGAACACAAGTGTTTTCAGTTGGTAATACATTTCACATTTACCAAATGAAAAATTCTCCTATTCTTGTTCGGTAACACTTTACGTATTCTTGGATGGTAACACTTTTCCCTGTTACTAGCTGGTAACACTTTTCCCTATTACCATTCGATAAAAGATTTCCCTAATATAGGTTGGTAACACTTTGCACTATTGCCACCCGGTAATGCTTGTTTATGTTTTCGACCGGTAACATGGTTTCCTATTACCGTCTAATAGTTATTTTCCTACTACCACCACACCATATTTTTCCCGCATGTTAGCCAATGACAATCCATACTTGTTGGTCGGTAACATAGTTAGAAAAAAAAGATGCCATCACCAAGTGCCTTCCAAAAGATTTGTATTTACCGCCGTCAAGAAACACTCATTTTCTATATTCATCAACCATGCAAATTTCCTTTACGTCATTTTTCTACCCATTCTATATTTATTTTTGGGAGGGGGTCTTAAAATGAACCTTTTTTAAATATTGTGTTAAACTTCTAGACCAAAGGTGTATGAAAAGACATGTTTTCTAGTTAAGCATCCGAGACCACTACATTTCACCTTTCTTAAATATCATCTCATTTGGCAAACATTTGTTTGAGATTTAGATCTCCATGAATATATGATCATAAATGAGCACACTCATCCATGTGTATTTTGAAACATTCAACCTCCCAAATCCTGTTCACTACTTGTTTTTCCTATAATTATGTTATCTTTTCCATGTTCATTGTTGCGATATTTCACCTTGACTATTAAATGGAAAGAGATTTATTTAACCACCAACCTCTTGAGAAATATTTTGATTTATGATGTTCATTGATTATTTTAATCAATTAAAATAAATTAGAACTAAATTATGGTACATATACACATCTTTAAAAGAAATCTCAAGAGAGTTTATATAAACCCATTTAATGCACCTAACTCGGAAAATTTGGAGGTTTGATAACATCATATTTAATAAATTACAAATTAAAACCTAAAATACAAATGTGTAGGGTAGTATGAGTTAGTTGTGGTTCCCATGATTTTTGTAGTTAGTTGAGAAATGACAGTTTCTTATCAATGAACTTGCATTCTAGTTTTGGTTAATTTTTTTTTTTCTAAATCTTAAACAAAAATATAATCTCAATAAAATAAATAAATATTTAATTTTTAAAATAAATTGAAATAAAATTAAATAAGTACTTGTATTTGGATTCGTCACCTAGTACACTAATATTTTTTTATTTGAATACACGTGACATACATAAAAGTAAAGTTGAAAAATTATTATTTGTAACATTTACATCTTACCATAAGTATAGGATCTAGTATCGAAATCTTAAATACATTTACTTCAAATAAGATGAGAGATATTAATCAAGAGGCATCGAATATAGTATATGCATACTAAAAATAATTAAAACAAATATAATATAATAAGTTTATTATAATAAATGTATATATATATATATATATATATATATATATATATGTATGTATGTATGTATGTATGTATGTATGTATGTATGTATGTATGTATGTATGTATGTACAATACATACATACATACATACATACATATATATGTGTGTCTGTGTGTGCGTGTGTGCGTGTGCGCGTGTGCGTGTATATATATATATATGTGTGTGTGTGTGTGTGTGTGTGTGTGTGTGTGTGTGTGTGTCTATATATATATATACAAACACACACACACACTGATATATATATATACTAATTTCAAGGTTCTTAGGTTTGATATTTTACACTTTAATCAACATCTTCATTAAATTCTCTATCAATTTTCCGTTGATTTGTCAGAAATGGAATCATTTAGCTACGCGATAGTGTCGGTCACAAAATATCCATTTAAGAAAAAAAAGACCCAAACATTACTACATGACCAAGATATTACGATGTTTTGATTGACTCTCCAATAAAAAAGAAACAAAAATATTTAAGTGACACACCAATAGAAGTCAAATTTATGAATGAACTATCACATGACCCATGAGTCAAATGAGTGTCAAATTTAATGTCGAGAAAAAAATGAACAATATGCTCCATTACAACGTTAGCTGCAATTGTATAACCTCTCTTGATATAATTAGCATAAAATGATGTTTCAAAAATATGAGAATGTGGTGAACACAAATGAAATTAAATTTCCATCTGTAAAGCTTTGTAATATCAATATTTAACCCATTATATATAATGTCACCCCTTTTTCAAAAACTGTACATTTTTATTAGTGTATTTTATTGAACACTATAATTTACTCTAAAATATTCATACATTAATTACAATGTACCTTTACACATGTGTATAGTTAGGATAAATAATTTACCATGTAATAAATTTAGCTCATTGTTAATTGTTGTGTAATACATTACAATATTCCTAGTTGTAGTACGTTGGGAATATTGATTTTGGGTTTATTAGCCCCAAAAATTTATTTTGTAAATACTTATAAATATTGTAGATGTTTTGGTTTAATGTAATCATTAATTATAAATATTAATGAAATATTATTTTATAGTTTTTTCGTTTTCATATAAAAAATCATAAAATATGCTTGATTTTTACCCCGTAGGCATTTTTTTACTAGTAGCTACTTTCCCTGTTTTCGTCGTCCTCCTTCTGCCAACCCCGTCCTATTCCGTTTCATTTTCTCTGCAGTTCGGCCGTTGGAACAAATTTTGGAGGAGAAATAATGGCATTTGATTCTTGAGCATCATTATATTTCTCATGATTGTTTTATGGGCGGAACTTCAGACGACTTTGAATGTTTTCTCAATTTCTTCACTTGGGAAGAGGTTTCATGTACGGTCTACATATTTATATTAAACGCGTACAAAATGTAAGCACTTGAGTTGAATGGAATTGCCTAAATCTATGAGCCATGCAAACGCTTCCTCCTTGTAGTCCATGTGTTTATTACAGGAGCTTCAAATTTTCCACTTGTACTTCCTCACCTCTTCTATAGAAGATTTGAAGCTGTGACGGGTGATTCACGGGTAGCTATGACTGTTTATTTTTCCATTTCAAACAGTTCAGATCTCCAGTGGTGGTACGAACCAATACAGACAGACTGCGTAATGTATGCAATGTCAATTATTCCTTGGGCACGTTGAGCATGCATATGCAAAACTCCTCATGTTCCTCTTCCTCCTTATTTATGTACATGCCCTCTGTAATTTGGATAACCCAACGATCTTGATTGATCTTTACTTGAACTGCGGTCTTGAATTCCATGATTATATTTAGTTTACAATAAAATTTATTGTAGAAAAATGATTAATGTGTAGGAAATATAAGGAAAACAAAGGGGTAAAAGGACGTTTATGCAACTTGAGCAAACAGAGGAAATCTTGTGGAGCTAAAATTTGTATACCTCAAGATTCCCTAAAATGGCTTCCTGCGATGGTGTAAGAACGACTCGTTGGGTGCATCTAGACATCGTTTGTAACTTTCATATTTCTTTTACGTAATGTGTGGACTAGACCATTATATCATTATAGTGCCTCCATGAGAAAATTTAAAAATGTTAATAAAATATGTGCAAGACTTGGATAATTCCATGATTAAATGTCATCCTCTCCGAGATATATATATATATATATATATATATATATATATATATATATATATATATATATATTACTGTGGACTATGTATATGGGGCCACAATTGTATATAATGAAAACAATTTAGCCTTATTATCTTAGGTATAATGATATAGATTTAAGTATAAAGAATCAAATAGGAATGTTGGTGTCACTGTCAAAATGATAACTTAATTACAATGCAAAAACTATTCGATGTACATTCCCATTACACTTTTGAGTCAAAGTCTAAATTTGTATGCAATCTTGGATGGAGAAAACTTCATTTGCATTTCCAAGCCATTTCAAAGTTCTTATTTCATCTTACTAATACAAGCCTTTCATTTTACAAGAAACAACATATTTAAAATACAAGTTATCATTGAATACATTCTTAATAAATTTTCTTTCTATTTACAAAGTACCTTCAACAGTAAGCTCAGCAGAATTAACTTACCTCCTACCCCCTTATAAAATGAAGTAATATTCATAGTAGCAAATACAAATTGTTTTTCTTACTTTTCAACACACATACATTTTTAGATCTCAATACAAATCAACTATTTCTCAACATATTTACAAGAGATTGAAATTCTTAAAAATGCAAGTTACAAGCCCTCCATTCAAATGGAGACAACATGGTAAAATTTTTACAAAGAGGGATCTTTCTTCTTTTCTCCAAGTGCTACTAAGACCATTATTCACTTGAGATCCACCTTCTTCCCAAATTTCAAACACAATAACCAAAATAGGGAGTAGGCAACACTCTCCACCCAACCAATAATCCAATGAGGAAGATAAATTTCTTTCTCATTGGCCCCGAGCCCCAACAATGAAGAAATGAGGGCTATAAGACAACCATTGGAAACTTAACAAGGCTTCCAAAATAACACTCAATAAATATATTCACACAATAAGCACAAAACCAAGATAACAACAAAACAAGAAAATTCCCAAGCACAAAGGCTCCATACTAAAGCCAAGAAAGAGAAAGGAACATGGGAATCTACTTATGCCTCCCAAGGGTTTGGGTTCCCACCTTAAAACCTCTAAGAACTCAATCACAACCAACAAAACTCTTATGCCTCCCTCAAAGAAAAACAACTCTTATGCCTCCCTCACTCTTATGCCTCCCACAATAAGACAACAAGATAAGAAAATTTTTACTTATCACAAGGTGGGACACCCCAACCCAAATCCCTCCTAAAATGCCCAATAAAAACTCTTATGCCTCCCTCCAAAATATCCCCATTTCCATTTTCTCCTACACAACCTAAGGGCCATTCTACTTCCAAAAATCACACATGCAACAACCATTCATTCACAAACATATGCACAACAAAATAGCAAAAGAAAACATGGGTGAAGACCCTACCTTGCCATTGCAAGAGTTTCCAATCAACAAGAAAGTTCCAACCTTTCCAATTCCAAGCAATCACAACCTATTTCCAACTCCAACAAGCCCTCCAAAGAAAGAACCTCCAAATACAAGAGACCAAAAATAAAACAAATAACCTCCAAATCCTCAAACAAATTAGAATAAATAGAAAAAAGAGGATATAGAGGTTATGTGGCTCCATGTAGAATTTCACATCATTTCTCCTCCATTCCACATCACATGGTCAAACCCAAACACCAAAGTAAAATAAATTGGTGGTTGAGATAATGAAAACCCTCTTACACACTCAAACCCAAACACACACACCTAAAGGACAAAATTAAAGACTCTTGTAAGAAAAGTGAAATTAATTTCTCTTTTCTCCATTAAAACACATAAAAAGGCCTAAAATAATCCTCTCACTTTATATGCATTGTGGGTGGGTGACTTTAAGAGGTGTGGGACAAGCTTAACTTGTCCCAAAAGCCTACAAAATTGGCTTGAAAGTCAAAGTATGAAATTTAGATGGAAGGTTAAGTACATAGCACTTAATCAATAAAATCCATTTAAAATCCGACACAAACCAAGAACTACCTAATCACATTAGTTACCCCCTTTTGTCACATCATTAATTATTCTAATTAATCAAGTATAATTAACTTAAATGGAGTACTTAACAATAATATAAAAGTGACTCACAAGTAATAACAAAAATACAATTACTTACAAATAAATAAAACCAAAAAGAAAAACCACAATTTACCAAAGGTCACATTTGAGGCCACCCCCCAATGGGGACCTCCTAACAATATACCAATAATAACATCATACATTTACACTAGTTGCCAAGGTGACCTATTTCGATACTCCAAATTTCTTCAGTGTTGGTCTCATATCCCTTTTTGTTTGTTGTGTTGCAAATGTCTACAAAAATCACAACAATGCCTTCCTAGACATCATGGCCATATTAACGACATCGAGATAATAAAATGCACACATATACATATCAATTCACATCATCAATATCATAACTAAACCATCGCTAAAATTAAGTAATTCACCAATTGTTCACAATTCTAAATATTTTGATTTTATCAATTTATCAATTAGTAATAAGATTAAAAAAACTAAATCATCTACCAACATCTATATATCAAATCCAATATGTCAGTATAGTAGTAGCTCAAGATCATCAAATACTAATATGTCAATCCATGCATATAATCCATCCTGTAAATCATATCATGTCATAAATCTAAAAATCCATATTGTCTATCAAATAAGCTAATCAAATATAACAATGTCCATCTATCAATGTCTAAAGAACAATATGATAATAATGTATATGGCTCCAATCCAAAATAAGAAAAATCAGAGTAATATCAATGTCGAAGAGGAGTGGGCATTACACTCCCACATTATTTGAACAATTACTACATACATTCATATTATTATTTTGATATTTTGGTGTTTAGATTGTTTTAGCATAGTAAATACACCTAGATTCTAGGAACGTTTGCTTAATTCTTATTATTCACCTATGAAAACTAATACCAGATGTGGACTCTTATGCTCAAATTTTCACAATAGAAAAATACTACATAAATACGATAACCACTTAAAATTGTAGGAAACGGGAAAAATAAGCCCTTCCCTTTTGGGTAGAAATAAAAGCATAGTTTACATAGAGAAACAAAGCCCCTATCCACGACTGTCTATAATAAATTATTCTCTTCGCATCCATATGATATCTCATTACTTTTATCTAATTAAAATGATGGTTCACACAAATTTAGAGCGAAATAAATACCAACAATTGTACATTCAAGTATTGATATGTTGGTTTTTGGATTTTATGTAGACCCACTACTAGCTTGGATAATAGATATTCATCTTCAAAAAGGAATATATTGATTAGTGGTATCAATGAATGCACATATGGGATCAATATGTTGTATGTTTTCTTCACATCATGGTTTACTTTTTGGAAGTGACTTGATTGTTCTTTTTCATGTAGCCTTGAGTTGTGTAAACTAAAGTATTCTCTATCACATCTAAAAATAAGTTACATGACATACGAAACTACATCTACCAAAAACCACATGGGGTGAAACATTTTAAAAATAGATTTAGGTCAAACATATAAACCAATATTTATGATCCATTTGGTTAGGTTTAGACCAAATTTGAATTCATGTAATAGAGTATTAGAGCAATAAATAAGAAAAATTATATTTGTTATCCTTTCCATGAGTTATTGGAAAAATTGTATTCCTTATGTCATTGTGATGATGTTATTTTCTTCCCAAAAAAGAACTTACAATTTTTGCCTATACATGTAGAGGCTTTTATGATGAGTTTACATTAAATCGAGGAAAGTTTGGTAGAATGCATTTGGAAGTGGATTCAAGTGCAACAATGTTTATTTTCAAGAGTACGAGTGTGACACCACTAAGTGATATTACATGGGCTAATTGTATTGACCAACATCCACTAAAATTGATGGTGGAATGAGTAGTCTTGAAATTGCTACTTCCTACCAAACTTGTAGTTTTGGACTTAAAACATGCCACAGAAAATTTCTTTCCTCCATCTTAAATAAGCTTCCTCTTCTCTATGCGCCGATTTCAAGTCTCACCTCGACCATTACACACCAACAATCAAGGGAAAGAAAATAATTTTTCCTTTCCAAACCCAAAACCATCAAAATGTAGTTAATCAAAAGAAAAAAATCACCAGGCCACTCGGACTACCCTTAAACATCAAAATGGAACAAACACCATTAAGATGAAGGTTTAAGAAAATTACTCACAGAAAATTGTTTTCCATCTTTGCATAGAAAGAGAGCCCGAGCCTAGCTTTCAATATTTGTAATCCATACTATTGTCTATATTTATGTGCATTTTACACATTATTTTTACCAAAGGCCTCTGTAAATTCATTAGTTCATTTAACTTAGGGTTTCTGCCCAACCATTTTGCAATCATTTCTTATATTAGCACTAAATTTTCGTAGTACGATGTGATTCTGGTATGTATTTGAAATGCAATATGAGAGAGCTTGGTTTCCTGTGCAGGGCGGCCACACATTTTGTCAATTAAACCACGCATACGATGTATGTAAATTATAATAATTCATTAATTTACAACATTACAACAAGTATTATTGTAGATCAGATACTTTGAATTATATTGTTAAAATGTTCACTTATTTGATTAAACCCAAACACAATGTAGTTTATGTAAATAAAATTGTTATCTATTTTAAACAAATGCTTTGCTTAACCATTCAAACAATCTTAAAATTTACATTCTAATATATTTTAAACTATCTAAATTTGAATGGATGGACACTCAGATTTTTCAATTCATGGTTGACATCCAAGTTATTGAAACTGAGATATCGATCCATTTATATCATCCTATCCCCTTTCTCTTATTTTACTTATGCATTCACACCTCTTCATTTTTTCATCACATCATTTATTTTTCATTTAGTTTTGGATTCCACATCAATTATGTATTGTGCATGGATCAACATGCCTCCTTCCTATCTTCGGACAAAGACCACTTTGTTAATCTAAAACTAAGGAACATATAAAACCCTGATAATTATAAAAAACCAATGATTCAAAATAATAAATCATTACTTCCGCAAAGAGCTTGAGTATACTATGGCCTAATAGATAATGCAATTGATGATTGTGAGTTCCACTTTGGAAGGAATAGGGGTCCAAATATGTTTGCATTTATTTACACTATACGACAAATAATCGAGAGGAATACATTATTGTATTTTTTGGACATTTCACTGATAAATAATTAGTTTGTGTGTTGTTTACTAATCCATTTTAATTTTTCTTCTTTTAAACCAAGGTAAACTAACTTCTAATGTGATCTCGATTCAATTGGTAACTAACTCTTTTCTTGTATTTTGTATACATTGTAGCTCAACACCTACCCCACTAAAACCATGACATATCCTTTCTCTCCCTATAGGATTAATTGCGAGTTATTGTTCAACGGTCATTCAATTTTTTGTTGACTATAGAGAGGTTATAATAGTGAAATATAATATTTGGTTTGAAATAATTAGGATCACACATTTTATGAAATGACATTGATATTTTCGATTATACAATTAGTTGCACAATTGGAAAAAGTCAAATATCATCTTTAGTTACGCAAATATTTAAAATATTAAGATCACACATTTTCTGAAATGATATTGATATTTTCATTTATACTTATTAGTTGAACTATCATTGTAAAAACACTTTGATAAATAATAAAGGTCTATTAACAAATATGTTTGTAAAATTGAGAAAATCATTGCAACTTCAATTTAAAATTATGGACACAACCATACGTTAGTGTAAATATACTCAAATTACACATGTAGATTTTAAAGTCATAAAAACAATTCAAGATAATAAAAAAATAGACAATGTTTAGAAAATAAACATGCTTTGAGATTCATATATTGTTACAAAATACATATCAACTAATGTAAGATTAATATGTTTGACAAATGAAGATTCTAAAATAGAGAATTTTAAACATGCAAATTGTAAATATTTTGTATTTTAGGATAAAAATATCATAATTTTAAAGTTAATAAAAAGAAGAAGAATCTATCATGTTTCCAAAGAAGCATTTAAGTGATAAAACATTTACTAATGAGAATAATACATTAACTTCAAAACTATAGAAAAAAATCCATGAGGATAATTTTCTTTTAATAAAGTAATATGTGTATTGTTAAGGAAAAATTAGAAGAATAAAGATTCAATACTATCGGAATCACCGATAACACTATATTGATCAATGTTAATCGGTCTCCATCAAGATTATGAGCATATGAAAGAAGAATATCTCCAAGTCTAATGTTAATTATGTCACCATAAAAAGATCCACTTCACTTCACTTCACTATGTATCTAGAGCCATCGGTGCCACAACATCACTATTGCCATTCTTCTCTTGAATGAAACTTATTGGGAATTCAAAGAAATGTCGAAGGTCTACGTGATTTTATCAATTCATGTATTCTTACGATATTCAAAACATAATAAGATGCAACAAGATTGTATTTTGAGATATTTTTTCTTCTTCATATATCGCTTTGATTCTCATTGGAAAACAAATATCATTAAAAAACCCATAGGAAAGTAATTATACTATTAACTACTAAGAAAATCAATGTTGTTATGTTTGATACACATTATAAAATATTTCCTATAATCTTTTTTCTAGTATAGATATTAAAATATATTCAATTGAAATATTTACATAGATATCAATTTTAATAAATCAATTATTTTGATTATTAATAGATAGTCTTAATCTAATTAAAGCATTATTGCGGACTAAAAAATGTTTTGAGTAAAAAGTGGGCTCTAATATTCAACAAATATCTAAAATGTTGTAACTTTTGAAGGGCCTTATTCAAAAGAAGAAGAAAAGAAAAATTCATTAAAACTATCAAAACTCTCATTATAATAAATTTATCAACATAACAAAAAGTGATGCACTATTTTTAGCAAGAACTTGAATTTATGTCATAACTTGTGCTCTGGTGTTCGTTTGAGTATGTTTTATATAAACACACTATTTTTACAAGACGAATGCACTTTGATCAACCCACCTGCGATTGTAGCATGGTTTTATTTAAACACACTATTTTTACAAGACAATGCATACCGATCAACCCACCTGCTGATTGTAGCATGTTTGAACACATTTTGGGCCCAAAATTTTCCATCTAAATTCTGAAAAATTAGGATCTAATTTGTAATTCGGTTTTTACCTACTTTAGCGAATTATTAAATTTTAGAATCTTGAATGCATATTAGGTTAGAAATTTGGAAATTCCTTTAATTTAGGCATGTAGAAGATGCATGGAAAGTTTTGTGTCCATATGAATAAGCACGCAAACTTACTAAGAATAGCAAATGTTGCCACCTAGAGTAGATTTAGTCAAAGTTATCTAGAATTTGCATGACATCTCTATTTGGGAGACGTTTCCCTATTTATGAAGCATTGCAATTCACGATCCAATAACAAATAAGAAGATTTATTTTATTTGAGTTCAATTATTTACGATGTATTGAGTTTGTGTGAAAGTTCGCTACATTATCTCGGTATCCGAGCAAGTTCGAGTCTTGGTGAAGAAAAAAAAATATGGCAAGAAGAGGCAAGTTATTGTTCTTCAAGATTGTTGTAATCTATAGCCAAATAGGAAATCAAGGTGGAGATGACACATATGAAGATGGCGTTTTTGAAAAGTAGGAAGCTCAAGGACCGCTCTTAGATTTTGAGGAAAGGATGCTTTGAGAATTTGTAGTGCCCGCCTTCCTTCAAAACCTTGTGATATTGATCCGATACTTGCTAACTATATTATGGACATTGTTATAGTTTAAGTTAGTATGATGTTGGATGTTAGATCGTGGTTTATTGTGGACTTTGATTCATATATGGTGCATGATGATTATTAGAGAAATTTTGGATATTGATGTTGATATGTTAGTTGACATGGTTACATTATAGATGTTGTTCAAAGTTGTGATATTTGGATATTTTGAGTAGACCTAGAAAATGAGAATTGAATTAAATTTGGTAATGATATAGTTGTGGATGAAATTGTGAGTGATAATCTTGTTGTTTGTCTTGATGTTTATTGATTCACATATATGTCGATGATATTTAAAATTATATTTATATTCATTTGGATGTTCTAATATGGCCATGAGGCCGAAGGAGGTATTTGTATTTTTTAGGTTTAAAATATCACAACAAACATTGAGGGATTGGAGACAAACCACGTTAGAATTCTAGATGAATTCAAAAAGGTCACCATGGCAAATTGTATTTGTTTGTGTGTTTGATTTTGTTAGGGATTCCGATTGGGGGATCACCTTTAAATGTGACCAAGGGTTATGTGTATTTATTTATTTGGTTCTTTTTTTGGTGTTGTATGTGTTTATTAAGTGATGTGTTTACCTCTTTTATTTAAATAAATTGTGGTATATAATGTGAGAAATCATATTGTTAAAACAAATTAATCAAATTGGGGCATAAGAAATTAATTATTATAGTGGTTGACTCTTGTATTAAATGTTGTAAGATAACTTTAAGCAATGTGTAAGTGATGTGTAAGAGATATGTACGTAAAATTTGGAGTATGAAACACTTCATCTTCTTTGGAATTCGAAATTGTCCTTGGAGACTGATTTTGGAGGCTTGTGGGACAAGTTAAACTTGTCCCATACCTCTTAAACTGCATACCAACACTACCTATGGTTGGAGAGTTTAAATATAGCCTTCATTATGCATTTTTGTAAGTCTAGTGAATGTTTTAAATGCACTTCTTGCTTGAAATTAATTTCAATCCTTTGGGGTATAGGCCTCATTTGAGTGTGTAAGTAAAATTGTTATATTATTCACCTACTTATTTATTGTGTCTTGGAGATTGAAGTTTACTTGTTAGTTGGAGTTGAGGATGTGTGATGTGGCATCCTACAAAGATCCACCTCATCCTCCTCTCTTCCCCCTTCTATACATTCGAATTCATTTTAATGTTTTGGGGTTACACTCTTTTGATTGCTTCACTTTTCCATAATTCTTTTGGGGACAAATTCTTTTCTATTTAGAGCCCTTTCATTGGAGTAAGTCTCAGTAGGATTTTTACATGTCGTGTTTCATTCACCTTGGGATGTTTTGTATTGGAAATCTTGTTTTTGAAACTTGGAAAAACTTCATTATGGAAAGGTAAGAGCTTCGCTCTTGAAAGTCTCTTCTCTTATTTGTGCAAATGTTATTGTTGTGAACATTTTGGCATGTGTGTGGGCTGTTTGGGTAGATGGCCTAGGGATGGTGTAGGAGAGGACTATGGGGTATTTCTATGGGAGACATAAGTGTTTTGGGAGGTATAAGTGTGGAGGGCTTTGGGATTTGGGTTTCCACTTACAAAGAAATAGCTTTCATGTCTTTACTCGTTATGGGATGCCATAATAGGTTGGGAAGGCATCGAGAAAATGTGAGGAATAAGGGGTACTTGGGAAGGCATAAGGGCATGTCATGGATTTGAAATGATATATATTGGTAATTTGTTCTCATCTCGTGATACACATTTCCCCTTTGGGAGGCATAAGTAGCATCCCCATAGTTTCTTGCTCATGTTGGCTTACATGATGAAGCTTGAGTATTGTCTTTTGTTTTACTTCTATGGTTGTAAACTTGGATTTTTGTTTTGGACTATGTTTTGAATGAGAAATTTGTCTTTGTGTTGTGGAAGCCTATCGTTCCCATGCGTTGAAAAACATTTCTTATTGCATTGTGGTTAGGGCACATGGGCCAATGAAGATGGCCGCTTCCTTTTATCATTGGATGTCTTGGTTGGGTGGAAAGCATTTCCTTCCCCCTATCTTTGTTGTAATCAATTGAAATAAATAAAATGGAGGGTATCCATGTCGTTGTTTTGAATCGAGAGGAAAAATAAAAGCTTGATAATTCTTGTTGAGGTTATTCCTATTGTAACCGTTTCCCACCTAAAGTGGATGACCTTGTACATTATTGGTGATCTAAATATGTTTTGTATTGGTTATGAAAGTTGCGATTCGAAATGTGAAAGAGATATACTCTATTTTTTGGTTTTGAATAAATGTGGAAGGAATTTATTTGTACATTGTAATTGAGGAGGAGGTCGAGTTCTAACATAATCCTTATGAAACTCTTTTTGTAACCTTTCCCACCTTGAAGTGGATGATCTTGTATATTATTGTGTTGGGAAGGCTACTCTGTTCTAGTTATGAAAGTTGTTGTGAGTATGGAAGAATATATCTTGTATTCAGTTATGTGAACAAAAAAGAAAGATATGTATTTGTATGTTATATTCTGAAAATAAATAGGAAATAAGTTGTAAGAGATTCCTTTGAATCAATTGAAGTGTTTCGCCTTGTTCATGTGATATTATTTTCATTGGAAATATGCATTTGAAATATAGTATAAAAGCTCTGGTTGGAAAATTGAAAAGTAAATACGCATGAATAAATGTTATACTGCTCTATTCTCTTGAAATGCATGATATGTAAATTAGAGTTTTACATTGGCTTTTGAATACTTGAGTTGAAAACCAACTTCATATGTTAGATTGGATTGGGAATAAATTTCATATATCTAGTTGGTAAAGGAAACCCGGATCTATTTAAGATCAAGTATAAACTCCATCCTTTATCTCACTGTATACTTGCAAAATTTTATTTAAAGTACAGAGTGACCTTGCAACATTGAAAAGATAAATTGAAATACCAATTGAACTTGTGGGATCAAAATGATCCCAAGCAAACAAAAATACTTAAGGAATTTCCATAGAACCTTTCAATTTAGGCTCAAACAGTTTCATAGTCGTTGTTGTCAAATTGGGAGATTTTTCGAAATGTAAATCAATCAAACAACTTAACCCTTGTAATCTATCCTAAAATATTCCAAGAAAATTCCTCCATGCTTGTTTGGCATGTTGAGAAGGAATTATGGAAAATTCAAACAAATTTTATAAGTTGAACAATCCAGTTCACGTTTGAGAGATGTTTTCTTAAAATTGACCCTTAAAAATTCATCAAAATTTAAATCTTAAGCTTCTTGTGCAAAGAGGACTTTGAGATATTTCCAAAAAGTCCTCATTTTCCAAAAATGGAGCTCCTAGTCGAAAGTTATGGCCTTTTGAAGTTTTACTTCATCTTGGCTTCAAAATTTAATGACAAATTTAAATAAAATATTCTTGGGTGGACCCACAGGAGCTAAATATTTTATTTTGCACTTTTTTCCAAAAGCGCTTAAGGCACGAAGTTCCCCGCCACTCTGCTGACCCACAAACCTTTTGATTGGTCAAAATAAGCTAAGTTTAAAAATTTAAGTTTGGGAAAAATATTTCTAGGTTTTCCCCGCTTTCTCGTAACCCATAACCAATGATGCCACATGGCTTAATGAGGCTTCATCGGAGGCACGGAATTCCTTTTAACCTTGGTGCTTGCAAAATTAAAATTTGGGAAATTTTCCTATTTTCTTCGTGACCCGCCGGCCCGCACCAATCAAATGTTGCTACGTGCTTCACGAGGCGTCGGCGGAGGAGTGGATCCCTTTCTAACTTAACGCTTAAAAAAAATTGGGGTAAAATTCTTAAGTTTCCCTGCCAACCCTCTGCCCACAAATAATGGTTGATTGACATGTGGCATCATTGGACATCGGAGGGCACAAGTGATTCTTAACCTTTAACGCATTTCGGTAAAAGTCAAATTTTATATGTTTTCCCACTGCCGGTCCGCTTCGCTATATGGAAATTGGGACTGACACGTGATGTCTCTATGTGCTGGCGGAGGAGTGGGTAATTTTGAACCCTTTCACCCTTTCAAAAAATATAAGGCAAAAAGTCAATTTTGCCTCCGGCATCCCACTTTTCCACCTAGGCTAGAAATTTGGACACGTGTCCCTTGCGGACCTCAAACTTAAATTTCCTCTTGGGGCGCGAAGTCTCGCTGGTGGGCTCGTGGGGGCATGGGTGAATTTTGCTATTTTTTCCAAAATTGAAAAATCCAAACTACCTCCCCAGCCTCACCGACCCAAATCATTTTTTGCCTTTTCTTCTCAAAGCCCGAGCCCGCCTGAAAATTTTCTTCCATAGGACCGTGATCCATAACTTGAGTTTTATAGGGAGTTAGAAGGACTTCTTTATATCACTGGAAAGGTGAGAAAAATTCCTATCTAATGGGAATGTTTTCAGAAGTTTTCAAGTGTGTTAATTTTGAGAAAAACTAGGTTGAATCTCTTAAGCCTATCAGGGGGTGGGAGAGTGAGAAATTGCCCTCTTAATCTTAATGACTATTCTAACCCTTAGTTTTGACCCTGTAAATTTAATAATTGTTGTAATGGGAAAATCATGAGCTAATATTTTTATTTGGCCTCGAAACCTTTCTTGTGGCAACTGTTGTTTTGTAACCTGGTAGCAGACACTTTTAATCAAAAAAATATCCCATAATTTTTCTTTGACTAATCCTAGGTTGTTCTTGGGTCTCAAGTGGGTTGTTTTAATGGGCATCACACTTGGGTATCGTAGAGCTGTGGGTTTAAGAGCATGGACCCTTGGGCACACTAGAATACTTGGGACATGAACTTTAACCTAGCACATTTTTGAATCTAGAAAAAAACCTTGTGTGGAAATTAAATATTTTAGCAAACATGGAAACTGAATAAAAATTAGAAAGATGAACTAACTCTCACCTTGGTCTATACATGAGGCATAGATGGGATGAGGGGTATTTTCACATAGACCTATACTTACCACCGCTAGATCATGTTGTAGGTAGCTATCCTACCACATATTTTATGAGACACTTCGAGGATGTTAATGCTCCCCTATGTAGAGGGACCTTACAAGCACATTCAGTCAGACATGATAGGGTGACATCCATTGAGGCTCATGCATCTCCTTGGCATACGGAGAATAGAGGAGAGAAATTACATTAGAAGTCAATCAAATTAGACTCATCGAGGGGGGAGGGAGACTAGGTTATAGGACCTATAAATAGGTCTTAGAACCCTAGGATTAGGGATGAGCATGTAGAGAGGCCTAGGGGTCGCCAAACCATCACTTTGGAGACCATATCGAGAATATCCTAAAGCTATGGCCAGCCCATTATTCCGTGACATAGGTGGATTTCATGTAGAGGCCTGGTTGGTGAGCTTGAGCGGGTGCTTTAAGATCTACCCTTGCTCTAGCAACACAAAATCTCATGTTGTGATCCATCTTCTAAGGGATGGAGCAAGTGTATGGTGGAGGACAGAGGAGTAAAAGCTCCATGTTGATTACTTCTTAAAATAGTTACACTGAGATTTTTGAGGAGTGGTTCAAGAGTAGATATTTATCTCAGAGGTTTGTATAATAGTGGGATTAATGAGTTTAATGACCTCTCGATAGGCATCTCTTACAGTGGCTGAGTATGAGAGTAGATTTGGATCTACTCTAGTATGTTGATTACATGTAAGATGAGTGGGTGTGGATCCACAGGTTCATCCGGTCCGAATCTGGACATTGGAGGTGCATTACGGATCCATTGTCCACAAACACTAGGATGAGGCCATTGAGAATGCCTATATAACATAGGAGACTTGGGAAAGACCCAAAGTGAGCTAGAGACCATGTCCTGAGCCGTATACAAAAATGAAGGATAACAATCGAAAGGGTGTCAATACCTCCTCCTCATGGTGGAAAGGGTTCAACATAGTCATCCTTTAGACCATAATAAGTAGCAGAATATCTCACCCACCATATAGACCTCCATGGAGATTTGATGCACAAAGGGGTTAGAGTATGGGGCCTCCTCCTAGGGGTCCCATTAGGACACAAGGGAGCACCTAGAGCTCAATCAGTAGGAGCTCACCAGTAGAGACCTCGTAGCATGACATCGGGTCATCAGGGTCCACAGTACACCCCTCTAGGGCACCGACTAGAGTTGTTACTCAGGGGAGAGGATCAGGTGGTTGTTTTGGTGTGATGTTACTAGAAATTTTGGAGAGACTACCCATAGAACCCTAATAACAAGGGTAAGACACAAATCTTAGAGCCTACTATTGGTGACATGGGGCATAGTCATAGGATGTACGTAGTGGTTGAGAATTGCCAAGTAGAGCATCAGAGTATAGTTATTGAGACTACAGGTAATATTGGTGTATCCTACCACCATTTTCTTTTAATTATGGATGTTCCGATTCTTTTATTGCACTATATTTAGTAGAGCGATGCAGGCTAGTGTCAATTAGGCAGGGTCATAGTTGGGATGTTTAGATGGCTTCTAGAGCCAAGATTTCTATAGACTCCTTAGTTAAGGAGTGTGTAGTGGATGTTACCTCGGAGTTAAGGATCCTGTGGGCTCTTATGGAGTCATCTTGGGCATGGACTGGTTATCTACACATAGAGCTAGAGTGGATTATTACCACAAGATCATATCTTGTACATATGATCTAGGAGTTGAGGTAGTGATAGCGGTGGTCAAGATATCCGTTTATTTCACACCATCTCTACTATGTAGCTTAAGTGGTGTGTTTGATGGGGTTGTTAGATGTTTTCTGTCACAGTTAGTGAATGATCGAGAAGATGGGTGTAGTGGACCATGGCTAGATGACCATCCCATTTTGAGATATTTTATGATGGCTTTTTCTAGGGTAGATACTGAGGTTATCGCTCCCACGTGAGATAGATTTTCATATAGATCTTGTTCCGAGAGAATATCCTATCTCACGAGCACCTTATCGATGACTACCCCGAGCTCGCGAGCTCATAGTTTACATATTGAGGGCCTTATGGAAAATACCTAATTTATCCTAGTGCATTTCCCCTTAGCATACATAGGTGATCTTTGTAAATAATAAGGATGGATCCTTGTAGTTGTGTATTGATTAGTGCCAATCTGAACAAAGTAACGATCAAGAATTTTTATCCCCTTCCACGCATTGATCATTTGTTTGATTAGATGAAGGGAGCCCGAACCTTTCTAAGATAGACCTTAATTCATCGCTATGATTAACTAGGATTTCGGAGGTGGACATTCATAAGACCACCTTCCATACGAGATATGGCTACTATGAGTTCACAGTGGTACCTTTTGGTTTGATAAATGCCCCAGCAGTGTTTAAGAGTTTGATGAATGGGGTATTAAGGACCTTCTTAGATCGCTTCTTACTCATCTTCATTGATGACATTTTGATTTACTCACAAATGCGTGAGGAGCTTGAGGGCACCTTCACCATTTCTTCAAAGTGTCTTCATGAGTAACATCTTTATGGAACTTGGAGAAGTGTGCATTATTTCGTAAGAGGTGTAATATTTAGGTCATATCATTTATGGGGAAGGTATCATCCATCGATCCTTCCAAGATTATATCTATCATGGATTGGCCAGAACCCACTACTATGATTGAGGTGCGCAGCTTCATGGGATTAGTAGGTTACTACAAAGATTTGTTTAGACTTCTCTCGGATTACACACGCCATCACTTCACTTCAATGGAAATGGAAGAAGTTTGTTTTGTCGAATGAGTGTGAGTAGGCCTTCGAGACATCAAGGAATGTCTCACCACAACATCTATTCTTGTAGTGGCGGGTCCACAGGGGTGAGTTTTTCATATGCACGATGCTTTTCTAGTAGGACTTGGAGGTATTTTGATGCGGGGGCAGAGTAGTGTCTTTTTGTCTCACAAACTCAAGTATTATGAGCTAAATTATCTAACTCATTATCTTGATCTTATGGTAGTTATTCACACCTTGGTTTGATGGAGGCACTTTCTAATTTATCAAATTTCACACTCAAGACTAATCATTTGAGTCTTCACCACCTCTTCATGCAACCCAATCTCAATGCGCATCGACGGCATTGGATGGATTTTCTTTGTGAGTATGATATGGAGATAAAGCATGTGAAAGGGAAGGAGAATGTGGTTGCAAACAATCTTAGTAGAATGGAGGCATGTGGCTATGGCCACCTTAGTGAGCACAGATTTGTGGAGTAGGATTCTACAGCAGCTTCCTCATGATAGCTTCTACATTACACCACGAGAAGAGATCAAATCCCGAGACCCTCGAAGGGAAGTTTGATGGTTTTTATTTAGAGGCATATGGTCTTCTTAGGCAAAAAGGCTAGATTTATGTTCCCAAAGATGGAGGCTTGAGGTAGGACATCTTGGCAGAGGCACATCATGCACCCTATTCATCCCATCCCAGGGTGAAGAAGATGCATGCCACCTTGAGACAGTTGTATCATTGAGAGGAATTCATGTAGAGACGTGGCTCAGTTTGTGTCATGTTGTTTAGAGTGCTAGAAAGTGAAGGCCGAGCATCAACATCAAGTTGGCCTTCTCTCCTAATGCTATACCAAATGGAAGTGGGACACCATTTCCATGGACTTCATTGTGGACTACCAATGTTGAGATACCACAATGATGTCATCATGGTCACGGTGGATAAATTGACAAAAGTGGCTCATTTTTCTTTGGTAAAGACCACTTATATAGCTAGTGCAGTGGCACGGGTATATCTTGATGAGATTTTCGGGATGTATGGGATTCCAGTGGAAGATCATTTGTGACCGCGATCCTTTGTATACTTCCTTTTTTTGGACCACCATGCATTATGCCCTCGGGACAAGGATCAACTTCAGCACAACATATCACCCTAAGACTGATGGCCAAACCAAGTGGGTGAATCAGATTTTAGAGGACATGCTTAGGATGTATGTTATGGATGAGCATTCCAAATGGGAGGAGTACTTGTACTTGGTGGAGTTTGCTGTAATAATAGTTTTTAGAGTTCTAGAGGCATGGCTCCTTTTCATGCTTTATATGGCAAAGAGTGTAGGAAACCTCTTAGGCTGGGACAGTTAGAGGACAATTTTCTCTTAGACTAGCTTTATTGTAGGACATGGAGTAGCAGGTGGTTATGATCGAAAAAAATGCTATAGGAGGCACATGATAGGTAAGAAGTACGTGGACCAACATAGGACCAATCATAGTTTTGATGTGGCGTGAATGTTTTCCTTTGTGTCGAGGCCACACAAAGCCCCATCCATTATGGAAAATGTTCTAAGTTTGCTCCTAGATTTGTTGATCCTTTTCGAGATCTTGGAGCGTATCGGCCCTTTGGCATGCCCTCTAGTATTTCCAAATAGCTTGTCTCACGTACATGATGTGTTTCATGTTTCAATTATTAGGAGATATGTCATGGATCCTTCTCATGTGTTGGATTTGAAATCATTACAAATGCAGGATTAGGGGAAAGTGATGGTGGAGCCCATTCACATCATAGATCGTAGGACCTCGGGCCTTTGAGGCAGCGAGATTGATCAAGTTCGGGTGTAGTGGGAAAGATATGATGAGATTGCAGCTACATGAGAGGATGGTACTTTGTTACAAGTTCGGTTCCCACATCTGTTCTAGTGACTTCTTTGAGGAATTCGAGCCTAAGTGAAGGGAAGGAGGATGTCCGCCTTCCTTCGACACCTTGTGATATTTACCCTCATATCGCTAACTATAATATGGACATTTTTATAGTTTAATTTAATATGATGTTAGATGTTAGATCATGGTTTATTGTGGACATTTATTCATATATGGTGCATGATGATTATTATAGACATTTTTGATATTTATGTTGATATATTGTTTAACATGGTTACATTATAGATGTTGTTCAAACTTGTGATACTTGGATATTTTGAGTAGACCTAGAAAATGAGAAATGAATTAAATTTGGTAATGATATCGTTGTGGATGAAATTGTGAGTTATATTGTTGTTTGTCTTGATGTTTGTTGAGATTCATATATATGTCGATGATCTTGAAAATTATATTTATATTCATTTAGATGTTCTAATATGGCCACGAGGCCGAAGGAGGTATTTGTATTTTGCAGTTTTAAAATGTCACAATAAACATCGAGTGGATTGAGACCAACCACATTGGAATTCTAGATTAATTCAACAAGATCACCATGGTAACTTGTATTTGTTTGTGTGTTTGATTGTGTTAGGATTCCCATGGGGGATCACATTTAAATGTGACCAATGGTTATGTGTATTTATTTATTTGGTTCTTTTTATTGGTGTTGTATGTGTTTATTAAGTGATGTGTTTACCCCTTTTATTTAAATAAATTGTGGTATATAATGCGAGTAATCATATTGTTAAAAAAAATTAATCAAATTGGGTCATAAGAAAGTAATTATTGGAGTGGTTGACTCTAGTATTAAATGTTGTAAGATAACTATAAGCAATGTGTAAGTGATATGAGATAGTAAAAAATTTTGGTGTATGAAATACTTCATCTTCTTTGGAATTCGAAATTGTCCTTGAAGACTGATTTTGGAGGCTTGTGCGATAAGTTAAACTTGTCCCATACCTCTTAAATTTTCATACCAACCTTACCTATGGTTGGAGAATTTAAATCTCACATTCATTATGCATTTTTGTAAGTCTAGCTAAATGTTTTAATTTCACTTCTTGCTTGAAATTAATTTTAGTCCTTTAGGGTATGGGTTTCATTTGAGTGTGTAAGTAAAATTGTCATATTATTCACCTACTTATCTATTGTGTCTTGGAGATTGAAGTTGACTTGTGAGTTTGAGTTGAGGATGTGTGATGTGGCATCCTACAAAGATCCACCCATCCTCTCTCTTCCCCCTTATACATTTGATTCATTTTATTGTTTTGGGGTTACACTCTTTTGGTTGCTTCACTTTTGCATACTTCTTTTAGGGGAAATTCTTTTCATGTTTGGAGCCCTTGTTTTGGAGTAAGTCTGTAGGATTTTTAGAGGCCCATGTTTTTTGACGTTGGGTTGTTTTGCATTGAAATCTTGTTGTTTGGAACTTGGAACAAATTCCATTATGGAGAGGTAAGCATTTCAATCTTGAAATGCTCTTCTCTTATTTGTGCAAATGTTATTGTTGTGAATGTTTTGGCATGTGTGTGGGATGTTTGGGTAGATGGCTTAGGGATGGTGTAGGAGAAGACTATGGGGTATTTTTGTGGGAGGCATAAGTGTTTTCGGAGGTATAAGTGTGGAGGAGTTGGGATTTGGGTTCCACCTTAGAAATAAATAACTTGCATTTCTTTACTCATTATGGGGTGCCATAAGAGGTTGGGGAGGCATAAGGAAATGTGAGGAATAAGGGGTACTTGGGGAAGGCATAAGGGCATGTCAGGGATTTGAAATTATATATATATATATATATATATATATATATATATATATATATATTGGTTTGTTATTCTCGGTGGTGATACCCATTTCCCCTTTGGGAGGCATAAGCAACATCCCCATAGTTTCTTTCTCCTTTTGGCTTGCATGATGAAGCCTTAGTATTGTCTATTGTTTTGCTTTTTTGTGGTTGTAAACTACAGTTTTATTTTGGACTCTATTTTGAATGAGAAATCTATCTTTTTGTTGCGGAATTCTATTGTTGCCATGCGTTGAAAAACATTTCTTATTGCATTGTGGTTTTGGGCTCAAGGGCTAATGAAGATGGTGGCTTCCACTTATCATTGGATGTCTTGGTTAGGTGGAGAGCATTGTCTTCCCCACTATTTTGTATGTGATTAATTGAAATAAATAAAATGGAGGATATCCATGTTGTTATTCTCGGCAGAGGAAAAGACAAGTTTGATGATTCTTGGTGAGGTTATTTTTATTAAAACCATTTCCTACCTGAAGTGGATGACCTTGTACATTATTGGTGATGGAAATATGTTTTTATTGGCTATGAAAGTTGCAATTTGAAATGTGAAAGAGATATACTCTATTTTCTAGTTTTGAATAAATGTGTAAGGAATTGTATTCGTATATCATTGTAATTGAGGAGGAGGTCATAGAGTTCTAACAAATCCCTTATGAAACTCTTTTTGTAACCTTTCCCACCTTGAAGTGGATGATCTTGTATATTATTGTGTTGGGAAGGCTACTCTGTCTAGTTATGAAATTTGTTGTGAGTATGGAAGAATATATCTTGTATTCAGGCTTCTACGAACATAAAAGAAAGATATGCATTTGTATTTTATATTCTCGAAAATAAATGGGAAAGAAGTTGTAAGAGATTCCTTTGAATCAATTGAAGTATTTCACCTTGTTCATGCGATATTGTTTTCATTGAAATATGCATTTGAAATATAGTATAAAAGCTTTTGTTTGGACAATTGAAAAGTAAATACGCATGAATAATTGTTATAATGCTTTATTCTCTTGAAATGCATGATATAGAAATCGAGTTGTACGTTGGATTTTGAATACTTGAGTTGAAAACCTACTTCATATGTTAGATTGGATTGGGAATAAATTTCATATATCTAGTTGGTAAAGGAAACCTAGATCTATTTAAGATCAAGTATAAACTCCATCCTTTATCTCACTGTATACTTGCAAAATTTTATTTAAAGTACAGAGTGACCCTACAACATTGAAAAGATAAATTGAAATATCAATTGAGCTTGTGGGATTGAAATTATCCCAAGCAAACAAAAATACTTAAGGAATTTCCATAGAACCTTTGAATTTAGGCTCAAATAGTTTCGTATTTGTTGTTGAAAAATTGGGAGATTTTCGAAATGTAAATCAATCAAATAACTTAACCCTTGTAATCTATCCTAAAATCTTCCAAGAAAAATCCTCCATGCCTATTTGGCATGTTGAGAAGGAATTATGGAAAATTTGAACAAATTTTATAAGTTGAATACAGTCCGATTCACGTTTGAGTGATAGAAATCATTTTCTTAAAATCGATCCTTAAAAATTCATCAAAATTTAAATGTTAAGATTCTTGTACAAATAGGAGTTCAAGAGCTTTCCAAAAATTCCCTGTTTTCCAAAAATGGAGCTCCTAGTCGAAATTTATAGCCTCCTGAAGTTTTACTTCATCTTGACTTCAAAGTGTAATTGTCAAATTTAAAGAAAATATTCTTAGGCGGACCCATGGGCTAAATATTTTATTTTGCATTTTTTTCCAAAAAGTTCTTAAGGCATGAATTTCCCCCGCTCCGGTGACCCGTAAACCTTTTGATTGGTCAAAATAAGCTAAGTTAAAAAATTAAGTTTGGGAAAAAAATTCTAGGTTTTCCCCACTTTCTCGTAGGCCCGCAACCAATCGGGTGCTGCCACGTGGCTTAACGAGGCTCCATCAAAGGCATGGAATTCCTTCTAACCTTGGGATTACAAAATTAAAATTTGGGAAATTTTCCTATTTTTCCGTGGCCCCGCCATCCCGGCCCACATAATCGAGATGTTGCCACATGGCTTCAATCGACGTAGGATTAGATCCCTTTCTTACTTAACGCTTTAAAAAAATTTTGGGGTAAAATTCTTAAGTTTTCCTACCAACCTGAAACTAATGGTTGATTAACACATGGCATCATTGGACATCGGTGGGGAGTGGGTGATTCTTAACCTTTAACGCGTTTAGGGAAAAAACTCAAATTTTCTATGTTTACCCTACCAATCTGCTTCCCTGCTTGGAAATTGGGACTGACATGTGGCATCTCTACGCACTAGTGGAGGAGTGTAATTTTGAACCCTTTCACCCTTTCAAAAAATATAAGGAAAAATTCAATTTTGCCTCTGGCATCCCACTTTTCCGCCTAGGCTAGAAATTTGGACACGTGTCCCTTGCGGACCTCAAACTTAAATTTCCTCTTGCCCCACGAAGTCTCACCATGCAGCTCGCAAGCGCGGTGAATTTTGCTATTTTTTCCAAAAGTGCAAAAATCCAAACTACCTCCCCAGCCCTACCGACCCAAATCCCTTTTTGGGAAAATTTTCTTCTCCAGCCCATAGGCCCACCTTTGGGAAAATTTTCTTCCCAAGGCCCGTTGACCCATAACTTGAGTTTTATAGGGAGTTAGAAGGACTTCTTTATATCACTGGAAAGGTGAGAAAATTTCTTATCTAATGGGAATGTTTTTAGAAGTTTTTAAGTGTGTTAATTTTGAGAAAAACTAGGTTGAATCTCTTAATCCTGTCAGGGGGAGAGTGAGAAATTGCCCTCTTAATCTTAATAACTATTCTAACCCTTAGTTTTGACCCTGTAAATTTAATAATTATTGTAATGGGAAAATAATGAGCTAAGATTTTTATTTGGCCTTGAAACCTTTCTTGTGGAAACTGTTGTTTTGTAACCTGGTAGTAGACACTTTTAATCAAAAAAATTATCCCATAATTTTTCTGACTAATCCTAGGTTGTTCTTGGGTCTCAAGTGGGTTGTTTTAGTGGGCATCACACTTGGTATTAGATCCATGGAGATCTTGGACCCTTGGGCACACTAGAAAACTTGGGACATGAACTTTAACCTAGCACATTTTTTAATCTAGAAAAAAACCTTGTGTGAAATTACAAATTTTAGCAAACATGGAAACCGAATAAAACTTAGAAAGATGAACTAACTCTTGCCTTGAGTACTGCAGTAGGAGGCGAGATGGGACAAGGGATATTTTCAAGTAGACCTAGACTTACCACCACTAAATCATGTTGTAGTAGCTATCCTACCACAAATTTTAAAGACACTTCAAGATGTTAATGCTTCCTATGCAGAGGGACCGTAAGAGCACATTTAGTCAGACATGATAGTGTGACATCCATTGAGGCTCATGTATCTCCTCAGCATAGTGAGGAGAATAGAGGAGAGAAATTCCATGAGAATTCGTTAGAGAAGAGTCACCATAGAGGGGACAGGGAGACCGGGTTTCAGGACACAGAGATAGGTCTCGGAGCCCTAGGATTAGGGACGATCATGCAGAGAGGCCTAGGGGTCACCAAACCACCACTATAGACCATATCAGGGAGATCCTGAAGCTACGGCCATCTCATTATTCTGGTGACATAGGTGGATTTTAGGTAGAGGCCTAGTTGGTGAGCTTGAGTGGGTGCTTCAAGCTCTTCCCTTGCTCTAGCAACACGAAAGCTCGTGTTGTGATCCATCTTCTAAGGGATGGAGTAGGTATGGTGGAGAGGATGATGCGAAGCTCCATGTTGATTCTAGATAGTTACACAGGAGCTCTTTGAGCAACGGTTTAGATTATATATTTATCTCGAGGTTCATACAACGAGTGATTGATTGATGAGTTTCATGACCTCCATAGGCATCTCTTACACTAATGGCAGAGTATGAGAGTAGATTTCTGGATCTACTCTAGTATATTGATTGCATGCATGATGAGTGGGTGTGGATCCACATTCATCCGGGTCCCGAATCTAGACTGGAGGTGCAGTTAGATCCATCGTCCACGAGACATTGGCTAAGGCCATTGAGAAGGCCTATATAGCATAGGAGACTCAGGGAAAGACCCGATAGGGATAGAGACCGTGTCTGAGTTGTATATAGTAGATAATGGATAATAGATCTAGGGGGTCAGTACCTCCTCCTCGTGGTGCAAAGGGTTCAACATAGTCATCCTTAAAACCACAACAGCAACAGTAATAGTCTCGCCCATCATATAGACCTCCACGAGATTTGATGCACAAAGGGGTCAAAGTATGGGGCCTCCTCCTAGGGGTCCCATTCGACATAGGGAGAACCTAGAGCTCAATCGGTAGGAACCCTCTGGAAAGACCTCGTAGTAGTCCATAACAAGGTCATCACGGTCCATAACACACCCCTCTAGGGCACCGGATAGAGTTACTACTTAGGGTGACAATCGGGTGGTTGTTTTGGGTGTGGTGTTACTGGACATTTTATGAGAGACTACCCATAGAACCTTAATAACAAGGGTAAGACACAGATCTCAGAGCCTACTGTTGGTGACATGGGGCAATGTCATAAGATGTATGGAATGGTTGAGAATTTCCAGGTAGACCATCGAGTATAGTTATTGAGATTGTATAGGTAAAATTGGTGGTATTCCTACCCCTATTTTGTTTGATTTTGGTTCTTCTGATTCATTTATTACACCATATTTAGTAGAAACGATGTAGGCTAGTGTCGATTAGGTAGGGTCATAGTTGGGATGTTGAGATGGCTTCGAGCAAAGATCTTTGTAGACTCCTTAGTTAAGGAGTGTGTAGTGGATTTGGGACCTTTCACCACTACCTCAAATCTTCGTATCCTTCCGTTGGGCTCTTATGGAGTCATCTTGGGCATGGACTAGTTATCTACACACAAAGCCAAATTGGATTGCTGCCAAAGATCATATCTTTCTACGATGATCTAGGAGTTGAGGCAATGATAAGCGAGGATCAGCAAGAGGTTGGAGACCCGTTTCTATTCGCACCATCTCCGTTAGCTTAAGCGGTGTGTACAATGAGGTTGTAAGATGTTTACTATCACACTTAGTGAATGATAAAAAGATGGGTCTAGTGGACCATTACTAGATGACCATCTCATTTTGAGAGATTTTTTTATGTCTTTCTAAGGGAGCTATCAAGGGTTCTTGCCCCATGTGAGATAGATTTTCATATAGATCTGGTTTCGGGAGTAGATCCTATCTCACGAGCACCTTATCGGATGACTAATCTTGAGCTCTATGAGCTCAAGTTGCATCTTGAGGGCCTTTTGGAGAAATACTTAATTTATCCTAGTGCTTCCCCTTGGGTGCACTTAGGTGATCTTTATAAAGAATAAGGACCCATACTTGTGGTTGTGTATTGATTACCATCATTTGAAAAAATTAATGATCAAGAACCGTTATCCCCTTCGTGAATTGATAATTTGTTTGATCGAGATGAAGGGATCGAACTTTCTCTAAGATAGACTTGAAGTTAGGCTACCATCAGTTCGTGCAGATTTCGGAGGTGGACATTCATAAGACCGCCTTCATGATGAGATATGGCCACTATGAGTTCATAGTGGTACCTTTTTGTTTGACGAATGCCCCCATAATGTTTATGAGTTTGATGAATGGGGTATTTAGGACCTTCTTAGATCACTTCTTGCTCATCTTCATTGATGAAATTTTGATTTACTCACGAACGCATGAGGAGCACGAGGGCATCTTTGCAAGATTCTTTAGTGTCTTCGTGAGCAGTAGCTTTACGTGAACTTGGAGAAGTGTGCATTCTTTTAGACAGAGGTGTAGTATTTGCGTAAAATCATTTGGCTATGGCCACCTCGGTGAGCAAAGACTTGCAGAGTAGGATTCTTTAGTAGCTTCCTCCTCACAATAGCTTCTACATTATAACCATAAACTGAGATTAAATCTTAGAGAGCCTCGAAGGAAGTTCGATGGTTTTTTCTTTAGAGACAGATGGTCTTCTTAGGTACATGAGGCTATGGCCAGGCAATATTTATGTTCCCAAAGATGGAGGCTTGAGGCAAAGACATCTTGGCGATGGTCTTCTTAGTCATAGAGGCACATCGTGCACACTATTCAGCCCATCCCCTGGGTGAAGAAGATGCATGCCACCTTGAGAAAGTTGTATCATTGGAGAGGACTTCGTTAAGATGTGGATCATTTTGTGTCACGTTGTTTAGAGTGTTAGAAAGTGAAAGTCGAGCATCAACATCCAGCTTGGCCTTCTCTCTCTCCTATGTTATACTAGAATGAAAGTGGGACACCATTTCTAAGGACTTCATTGTTGGACTACCGATGTTGAGATACCACAATGACGCCATCATGGTCACGGTGGATAAATTGACAAAAGTGGCTCATTTTTCTCCAGTAAAGACCACTTATACAGGTAGTGCAGTGGCACAGTATATCTTGATGACATTTTCAGTGCATTGCAGATTCCGCGGAAGACCATTTATGACCACGATCTATTGTATACTTCCCTTTTCTTGGACCACCATTCAAGTATGCCCTCGGGACAAGGATCAAATTCAACACAAAATATCATCCTGAGACTGATGGCTAGACCGAGCAGGTGAATCAGATCTTTGAGGACATGCTTAGGATGTACGTTATGGACTAGTAGTCTAGATGGGAGGAGTACATGCATTTTTGTGGAGTTTTCCTACAATAATAGTTTTTAGAGTTCTAGAGGCATGGCTCCTTTTCAGGGCATTGTATTGTAGAGAGTGCAGACACCTATTAGGTATGACAAATTAGAGGATAGGGTTTCTCGTGGACCATATTTATTGTAGGACATGGAGTAGTAGGTGGTTATGATCGGACGATGCAATAAGAGGCACATGATAGGTAGAAGAAGTATGCGGATCAACATAGGACCGATCGTAGTTTTTATGTGGGCATGAATGTTTTCCTTCATGTCGAGCCACACAAGAGCCCCATCCATTATGGAAAAGGTTCTAAGTAAGCTCCAATATTTGTTTGTCCTTTTGAGATCTTGGAGTGTATCAGCCCTTTGGCCTACCGTTTATCATTTACATCTAGCTTGTCTCACATAAATGATGTCTTTCATGTTTCAGTTCTTAGGAGATACGTTGTGGATCCTTCTCATGTGTTGGATTTTAAATCATTAGAGGTGCAGGATCAAGGGGTGATGGTGGATCCCATTCACATCATAGATCGCAGGACCCTGGGCCTTTGAGGTAGAGAGATTGATCAAGTCTGGGTGTAGTGGGATAGATATGATGAGACTGCAGCTACATGGGAGGATGCTACTTTGTTACGAGTTCAATTCCCACATCTGTTCCAGTGACTTCCAGGAGGAATTTGAGCCTAAGGGGAGGGGGATGTAGTGCCCGCTTTCCTTCGACACCTTGTGATATTGATCTTGATACTACTAACTATATTATGGACATTGTTATAGTTTAATTTAGCATGATGTTAGATGTTAGATCATGGTTTATTGTGGACTTTGATTCATATATGGTGCATGATGATTATTAGAGACATTTTGGATATTGATGTTGATATATTGTTTGACATGGTTACATTATAGATGTTCAAACTTGTGATATTTGGATATTTTGAGTAGACCTAGAAAATGAGAATTGAATTAAATTTGGTAATGATATAGTTGTGGATGAAATTGTGAGTGATATTGTTGTTTGTCTTGATGTTTGTTGAGATTCACATATATGTCAATGATCTTGAAAATTATATTTATATTCATTTGGATGTTCTAATATGGCCACGAGGCCGAAGGAGGTATTTGTATTTTGCAGGTTTAAAATATCACAACAAACATTGGGGGATTGGAGACCAACCACATTAGAATTCTAGATGAATTCAACAAGGTCACCATGGCAACTTATATTTGTTTGTGTGTTTGATTGTGTTAGGGATTCCCATGGGGGGGATCACCTTTAAATGTGACCAAGGGTTATGTGTATTTATTTATTTGGTTCCTTTTTATTGATGTTGTATGTGTTTATTAAGTGATGTGTTTACCCCTTTTATTTAAATAAATTGTGGTATATAATGTGAGTAATCATATTGTTAAAATAAATTAATCTAATTAGGTCATAAGAAAGTAATTATTGGAGTGGTTGACTTTGTATTAAATGTTGTAAGATATCTTTAAGCAATGTGTAAGTGATGTGTAAGAGATATGTAAGTAAAATTTGGAGTATGAAATACTTCATCTTCTTTGGAATTCAAAATTGTCTTTGGAGACTAATTTTGGAAGCTTGTGGGACAAGTTAAACTTGTCCCATACCTCTTAATTTGCATACCAACATTACCTATGGTTGGAGATGTTAAATCTAGCCTTCATTATGCATTTTTGTAAGTCTAGCTGAATGAATGTTTTAAATGCACTTTTAGCTTGAAATTAATTTCATTCTTTTGGGGTATGGGCTTGATTTGAGTGTGTAAGCAAAATTTTTATATTATTCACCTACTTATTTATTGTGTCTTGGAGATTGAAGTTGTCTTGTGAGTTGGAGTTGAGGATGTGTGATGTGGCATCCTCACAAATATCCACCTCATCCTCATCTCCCCCTTCTATACATTTGAATTCATTTTATTGTTTTGCGGTTACACTCTTTTGGTTACTTCACTTTTGCATACTTATTTTGGGGGAAAATTATTTTGTTGTTTCGAGCCCTTGCTTTGGAGTAAGTCCGTAGGATTTTACGGCTTGTGTTTCATTGACCTTGGGTTGTTTTTCATGGCAATCTTGTTGTTTGGAACTTGGAACAAACTCCATTATGGAGAGGTAAGAGCTTTGATCTTAAAATGCTCTTCTCTAATTTTTTTAAATGTTATTGTTGTGAATGTTTTCACATGTGTGTGGGTTGTTTGGGTAGATGGCCTAGGGATGGTGTAGGAGAATACTATGGGGTATTTCGTGGGAGGCATAAGTTTTTGGGAGGTATAAGTGTGGAGGGAGTTGGGATTTGGGTTCACCTTAAAAAGAAATAGCTTGCATTTTTTACTCATTATGGGGTGCCATAAGAGGTTGGGGAGGTATAAGGAAATGTGTGGAATAATGGGTACTTGGGGAAGGTATAAGGGCATGTCAAGGATTTGAAATGATATATATATCTCGTGTGTGTGTGTGTGTGTGTGTGTGTGTGTGTGTGTGTATATGTGTATTAGTGGTTTGTTCTCGTGGTGGTGATACCCATTTCCCCTTTGGGAGGCATAATCATTATTCCCCATATTTTCTTGCTCCATTTGGCTTACATGATGAAGCCTAAGTATTTTCTATTGTTTTTCTTATGTGGTTTTAAACTATAGTTTAGTTTTTAGTATGTTTTGAATGAGAAATATGTCGTGTTGTGGAATATTCTTTTGCCATGCATTGAAAAAATTTATTATTGCATTGTGGTTGCATGTCCGGTTGGGTGGAGAGTGTTTCCTTCCCCACCATTCTGTTATGATCAATTCAAATAAAGAAAATGGAGGATATCCATGTTGTTGTTCGAGACCGAGAGGAAAAATAAAATTTTATTATAACCCTTTGTGTTGAGGTTATTCTTATTGTAAATATTTTGTATTGGCTATGAAAGTTGCAATTCGAAATGTGAAAGAGATATACTCTATTTTCTAGTTTTGAATAAATGTGGAAGGAATTGTATTATGTACATTGTAATTGAGGAGGAAGACAGAGTTCTGACAGTCCCTTGTGAAACTCTTTTTGTAACCTTTCCCACCTTGAAGTGGATGATCTTGTATATTGTTGTGTTGGGAAGGCTACTCTGTTTCTAGTTATGAAAGTTGTTGTGATTATGGAAGAATATATCTTGTATTCAGTTTTATGAATAGAAAAGAAAGATATGTATTTGTATGTTATATTCTGAAAATAAATGGGAAAGAAGTTGTAAGAGATTCCTTTGAATCAATAGAAGTGTTTCACCTTTTCATGTGATATTATTTTCATTGGAAATCTGTGTTTGAAATATAATATAAAATCTCCTCATTGTTGGAAAATTGAAAAGTAAATACGCATGAATAAATGTTATACTTCTCTATTTTATTGAAATGCATGATATAGAAATCGAGTTGTACGTTGGCTTTTGAATACTTGAGTTGAAAACCAAATTCAGATGTTAGATTGGATTGGAAATAAATTTCATATATCTAGTTGGTAAAGGAAACCCGGATCTATTTAAGATCAAGTTAAAACTCCATCCTTTATCTCACTATATACTTGCAAAATTTTATTTAAAGTACATAGTGACCTCTGCAACATTGAAAAGATAAATTAAAATACCAATTGAGCTTGTGGGATCAAAATTATCCCAAGCAAACAAAAATACTTAAGGAATTTCCATATAACCTTTCAATTTAGGCTCAAACAATTTCACAGTCGTTGTTGTCAAATTGGGAAATTTTCGAAATGTAAATCAATCAAATAACTTCACCCTTGTAATCTATCCTAAAATCTTCCAAGAAATATCCTCCATGCTTGTTCCGAATGTTGAGAAGGAATTAGGTGAATTCAAAATATTTTATATGTTGAATAGTCTAGTTCACATTTGAGTGATAATAAACCATTTTCTTAAAATTAATCCTTCAAACTTCATCAAAATTTAAATATTAAGATTCCTATGCAAAGAGGACTTTGAGATATTTCCAAAAGTCCTTGTTTTCCAAAAATAGAGCTCTATGCGAAAGTTATGGCCTTTTGATGTTTTACTTCATCCTGGCTTCAAAGTCTAATTGTCAAATTTGAATAAAATATTCTTGGGCGGACCCGCGGGCTAAATATTTTATTTTGCACTTTTTTCCCAAAAATACTTAAGGCATGAAGTTCTCTACCACTCCATTGACTTGAAAACCTTCTGATTGGTGAAAATAAACTAAGTTTCAAAAAATTAAGTTTGGGAAAAAAATTTCTAGGTTTTCCCCTTTCCCATAGGCCCGTAAGCAATCAAAGCTGCTACCACGTGGCTTAAAAGGATCCTTCAAAGGTGTGGAATTACTTCTAGTCTTAGTAGTTGCAAAATTAAAATTTTGGAAGTTTTCCTATTTTTCTCACGTGGCCCCACCGGCCCGTAGTAGCCAATCAGATGTTGCCACGTGGCTTCATAAGGCATCGGCAGAGGAGCGGATCCCTTTCTAACTTAACGCTTCATAAACAATTTGGGGTAAAATCTTTAAGTTTCCCTGCCAATATAATTTCCTACAAATTAATTATTGATTGAAATGTCGCATCATTGGATGTCGGTGGAGGTGCGGGTGATTCTTAACCTTTAACGCGTTTCGGGTAAAAGTCAAATTTTCTAAGTTTTCCCCACCGGTCCACTTCCCTACTTGGAAATCGAGACCGACACTGGCGTATCTATGCACCGAGTGGAGAAGAAGGTAATTTTTAACCCTTTCACCCTTTCAAAAAAATATAAGGCAAAAATTCAATTTTGCCTCTGGCGTCCCAGTTTTCTACGTAGGCTAGAAATTTGGACACATGTTCCTTGCGGACCTCAAACTTAAATTTCCTCTAGGGGCGTGAATTTCCGTTGCGGGCTCGTAGGGGTGTGGGTGAATTTTGCTATTTTTCCTAAAGTTCAAAAATCCAAACTACCTCCTCAAATCCGCTAACCCAAATCCCTTTTTGGTAAACATTTCTTCTCCAGTGCCCATGAAGGCCGCCTTTGGGAAAATTTTCTTCCCAAGGCCCACCAGCCCATAACTTGAGTTTTATAGGGAGTTAGAAGGACTTCTTTATATCACTGGAAAGGTGAGAAAATTTCCTATCTAATGGGAATGTTTTCAGAAGTTTTCAAGCAAATTAATTTTTAGAAAAAGTAGGTTAGTCTCTTAATCTGTGAGGGGTGGGAGAGAGAAATTTCCCTCTTAATCTTAATGACTATTCTAACCCTTAGTTTTGACCCTGTAAATTCAATAATTGTTCTAATGGAAAATCATGAGCTAAGGTTTTTATTTGACCTCAAAACCTTGCTTTGGAAACGTTGTTTTTTAACATGGTAATGATACTTTTAATCACAAAAATAATATCCCATAATTTTTTTGACTAATCTTAGGTTGTTCTTGGGTCTCAAGTGGGTTGTTTTTAGTGGCCAATCACAAAATTAGAAGGAAAGAAGTATGGGATAAGAGTTGTTTCTTCAAAATATGGAGGTATAGTAAAACCAAAGGATTTGATCGAATGTTTGAGTAGCATGGGAAATTTTTTGAGTGGAAGGCTATGTCACGAGAAAATAAGATAAAATTTGCATGAACAAAATTGAAAGGTCATGCTATATGTTATGGTGGGATAATCTACAAATGGAGCGGTCATTAAAGGTGAATCAAAGGATAAGGACCTCAAGTAAGATGGAGAAGAAGCCAAAAGACAATTTTTTCCTGTGGATTATGCACAAACCCTTTTCAAGAGGTTTTTGATATTAGGCGAGAACTTACAAACCATGCAAGAATACACATATGAGTTTTACAAATTGTCCATTCATGTAGAGCATGAAGAAACAAAGGAAAAAATGGCTGTAAGATATGTAAATGGATGAAAATTTTCTATTCAATATGAGCTAAGCATGCACAAAATCAAGAGCATGGAGGATGCCTATGAACAAGCTTTAAAGGCTCAAGAAAAAAAAATAGTCAAATATGTAGGAGATTTCCTAGATGAATAGGTGGCCTCATCCTCCTTTTCGGGATGAGCTGGTTTCAACCAAGGTAGAGGTGAACATCCTCGTGGAGTGTAAAATCAAGAATATACAAGACAAGATCTCCCAAATAAGAAAAGAGGTAGAGGATTTATTAGGGGAAGAGGATATGTTGGTGGCAGAGGATGGGAGGGTCCATGAAGACCATTTGTGTGCTACAAATATGGTGAAGAGGGGCATAGAGCATTTCATTCCCACATTATTATACACATGACAAGAGACAAGAATATCCTCTCGAGATTAAATCTTGTTGAAGATGAATAAGAAGAAGATGATAAAGACCTAGAAATTCCACTAGATGTGGAGACAATCGATGATCAAAAGGAAGATGATTGCAAAAAGAAAGGAGGTCAAGGGGGATGCATGCCTATGTACAAATATTTTCAAAACAAGTTGCACGTCAAGATGAAAGCTATGCAATGTTATTATTTATGGTGGTATTTATAAGAACATGATTTCAAATGAGATTGTTGAGAAACTAGGCCTGTCTTGTGATAATATTCCCAACCCTTACCGTATTGCATGATTTAAGAAGGTTAATGGAGTTACTATTAATAATAGATGTTTAATAAATTTTACTATTGGGAAAGTTTATAAGGATGAGATTTTATGTGATGTATTTTCTATGGATGCATGTCATATGATGTTAGGTAGACCATGGCAATTTGATAGAAAATTTATTCATAATGGGGGGAAGAATAAATATAATTTTTTGAAGGGTAGCAAAAATTAGTTTTACAATGTCTTAAGGAAGAGGCAAAGGCTGAAAATATGTTTTTACAAAATAATTTTTGAAAGATGCAAAGGAAATTGGGTTTTGTTATGTGTTGGTTAAATAAGAATGAACTTGAAGTGGACAAATACCAAGTAGAAGCGAAAAATTAATAGAATAATTTTTGATGTTATTCGTTGAGCTACCAATTGGGTTACCACCCAAAAGAGGTACTTAGCACCATATTGATATGATCCTAGGGTCCTCACTCCCAAATCAAATAGATTATAGGATAATCCCGACATATAATGTGGAGTTTGAATAAGAAAGTGAGAGAGCTCATGAAAAATAGCGTGTGGTAAGGAGAGCATGAGTCCATGTGCAACTCCATCTTTATTAACTCCAAAGAAGGATGGAACATGGAGAATGTGCACGGATGGAAGATAAATCATTAAAATCACAATCAATTATAGGTCTCCTTTACCTCACCTTGATGATATGATGGATGTGCTTGCACGGTTATAGGTATTTCACCAAGATTGATGTTCATAGTTGTTACCATAAAATTAGGATAAGAGAAGGAGATAAGTGGAAAACTATTCAAGACAGGGAATGGATTATATAAGTGGCTAGTAATGTCATTCAGGTTATCTAATGTACCTATCACTTTTATGAGGTTTATGAACACTGTGTTGGTAAGTTTGTTTATTTTTATGATATTTTATTTTCCATAAAACTAAATAAGAACATTTGAGGCATTGAAGGGTGATATTTGAAGTGTTAAGGAAATAAATCTCTATGAAAATATGGAAAAGTGCATGTTTATGCAAGAGAGTTTTGTATGTTTTGGTTTTATTGTTTCATTAGATGGGTTACAAATGAACTCAAAAAGATAAATCTAAAATTATTGAATGGTCTACTCCACGGATAATAATAGGTGTACAAATCTTTCATGGTTCAACAACATTTTATGAAGGTTTATCTAAAATTTTAGCATGATATTGTACCACCTATAAACATAGTGCAAAAAGGAAGGGAGTTTTGTTGACAAAGGTAGGTGTATTTTTTACACCTCATGCAAAAATGTCAACTCAAAACTTTTAAGTTTCTCAGATTGGTCGGGTTACAAGTTTGGCTATGTTTAGGTCAGCCATCTTGGAAGAAGATATATATTTTAATTGTTTAGTTTTGGACAGTCTTGGAAGTCACATTTGGATCAAAACTACAACTCGGGTGCGATTATAAATGACATTCATCATAAGATCTAGCCACTCCAATTTTTTACCTTCATCAAAATTATGCAACAGTCGTAAACGATCATTACAAGGCCCTAAGGAAAGTAAGAATGGTAGCATGTATCAGACATGATGTTCTTAAGCTACAAACAAGTTGCAGGTTTGAAGGACAAGGTACAATTTTATAAACAACTTGCATTTCCAATGAGCATCAAAAATGTACATTTGATTTTAATTTATTTCTATGATTAAGTGAATTATTTAAGTTTTTTGAATTATATAAGTTCATTTATTATCCATGTAAATGAAGAAAGTACATAAAAGAAAAAAATACATCTCATTACATAAAAATAATTACATTTATTCATGAGGAATAATTGTGCATGTTTATCTCATACAAGCCGTGAGAAATAACTGAAGAAAAAGAATGCCTATACTTATGAAATTGAAATTGTACTAAGATAAAGGAAACCCATCATTTCCTTGAGGAGGTGTTCCTTTCTTTTGAATTGTTTTCAAGTTTTCCTTGACAACTTCATCACCTAGGGAAATGAAGGGAAAATGGGTTCCAATGATGAGCTCTGGGTTTGATTTAACTCATTAAATTTCCAACTTTAGAAATACATGCATTCGAAGTGCAATTATCAGTTGAATAAGTCAAATTTATAAAGGTTATAGGTACATTGCTTATAAATTTATCAAGTATAATCACATTGATACAAGTTGAAAAGCTATAACAACAAGGATAAATATAGGTGATAGATAAATGAAATAAATGTGAAATACATGAACTCTAATAGATCAAGATAAATTACACATTTTCCAATTCATTATGACTCCACTACCTTTTCATGTAAAATGATCAAGTGAAAAATATATTCATAAACAAAGTAGCAATTTTAGTTTTCAAGTGATCTCAGATTGTAAGAAAATTAAAATAATAGTCATCCAGTTGTGAGATAGCTAAAGAAAAGAAGTGATTCTTTTAGTTACAAATTTTAAATGCCATCAAGCTCTCACATCACTTATTGTAGATATATAATTAGGAATTATTTCATACATTCACAATGAGATTACAGGTTTTTATGCCATACTATCTTAGTCACATAATGAAAGGAGAAAACCTTTTCATATATGAATATGTATCAACTCATAACAGCTTATGCTTCCATCTTAAATGATCCAGTGATACAGATACAAAATATAGAAGCTATGAAGTATAAATGTCTAGCCCTCAGCTTTCAATGAACCAACTTGTCCATATATTAAGATCTCTAACAAACAAATTATAGTAGCAACAAGTATAGAATATGCCAGGGTCAATGAGAAAATAAGATAGCTGGAAGAGTACAAATCCTTGTATACGAACTCAACATGATTCAACTCAATGGCCATCAATGCAGATTTAAGCCACGAAAAAAAAAAGTTTCCAGGTTCTACCAAAGGACAAAAATCCCAAGTTGGATACAAATAACATGTTGCAAGCTATAATGGAGTCCATAAGTAGAATGAAATTTTTAAAACCACTTTCAGAATAGAAACAAATTTCAAATTTTCAGTCAATTATTGCAAGAAAATATTAGTCTAACCCATGGCTATAGAAATATAGAGTATATATACAGCTACAAATGTTTGAAGAACATCCTAGAACATAGTCTACAGCCTCAGTATTACCAATCTCACGAAAAAATAAAGAAGAAAATGATTATTTTCTCTTCATTTTTGAAAATATTTAAAAATGGAAACCTCCAAATTTTCATTTCTAATCAACTTCAACATTTCCAAATGTCATAATTCTTCAAATATAGTAATGTTTCAAATTTTACTGCTACTAAATTTGACAAAAATGTAAGCATTGAGTTCAAGGGGATTAAACAGACTCTCAAGAGTTGCAGAGTGTCAAGAGCTCCAACCAAATTAATTTCTAAATTGACACATTTCTAGAAAGGTTGTCTGAGGTCTTCAAAATAGAAGAGAATAAAATCCTTGTTAAGGATATCAATATGGTGAGTTCATATAAGATCAAGCACTGAATAAAAACATTGAGACTTTTATATATACAAGCTGAAAACTATGTAAGGAAGCACACCTGATATTTAAAGGTACAGACCAGAAGATGATGAGATTCACAACAAACTAAGTGTTGTGGCCATACAAACCAAATAATGTCAAGCTCAACAAAAGTTCCATCTGAATGGACTAGACACCGAGTAGGATAGTTCACATATGGAAAGTAACTCTTGCATTGTACCTCACTCAAGCTAATCAAATCATAAAAATCAACCCAATGAATAGGTTGAAAGCCCCAAATCAAACTCAGAAACCTCACCAGAAATTACTCTAGATGGAAAATACAAAATAAATTAAATATCTGGGAGATAATTTACTATTACACAAATTCATGACAAGTAGAAAACCCTCAAATCTAGCTCACTAAAGAAATCTGTGAACCCAAAAGAGATGCAAAGTATGAAAGACAAAACAAAATGCAATATCAGGGGAATGATAAGAATCTCACACTTTATATCCTGTGAAATCATGGTTTTAAGGAGTAACTTTTGAAAGTTGCATAGAAATAAAAATAGATCTTACCAATAATGTATAGCCGTGTGAAAAGAATGACCAGATTAGCAGTTACCCATCAACCAATAAGCCAATATATGGGTGTTTAAATAATTGGAGATATTTTGAAATAGTCAAAATGAACTTACCTAGATTCAGAATGGAAAAGACAAACCAAGGGACCCACCTCAGAGTGTGGAAAATGCAAAGTTTAAATCTCCTTTAATGGCTGCCATAGAACAAGAAAACCCTCTAAAAGTGAGTAACACGAGAAAATATAACATCTAGAATCATCTTATGGTGGATTAGAAGAAACACAGAGCCATTCATACAAAAGTCAGACTCTTCAAATGTGTAAACCCCAATCTACCTTGAAGTAAAAAAACCAAAAATATGTTTACCTTCTAAGGCTCAAGCCTAAAGAACCAACATCAGTGAGAAAAGGTGAAGTCTAGAGATATTATACCAGAAACACCCATTTCGAAAGATAAATCTTTAGGGTAAGAACTTAGAGAAAAAAGAGACAAAGGCAGTCAAGAAAAACATCAGATTTGATGTTCCAAAATAACAAATATAGAGTCAGTATAAGAGGGAAAAGACACAACCTATCGAGTATAGTAAAAATCCCAACCATTAGACAAGTAACTAGGTTGAACTCATTCACCAAAAGATCAACTCATGAAAATGAGCCCGGATACAAAGAATGAAAAATTTGGTAAGTGAGTACACATTTTTATGGAAAGAAGAGCTTATATTTTCACAATAAATGGAGCTTGAGGCTCAAGCAGAGATATACACCTACCTAGGAAATTAGAGCATACCTCCTTATATATCATAAGTAAGGAATAATGTCTCGAATCAGAAAGATGCAGATTGCTTTTTCAATTTAGAAAACCATTTTAACCAAGTCACCAATACAAATCCTTCAAGGAGCTCAAAATATTTCATCAATGGCCATCAAGAAAATTTCGACAGAGTTCCATTGTGCTCGAACGGGATCATGAAATGCAAAAATAACAACATAGGGTTCAAGATATTTTGGCTTTGAAGTCTCCTCTAGTTACTCAACTCAAGTACATGTTTCAAAATATACATGTTGAAGGATCTCATTTGAAGGCTTAGAAAACCTAACAATCATCGATAGGGAAGTTGCCACCAAAATTTCTCAAGGGTTCACTATCATATGAAGGGGACCAAATTATTTAGCTCATGATTTTATTTTAAAAGTCACACTATGGTGTATATCATAACAAGTCAAAGGGGGTTTATGACCACATTATCATTATTTTCCCAAACATCTAAAGAAAGGATTGTGCAAATTTAATTCTCAAAAGAGGCCAATGATTTAGTTTCCAAGTCAAAAGGGACTGAATGATACTACACAATGCTTTCAAACAAAAATCATACATGTCGTAGTCAATTAAAAGGCGGTATAAATGAATAATGATTTGCATGACATGATCATCACCAAACGAGGGAAATAAAGGTAAGAAGATAATGATGCCAAGATATTATTTACCTTAATATTTGCAAAGGATACCTTAATCTTGTCAAATAAACCTCGCATGAATTAAAAGAAGGCAAAAAAGGATATTTTGTAGACTTGTTATTTTTGCACATGTGCTCATAGTGGTCCCCATAGTAAAGTGAGTTTATTTTTCTAAGTGTTGAAAAGGAAAAGATAATTATTTCTCTTGCACATAAGTATTATTTTGCATGTGATCACTAAAGGACATATTAGAGATAAAGAAAAATTTACCATTTGCAAGTGGAGGAATACACAGATGTCACATCATGCACATTAGGAAAAAATCATCCACCTACATTTGAGAAGACTTTCACAAAAGCAAAGAGCTATTATTAGCTAAATTATTCAACCAATTTTATTCATTATATCTTAAATAGAGAATTCAACTACACTTTCACTAAAGTGTAAATTTGTAACTAAGACTATTAATGCCTCATTGTAATCAACATGTCTATTTTTATTCCTTTATTCATAATAAAGGGATAAAATTAGAATACATGGGCAATGATAGGATGATGCCTATTTTTAGGAGGGGTTGGGTGAAGTATTATTCCTATATATTGTGTACAAGAGCAAGGCACAAGGAGGAATTTTGGACATAGGAGTGCTAAAGCATATTTTTGTCAGTTTTTTCTTGAATGAGAACTATTTTTGGCCTTCTAATTATTTTCAAAGATGTGTATTTTTCCATTAATTCTTGTGAATGTTAATTCCCTGATTAATCATCTTACCTTGTTGCAAATATAGTATTTTCTGAATAGTCTTAGTGTGCATATTTATCTTGTTGTGTTGTTGTGATTTATCCCTCAATACATAAGTGTTTTGCCTTAATATTCTACTAAAAACAATAGGTTCATGCATCTAAAATTCATTCTCAATTTTACTATGGATATACTCATTCAAATCCCTCAACATGATTGGTGCATCACCCATTTCAATTTCAGTTACATTCATCTTTTTACCATTAAAACCCCCAAAAATTATTTTATGATACATAAATAAAGAACCGACCTTGATACTGCAGACTCACCTCAACAATAGGTATACCCACATATACTCCGAGGTGTTTTCATTGTATCTAGGAAAATTAGAGATCATGTAATCTTATAACCCTTGTTGTCATCTCTCAACTAGGGTGTAATTTCAAGAGATAATAAGAGTGAGGATATCTTTCTGTTCCTTAAGAAGAAGGTAATAGAAAGATTTTGATAAAGTGTTCAAGGTTGATTTTGAAGCCACACATGTGGGTATTGTGTTGTGATAAGTCAAGGAGGGAAGAAAATAGCTTTCATTAGTGAGAAATTGAATGAGGTAAGAAATAACTACTATATTTATGATATGGAATTTTATGCAATTGTACAAGAACTAGGCATTGAGGCATTACGTATTTCCTAAGGAGTTTTTGTTATTTACATACCACATAGCTCTTAAGTATGTGAATACAAAAAGAACATTGAATAGTAGGCATGCCAAATGGGTATCATTTTTGTAGGGTTATACCTTTTCTTTAAAGCATAAATCATGAAAATGAACCAAGTTGCGATTCATTGAGTAAGCATGTGACTCTATTTACAACTATGGAGAATGAGGTGGTTGGTTTTGAAGCAATAAAGAATTTATATTTTTATGATTATAATTTTAACGATATTGTTAAAAGTTTAAGTAGACTATTTTCGAGGAGATGCAGATATTTCTAAGATGAGTACCTTTTGTAGGTTGGCTATTTATTTAAGGGACACAACCATGTATTCTAATTGGGTTTATGATAGATAATATAGTGAAAGAGATACATAGTGGAGGATTGTTTGGGAAACTTTGGTAAGGAAAAGAATTGGTTAGGCATGTTTCAAAACATTTTTGGGCCCGAAATCCACCATCTAAAGGCCAAAAATTAAGATCTAACTTGTAATTTGGTTTTTTCATATTTTAGGGAAATATTAAATTTTAGTCTCTTGAATGCATAGTAGGTTAGAAAGTTTTTAATTCCTTTAATTTAGGCATGTAGAGATGTGTGGAAATTTCCATGCCCATACGAATAAGCATGCGAACTTACTAAGAATAACATGTTCTAGTAAACTATTAAAAATAGTAAATTCCACCACCTAGAGTAGATTTAGTTCAAAGAAAGTTAGATTTTTCTTGGCATCTCAAGTTGGGATTTATTTTCCTATTTATGAAGCATCAGTAATTCATTATTCAATAATGAAGAACAAGATTTATTTTCTTTGAGTTAAATTATTTGTAGTGTATTGATTTTGTGTTAAATTTGGGTACATTATCTAGTATTAGAGAAAGTTCAAGTCTTGGTGAAGAAAAAAATGCCGGGAAGAGGAAGAGGAAGGGGGGAAGAATTACCTAGATGAACATAAAAATGCAGGATCTATAGAGGCACGTTTCTATGCTAGCTAGAAATATATCCCACAGAGGAAATGTAGGTGGAGATTACACATATGAAGATTAAATTTTTGAAGAGGAGAAAGCACAATGACAACCCTTAGCTTTTGAAGAAATGATGAGTCAAGCATTAGAAGGAAATAATGATGGGATAAGAGTTGATGTTTCAAAATATAATGGTAGCCTAAAATAAGAGGATCTGATCAAATGGTTGACTAGCATGGGAAAAATATTTTAGTGGAAGGCTATGCTCGAGGAAAGGAAGGTAAAATTTACATTCGTGAAATTAAAAGGTCATGCTATATTATGGTGGGATAATCTATAAAAGAAGTGGTCAAGAAAGGTGAAAAGAAAGGATATGGACCTGAAGTAAGATGGAGAAGAAGTTAAAAGACAAATTTATACCTTTGTATTATGCACAAACCCTTTTCAAGAGGTTTTAAAATCTTAGACGTAACTTACAAACCGTACAGAATACAAAGATGAGTTTTACAAGTTTTCCATTTGTATAGAGCATGGAGAAACCGAGGAAAAATGGTCAGTAAGGTATATAAATGGATTAAAATTTTCTATTCAAGATGAGTTAAGCATGCATAAGATTAAGAGCATGGAGGATGCCCATCAACTAGCTTTAAAGGTCGAAGAAAAAAAAACCATAAAATTTGTAAGAGATAACCAGGATGAATAGGGGCCTCATCCTCCTTTCGGGATTAGCTATTTGTTTCAGCCAAGGGAGAGGAGAACAACCTCATGGAGTGGAAAAGTAAGATGATACGAGACATGATCTCCCAAATCGGAGAAAAGAGGTAGATAATTTCCTAGGGGAAAGGGATATTCTTGTGCGAGAGGATGGAGGCTTCACAAAGACCATTTGTGTGCTATAGATGTGGTGAAGAGGGGCATAGAGCATTTCAATTCCCGCATTATTATATGTATGAAAAGAGGAAAGTAGATCCTAAGAGAGTAAATATTATTGAATTTGAACAAGAGGAAGATGATCAAGACCTAGAAATTCCACTATATGTTGGAGAAAATCTAATGATCAAAATGGATGATGATTGCTCCAAAAGGATATCAAGGGGGATGCATGACTACATATAAATATTTTCAGAACAAGATGAACTTCGGGAGGAAAGGTATATAATGTTATTATTGATGGTGGTAGTTTTCGAAACATGGTTTCAAATAGATGGTTGAGAAACTAGGTATACGTATTGAGAAGAATCATAACCCTTACTATATCGATGGTTAAATAAGGGTAATGAAGTTACTTTTGATAAGAGATAATTAATATTTTTTTCTATTGGGAAAATTTTAAAGGATGATATTTGGTGTGAAGTTTTTCCTATGGATGCATGGTATATGTTGTTAGGAGAATATGGCAATTAGATAGAAAGTTATTCATGACGGGAATATGTATACTTTTTGGAAGGATGGCACAAAAATAGTTTTACTACATCTTAAGGAAGAGGGAAAGGCTGAAAATATGTATTCCACAAAATAATTTGTGGAGGAAAAGGAATCGGGGTTTTTTTTATGTGATGATTATAAATAAGGATGAACATGTAAGTGCACAAATAATGCAACAAGCAGGCAAATTTAAATTAATAAAATATTTTTTTGATGTTATTCTTTGATCGATACAAGATGGGTTATCACCCAAAAGACATATCAACATCATATTGATTTGATCCCGAGGTCTTCACTCTCCAAATCAAGTGGCTTATTTTTGATCCCGATATTGCATGCAAAGTTTAATAATCAAGAGATAGAAGTCATGAAGAAGGGTATGGTAAGGGATAATATGAGTCTCGTGTGCAACTCCAACTTTATTAACTCCAAAGAAGGATGGAACATGGGGAATGTGCATAGAAAATAGAGAAATCAATAAAATCTCAATTAAGTATAGGTTTCTATACCTCACCTTGATGACATGATGTGTGTACTTGTTGGGTCTATGTATTTCACCAAGATTTATCTTCATGTAGTGGTTACCATCGATTTAGATTAGAGAAGGAGATGAGTGGAAAACTATATTCTAAACAGGGAATGGATTATATGAGTTGCTAGTGATGTCATTTGGGTTATCTAATGCACCTATCACTTTTATGAGGTTGATGAAAATTGTGCTACTGGAGTACAATGGTTAGTTTTGGGAGGTTTATTTTGATGATATCTTGATTTTTAGTAAAACTAAAGAAGAAAATTTGAGGAATCTAAGGGTGATATTTGAAGTGTTAATGAAAGAGAAGCTCTACAAATTTGGATAACTGCACACGCTTTATGCAAGATAGTTTCATATTTTTGGGTTTTATTATATCAAAGAGATGGCACATGATGGACTTAGAAAAGATAAAGAAAATTATTAAATGGCCTACTCCATGAAGTATAATAGAGGTATGAAGCTTTCATGCTATACCAACATTTTACAAAAAAATTATTTAAAAATTAATAATATTGCATAAAGCACAATAATCTAATGCACAAAGGGAAGGGAGCTTTTGTGGAAAAAGGAAACTGAGGATAGCTTTCAGTTTTTGAAGAAGAAGGTGACATAAGAAACTAGTTTGGCACTCCAAAATATTGATTAAGTGTTCGAGGTTGATTGTGATGCCTCACATGTTGGTATTGGTGTTTTCCTAAGTAAAGGAGGGAAGATAATGGCTTTCTTTAGTGAGAAATTAAATGAGGTAAAAACAACTACTCTACTTATGATGAGGAATTTAATGCAATCGGACACACACCGAGGCATTATTTAGTGCCTAAGGAGTTTGTGTTATTTACAAACCACGTAGCCCTTAATTATGTGAATACACCAAAGACGTTGAATAGTAGGCATGCAAAGTGGGTATCATTTATGTAGGATTATATCTTTCCTATAAAGCATAGATCAGGAAAACAAAACAAATTTGTGGATGCATTGAGTAAGCGTGTGATTCTATTTAGAACTATGGAGTATGATATGGTTGGTTTTAAAGAAATAAAGGATTTATATTTTCTAATTTTGATTTTAAAGATATTGTTGAAAGGTTAATTAGACCATTGTAAGGTGATGTGGGATATTTCCAAGATGATTACCTTTTACAGATGGCTATCTATTTAAGGGGTGAAAACACTATATTCATTGGGTCTATGAGAGATAATAGAGTGAAAGATCTGCATAATGGAGGATTGAATGGGAACTTTGGTAAGGATAATATGATAGCATTGGTAGCAGAGAAATACTATTTTTCCAAAGTCAATAGATATTTTATAAGATATGTGGATAGGTGTCGAATTTTCCATGTCTCGAAAGGCCATGCATAGAATACAGGGTTGTATATACCATTGCATGATCCCAAAGCGCCAAGTACATATTTGAGTATGGACTTTTTATGGGATTTCTAAAAATACAATGAGGTAATGAACCAATTTTTGTGGTTGTTTATAGGTTTTCTAAGATGGTTCATTTTATTTCCCGTAAGAAAACAAGTGAAGTGACAGTGAGTACCAAATTTGTTTTTTAGAGAATTTATTTGCTTTCATGGTGTTCCAAAAACACTTACTTTAGATAGGGACACAAGTTTCTTAAGTCATTTGAGGAGGAATTTATGTAGGAGATCGGGAACTAAACTACAGTTCAAGTAGTGCCTATCATCCTTGATCGATGGGAAAACCCAAAACAATTGGACTTAGCATTAACACAAGCTACATTTTCTTATAATAGCTATTTTAATTGATCCATAGGAAAGTCCCCATTTTATATTATGTATGGGAATAATCCATAACGGGTGTTAGATTTAGTGTATCTACTAATGGATGGAAGATTTAGTGATGATGCAAAAGCATTTCTCAAACATATATGAAAATTGTAGGAAGAAGTGTGGAAGAAGTTGCAGAGTCTAGTAATGATCAATATATGGAAATAGAAGATGTGCACATGTATGAGGAGGAAAGTGTTTACAAAGGGTGAGAAGGTTATGGTATAGCTTTGGAAGGAAAGGTTTCTAAAAGGAACCTATAACAAGTTGAAGTACAAAAATATTGATCCTTAAATTTTTTTGAAGAAGATAAATGATATTATTGATGATGTTGAATTGGTGAAAGTTCCAATGAAAAAGAAATAAAAAGTGGATGATATTTTGGACAAAAAAATTGTTACCACGTGACATGGACAATACATCGGATATAAAGATTGGAAAAAGAGGACAACACATGGGTGATAAAGTGGGAGATTAAGAAGCTCGATAAAGATAAATGGAAGAAATTTGTAGAAGACAACTTGTAGGAGCTGCATTTTTTCAAGCAAGGGAGAATGATGCATGATTTTAAGGGGAAGTTTAAAATGTCTTAACTTATGCTCTGGGTGTCCGTTTGAGTCAAAAAAATTTAAACCACATGTTTCGATGAGGCCAAAGCACCACCAATCTTCCCTATCAATTATAACACATTTTAGCACATTTTGGGCCCAAAATCCACCATATTAAGATAAAAATAAGGATCTATGTTGTAATTCAATTTTTTCCAATTTTAGGGAATTATTAAATTTTTGTTTCTTGAATGCGTAGTAGGTTAGAAAGTTGGAAATTCCTTTAATTTAGGAATGTAGAAGAAATGAGGAAATTTTTGTTCCCGTATGAATAAGCATGAGAACTTACGAAGATGAATAGTTCTAGTAAACTACTAAAAATAGTAAATTCCGCCACCTAGAGTAGATTCAAACAAAGTATGTTAGATTTTGCTTGGCATCTTGAGTTTAGATTTGTTTTCTATTTATGGATAATTTTAATTCATAATTCAATAATGAATAAGAATATTTATTTTCTTTGAGTTCAATTATTTCTAATAGTCTATTGAGTTTGTGTTAAAGTTGACTACATTAAAAAGACACTAAACAATTTAAGGTTAAAATACTACTTATAACACCTATATAAACATCAAATTTAAAATCACAAATTAATTAATTATGTTTTCCAATATGAATTTTGAAAACCCATTATTGTAATGCATATTTTGTAAGTATGTGGCCTATTTTTGTATTTCAGACCATAAACTACAGACAACAATTATTGTGGGCCATAAATACTTAGAAATGTCAATTTTTAAATATGTTTTAAAAACAAATATCATACACACCATATGGTTTTTTTGAATAAATACACTTTGTTTGTTTTATATTATTTTAAAGGTATTTAAAATCATTGCCGTTCATAATGATTATATTATTTTGAATAGAATAGCCTCTATATTACTTGTTAATAAATTTTGAAATGAAAACGATGATTAATTTAAATTATAAGCCCTACCTAAAATCAATGGTAATGTGATCAATTGTGGAGCTACATTTTTATCCAATTGGAATGCACATTGGTTAGAAGTAAGTTTATAAGTGATCATAATATCTCGTAAAATGGAAGACAAATATAGGAGTTTATTAATGTCCAACAACAATATACACAAATTTTTAAGGATGTTCTATGAAAGTAGCATATGTGCATTGTTCATTGTTAACTTTCAACCCTTAATCATGAGTTGCTAGTGCTATGGGAGACTCCGAATCCCCATTAAGAGAATTTCATTTTTCTTCCATCATGGAAACCATTTTCCATAAGGTGTTAATTTTGATAGCCATTTAGACATTTTTTTATTTAAGACGTAAAATACTTGTAAGTATTTTATAAAATCGTCACGTGCATCTTGCATATTTAAAATGGTACCACTAATTTTTATATACATTGATATATAAATTATATTAGTCTATATTAAACATAGTAAAATAAATATGGAATAGTCATTTATAAATTTTATAAATAACATTGTTTTGTATTTTTGACCAACAACATTAAAAATTTACCATCACCTAAAAATTGTTTGAGAGGCATAGGTGCCCATCAAATTTAACCCCTTCTTTCCAATCAAAAAATATATGGACCGATCCTTTTAACTCTATCATTACGTGCGTTAACAATGTTATCATATAAAGTGGTTGCATAATAGTTTAACAATGGGATAATTACCAAAGAATGGTATGGGAATAACCTACCATATTAGCAAAGATAGTGACAATGTGGCCACCATATTCACCCCATGATAATGCACGAAAATGCGTGACCACTGATATTTACTACATACATGATGTATGGGTTTATTTTTCCATAAAATCCTTACATAGCTTCAGGGAGATGAGGAGTTATTCCATTTCACTTTTGTTTTCCACCCATTGGTGTTTGTCATTTTCCCAACTTAAATAATGAATTTTTTTTAAGATAATTTTATTTTAGTATTTTAGCCTCTATAAAGTGACTTTAAAATTAATTCCATGAAATGAGTATTATTGGGCAAATATTTGTTCACAATTAGGAGGATTTAGCATGATTTTCAATAGGTTAGGAAGAGAAGTTGATTGATTACTATATACATAAATGTGAGCCCTCTATCAATCATGTCGAGAGCTCTATTCGCAATGGGTGGATGAGGGTCAGTAGTAATAACCACTTGGATTTCATTTACATGGAAATAATCTCAGCCATGTTATGTGGATAGATCTACCAATAAGGGTAGTCATGAAGAAGTTTAAGTCAAGTATTAAAGGTAAAATGTTACATGGGATAAGAGTCATGGATAATGAGGCTAAGGAAGGAGAATAATTGGGTTGAGATTATATTAAAGGGAACATAGGTGAACCATTTTTTCTTCCGACAAGTCACTTATGGACTGCATATTAATTTTTTCACCATTGCCAAATTGTCTATTTAATGCAATATTTGTTAAACATTACATTTGTCTTAAAAGTTAATATTCATCAAATTGAGAAGCCCTATCTTTTATTGGAGTTATAATTTTAATTGATTGATGCAATCATTATATGGGTTGACAAAATCTCTCGGTTTCTTGCTGATAGCTTGGATTTACAATCAGGTTAGACATTTTGAGCCTGTGTTGCCTCCTCTACTAGGCTTGTGCATTCTAAAAATTATTATGTTTTCCATTCTGAAGGTTGGCGAGCTCCTTTGTAGGATCCCACATTTGTTCTAAGGTTGTCCTATTTTCTTATGGGATAGTGTTTCTAGTTCATGTTGTTCTATTATGTAATTCTATATGACCCTCTTTAGATGTGCACCAAATATTCCTATGTGGGCCAAAATGGGTGTTTAGAGCAGGGCATGGGAAATCATTAAAGATTAATGGAAGGTGGATTTTGTAGATGTCAAATTTTGGGGTGGAAAGACCCCGATCCCAATTCATTTTTCCACAACATGACGCTCACACTATATTAATATAAAGAAAACCAAAATTCACAAATATTCCATTTTATCAAAAATCATTGATTGAAAAAACAAACACCACCACTTATATAGACATTAAAAATATATATTCCAACAACGAATCATCCATAAACAAGATTTCATAATATCTTTTTTTTATTTGTAATGTTAATAAGTAACTAAATTCATATTCATTTTTTGAAACTAAACTAATCGACCCATATTCTTACAACCGATCAACATAATTATAATATTTAAGCTGAAACATTTAATATTTATAACCTTATAATAGCTAGAGGATTGAAAGAGGACCTATGAACGTAAAAAAATCCTCTTTTGCCAATTCCTTAAACATTTTCATGTACTTCTCTAATGCATCCCCTTCGCATTTCCATCACACATCTCATGTTCGATTTCTAATTATTTATAATTTAGAATATATATAAGAAACTTTATCTCATTGAGTAAGTATGAATGATCATAGTCCTATTTATTATCTATATTAAATATCTAGAAAGTAATGAACATTAATAAATGCTAACTCGTGGAAAAATGCCCTCGAGGAACATCCGGTATTTGTACGTAAGAATATCATTGTTTATGAAGCTAAGGAGGAAGACATGATTGAAACAATTCCCCGAAACCCTTTGAGAGAGACCACAAATCATTCAAATAAGGAGTCATCCAGGGGTGAATCGCAGAGGACCAAAAACACCGAACCGAAAGCATTTGTAGTGGCTACGTAGAATGTTGCTCCTCGATCTCCTTGTTCAAACAATAAATATAACTTGATCACAGATATTGAAGTTTTTATTCCTTCACAAAAATCCTCCAATGATTGGATTACAATTCATAACAATAAGAAAATTGTTCGCACGTAAACCGTATGGTAAGTTACTATATTATTTTTGTTTGTTTTTACTTTTCGTAGAATATTTTTCTAATTTTGGGCTTTATTAAAAACTTATGATTTTTATCACTTCTTTATTTTAGAACTATTGTAACATCTAGCTTTTGAGACTCCCTATACAAGGTTATAGTCCCTTTCAAAAATGTATTTTCTAATAATAAAAAAATCGTTTAATAAAACTTCTTGTTATTATTAGATTATATTTAATTTTTTATGAAAATATTGTATTATTAAAATATATAATAGGTTACAATGGTATTAAAAAAGGTGATTAGTTGAGATACTTGCCCATGGAAGAAACATAAAAGAATTGCTTAAAAAATAGCCAAACAATCGCAAAATAGTAAACAAAAGCAACAAAACAAACTCAATGTCTTATTCAAGATAAAAGGTTGCACTTAAAACTACAATCCTCCATACCCAAAATTAATGACATTAATGACTTCAAACAATTTTATGATAGAAGGCTCAACCAATTTTTTTTTTTTACTTCTATTCAAACTAAGGATAACGTTCATTCCTTATCCTATTATGATGAATCTATTTCATGAAATTCATTTGTTCCCCTAATGTTATTTACATTGAATTTTTCTCATTATACACTATGACATCCTTGAATATCTCCTATGGCATGCGTCCTCGTAAACACATGCAATTCTTAATATTGTATTCTTCTTTCATTTTCTTTAACAATACAACTTTTTCCATTAGATTGTCCTCATCTTCAAACGCTTTTATGTTTAGAGGAGAAATGACTTTCCTTTTAAACTACCCTCTAAACAAAGGGGAACGAATCTTGTAGATGACAAGTTTACTTGAAAATCCCATTAACTTGTAAATTTTAACTGAATATAAAGTATATTATATATTAAAATTATTTTATAAATAACAAATTGACATTACAAAAATATTAAGCATAACATACAACCAAAAACTTTTTGATTTATAGTTTTATAATAATTTTGAAGAGATGTACATGCACTTGGAATTCCTTTGCATTTTACAAAAAGGTTTCTTCTACTGGAAGAAAAATTGAATAGGTATGAAGTATATGAGATGAGACGTACATGCACTTGGAATTCCTTTACATTTTACTTAAAAGGTTGCTTCTACAAAGAAAATTTGAATATGTATGAAGTGTATGGGATGGCCAAAAATATTTTGGTTTAATTTTTTATGACTATCTTTATTTCTCACAAAATTAAACAGTTTCAACTTATTCCTTGTCGTTAAAATAATTACGTTTATGGACATCTTTCATGTATCTCAGTGTCATGCATCCGGTTTTTTCCCAATCATACTAAAAATATATTTAAATGACCATAACCATATGGCTACTATTATGGGTGACTACAAATGAACCACTATATTTCTATCACTTTTATGGGCTCACCCATGGTTTCTCTCTTCTTTGTCAACTTTCCCACTCATCAGTATGTTACATATGTGCCCATAAAATATTAATCAATTGAAGAATTATATAAATAGATAAGTCCAATGGTGATTTTTTATAAAATAATAAAGCCACATAAGAAGATATTCAAAGAAGTTAAAAAAATCAAGAAATTCATTTATTATCAAGAGCATCTTCACACCAAAATACAATTTAATTTTTTTAAAAGATCATCTAGTATTTACTTGTGTCATTCATTAGAAAATTGAAAAAATAAAGGGTGTGACACTTCAGCATTAGATTATAATGTCTATTAAATTATATTATACATCATTTTTGTTTTCTAATTCTTTCAAAGGACATGTGGGCCTATAATAGAGGATCGATAACACATTCCTACCTTATATATGAGGATATACATTTCTTCATTCAAAATGAGGAAATACATTCCATCATTATAGAGGAATGTTTCTAGATTTCTCACCTACCAAAATGATGAAGATATGGGATTCCTTTTTCTCCAAAAGCTAAAGTACATGGAGGTATGGGATTTTCAAGTGGCAACCATTATTGTCAGTAGGTGGTTTTAATGCGTTTTTGGGTGGTTAAAGAAAGATTTAAAATTCCTTCTCTCTCCCTTCTCTCATTCTTCCTATATGTTATAAGGAGGGGCTCATTTAAAAGGGTCGATATCTTGTATATGCCCCTCCATTCTTCTTCTTCTGTCTCGTAAGAGATTTTTCCGAGATTCCAAACCTCCCTACTAGACATCAGCAATGCAAAATTTATGCCTTTGGCCCTAAATGTGATATATTCTATCAACTTTGAGCAATAAAATCATATCTATAGATGTTTCAAACCCTCTTCTATGATCTATTTTCATCTTATATGTTCTATTTGCATCTCTTTAATCTTTCATCGCATGCAAGGTTATTGTGTATTCTTGTATTTTCATGCAAGATTATTGTTGTGATATGTTTTATTATGTAGGTTGTTCACCACTCCTTGGTGCATAACCTTCCCTTAGAGTAGGTTTTAATTTTCATGCATTTTCTCTAACCTTTTCTCCTTAGAAAGCATTAGATTAGTGATATATCCGCAACTCTCTGCACTTTGGAGTAATCGCACTAGGATAGGATATGAAGCCCACCTTCTTTGAAGGCTTATCCGGATTGCAAATTCCCACACTTTAGGATAACTCAATGTTTGATGAATCACATTGACACCTAAACCATTCACTTGAGATTAATCAAGGGTGTTGTGATTTTTCCATATCACTAGTATAACTATATTTTTAATAAAATATATTATAAATTTAGCAAAGTTTCAAAGATTACTAGAGTTGTTTAAATTCATGTGAGTCATACAATTGAATTGTCATGATTACAAATAAATTTACAGGCCACTTAATTAATTTTGATTGAAAATTAACTCTCTAATAATAAGGAATTGAAGTACAAATCATTTAACATAAAAAAATGTACCATGATTTTACACCCTAGAATTTACATGTAAAATTAAAGTCTCATGAATTAAAGTTGGAATTTTGGCTAAAAGTTCCTTTAAAACTAAGAAAATTAATAAATATTTCTCAATTAAAAAAGAAGTAAACAAAGAACGTTAAAGATAAGATATTAAGTTATAGTAGAAATCATGGACCTTAGTATTGGAGGTTGTGGAAAGCTATCTTGTTTCTCATCCCACACACAAAATCTAAGTGATTCTAGATCTAAGGCCCCTTCCAATCCATCTTTATTTCTATCTTTATTATCCTACCTAGGAGAGATACCTAGAGCAATGTGATGGAATTTTTGGAAAGGAGAGCACCCCAAGTAGTACTTCTTATATTATAATTTCCACCACCATCACCACTAGAGGGAGGATTATCCCATCAACATCCATGAGCACAAATAGAGTAACCATCACACACACTTCCACATCAAAAAAATTTCAAAGATCCTCCTTCCACCTCCACCTCAAAAGAGGGAGTATGAATGGGAGTGAGGGATAAAGCTTCAATATCAATTGCATGAGTGGCAATGGGGAAGAAAATAGGCATAACACTAAGGGGAGGAGTATTGAAAATAATGGTGTAGTGATTATCTTTACCATCACTAGAAATTTTACCATAGGCCTTATTCAACAATCATCTTACATTATATACCTATTATCACCTACTATTTCTTATACTATTATCATGAAATTATTTATGCTATCAACACATATATTCTAGTTTATAAAATCAATATCTATAGTTACATAACCACCATCAGAATAACATATCTTAAATCACATAAGATAATCAAAAATCATATAACAACACTAGTACACATCATAATATCATAAATTATCTCATCATATATGTAAATATCTCAAACATTTCATAATACAAAATCAAGGGAAAATACCACTACAAATAATATCTTACATCCTCCTCAAGTAGGCTACTATCAAAGATCCTTAAATAGAATCGTCACCATTAGATCTCTACCTTTTTCTTAGGACCAATGCTCCTATAACCAAATCATTTGTGATGATACATCAGCCATCATCTACATATCATCCCGATGTGAATCCAACCGCAAGAGGTCAAATACCTCCAAAAACACAAATAAACAGCTTTTACAAATAAAACCAAGAGTTTAAAAATATCTTACTTCTCATTCTAGAATTCACACTGATCTATTACATCATTACAATCCTCCTTTTATTTCAAGACTACTCTAAAACCCTAAAATGCCAACAAACCCTAAAATGCAAAAAAACCCTAAAATACAAAACCACTCGGATTGACCCCAAAATTTTCATACCAAATATGCATTCATAAATTAGGGTTCATGAAAAATTTGGACTTATTCGACAAGCAAAACAAAAGTTATTAAAGTTCTAAGACCTAGTCAAAAGTGGAAAAAACATTTGGAGTCAATTTTAGGCCACTAGATGAAGGAATATGAGCCTGAAAATGTGCCAAAATGGGCAAAAATTGTAGGAAAATTTGACCCCAACATAAGACTAATGTATATCTATCACCCCGTAAAATTTCAGGATGATCCAATGGTCGGATCAAAAGTTATGATCTCTGCAAGTTATGCTCCCGCATTATTCTCCCCTCGGTCGAAAAGAATTCAACTCCTACCAATTCTATTGACGTAACTCATCTAACATTGCATCACAATTTTCCCGAACTCCCACTCGGAATCCAAGTATTTTCTTCTTGCTTGCAAACCTTCCCACCGTACTCAAATATCTCATTGTAGCTCCCATGTCTAGTAGTGATTGTCTTTTGACCCAAAGACACGCATTACCCTCTCCTTTTCTTCTTCGGCATCTATTGCTTCTAGTTTATTTCTTCCTCCTTTGCAAAATTTTCATCATGACCTAAAACTTATATAAGTCAAAAACATTAAAAACCGGTGAGATAGCAAAGTTTTCAGGAGCTCCACCTTATAGGCGTTATCACTCATTTTCTTCTGATCCTACATGGCCCAACCTTCTTATACTTGAGTTTATTATATGTCCCCTTTGGAAACCTCTCTTTTCTAAGATGAACCATCACCATATCTTCTTCAAAAAAAAATGTACTCTCCTACCGCATTTGTAGTTGTTTTATATTGTGTGTTACTCACTTTCAGCCTTTCCCTCACTTCATCTTGCAATCGTAGAATGTGTTCTACAAATGCTTCTACATCATCACTAGTTTCATCTTCACCAGGTAGAACAATTAGATCTAGGACCCCCTTGGGATTCCTACCATATATAATCTAGAAAGGAGACCTCCCTATTGACCTATTTACCGAGCTATTATAGGCAAACTCATCTTGAGGTAAAGCTAAGTCCCATTGTTTTGGATTTTCTCCAACTATACAATGTAGGAGATTCCCAAGATTCATTTCACCGCTTGCCTACCCATCGACCCTGGGGGTGATATGCACTACTGAACTATATTTGTGTCCCCAATTTCTTCTACGAGTCCTCGAAAAGTGACTCAAATTTTTTTGTCCCTATCTGAAGTGATCATTCTTGGAATTCCATGCAATCTAACCACTTCTGAAAAAAACAAATCTGAAATTCTGGAATCATCATTAGTTTTTTAACAAGAAATGAAATGTGCCATCTTAGAGAATCTATCAACCGCAACAAAGATAGAATCATTCCCTCACTGTGTGTTAGGAAGCCCTAACACAAAATCCATACTCAAATCAACCCATGGCCCTGTAGGGATAGGCAATGGCATATGCAACCCAGTGTTCTGTGCATGGCCCTTAGCCATTTGACACACTCTACATCTTGCTACAACCCTACTTATGTCCCTCTTTACCTTTGGCCATTAATACTTTTCTACAACAAGAGAAATTGTCTTACTTATAGCAAAGTATCTAGCCAACCTCCCACTATGCAATTCTCTTATAATATTTTCTCTCATTGAACCAGCAGGGCTGCACAATTGTTTCCCCAAAAACAAATAACCATCTTGTATCAAATAATCAAAATAATCACTACCTACTATAGGCTCCTTAAGTTTTTTTGACAACATCACAAAAACTGGATCACCTTCATACAATTCCTTAACTTCCTTAAACCCTAGTACTTTAGTTTCCATTGTTGTTAAAAGGGCTACACGCCTACTCAAGGCATCAACAACTTGATTCTTGCTACTGACTTATGCTTTAAAACAAAAGTATATTCTTGCAAAAATGAAACCCATTTTACATGCCTACTATTTAGTTTCTTTTGTGTGTTTACATACCTCAAGGCTTGATGGTCGCTGAAGAGTACCAATTCCTTTCTACCAAGTAATGTCTCCAGCTTCCTTAATGCCTGAACAATAGCATAAAATTACACATCATAAGTACAATATTTCCTCCTGACTTCATTTAGCTTTTCACTGAATAATTCCACAGGTCATCCTTCTTGACTCAATACAGCTCCAATCCCAACATGTGAGGCATCACAATCAACCTCAAAGACCTTGATAAAATATGGCAATACCAAAACAGGTGCTTCTGACACTTTCTTCTTCAACAATTCAAAACTATCCGCTTTGACTTGGTCCATACAAGCTCCCTCCCTTTTGTACATTTTGTTATGGGTGTAGAAATGCTATTGAAATTCTTGATGAACTTCCTATAAAAAGTTACCAATCCATGAAAACTATGAACCTCTCATTCACATTCCGTGAATAGGCCATTCTAGAATTGCCTTTACTTTCCTCCTCCATCCTTACTCCATCCTCGATATGACAAATCCCAAAAAACAAGACTCTTCTCGAAGGAATCTACACTTCTTTAAGTTTCCATATAGACTCTCTTTATGTAACAATTCTAGCACCAATTTCAGATGTAACAAGTGTTCTTCCACCGTCTTACCTAATATCAAAATATCATCAAAATAGACAACAACAAACTTACCATTGTATTCTCTGAGTACTGCTCATCAGCCTCATGAATGTACTGGGTACATTAGATAGCCCAAATGGCATCACCATCCACTCGTATAATCCACCTTTTGGTTTGAAAGAAATTTTCCATTTGTCCCCTTCATGGATTCAAATGCAGTAACCATTCAAGAGGTCAATCTTGCTAAAATATCGTGCTCCCGATAGAAAATCCATCATATTATCCAATCACATAATTGGGAACCAATACTTAATTGTGATATTTTTATGGCTCTATTGTCTACACACATTCTCCAGTCTCCATCTTTTTGGGAGTCAATAGTGCTGGAGTTGCACATGGACTCATGCTTTCTCTCACTAACCCTTTCTGTATTAGATCTGTCACTTGTCTTCACTCTATGTTGGACTCATCCGATAGGCTACCTAGTTTGGAAGGGCCGATCCTAGGATCAAATCAATATGGTGTTGAATATCTCACTTTGGAGGTAACCCATCTGGTATGACATCTTTGTATTCTTTTAGTATCTTTTCTGCCACAATGTATACTAAATTCTTCTTTCTCTAACTTCTTTGACATTAGTGCATAATAACATCCAAATTTTCTTCCATTTCTCCAACAAACTCTTTTCTAGCCAATAAGCCCTCACTCTTCTCTTCTTCCTCAAGGGTAACAAGACCACCTTTACACCATCCTTTCAAAAGGTATATGTATTTTCCTCCATCATGTGTAACCTTTCTATCATATTGCCAAGGCCTACCTAGTAATATATGACATGCATCCATTGGGATAACATCACACCACACCTCATCCTTGTAGGTATTCCCAATTGAAAACTTTATAAGGCATCTTTTATCTATGGCTACTTCATTTCCTTTTCTTGAACCATGATATACGATAGGATATGGGTGCTTCTCACATTTCAGAATGAGTTTATCAACCATTACAGTTGAAACCATATTTTCACAACTACCACCATCAATAATAATTTTACATACCTTTCCTCCAAAGGTGCATCTTGTTTGAAATATATTTGTTTGAAGCCATGAATCAGCTCCAACAACATCATGTTCTTTATCCTTCCTTGGAATAATCATCATCCTCCTTATCATGAGGGTTTCACCCAAGTCTACAAAGAACCTCCATTTCTTCTTCCTCTTCAGCCTCAACCAGATTTACTCATGGTTTTTCTCCTTGCCATATATCTTGTGTAGGATAGTGCGGACACTCAAAAGCTCTGTGCCCCTCTTCACCACATCTGTAACATGTATATTTCCTTTGGGGGCTATTCCAGCCCCTTCCTCCATTATAACCTCTTCCCCTCTGAAACCCCTACCTCTTTGGTAGTTACCATGGCTTTGACCAGAATCTTCATGCCCTTCTGTATTAGAGGATTCACCTTTTGTAGATTCAAATCTACCCCGCCCTCATTAGAGATGATGATGGCCCTCTCTTCACACCTCTTCTAAAATTATTCCTCTTGTTCTTTTCCCACGCCTTTAATGCGAGTTGATAAGCATCATCTAGGCTATGGATCCAGAGCATACTCAGCTCATCTTGTATGGTGTAACTTAACCCATTTATATACCATGTAGCCTTTTGTTCTTCAAACTCTCCCTATTCCACCCTAATTGACAACTTGTAAAATTCATTAGTATACTCCTCAATGTTGAGATCCTTCTGTCTTAGGTTTTGGAACCTTTGAAAGAGTGTCTGAGCATAATCTACAAGAAGAAAATTTTCTTTGAGCTTCTTTACCATTTTATTCCAGTTTTGGATCTTGCCCTTTCCATTCCTTTGTCTTTCATTTTGTAGGTGATCCCACCAGATCAATGCATGTTTGGCCAACTTAGTGCATGCAAAATTAACCTTCTTCTCCTCTGAAAGGGTTTTCCACTCAAATAATTTTTCCATGCGATTTAACCAGTCAATCAACTCCTCTGGTCATAACCCTCCACCATAATCAGGAACATTAATCTTGATGTCATCATTCTTTCCCTCTAAAGCCTGGATCAATCTCTCCTCAAATGGTCTCTCATTCAAGGTTTCTTCATCTCTCTCATTTTATTCTTCATCTCCTCCTTCATTCATTAATGGAGGTACTTCTTCAATATCACTATCTAGGTCTGCATCCCCATTTGCATGTCTCCTTCTAAGGCGGGTAACTTCTCCCATGAGCTCAGAAACTTGTCTCTATAGCTCCTACATATGCCTATTCATCTGGGCATAACCTCCCCTCCCACGTCTAGCCATGGTTATATAAAATAGAGGTAAAAACTACACATAAAAATGTAATATGTTACCTTAACTATTTCTGCAAGATCAAAATCCTACTCTGATACCAATTGATGTGAATCCAATTACAAGAGGTTGAAATACCTCCAAAAACACACATAAACAACTTTGTAAATAAAACCAAGAGTTTCAAAATAGCTTACTTCTCATTCTGGAATTCACATTGATCTATTACATCATTACAATCCTCCTTTTATTTCAAGACTACTCTAAAACCCTAAAATGCCAACAAACCCTAAAATGCCAAAAAACCCTAAAATGCAAAACAACTCGGATTGACCCCAAAATTTTCATGCCAAATATGAATTCATAAATTAGGGCTCACACAAAATTTGGACTTATTCTAACAAGCACAACAAAAGTTATTAAAGTTATAAGACCTAGTCAAAAGTGAAAAAAACATTCAGAGCCAATTTTAGGCCACTAGATGAAGGAATCCAGGCCCAAAAATGTGTGAAAATAGGCACAACCTTGCGAGGAAAAGTCAACCCTAGCATAGTACTAATGTATACCTACCACCCTGTAAGTTTCAGGATGATCCAACGGTCGGATCAAAAGTTATGGTCTTTCCAAGTTATGCTCCCGCATCACATCCTCGAACTCCATGTATCTCTCAAACATGCTATGTGCTACTCCATCTCCTCCAACTTCCTCACTATCCCGTAATAGATCCATCCTAGCCTAAAGGTAAGTGCATGGAAATTTCAGGCCCAAAGGGGGTCTTAAGTGGACACTTTTCTCTAAAATTAAAAAAATCAAATTGTATATGTTATTTGAGATATTAAAAATCAAAATTTAAAGATGTTATTATTAGTTTGTGGAGCCTATTTTCATGTGGGAAAGTGTTAAAGACTGTATACTAAGAGTATTGTAAATGTTCTCGATATACCGGGAAACGTGCTTTTCTCATATGGGCAGGATTTTGACCCATAGGTTTATGGGATGGTTTTGGCCCATGGTTTTGATACCCATGGTTCTATAAAACTGCTTAAGCAGTTTTCTATTTATATGGTTTTGTGCATATGGTAGGTATAATGTAACATTACATATGTGTTTTGAATTCGAGTTTAAATTCTATAGAGTTTGTTAAGGATACTTCCAAACAGATCTAGGTATTGTATTGAGAGAGTCGTGGCTTGTAATAAAATTTGAGCAAGTGATTCTTAGTGGACGTAGCCCAAATTAGGTGAACCACACTAAATATTGTCACTTTTGTTGTGTTATTTTATTCTCGCACTTTTATTTAAGATCTATAGCATTTTTCTCGCATATTATTTTCTCTTACCGCTTGCAATTCTCGTGAGGGATTATTCTGCATATTTTATCCCTTATTTCCTAACAGCTTATAAGAACATGAATTGTAGAATTTCGAGTCTAGTTTATAAACTACTAATTTTTTTAAATGGTTAAGTGTAAGTGGGTTAAATATATAAAATTTCAATAGGTGATCCAATTTTTATAAAATAACATAGTAGAAAATCACCATTGTGCTCCCCCTCCCCCATTTTTAAGCACTATTTAGTATTTTTGAAAACCCTTTAGTAGAAAGATAGATAGGAGTTTCTTGTTTGGGATAGAATTTTTATAAAAAACTTTATTGAGTATTTAATTTTTTTGTGATTTATCAAATGTTATTCTCGATGAGCTACCAAATGGGTTACAACCAAAAGCAGCTTATCAAACACCAAACTTATTCCGATCCCGGGTATTCACTCCCAAATCAAGTGGCTTATAGAATGAGCCCGACATTGTATGCAGAGTTGAATACGCTAGTAACGAAGCTCGTGAGAAAGGGTGTGGTAAGGGAGAGAATGATTCCATTTGCAACTATAAATTTTTTAACTCCAAAGATGGATACAACATGTATAATGTACATGGATAACAAAGCAATCCAAAAATCAAAATCACATATAGGATTCATATACCTCACCTTGATGATATGATGGATGTGCTTTTGTGTCTAGGTATTTCACCAAGATACATCTTCATAGTGGTTACAATAATATTAGTATCGAGAAGGAGATCAGTGGAAAACCACATTCAAGACACGAAATGCATTATATGAGTGGCTAGTGATGTCATTTGGGTTATCTAACACTCCTAGCACTTTTATGAGGCTTATGAACACTATGCTATGGGATTACAATGGTAAGTTTGTTGTGGTTTATTTTGATAGTATTTTTATTTTTGTAAAACTAAAGAAGAACATTTAAGGCATCCGAGGGTGATATTGGAAGTGTTAAGGAAAGAGAATATCTATGCAAATTTGGACAAGTGCATGTTTATGCATGAGAGTTTGATATTTTTGGTTTTATTGTTTTAGAAAATTAGTTACAAATGGACTCAGAAAGATAAAGGTAATTATTGAATGGCCTATTCCATGGAGTATATTAGAGGTACAAATCTTTCAAGGTTTAGAAACACTTTACATAAGGCTTATTAAAAAAATTAGTAGTATTGTAGCACCTATAATGATTCCATGAAAGGAAGCAAGTTTGTATGGACAAAGGCAGTGAGGATAGCTTTCAAATTATGAAAGAATAGGTGACGAAACACCTATTTTGGCACTCTCATATTTTCATAAAGTTTTCAAGGTTGATTTTGATGTGTCACATGTGGGTATTTGTGCTCTTATAAGTCAAGGAGGAGGCCAATAGCTTTTTTTAGTGAGAATTTTAATGAGGTAAGAAAGGAATACTCTCCTTATGATGTGGAATTATATGCATTTGTATATGAAATGAGTCATTGGAGGCATTACTTAGTTCCTAAGGAGTTTGTATTATTTACAAACCACGAGAGCCTTGAATTATGTGAATACACAAAAGAAGTTGAATAAGAGGAATGCAAAGTGGGTATCATTTTTTTCAAGTTATACCTTTTCTCTAAAGAATAAATATGGAAAATAGAACCAAGTTGTGGATGAATTGAGTAGGCATGTGACTCTATTTACAACTATGGAGAATGAGGTGGTTGGTTTTGAAGAAATAAACGATTTACATTTTTCCATTCTACTTTTAAAGATATTGTTGAAAGGTTCAGTAGACAATTTTCAGGTGATGGAGTACATTTCTAGGATGAGTACATTTTTCAGGATGTCTATCTATTTAAGGGATGAAAACTATGTATTCCAGTTGGGTCTATGAGAGATAATATAGTGAAAGAGTTGTATAGTGGAGGATTGGTTGCACACTTTCGTAAGGATAAGATGATAGCGTTGGTAGTAAGGAAATACTATTTTCCAAAGCTGAAAAGAGATGTGGTAAGACATTTGGAGAGGTGTATAATTTTCCAAGTCTCAAAGGTCATGCACAAAATAGAGGATTGTATATTCCATTACCTCACCAAAGGGACGTGGAAAGATTTGAGTATGTATTTTTATTTAGGATTACCAATAACACAATTAGGTAATGAAAATATTTTTGGTTGTTGATAGGTTTTCTAATATGGTTTTGTTGGTGCTCAAAATAGTCTCACCCCAATTTTCCTTTGAAAATATATCGATTTACGGCTTTGTCACTTTATTTTTCCCCATGTTGTGCCTGGTTAATCTTTGTTGCCATTTTTAATTTGTTCCTAGGTCATAGATCACTTATGGGTCCATGGTTTTCTCCTTGTTTCTTTGTTCCTCTGGAAAAGGTCTGTAATTTGGGTCTCCCATATTTTTCATTCTCCACAGTCAAGATTTGTCTTCCTTGTCATTTCTGCCCTAAATACTTGAAGAAAAATGAATGGATGTATCTCTGAGAAACATATTTGAGCCTTGTAACATTTCTAAATTCTCTGTCCTTGGAGAAATTTTCATTTTCAGGCTCAAATGATTATTTTTCTGTATTTTATGGTTTGATGGTGTTTCTCTCAATAAATTTACATCCTTGCATCGACAGGGGATGTGGCTTCTTTTGGTTGGTCAGGGACCCTAGTGGGTGAATGCTTTAACTTGTCACTTTTTATTTTTTTGGCAAAAGGTGAAATTGGTCCCATGGCTCCGCTCAATTTTGATTGGTTCTTTCATGCTTATGTGGCTTGTTCTAATTTGATGAGGTGCGATGGGTCTATTTTTGAAATTTTTCCTTTTTGGCTACTTCAAAAAGGTTTAAACCTTCCCCGCGGCCTCGCTGTGCTCTCGATTGGAGAAAATTTAAGAGGTAGGGAAAAAGTCCCACTTTGACCCTACAGGAGGACACATGGCAAGGCTAATGGTAGAGATGTGAGCCTTTGAGGAAACTTGGATTTTTCGCTCTAGTCCCCAAATCGATTAAAATCTCATAATGATCCACAAGCTCAATGAAGGACAAAGTCAAAGTTTGTTTCAATTCAAAGGGTGGGGGAGGTAGACCATCGAGGCAATTTGGAGTTTTTTCCTTGATATGCAAATGAATAAGAACATCAAAATGGACCATAGGTTCGATAAAGGGAAAAGTCAAAGCTTGCTCTATTCAAAGGTGGAGGTGCGGACCCGTAGAGGAAAGTTGGAAAATTTTCCTTTTGAGAGAAAAGAGTTAAAAGTAAAAAAGGAAGCGCAGTTCTACTAGGACCCACATTGGGACACGTGTTAGAAGCATTTCTCAAGGGCGGAGCTACGGGGAAAACTTGGAAAATTTTCCTTTTTCCAAAAAAGAGGTAAGATGGTAGAATTTGGCCGCGGTTCTTTTGGGACCCACCTCAGGACACGTGTCAGGCTCATTTCTCGAGGGCGGAGGTGTGGAACAAAATATGAAATTTTTCCATTTTTCCAAAAGTTGTAAAAGGTCAGAGGAAACCCCTGAGTCTATTTTTTAAATTTGAATCTTCCACGTGGACACCCAAATTCAAAGTAAAGATCAATGGCAGTTGAGAGTTGAGAATCTAATTTTTCCCCATTTTACTAAAACACGCTTAGAAGTGCAAGTCTTCATGATTTCTTGGTATTTCCTACATGCCAAGCAAAGAGGGGAGTTAATGTTGATATCTAAGTTTGGTGGGGAGATCTGGAAGATGTCTTTTGCCATTAAAATGGTCTAACTATCGAGCCTGATTGGATTTTCTATTTTTATTCTCCTAAGCACACAAGGAGCCAGATTTGACAGATTTGGGGTGGAAGTGGTTGGAAAATTGAAGAAAGAGTAATCTATTAGAGGAAGGAGTTGAATGTGGGAGATATTTGAAGAGATCTTCCCCCTCGAGCACTGACAATGTTTTGTAGATCTAATCACATAAATTGTGATTGTGATCATGGTGAGCATTGGTGCACTCAATGTCTAGATTTTTGGGGAAAGGGCTTTGTTGTAAATGTTAGAAATGGCACAAATTTTTTGTGCAAAGGGTTAGAGGTTGGATTGTTAGAGGTCAAAGAAAATTCCCAAGAGGAAAATTTGACAAACCTATCTTTTGAGAATTTTTCCCGAGAAACCTATTATCTTTTTTTGTATTAAGCTTTATCATGTCAAGGTGGTTACAAGTGTACAACCATTGAAAAACTATGAGACTCTTTTAGAAAGTTTTTACATTTGATAGATTTAATCAAATATGAGCTATTCTATGTTGTCTTGAGCAAAATGTGCTTGTTCTATCTCTCGAATGTATACGAAAAGCTTTTCTTGTTTCTTTGCAATCTTGTATTAAAATATGGTCCAATCACACAAGTCTCAATCTTATGATATTTTAGTGGCATCTATAATTCATTTCTTGGAAGATCCTTCATCTAGGATTGGAATAAAAATTTAAAATCACTTTTCTTTCATTTTTTTATAGAGATTGTCAGTAAGCCTTTAGGTGTACCGTAGGTGAGATTTGGCTTAGATTTTGATGCTTTGTTGTATTTTCTACCTCGATCCTTCATGATTGAATATAAAATATTGTGAGAAAGAGTGCTTAATTGGGCCTCCATTGAAGCACATATTCTAGTTAAAGAAACATTTTAATTATTCTGTGGCATTCTGTTGGTTTAACCTTCCATTTTGTAAAGATTCCTCAAGGATCTGGTGAATCAAGTTCACCCTACCCCACCTCCCACCAAAAATTTCATTCAACAACAACCAATCCTACTTGTGCTACCCATGTTTGTCCTGTATGCATACAAATGCATAATATTTGTTACCAAAACATGTAGCAACAATTAGGGTCTCAAATGTCTTTAGTAACCTTTGCCTTGTTGTGAAAATATCTCCATGATTTGGAAGTGACAACTCGTGAGATTCGATTTGGTGTGTTGATCATATTTTCCCAAGGTCTTCTCTATAAAATTTATGCAAAAGAAGGATTTATCATTGTTCTTCAATAAATAGAGGTTACAAAATAGGTTCTCTTACCTTGGTTGAAAGGAACAACCTAAAATAGTGAGGATAGATCAAATCCTCTTGAGGGTGTTATCCATTTCTCCACATTTGAGTGACAAAGGGCCAATTAGATCTCATCCTTAGCTATAAAACGACTCATCATGATCTAATTTGTCTCTAAGTTTCCTATCAAACTAGTGATGTTGCTTAGAATTTGAGGGAGAATCAATTTGGATACCAACAAGTTCATTTTATTTCTGAAAGAAATATAGTGATGCGATAGGAGTAGCAATTTTTTTCAATGGATTTGTTCGTATACATGGAATTCCAAAACAATTAGTTCAGATAGGGGTACAAGGTTCTTAAGTCATTACTAGAGGAATTTCTAGAAGAAGTTGGGAACTAAATTACGCTTCAAGCACTACTTGTCATCCTCGGATCGATGGTAAAACAAGGGTGGTAAATAGGAGTTTGGGAAACCTATTAAGGTGCATAGTTAGGGAAAAGCCAAAAAAATGGGACTTAGCATTACCACAAGATGATTTTTCTTATAATAGCTCCATAAATATATCCACAAGAAATTCCCCATTTTATATTTTGTATGGGAGTAATCCACAAGGGCTATTCAATTTGGTATAACTACCAATGGATGGCAGAGTTAGTGATGATGCGTAAATCATTTGTCAAACATATACAAAAATTGTAGGAAGAAGTGTGGAAGAAGTTGCAGACTAGTAATGATCAATATAAGGAAATAGAAGATGTGCATAGAAGAAGAAAAGTGTTTACAATGGGTGATTTGGTTATGGTATACCTTAGAAATTAAATGTTTCCAAAAGGAATCAATAACAAGTTGAAGTAAAAATACTCGTCCTTATAAAATCGTGAAGAACATAAATTATAACGCTTATGAGGTAGAATTGCCAAGAAATTTTGATACCTCTCTAGTGTTTAATGTTTCAGAAATTATATTATTTTCATGGGGATATTGAAGAAGGGTATTTTATTGAAGAAGTAGTATATTGAGGCGTAAGGTTCCATCTGAAAAGAAAGAAGACGTGGATCAGATTTTGGACAAAAAAAAGTGACCATGCGACATGGACAATACAAATGTATATTTCGTACATTGGAAAGGATTGGGACAAGAGGACAACACAAGGGTCATTTTGGGATCCAAATTGATTCTCCCTCGTGTGAGAGCATCACAGGTTTGGCAGAAGCTTAGAGACAAGCGAGAGCATGTAGTCTGTCATTTTGTAGAGTCCTAGGATGAAATGGAGCTTGCTCTTTATTGCTCGATGTGGAGAAATGGGTAGCACCCTCAAGAGGATTTGACCTATCCTCACCACTTTATGGTTATGCCTTTCAACTAGGGTGAGAGGAACCTTTTTGTAGCCTACTATTTATGGAGGAGATGGAGATATCCTTGTGAAATTATTAAGAAGACCTTGAAGAAAGTATGATCAATGCAACAAAACCTAACTCTCATGAGTTGTCACTCTAGATAATTTGCATATATTTTCTAAGAAAGGTTCAAGCCACTAAAGACAATGAAAACCTGATTGTTTCGCATGGTTTCGTAGTGAAAATTATGCATTTGTTTACACACATGACAAATAGGGGTAACATGGTTATGATTGGTTATTTTTAAGTGAATTTTTTGTGGGAGGTGAAGTAAGATAAAGTTGATTATACCAGATATTTGGAGGGACTTTACAATAATGAGAAACTTCACAATAGAAAGATTCAAATGCAGTCAAGACATTCCTTCAACTGTGAGGTGTGCTTCAATGTAGGCCCAAATCAGCACATTTTCACATAATCCTTAAGACTCCAATACGAAGGCTCAAATTAGAAGACTCAATTAAACACTATATTTTTGATAAACCATGCCTAAGGTACACCCAAAGAATTACGGACAATATTCATCAATAGATGATAGTCAATTGACTTTAAATTTGTTTATCTCATCCAAGATGAAGGATCTTCTTGAAATGAGATTGCAAATACCATTAAACTGTCACAGGGATGAGATCCTGTGTGATTTCACAAAAAATTCAGTATAAGATTACAATAGGAACGAATAAAACTATTTGCAGACATTCTGAAACAAAGCAGACACTAATTGCTCAGAGTCAACATAGAATAACTCAAATTTGATTAAACTTATCAGTAGGGGAAAGTTTCTAGAATAGTCTCAGAGCTTGTCAATGGTTGTACACTCACAACCACCTTGACACGATCAAGTTTAACACAAAAGAGACATACAGGTTTCTCAAATAGTCCCTTAAAAAGATGGGCTCTATCAATATTTTTAGAAAATCAGTTCTAACCTCTAACACTCCAACATTCCAACCTCCAACCCTTTTCACGAAAAATCATGCCTATTTATAACATTTTACAACAGGCCTTTTCCCCAAAAAATCCAAACATTGAATGCACCAGTGCTCGCCATGATTCTGATCATGATTCCCATAATCAAATCTATAAAAAGTTGTCAGGTGCTCAAGGGGTGGATCTCTTTGAATATATCCCACATTCAACTCCTTCCTGGTAGATCACTTTTCCCTCTACTCACCAACCACTTCCACCCCTAATCAATCAAATCTAGTTCTTTGCATGCTCGGGAAGGAAAAACGGAAGACCGGATTGAGCCCAGAGGTCAGATCTCATCTTAATGGAAAAAGACGTCCCCAAATCTTCCTCACCAAACTCATATATCAAATTAACTCCCCTTCCTTGTTTGGCGTGCAAGAAATATCAAGAAATCATGAAGACTCGCACTTCAGAGCTCTGGAGTGAAAATGGTAGAAAAATCATATACAGATGCACAACTACCATTGATTTCTATTTTGAATTTGGACTGTACACATGGGAGATTCATTTTAAAATGGGCCTACGGGTTCCTTTTTTCCTTTTACACCTTTTTGAAAAATATAAAAATTTCACATTTTGCTCCACACTCCGCCCTTGAGAAATGAACCTAACACGTGTCCTAAGGTGGGTCCAAAAGGAAGCGCGGCCAAATTCTACTATTTCACCTCCTTTACTGAAAAGAGAAAATTTTCCAAGTCTTCCCTGCAGCTCCGCCTTTAAAAATGGGCATGACACATGTCCTAACGTGGGTCCCATCGGAACCATGCTTCCTTTTTTACTTTTAACTCCTTTTTCCACAAAAGGAAAAATTTCCAATTTTCCTCCGAAGGTCCACACTTACGCTGCTAACTAGAGCAAGTTTTGAATTTTCTCAATCGTACCAGTAGGTCATTTTAATGATTTTAGTCATTTGAATATCAAGGGGAAAAATCCAAGTTTCCCCCGATGGTCCACCTTTTAAAATTTTCAACGCCAACTTTGACCTCCTTCTTATTGGGCTTGTGGGCCATTTTGAGATTTTAATCCTTTTGATGACAAGAGGCAAAAAATCCAAGTTGCCTCGATGGTCCGCTTCCCCACCCCTTTGAATTTTCAAACTGCCACGTGTCACAATGGCGCATCTTGAGATGTTCCCCAAAAGTTGAGACCTTAGATGAGCGCGGCTCGCCACGTGTCATTATGGCACAACTTCAAAACCTTAAGGTTTCAAAATGATTTGGTGGGGGCACGCTTCCATTTTATAATTTTACTCCATTTTACCAAAAGGGAAAAACATCCAACTTACCTCCGAAGGCCCGTATCTCCGCCATTAGCTTTGCTACATGTCCTCCTACAGAGTCAAAGTTAGACTTTTTCCCCGCCACTTAAAATCTACTTAAATCAAAACTGCAAGGCAGTGGGGTAGGTTCAAATGTTTTTCCAAAGTATCCAAAATAGAAATTTGAAAAAACAAACCCGCCGTGCCCCATCCAATTAGAAGAAGCAACGTAAGCACCAAAAAAAACCAATCGAATTGAAAGCAGAGGCTATGGGACCAAATTTTCCTAAAAGTGATAAGTTAAAGCATTTTCCCACTATCCCTTGACAAACCAAAAGAATGCACATGACCATCGAATGCTTGAGGAATAAATTTGAAAAGAAAAAGACACCCACAAACCGTCAAAATACATAAAATCACCTGCTCATGCCCATAACCTAATTTTTCGCTAAGGATGAATTTTTTTTTGAAACAAAACAAGTGAATCATGGTTCCAAGCATATTTTCGACCATGTATTTGGATTTTCAAAGGCGTATTTAATATAAATTAACCATTCTTGAGCTTCCATGGTCGGGAAAAAAGGGAAAATTGCAAAGCCCACGGATTTTGAAGAAATTAGGAAAAAAGCAGGAAAAGCTCTGAGAAACTTTCAAGGACTTTACGAAGAGCAATAGTCGGGGGACAAGAAGTCCCTCCTCTTTAATGGGAGAGGTTTCCTTATTCAAAACGAACCTATTTAAAAATATAAAAACATGATTTTCTAGTTGAACTTGGATATTACGAAAGTGTTTTCTATAAAGACCATCAATTATAAAAGGACCGAGGAATGAGAGTACGAGAATGAGTAGAAAGGCAACATGCAGAATTATAGATAACAAAGTAATTCTTTATGTATGTGAAGTTACAGTGAATTGAAACAAGATCATTTGTATCATATAAATAAGATGGAATTTAAAGACACAAAGTTCTGTAAATAACATCTGCCAGAACACAAAGTTCTACAGATTCATTAATCAAGGACACAAAGTTCCTTCTTGGTTATACAAGATCACCATGCTTGCAAAGTTGGAGAGTATGCAATCGGCAAGACTAACAAACTAGAGACAAATGATCTTCACAAAAATTAAATGAAAGCTTAGGGATAACAGAGATCAGATAGACAAAGAATGGAAAGCCCTTCTGTATTGATTTCTTTATGATCTATTTACACTTTCAGAAAATAAACCAAGTTCTTCCTCCTTTCAAAATGGCGTGGAGAGGCCATTATATAGCTTACAAATCAGTTACTCTTTGTAACTACTTCTTTTAACTAAAGATTAGTTAAGGATTGCCAATCGCAATACCTCAACTAATTACAATGAATTCGAGAAAAAGAATTAGAAAGAAGAGAAGAAAACGGAGAAGAAGACAGGTGGTTACAGACTGGGAGGGACCCACTGACTTCAAAATTCACTGCCTGAATCTCTTCAATGCCTCGGCTATGTCTCTGCCACGGGGAACTGACGTGTTGGCTGTAGACTGACCCCAAAATCCGAGACACTTCTCCATTTCTTTATCAAACTCGACATGAGTATGATAATCTTTATTTGCTTCTTCAATGGCAGATTGAAGAGAGCAGATCTCCTTCATTTTCTCTTTGGAAATGGAGCTTTCCTTGAATAGATTATCTTTGACAAAAGCTCTAAATTGAGCTTTGATTTCTTGCAAGGAAAGAGGCACACCAGAAGTTTCATCCTGAAGATGACAATGTATATCTTTGAAAGCTGATACAACCAGTGTCTTGAAAGCTTCACCCTTCTACCAGCTATTCTTCAGCTCTCCCAAAGCCTCCTCCAAGACTTTGATCTTCCACTCCACGCTGTAAACCCAGGACTTTGACAGATTATCCTTTGCATCATCAAAAACCTTATTTTCCAATAAAATGTTCTCATCTGTCTGTCCCATGAGACGGAGGTCTACTATGCAACTGCTCCAGAGTTTGAGCTCTTTATCTATGACCCCGATAGTGGAGGAGAACTTCTGTTGCAAATTGTTCACCTTCCCATGGAGTTTGAAAGCTTCATCGATGAAGTTCAATCCTACAACAAGCATATCTTCCACCATGGCCTCCATAGCTCTGCCATAGATAGAATACTTGTGCATGTCTTTGATACTCTGTACTTCATCTTGGCTCAAAATTACAGGTGGTGGAAGAGTAGTCAATGGGGTAGGGTCCAAAACTTTGTCCTTAGACAAAAGAGATTTGATAAAACCAGTGAGAATCTGGGCTTGTTCCTCCAACTATTCAATAGTTTGTTGCCCTTTCTCTACCCTCCCAATGACTCTTGTGATTGTTTCCTGGAGGTTGTGGATCTCACCTTCAGGAGTAGACTCTCCCATTGGAATTCTTGAGAGTTCTAAGTCAGATGCCTGCAAGTCCTACTCTGATTTGTCCACTGTAGGCTTAGCAATCTCCAGGAATTGCTGACCTTGAGCATCAGACACTATTCTAGAGGTGATTTTGGCTTTCTTGGCATGAGAAGGAGTAGTGCCTAACAAGGCTACCACAACATCAAAATTTGACCCTGAGCTCCGAGAGGAAGATTTCCTCTTCCTACTGTCAACAAAAGGTTGCACCCACGCAAAAGAGGAAGAGGAATCAGCAGGAGGGGCAAGAGGACCAAGAGACAGAGAGCTCATGACACTCAAGGTTTGTGTAGATGTTGATTCAAGTTGAGATGTGAGTGGGGTGCTTGAGACAATTGCGGTAGAAGAATCAATAGCACTTGGAAGTTCAGTGCTCTGGACTTCCTTATCTTTATCCGTTGGATCTTCAGGAGCATTTGCAGGGGTTGGCATTTCACTCTCTTCACTTTCACTGAGAACAATGATGTTCTCTAGTCCCAAAGGCACTTCTACCTACTTTCTTTGAAGATCTTTTTCCACAGGCTCCTTCTTAACCTCTTTGAGTTTCTTCTGATACACTTGAGTGGATGAAGAAGGAGTGGAAGCTCGCAGTCCTTGCGTTGATGAGGCAGGAGGGGTTTGCACAGGTGTGTTTGATATGGGAGTCGATGCTTCCCTCCTTGGTGTTGAAACATCCTTAGAAGAGGATTCTCCTGAGTGCCTTCTGAGCTCTCAAACTTTCCTGTCAAACCAGACCTTAGTCCTGACTAAGACTGGAGCAAGGATCTCGGCCAGATCATCTTTCTCTTTCCTGTTCCAATCCAAGTCCTCCAAGGGAGTGTGCTTAACCACATTGTCATACTCATATGAGTATAGATCAGAATTGTCATCCTGGAGTCCTTCAGGAACTTGGTACAAGCCGAGTTCTTGGATCAATTACAGAGAGAACCTACCATAGTGCCTCCTTCTAGCTTCAAAATCATCTGCACAGTCAGCCCAATAGTCTTCTGTATCTGCCCTATGATGATAGATTATCTTGATGTTCTGTTCAATGAACTTCTTCAAGTCGAAGCAAGTTCTTGGCTTGAAGAAATGAACAAAGGATAGGAACCAGGCTCTTTCTATGTTCTCATGCATCCAGTGGCTGTTTTACAAGTGTAATTTCCCAAAGAGATGGGAAAGTGCAAACCAAAAATCTTCTTGTCTCTCGCAGTTTTCGGTAATTTGTCTAATTACTTGCATACCTCTATCAAAGCCATCTTATCACTGCAGAACATGGGAAGCCTCAAAGGGTGCTCTCATAGCCAGCAAGCCTGATATAAGAGAATTTTCTGAATTGGATAAAATAGCACCGTAGTGCGATATCAGATTCATGGCTTCATCAAAAAACCTTCTAGCAGTGTCACCTTCAAGAAGCCTGACCACGTACATGGTGAAAGCATCATTTACCCTTCTGAAATTGTGATTGCTGGTCTCTAGGGTGAACTGCGGGCAATAGGCATATACAGGATCATCCTTGTGGGCATCAATGTAAGAAAAACCAAACCATTGCCTTGATGCCGCCAGAGTATACATCATCGTGTAAAAGTCATGTAGAACTTCTTCATTTATTGTACATTGGACAACTGCTTCCGCCAAATTCATGCTGATGATTTCCACCCAGTTGATATTTTGAGTTCCCTCACACACCATGGAGATGAGCGGGCACATCCAGAAATGGAACTCGTTAGTAGAAGGTAAGCCCATAACCCGAGCCAGTAGGATTATGAAATCTGACAACTCTTCATTGAAATCTGCTTGGAAGAGAGTCTTGATAGACGAGACGCTCCCTTCTTAGGGTTTTTAAGCCATGACTTCACCACCCGCGCCTTGTATTTGTCATTTGCTCTTGATTAAACAGGGCCTGTGCTTGATCCCGGGAAACAACTATGGCATTATCCATTTCTGGAATCCTCAAAGCAGTGCTAATGGCGGCAGCATCCAGCTTGGCGATGAGTTCCCCATGTACATTGGTTAATTCACTCGAATCAGGGTCGAAGTGAGCTCCGCATGAAAGCACTTCAGATCAAAGACATTGCACCGAGATTGGGAAACCTCCAAATAAAAGCCAAACCACTATCGTGAATCATCTGCGCCATTGGTGTAGGGTTTGCATCTGCCATCCTTGCCCAAAAATCACTGAAATCAAGATGACGAGCTTCACTATCCCCAATATTGTGAACAACAGACTCTAGTGGCGAGATTTGTTCCTGTCCCTGAAATTTGATCTTCATATTGATAGTAACTCGAAGGACAGAGACGCAAACTAGACTCGGGAAGGAATTACAGAGGAAAGGGATACACGCGCAGTTTTTAGATTGCAAGGGTTCGAGCAAAGGATAGCATGGAAGCAATGTGAAAAATGCAAAGGGGGTATGCTCGTTATATAGCCGATTAGGAGAGAGAAAGATAATGAATGTGCATTTAATACATACCTACCAATTTGAATAAGCATGATATTCGGGTAGAGCGGGAAAAATAAGCACGAATGGCACTTGGTTCATTTGGGACATGTGAGACACGAATGCGCGAAACACATGGCTCGGCCGATTCGGGCGAAGCGGGGAAAAGATGCACAAATGCCTTTTGGGACATACGCGGGAAAGGACACGAAACACGCAACTCTCGGGCCGATCGGGCGAAAAGGTGACAATGGGTCCGGAAGAGTTTGGGACATTTGGGACGCAAAGCATGAAGTATGTGGTTCGGGTGAATTCGGCCGAAAATGGAACAACTTGCACAATTTGACTTGGGACATTTGGGACACGAAAGTGCGAAGTACGCGGTTCGGGTGTTTCGGCCGAAAATGGAACAACTTGCACAATTTGACTTGGGACATTTGGGACAAAAAGTTCTGACGGGCCCGAAAAAGACAAACTTCGGGAAATCGGCCGATCGGGGAACAGAGCGCACTTTTGAACTTGGGACACGCGGGACAAAAATGTCCGACAGGCCCGAAAAACACACAAAATGACCCAAAAACGTAGATTTTCTCAATTTCTCGACTTTTAACATTTTCAGTACAATAGAGAAGACACTTAAACTCAAAATTTTGAAAATTCACTTTCTTAAGAGCAGGGAATTTTGAGTGGACAACAGCTGGCTCCTTCTGGGGATGACTTGGCATAAATTCAAGGAATGAGACAAGGTAAGAACTTAGACAAACTCGGGAAGTAGACCAGTACCTTATCCCTTGGGCCACGGAGTCAAAAAGTAGACCAATACAGAGGACAACACACCAAAACAAAAAGGAAAGAAAAACAAAAACATTGTACAGAATATACAAAGGACTCCCTAATCACCTAAGACTTGAACAACTTAAGGTACTGCCCACTATAAGGAAGTGGGAGAGGAGAACCATCCATGTAATCAAGATAAAAGGAATTCTTACCAGCAAAGTGTCTGATCTTGAAAGGTCCGAGCCAAAGGGAATCGAACTTGCCATGGCTGCCACGAGGTTCATGCCTTTTATCCCATAACAACACAGTGTCTCCAACTTGGAAATCTCTGAACCTGGCTTTCTTATCAAACAGGACCTTTACCTTCTGCTGGTGAACAGATATCCTATCAGCAACCTCCAATCTGTCCTCATTCAGTTTGTGAAGGTACATAATTCTCTTATCCAAAGCATCACTGAAACTAGTATCTTCAATGGCCTTCATTAGATGCAAGGCTGGCAGCTCCACTGTTACTGGCAATTGAGCTTCTACTCCATATACCACTTGAAAAGGAGACATTCCAATAGCTCTCTTTGGTGTAATCCTGTCTACCCAAAGAGCATCATAGAGCTTCTTGTGCCAGTTTCGTTGAGACTCATTGACTAATTTCCTTATAATAGTCACCAAATTTTTATTAGTGGATTCTGCTTGCCCATTTCCCTGAGGATAGTAATCTGAGGAGTGAGCCAAAGAAATGCCATACCCATAGCAAAAATCCATTATCTCAGTTGAAGAGAAATTCGAAGCATTATCTGTTACAATCTTGTTAGGTACACCATACCTTACTAAGATGTTCTCTTTGATGAAGCTGCACACCACTTCAGAAGTAGTACTCTTAACTGGAATAGCTTCTACCCATTTGGTGAAATAGTCCGTGGTAGTTAACACATGAGTATGACCAGCACTAGAAGCAGGATTAAGTGTTCCAATGAAGTCCAAACCCCACTATTGAAAAGGTTCTTCAATTACAACTGGCTTAAGAGGCAAAGAGGCCAATTTAGGTCTTCCCACGAAAGTCTGACAAGCCTCACATTTATCAACCCACTTGGATGCATCTCTGAACAAGGAAGGCCAGTAATATCCTCCACGAAGTATCTTATGAGCAGTGACCATTGATGAATAGTGCCCTCCACATGCCTGATCATGAAAAGCTGAGAGCAACTTTCTCTGCTGTTCCTTGTCCACACATTTCAAAAATCTCCCATCTAACCCACGTTTGAACAAGGCATTTTCCCACAACACATATTGCACTGACCTCAATTTAACAGTCCTCTTTTCTTTGGTAGTTAAATGAGAGGGGCATTCCCCATAGGTGAGAAAATGGGTGATGTCAGCATACCATTCATCAACTGAGCTAAGGAACAGAATGGTAGGAAGGCCAACTTTGTTCTCCAGTAATTCATGCTTAGCTCCTTCAGCAATGAGCTCACAAAGACCTTTTCCACGAACCAGCTTGGTCGGTTTGATGTCAATGTCATATTCTTGGACCTTAGCAACCCAGTTCCCTCTCTTGGATCCAAATTCTTGTTGTGTGAGAATTGACTTAACAGTTGTATCTGGAACCAACACCATGGAATGAGAATTGAGGATGTAAAAACGAAACTGCTTAACAACTTTGACCACTGCAAAAGCATGTTTTCCATCATGGTGTATTTTAACTCATGATCTTTTAGAATATAGCTCATGAACGCAATTGGGAGTTCATGCTCATTAGAGTCTTCTTGAGTCAAAACAGCAGCCAAGGTATTATCTGTGGCATAGCAATAGATAATAAAATCTTTGCTGAAATCAGGACAGGCTAAAACAGGAGTTTTAGCGATAGCTCTCTTGATACCTTCAAAGGATTCCTTTCCTTCAGAAGACCAACCAAATGTTTGTTTCCCTTTCATCATCTGAGAAATATTCAAAGTTAACTCTACAAAATCAGGGATGAACCTTCTTAAAAAATTGATCTTACCAAAGAAAGAGTGCACGCCCTTTTTACTGGTTGGGAGAGGAATTTGCTGGATAGCTTGTACTCGTTCAGGATCAATCTTAATACCATCTTTGGAAATGATGTGCCCTAATAATTTTCCCTCGGTGACACAAAAGATAGATTTTTTAGGATTCAAAGAAATCCCATGCTCTCTGCATCTTAGCAGAACTATTTCCAGGTGGTCAAAATGATCCACCCTTGTTTTAGAAAACACGGTCAGGTCATCAAGGTATATGACAATACACTTCCCTTTCAAACTTCCAAAAGCCAAATCCATAGCTCTCTGAAAAGTGGCACCAGCATTAATAAGCCCAAAAGGCATTCTCTTGTAAGCAAAGGTACCCCAAGGAGTAGTGAAAGTTGTTTTGTGTTGATCTGCAGTATCAACCTCTACCTGATTATATCCCGAGAATCCATCAAGCATAGATAACATTTCAGATCCTTTATTGCTTGCAAGACCTGATCCATCATGGGAAAAGGATAATTATCTTTCAAGGAAGCCTGATTCAGATTCCTGAAATCAACACAGATGCGGATCTCACCATTTTTCTTCCTAACAGGCACAATATTTGCAATCCATGTTGAATGGTGAATGGGAAAAATGATTTTAGCCTTCAAAAACTTCTGTATTTCCTGAAAGATGGTGTCAGCTATTTTGGGATTGTATTTCCTCTGTTTCTGCTTAAAAGGCTTAATTCCAAGCTTGAGAGGAATAGAATGCTGCATATCTTTTGGTTTGAAAGCTTTTAAATCTTCATAAGAGTAAGCAAGAACATCCTTATACCTCTTTAAAAGATCAATTGCTTTCTTCCTTTCATCTCATTGTGCAACATTTTCCAATGTTCACGAGCTTAGGATCAGTAGAACTCCCAATATCAATCTTGTCATACTCAGCTGATTGTTGAGGTCCAGTGGAAGCTCTAGACTTCACATACCTGTCATGTTTATCAAATAGTTCCTCCAAACTCACCAATCCTTTAGGAATCTTGTTTCCTTTGAGATTGATGCATCCATCCTGATCCATTTCTTCTCCTTGGGTGACTGCTTTGTCAAAGGGCACACTTTCACGAGGTAGGTTGTCACTTCCTTCAAAATACAGCTGTTTGAAATTACCCTTGAGTTCAAGGAAAGAAAGCAAGTGTTGATCATCATTGAAAACTTTCCAGTTATTGGTATTATCAGGTACACTAGGCCGATGGACCATCTCAATGGTGAACTTATCCTGAGAGAAGTTAGGATGAGGAATCAATAGTGACCCTGAGACTGCTAGTGAATCAGCCCTACTGTTCTTCTCCCTAGGTATTGCTTCGATGGAGAAAGCATCAAGAAATTCAATGGAATCCCAAACCTGATTCCGGTAATGTTTCAACCTTCCATTTTTTACCTAAAAAGGCTTCTCACTTGCTTTACAATCAATTCTGCATCACCACGAGCCAGAAGATTCTTTACACCTTGTTCTTTGGCCACTTGCAGTCCAAGAATGAGAGCCTCATACTCTGCTGTATTATTAGTATTTTCAAACTGCAACTTAAATGAAAAAGGATGAAGGCTTCCTTCAGGTGACACCAGTAGGACACCAGCTCCAGAACCAGCTGAGGAACAACTTCCATCAAACTCTAAAATCCAAACACCATTAGGATCTTTAGGTGACACTTTGGGAAGTTGGATTTCATCAGGGGACATAATCATATAATTACCATGACCCATATCCTCATAGAGTATTTGTGCTTTAGGATCATCCGTTTTTTGTACAATATACTCAGATTGCTTCTCAGGCATCAACTTCTTCATTTTTCCATTAACAGGTATGAGTGCATGTGACCAATCCATTTGAATTTCTCCACCCACATCCTTACAGAAGTTCCTACTTAGCAACATCCCGTATGAAGGAGGAATATCTGCTACTAAGATGGTAGCCAAAACTCTCTTTTCAGGTAAAGTAGCAAAAGCCACTTGTGCATCTTTAATTCTTCCAACCAAGGGCACTTCCTTACTCTCCATGGAGTAACAAGATCCATAAGTGCGTGTGAGGGTCAAGCCTAAAGCATGAGCTACTTTAGCAGGCATCACATTGTCTGAGGCTCCTGAGTCAATGACACACCATCGAGCCTATGACCAACTATAAGAAGTGTTACATAAAATGGTTTAATTTTGTCATTAGGTGAGGTGACAGCAGCTACCAGACTAGGCTGTGGTGCAGAAGGAGTAGGTAAAAGGCCTTTAGAGGTGGTTTTAGAATGGGAATTAACAAATTGAATCATTTTGGCAAAAGCTTTGGGATGGGTTTGATAATACTCAGCCTCTGAGATTTGAACCTTAGTCTTTTTCAGATGATCAATAATATCAAAATACCCAGAAGTGGATGGGCCATCATCATTTGAGATCCTAGGTTTATCAACTTTAGGGGAAAAAGAAGTAACTTTAATAGCAGGATTGACAGGACTTACCTTTGGTGTAGATGAAGTGGGGATAGGAGATCCTCTTTTTGCAATTACAGGGATAGTTGCCGGCTGCTCCTTAGATTTCTTGGGGGGCTGCATCACTTTCTCCCTCTGATTTTTCTGCTCTCGAGTCATGATAGTGAATGATTCACTATTCATGTCTGCTACTACTTCATCATAATCATCTCCATCATCAATGCCCTCAGTGGTGAAGAAATTAACTCGAGATCCCTCAAGTTCATCTGCTTCATCATCAAATTCTTCCACAAATTCCTCGCAGGCTTCATTATCCTCATCATCCTCTGGCTCTTCAACTTCACAGGTTGCATTGACAGGAACTTTAACAGGAGGTCCTTCAAGTGCCAATCTTGTTTGAGAAGCAGGCAAATGATTTCTGGGCTGAAAATTTCTCCTTGGAACGTCTGCATAAGGAGCATGTTGAGCCAATTGTTTCTTTATAGCAATGAGATCATTCGCAAGTTTTGAACTAATGAATTAGTATTAGGTCCAGGGGTGGAAGAGGAGGAAGCAAAGAGACTTAGATTTGGAAGGGTCTTGTTAGTCAAAATCACGACACCTGATGTTGATTAGATTTCAGGTCCTCGATCATACTAACATCAAGAGTTTGATTGCATAATGTCATTGAATCCTTTCTCCAAGTGTAACTTGAAGAGTGAGAAAGGAATTTCCGGAAGAAATATTTTTGAATTCCTATTCCTCTGCAGTCGAGTATTTGCACCAAAAATTGATCAAGGTTTAATCCCAAAAACTAATCTAACTACCAAGGAGAAAGGGAGAGAAAATGCTTTAAAATAAACCTAAGCTAGGGAGGTGATGCTTCCGCTGGAATGAAGAACATAAGTTTTCAAACCTAAACTCATGGTGTCCCAGAACACAGTGATAGTACCCGCCAAAGGTGATAGAACCATCAAAATGACATTATCTTGTAAATTCAATGAGAGGATTTAAACTTAATCACGCGCCTATATATGTTCAACTCCCGAACTCGATTCATACATGAAGGATGCGATGTGTTCATCAGATGCACTTTGGCATTATAGTCCATGTAGGGAGGCTTCCAAACTCTGGGTAACTTCTCATGCAAAGGATGAGGAAGAAGCAAGGGGCAAAACAAGAATGTCCCCGTTAGAAATGGTAGCCCCTTCTTAAAACAATTTATAGGAAGAATGAGAGAGAAAATAGAATCAAATTTGAAATTAGGACCACCTCTTGAATGCATTTAACTCATCTCATTAGGCATTCTATCTTGAACGAAACGGAATGCTATCCTAACAAGAGCGGTGTCCTTCTATTTCTCGTTGAAGGAAAGGAATTGTTTGTTGCTCATCACTTCTATTTGGTTATTCGCTGAGGTGTCTTTTGATTTTCATCCTTCAAACTGAACCAAAATGCAAGATTGACCTTAAACGTAGAGAATTTTACCATCTTTTCGTTGATATAAAGAGCGCAAAATCCGCATAAAGCGCGCGTATCAAAGGATGATCAAAAATTACGAATCGAATATGATTTTCCCATGAGTCACCAAAAATTTTGGTCATCAAATAGAAATTTACGAAGAGCAAAAATCGGGGACAAGAAGTCCCTCCTCTTTAATGGGAGAGGTTCCATTATTCATGAACATGGCAACCTCGATTTACAAATATACAAAACATTTTTCTCCTTTTTGAACTTGGATATTACGAAAGTGTTTTCTTAAATACCATCAATTACACGTGGGCCATTTCATTGAGTACGAGAATGAGCGATAACTCGGCAACATGTAGACCTTATGACTTTTTCTCTTAGGACACGTGGCGGTTTCTGATTGGTCTTGAATCCTTCAAGATCATTCAGTATCTATAAATAAGATGGATTTAAAGACACAAAGTTCCCATTTGATTATACAAGATCACCATGCTCATTTCGTTAGAGCATTTCGTATTTGTAATCAGACTTTGGACCCTCTGACTAACAAACTAGAGACAAATGATCTTCTTGTCCTTAAATCGACTTTCAAATGAAAGCTTAGGGATAACAGAGATCGGATAGACAAAGAATGGAAAGCCCTTCAGCCCAGATTGATTTCTTTATGATCTATTTACACTTTTAGAAAATAAACCAAGTTCTTCCCCATGTGAAATGGCGTGGAGGCTTTTCCATTATATAGCTTACAAATCCCGGTTACTCTTTGAGACTTACCAATTCTACTTCTTTTAACTAAAGATTAGTTAAGGATTTCCGTAACCTTTTCGCATACCTCGACTCCTTCTTCGGCCCCTGAAGTTAGAAAATTTTAGAAAGGAAGAGAAAACCCGATTTTGCTCTGAGATCAATCAATTTTCTTAAGATTTGGAGGGACCCATGTTACTTCAAAATTCACCGGGGTGAATTTTGGATAACTCGGCTATGTCTCTCCACAACTTCACTTGTAGATGACCAAAATCCTCGAGGCACTTCTCCATTTCCTTATCAAACTCGACATGAGTACGATTAGTCTTTATTTGCTTCTTCAATGGCGATTGAAGAGAGAAGATCTCCTTCATTCTCCTTTGAAATGGATCTTTCCTTGCATAGATTTCTTTGATAAAAGCTCAAATTGAGCTTTTATTTCTTAACTTTGTTGAATCGGGCCACAAATTTACTCTCATGACTATGTAATCTTTCTTTATCTAAGAGACCAAGGGCTTGAAAGCTTCACCCTTTGCATATTCTTCGCTTCTTTGAAATGCCTCCTCAAACTTAGATCTTCCACTCCACGTCCCAAACCCGAGGATAGATTATCCTTTGCAAGGTCATAAAAACCTTATTTTCCAATAAAATGTCTCATGTCTCAATGTCAGCCTCATGAGACGAGGTCTTCTATGCTCTCGCTCCCGAACTGAGCTCTTTATCTATGACCCCGATAGTGAAGGAACTGCGATGTGTTCAAATTGTTCACCTTCCCATCGCCTTTGAATTTAGGAAGTTCTTCATCGATGAAGTTCAATCCTGGAACAAGCATATCTTCCACCATGGAATCCATAGCTTTGCCATTGACCCTGACTGATACGATGCTTCCAATCTTGTGCAATCTTTGACTTGGAGAGGAACCATCTTGGCAAAGCAAAATCACAGCTGGAAGATTAGGTTATCACTCGAATCACAATACCACCCATAGTTTATCTAAGTGGAGTGCTTTTCAAACTCCTTGTGATTTCTCATTGAAGGGAAAGGAAAACCCGGCTCTCCAAAAGTTGTGAGAATCTTCAATACCTCCGGGCCCTTCTCCCTCGAGTAAAATGTGGAGTCACCGCAGATAAGAATGATCTAAAATTAAATTTCGGAATGTGATTTTCCCAGTAGAGAGAATGCATAAAATTAAATCCTACACAAATGGGACTTTACAAGAGCAAAAGGAGGGGGGAGAGTAGTCCATCCTCTTTGTGTGAATGGGAGAGGTTCCTTATTGATGAAACAAACCTATTTACAAATATTCAAAACATGATTTTCTAAGCATGCACTTGGATGATAATGAATGTTTTCTAAAAACATAATAAGTAGACACAATATTCTTATAGAAAGGATTAGGAATAAGAGTATGAAGAATGAGCAAAGGCAACATGCGGGAAGATAGATAAAACCGAGTATTTTATTGTATGCATGATATTACAGATTGAATTACAAGATCATTTGTATCATATAAATAAGATGAAATTTAAAGGGCCTGCACACAAATTTTTGTAAATAACATCCGCTTCACAAAGTTTTATAGATTCATTAATCAAGGACCCAAAAGTTCCTTCTTGGTTATGAGATCGCCATGTTTCCAAAGTTATAGAGTATGAGAAGGAAAGACTAACAAACTAGAGACAAATGATCTTATCCCAAAAATTAAATGAAACCTTAGGGATAACTGTAGAGGCATTAAATAGAGTGAAATGAATGGAAATTACTTGCAAATTGACTTCTTTATGATCCCATTTAAACTTTCGGAAAATAAGAATGATGACCATGCCTCTTAATTACACTCCCAACTACTAAAAAGGCTTTCAAACCCGGCTACGTTTCCTTAAAAATATCAATCAATTTCTCTTCAAATACTATAATTTTAACTAAATATTGAGTTAATCGGATTGCAAATCACAATACCTCGGTACTAATTTTGTGTGAATTCGAGAAAAGAAAAGTTAGAAAAGAAGAGAAGAAAATGGAGAAGAAGACAGTGCGTTTTCTCATTTGGGAGGGACCCAGCATGACTTCAAAATTCACATCTGTTTATTTCTTTAAATATATCTGCTATGTTGCCACGAGAATGAGCGTGTTGATGAATGGAATGAGCCCAAAATCCAAGACATTCTCCATTTCTTTATCAAACTCGACATGAGTATAGTAATCTTTATTTTTCCTCAATGGCAGATTGAAGAGCAAACTCTTCTTCATTTCTCTTCGAAATGGAACTTTCCTTGAATAGATGTCTTTGACTTTGCCCATTTGTCCCAGCTTTGATTTCTTCCAAACCACCCGAAATGAGGCTTCCATGTCCCTTTTCATCCCGAAGATGACAATGTATATCTTTGAAATTGGCTTTCGATTCAACTTGGTCTTGAAAGCTTCACCCTTTGTCCCATTTGTCCCTCCCAAAGCCTCCTCCAAGACTTCGGATCTTCCACTCCACGCCCATGAAACCCAAGACTTTTGACTTATCCTTTGACATCAAAAACCTTATTCGGCCAATAAAATGTTCTCATTTGTCTATCCCATGAGATGGAGGTCTACTATGCAACTTAGCCATTTTCTGATTTATCTATGACCCAAGCTAGTTTTTTATGCAATTTTTTAATTATTCACCTTTCCGAACTTTCTGAAAGCTTCATCGATGAAGTTAATCTTGCATGAGGGGATCTTCCACCATGGCCTCCAAACTCTGACCATTCACCAAATAATATAATTGTCTTTGATACTCTGAACTTCATCTTGTTATCAAAATTACAGGAGGTGGAAGAGTAGTCAATGGGGTAGGGTCCAAAACTTTGTCCTTAGACAAAAGAGATTTGATAAAACTTGTGAGAATCTGGGCTTGTTCCTCCAACTGTTCAATAGTTTGCTGCCCTTTCTCTACCCTCCCAATGACTCTTGTGACCGTTTCCTAGAGGTTGTGGATCTCACCTTCAGGAGTAGACTCTCCCATTGGAATTCTTGAGAGTTCTAAGTCAGATGCCTATAAGTCCTGCTCTGATTTATCCACTGTAGGCTTAGCAATCTCCAGGAATTGCTGACCCTGAGCATCAGACACGATCCTGGAGGTGATTCTGGCTTTCTTGGCATGAGGAGTAGTGCCTAACAAGGCTGCCACAACATCAAAATTTGACCCTGAGCTCCGAGAGGAAGATTTCCTCTTCCTACTGTCAACAAAAGGTTGCACCCATGCAAAAGAGGAAGAGGAATCAGTAGGAGGGGCAAGAGGACCAAGAGACAGAGAGCTCTTGACACTCAAGGTTTGTGCAGTTGTTGATTCAAGTTGAGATGTGAGTGGGGTGCTTGAGACAATTGCGGTAGAAGAATCAATAGCACTTGGAAGTTCAGTGCTCTTGACTTCCTTATCTTTATCCGTTGGATCTTCAGGAGCATTTTGAGGGGTTGGCATTTCACTCTCTTCACTTTCACTAGAACATTGATGTTCTCTCGGTCCCAAAGGCACTTCTACCTACTTTCTTTGAAGATATTTTTCCACAGGCTCCTTCTTAACCTCTTTGAGTTTCTTTTGATACACCTGAGTGGATGAAGAAGGAGTGGAAGCTGCAGGTCCTTGTTGATGAGGCAGGAGGGTTTTGCAAGGTGTGTCTATAGGGAGTCGATGCTTCCCTCCTTGGTGTTGAAACATCCTTGGAAGAGGATTCTCCTGAGTGCCTTCCGAGCTCTCAAACTTTCCCTCAAATCAAACCGGACCTTAGTCCCGACTAAGACTGGAGCAAGGATCTCAGCCAGATCATCTTTTTCTTTCCTGTTCCAATCCAAGTCCTCCAAGGGAGTGTGCTTAATCACATTTTCATACTCATATGAGTATAGATCAGAATTGTCATCCTGGAGTCCTTCAGGAACTTGGTACAAGTCGAGTTCTTGGATCAATCAAGAGAGAACCTACCATAGTGCCTCCTTCTAGCCTCAAAATCATCTCGCATGATCGGCCCGGTAGTCTTCATATTTACGCCTATGATGATATATTATCTTGATGTTCTGTTCAATGAACTTCTTCAAGTCGAAGCAAGTTCTTGGCTTGAAGAAATGAACAGTGATAGGAACCAGGGCTCTTTCTATGTTCTGTGCGTCCAAGGTTGTTTTACAAGTGTAATTTCCCAAAGAGATGGGAAAGTGCAAACCAGAAATCTTCTTGTCTCTGCAGGTTCTGTGTAATTTGTCTAATTACCTGCATACTTCTATTAAATCCATCTTGTCATTGCAGAACATGGGAAGCCTCAAAGGAGTGCTCTCATAGCCAGCAAGCCTGATATAAGAGAATTTTCTGAATTGGATAAAATAAGCACCGTAGTGCGATATCAGATTCATGGCTTCATCAGAAAACCTTCTAGCAGTGTCACCTTCAAGCAGCCTGACCACGTACATGGTGAAAGCATCATTTACCCTTCTAAAATTGTGATTGCTGGTCTCTAGGGTGAACTGCAGGCAGTAGGCATATACAGGATCATCCTTGTGGGCATCAATGTAAGAAAAACCAAACCATTGCCTTGATGCCGCCAGAGTATACATCAGGTACGAAGTCATGTAGAACTTCTTCATTTTCTGTACATTGGACAGCTGCTCCGCCAAGTTCATGCTGATGATCTCCACCTAGTTGATATTTTGAGTTCCCTCGCACACCATGGAGATGAGTGGGCACATCCAGAAATGGAACTCGTTAGTAGAAGGTAAGCCCATAACCCGAGCCAGTAGGATTATGAAATCTGACAACTCTTCATTGAAATCTACTTGGAAGAGAGTCTTGGATAGATGAGACGCTCCCTTCTTAGGGTTTTTAAGCCATGAATTCACCACCCACGCCTTGTATTTGTCACTATCTTGATTAAACAGGGCCTGTGCTTGATCCCGGGAAACAACTATGGCATTATCCATTTCTGGGATCCTCAAAGCAGTGCTAATGGTGGCAGCATCCAGCTTGGCGATGAGTTCCCCGTGTACATTGGTTAATTCACTCGAATCAGGGTCGAAGTGAGCTCCGCATGAAAGCACTGTATCAGCACATTGCACCGAGATTGGGAAACCTCCAGCAAAAGCCAAACCGCTATCATGAATCATCTGCGCCATTGGTGTAGGGTTTGCATCTGCCATCCTTGCCCAAAAATCACTGAAATCAAGATGACGAGCTTCACTGTCCCCAATATTGTGAATGGCAGACTCTAGTGGTGAGATTTGTTCCTGTCCCTGAAATTTGATCTTCATATTGATAGTAACTCGGAGGACAGAGACGCAAACTAGACTCGGGAAGGAAATATAGAGGAAAGGGATACATGCGCAGTTTTTAGATTGCAAGGGTTCGAGCAAAGGATAGCATGGAAGCAATGTGAAAAATGCAAAGGGGGTATGCTCATTATATAGCCGATTAGGAGAGAGAAAGACAATGAATGCGCATTTAATACATACCTACCAATTTGAATAAGCATGATATTCGGGTAGAGCAGGAAAAATAAGCACGAATGGCACTTGGTTCATTTGGGACATGTGAGACGCGAATGCGCGAAACACGCGGCTCGGCCGATTCGGGCGAAGCGGGGAAAAGATGCACAAATGCCTTTTGGGACATGCGGGACGAAAGGATGTGAAACACGCGACTTGGCCGGATCGGGTGAAAAGGTGACAATGGGTCCGGAAGAGTTTGGGACATTTGGGATGAGAAAGCACGAAGTACGTGGTTCGGTGAATTGGCTGAAAATGGAACAACTTGCACAATTTGACTTTGGACATTTGGGACATGAAAGTGCGAATTACGTAGTTCGAGTGTTTCAGCCAAAAAATGGAACAACTTGCCAATTGAACTTGGGACATTTGGGACAGAAGTTCCGATGGGCCCGAAAAAGACAAACTTTGGGGATAATCGGCCGATCGGGGAACAGAGCGCACTTTTGAACTTGGGACACACGGGACAAAAATGTCCGACCCAGGCCCGAAAACAAAATGACACAAAACACGGATTTTCTCAAATTCTCGACTTTTAACATTTTCAATACAACAGAGAAGACACTTAAACTCAAAATTTTGAAAATTCACTTTCTTAAGAGCAGGGGAATTTTGAGTGGACAACACAAGTAAGCGGAGAAAGATGCACTATTTTTACCAACAAATTGAAAAGGTCATAACTTGTGCTCGAGTTTCCATTTGAGTGTATTTTGTTAAATGAGTTGTTTTGACGAGATGAATGAACAAGTTGAAGGATGTTTCAACACATTTTAATGCTTGAAATCCGCTATTTGAAGGACAAAAATTAGGATCTAAGTTGTAATTTGTTTTTTTCTGTTTTAGGGCATTAGTAAATTCTAGTCTCTTGAATGCATCGTAAGTTAGAAAGTTGGAAATTCAATTAATTTAGGAATGTAGAAGATGTGCTGCAATTTATTTTCCCGCATTTAATAATTATGCAAACTTTCTAAGAATAACATGCTTTAGTAAATTGCTAAAAATAGTAAATTCCTCAACCTAGAGTAGATTCACTCAAAGTTAGATTTTTCATGGCATCTCAAGTTGGGAGTTGTTTTCTATATATGAAGCATTGTAATTCATCATTCAATATAAAAGAAGAAGATTTATTTTCTTTGAGTTCAATTATCTGAAGTGTATTGAGTTTTTGTTATAGTTGGCTAAATTATCCGGTGTTAGAGAAAATTTGAGTCTTGGTGAAGAAAAAAATGGCACGAACAGGAAGCGAGAGAGAAGGCATAATTGACAAGATGAATAGAATCATGCTTTGGATCTAAAGGGGTATATTTTTTTGCTTGCTGCAACTATAGCCCGTGAGGAAATCAAGGTGGCAATGATACGATGAATTTTGTGAAGAGGAGGAAGTACAAGGACCACCCTTATATTTAGAAGAAACAATGATTCGAGCATTAGAAGAAAATAATGATGGGATAAGAGTTTATGTTTCAAAATGTGGAGGTAGCCTAAAACTAGAGGAGCTGATTGACTGGTTCACCAAAGCATGGAATTTATTTTTGAGTGGAAGGCTATGTCGGAGGAGAAAAGAACGTAAAATTTTCATGCACAAAATTAAAAGGTCATCCTATGTTATGGTGGGATAATCTACGAAAGGAGCGGTCAAGAAAGGGGAAAGAAAGGATATGGACCTAGAATAAGATGGAGAAGAAGCTAAAAGACAAATCTCTACCTATGGATTATGCACAAACCCTTTTTAGGAGGTTTTGAATCTCGAGACACAACTTACGAACCATTCAAGAATACACATATGAGCTTTACAAGTTGTCCACTCGTGTAGAGAAAGAAGGAAATGAGGAACAAATGGCTACAAGGTATGCAAATGGAATCAAATTTTATATTCAAGATGAGTTAAGCATGCATAGGATCAAGAGCATGGAGAATGCCTATCGTGGGACAACTTGGTTTCAACCAAGGTAGAGGAGAACAACCTCATGGAGTAGAAAATCAAGAAGATAAAAGATAAGATCTCCCAAATTAGTAAATAGGTAGAGTATTTCTTATGGGCGGAGGATGGGAGGATCCACGAAGACCATTTGTGTCCTACATATGTGGTGAAAATGGTCATAGATAATTTGAATTCCCACATTATTATACGCATGACAAGGGGTAGGTAGATCCTCCAAGAATAAATCTTGTTGAAGATGAACAAGAAGGAGATGATCAGGACCTAGAAATTCCACCGATGTAGGATAAAATATGATGATCAAAGGGATAATGATTGCACCAAGAAAGGAGATCAAGGGGGATATATGGCTAGTACAAATATTTTCAAACAAGATGCACTTCAGAGGAAAGATATGTAATGCTATTATTGATGGTGGTAGTTGTAAGAGCATGGTTTCAAATGAGATGGTTGAGAAACTAGGCATGCCTTTTGAGAAGAATCCCAACCCTTTCCATATTACATGGTTTAAGAAAGGGTTATTGTTGAGGAGAGATGTTTAATAAAATTTTCTATTGGGAAAATTTATGAGGATGAAATTTGGTGTGATGGTTTTCCAATGGATGTATACATCATATGCAACTAGGTAGACCATGACAATTTGATAGAAAAGTTATCTATGATGGTGGGAACAATAAATATACATTTTGGAAGGATGGAACAAAAATAGCTTTATTACCTCTTAAGGAAGAGGAAAGGCTGAAAATATGTTTTCTACAAAATAATTTGTGAAGGAGGCTTAGGAAACTGGGTTTTGTTACATGTTGGTCGCAAATAGCGATGAACATGTAAGTGCATAAATACCAGTAGAAGCAGAAAACTTAATAAAAAAATTTTATGACGTTATTAATGATGAGTTACTGGATGGGTTACAACCCAAAATACGTACCTAACACCATATTGATTTGATCCTAGGGTCTTCTCTCCCAAATTAAGTGACTTATAGGCTAAGCCTCGATGTTGCATGTAAAATTCAATAAGCAAGTGACAAAGCTCGTGAGAAAGGATGTGGTAAGGAGAGTATGATTTCATTGTAAGCAACTCGAGCTTTATGAACTCCAAATAAGGATGGAACATGGAGAATGTACAGATAGTAGATAAATCAATAAAATCACAATCAAGTATAGGTTTCCTATACCTCACCTTGATGATATAATGTGCATGCTTGTTAGGTCTAGGTATTTCACCAAGATTCATCTTCGTAGTGGTTACCATCGATTATATCGAGAGAAGGAGATGAGTGAAAAACTACATTTAAGATGAGGAATGGATTATATGAGTTCTAGTGATGCAATTTGGGTTATCTAATGCACCTAACACTTTTATGAGGTTAAGGAAAATTGTGTTTGCGTGATTACAATGGTAAGTTTATTGTGGTTTTTTTTGATGATATCTTGATTTTCAATAAAACTAAAGAAGAACATTTGAGGAATCTGAAGGTTATATTTGAAGTGTTAAGGAAAGAGAATCTCTATGAAAAATTGGACAAGTGCACGTTTATGCAAGAGAATTTTTTTTTGTTTTTGGGTTTTATTATTTCATCGGATGGGGTTTAGATGGACTCATAAAAGATAAAGACAATTTTTGAATGGTCTACTATATAGAGTATAACAGAGGTATGAAGCTTTCAAAGTTTAGAAACATTTTACATAAGGTTTATTTAAAAAAATAGTAGTATTTTAGCACCTCTCTAAAAACAAATAGAGAAACCAACAAAAATAGCCCACCGTGGACCGAATGGCAAAACACAAAAACAGAAACAAACAAGCAACTATACATCAGATCTGCAAAAAGATGTTTACCCTGATTTAGAGAAAACAATCAAGGAAAAATTTCAAGCGTCTTCCATCCTAGATATGACCATGCCAAGAGGTTCGATATGTTTTCATCAATTGAAATATACCTCTTTTTCTTCTCTGTTCAGTTTGTAAACCATCCATTTTCTCTTAAGCTCCTCCATTGTGTTTAAGTCAAATTATTTAACATTTTTCAAGGCTAAATTGTAGACCAAATTCCCAGAAAAATAGCATACTTAGGAGCTCTATTTTCAACACTTTCATACTCCCTAAATCCACAAAACTCACAAAGTTGTTAAGATCAACATCTTCTTGCAAAACTTCATAAGATGCATTGCTTGGGTCTTCAATCAAGTACAACATCTTCTTCTCTCCATATAATTTCACCAAGTTGCCTTCAATAGGGATAGTGGCATAAGACATGTCCATTTGCACACTACCACCAACACTTGCTGCCCACTTTCTTGACAACAACATCCCCCACTTGGCAGGGCAATCAACAATCACCACATCAAGTTTTAAGTTCCTTCCAGGATAAGATGCAAGTTGCACAACCAGATCTTTGACACATCCCACCACTGGCACCTCTCTAGAGTCCATGGCAGTGCACTTCCCATATGTTGTTGTTACTTTGATACCTAGCTCATTCATGACCTCAAGAGGCATGACATTACATGAAGCTCCAGAATCAAACATACAGTTATGTAACAACTTGTCTTTGATAACCAGGGTAGTGAAAAATGGATCCACATTCAGCTAGGATTTAACCAAAGAAGTTCCTAAATAAACCTCTGGTGGTTCCCCTAGCTCTTCCAACACTTGTGGCTTTTCCAACACTACAACAGTAAGGGGAATCCCAACCTTGTTTACATCTCTGTCTTGTGTGATCTCTTCCTCTTTGAATCCTAAGTATTCAAAATCCCTCTTCTTGTGCTCAGGGATCCTAAGCAGCTCAACAACTGGGACAGAAATTTTGATTTGACTCAAAACTTGGGCAATGTCATATGGAACAAATTTGGGTAAAGTAGCACTAGGAGAAAGATTGGAAAATTCATCAGATGGAATGGGATTCTTTTCAGTTTGGGCATGGGGAGGAACATAGGTTTTTCTTGGGGAAACAAGCTCTCTGCTAGATGCATTTTTCTTTGGGGTTTCTTTGGTAAGCAATGGAAATTTTGACTTGGCTTGTGGCCCCTTGGCAGCTTTACTTATGGTATTGTTCTCCTTTTCTTGGGCAACTACAACATTCATTAATAGTTTCCTATCTTCTTCTGAAGGAACTCCTCCATCATACTTTTCAATCATTAATGCCCTCAAGTATTCAAAATCATTAGTGGGAAATTCAAAATCTTGTACAGTTTCTACTTCTAAAGTATGAGAGGGAGGAAGAAGAGGTACCCAGGTGGATGCAATCCCAAAAATAGCAGTAGTTATAGCACTTATTACCTCAATTGAAGTTACTTCCCTTGGCGAACTTGCAGGATCTCCATCATGTAGGCATCATCATCATTATCATCACCAGCTTCTTCCTCTTCTTGCTGATCTTCCTCACATGGAGCATGGGGCATGAAACATTTGTCACACCAATCAGCAATGAGATTTGTCTTCTCCACACCAATGAAACTCCGGAAGCCAAATGATCGAGTACCCTTCTGTTTTCCCTGGCCTAGGAATCCTGTTCCAAATCCAACAGTCCCTTGCCTCTATCATCAGCTCTTTGGTGATTTGTAAACTTGTCTTGGCCCTGTTTCTTGTGTTGACCTTGTGATATCTACCCAATCCCCTTTCTTCCTGGGCTAGTTTGTATGATATTTCTTTGACAGTCCTTGCCAATTTTTTTACAACTTCCTCCAAATCAAGAACCTTGCTTGATTGAGGTTTTTCTAGGTTAATCAGCTTTACACCCTCTCTTTTTGGTGGCTTTCCAATTGCCTTGATATTGTTTTCAATTTGCAAGGCCAGAGTGAAGGCCTACCTCAAATTAGCATGGTTTTTGTCCCTCAAGTAGTGACCATTTTTATCAAATGCATCTGAATATTTGATTAAACATGATTCATCACATGGCCTTATCCTAATAGGAAATATCCTCAAGGTCTTGTTAAACCTTGTGTTGAAATCATGTACTGACTCATTAGGATTCTTTTTGATGTTTTCAAATTCTATCAAAAGAAACCTAGGGTTAGTTCTATCACCATACTACAATTTAAATGCATTGCTCATCTCAGTCTAAGAATCAATAGAGTTATCTGGAAAAGCTTTATACCAGTCCCTTACATCCTCTTCCAGAGTATGGATAAACAAACTTGATATACACATCCTCATGTTCAGTCTCAAATTCTTCCATCATATTGATAAAAACCTTTAAATGTTGATCACCATTAGAGCATTGTTTCCTTGGAAGTTTGACGCTTTTTCCTTACTTCTTGAGGAATGAATTTGGATAACCAACCATCCCTACAAAATTTATAGGTCCAAAGGTATTTACAACAAATGGAGGTCTAGGTCAGGGAAAGGCCATGTTGTTTTGAGAAGGTGACCCCGATGGGGTGAAAAATTGATGAGGGAAAAAGGTCTTTGAAACACATGGATTTAACTTTCAAAATGGGTATCCCCTAAAGGCCTTATCTCTTTTAAATCCCTATCAACTTTTGAAAAGACAGGGGTAGAATGAGAAGAAATTTTTCAAAATCAAATGAAGGCCCTTCTCTAGTTGGAGAATTCAATTCCACAAAGAGGCTACCTGATTCAGAAGCACTTGAATTGTAGTCTTCAATAATAGGTCGATCACTCTCATCAATGGAGATCCCCTTTCTTGTCTGCATGATCTCCAACAACTCTCCAGGATTTTATTCCTTCTGATTTTTCTTTTCCTAGCTCTAGAAATAATGTCCTAGTAGGATCCCTAGAAAAGAAATACCTTCTTCCTTCTAGCTTTACAAAGATTAGTAACAAAACTCACTTGATAGAGGTTAAGACACTAGTACTCTTCAATAATTAGATCAACAGGGAGTCACCACTAAGGATTTCCACCTTAGTTGTTTAGATGCACTAAATATGATATGTCAAATGTTTGTCAACACTAGAAACTTGAAATGGAGAGACTCTGAATTTTCTTTACCTGCAGATCTATTAGTGAAAGCTAGTGCACTAGGTGTAGAAGCGAAAGAATTACACTAGGCACTTGGAGAATATAAGAAGTGTTTTACCAGGGTCTAAATATGAACTGCAATCACTATGTACCCACCAATAGTGCCGAAGCGTTGTTGATGGGATAAATAGATATGAACTTGTAGTGTATCAACAAATAGTCTCAATAATTCAAATAAGTCCCTAAACAAAGATCACTTAGGTGTTGGTATCCAAATTGATTCTCCCTCAAAGTCTGAGCAACATCACTGGTTTGACAGAAACTTAGAGACAGATTAGATCATGATGAGTCATTTTGTAGCCAGGATGAGATCTAACTGGCCCTTTGTCACTCAAATGTGGAGAAATGGATAGCACCCTCAAGAGGATTTGATCTATCCTCACTATTTTAGGTTGTGCCTTTCAACCAAGGTAAGAGAACCTATTTTGTAACCTCTATTTATTGAAGAACAATGATAAATCCTTCTTTTGCATAAATTTTATAGAGAAGACCTTGGGAAAATAATGATCAACACACTAGATCTAACTCTCACAAGTTTTCACTTCCAGATCATGGAGATATTTTCACAACAAGGAAAAGGTTACTAAAGACATTTGAGACCTTGATTACTTGCTGCATGTTTTGGTAACAGAGATTATGCATTTGTATGCATATAGGACAAACAGGGGTAGTACAAGTAGGATTGGTTATTTTTGAATGAATTTTTGGTGGGAGGTGGGGCAGGGTGAACTTGATTCACCAGATCCTTGAGGAACCTTACAAAATGGAAGGTTAAACCAACAGAATGCCATAGAATAGCTAAAATGTTTCTTTAACTAGAATATGTGCTTTAATGGAGGCCCAGATTAGCACTCTTTCACATAATCTTTGAGATTCTATCACAAAGGCTCGAGTTATAAAATCCAACAAAGCATCAAGATCTAAGTCAAATCACGCCTAAGGTACACCCAGAGGCTTACAGACAATCTCTATCAACAGATGAAAGAAAAGTGATTTTAAATCATTTATTCCAATCCCAAATGAAAGCTCTTCTGAGAAATGAAGTTTCATATGCCACTAAACTATCACAAGGATTGAGGCCTGTGTGATTGAATCAGATTTAATTTAATATTGCAACATAAACAAGAAAATATACTTGTATACATTCATAAATAAAATGAACACATCTTGCTCAAGACAACACAAAATAACTCGAATTTGATTAATTCTATCAGCAAGGGAAATTTTTAGAATAGTCTCAAAGTTGGTCAATGCTTGTACACTTGCAACCACCTTGACATAATAAAACTTAATACAAAAAGAGATAACCAAGTTTCTCAGACGGATTCTCAAAAGACAGGCTTTGTCAAATTTTCCTCTTGGGAATTTTCTTCGACCTCTAACACTCAACCATTTTCACAAAAAAATTGTGCCATTTATAACATTTACAATAGAGTCCCTTCTTCCTCGAGAAAGATAAAAACATTAAATGTACTGTGCTCTCCATGATCTCGATCGTGATTCCTAGAATCAGATCTATAAAATTTGTCAGGTGCTCATGGGGCAGATCTCTTTGAAAATCTCACCATTCAACTCCTTCATCTAGTAGAACACTCCTCCTTCAACTTGCCAACCACTTCCGACCTTTATATGTCAAATTTTGTTCCTTGCAAGCTCGGGAGAAGAAAATGGAAAATCAGATCAAGATCAATAGTCAAACCATTTTAATGGCAAAATATGTCTCCAAATATCTCCCACCAAACTTAGATATCAAAATTAACTCCCCTCTCTATTTAGCGTGTAGGAAATACCAAGAAATCATGAAGACTCACACTTCCAGGCATGTTTCAGTAAAAATGGGGGAAAATCATATTCAAACTCATAATTTCTGTTGATCTTTACTTTGAATTTGGGCAATCCATGTGGAAGATTCAACTTTAAAACAGGCTCGTGGTTTCATTTTTCTTTTTACAACCATTTGAAAAAATGGAAAAAAATTCCATTTTTCTCCATGAGCCTCCGCCTTTGGTAAATGAGCTTTGACACATGTCTTAAGGTGGGTCCTAGGTTGAACCATGGCCAAATCATGCCATTTCACCCCTTTTTGGAAGAGGAAACAATTTCCAAGTTTTCACAGAAATTCCGTCCTTAGCTTTGCCACATGTCCTCCTACGGGGTCAAAGTGTGACTTTTTCCCTACCTCTTAAATTTGCTACAATCGAGCACAGCAAGGCCGCGGGGTGGGTTCAAACTTTTTTCCAAAGTAGCCAAAAGAAAAAGTTCAAAAACAGACCCGCCATGCCCCATCCAATTAGAAGAAGCCACGTAAGCACCAAAAGAACCAATCAGATTTGAGCGGGGCCACGGGACCAAATTTTCCTTTTGCCAAAAAGTAAAAATTTATAATTTAAAGCATTTATCCCCATCCCCTAACCAACCAAAAGAATCCACGTGACCACCAAACACTGAGGAATAAATTTGATAAGAAAAACACCTATCGACTATTCATGCCCGTAACTTTGATTTTTCTAAGGATGAAAATTTCTTTTGAAAAAAACAAGTGAATCATGGTTTTGAGCAACTTTTCGACCATGGATTTGGATTTTCAAAGGCATAAAAATATAGATTAACCTTTCTCAAGCTTCCATGGTCGACGAAAAATAGGAAAAACGATAGAGCTTGCGTACATTGAAGAAATTGGGGAAAAATAGGATGACTCGAGACTTCTTCAAGGAGGGACATGACAATATATTTTGCAAACAACTCGAAGAATTTCAAATGGAAATAAAAGCTTTTAGAAAACCCACATCGAGAGATAGAAAATTTCACAATACGCATATCAGAGGAAAATAATGGCAAATGGGGCGAGATAGATATGAGCACCAACACCGAGCACTCACCCGAAGCACGCAAAGGTACCAGGTCCCTCTTTAGGGTTGTTGTAGTAGGATGTTAGCATGATGAAGGAAGAAACATATAGATCCATAACTAATCCTTTAGTATATAATGCATGCTACATTCAAATATATGAAAGAACAAGCTTTAAATAGTAATCATGATTGAATCAATAACATGCACTACCCAATTACACACAGAATAAAACTTAGGTTCATCCAATATCTTCCATCTATTAATAAACACAAAATATCCAGGACAATAATGGAAAGATATACTAATGCGTGCATGGATCTGATACAGTAATCCAATCATGTGCGCATACCTCTATACCTTCATACATCCATCTCTCTCTATGTATATATTTTACTATATACTTCATATCATATATATAGGGTGGGGACTTTCCCTTCACCACTTATCTATTCTAAAAATAGGCCACATGCTATTAATAGCCATGTGTCGTTTAAATTCATAGTCACACATGAAAGTGTGTTATTTATAGACCTCTTATAGTTAATTGAAGTGACAATCCTATTCTTATCGCGTCTCCATGGAAAATGCTTCGATCCAACCTATAAAGATAGACAATGTGTGTACGCACGTCGTCTCTACATCGTTGGTGTGTTCCACATGCCATCTTCTAAAAATAGGTCTTCATTCTAAAAATGATCAAGTCCTAAAAGCTGAACTTTCCTCTGTATGCGGGTTCTACCTATCCCTTCATGCCCTTGATCTTGACCTTCTCTCCCGCACATGGACTTCTTGTGTGTTCTCTAACAAGTATTCTTTGATCAACATTACACCAAACTAATCTCATTGTCATCCTAACAATGGTTATCTCCAAAAATTGAAGTAAAGAATAGAAGAATTAAAGAATGTAGATAAATAAAGAAGTTTTATGAGGCTATGTGGAAGCCTCCTCTGCATCAATTTGAAGTATTAACTTTGGATACTCCTCCTTTATTTTAGCCTCCAAGGCCTTCCATTCGAGTGATTACTTGTTCTACTTTCTCTAGAATGTCTACGAATGGATTCCAACTCATCCCTCGCATCTCCCCTTTTGCATTCTACTGAACCAACACAACATTGGACATTGAGGTCATTCTTCCTTCTAGAAGATCCATATTTTGCATAATTTATTTCCCAAGCTCTTCCAAATTAAGTCTTATGCAGCTCTTGTCTTGCTACCAGAATCGTGCTTCTACTTAACTATTGACAATCTTTCTACATGGCCCAATGTCTTGTCCTTCATTGCTTTCTAGACCTATTTGTTTTCTTCTAGGGTATTTATGCTTTGATAAGAACCTCACAGAGTTGTGTAGATGTTTAAAGCTGGTCTTCTTTCTTCAATACTTCTTGTAAAATACCGGTAGTATCCCTTCATAGGATGTAATATTTCACATCACTAAGGATTTCTCTTGTTTTTCCTCTTACTCGACTTCCTTGGCTTCGTCATGTGCGGAGGTTCATCTTCAAGTATCAAGTCCACCACTTTCCTTCATAGTGTATCATGAAGAAACATTTGTAAGGTACCTTGGCCTCAAAGTGTGGCATTGCTCGATGACATTGTCCCCAATCTCCTCTGTGATGTTAATAAATACTTTGTTCTTCTTCTATGTGAAGTCCCTCTCTTGTGTTATGCATGTTATCTCTGCATCCTTTGTCTTTAGCTCCTTGCATAATGCTCTGATTATTGCAGCTTTGTCCATGTTTCTTCTAGAAACTTCAAGAATCCTTCACCAAGGCATTGCTGACTCTGGTTATCCGACATGACAAAGAGGATTTACATTCATATATCTAGCTTGTGGTGCCTTCTTCATCCATCTTGAAACACTTGACTCTTCACATATATAAAAGTTAGGCTCATCCATATGGGTGTGCATTTACCATGATAGTTGCTTCCGAGTGTGTATAGTTTCCATGTCCTTATCCATTAGCTCTCGGTCAAATAAATCCTACGTGTTATCATGCTCGGAAGTGGGCACAAAAATTTTACTGTGTCCTCTACATACCCCATGGCTAGTGGAATGTTCTCTTAACTCATCCTATTCAATCTATGAACCTTGGGAATTGTAGCTTAAAGGCGAGGAGTCTTGTCCCATTACATCATGAGCGATCACATGCACGAGATCTAGAGGTTTCCTTTTCTTTTTCTTCTCCATCCTTCATCTCTTCATCTTTTTTCTCTTCCTCATTCTGAGCTCATCTTCTTGCTCGAGTGGGGTAGGAGATGCACACTCGCTCTCTTCTGATTCCTCTACTTCTTTATCCAACTTCAACTTTCTTCTCTTCTTTGGTTCAGCTGGTCTCCTTGTGTGGAGAGAGATGAGGTGATTTCCATACCATTTTTGGGTTCCACTTTGAGTCCTTATGCGTCTAAACACTTTCTTAAATCTATGCTCCCCCTACTCAACCTCTGTATCTTCCTCTTTGTCCTGTCCTTGAGGTGGAGTGGCCGCGCATCATCATGACTCTTCTCTGTCATATGGTTGCTTTCTTCTGCACTCCAAGCCTCCACTATCTTCACACTCCTCCTCTTCACCCTCTACTTCAACAACTTCTATGGGCCTTTGTGCCAGTATGTTTTCTATTGTGTGCTTACCCTTCGATGGCCCTGGGAGCGTGAATTCATTCTCTACATACTTATTGTTCTCCATCTTAGGCTTTAGCTGAAGATACACTAATGTTTCCCCTACATCTGCTATAGCCAGACTTATTGGCTTAATATTCAACACCTCCAAAATGATCCTCTCGGTGTAGGAACTTCTTCCAGGATACACATACTTCTTCCTCAATGTATGGTAGTCATAGTCTACCTTATTTGCATTGAATAACATTTAACACATGTCTATAAATCATTAACAAATGCTTGGAAATACCTTACAGTGAATGTGTAAGGAAATTTACACCAAGGGATCTAGACTCCATCTCTCATTAGGAAGCACATGATGTAGAAATGTTGATATACAACAAACTAAACTTGTTTCCCTACTACTAATGGTAGGTCCTTTGGGATGTGCCACTCTTCTCCAAATGCCATGTGGAGCCTATCATACCATTTCTCTGCCCTTTTCTTGACGTCATCTGTCATGGCCCCTTTACATAGGTACTTGTTGAACCTTTTAGCTGGTGACTTATTCTCCATGGGGTATTCCCATACCTTTTCCTTCGGCCCATTTGGTACTCCAATTTCCATGAATACTAGTGATAGTAGAACAACCCCAAAGCTGATCTTCCCTCATGTGCGTGCTTCCTTGACTATTTGTTCTACAATATAGCCTACAATATTGTAGATTGCTCCTTCTAACATCTTACGCGCAATATGTAACCACATAGTATTTACATGTGACCACCGTTCTGATCATTTAACTTTGTAACAATGTGTGATGCTACTTACCTGACAACCAGTTCTTCAATTTCTCTATATCCATACTTGCATGGACCCTTTAAGTACCCCAACTCATGTCTAGTCTTTGAGATCATGGCTTTATCTCGTGAGATCATTCTTTATGTCCTCTCATGTGGCCTTCAAACTGTGGCATCGATGAGATAAGAGCATATGAGATTCTAATTTTACGTCCTACAAAGTAGAAGAATTCCTCGTGCACTTTTCTCATGAGCCACAAATATACAAGGGCAATACTTCCCAAAATATGGAATCTAATATAATCGATAGACCCCAATTCTCTTGAGAATCTTCTCACTTGCATCATCATAAACTGGCATGTCATCCACCATATGCTTGTTAATCCTAATAGTTAGAAAGGAATCAAGCTCCTTCTTTTCTCCATTGTCTGTGATTATATTCGCTCACTTTTCTTTTTTGATACGTGAATCCCATTCTTGAGCAACGATGACTCCTGGATATTTCATTTCTGAAAAAACACTTTCGTGCCATCTCTTCTTCCTCAATGACCACCTTCTTCTTTCCTTTTTCTCATGCTGCTAATTTACCTTCTTAGGTGTTATTTTTACCTTGCAAACATCTCCTCTTAAACTCGCAACTTACAAATGAAACCCTAGCTTCATTCAATCGTTCCCATGGTGGAAACTTTGTGCCTAACTCCTTTTTGTCTCCTTTCTTCGCTCAAACCCTTCACCACCGGGGATACAAGCTTCTTTTCACATAGATCTATTTGTCATGCTTGGTTTTACACCCTTCACACCTTAACCTGATCACTCGGCTCTTCACACTTAGCTCTTTCCTCAAATTCTCTTATATAATTTTGAAACAAGAAATGAATCTACATCCCATCCTTATATAATTTTTCATATTTTGATGCATTTATTGCTCCTTCACCTACTAAATATCGTCTCATTCATTGACCAAATTAATTCATTCTGCGTGGTACATCTTCGTGCCCCATATAACCTTCTAGCACACCTTCCTACCCTCTGGTCACATACTTCTCTTCAGTGTGCCCTTGCACCTAAGTACCTCGTCACTGTACCTTCTCCTAGTAGTTATCATGGCCTCTACTTACCTTGCATTATATTGTCCTTTCATTCATCTCCATCTTTGGTCACTTTTGAGAAGCAATCTTCTTTTGACTTAAAGCACACCCGTAGCAACTTATTCCTTTCACCTTTCAATTTCCATAGTATTTTACTTGGATAACTACAACCACCTCACACTAAAGGTATGTGCAATCCTCATGCATAAACATTCTTCACATAGTAATTAGCTTCATGTGTAAAAGCACGCTTATTACACCAAAAACAACAACTAAAGTGATAAAGCATAGCGACAATGAAGGAAATACATAATAGAAACATAATCTAAATGGCAATATTGACTTATTATAAACACCAAGAAGACTTATTTATAGTAGGGCTTGACCTACTCCCGTAAAAGTAAATGGGTAGCCATGTTCAATCAAGTGCTTCTAATTGGCAAGCCCCTAATTCAAGTATGTAAGTGATGACATACAGCCCCAACCAATGTACTTTGAGCTTGCCTGGATGGCACAGAACTTTGAGTCATAAAGAAGTACCATTTGTCCAATCTCAAACTTCTTATCCCTTATGTTTCTATCATGCCATGCTTTCTTCCTGTCTTTTTCCTACTTCTAACTCCATCATGCTATGGCTCGTCACTCATCTAGTTGAATCATCTTCTCGATACGCTCTTCTAAAGCCTACTCATCAGCTAGACCTCTAGTGCATGCAATGCACAAAGAAGGTAACATAAATTCTATAGGGAGAATGAATTTTGTGCCAAACACCAACTAAAATGGTGTGGCTTTGTTCAATCTCTTGTAATTTGTTCTATATGCCCAAAGAACAGCTGACACTTTGTCATCCCAATCCTTTCTTCCAACATTACAAATTTTTGTCAAAGTTTGGCTCAAAATCTCATTGAAAGCCTCAATGAGTTCCATTTTCCTGAGGATGGTAGGGTGTAGTTTTATGATGTGCAACCATAAACTCATCTAATAGGATCTTGATTGTCTCATTCAAAAGTGTGTACCCCTATCACTTGTCAAGCTTAAAGTACATCCATATCTTGTAAGAACATTCTCCCATAGAAACCTAGCTACTGTTGTACAATCCTTTGTAGGTGTTGCTTTTGCCCACCGTGTGAGATAATTTGTGCAAGTAATGATATAGCGTGACCCAGTCCTACGCGTGGCTAGTGAAATAGGTCCTACAAATTCAATGGCCCATTTCTCAAATGGTTTGGCACTAGTAATTGGTCTCAAAGGCATCTCATCTCTTTGCCCTAGTTTTCCTAGGCATTGACAATGATCACACGCCTTACAATATTCTTTACAGTATTTATACAATGTTTCCCACCATAATCTAGTAAGTAGGATCTTTCGGGCAGTCACATCACCTGCATAATGGCCTCCTGCAATACCACCATGGGATTCTTCCATAATATCCTTGTGCTCATGCTCTAATACACAACGACGTAATACTTCATCTCTACCTAACTTGTAAAGGTCACCATTGATTAACATAAACGGTGCTGCGTGTATAGCAAGTTGTTTCTTTTCTAATGCCTTCATTCCTTCTGGTGCCATACCAGTTCGTAGAAAGATAACAATGTCTTCTAATTCCATGGGTGCGTGTTGTAACCTATATAACTGTGCATCTGGAATGGTTTCTTCAATTGTTTGTGATTCCTCTCCTGAGTTGATTCTAGATAAATGGTTTGGTCCATAATTTCTTTCTGGAATCACCACAATTGTGAAATCAAACTTTTGAAATAGGAGTACCCATCTACATATGCACCCCTATAAGATGGGTTTGTTTACCAATTAATTCAATGCCATGTGATCCATATAAAACACAAATGGTGTTGCTTTAAAAGTATTGTCAAACTTGTGCGATGCATAGATCATTGACAAAGCTTCATTCTATAGTTGTATAATTCTATTTAGGAGGATTCAGCTTCTTACTAGTAAAACAAATTAGATGATTGATAATACCTTCTCTAGAGTTGAGCTAACACGGTGCCAATGGCCATGCCAAAGGCATCCACATGCACATGAAATGGTTTTCCCATGAGGGAAAGTGCGGAATGGGCATGGTAGTAAGTTTATCTTTTAATATCTCAAACGTGTTGTTGTTGCGTTCTCCCCAATAAAATGTACCTTTCCCCTTGATAACTCTTCCAAGGGTGTATGACTTTGGCATACCCTTTGATGAATTTTCTATAATATCTTGTATGACCTAAAAATCCATACACCTCACTTTGACTTCTAGGCACTTCCAAGCTAAAATGATCGACCTTAGTTGGATCAACCAAAAACCTTCCTCGGAGATTATATGTCCTAACAAAGATTCCAAATGGTGTGGCAAATATGCACTTCTTGATATTTAAATAGATACTCAATTGTCTACATTGCACGTTCAAACATTAAGTATATATTTTCACAATGATCATTCACAAGCCCATATACTATCCAATCATCTAGGTAGACTGTAAGAAGTTGTGAATAAAATTTTTGAATTCTGAACAACTATGTGTGAGAATATAGCAGTGCATTTTCAATCAAAAGGCATCACAATATAGGAAAAACTACCCCATTCAAAAGAGTAAAGGTTTTCTTTCTTGATCCTCTGAGTAATCCTAACCTAATGATACCCGGAAAACCCATCTATGAAAGAATATTTTTGCACCCTACCACTCCTTCCAGTATTTCCTCAGTGAATGGTGTAGGGAATGGGTCTGTTACACATGTAGCATTTAGCTCCCTGTAGTCCACACATATTCTAATTTTTCCATCCTTCTTGATACTAATCACCATTGGGCTAACCCATTCTGACTCATCAAGGGGCTTGATAATTCCAGATTTCAACATTTTATCAATTTCTTCTTTTACCTTTTCACGTAAATTAGGGTTCATTCTATAAGGTCACTTCCTAACTAGTCGTGCACTATCCTTAAGTTTTATCTTCATTTCCCCAAGTGATTTATGCACGCCTTTAAGTTCATGATACCCTCGGGAATAAGTTTTGATAATCCTTGAGTAACTCAATGATCTTTTCTACCTCCAAGTCTGACCAGTAGTCTCCAATGATGGCCTCCTTAGGCTCAGCCTCCAAACCTATATTCACCTTATTTTTCTTCAAGGATTTGTGATAGGTGTGATTGTCATTGTCTTTCCACTATCCAAGACCTCACACACCCCTTGTGAATGTTTAATTTCTAGGATCTCAACTTCCTCATCATCCATGATGTAAACCGTTATTCCTTATCTTTTCTCAAGGCAAGCACATTCATGTAGTATGGAGTCCATTTCTTCTTCCTTTTCAAAATGTGATGTGGACTCTACCTCATCAAATAATTTGTGAATATTCTCTTCATCTTTTGCACTATCTCTCATAGTTAAGCGCTTGACAAATTTTAATGCCTCTTCTAATGGAGGTTGGGAAGAAAAGTAGTCAAAGGTATGGATCATTCCTACAATCAAATTTTTCCAATTTCCAGTCTCTTGATGTAGTTATGCATATATATACCAGGCGCGTGTGCATCCTTGTAGCATAGAGTAAAATCTATGCACCCAGATTGAAGGTGGTAATGCTTCATGTCCTATTGTCCAGTCTCTCACACTCTGCTGATTGTGATGCTGAACAAGTTGATCACCATGATAAGTATAGATTTGCATAGGTGCATTATTCCTTACAAACCTAATAGATAGGGCAATTCCAATCTCTTCCCATTCTATAAGATTATCTTTGTGGACTACCCACTAGTGCTTTGTTGTCTGCTTGTGAGGTATATACTAACATAGCTCTTCTCTTAATTTGATTTGCCCACTGTGTTTCCATGGCTTTCAAAAATGCAGGAAGATCTTTTTCCCTTGTATACTAAGGTATTGTGCTACCTATCCGTCGAATCGAATGAAGTCCATTCTTACGTGTAACTGTGCTTTTCACCTTAGCGCCTACTAGTTCATATGTACCATGAGCCCAATTGTCACAATCAATACTTGTAGTATCACTAATAGAATGAGAATCCTTCCCACATTGTAGGATGCCTTCTTTTGATGGCTCATTGACCTTTGGGTCCTGAATAGCACGTACATAAATTTTGTTTAAGTCCTCCTCACTTAGAGGCTCAACATATGGTGTAGACTTCCCATCTGTCAAAGGTATCACAACCCTTTCCTCCTTGTTATCAAAGCTGATATACCCCTTATTGAATCTCAAATACGCATTATTCACATAACACCAAGGGTACCTCAAGCAGGCTAGAAAATTATCTGCTTCTACAAGTGCTAATACCTCAAAATCCCTAGTGAACTTGGCCCCTTGTATGGTTATAGATGCATCCTTAAAAACTCCTATGGGAGTGGCCTTAGTCTAGTTTTCCATAAACAACACATTAGATGATGGCTGTAATGGGGGTCTCCCCATTTGTACCCATGCATCTAATGTAATCACATTACTTTCTACACTATATCAATCAAAATATTACTCAACAATGACCACCCATCCACAACACATTTCAAAGTAATTTCCTTGTCATAGTCAATCTTTATCGGGGGAAGATTTGCATGTAGAATATGTCGTCTGGTCTCAATACTTACGTGTGGAGTGTTCCCTTTTACCAAATTCCAAATAGTGGAATGATGTTCTCTTGGCGTAATATTTTGCACACTTCTCTCAGATCATCGATATCATTTTGGACTATCTATGATGCTTTCTTCTACTCCTTTAAGTATTGTATCTCACCCTAAATATTCCTTAGCACTTCCATGGTATCCTGGTAAACTTCCTTCTGATGAGTAGGATCTGGGTACCTTACATGCAAAACCTCATCCTTGGTGATCGTAGGCTTAAGTGCAATGCTTCTCTTACGCGCACCGATTCATCTCCTGTAGTAATCTTCTGAAGTCAATGCCTCGGGTCCTTTTGCTATCTTAGGCATCCACTGATCTTCCACCATGCATTAGATTCTAACCATCCTGGTGCCTTTGTTCTCATGCTTATGCTTCTTACTTAGATGCGCATATAAGTCCGGTCACTCTTTATAGCTATGGTTCTTTCCGCACAAAGAACATGCACGATTCGAGGGCATTCACACCTATATTGGTCAAGAGATCCACATGTATAACATGTTCCATGAGGGAACTCACCTCTTCCTCCACCATGATATCCATGCCCCCTTCCCACCTCCTTCAAAACTCCCGTCATTCTGTTATAGCACGTTTGATTATGATCCTGATCCTGGTGCTCATTTTTACCTTTGGAATTATCTGTTACACTTTTCTATCATACCCCAATGTCTATAGCATCCTGGATCTAACCAATCAACCAACAGTCTTCAGTATCATGGGTCATGGACTTGTAAATCTTACAAAAGTAAGATACATTCTTCCTTATCGTGCGTTGTAATAAAGGAAAATGACTAGCATCATGATTTAAATGACAAATCTCATAATCTAATAGTAATGAGCATACAGATCTGTAAGGACAACTATATTTGGTGTGACCTTCCACTTCACAATCTATACACCAAATTCCTGAGCGTGTTTCATGGGCTAAATTTGCTGATATCTTCTCTAACTGCTTTGCCATAGCTGCAATCTATGACTCTAAGAATGGTCTAACACTAGTGTCAATGCTCCCAACTACCTTATCATGTAAATCTACTTCCAAAGTGCTTTAATGCATGGATCAATGTATGTCTTATGTGACAACACTCTTCTAAATGGTGTAATCAATCCACTAACGAACCATTGTGCATGTTGCCTTTTATGAATATCATAAGATAGCTTAGATAGAAGTGTTTTAAAATGGGCATCATACTCACACACACTCTCATTAGTGCCTTGCTTGATATCCTTAAGCCCATTCTACTCTTCTACTCAAACTCAGGGATATAGAACTCTTTCAAGAAAGCATCCTTCAATGCTGCATAGTCCATGCAAGTTTGATTAGGGTCAAACTTCTTATACCAGTTGTGTGCACGTCCCTGTAATGTAGTAGCAAATTGACTTGCCTTACACTCAGAAGCCATGATCCATTTAGCACACCACAAGATCTCACACATGTGCACATGCTCAGTAGCATCCTCTATGACTCTATACTCTGGAAGACGAAGAGAAATCTCCATATAAATATTCTATGGTTGATGCGGGCCTTAACCACCTAATCTTGAACCTCCCGGTGTTTCCTCTACCTCCAAAACCACTAGATCCATAAGAACTAGAACCACCTATACCTCCCCGATCCTCCACCACTATAGCTGAAATAAGACTTGTAGTTGTACTCCCATGTGCTCCAACAAAGGTAGTACTATCTTGAACCCCTATAGTCACGTGAGGTAGTTCCACTTCCAGAGGTGAATCCAACATTCTACGCGCTCACATTCTATGTGGATGATGTACCTAATAATGTTCCTCCAAATATCATTAAAGCCATTTGTCCTACCATTCATGTACTTGCTCCCTGACTTACTCCTGCTCTCCTACATCCCATGTTGGCTTATTGGTTACTTCTCGTATTGATACTTTGAAAACCAAGCGCAAGGGCTAGGTCACCGGGGGGATTAAGATGAGTTCCCATGGCCCAGATTATTCTCGGTTGCACATACCTTGTGTGAGACCAAGAGGGGATCTCTGTCATGTTTTCCAAGATGGGGAGTTCACTAATGCTCTTCCTCCACGTCTTCTACGTGAAAGGTAAATCCTTCATGAGCCATCTCTCTCCTCAATGTCTTACTTTCTGCAATGGATTATTGCTTCTCTATCTCCCTCTTGTGCACCTCATTATAATTAATCTACCTCTTCTCTCTCTTCTTCTCTTCTAGCTAGGTCTGCCAAATTTCACCAAACTGTTCATGCCCTCGCACGTGGTGAAGTTTAGTTAGACATCGGTTTAGTCTCTAGGTTCAAAGTTACCATCAATATCTTGATTGCCAGTGGAATACCTTGCAAATATACTCCTCTTGGATACCGCAAAAAACTAGAATTCAGTTACCTCCAGGAAAGAATACATTGAAATTGAATATTCCAGAATATAATAACTTTAGAACACCACGAAACCACTCATCCACAGCACGAGTCTAGATCAAATCATCATCATAAAGGGCCTAAAATTTTTCTTGTGTCCAGACAAGTGTGTGATACCTCCAATTCCACTGAGATGCATGAGCAGTAAGCCACTCGTATAGTTCTACTAGAAAGATAACAAAAAAGATCTCATAGAGGTTGTCATATAGATTCTATTCTACCCAAGTGTGTGTGTTAAACTCAGATCCACTACTAAACCACCATGCATATTCTTCCTCCATATCGTGTATTACGTCTTCATCGTGAACCATCCTCGTGAACCAAAAACAAATGAAAAAGAGGTCCCGACAATGGAACCAATGATGCAACATAGAATTTATCGGATAACACCCTAGTCACCTGCGGCACATCGCTCGGCCAAGACTAAGAGCTCACTGAAGTGCACAAATGTACCAAGTCCCTCTTTAAGGTTGTTGTAGCAGGATGTTAGCATGATGAAGGAAGAAACATATATATCCATAACTAATCCATCATTCTACAATGCATGCTACATTCAGATCTATGAAAGAACAAGCTTTAAATAGTAATCATGATTGAATCAATAACATGCACTACTTAATTACACATAGGAATGACACTTAGGTTCAACCAATATCTTCCATCTATTAATAAACACAAAAGCTCCTTACAATAATGGAAATCTATACCAATGCACACATGGATCTGATATAGTAATCCAATCATGTGTGCATACCTCTATACCTTCATACATCCATCTCTCTCTGTGTATATATTTTTCTATGTACGACATATCATATATATAGGGTGAGGACTTTCCCTTCACCACTTATCTATTTAAAAAATAGGCCGCATGTTATTAATAGCCACGTGTTGTTTACAGGCATAGCCACACATGCAAGTGTGCTATCTATAGACCTCTTACAGATTAATCAAGTGATAATCCTATTCTTAGCTCATTGGTGTGTGTGGTGTGCACGCACGTCATCTTTCTAAAAATAGGTCCTCATGCTCAAAATCGGCAAAGTCCTGAATGTTGAACTTGCCCTCGCATGCGCCTGTTCTTCCTATCCCTCTGCGCCCTTGATCCCGACCTTCTCTCCGCGTGGACTTCTTGTGTGTTCTCTAACAAGTATTCTTTGATCAATAAACACCCCCGATCCCAATCATTTTTTCCGAACATGACGCTTTCGCCACCTATTAATATAAATAAACTAACAATTCACAAATTTTCCATTTTATTCAAAAATCATAGATTGTAAAAACAAACACCATCACTTATATATACATAAAAAAATATAGGCTAATAATGAATGATCCATAAACAACATTGCATAATATCAGTTGTTGAATTTGTAATGTTAACAAGTAACTACCTTGATATTCATTTTTAAAAATAGACTAATCCATCCATATTATGAGAGAATTGATAAACATAATTATAATCTTCAAGCTAAAATATTCCATATTATAACCTTATAATAGGTGGAGGATTTAAAAGGACCTATGAAAGTACAAAAAAATCCTCTTTTTCTAATTCCTTAAACATTTTCATGTACTTCTCTCGATGCATTCCTTCGGCGTTTCCATCACACATCTCATATGCGATTTCTAGTTATTTATAATTTAGAATATATATAATAAACTATATTTGTTGAGTAAGTATGAATGATCTTAGTCATATTTATTCTACATGTTAAACATCTAGAAAGTATTGTACATTGATAAACGGTTGAATAAAATTTCTTCTTATTATTATATTACATTTTATTTTTTTATGAATATATTGTATTATTAAAATATATAATAGATTACAAAGGTATAAAAAAGTGGTTAATTGAGATACTTGGCCATGGAAGAAACATTAAAGAATTATCGAAAAATAACCAAACAATCGTACACAATAGTTAACAAAAGCAACAAAACAAACTCAATGTTTTATTGAAGATAAAAGGTTGCACTTCAACAACAATCCTCCATACCCAAAATACTAGGAGAGTGACATTAATGAATTCAAACAATTTTACGATAAAAGCCTCAACCAAACATTTTTTGGTTTTTTACTTCTTTTCAAACTAAGGATAATCTTATTCCTTATCCGATTTTGATGAATCTGTTTCATGAAATCGCTTTGTTCCCCCTAATTTTATTTCAATTGAATTTTTCTTCTTACCCCTTATGACATCCTTGAATCGCTCCTCCCGCATGCGTCTCCGTAAACACTTGCAATTCTCATTATTGTTTTCTTCTTTCATTTTCATTATCCAATCAAAACTTTTTCAACTGGATTGTCCTCATATTCAGAATGCTTTTAAGTTTAGAGGGGCAATCATTTTCCCTTTTCAACTGCCCTCTAAACAGCGGGAAGGAATCTTCTAGATGATGCGGTTACTTCCAAATCCCATTAACTTGTAAATTTAAACAAAATATCAAGTATATTATATATTAAAATTTTAAAAATATTAAGAATAACGTACAACCAAAATGTTTTTGAGTTATAGTTTCATAATAATTTTGAAGAGACGTACATGCACTTGGAATTCATTTGCATTTTACAATAGGGTTGCTTCTACCGAAGAAAATTTGAATAGATATGAAGTGTATGAGATGAGACGTACATGCAGTTGGAATTCATTTACATTTTACGGAAAGGTTGATTCTACAAAGAAAATTTGTATAGGTATGAACTGTATGGGATGGCCAAAAATATTTTGGTTTACTTTTTTAAGATTATCTTGATTTCCCGCAAAATTCAATGGTTTCAACTTATTCCTCGTCTTTAAAAAAAAAAGTTTATGGACATCATTCATGCATCTGCAGTGTCATGATTGTGAATAGTATCATTTTTATATTATTTTTGGATAGGATTATGTGTATATTGATTTTGGATAGTATTATTTTTATATAACATAAAACTGAATGGCACCTTAACCCACAAAACATATTGTCGTGTTAGAGAACAAACCCAATCCCCATCTCTACACTATAATGATACCAACATGAATAAACTCCCTTCATTATGATGGTTGTCCCAAGTGCCATTCCTCAAAGATTATGACTGCCACTTCCATGGCGATAGGATTATTTTTATATTTATTTTGGATAGTATTATTTTTATATAATATAAAATTGAAGGCCACCTTAGCCCACAAATATAGATAAAACATATTGTCTGTTGCGAACAAACCCAATCAACATCATTACACTACTGATGATAGCAACATGCACAAATTCCTTCATTGTGATGGTTGTCGTAGGCGCCATTCCTCAAAGATTATGACCGCCACTCTCATGGCGATAGGATTATTTTATAATGATTTTGGATCTATTATTATTTTTATATAATATAAAAATGAATGCCACCTTAGCCCACAAATATAGACAAAACATATTGTCTTGTTTCAAAAAACCCAATCCCCATCTTTACACAACAATGATACCAACATGCACAAATTCCTTCGTTATGATGGTTGTCGTAGGCGCCATTCCTCAAAGATTATGACCACCACTCCTATGGTGATACAAGTTTGACACGTACATGCACGAAGGAGCCATTTGATTGTTGCCTTCTCCTCTCTTCTTCTATGGTCTAAACAATACGTATAATAGATTAATTTTTGGATTGCTCCTTTCTCTTCTCTTCCTTCTATGGTCAAAAATCATTGGTATTATTAATTTAATAAGATTAATCATGTTTCATAGAATTAATTATTTTACAATTTAATATATTTAGTAGGGGTGATGTCATATTGAAAGTGACATTATTACAAGTTTAATATACATTTAATTTTTGTATAAATTTAATTATTTCATATAACATTAGTGTATTTTTATATATTGATTATTGGCCTAAAGAAGGCTCTTTTTTTGGTGTGTTCTTTGTATTGTTTCAATTTCAATGTAATCCTTATGTTATTTTTAAATTTCAAATCTATTCTCTTTTTAGTTTTGGTATTTTCCTTTATTTTATCTCTTAGTGATGTTGTCTATATTCCCTTACTTCTCTAAGTTTCTGGGTTTTTGCCCAATCATACTACAAAATCTTTAAATGACCATAACCATATGGCTACTATTATGGGTGACTACAAATGAGCCACTATATTTCTAGCACTTTTATGGGGTCACCCATGGTTTCTCTCTTCTTTGTGAACTTTCCCACTCATTGTATGTTACATATGTGCCAATAAAATCTTAATCTGAATTGAAGAATTAAATAAATACATAAGTCCAATGGTGCTTTTTATAAAATAAGAGAGCCACATAAGAAGATATTCAATGAAGTTAAAAAATCAAGAAATTTATTTATTAAAAACAACATCTCCATGCCAAAATACAATTTAAATTTTTTAAACAAGAGCATCTAGTGTTTATTTGTGTCATTCATTAGAACATTGAAAAATAAAGGTTGTGACACTTGCATTACATTAGAGTGTCTATTAAATTATATTATACATGATTTTTTTGTTTTCTAATTCTTTCAAAGGCCCTATGGGCCTAATAATAGAGGAACGATAACACATTTCTGCATTAAATCCTTATAACTTCTATAATTTAGCAAGATATTGTGGGATTGTTAGGGTTTTAAAGGAGAACATTTTCTTAATGACTCACAGCTAAGTTTAGAAATGTGAGTGAGATTTTCAAAGCCTAGAAACATAAAACATTTTCATCATGTGTAGTTCACAACTTCTAAATATATCTAACTTTATAAAATTATAGTTTTAAGCTGTATAATAAATGATAATGTTGGTTAATTTTTCCTATTACAAATAATTTATCTCGATCTTCTTTATCTCATCATCTAAGCTCATATTTCAATGTTTCTTTCTAATGACTATCTCCAAATTTATATTTTACACTAAGCCCACAATTATATATAAATTTATGTTCTTATTTGTACATGTTTCTAATAACTACACGAAATGAAAATGAGAAATTATTGTGATTATGAGAATGGAAAAAAAGAGATGAATCCATTGATATTATTAGGAAATTTATGAATATCCAAAATCATATTAAAATTTCTATATTAATTATGAATTAATTGAAAAAATTTATTACTAAAATTTTCCTTTTATTTAATATTCTAAAATTATATATTTTCAAATGTGAAAAGTTCATACTTTGATGGTCTTATTTCTCATTGTGTAATTCTTCCAAGCACTTAAAATGATTTCATACCTCTCAAGCTTTATGTACTAAACAAAGTTATTGAATTTATAAATTTCAACCTTCTACACGATTGATTTAGCTCCATGTAATGATGTACTTCATTCTTTGATTTATTTTATTTCAATTTCATCTTCTACTTGTATTGTACCTATTGAAAATTATAAAATGACTATTATGATGCATATGTTAACTACTTTACAAGTGCAAGTTTACTTTTTTTTTTTCTAATGATCGATAAAGATAAATGAAATGGTGACTAACCATAATATACTTGTGAACTATTTGGATCATCCTTACTACCCATCTCTAATTTGTCCAATTTCACCTTCACTTTTTTATTACTTAATATAATAGTAGATACTTCTTAATGAATTAGATCATTTGATTCTTCCTCCTAGACATTGCTCATGATGATAAATTTTTATTTAATTCATTTACAAGAATGTTTAGGGTCTATGCAATTAATATATCTTTGAACATTTTGTTTCATATTTATTTGAATATTTAATCTCTTTTCAAAGTTCAAGACACATAAGTTGGTATTTGATAAAATTGCCAACATACATTTCTTCCACTTTTCGACACATTTGGATTGTGTATATATACATACTTTTGTGCTATCTAATTAACAAATAATTCATCTTAACCATGTCTTTATCTTCTAGTTAAAAATTTAGGATCATTTCAAACTATACTGAATACACTATAAATCCTACACAAATATTTTATATTTCATGTTAACATTTTTTATTCTCAAAATAATAACATCTACATTGTCTATTACTTTTCAAAACTGATTTCATTTTATTTTGTTAGTATCTTTATAGAACAACATTCAAATATGACCACTTCCACTAGGTCATCATAAACTTAATTCAAGTATCACTTATAAAAATATAAACACTATAAATTCCCACAAATCCCATAAAAATAATAAAATACATTTAAAATAAATAAAAAATCATCAAATATTATAACAATCTAATGCTCAAAAATAATAAAACATATTTCAGGAAAAAAAAACATAAACAAATCTTAAATAAAAATTAAAATAAAACATAAAGTGAAAACACCATAAAGCATCAATCATCAACCTCATCAAACAAACAAAAAAGAATATAGTTCAACGATTATTACCTCTTCAAGACTTATCTCATTTTTTCCTCTTTTTGCTTGTATGTTTTTCAATTAGAAATTCGAATTTAGAGTAACTGAGTGCAGCCTTCTAGTAGCGTAAAAGTTTACAATTTTCATTTGGGTCTCAATTTGTAACATGATTGGGCTGCGATTTTAGTGCAATTTTATTCTCGATATATTAGATCACATACAATCATCAAGAAATTATCTTGCAACATTTATTGGATCTCCAAAGACCTTTAATCAAATATATCAATTATTTCTTTTTTTTTATTATTAATATCGTGCACATTAATTTGTCCTATCATTTGTTTTATCAATCTTTACAATCGAGATTTTAAAACTTTCAAGGAAAAATTTCTTACCTATTTTGGAATACTTTATAACTTTTTCTGTAACATTTAACCGTGATTCATTAAACCCATTTATTTATATATAAATCAGATTAAATTTAACTCGATATTTTTCAAAATTTTCATTTTAAAACAATAAACCTTAAGAAAATTTCAAATTTCCAAGAACATAATGCAAAGAAAGCTCCACTCGGTAGAAATACTACTATATGATTAAGTCTCAATAAAAACCATAGTTTTTCATGCCTCCACTTTCCTTTCAATGTTAATAAAGATTAGTAAACTATGTAGTAAACGTGTTGTGTTTGACCGGAATGTATGTTTTTAGGTTTCGACATGCATTTAGAATTTATTAATAGTATAGGAAATTTAAAGATGAGGAGAAAGACATGTTAACCACTACAAGATAAATTAAGGTTAATCTTTTAGCAACATAGATAGATTTTGAAATTAGTAATGCAATCAAGATCAATATAAAACATGTTGTTGAACTTCATCAAACATTCCAACCTTTTTATCGCTAAGTAGTACTTCTTGTATAATCATTGCCACCACCATCACCACTAGAGGGAGGAGCATCTGTCGACCTCCATGAGCACAACTAGAGTAACCATCACTAAAACTTCCACGTCAAAAAATTTCAAAAATCCTCCTTCGACCACCCCCTCAAAAGAGGGAATATGAATGGGAGTGAGGGATAAAGCTTCAATATCAACTGCATGAGTGGCAATGGGGAAGAAAATAGGCATAACCACGAGGGGAGGAGTATTGAAAATAATGGTGTAGTGGTTATCTTTACGATCACTAGCACTTTTATCATAGGCCCTATTCAATAATAATCTTACATTATATGCCTATTATCATTGTACTATCTCTTATACTATCATCATGAGATTATTAATGCTATCAACACATATATTCTAGTTTATAAAATCAATATCTATAGTTACATAACCACCATTGCAACAACAACATATCTTATCAAATCACATCAGATAATCAACAAATCATATAACAACACCAGTAAACATCATCATATCAGAAATGATCTCATCATATATGTAAATCGCTCAAACATTTTATAATACAAAATCAAGGGGAAAATACCACTCAACATATATCTTACATCCTCCTCAAGTAGGCTACTATAAAAGCTCTTGAAATCGAAGCCTCTCCATTAGATCTTTATCTCTATGCTCAGGACCAATGCTCCTCTAACCAAATCGGTGGTGATGATACATCGGCCATTGCATCAGATCTCGCATATCATCCCTGGAAATCCATGTATGTTTCAAACATGCTCCTTGCTACTCCATCTCCTCCAACTTCCTCTCGGTCTAGTGATAGCTCCATCCTAGCCTCAAGGTAAGTGCATGGAAATTGGAGGCCAAAATGGGGTCTTAAGTGGAAATTTTCTCTCAACAAAATTTAAATTGTACAAGTTATTTGAGATAATCACACTCAAAATTTGAAGATGTTATAAGAACATGAATTGTAGAATTTCGAGTCTAGTTTCTAAACTACTATTTTTTTTAAATGGTTAAGTATAAGTGGGTTAAATATCTAAAATGTCAATAGGTGATCATGTTTTTGTAAAAAAACATAGTAGACAATCGGTCATGCCCCCCCTCTCCCCATTTTTTAGCACTATTTAGTATTTTTTAAAACCTTTTAGTAGAAAGATAGATAGGAGCATCTAGTTTGGGATAGAATTTTTATAGATTTTTTTAGTGAGTATTTATTTTTATGATTTTTCAAGTACAAATATTTTAAAATTAAAAAATAACGGATAGCCAACCATGCCCCTTCGCCCCACACCCCCTTTGACTACCTCAAAAATATCAAAAATCAGATTTTTCTAATATGTATAGAATTAGTCCTAGTTTGGGACTATGAATTTGCTTTTAAAATTTGGAGAAGTGACAAAAAGATACACATTTACAATCTCTAAAACTAGAGGTATAAAAGAAATAGTTTTAAATAAATATAAATAGAACTTAGAATAATAAGAAAAATATTAAAAGTATATATTTAGAAAGAGGATAGTTTTCTTGACATTGTAGGCAATTTTTTAAAAATATAGAAATTGATTTTGTAGGATTTATCATGGTGAAAGGTGATTTTGTGCATATTTTTAAAAAAACATGCGGTTGTTATGTTCTTACAAGTTGAAGGCATAGGTTTAGGAAACAAAAACAATACCAAGGCTATTAAATCTTTGTTTGGGTGCATAATTAACGAGAACACGTAGGCATACGCGTTTGATATAATATAGAAATTATATGTGTTTGTAGTAGGCTTATAGTTACAAAAATTAAGGTATACATTTTTCATTTATTATTATTTATACTTTATTTTTTCTTATACTTCAAATTTATTTTAGTAAATATAATAGATTAGGGTCACTCTGAACCGTATGGAACTAGTTTCATAGCTCCATGAGTTATAGTTTAAGAGATAGTTTTTTATAATCTAATATGGTCAATACATACGTAATTTTTCAGGATTTACTCATTCATCTTTTAGTATTTTAATTCTACAATTGATATCTATTTTTATAAATGATATAGTCGTTATTTAGGTTTTAAGATCTTTTGGATTTGTTGGAATTTGTTATGTCTTATTTTTGTCATTGATGTCAAGTTTCATTGATGGAAAAGGGTGTCAAGGTGGTAGAGGAGTTAGTGTGAGGTTTCATTCATAATCAATCTTGAAGGTTGATTGGTAGTGGCCAATTTTTTTGTCATGATATGTTTTTTTGGTGTCATGTCATGGTTTCTTAGGTTGCATGCATGGTTGATTACATGCATGCATCTAGGATGAAGGTGATTGTAGATGTGCTCCAAAGGTTGTTTTAAGCCTCTAAGGAGTAAAAAAATAGTAATGTATGTAAGAGTTTTTAAAGTGTCTCGCATGATGAAGGTAAGATTGGTTTGTTTGAATCATGAGTTGAAACTAGCCATTCAAAGCATAGTCTAGACCGACTTCATAGCGGGTGATATGATAGAATGAAGGATGATGTAGAGCACGATTATGTGAGTATGTCATATCTGTATTAAGGTCATAGGGCATGTGCATAAGTATTCAAAGGACATTTTGTAGGAGTCTCGTGCATGTTCTAGGTCCTTTTAGGGCATTTTATAAAGGAAAAATTAAAAATAGATGGGGAAATTAGATGACATAGTAAGTTGCGAAAGTATCCAATAATATATGACCATTGGAGATCATTGAGGATGTCATTAGAGTGTTGTGTGCCAATTGTTAGGATAGAAAGATGAAGGAAAAGAAAGATAAGTAAGTTTCAGCTCTACCAAGCTCTTAGAATGCTCATTCTCAACTCAAAGGCCATGTTTGGAGTGCTCACTTGCTCGTGCATTACTTAAATGGATAATTGAGCCATTGAACATAGTTTAGGCATGAAGCTAAGAATTTTTGGAAATTTCAGTGAATTCAAATGATGGACTATCATTTATGAATGATTTTTAAGAATCAAAGGTTATCTAAACCCTCTCTAAATACCTAGTTTAGAGAGATAAATAAGTAATGATTTATATCATCTCCAAATTGACCTAGATTATTTCAAGGAGATCATGAAGTCCAGTGATGGAGGAACATGCTAAAGAGTTTTGTCAATCTTTACTAAAAATGAAAGAGATGGTGGAGGAATTATATCAAAATAGGAGAAGATAGATCAAAAAAAGAAGATAAAGAAGGTAAAAAGAAATATGGCTCTACATCTAACTCTGATATTCCTAAAGGTGAAACAAAAATATGATTTTCTTCCTTCATTAAAACTAGATATCAAGTTTGAATTTCTAATGTATAATGGGGAGCTTAATGCAAAGAAGTTGGATAAGTAGATCAAGAATATTGAGGTATATTGGAGGGTTTTGAAAATTGTTAATTATGAAGAAAAAACCATTTGGAAACTCCTCGAATGGGTAGCACAACACTCATATGGTTGGAGAGTAATATTTAGGAAGTAGATTAGAAAAATGGTAAAGAAATCTCTTCTTCGTCTGATTTTGTTTATGATCTAAGACAAAAATTTATCCTATAGGATATATGCAACAAGCTATGATGGATTGGAAAAATTTGAGACAAACTAAGGGTCAAAGTGTTCAATATTATACACATGAATTTAGAAAAAGGGATTTTATTATTGGTATATCTTTACATACACAAGAAACAATACTTAAATATATTATTGGATTACATAGATATCTGAGACATATGATTCTCGTTCTTAATCCTACTAATCTTGATGTGGTGTGTGTGTAAGCTACACATTTGGAAGTAAGAGGGAAAATGGATAATGAGTATTCCTCCTCAAAAAACAAGAACACGCAATCAAAGGTAAGGAAAAATGTTCGAATGAACTAGGAAAAGGAAATAATAAGAGAAATACTAAATCTAATACTAATAAATATGATGAACAACCATTTTACAATATTTGTAAAAAGAATCATGATGAATCTAAGTGCTGGAAATTACATCCTACAATGAATCCTAAACAGTGAATAATAAGAAGGTAAAAGAGAAGGAAATGAATAATGTGGTACATGATCTTGGGTCTGATTGAAGAGATGAAACCAATCTCACAACCATGAGTTTTCAAGTTTGTAATTATTCTTCTACTTCTAGCACTAGTTCATATAATATTGAATCTTCTTCTAAACAACAATCTATGCATGATGAAAAAAAAAAAGGAATGACATTCTCCACCTTAGATTTATTTCAAAACATACAAAAATAGACACTCCAATTGATAGTGGATCTCAAGATAATCTGATTTGAGAGGAGGTTGTGAGGATATTGGGACTCAAAACCAAGTCACATTCTAAACCTTATCCTTTGGGTTGGGTTTGTGATGATGCAAAACTACAGGTAACAAAAACTTGTAGATTCAGTCTTGCCATTAGAAACAAGTTTATTGATGAGGTTGATTTTGATGTTATTCCTTTATATATTTGTGGTGTTGTTTTTGGGAAGTCCTTATCTATATGATCGTAAAGAAATATTCTATAGGGAAGAGAATAAATACTTGTTTGTTAAAGATGGGATTGAATATATTGTTAGAACTCATCATGTGAAAACAAGTCTTTCTTTGGTTACTACAGGGCAGATGAAAAGGATTGTAAATTCAAGAAATAATTTTGTACTCATGGTGATCAAATCCAAAGAGAAAGATCATGAAAATACTTTTGGGGATTGTGGTCCTAAACATCATAATGAATTGGTTACAAATGTTTCTAATTATGATGATGTTTTTCAGGATCCACGGGGTCTACCTACTAAAAGAGGGGTTCCACATGAGGTACATTTGTTGTAGGATGCACATCTTTGTTGCATTGTTATGTATGGATTGTCCATGGTTAACACCAAGGAAATCAAGGAACAAGTGATTTAACTTTTGGAAAAGGAATTAATCTGTCCAAGTTCATCTCCTTGTGGTTCGCTAACCATTTTGGTGCCTAAGAAAGATGACACAAGGTGAATGTGTGTTTCTTTTTGTGACTTGAAAATAATCACGGTGAAAAATCATTACCCTATTCCTCGTATTGATGATTTACTACATATGTGAAAGAATGCTATTTATTTCACAAAGTTAGACTTAAGAAGCGGTTATCACCAAGTTACAATTAGTTAAGGTGATGTGTGAAAAATTCTTTTAAAACAAAAAAAGGTTTATTTGAGTGTTTTTTTATGCCTTTTGTATTGTGAAATGCATCGGCTACATTCATGTGTGTGATGAATGATGTTTATAGGTCATTCATCGATGATTTTTTCATATTCTACTTAGATGATATTTTGATTTTGAGTAAATCATGGGATGATCATATCATTCATATTTAGAAATTATTAGATGCTTTAAGAAAGGAGAAATTATATCTAAAGATGTCTAAATGTGAATTTGGGAAAACATATTTGGTTTATTTGGGTTATGTTGTGGGACATGGTGAATTGAAAATTGATCTTGAAAAATATGAGTTCATAGTTAATTGACCTAGACCCATTAGTGGAACAAAAGTTAGAATCTATCTTGGTGTAGTTCAATACTAGAGAAAATTTAGTTATAACTTCTCATTTTTCACATCTCTTTTGCATTAATTGAATATTACTAAACAGTGTCTTTCATGGGGAGAAAAACATTAGAGATATTTTGATACACTGAAAGAGAAAATTAATACCACTCATGTCTTAGAAATTCCATATCTAAAATAGTCATTTGATACCGAGTCGATGTCGGTGAATACGCAATGGAGTAGTCCTTTTTCAAAAAATAAAACATGTTTGTTACCATTATGAGATGTTCACAAGTGCGGTAAGAAATTATCCAACCTATGATAAAGAGTTGTATGCATTGGTTCAGAGTGTAAATAAATGGAAACATTACTTGATGGGAAAAGAAACAATAATTCATATAGATCATCATCCCTCCAATACTTATAAATGCAAACTAAACTATAATAGTCTATATGCTTCCGTTGGATGTGATTATTACAGAATTTTCATCTCATGATCAGGTATAAGAAATGTATATAAAATAAGGTTTCTGATATGCTATTTATACCTCTAGTTGTTGTTGCATATGTTCTTTTACATCATAGTTATTTGGCTCATGATAGTCATAAAGAACAATATGTTTATGATGTTGATTTTTAAGAAGTGTGTGAAGATTTAATGAGTGGAAAACAAGTAGGAGAATTGGATTATTATGTGCATGATGGAATTTTGTATCATTCTAGTAAAATTTGCATTCCGTAGAATGAAAGAGTTCATGTTATTAGGGAATATCATACTTCAATTATATCTAGACATTTAGGTGTTTGTAAAATAGTTACACATTTATAGATGTATTTTTTTGGCCTAAAATGAAGGAACATGTAACTAGGTATATAAAAGGATGTGTAATTTGTGCCACGAGAAATCCTAGCGACGAGAAGTTAGGAATTTACAATCCTCTTCTTGTCCCTACACATCCATGGGAAATTATTTTCATGGATTTTGTAGGAGGTTTGTACATGCCACGAAGGAAACATGACTATTTATATGTGGTTATGAACATATTTATCGAAATGTGTGTGTTAATTCCTTGTACCAAACAAATAACTAGTGAAGGGACTACACATTTGCTCTTTCATTTTGTAGAGGTTAATTTTGGTTTTCCTAATTCTATTGTATCTTATCGGGATTCCAAGTTTCTTAGGAAATTTTGGTCAACTTTGTGGGGTTTGATGCACACCAAGTTGAAGAAAATCATTTCTTTTCATCCATAGACCGGTGGTCAAACAAATTTTGTGAACTACACAGTGGTATATCTACCTATGGGATATTGTGGTAAACATCCTAAATTGTGGGATGAATATTTGTATTATGTGCAACATGTTTATAATCGTGTACTACAATCTTCTACTATGAAGTCTCTTTTTGAGACTTATTTTACCTAAATATTCATGAGATTTCTCTTGTAGAAAAGAAACTATTGTTAGTGGAGTTAGTGATACCGAAAAATCTAAGTAGTTTTTTTAGAGAATATAGAAGGTCCACTAGTTTGTCTGAGAATAGTTAGAGAAAATTTAATTAAAATATAAAGCAAGGCATGATAAACATGGAACTTATCACACCTTCCAAGTTGGTGATTCATTTATGCTTCACATTAGTAAGGAAAGGATAATAGGTGAACGTAAAAAATTTAAAACCAATTTGGTATGGTCCATTTTGAATCTTGGAGAAATCGATAATCATGATTTCCTATTGGATATACCTTCATACATGAAAATTTATTCAGTTGTAAATTTTAAAACTTTGAAGTTGTATCAATTGCCTATGATTATTGATCATGATGCTAATGTTGTACCTTTTATTGATGATTTTACACCTGAGTATTTGGATGAGTTACAAGAAGACATATATTTGGACAGAAATGTTAGAACCTCGTGAAGGGGTGATGTTGAATATCTTCATGTGGGTTTGAAATTCATGCATCCAAACAAGATAAAATGTATGGAAACCAAAAAGGTGAGGAAATAGTACACTCAAATGTTTAGGAATTAAAATAACTTTTAGAGGTCTAAACATTTGTTGGTGGGGTGTGATCTAGAGGATCCTCATTGAGAAATGGTGATCTATAATCTTCTTAAAATAATTCACAAGAAGTTGTATTGCATAGATCATATTGAGATATTTTCAATGATATAGATTATTTACTGGAAAATCGAGCCCCTATGCGCGAAGATATAAAGCACGCTGAAATTTTTGGTCAAGTGGAAAAAATATAGATTGCATACACAGTGACAAAGATGCATGTACATGTGTGAAGTGGAATAACGAATTTGTGATAAGTCACACCAGTGTTATGAAGAAACTTTTAATTTGTAACACTAGTTTACGAGTTTACAAATGGGTGGGCCCCACTATTTGTTTGTCGAGGGCCCTCGGCCAAGGTCCATGCACTCTTTACGTGGAGGGGTTGCTTTTCCTCTAATATTCATATCACCATGGATGATATTTTTATAAAGTTTCTTATGTTATTCATATCGGATGAATACAGATAAACTATGTAATTGTAAACTTTGTGCATTGGAATGGATCGGTGGAAATTCCAACTCAACAGTGTGGAGCTGAAACAACTTGGTGACTAATACATACTACCCACCTCACTACTTAAGCTCTAAATCTCACCTCTTAATCGCCACGTGGGTCTTCCATACACTGGAACTCACTTTATCTCCTCTAACTTCCTTGTCAACCCTTTTATCTCCTCCACAGGAGCCCAATATAGCTCGCTGTCCCATTAGCCTCACAACGTGTCATTGCCAACAATGGTCTATCGCCGATTTTAACTCAACCTTTCCCATATTTAATTTTGAATCTCATCCCTTTTGTGGTGCATATGGGACTAAGTCCCAACTTAGAAAATGCTAAGCGCATGGGAGACTTGAACCGTGGTCACTTTGATAAAAGGATAAAGGATTAACCATTATGCATATGGTGTTGAAACAATATAAAAGGGGGTTACTTCTATTGAAGTTTAATTACAGAATATTGTGTATACTCTTAGGCTTATTATGAGAATTAGAGACAAAATTGGAGAAAATTTCCAAAAGAGACTAGGCATTATTTTGTTGGAGGAATATTGTGGCAATTGAAGAAGATCTGGGTTATGTCTTTTTGAAGCATTGTAAGTGTATTAAGGAATTTTTAATAGATTAGACACATTTATATGGACCCGGAGATGTATGATCTAATTTCGAACATTGTTATCAATTGTGGAAATTCTATTTCTTTGTTTAGTATAGTTTTTCTCTATTTTGACATAGTACTTGCAGATTTTTAAAAAAGGAAAATTTGTAATGTCAAATTTACTCGCATAAAATCATCATTTGAAGAAAATTTGTTAGGTGAATGTTGCATTTTTCTTATTACTTTGGATCATTTGGTATCATAAATTAGTCTATGATCGGTTTAATAGTGTTTATATTGCAAGTTGTGTTGAATGTTAGCAAGGTTCTGTTCTAGAAAGGGTGAAGGAGAATTAACAAAAGTTTAGTGTTAGAGCCTACTTCAAATTCACCAAAATGATCCAAAATTATAAGCAAAATTCAACATTCACCAAAAATTTTTACTTTAAATGATGATTTTAAGGAGTGAATTTGACATTACGAGTTTTCCTTGTTTTAATTAATTTTAAAAATCAGACACGTACTTATGTAAAATCGAGATAAAAAAGACTAAAAAGGTAAATAGAGTCACTACAATTGATAATGAATTTTGACATTAGATCCTACGTCTCTAGGTCCATATAAATGTTACCAATATATTAAAAATCTTCAATACACTCACAATTCTTTGAAAATACATAACCCTATCTTCTCAAACTACCACAATATTCCTCCAACAAAATAATTCCTAGTCTCTTTTTGAATTTTTTTGCAATTTTGTCTCAAGCTCTCACAATAAGCCTAAGTGTATATGCACTCTTCGCAAATAACATTCAAATAGAAGTAACCCCCTTTTAAATTTTTTTAACACCACAGGACCTTATCCTTTTATCATAGCGACCATGGTTCAACCCTACCCATGCGCTTAATATTTTTTATGTTGGGACTTAATCCCACATGCACCGAACAAAGAGATGGGGTTAGAATTTAAATATGGGTGGTGATTGAGTTAAACTTACAATAGACCAATTTTGATAATGGTATATTGTGAGGCCATTTATGGCCGAAGCTAAGTTTTGGAGTGTGAAGGTTAGCGTCAAATTGGAAAGGTATGTTGGATTACGTGGAGGAGATAAGAGGGTTGGTGAGGAAGTTAGAGAAGATAAGGTGAGATGGAGGGTAAGGCAGACCCATATGGAAGATAAGAGGTGATTTGTGGGGGTTAAGTGTTGATGTGGGTGAGACAACTCGACTAGCTGAGCTAGGTCATCTCGACTTGCCGAGTTAGGCTATCCACTGAGCCATTACAATGCATAATGTTTTCAACTACATATTTGTTTACCCGCATTTAACCTAATATGGAAAACATCAATAGATATATACATAAGATAATCCAAGGTGATATGAACATCGAGGCAAAGGAACCAATCCACAAAAAGAGTGTGTAAACCTAGGCTGGGTGCCCCCAACTAGAAAATAGAGGTTCCCACCTATTTGTATATGAGTAACAAAGACTGTGTCGTAAAAATAACTTTTCTTCATACCATTGTGCCATTTTCTTAATGTCGTTGATCCACTTGGTGAATGTGCACACATCCACATCACCTATGTGAAGTCCATATTTTTTCTAGTTGTACAAATATTTTTGGGCTATATCTTCTACATACAAGCTCAATTTTAAGTAAACAAGATATTACCGTAGAAGATCTCAATTTTCTCAACGCAATGCAATTGTCTGTGAATGATTTTGAGATGATTATAGATCATAATTTCTCAATGAGGATCCTTTGGATCAAAAATGGAATGAAAAATAAAATGTGAAGCTTAAAGGTTGTAGAGAATTTATCAAGCTCATTTTTGTTTTGGTTTCATGCTTGAGGTGTTTTGGTAAGTTGAAAAAACCTCTATTTTTAAGAGGTTTGTTGGTACATATATGCGTTGCAATTTTCATGATCAAACACCTTACCTGTGATATTTTTGGGATGTTTTCCAAGATTTCATGAAGATATCTGGGTAGCTTTTTTTGGAGATATGGGTGCAACATGTCCTCCTATATGACCTACCACTAATAGGATTGTGAGTGAAAAAATAGTAATGATGTTATGAGATTTTGTGTGTAATTTTGTATGATGTACAAGGTTTGTTTGGACATGAATATCTTGGTATGGTGTGACATGATGTTTTTGAATTATTGGTTTAATCTAAAGAGGTGATTTCTTTTTAATACCTAATGGCCCAATCATACCTATTAGGTTTTTAAAGAGCTAGGTTGACCATGTATGCTTATGAGGTTTTCTACATGTGGATTATGGTTGTGAGTGCTTGAGAATATTGGTAGGGGTGCCCTTGAATTGTTATAGGTGGTGGAAGATCTTAGAAGTGAATTTTGAGGTGTTATTTCATGTTGAGTCCAAGACTGGTTCTTGGGACCTAATTTCCAGTTTGACAAGTTTCAGAGATGCATGATTTTTGGGGTGTTGTGCCATGAGTTAAAGGTCCTAATGAGTTACATGATTTAGATGAAATTGAGATATTTACAGTGATGTTTCATTTATGCCATGATGAGGTTATTTTCTATGAGAACCAACTCGAGTTTTGAAGACAAGTCTAGGGTTCAAGGAAGACCTCAAGGGAAAAGAGATCATGCAAGAAGAAATTTCTCTAAGAAAGGATATTGAAGGTCCAAGTAAAAATAAGATTGGAAAAGAGAAAATTAAAATGCAATATGAAAACAAAGTTTGTAAGGAGTCTCAATGCATCAAGGTATGATAAATATTTCAATGGCTATTGTTTTACTTCTAATGGTTATTTACAAAGAGAAAAAGAGTGTAGAATGACATTAAATGATGACCATCCTATGAGAGATTGGATAAAATATCACTCATGATACATTATTTGCCAAAATTATAAGATAAGGGTCACACTATTAGATACCCTCTTTTGAATCTCTTTTCTACCATAAGGCTTAGTCCTAGAAATGTATTTTGAGACATTTCCATGTTCCCATAATGTAGAATGGTTTTACAACTTTGGTAGAGAGGAAAAAAGAAACTAAAGTTTTAATATGTGTGTAAAATTATCCTTATAGGATTTCTCATTCCATCATATATGATGGTCCTAAATGTCTTTATAGCTTGGACTAGATTATCCTAGCTTGTTTCTCAAATAAGGTTTGAACATAATGGCAGAGTCAAGATATGGAGATCATCAACTCACTCCTTGAGTCTCAAATTCCACTCACTTTCCTGACCATGATTGGAAATATCATAATATCAATGGAATAACATATTCTAAGATCAGTGGAATAATTTTCAAGACTTGATTCTTCCTAAATAGAAATATTTTTCTCATTTTTATCTCTGGAACCAAAAGTAGTTGCCATATTGTTTTGAAATTATTCATGAAACCTTCAATCCTTAGAGAAAAAATGATGTCACTATTATGGAGATGATTGATGTAGCATTCTAATTCCTATTTATTTTTCTTCTAACTCCTTGAAAATTTCCTGGAATATTCCAAAGAAGTAAGGTTTCACCATTATACTTTTTGTTCCCTACACCTAGAAAACTGTTGTTGAGAAAATAATCTTTAAATGATAAAACCTTTCCTAAATCTTCCTAAATTACCATCAAAACATCCAAGAATCCCTGAAATCACTTTTGGATGTTTAATATATTTCCTAAACTCTCTTAGAGAATGTTTTATTATCTCAAGAATGGCCAAAATAACTAACATTACAATTGAAATTTTTGAAGCATGAAAACTAAGCCCTTAATTAAAAATAAGGATTCTCAATCACTCTCCATATTTCCTCTAGAAATCCTACTATTAGTTCAACCTTTACCCTAACTCAAAATAAATTCCTAGTAAGATCATTTAGTGTGTTTTAGTGTGTAGGGAATAGTGTCTAAGGTGATTGATCAAATCATTTAGTTTTGATGAGAGGTTACTTCCTCCTAAGCCCTAGAAAGGCCATTATTGGCCATTCTCTAGCTAATTTAACACCCTCAACAAGTGTTTAGAGAAAATATAAATAGTATGAGGGTGATTTCAGAGAGAATTGATTATTTGTAAGTAAATTTAGGAGATAAAATCTCATTCATGAGTAGTTTGTTTAAGACTAGGTTTTCAAGTGCAAGGAATGAATGCTAAAACGGTGAAAGATGACTTCTCCATATGATTCTAGGAGTTAGAGAAATAGTTATGATAAAAATAGGCATTATAAATATATTATAATACTCAACAAGGTGGAGTAATTAACACTTATTTAAGGCTCAAATTCTTTGTGAGGTACTTCAAAAATTGCAGCTTTCACCTCCTTCTATAAAATGAAATAAGACCTAAATTTTGAGTTACAATTATAATTATATTTTTAAAATAGTTTCATTGATCATAATATGTGATTTTTAGTGTTTTCGTAAAGTATGGAGGTCAAAACATGTAACTCATCCTCAAATTTTATTCAAGGATTCATCCCCTATCTAGAGAACCAAACCCATTTCCACAAGGAGCAACTTGAAAAAAAGCAGTTTCCACGTACCATAATTAGTATGCTTCTACCCAGTGTGTCATCTTGGTCAAGAAATTGAATTGTGAAGGATTCATTGAGTTCAAAGGTCACATTTGGAGCTCAAGGAGTGATCAGTATGATCATCATATCCTAAAATCTATCATTGTACCCAAAAAGCTAAAATGATCCATTCACGCCACAAGGTACCCAGGACCATCACGTGTGAAGTATTAAGGAATCATCTATCTCCATAAGAAACATGCACAATGAATTGTATGAGAATCATGAAGTTTATTCCATGAAAGGATGCTTTTAGATCAAGAAAAGGTGAGAGGGTCATATTCATATGGAGTATCCTCTTTCGAAGAATGAGCAATCATATTAGCTCACTTGATACAATTCACTTAGTATTATTCTTAAAAATCATTCAACACCTAGTACTATCATCACACCTTAGGAGTAGGCACATTACAAGCACATAATTTTTTCCATATGACAGAATCTCATTCAAGGATCAATCATCTATCTATAATGTGAGAACCTCATTTAAGTAAGATGAAGAAAAACATCATAGAGTTGATTCGTGGTCACTAAAGTGAATTGTGGAAAAATTTCAAACTTGGTATTAATTTAAGCAAATTGTAGGGCCAAAATCTAATCTATAAGGTTAAAAACCTATAAAATGACTATATGTTTTCTCAAAATAAGGACCGACTAAATTATATATGCCTTAAAAGCTTTAGGTCCTTGCTGAAATCCAGAAAATGAGTAAGTATTGACCATATTAGATTTTGAATAACCATCTTCTAGATCATAACTATTGGATTTGTGAGAACACTTCCATCAAGTGCGAGTGGACCTAATTCCTTATATTTACTAAAATAAATTTAGAGTGTAACTTTTCTTTTATTATTTATTTATAATTTTATTAATTCTTATTAAGGATAATAAATTATAAAATTATAAAGAAATAATAAAATAAATCTTATACTTAACATTTATTTTAGTAAATATGCCCCTTCCACTTTCCACAATTCATAAACTAAAAATGTGTACATGTTTCATTGCACTAAAAATGTGTACCCATTTAATACCACTAGGAAATTATACACATTATAATGCATGCACATTTTGTAACACTATAAACGCGTAAGTGTTATAGGTTTGGAAATTACCAAACCTTAAAAACCATAATGCGTACTCATTATTTGTAAAAGTGTATGTGTTTTAGCTAATTTTGAGTTTGTGTACACTTTTATCCCCCATTTTGGTGTACTTTCCCCTCATCATGCTCCAACCGCAAAACTATATACGTTAGTACCGCCACTCCCATAACATCAAATAGGTGAGCATGTTCTCTCGGTAATCTGATACAATCTCTCCAATATCCTTCCTCCTAGGAAGACATCTTGGGCACATTGTGTATCAATGTATGTACTTCCATATGTACAATCACACTACATTAATCATCACCTACAATGCTTGCACCATACTAGTACCTCATCACCACATTACATAATCAATACGAATCACAACATAAAATACAAATAAAAATTATCATACTTACGTCATGTAATTATTTTCTCCATTCCATCATCATTGGAGGAAGGTTCCTAACCTCATGCTAACCCTCCTCCTCCTACATGCGCACCTATTGGATCTCAATCTAAATCAACCACTATATAAAACAATAAGCACCCATTGATGCTCTTCCCACCACCGTATAAGTCGGTGTGTATCTCGTGTCATTTTCTCAAATCAATATTATATCCACATCTACCTCATTTACACATAGCAAATAAAATTAGGATATTGTGGGCCCTTACCTCATCATTCTCTTCTCACAAGTGGAATCAATATATTCCATACATATGTATCTAGAGCCATATCCTTAGTTATCCCAACTTTTCGTGACACAAGATCATATTGGAAGAAATGGGCCACTCATGGAAACCTATCCTCTAACCACATACCATGTCAAATACTTCTTAACTCAACATAGTCCTATTCCCAAAGAATCATGGTGTCTATAGGGTCTCTAAATCAGACAACATGACCCATCCTATCCATATATATATATATATATATATATCACGGTATCAAATCCATGACCCCTCACCCATACCCATCTCTCTACAAAAATATGTGGTCATGCCCAATCCACTCATGTACCATTTAATGTCCTAACTACTTCTATCTCGCTCATAAGCCCATTCGTATAACAATGTAGTAGCAATAATATCTCCACCATGATCCTCCTATGTGAACTCGCTTAAATATTTATTCAAGTTAACTAACACAATAACATATCCAAGCATATTAGGTCGCATGTTGCTATGTACTCATGCATCCTAATATATATGGATACACTTCCTTCATTCACAAAGTGACACAAAATCCAATACAACCGTAAAAAATTCCACAACCACATAACTCGTATGCAAGATAAACAAATATAAGCTAATTACTAGAACCTAACACCAAGTAGATTCCATAACTTAGTTATTTCAAAAAAACATGATGACAAAGCCATAAAAGGAGAGTTTAAACTAGTGCATATAACATCATAAACATCAACTGTAAACCGTCATTTGATTATTTAGATGAGATTTATATTGTAGATACTTTCTTCAATGAGCTTAATGTAACTACATATGATCAAAGGACTTCACCAAGGAAGAGGAAGAGATCTCACCAATATGGATTGATTGCAATTTTGGTTCTTCTCTTGCTACTCTTAGCTAAGTAGAAAAGGAGGTTGATTGATCAATAGGCCTTCCAACATTGAAATTTTGTTATCATATGTAAATGTCTTACAAGGACATGGTGTAAAAATTATAAAGGGGTAAGGTTCTATATATAGTTTTCCAAATTTGATAAACTTTCATCCTCATTAATGTGGGATAAAATGAAATTTTGCAATTATATGTTAATAAGTATGTTTAGGAGTGGTTAAGTATGATTATGGAAGAATAATTAGAATTTGCAACTCATTAAAGTTGGGTGTAATCCAAAGATAATTGATTAATACAACAAGTTATGCTTTTGAAATCTAATTCGAGGGAAATTAGTCAAATGTGAATGATTAGAAAGGGGGATTTACCTACGGAAAGGTAAATTATAGATTTAAAGGTTAATTAATTAATATTGATTAATTAGTTAATTAATAGAATATGATTATTTTATTAGTAAATTGTTTTGAAGGGGACCATACCCCAGACATACAAAAAGGCTCAAAATCCGGATGGGTCAAGAGAACCAAAGTGGTTTTTGAATAGTGAAAGTGACACCCCGTAAAAGGGTTGCAAGCAAGAAACAACATAACAACACAATGATAGAGGACAAATTGCCAAAAAGAAACAAAGAAACAAAAAAGTGGAGTGACACAACAACTATAACACCACATAAGAACAATAAACAACAACTTCTTGGAAAAATAGAAATAGACAAGAGAACCATCGGGACAAAAGAAAAGTGTTAAATAAACAAGTTGGAGAAGAAGTGTTCTTGAGAGAAGATTTAGTCTTCTTATGTGCTATTGTCCACCTTCGAGAGACCTCCTCAATAGGAAGAATTACCTCAATATAATTTACCGAAAGATAAGTATTTTTACCTTAGGAAAATGAGGGTCATTTTCCTTAGCCTAGCATTATTAGAGCAACCAATTTCCTTGTTTAAGATTTTGAATTATCATTGTTGTGAGAAACTAGAATTTCTGAAAGAGGAGTTTCGAGACCAATTTGGAACCAAGTGTCAAAATCAACGTTTGAGTCTAGATCCTCCTTTGCATCAAAAACCATATGTTCTGGGAGGGCATATTTTCACCAATTTTTTCTCTCAATTTGGTGCTTTTCCATCCCACATTTGGTAGCGATGCAGACCTAAACGAAACATATTCTATATCTAAACATTAGACCTTTGAATTCTAATGGTTTGAGACCATGTTTTGTTTTTTACTTTAAAAATCAATGCTAGTAGGAAGGTTTTAGAGGTGTCCAATTCAACTAGGATCTTGAAAAATGTAGTATGGGTGAAATCGGTGGTTTGAGAGTGAGTATAAATTATATGGCCGGAAACATTTCCAATCAAAATTAGATAACCATGACTCCAAAATTACAGGGGAAGATGGGGCATCCCGATCTAAACAGATTGCAGGTGAAGGATTCGGTGAGCGAGTTAAAGGAGGGAAACCAAGGTTTAATGACTAGATAATATGATTGTCAATCTTGGATATTAGATGTTATGATATCTTTGTCACCTATCAATATAAAGACAAAATAAAAATGCCTTTTTTATAGGGGTAAAGATTCTACCCGCCAACGAGCTAGGATTCGGTGTTTGGAGATCCAAACATGTAGGATTGGTAGGTTGGGCTAAAAACCTTCGATCAACATATCAAAGCATTCTACTTGTAATATATTTTAGATTCAACAACTTTCTCACCAAAATTGATACATGTGGTAATGTCATCAGGGGGCCATGTAAATCCTTGTTTTGCATAATCGTTTTGAAAGAAGTGAAATCTTTTTTATGACCCCCAATAGCAGAAGAGTTCATATCCTGCGATAAGATAACCATTTTGTCTCTAGGGAGGAATATCTCTTAATTTCCTTAGGAGAGGCCGCTAAAATTTCAAGGTGAAGATATTCATGGGCCGGATCAAGGTTTTCCCCACCGAAGTAGCTCGCAACACCATGGCTAACACAACCAATCGAGCCATCAAGGATTTCATAGGGGGTAGGGAGAAGGAGATGCCCTTCGAGAGAATCATTGAAAATCACGAATCGATGAACATGGCTGCCATCACTAGAGGAAGGAGAGACAACACATCCTAGAGAAGTAAAACCCCTTCCAAAACAATGGCTACGAACATAAAGATCACTACCTCCCTTTGTAGTCGTCGTCGATCTCCACAGACGCACCTCTACCTCCACAATTTCCCAAAGAGATGCAAGAAGGGGAGGACAATTTAGGGTTTTGGAGGAGTTCGGAGCTAGGTTTTATGGGGACATCTTGTAGTAATTATTTAATAAAATAAGATTATAACTAACGAAGTAATGTTAATTTGTATCAAGAATTAGATACGAGACTAGTTAATTAACGAAGTTTTGTTATTTTACCAAGATGTATGGGAATGTTATCTAATTAGTGAGAAAAATGATAATTATAACCAAATGATAGAAAAGAGGATAAGAAGTGCAATTTTAGTCTTAAAACTATGTAGTCATTTACGTGTCCACAATAACACCTAATCTCATTATGTCATCTAGGATAATGTATGTCTCTGAGACCCTTTGAAATACTACCTCACAAACCTAAATGTTGCCATCATGTATCATGTATGGCCATAATCTAGACCCGATCTCCCACCAACTGAAAACCGCGTTATCTTAAACACATCCTCCAATGTCACATTCATCTCTCCATTAGTCAACATAATTACATGTATCTACACATCATGTCTCATAAAGTGTCATAATTAAATGCATATTATAAAGCACCTCCCCCATCTTGTAATGTTTTCAAGCCCAAAATGGTCTAATATATCCAACTAATCTTCCTCCAATCCCAAGGCCAATAAGGTAGACAAATTTCTTCCCGCATAGAACTCCTACAAATTTAGATCTCTTTACACAACACAAACAAGCACAAAAACCCCATGTTAGTGATGTATTCATGCAAATACATGATACAAAGAACATAAAGACCTCTAGACAAAAATTCCTATTCTCCCATTCACTACCATCCAATACGTAGATGGTAATGCCCATAACTAGAAGGTACCATCCAAAGGAAAAAACCAGCTCCACCAGATCCATCTTGACCAACACGTTCAAATTTACAAAAAATTGAAAAATGCTTAAATGGATAAAACCTGCAAATAATAATATGTATCCTACTTAAAAATACAATACTAACTAGTTGATTTTATGTCTAGGTGGATATCGCCTCTATGACCCTCTCACACCTCATCAAAATCGCCTCTCATGCACAATGCATCCTCACATTCTAGAGCTCAAAATCACACTAATTCAAGTCACAACTGAAATTACTATTGACTTTTCAAACCTTACTATTTATAGTAAAATTTTCTTTCTACTACCTTTAGTATAGTTATTATACATATTCTCAAGGCAACTAATTTGTTGACACTATTTTTGTCATATCTTTGGCTCCATTTTCCCGCTTTTAATGTCTTCAATGGCTTTATAACCGTATCTTCAACATCCACAAAATTTACAATTGAATACCACACTTTCCATACATTGTGACATGTTTCGCTTCTATTTTCACTTGTCACTACTCATTCTGTTATATACGACTATCAATCGTCAACAAACAATCTCTTTATTTTTCTTTCGGCTCATGGTTTTCGGCCTCACTTCTCATCCTTCGCCACAAGGGGGAAACTATTCATGGTTATCTTACTACCCCTTGTACAATGATTTAATAAAATTTCCAATGCGGAACACGTAAACACACTACACACTGTCACACTATTTTCAATTGATCACGAAGCAATATTCAAATCCTTAAAAACTATCTCACTAAAAATCACAAACTTCAATCTAGTCCAGCGCAAAACTATCTCTGATTCTTACGATTTCTTATATTCTCATAGTTTTCCCCTCAAATGACCTAATCTTGGTGAAAGTCAACTCTCCAAAGTGGTTTCAAATCAATCGAACTAAATCAAATATTATATTTTAAGCAATATAGCCTATTGCCAAATTCTAATTCCACTAGTATAAATATCCCTCTTAGACGACCTAACATTGGATCCAATCGAATTCGAGAACTAGTCCATTTAGTGTGGTTTACACCCACACATCAGTAAATGGGGGAAATGACATGTCATTTCCTATCCTTTTTCAATTTACAAGGTTTTCTCGACTAGTTGGCAAGAAACAATTGGTTCATTTCTGTTTGTAGTGGTGCAACCTACTTTAAGGAAGTGTCATGGTGGAGAGAAAATATTATAACTCTCCCAACACACTTTCTTTTGCGATAAGATGTTCAAATCCATATAGTTTTCTCACCGGTTTGCGAATTAATCACTCCAAACCCCTTCTTTAATCTCCAAGTTTCAAAGTCTCCTATATCTCCATAGTGTGTTTTTATCCAACAACTCCTTCCACAAAAACACATTCACTCCACATGGATCAAAACGGTGATCTATGGTTCACCACACTTTTATTCTTATTATTGACATACCTTGGATACGACTCCTTCAGCGCTCTACATCCATGTTCTTCTTATATCCTCTATACTATTTAATATCATCCAAATAACGTAAAGGTTAGGAAAATGTAAACACAAAATTGTGCACTTAATATTAGTACATCACTGCCTAGTACATTGTTGTATACAATATTTCTAAGTGTGAAAATGAGACACTCGTGATACCTTTTTCTAGTTCTTCTATTACTTCGATTAATTTTGGTTGTGACATTGTGTTATACTTCTTGGATTTATATATTTTGTTCAAACCATAGGGATCCTTGTCCCCATTCTTGGTCTTATTCTTGTTTCTTGTCTTTGAGAAAAGACCGATTAAGGAAAATAGTGTGTGGGTGTTAATGTCCCTTACAGTACTTTTTTCCATTTGATACTTAAATTTGGGTATTTTCCAAGTCTTTGGGTTAGCATTTTGTGTCACTAAGTGTCAAAATTCATACAAGAAATTCATATATATACACAAATTACTCATTATCATTCGGTGCTAGACAACATGGGGCTAATACTTTCTATCTACTACTTGGAAAAGAGAAACATTTATGGAATGAATTTGGGATGCATTGTTCACTACTACATAGGAGGGGCTATTTCTGAATTCCATCTCATACATTCATCTTGGGAAATAGTAGTTTTATCCCATTATATTAGTATGACTAGCACAAGGGTAATGTAGCTTCACTAGACACAATGTAGTCACACACACACACACACACACACACACACACACACACACACACACACACACACACACACACACACACACACACACACACACACACACACAAACTATAACTACATAGAATCTAAAATGTAGTGTATTTTTTGATGAAAATCACATTGGGGTGACCACCGATGTCATTTTGACTCAAGCATATGCATTATTTATTCCATTTAATGTTTGTTTGATAATTAAATGTAGGTAGTTAGGGTTTTATTTATAGGTTCATGAGTGATATACGAACCCTACAACAAATTTTATGTAACGGGAGTAAAAATAAGAAGACAATTTAAAACCCGAGAAAATATTAGAAGTAATGTTGTTTACTAGAACACTGTAGAGCCTAGTTCGTGCACCAATACTTGTGAATCTCTGTCCTCGTTTAGGTGGTCTTATTCAAAGAGGTTCCAGACCCTAGTTTCTCAAATAGATCATACACATTTTAGATCCATCATGTTCCACTTATTTCCCATCTTAAAATTATCCCATATCTTTGAATACAAGCTAAGTCTATTTCACTATTTCTTACACTCAATTTATCTCTTACATGATAGATCTTTCTTATTATTGTTAAATTCCTTTGATATCATTCCTTTCATGAATATTTAAATTTCTTTAAATTAATTAACAATATTATTTTAGCATATCATAGAATCAATAATATGTTCATTGGACCCTTGTCTCTTTTTTCCTATTCAAGCATAAGATATTGTCTTAAATGTTGATAGAAAATATGAAAGGAATTTATTTTACAAAGGAGTGATGGCTTGAATACCATTCATAGGTAGATCCTAAAACCATTGTAGGGGAAAACCTTGAGACAAAAAGGTAAAAGGAAGTAGTGTTTGAATGATAATTTAAGAAAGAAATATAATTTTTGGAGATGATATTTAAGATCAACCTTTCCAACATAGATATGAATCTTATGAGCAACAAAAACAAGTAATCAAAGGAAAACAAACAACTTTAGGTGGAAGTGGTTTATGGAGCAACTTTGTAGAATCCATAGTATGAGAAGAAGCATATCCACCTTTTTGCAAAAGTAAAATTTTATCTCATTAAGTATGAATAACAAATTCAACAAGTGTTCTAGAAAAACAATCGCTTGAGACTCTATGAGTGTAGGTAGAATACTTTTGTAGACTAGTGGTCATAAGAATGGAAATAGAAAATATGTGAAGGGAGGTTTATATGCACCCAATGAACTAGGTGTTACCAATGTATGGATGGTTTATGTGTGTAGATTAGATGGTGAAGGATGATTAAGATTAACTATGGAAGATGTAGTAGTATTTTTGAGTTGATCATGGGCATTATAAAGAAGAATGTCAATATTATTAGTGTTTTCTTTCAAAATGTGCAAAAATATTGTGCTTCATCATCCACAAGAGCATGATAGTCAGCCATGTTATGAGACCCTTGATGTTGGAGGGTATTAGAAAAAATCATGAATACGTAACATAAAATATCATAAAGAACATAAGTGCATTTTGATATGTGCATTATCATCATAAATTAGAGTAATAGATATTTCCCACTCTAACATGAAGTAGAAGTAGAGGCTTGATGAGAGGAACATAGTAATACCAAGGCATGTATCCTTTAACTAAAGATAGAGATAATGATATTGATCCATGATATTAGAAGCCATAATGTGCAAAATTTGGTAAGTAAAACCAAAAGCTTTTTTCACCCTCATTAATATAATGCTTAGTTGATGTACAACCAATAAGAAGTATGAAATTGTTTGTAACAGATGGATTATTTTGATTAGTTAAACATCGAAATTAACCTACATCATCATAATAATGTAATTATGGTTGAAACGATTTAAATAGTTGATAATGGATAAGTAATTTCTTAAATACACAAGAAGAGAGGGAGAATTACATATTTTGGGTAAAACACATATTATGTGGATTTGCAACATAATGTAATAGGTTGATCAAGAACCATAGATGCTTCAATGAAATTTCTAGATCTCCAAACTCAATCGAGGCAAGGAACACACAAATTTTATACGCTATAGACATATTTTGTACAATCATGAGATAGAATTGTATAGTTTTGGACCCTTTAACAGTATGTATTTCAAAATTTCTATGTAATTTAATTGTCTAGTATTGATATTAGCTATATCTTTCTCTTTCTTGCAAATATTAGGTATGAAATATAATCACATGCAATAATGTTGAAACCCTAACAACCTACAAAACCATCCATTAGAGCATTAGAAAACTAGAAGGAAAAAATGTGTTTGTGGTAAGATTATTAACAGCTAGAATTCCTACTATTAAACCAATCCAAGTATTGTACTACATGCCCTTAATTTTGTATCAAGCCTCATGTAGTTCTCCTAGGTGCTTGTGTAAGTGTGAATAGCTAACCAACCCTCCATGGGTTCTCTTGTGTGTCTTGACACCAAGATAGCAAGATAAATACATAGTATATAATTTATTGAGTGTAGTATTACTGAGATGTGGTGTGCCTCAACTATGTCACCAAACCATTATGTTAATTAAAAACCTTTTGAAATACTTGGAGTTACTTTTCTCTTGATAAAACATTCTTCTATGACCTTTTCATGTTTAGAAATGGAGGAAGCTAGAATCTTTGACCTAGTTCGTGTTTAATACCTATAGTATGGAATCCTCTAGATTATGTGCACCTTATTTGTGTATATTTAGTAACGTCTTTAGTTACTTTGGAATTATGTTTACAATAGGATCTCGTAAGAGCACACCGAGTGAGTTATAAAGTTACAATAACATGTTACTATATCCTTTCGTAGGTGAAATGTACTAATAAGGACGAATTCTAGGAAGATGAAATGAACCATAAAAATTGAAATAGAAATTATATTTGGTGAATGTGAAGGGGAAAACTATACATGTCATCCAATTCCATACCTTAGATCCCAACGTTTTCCTATGTTTTCAAACTAGAGAGATGAAAAAAATTGAAAGTTATGTTATGAATATCATTTGTTTAATAGTTCTTTTATCAAATAATATTATTAGAATTAAAATAGGAATGTAAATATAATAGAGTTGTACAAGAGCTAGAGTGATGAGGTGATTAAATTCCAATTGTCGCATTTTTCTTAGCGAAGGGATTATGGTAAAACTTTGTATTGTAGAAGAACAAGCTACCAAATTTAATTGTCTACATGCAAACAAAAACACATTTAAGACAATATATTTGTTAATATATTTTGTTTTCACCTATATCATGAAAAAAGTAACTTATTGTACTATTCCATTCCAGGAGTTCTAAAACAATGAGATGTAACTGAATTAGTGTTATCCTATCCCATTCATAGAATGCACAACATTAAGGAAAAATAAGAATAGCTCCTCATATTGCATGTAGGTGCAACTTGTGCAAAAGGATACACGTTTTATGTTGACCTCGATAACCAACATAGGACTAAGTAAATAACTACCATAAATATTTGAAATTTTTGAAAACCTTGCATCATAGGTAGAATTTGATGACATGCAAGATTTGATCCATCCCTTACATCAGTGAGAGTGCATCTAAGAAAAATAGACATACCATATGCAAAATACATACCATTTCCTTTCGTGAAGCTCAACTTTCATAATTCTCTTATATGATATTAGTTCAAACCAATCTCTATCAATATCATTTTTATTCCCTTAATTTTTGCACGTTTTTAAAGGCCATTTATAGCTGAAAAAGCATGAAATATTTTGATATAAAAATTCGTTGATATGAGTATTATGTTTTCATGGAGTTGAAAAGGAAGTAATATTGTGCAAGGAATTTGTGAGAGAATGTTCAATCAACATCGGCAAGTATGGGATTTTAAACCATTACTTGTGCACTCAAACTTGGTATCCACATGGTGCATAAATGCTACAACATGAGCATTTGAAATTTTTGTCACAATTGAGTCAACATGTGTTTAGTATGATTTTTTCATTACATGCATTTAATTGGAAGCAAAGTCACATTTTCAAATGATTTAAATAGCAAATTTGAAATATATAAAAAGAAGGTAGACCCAAACATGTGCATTAGGTATATAAAAGTTTTAAAAACTGTAAATATGATATATCGCTATGTAATTGGATAATTTACACCATTATTGGGTACGTGTTGTACAATAATATGTGAACTACACTACTACTTTTCATTTGAATTCATTGAAGTTGTGGGTATTTTTAGCCTATTGTACTATCACAACTATAAGACTCCCCAAAATAATCAGATCATGTCCCCTAATATTATCGGGTTTGTTGTGATTTGGTAGAACAGAAGGCACAATGCAACTGTTTCTTGGTTTTTCCGTTCTACCATGATATACAAAGCCCATTTTGAATGGGCTCAAAATAATTAGATACATCACGTAAATACATTAGTGGAGGAACCTTTGGAACATTTCTTGAATTACCTTCTTGGTACACTGAAGTGATGTGCAATGAGAGTTGTGTCGATTAACTTCTAGTGATGATGATTGTGGTGATGATGATGATGCAAATGATATCTTTGGCAAGGCTTAGGACCCTTTCAACACCGCGGACCAAAGTGGAACACCTATCAACCCACCATGGAAATGTGTTTGAGAAAAACATCTAGGAGGGTTATTTGTGTTGCAATATGGAACAAAATAAAAATACACTAGCTTGTGCATGTGATTGAACCATTAGAAAATTCACAAGATCCGGATCTTTAGAAAGACATGTTTTAGATCAAAAAGTTTGGACCAATCTTGGAACAATTATCTTAATAAAGTCCAATCTAACATTATAAGCAAGACAAGCCTCAATTGTGACTGACCGAGGTTTTGCATAATTAAGGCTTGGGATATTTTGAACTATAACCTAGATTGTGATGTTGAAGCAACACTAGTTAGAGATTTTTGAACGAAAATGATTCCGAGGAAGATGACATTTCATCCATATAATGTTTATGGTCAAATTTTTCTCTTTGGTCTTGTTGGCATAATGAAACACACATAAGTGAGTTTCGGACTATCTAATTTTCACATGACAACATTAGGAAGGAGTATACCCTGGCACCAAAGTTTCCAAATGTATTGGTCCTATGCAATTCAAACCTCCTTATATGCAAGGTCGTATTAGAGGTTTGATAGAGAACCTAGTGAAAATCACATTCACTTCTCACATAAGCAAGTTAGACTCATAGAGATCATGTCGAGATACAAATGAGTTCATTCTTCAACATTTTTAGTGCTACTGACCCGAGATCTAAGATGACAATCTTTACTCGCGAGACAACACACAAGTTGGAAGGAGCAGCTAGTGGCCACACAACATGAAATGTATTTGCTTTATTTCCATCCCAAGTTCATTGAAAGCATCAATGATTTCATTTTGAGCTAGTAATGCTCGGGGACAATGCATACAATGGCTTATATCCACCTCCAAGTTTCAAACCCAACTGTTTAGGATTATCCGAACATGCGCTATTGCCATGATCGCATTTCGCTACTTGCGATTCCGCTTTTTGGGGAATGCTCGACATATGGACAGACACATGTGGCATCCACCCTAATGCCTCAAAAACATCCGAATGATAACACCCGTAGTCGTCATCACCTCTATGTACCTTAAAAGTGGGTTTGCCCTCCCTAACTAGGCGTTAGCTCATTGATGACTGCAATAGAAAGAACTCATGGGCAATCATTTAGAGAACAAACGTGATGAAATGGTCGTCCCCTACCAACAGCCGCTCCAGACTGTCAATTTCTACTATAGCTTAATGGGCCTGTAATGCCTATCATAAAAATGGTGTTTTCTGGGCACGTCAGCTACATGTGATGAAGACAAGCAACGTCGTCGAAAGACGTAATAAAGTTATTATGTGCAATGAAGATTGAAGGTTCACTTCTGTCATATCATGGCGGCCCGCGCTGAGGTTGTTCCATTTGCAAAGGATCGATGGGACTGAATGAGAATAAACAAGAATTGCCTGCCGATTGACAGTCTTGGTTCTGCTTGTATCCGACACACTGAACCATTAGACAATTTGTACTTTTGTTTGTGCAAACATTATCTTAGTTGGATTTCTTTTCTCTAAATGCGACTCGGGGAGCTCAGCGCAGAGAATGAATGTACGAATTTTTTCGGCAGAGGAATGAAAATTATCTGAAACATAAGCATGTAACTTGTAAGGCATCTCGAGGTGTTGAAACGATGCGATGCCTGGTAAGGGAATGAGACCGGAGATGATTTTCTGTCGGTTGTATTTTTCTCGTCCTCTAGTCAGGACAGCTTGTCTTGAGCACATACTTGGCATTTTGATGTAAAAGTCGTGAAGTATTTTGTCATATACATTTAGTACTAATTTAATAATTATCATTTTTTACTTAAATTTGTATTGATTGGTGGTAAATAATATCAATATAGTTAATTAACATATTAGGCTCGTACAAATAAAGCATTTTGAATTTTATTTCACAATTAAATTATTCTTATTGACTTTTGGAAGTATATTACAAAAATGATATTTGAATAGAAATCAAATTTATAATCAAAATTATCATGTCACACTCAAATTAACATCAAATTCAAGATAATGAATTGATTATTTATCTACTAATATAATAACTCATGTTTGTTTTATTTCTATTTGATTGGTAAATATTTTTTACTCGAACTATGAACTAGAATCATCTGGGCTACAATAAAGGTCCTAGTCCCCAAGAGCCACATAAGCAACACAACAAATGTACCACCGGCCCCAAAAACAACACAAAAGATCACCAACTAGACTCAAGTGCCCAATGAGAATTGAACACAAATAGGATTAGGCACAACAAACTCCGCTTTACCAACCCTCCTAAATCTTGTTGGCCAACCCATTATTATTATTGTAGAATGCCTATCCACCTAATAAATTAGAATAATATTTTATAATAATAACAATTGTAGAACATGTTCAATTCATATCAAATAATTGTAAGGTGTTTCTTACTTAATTACAAGCTAAATCTTTTAGTTTTAATTATTACTTATAATAGTATATTCTATTTTTTCTAATGCTAGAATAGTTGCATCATATTGTAGAAATCTTTTTAACTCTAATAGTTACCTATATTACAAAATTTGTTCCCACGTTGTTATGAATGGTGAATGTTTAACACACTAAGTAATTATTATGGTATTGGTGTATTTATGTATTTATATATCATTGGTTCAAGTGTTTTGGCTTAAGAAATAAAACTCATCATTGTGAAGAGTACCATATGAACCCCAAAATAGTCGGCATAGTGAGAGGGAACCGGCCGACAAAACGAACCCCCACCCAACCGATTAGTACGCGTATTGTGAAATTAGAATCATAGATATACATAGTGGTGACCACAATATGATCCATTTGAGTAAGATCTTTGCTCATCAGTATCAAAGCGGCAAAGTAAATCCCCTACCAATAAGATTAACACTTGCACGTATATACATTTGACACCAGAGAGAGAACTTATTCTAGGAAGCCACACCTTGACCAAACCAGTGGTAGAGGTCCCTTTCATAAACAAAAATCATTTTCACTTTTCTTTTCTTTTCATGTTAATTGAGTCTGTTAACTTGAGCAATATGACGAAATCCGGTTGGGCTAACAACATGAAACTGAAGGATGGAGGCATAAGAGGTTGGAGGTCGATCAACAAACTCTCATTAGTCACCAATGATGGGGCTATGCTGAAGATGTGGTGAAATTTTTTGGTGTGGTTTATTTTTTGATGTGATTTCATAGTTCCTATTTTCGAGATGCTTCAGTTGTTCTTATTTTTTAAATAAGTGAAAATTTCACATTTTGGGGAACATAACATCAATGTTCCATTTATATTTAGTTTTATTGTTCATTTTGGTGAGCATTATTTCGTATGTAATTCATGCAAGCATTGTGAAGAATAGATAGCATGATAAAAAGTAGAATCATGTTTTCTTCAATTCATATGTGTTCCTATTCATACCTAGGTTTGTGGTAAGCCTTGAAAAACCATTAAAATCAGAAGATGGTTTGAAAATCCCGCACTATATAGGTCAGATATGTTCCCCTAGTGATCGCATTGATAACAAGACATTTTCAAGGATGGAGTTCCCACACCGATTCAAAATAAGCTCCCGACAATGCTTGGTTATTAAGAAGTTGATGTGTTCATTCATTAAATTCATTTTGAGATGTGTGCCAAGATCATGAGCAAGCTAGGTAAGCAAGATGTGGAAGTGTGAATATTTTTCACCATGTAAACACTAGGGTGTTAGGAAATTTATTGTTTACATAAGAGTTTGGTTTTCACCGTATAGTAAATTATTATTTACTTATGGTTAGATTGTTATTTGGGGTCATTTGTTATTATCTTAGTGTATATTGTTATACCCGATATATCTATACCGGGTTATTTGTTATTCCTACTTCCTATTTTATAGGAAGTAGTTTGCCTATTGTTTTGCCTATATATTGGCATGTAATGTTCCCGTTGAATCAATGAAGAGTTGATATATTATTTTTGTATTAAAACATACTCATACCCCATTATTATTTTTTTCCTCCTCTGCTTTTTAAGAATTCACTTTAACCTAATTCGATATACTTAATCAATCACTTTTCCTTTGTCTCTTATATCAACTTTCATGAGATTTGAACCTTTTCATCATCATTTCTTCACTTCTTGTTTTGACATTCACATTTTCGTTATTTGAGTGCTCCCTTTCCATTGTTTAGTCTCCTCTCTTAACACTCATTTTGTTAAGAGTTGATCACCCTCATCGCCTTAATAAGTCTCTTCCTTCTTAACACTAATCTTGTTAAGATTCGAATTCAACACAATTTCAAGTCTCTTCTCTTTTAACACCCATTTTGTTCTGAGTAGAGCAAGCCAAACTCTTACATCTCTTCCCTCTTTACATTCACTTTGTAAAGGGTCAAGAAACCTTTCCAACCTTTTCATCTCTCTTATCACTCATTTTGTTAAGAGTCCTCTATTTTCAATTCCCTCTTCTACCTTAACACTACTCATTTTGTTAAGGGTTGAGAAGTCACACCCTTTCATTTCTCTTAACACTCATCTTGTTAAGAGTGGACCTTTCAAACCTTTTAGTCTCTCTTAACACTCATTTTTTAAGATTTGATCACCTCACCTTATGAATTATCTTTTCTTTTTTACCATTCATCTTTTTAAAGAGTCGCGAACATCTAATCCCTTTTGGTCCCTTCTATCTTAAAAATCCTTTTGTTAAGCGTCACAAAATCAACTAACCTTTTTACCTCCTCCCTCTTAGCACTCATTTTGCTAGGGTTGAGCATTCTAATATTTTCCCCTCTTCCATATTAGCATTCACTTTTCTAAGGTTTGAGTAATCTATTACACTATTTCTTCGTTGTCCCCCTCTTCCAACATGCCGAGAACAAGACATTTTAATTATAGTCCCTTCTGAAGACAAGATGGACAACATTTCTATCTTAGTTCCGATAAAGGGGATGATATCCAAATAGAAAATATTTCCTTATAAGGACAAGCAAAATTTGAAGATATTTTGTGAAAGAATAAACACCAATTATTTATTCATCTCTTTGAAAAGGGATAAAAATACCTCCATACTTTGACGATGTCACTTTTAAAACCATACAAAGATCAACAAAAATCCAATCATACAACCTAACGAAGACACTACTTCGCACAAAGGCAAACGTCAATTTACACCAATTTTTGCTCCATCTCTTCAAAATGGGAGAAAAACTACCTCCATCCTTTCGACGATGTCACTTTGAAAAACATACAAAGATCAACCAAAAATCCAATCATACAACCTAATGAAAACACTACTTCGAAAAGTCGACGTTAATTTACACCCTCGAGAAAGTATCTCTAGTGTCTTTGGTCAATTAGAAAAGGAAAAAATGATAATATATCAAATTACAAAACCCTTGTCATTTAAGGGGAACTCAGTGCCATATTGTTACAAACCTAATACATACTTTTATTTTCATTTTATTGATGGCCACTCTATAGATAGATGTGTACAACTCTACCATTATGTCCTAGAATTAATTGATGACGAAGTCATTTTTATAAATACCGATAATGAAGCTATCAAAACCGAAGCCACATAAACAATAACAACATCTCATGAATATTTGAACGTTGTCCCAAATCATGTACATAATAAAACTCAACGAGATCATGATGACAAAGGTCAAGTATCTATAAATCAAAACCAATCAATTTATTCTCCATATTTTCTTCCATTCGTTTAAACATGCATTGAACCTATTTTAGAAAACAACCTTCAAACATCAAACGAGAGATTGACCTTACTTCAATACTCCCTTTCAACCCTTGATATAATTATAGACTCTACGAATAGGGTCCATCATCAAGCATCATTGAGCTTGATTTTATCCTTTCCATTCTATGTTTAATGCCTAACATCTCTAGTCTTGTTGTAGAAACACAACCACAACAAGTCTGACACTTGTAAAAATACAACATCCCATGTCCATTATACCTCAAACAATCAATCTTGCAAAAATCTCATCAATGATGATTCCTACATGTCAAGACATCTACATGTGTGCACTCTACGAAGTACGTGTACCTATTATCACCAAATCACTACACCCCCGAATGGGCCGAGACATAGTGGGACATTTGGTGTGATTGGGTAACATTTTATCACCTCTCAAGTTGTGGGACTTGTGGGCTTTATGTGAACCTCCGTAAAAGGTCGACTTCCTCTTCCTAAATTAAGCACTACACTACTCCTAATACAACAAGAACAATTACCTCGACCTATACTAATATTTCCTAGGGAATTAGGGAGAGAGATTGCATCAAATAAATCCTAAGTTAAAAGTGATGATGCACCAAGAAATGGGTTTTCTAGAAAAAATTGGCTTTCCAATGAAGAAAGATGATCATGAGAAGGAAGAAGATACATCATGCACTCAATTTACATACAATGCTTCATTCCTTGATAAGCACAATGACTATCAAAACTTGCAATAGGCACCAAGGTTACATAGTACACCTACAAACATGAGAAAGGAAAAAGGAAACAACAAAAATATACTTTGTTTTACATGTTACAGTACCCTCGGTGATCAAGGAGTGAATATAGAGTGACAAATAGGAATTAATAATGAAACCATTGAGACACATAAGAAATCAGTTCCTCGAGCCTTTGCATGGCCACCAATGCCTAGATCTAGTCTCTACCGCCTAGGTGCCTCTTCCCTCACATGGGGTGGCCCTATCCTTCTTCATTTATGAATCCCATAAATCACAATGACGATTAATGACATTATTTCTAGCCTGTTCAGCACTTTTTCCTTCCCATATCACTTCTATTCCGCTTCATAATTAGCTAAGCCCTCCTTTCTCTCCTTCTTCGTAGGGTTTTTACATTTATATTCTTGTTTTCTTGTGTCATTATTTTATTTTAACATTCATACATTATTTATTATAATAGTTACTTTTGATATAGATTTAATTAATTCAAATTAAATTAAATCACCTTCTTCTTGGATATAGGGATGCTCCCATTATTAAATGTAAACTAATTAAAATTTTGGGGTGGTCATTAGGTCGTGATCCCACGTATACTCCACTAAACATGTGGAAAAGTGTTTGTACCATGTAAAAGGGAGGAATTTTCTTAGGAAAGAGGTAAAGGAGAGTATGATAAATTGATAGATGGGTTTAATTTTGTGAGTAGACTTATAGAATTCACATACATTAACTAGAGTATGTCCACATTCATTTAGAATAATTAAACCATGCAATCAACTCGTAAGACTAATAAATCGATGTTAGGAAATAAGAGATAAAATATGCGGAATAATCCCTTACAGAATCGCAACAGTAGAAACTAATATGTAGAAAATATTACATATCTCAAATAAAAGTGTAGAATAAATAACACAACACAGAGAGACAAGATTTAACGTGGTTCACCTAATTTGGGCTACGTCCACCAAGAATCACTTGCTCAGATTTTATTACAAGCCTCCACTCTCTCAATACAATACCTGGATCTGTTTGAAGCTATGCTCAACAAACTCTACTGAAATTCACACTGAATTCAAAGCACATCTCGCAATACATTTTCTTGTCCATGTATCATATGCATAAGACCGTATAAATAGACAATGGCTTAAGCGCTTTAATACAAAACCGTGGGTATCAAAACCATGGGCAAAAACCATGGGTATCAAACAATGGGTACCAAAAAAAAAAAAAAACATGGGCCCAAAAATAGTCCGTAACGGTTACCCATTACCCATGGGTTAATAAAACACCATGAAAATTTGCTTCGGGGGCTTCGCCTCAACCCCCTAACCCGCTCACCGGCGAGCGGATCACCATAAAAATACCCAAGTGTAACACATAGAAGGTGTACCACACTCTAACATGAAAATAGGCTCCACAAACATAACAATCTCCCACTTGGAGACTGATTTCCACTAAGCAAGCTTCTTAACCCTTCACTATCATCCGCGAAGGCCAACCAAAGCTGAACATAGCTTTAGTTTATCCCTTGTGACCACCTTGGTCATCATGTCTGTAGGATTCTGACTGGTATGAATCTTCTCCAACTTCAACTTATCTTCCTCCAAAGTTGTCCTGATGAAGTGATATCTCAATTGTATATGCTTCATCCTAGAGTGGAAAGCAGAGTTTTTAGCTAGGTGTATAGCAGTTTGACTATCACTATGCAGCTTACATTCCTCCTACTTATGCCCCAACTCCTCAAGCAATTGTTATAACCAAATCATCTCTTTGCTTGCCTCTATGGTAGCAACATACTCAGCCTCCATGGTTGACAAAGCCACCAGCTTCGTAGAGTCGTGAAATCTAGCTCATTGTTATCCCACCTATAGTGTAAATATAACCTGTCGTGCTCCTCCTACTGTCTACATCTCTAGCCATGTCTGAATCTACATAACCACGTAAAGTGGTGTCTGATCCACTATAGCACAAAATTGTCCCCATGGTCCCTCTCAAATACCGAAGGATCCACTTTACTGCTTGTCAATGCTCTTTACCTAGATCACTCATAAATCTACTCACATCTCCCACTGCATGGGCAATATCAGGCCTAGTGCACACCATAGCATACATCAAACTGCCAACTACTGATGAGTAAGGTACCTTGGACATCTGGTTTCTTTCCTGCTCTATCTTGGGACACTACTCCTTTGATAACTTAAAATGGCTTGCCAAAGGAGTCCCAACCGGTTTAGCATCTTGCATGTTAAACCTATCCAATACCTTCTTAATGTACTCTTCCTGAGATAAAGTCAACTTTCGTTCCTTTCTATCCCGAGTTATCCTCATACCAAGGATTTGTCTGGCTACCCCCAAATCCTTCATATCAAAGGATTCACTTAGCTATTTCTTGAGTACTTTTATTTCATGCATGTTTTTACCTACAACCAGATGTCATCAACATACAAACACAGATAATATAACTTCCATCCTCAAATTTCTTTATATACACGTAATGGTCATCTAATAATGACATCTAATGAAGCTATCAAACTTCTTATACCATTGACATGGAGCTTGTTTCAGGCCATACAAGCTCTTCTTCAGTTTGCACACCATCTCCTCTTTACCTTTGACTTCATATCCTTCTAGCTGCTGCATATATAGCTCCTCCTCCAAATCACCATGGAGAAATGCAGTCTTTACATCTAACTGTTCTAAGTGCAAGTCTTCTGCTGCCACTATTCCAAGAACAGTTATGATAGAAGTCATTTTTACTATAGGAGAAAAAATCTCATCAAAATCTATACCTTGTTTTTGTGTAAACCCCTTGACCACCAACCGGGCCTTATATCTTTTCTTTCCTCCTTCTTTGTCTTTAACTTTGTACACCCACTTGTTCTGCAATGCTCTTTTTCCTTCCGGTAGCTTCACCAAATCCCAAGTTTGGTTCTCCATGAGAGACTTATGCTCCTCATCCATGGCTTGCTCCCACTTCTTCCTAGCATCTACCTACATTGCTTCATCAAAGCTCTCTGGATCTCCACTATCAGTGAGTAATAAATAATAAATAGAAGGAGAAAAACATTCAGTTCTCTTCTTACCCTAGAAGACCTCCTCAATATAGGAGTTTGGGGTTCCTATTGAGGGGGTTCCTAAACTGATTCATGTGTCACTTTCCCATCCGGAAGATCCTCTACCACTGCATATTCTTTCTTGGATTCTTCCTTGTTTTCCTGCAACTACTGCTTATACATGAATTTCTCATTAAAGACCACATCCCTAGATCGAATGATTTTCTTGTCCTTAATACTCCAACATTTATATCCAAAGTCATCACCACCATAACCAATGAAAGTACATTTTTTTATTTAGCCTCTAGCTTAGTCCTATCATCCTTGTCTATATGAACAAACACCTCACATCTAAAGACTCTAAGAAATGAATAATCAACTTTCTTACCATACCAAGCCTCCTCAGGTATGCCTCCATCCAAGGCACTTGAGGGTCCTCTGTTTATCAAGTACATAATTGTGCTCACCGCTTCTGCCCAAAAAGAAAGAGGCAGTCCTACATGTATCCTCATGCTCCTAGCACGTTCCATTATTGTTTTGTTCATCCTTTCTGATACCCCATTCTGCTGCGGAGTTCTGGAACTATCTTTTACCTGTGGATTCCATTCTTAGAACAATAATCATCAAATTCATTGCTGCAATACTCCCCTCCATTATCTGACCTAAGACATTTTAACTTAAGACTTGTTTCATTCTCTACCAAGGCTTTCCATTTAACAAAAGTATCAAATACATCAGATTTTTTTCTAATACAATAAACCCAAACTTTCCTTGTTGCATCATCAATAAAAGTAACATAATAACTTGAACCCCCAAGAGATGATACCTGAGCTACCCCCACACATCAGAATGTACCATCTCTAAGTTACTCTCTTTCTTCGTAGGTCCAACCTTGAGAAACCTTACACACTTTTCTTTCCCATATATGTAGTTCTCGATAAATCCAAACATGTTTCGTATATCCAAGTGAATTCTTATTTATGATGTCCATACCCTTATGGCTCATATGACCAAGCCTATAGTCCCATAATGTTGTATCTACATCTAAAGCCATAAGATTAGAATCATTAGTACTATCGTGGATAAATACAAGGTTTCAACCTTCTTACCTCCTCGCCACCACAAGAGCACCCTTGGTAACCTTCCAAGAGTCACCTATAAATATCACAATACAACCATCACTTACTAATTGCCCCACCGATAGAAAATTTCTCCTTAATGTAGGTGATGTCTAACATCCTTCAATAGCCATGTATTCCCATTCTACATCTTAACCTAAATAGAACATTTTCCAACTATACTTTGCAAGGCTCATAATCACCAAGAAAAACATGCCCAAAATCCCTTAAACATAATCAAGAAAATAATGCCTATGTGGAGTAGCATGAAAAGAAGCCCCCGAATCTAAAACCCAAGATTCAAGAGAGTATTATGCAAAGAAAGAATCAAAGAATCCCGACATACATTACCCGATGCCACATTTGCCTCCTTTTTTTCTTCCTATTGTTTCTTCTTGTCTCAAAGCTCCCAAGCAATTCTTTCGCATGCCCAGACTTTCCACAGGTTCAACATACAATCTTTCTCTTGGATTTTGACCTTGCCCGATCTTTCGATTTTCCACGGTTTCCTCTATTCTTCTATTTCCCTCTAGTTTCCACGGTCAAAGCATTCCCCGAAGTAGAAGATTCCCGAGCTTTTTTCTTCGCATTTCCTTGCTTATAATCACCCCTACAACATCCTCAAACTTCAACAACAAGTTACCGAACCGAGTTGCTTACCGTCATTACCAAGCTATTCCAACTATCGTAAAGAGCACGAATTAATAAATCCCTAACTTCTTCATCAAATTCTATTGAACCAAAGCTAGCATTTTCACAACTATATTGAAATCATTTAAATGATCTGCTACTCTCTGAACTATTCTCGAGACATTTTCATATTGAACAACTTTTTCATTAAAAATATCTTGTTAGAGGCGAGGGTTTTTCATACAACTTCCCTAATGCATCCATTAGATGTTTTGTCTTCTTTTCCTTTGAAACATTAAATAATACCAAGATGCAAGACACACCCGGATCATTCCAAGTGCCTTCCGATCTAACAAATCCCATTCCGTATCTGTCATACTTGAGGGTTTGTTCACCTTCTCGAGACATCAAGTATAAAGATCCCTCTAATAAAGGTAATCTTCCATCTACATCTTCCAAAGATTGAAATTATTCCCGTTGAATCTATCAACCCTAGATCTTCCATCATTTATCATAACTTCCACTCAAGCTAAAAACTTTTCCCCGCAATTCAACACTTCAAAGAAACCAAACCAAAGCTATGATACCAATTGTTAGGAAATAAGAGATAAAATATGCGAGAATAATCCCTTACAGTAATCGCAAAAGAGAAACTAATATGCGTAAAATATTACGATCTCAAATAAAAGTGCAGAATAAATAACACAACATAGAGAGACAATATTTAATGTGGTTCACCCAATTTGGGCTATGTCCACCAAGAATCACTTGCTCATATTTTATTACAAGCCTCCACTCTCTCAATACAATACCTAGATCTGTTTGGAGATATGCTCAACAAACTCTACTGCAATTCACACCCGAATTAAAAGCACATCTGCAATACATTTGCTTGTCCATGTATCATATGCATAAGACCATATAAATAGACAATTTCTTAAGTAGTTTAATACAAAACCATGGGTATCAAAACAATGGGCCCAAAAACAATCCATAACGGTTACCCATTACCCATGGGTTAATAAACCACCCATGAAAATTTGCTTTGGGGCTTCACCCCAAACCTCATGACCCACTCACCGGCGAGCGGGACTACCATAAAAATACCCGAGTGTAACACATGAAGGTGTACCACACTCTAACATGAACATAGGCTCCAAAACATAACATCGAGACACACGCTTTATAGATCCATTAATCAAGGACACAAATTTCCTTCTTGGTTGTACAAGATTACAATGATTGCAAAATTTGAGACTAGAGATGATAGAGGAACATATTTAAGGAGATAGAATAAATGTAGCTTTTATTACTTGAAGTAGTAGTGAAATCCAACAATTTCCAACCCTTTGGAATGGAGAAGCCATTCCAATTTATAGCTTACAAATTGTATCTTCCTCCCCCCCCCCATGTGACTTTTCATCTCACCACCATGTGACTTTTCAAATTCCCTAGGAATGAAACTAAGTCCTTTTCTCATTTTTTAAAGGGGATTTTACAATATAAAAGTAAGTCACTTTAGTGAATAAGACAAAAGAGTGAAAAGTGTATTCCAATGAATAAGTAGAATGTTAGAGAGGGAGGGAGGGGGGAGATGAAGAGAACAAATTAAAAATTTAGATATATGGGAGCCTTTTGTTTATGAAGAACTTGTTTCGATGGACCGTGACTGAATTTTTTTCCCTCAACTACTTGTTGAATTAGAACATAGTGATTACAAATGCTTCCTCCCGTGAGGTACAAAAAACTTCAAAGGTATTGAATAAGTGTCTAAAAATAATTTTATGAGATCGGAAATGAGATGGGAACATGATTATTTTCTTTCATCAAAATGTAGGAATTAGGACATGGAGATCACTACTTGTCTCCTCTCATCATCGAAATTCCCCTTGTGAAAAAAAAATGTATCCTTTATAAATGCAATCATCTTCAAGATTCCTCGACACCTTCTAGATCATTTTATCCTCATTAAAATATGCCTTCTCCTCCATATAGAAGGATTTATCCTCAGTATGAAATTATATTCTTCTTACCTCTTTTTGGACAATCATTTTGGTTACAATATCCTTCTTCTCAGAGATTTGGGAACACTACAAGGTATTAAATGAGTGTTCAAAAACATTGATATGAGACATTGTACTATGTGGACTCACGATGACTTCTTGATCCTACAAAAATGGTGGTCTTGGGTACCTTGGTATCCTATGGTTCAAGTCAAACTCTTTTACACACACTAGTTCATTCTCGACCCATTCCCCACCATAATGTCCCTCCTCTTGGAAATATATTTGAACAAAAGGTCAAATATAGAATGTGAATATCATCACCTTCTTCCTCGTGGTTTCCTAAAGCTTCAAAATTCACTTTAGTGAAAAATATCTCTTTCTTCGATGGAATAAACCTTAGGAGAATGAAGTACCTTCTTGTTTATGCATTCCTTATTGAAAATGTCCTCTACTACAAATGAGGAAATAAGAAAGTCTTCACACACCATCATACTCATCGAACACATTCCCATGTCAGATCTTAATATTTTGATTGAGAATAGGGTCTCACATTTACAGACCCTATTTGATATTAATTTCCTTTCATGGTTTGAATCACTTGAACATGATGACCCCCATTTTAAAACTACTAGGATGAGCAAAAACACATAGTCTTGGACTTCGGTCGAGGCTAAATTTTGGGAGCCTATGACATGTTTCTTTCATGTTTGAAAATGAAACAATTTCCTAGCCTTTTAATTGTGGAAAAATGAAATATGTAGAATGTGATTTGATACAAGAGAATTGATTCTGATTGCAAGAGGTTTTTAGTAATTCTTGACTAGGATGGCCATTTTTAGTAAGTTTTCCCAATTTTCACTTAATATGGTTTTTGATTTTTTGATGTAATAAGGATGTTAAGATTTTTCAATTTTTTGAAAATTACTATATTTATACATATGAATATTTACATACTTAATATTTTTATATGGATTTCTTATGCATATTAGATTTAAATGAAACTACTTTTAAAAATTTCGTTTCTACTTCAGGACATATTCTGCTCCATTTTTTTAGGATTTTATTTTTCTAGAACTCAGTATAAATGAAAAAGGCATCTTCTTGGGCTGAAACTTTTAAATGGATTCTTAATATTACACATAACATCAATGTCAATGCTATTATAGTCATCTTAAAGGTTTTTTTAAAACGAGCACACAAGTAAAGTTTGGTTGAAATTGAGTGCTCACTTTTGGAGATATGAGTAGATTTTAGTTTTGGGAGTATGGATGTTTGGAATAATATCAAGATTATAACTGATGAAAATGGAGGTTTTGGGATGGAGACATAGCATCTTGAATGATTAAAAATGACTAATTGTTGTGAGAAGAGAGTTGGTCATTTCACTTGCACTTTTAACTCACCACTTGACCTAACAACTTAACCAAGGTCGGAGGATGGTCGACATGGAATTTCACTACATCAGTAAGAGGAATAAATGGGGAAAAAGGGACACACAAGTTTTCTGTTCACTAGATCTAGACAAGTGTCACCTTGTGGCTTCATGTGAGTGAGATTCAGGGAGTTAAAAATATTCACTGAGAGCCAAAATTTTATTTTTAATATGACCATGGCTAAATGGTTAGATGGGAGGCACACGTTTGTGTCCCCTTATCCCATTTTCACCGGGTTTAATCCAAGTGGACATAAAGTGCTTGACAATGTGCCATAGGTCGAAGTACATGAGAGGGGGCCGTAAAATGCAAGTTTTAAAAGTGCCTAGGGGAAAAGAGGTAAGATCTAAGTTGTGAAAAATTTCCAAGATGGGGAGCACTCTTTCATGTCACCCTTGTCCCATTTTCACCTTGGGGACAAACAAAAGAGAAATTTCATGCTTGAAAATATGCCAAGGGGTCCAACTATCATGAAAAATGGTCTTGACATCTTAACTCACTCATACTCCCTACCTAACACCTCAACTCATGTTTTTAAGTGACTAGACATCAAAGTAAATGGAGGAGTGAACTTTGGTATCCCTCTTGTCCCCTTTACACTTACGGTATAAGAAAATGGTACAATGCATGCTCAAAATTCTTCTCATTCTTATTTAGGATGCTTTGATGTTACCCGCCAAGTTTAAATTAAGACACCGGGAGTGCTTTTTCTTCAAAGGGAGCATGGAAGAGTGTTTTGGGGTCAAATACTATATTATTTTGACTCCAAACATCATGTTGAGATCATTCCAACAATTATAAGGAAAAAATGTTGTATTAAAGTTTAATTTTTACACTACTCACCCTTTCATCATGAAGGATTAGTGGATGTGAATCCTCTCTTGAAGAATTAGGAAATAATGTATGTTTCCATCATGTAGAGGATTATAATACCTTTCCGATGACTACTTATTTGCTTCCCAAATCCTCCAGATCTCCTAGAATCATCCATACAAGTTAGCAAATCATTGTTGGAGATTTCATTCCTTGTGCCAAAAATCACGCAATATTTCTCAAGTTGTTCTTGACTTCAATTTATTCCAAAACTCTTCCCTAAAATATCTTGGATAAATTTGAATTGATTTCCTACACACCTCTTAGGTTTCTTGAATCTTCCTTGTAAGTTTCCAGATGGTGTTCACTAGTTGCAAAATGGCCAAAAATGGCCCTCTCTAGGCCTTTGAGGAATGTTGTTACTCCTTGAAACTCGCTTACTTCTTGTAACATCCTTAACTTAAATACATTCATTGAATTAGTAAGATCGTATTACTTGAGTAATTTATGGAACGAAGTGTTTTTATGATGTAATAAATTAATTTTATATATATATATATATATATATTTATTTATTTATTTATATATATACAATATTTTTAATAAATATCTAATGAATTACTCTGTGTGTATGTGTGTGTGTGTGTTCATATAGATATATATTTTAGCATGTTAATCGGTCATTAAGACCACCTAAGCAATGTCTTAAGGAGTTATCTTTGGTTTTGATGGCATGTAAGTTACTCAATAGACCACTTGAGCTTAAGCTAATTATTTTGGACCTTGACTTAGCTATTATGTGCCATATTTTTTGGTCTATAAATTTTTCATAAACTTAAGTTATGACTTAACTTGCAAGGAAATTAGAACATTTGGTTATTTTGGTGGTTGTTTGATTATCCACGATGTGGTATGGAAATTAAGGAAGGTTGGTGGAGTTGATGTGGAATAGGAAACTTGGGAAGTAGAAGCTTCCTTCAGAATTTGATGCAAATCATCTATTACCTTTCCACACGCTCAACAAGATTGGTTAGATGACTACTTTATTCCAATCTAAATCATGCAAAAATATACTCCTTTCTCAAAGCTAGAAAATCACCATAGTCATACTAAACTATCCTCCGAGCTCAATTGTGTCATTTTTTGCTTCAATCATGTTCCCTATCCCTCATCCAACCTATCTCATACATGTAGGTCATTAGAAACACAATATGTAGTGTATTTTTCACCGTTTGCTAAAACTTCCAATTTGTCTTCTAAAAATCTTCATGGTCTAAGCTTACGAGTTAGGACATCCTAAAACTCACCCATATAGTATAGATTTACTTTTCGATGCTCTTTACCATTCCTTAGGTGTAGGAAAACTCCTTTGGCTCAACTCTTATAACAACAACTATTTCCTTTACAACTCACCTATGTTTGCTAAGCCTCTCAAGTACAATCATTGTGATTTTTAAGCTATTCTTCCATTCAAGTATCCCTATTTTCCTTGGTAACACAGTCAAAATCCCATTTGATATGTTCTTAGCTTGTAAAGTGAGATTCAATTTGAAAAGGTAACCTTACAAGATCATAATAATGGTTATAAGCAAAAATTACTCAAACTTATGCCCGAAATAAAGGCACTATAAAGATTATGTTGACATCCAAATACTTTCAAAACTAAATAAGTGTCTTATAACTCTCCACTCGTCTTCCTTAATTTATATTAATGGTTTTAGGGATCCCCCAATTTCAAGAAATGGATTTAATTTGCAAGAAATAGTGTTCTTTCATGGCTGGGCACGAGGATGCCACACTATTTTCACAAAGATCTCTCTCAAACGACTATGAATCAACTTGATTCTTTTTGCAATAGCTTCATGAACACTAAAATAGGATTACTTAAAAGTATTATAATTTTTCAATGGTTAAAACTTGAGATAATCGGTTTTGTTTCCTTGAAACCCTAGTTTGCAGGGTATACAAGACTCGTAACATCCCGAGAGAGGTTTTGAATTCCTTTTTCACCTATTTAGCACTCTCAAACAAATCTAAAGGATTTAGAATGATGTTCACATTTTTGAAAATCTCCTTAGGAATTCAAATTTCTTTGAACAACTCTTAAGAATCCCTCTGCAACAAATTTTCACCACAATTTATATAATGCTTTATTCTAGCTTTACTCCAACAACAAGATATAAGGCACCCTCATTTACGCTTACACCCATAAGGTTATGAAAACCACAATCACCTTAGAGATTTATTTGATTAATAATAAATTGAATCATACAATTCTCTCATAGCAATTACACACACACTCACTACTATATGCATGCATTAAGAAAAAACACAAAATCTTCTCCTCGGAGCTCCAATGTTTGATTCTTTTGATTGATCAATGGTTCTACAAACTGTTACAAAGGTGTATATCATATAATTGCTCAAGTTTTATTGTCATAATTTCCCTTCATGCTGATGATGACACCATAGATGCAAGTTACATACAAGAAGGGCAGCATTGATGACTAGGATTTAGAATCAAAGAAAGGGGTTACAATATTCTTCCCACAGCATACCATGATGGAGCTCTCATGAAAATTATTAAGATTCTACAAACCTCTAGATGTTAGTGTAGGTTATTATTTATCATTTTATTTATTTACTAGGATAATTATTACACTTGTGTTAGCCCTACACTTGTTGGGTTAGCTTTATTAGGTGTACTAGTTGTGTGGACTTATCTACTAGTTTGTTGAATTAGCTTCTCATTTATGTGGAGTTAACTTACTAGTCTTCTCGGTGTTAACTTAACTACCAATATCAATTAGTGGTAATTATTCACCACTGATTTAGGTAGTAGTTGCACTTCCCTCCTCCTATATGTACATCTTTCTTATTGAGTAATTCAAGTCATTGTATTGTAATGTATTGAGCATTATGGATTATGATGGATTTCCATATATGGTATTTTAGCTCTTCTATTTTGCAAATCTAATGTGGTGTGCTATTATCATCTAAGATCATGGCTTGGAACAATCTTCTTATCATTCCTTTCATGGTATCAGAGCTATAGATGATGTAGACATCCATCTGTAAGTTTTTCTTTGCAAGCAAGGGTTTATTATTTTCATGTATTTGGAATTTGTTAGCAATTTTCTGCAACATGCATTTTTATGTAAAACAGAGTGCGACATTGGATTTGGAAGGTGCCAAAACCCTAGAATCGACTGTAAACTCGACCATGTTTTGAGACAGTCAAATCTGGATGCAAATATGTACCCTCTAGGTGCATTCTTTTATCCATTGGATATAAGCATGTACCTTCCGGATGCATTCTTTTATCTTCGTGGATATTTGGTTTTAGATGTAGTATTTTATCCACTCGAACATATATCCTGTACATTCCTTTGGGTGCATTCATTTATCCATTAGATATAGGCATGTACCTTCTAGATGCATTCTTTTACCCTCTGGATATTTCAGTTTTGGATGAAGTCTTTTATCTATTTGATGTAGATCTATACCCTCTAGGTGCATTCTTTTATCCATTGGATATAAGTGTGTACCTTCTGGATGCATTCTTTTACCCTCTGAACATTTTAGGTTTTGGGGGCGGATTTTATCCTTTGGTTGAAAGCATGTATCGTGTGGATGCACTCTTTCACCCTTTGGATATTTGGATGTCACGTGTACCTTTGAAAAAAAATATCAGCATTAAAATATTATTTTAATAGGAAAACCTTCTAGAGCTCATAACTTTTGATTTGTATCTCTGATTAAGGTGATTGTTTTTTTAAATTGTGTATTTTTTCGATATATACGCATTGGTGACATTTTTATACACATATTTCAAATGTGAAAGGTATTGTTACTCATTGTAATATTTGCATTCACTCAATTATAAAGTGTTAAATTTGGGAGGGTGTTGTGATCACTTATGGATGTAATTTCGGTTGAGCCCGACGTCCTAAACTTTTAGGTGTTGCATTCTTGTATCTATGATTGTATACATTTATATCTCTTTTATTTTTTGAGATATTTTGGATCTGTATTTTCGACACTTTTTTTGGCATGTTGACAATCTCTCTTGTGGCGAGCTATTATAGTGAAGCCCAAAGTGTTATTTTGTCGGTGTTTGAGTAGTTGATTTTGGAAAATCATACAGATCGGTGGTATCACTCTACTCATTCAACAATATGGGAGGGTGTGGTGTTGATATTGCTTCTTCGGGTTTTTTGTCCTTGCCTTATTACCTTGGCTTTTCTTGGATCATAGCACTCCTATTTATTTGGATCTTGTGTCCTTGCCTTGTTGTCTTGGTTGTTCTTGGATCGTGGCACACCTATTTGTAGTGAGCTTGATCAAACTATGTTTAGTGGTTTTTTTGCATTTTCGACATCACTCCATTGAGAGTCTCCTTGATGGACCTATTCTAGTGAAGCCCGTGTCATTTGTTTTTTATTTCTATGATCAAGCAAAGAGATTTAGACCATAGTATGCACCACACTTCTTTAGCATTATACAAGATTTTGGAGCCAGCTTCTAAGGATATCTTGCAGTAGGATTTTTCTCTCTACTTTGTTATTACTAGTTTTGGGTACCTTACGATGTCCAATTTTCCACTTTATTGTACGTGGGTACTTCATTAGGCCTTGTTGCAAGGACCCACCTTATTTTTCTCACACCTAAGCTATGCTTATGGGAGGGTGTTAGTGTAGGTTATTATTTATTCTTTTATTTATTTATTAGGATAATTCTTACACTTTTGTTAGCCCTACACTTGTTGGGTTAGCTTGCTTAGGTATACTAGTTGTGTGGAGTTAGCTTACTAGTTGTGTTGAGCTAGCTTCTCAGTTATGTGGAGTTAACTTACTAGTCTTTTGGTGTTAACTTAACTACCAAGACGCTCGAGCTTAGTGGTAGTTCATCACCACTAATTTAGGTAGTTGTTTCACTTCCTCCTCCTATATGTACATATTTCTTATTGAGTAATTCAAGTCATTGTATTATAATTCATTAAGCATTATGGATTATGATGGATTTCTATATATGGCATTTTGGCTCTTCTGTTTTTCTAATCTAATGTGGTGTGCTATTATCATCTAAGATCATGGCTTGGAATAATCTTCTTATCGTCCTTTCACTAGAAACCTAACTGCAGACCCTTAAGACACCTACACATACTAACAATCTAAGAATGGATTTACAAAAATTCAAATTTTCAAACTATTCCAAAATGGAAGGAAACCTCCTTATTCAAATTCTTGACCACTTGGACTCAAATGACCACCTAAGTGATCACAAGAAAACTAAGGGACCTTGAAACCAAAATTTGATGACATGGATCTTACATTAGGCCTAGTAGTGATTCCCCGTAGCATACTACTAAGGGGGAAAAAAATATTTTAGTGGTGTTTGACTTGCAAGGTAATCTCTACTCCTTTCTTTTTATTCAACAACATATAATATTTTGATAATGCACTGAATGATTTTATTGCCCCAAGATTCCTTAGTGGTAAGACCTTACTCTTTACAAGTCTCCTCTCCTCTTAATCAATCGTCTTCATGGGTTCATTGACTATGCTAAGGCCACATGATGTCTCTTTTATCTCTTGCTTGAAGTTATGGACTTGTTTCATGGTAACTAGTGATGGTTCTTGAGGTTCTCTGATTGGTAAAACATGTTTGACACCTACTCATTTCTCTCCTTGATTCATAACACCTTCAAAATTGAGCAATTTTTATGGTTGATTAGAGTATGTATCTTCATATGACTACTCTTCCTTCACTTCATGTCCCTGACCTACATACAAAACTTACAAAGCAAAGCTAGCTGGAAAATTTTGATTCTTCCTTTCACACTTGACTCATATATTCTTGTCATGCATGTTCTCCTCATGTTTTTACACTATTGGATCTTCTTGGACTATTTTTAGGTATGCATCAAAAATGTTTTCATCCTCAAGTAGGTTTGACTATTGTGTTTTTCCTTCAAGATATTAATCACTTCCTTGATTAGCTACATCTCTACCCTTCTTCTCAACATGATCTGCATATGCACCTTCATCTTGCACATTCACTCTCTTTTGCAAGTTATTTTGTACTCTCTTTCTGCACTTATCCATTGCCATGTCTTTTTGAATGTATTAGGTCCTTATTCCATCACTCCACCTTATTTTCCCTATTTAAATAATGACTTCAACCCCATGGAAATCACCCTTTACTATTGCTAATTACATGCTTGTTTATCCTTTAATGGATTCAAAGTGTGCCTAGTTCCATCCTTCATAAATGTATAGGTGTTTTCCCATCCATCATGGATGGATTTCCTATCAAATTTCCATGGTCTTCCCAATATAAGATGGCATGCATCCATGGGAATTACATCACATAAAACTTGATCATGATACCTACCAACTTTAAAATCTACCAAACACTTCGGGTTCACTAACATGTGATGCTCTCTTTTATCGAAAACGCTTTATAAGGATGTGGATGCTTTATCTTATTCAAATTCAATTTTTCTACCATTTTAGTGGAGACTAGATTATTAGTACTACCATTATCAATAATGATTTTACAACACTTACCTTTTTCCTTGCATATGGTTCTAAACAATGTTCTCCTATGCACTAGTTCTTCATGCTTGCTTACACTCACCAAAGAAAATTTTCAAGCTCCTCTACCAAGGATGGTGATGTTACACTCTCTTCTTAATCTTCATGTGTTATTTTATTTCTTTCTTCACTAGTCCTATTGTTTCTTACTTGATGATATTTTTAAGACATTCAAATGACCTATGTCGTGCAAAAAAATTCACTTGAAACATATGCTAATGAATTCACCTCTACCTCTTCCATAGCCACCTCTTCCTCTATTTGAGTGTCCACCTCTTTAGTATCAACCTCTAAATGAACTCTATGTTTGTTAACTATTCCCTTATTCCTCATTTGTTTGCTGATGTTTTTCTCCTCTTCCTAATTATTGACTTATTCCTCTTATTCCTCTTCCTTTGCCTCTCAAATATTGAGTTTTCTTCCTTGATAGTTTCTCCTCTTCCCTTAAGGTTTCTTGATATTTCTCTTCTACTGATCTCAAATGAAATAAACTGATTTCATATTGTATATTCAACCTCAAACCATTCACATACCTTGCCACTTCTTCAGCATCATCTTGTATATGACCAGACCTCATAGCTAGTTTGTATAATTCATCAGTATAATCAGCTACACTTAGTTCTCTCTGTCTCAAATTTTGTAACTTTTTGAATAAAATAGTTTGATAGTCTGTAGGAATGAACTTACCTTTCAATTTTTCCACCATCTTGTCCCACTTATTGATCTTCTCTTTTCCTCTAGCTCAATATTTCTTCTTGCACAAAGTCCCACCATATTGCAGCATGTCCTATAAGATTTGTGATTGCAAATTTCACCTTCTTATCCTCTACAATGTTCTCAAATTCAAAGTATTTATCCATCTTTGTTATCCATTCTATCAGCTCTTCTGGATGAAAACTCCCTCCATACTCTAGTACCTTCATCTTTGGCTTATTGCTTTCTCCCATGACTACCTTCAATATCTTTACTTGGTCTTTCTTCTTCTTGTTCTCCTTTTGTTTGCTACCACTTCTCTTTCTCTTTCATCATCATTGTCATCCTAAAAAAATTTCCTCTTATTTTAGAAATTTCTATTTCTCCTAACTTATGTTGAATGTTTCTTAACATGGCATCTAAATCATCACCCTTATTTTTGTTTCTATTTCCTCCACCCACTCTTCTTGGTGGCATTTTTTCAATTCTTCACTTCTCTCTCAAACTCTTTCCTCTTCACTTATTTTTCTCTCTATTCATGTCACTTTCATCTCATATCAGATCTGATACAATATGATGTAAATCATTTATTACCTCTCTACATACTCAAAAATATTTTTTAGATTACTACTTTAGTCTAATCTAAATCTTACAAAAATGTACTCCTTTCTCAAAGCTAGAAAACGCCATTGGCACACTAAATTGTCATATGGGATTAAATGTTTCATTCGATGCTTCAATAATGTTCCATATCCCTCATCCAACCTATCTTAGCCATCTAAGTCATTGGAAACACACGATGTAGTGGATTTTCTCATTTTCTCGCTAAAGCTGCCACTTGGCTTCTCAAGAAGGTTGATGGTGAAAGCTTATGAGCTAGGACATCCTAGAACTCTCCTAGCCAATCTAGATGTACTTTTGGACATCCATTACCATTCCTTAGGTGTGGGGAAACTCCTTTGGCTCAACTCTTAAAACAACTACTATTTCCTTTACAACACGCCTATGTTTTCTAAGCCTCTCAAGCACAAGCATAGTGATTTCCCGAGATATTTTTCCATTCAAGGATCCCTATTTTCCTTGGAACACCTTCTCGATCCCCTTTGGTATATGTTCATCTTTTGAAGTGAGACTCAATTCCAAAAGAAAACCTTACAAGATCATCATAATGGTTACAAGCACAAATGACTTAGCTTATGTTTGAAATAGTGCACTATTAAGATTTTATTGATCTCCAAATACTTTCAAGAATAAATAAGTGTCTTATAAATCTCTCCTTGTCTTCCTCAATCTATAATAATTTTTGTAGGGCTCCCCCAATTTTGGGAAATGGATTTAATTTACAAGATATAGTGTTCTTTCTTCCTAGCATGACTCTGACACACTACTGTCACAAAGATCTCTCTTGAACTTCTATGAATCTACTTGATCCTTCTTACAATATCTTCGTGAACACCTAAAGATGATTACTTAAAAATATTATAATTTTTCATTGGTTAAAAATTGAGATAGTCATTTTTGTTTCCTTGAAACCCTAGTTTGCGGGGTATAGAGGACTATAATGATCTGAGAGATGTTTTGATTTGGTTTCTCACCCATTTATCACTCTTAATCAAATATAAATTCTTTATAACAATGTTCACATCTATGGGAAGCTCTGTATGCCTTCGAATTTCTTTGAAAAACTCTTAAAAATCCCTCTTGTAACCAATTTTCCCCACAACTTATACAATGTTATGTTTTATCTTTACTCTAACAATAAGATAAAATGCACCCTCCATTACGCTTTTACCTAGAAGGTTATGAAAACTAAATCACCTCAAAGATTGATTTTATCAACAAGAAATTGAATCATATAATTCTCTCACCGTAGTTACACACACTCACTTACTACCGTATGCATGCATTAAGAAAAAACACAAAATCTTCTCCTTGGAGCTCCAATGTTTGATTCATTTGATTTATAAATGGTTGCATAAACTATTAAAAAGGTTAATATCATCTCTTTACTCATTTTCTTATGTGGTAATCGCTTCTTCATGATCATGATGACACCATAGATGTAAGTTACATATAAGAAGGGCATCATTGTTGACTAGGAGTTACAATCGAGAAAAGAGTTACAATATTCTTCCCACGGGCCATGTGAGCTCTCATGACAATTATTAAGATTTTGTGAACCTCTAGAAACCTATTCGAGACCCTTAATACACCTACACATGCAAACAATCCACGAATGAATTTACAAAAATTCAAATTTTCAAACTATGCCGAAATGGAGGGAAACCTCCTTATTCAAATTATTAGCCACTTGGACTCAAATAACCACCTAAGTGACTCTTAAGACAACCTAAGGGACCTAGAAACAAAAATTTGATGACACGCGTCCTATATTAGGCCTACTAGTGATTCCCCTATATCAAAAGCTAAGGCATGAATTGATCTTTGTTTCATTCACGCTTTTTGGTTTTGGGGATCTAGATGGAGTTATGCATGGAATTTTTAGAAATCTATTTTCCATGATTATGCATACGAGTTATTGTTTTGTTTCTAATTATCGTGGCATTTTTTTATTTAAATATGTTGTAACAATATTTGATGGTGTTTAGAAGCATTTGACTTAGAATGTTTTAGAGTAGTTGGAAGAAAAATACAGGCATGGGTTTCAATAATTTTACTCCTTATTTGATGAAATATTTGGATTATTTTTTTGTTTTGACCTATTATAAAGGATATGGATATGTTTTTGGTCCTGGGTCGTTTTTATTGAAAAATAAATACCTTTTCTTTGGTTTTTGATGGAAAAATCTAGAAAATCAATGAGGAAATAGTCGAATAAGAAATGGGTTATTCATTGTTTGTGATATTTTTCACCGCATCCATTTTTCTTGGTTAGAATGTGAAAAATGGAAACACTTTTTTGTTTGATCATTATATGAGATCTAGAAATGATACTAAGAGGTTGTGTGAAATTAGAAAAAACCTATATTAAATTTATAGATATTTCTTAGAGATTTGTTGTTATTATTTGAATATGATTTTGGGTGGGTTATTATGGGAAATCTAGTAAGGTATTAGGTGTTACGTTTTAGGTTTTGGAATTATGTTTTGAATATGGGAAACTATATACATTTTTTTGGTTTAGCATTTGAAATTTGTAAATGTTTATGGACTTGGACAACTGTGCATGTTCGAGAAAAATAAATTTGTAATAAAAATGAATTGGATTTCTTTTAAAGCTACTTCCTTGAGCTTGGTTGATAGCAGTTGTATACATTTTCTTTTTGTATTGGGTTTTGGGATATGTAAAAATATATAGAAGATAGCATTATAGATCCTATGGAGAAAATTTGTTTCATACCATCTCTAAACTCATTTTGAATATAGGTTTTGTGATTTAGGAAAAAAACTATGGAGTTAGTTTTATGGCTCTTTCTAGAGAACTATTGTTTTAATTAGCTCTTATAATCTCCTTTTTAGAGATTGGTTGTTATCATACCTACTCAAAACTTGTTTTTGGATTAGAGATTTTATGATTTGTATATGGAATAAGTAATAGTTATTTGAGCTCCATCCTTAAGAAATACTGTTAATAAATTATTATTATAGATTTTTCAGAGCATTGTTGTTATCTTATAGATCATAGCTCCTTTTGTGATCATATTTTTTATCATTTGGGTTAATAGTTCATTCTCAAAAAAAAGTTCACTATTCTTTTGTAGAATATGTTTTGTTTAGTTTGGTTTTGAAAAATAAATATGATTCTTAAACTCCTCCTTGATTCTTATTGTTTTTGTTATGTTTGTTTGATTATAGAAAGTAAGGTTTGATATGTTGGTTGTTTGGGAACTTGAAAAAAATGAAGGTTTTAGTAAATGAGAATTATCTTCTTTGTATTTGAATGATGCTTCAATTTTTGGAATATGGAAATAAAGGACAACGTTCAACTCCATTACTGTTGCATTATTAATGAAAACAACCTTTTTATACAGTATGTTTATAATTAAGATGGGACAATCTTGGGATTAAAAATGTTAATATATTTTTAGTACCTTTGATTTTGAAATAGCCAAGCATGGTTGTTTTGAAGTTAGCTGGATAACATTATGAGTTATTACATTTGTAAATGTTGATTGGTGATGTAGTATATGTTCCATTATCATCAAAATGCCTAAGTTATAATATGTTCGTTTCATACAGTGATGGTGAACATATTGTTTTTATATAATTATGAAGTTCATTATTATTGTGTATGAGATAGATATCTCACCGTAAAATAGGAGTTTATGTTTATAATTAATTGATTAAGAATGATCCTACTCATATATTATTTTTTATCTCAAATTATAATTAGATCATAGAATAAGAGTATGCGAGACTCATGCTACTTCATATGAATCAACCATATCTATCTCTCCTACCGCTTTGTAGGAAAGGCCAACATATTTCAAGTAACTAACACTTATTTCACTAAACTGACATATTTTAGTGAATCGACTCGTAGTTTCTAAAGAAATCTATCACCTTTTTTGCCTATATTAGATTCCATTTTTGTCGATACTGGATTCCGTTATTACTATTGTTGGATTCTATTAGTAACAATAATTAATTCCAATATTTTCTTTATTGGACTTTGGTGAGTTTGAATTTCAGTATTGTTGGATTCCAATTTCGCTATTATTGGATTCTAATTTTTCCATTTTATAGATTTTCCGTCAGAGTAAGTAAGGCTAGTATTCGCTAACTATTATAATGTATGAGCCTATTGTCTTAATAATAAAAACAAACAAAATTAACAATAACTTCATATAAAATCCTTGATGTGAGGTGAGTGGTCGTTAACTATTATAAGTCATGAGCTCGTTGTATTAAATGAAAGTTCAAAAGCCTCGATGTAAGGTTAGTTACCGCTAACTATTATAAGTCATGATCTTGTTGTATTAAATGAAAGTGAAAAATCCTCGATGTGAGGTTAGCGGCCGCTAACTATTATAAGTCATGATCCCATTGTATTAAATTAAAAATAAAAACTAACAATAAATCCCTACGGAGTAAGTTTCAAATGGTGAGCCTCGCATTGTCAAATTTGTGAGACTCACACTTTCAAAGTTGTGAAAAATACGAGACTTGCACTTTGAAAGTGCGAGCACACATTTTCGAAGTTGTGAGCCTCACACATAAAGCTTATTTACAAGCCCCACACTCTGAAAGTGTGATCCCTACACTCAAAGTGCAAGCCTCGTACTCTTAAAGTGCGAGTCCCACACTCTGAAAGTGCGAGCCTCACACTCTAAAATAATGATCCTCAAACTTTGAAAGTACGAGCCTCAAACTTTGAAAGTGTGCCAAAAAGTACGAGCCTCACACTCTAAAGTGTGATCACACACTTTCAAAGTTCCTCAGGTGTGCATCTGTTTGAGGTTGTGAATTTTCAATTTTTATCATGCACATCCTAAAATTTAACACTAGATTTAAATGTTAGTGGTGTTATTTTTATTTCTGTGGAACTTACAATAAAATTAAGTTCTCACCCCGAAATATACCTTTTAACAACTCAAGTATTGTTATCTTAGATTGTACACGCAAATTGAGTTCACCAGTTTTTATTATTATAAGCTATATATCTCAGTAATTATTAAAAGAAAACAACATAGTTGGGATTTTATGTATATCATAAATTCTATTATTGTGAAAGATAGTAGAATTTATATGCTCTTAAATTGTTCCATTCTCCATATAAATGATGAGTCACTTTTGTGAGCAAGAAAATGAAATAATCCTTTGACACAATCTAAGAAAAATGTTTTTGAGAAATGCAGTCTTATGCCTTCGGAGATACATTGAACCAATATTTTATAGTTTACATCAATCAAAAGACTCATTATGCCACAATTTTATTCTTTGTGAGTCAAGAAATTCCAACACCTTTTTTCCATCATTGGTCCATGTGAATGAGCTACATTTTCATCACACCCCTTAATGTGGTATAGTAATTTTCTACTATTTGTTTTCACAAGTATCCCTCTTGTAGCCCATTCTCTTAGCCTTGTAAAAGTTCCAGCCCTTACTATTCTTGAGGAATTTGATTGGAATATCATTTTCAAAGATTCTGAAATCCAAATCAATGATGCATGTTTCAGAATAGAGTAAATATGAAAATATTTTGTAGGTTCAAACCAGAGGTATATACACTGCTCCATGTCTCCTTTCTCTTCACTAAGCATGTAGGTTTGGAGAATGAATGGCTTCCTATGCCTATGAACTCAAAGTATATCCCATCATGCTATGATTTTTGTGATGATAAAAGTATCTCGAATAACACAACTGATTTGTCATCATCTTTACATTGAAAGGTTATATCTATACATTTCAAATTTGTTACAAATTCATACATATACATTTGTAAATATTATATGAGTGGTGCTTTCCTTTTGTGGAAAATTTAATATGTATAAAACATGAATGCATTTCCTTCCTCTTGAACGGGACTATCGCTTTGGATAGAATTAGTGTCAAGTAAAGTAGCAAGTGAAGGTGTTATCAAAGTAGAGACTAGTATTTATGAGTAGATAGTAGAAGAAGAGTGTACTACTAGTAGTACGAAAGTGGATTGATTTAGCTATAACGAAAACAATCCTATTAGGAAAGTGGAAAAGGAACAAAATTCCCAAAACCCAATTTTACCCCTTCAAAATAAATTTGGGCACACTTTTATTTGTTTTAAGGGTTCTGAGTGGTCTGAATTACTATGGGAAAATTTAGACTATAACAGGAAAAATTGGTCATTATTTACTTGAAAATCATCTCATCCATTGAGAAAAGTAGAGCCCAAGATAGAGAGGAATCCAGGGGATGCTTTTTTTGTCATAACACTTGTCCAAGTCTCGCTCCAATCAAACAAAGTTTTGTGAAATCATCTCACTAAATCTTACAAAACAAATCCTATCATAAGCACATATTTTTCTCCCTATAACATTGATGTGCTTACCATCAGCATATCCATCCAAATACCTCCTATAATTATTACTAGGGGTCAATTGGTTTGTTCAGATACTAGGAAATTGCGTAGGAGTAAGTACTAGTGACGTCAAATTTAGAACTTTGGAAACATCATGCATGGTGGTTTGATGAAAGGGTAATTTCTTCATGAAAAGCAAGGCCAACTAGAATTATTTCTTACAATCCCAAGATCCTTGCAAGTTGTTGTAACTTTTATATAAATAGTTTCCATGACTCGTGTTGTTGTCTGCTTTTTGATAGAATCTAAGTTCACTTGCTAATGTCAAAGATAATTCCATCTCGCATTTGATTTATCCATGCCGCGAGATAAAAACCTTAAAAATACTTAAACAATGTACAGTGTAAGCTCCAAATGATAATTAACAAACATAAATCTTACCAACTTTGGTAGATTTGAGTTATTGGCAACAACTTCCTTCAAGTCGGTAACTCCATAAGAGTAATTCTGTAACTATATACATCTGATTTCTCATTAAGCCTTAATGTTCTTGCATATTCAGGGTCAATTCAACCAATGGTATCCATAACATAGCTAGAGGTGTGGTTTTTTTCCCGAGGAAATGCACTTGGAAATTCCAAAGTCTGACAAATGTGTGTCAAAATTATAATCCAAAAGAATGCTAGAAATATTCACATCCTTGTGAATAATGCATGGGTTACAATCATAATGAAGATATGGTTATCCTTCTTCAACACCATGAGAAATATTTAGTTGAGTGTGGTGCGAAGCCCATAAGGCTGCAAGTAACTTCAAATACCAATCAGCTTGTTGTAATGAACATATCTTCATAAGAACCTTCTCCAATCTACTGAGACAGAGGTGCTAGTAGAAACACTTGTGGAAGAAATATTAAAAGAAGATACAACTAGATCGGAAGTAGAAAATAATAAAATCCATGAGAGTGTTGTGGAAGAGTACAAACAACAAATCCTAAAACCACAGACTATGGAAAATCTATAAAAAAAAAAAAAAAAATACAAGCTCATGCGGTCCACAAGCTAGAAACAAAATTAAATAATGTCGTAGCCTACTACACTTATACAATAGGATGGCCTAGTGTGACCCAAAAATAAAAAGTAGAACTGGACAAGCTAGAGCAACAAATTCATTTGGCCTCCACAGAGTATGACATCGTAAAGATAAGGATGGACCTTAGAGATGGAAGATAGCCAAGTTGATAAAAAATATCAAATACAATAAAGGGCACATTCTAGAAAGATAATGGACATGCAACGTGTAGCACACCATTGGATAGAGCCATTATTAGAATGCAACAAGAGCTCATAACCACCCAAAAATGGGGTTAAGTACAAGAAAATTCAGCACCATCTGACATTATTCAATTAATTCAAGAGAACTCACAACTACAAGAGTGGATAAATTAGATAGATGCACATATAGAGTTGTGGTATATTTTTGAGAAGAACATTACACCCTAGATTACTAAGTACATCCCTCTAGCTCTACCATAAAGAAGAGTAAGATGTGAAGCATCCAAAACCTAGTCAAGTCAAGTGAGGGAACACTTCCTTACGCCAGACGTTTAAGTTTCTAGGGGTTGATGCCCTTACCCTCCCAATATTTTTTCCCATAATTCTAGTCAAGTGAGTTGAGTGAAGGAACATTTCCTTACGCCAGACATCTAAGTTCTAGGAGTTGATGCCTACATAGCATTTTTGGAGAAAATGTGGAGAAAAGGACATGGTTATTCATTAGTTGTTTTCTTGAGGATGAAACAAGGTTTAAGTTAGGGGATGATGTTGTCAGGGTTCTTCATTAAATTTTGGGTAAGTCACGGAAGATTAGAGGAAGCATGCATAAAAGGGTGAAACCGCATATTAAAGGATGAAACCATGGATACAAGAATAGAGCCGCTAAAGACTAAGGAAAGTCATGTTACACTAAAAAAATTGTGATACACTACAGAAGCTACAGGTGACACATATTTTGCGGAACAAAGCCACAATAGAATAGAAGTTGATAGAGGTGCTATCAAAAGGAAGTAACTTTTGGATTATTTTGTATGAAATATATTTATTGTAATTAATCTATTGTATATGTGGGTGTGTGCCACAGAAATGTATGTGAGCATCACCAGAAATATATGAGAGAGTAGAGAGGATTTGTGTATGAGAATGAGACTAATGTAATGAATATTGAAATATGAATGAGAATTGATGTTTTGGAGAAAAGGTTGTTATGTGCTTTTACATTCTTTCTATTCACAAGTTAGAGTAGTTTACTTTTCCCACGTACATCACTAACAATAGGTAGAACTTCCTAAATATCACATTGCTATCGAGGTTTAGGGTCAACAAATATGCCATCACATGTGTGTAATTAATACAAGATTGTTAGGGGATTTAATATGAACCTATATTGGAGAATGTGTCGAGTCCGGCCAATCAACATATTTATTACCAATTTTATCATGAAATGCTTAGTCATTCCCTCAATTTTCCATAAAATCCACCTATTTAATGTCTAATCTGTAATTAATGAAAGCATAAAACCTAAATTTTATTCACAAAAGATTTTTGATGGCGGTGTTAGAAATAATATGAGATTCACCTCCAATAAGTAATTCATTACTATTCAATTCATTAGCCATGGACCAATAATGTTCCATAACTTTAATTTATTGATTTATACATTTATTAATTTATAAAAATTCTAGTCATTAGTCATGTTATTAATTATGAGATTAGCCTTTTTTTGTGGCTATTTTACAAAACATGCTTTGAGGATTGGAGAGAGGCTGCCACACACATTTAGCACTTAGACCCATATTTTTTTCCTAGTTCAAAATCCTGCTCTCCCCATAATCTTTAGGAAGTGAAATATCAACCCATTTAACAATAAGTATTATCTTGGTCTTATCGGTTCCTTCCGCGGAGATAGGCCAACAAAAGTTTGTATATTTTATCAAACACAAAATTAGGAATCCTCTGAATAGAAACCATATAAATAGAAGTAAAAAAATAGTATATCAGCAATATTAGATCAATGCAATATAATTCATCAATTAATCCTATGAAATAATCTTGTTCACCTTCACCCTGCATATGTGGTAAATCGTTTAGGTCTATTTTCTTTAAAGGATGGTTTTAAGAAAATATGCAAGGCCAATATGGACAGGATAATTCTTCAGGCTTAAATGATGTACATCTATTATGGTGGTATAACCTTTTTGTACTATGTGGCTATGTTTATTACTAGAAGCTATTGATCGTAGAATAAAGCGGTGCCTTCCTCTCATTAACTAATGGCACTTACCGGTTGCAAATAATTTTTGTTTATATGAAAATATATGAATTATGTTTTATGCATAATATATCAAATAAGAACTACATAAGGTGTTAGCCTTCTCAAAGGTATGTATTCAAGGACTTGGCTCTACCGAGATAGTCCATCAAATATAATATAAATACAAAATATAACATGTTGAGATTTTTTTACATTGTTAAAATCGATCCGTCATCAATATAGAGGCTAGCGACCAATAGCCCTCTCATCAAAAAATGATTGGTAAACATAAAACATGCATTTATCTTCATGGACTCAGATCATTTATTCCTAAGAAAGATTTTTGTTCATGTTTGCCATCGATTTTTTAGAAAATTGTTTAGGAATATTTTGTTTAATAGGTAATTTTTGGATATATGCAGGCCAAGATGATCGGGTACGTCTTCGTGTTTAAATTATGTACTTCTATATTTTTGGCTAAGATAAAAATTATATTTATTAGGTCAAATTTTTTTAAAATAGAAATAGTAGAGCCTAGTGAGCGTCAAGCCACTCCTTTCAGTAAGTAATGTAGCTTAGCGGTCGTTATGAATTTTATTTGATACGAATCGACATGAAAAATGACTTGCAACCACATTTTATCCATTCATATGATCTATTTTCCAAGCGTTGTGTTTTGTAAGTATTCGAGCTTAACGCTCACTAAGAATTTTCTTTAATACGAGATTTTTTATCTCTTTTTTGTAATCAAGAAATAGTTTATCCTAGAGGCCATTGATCTATTCCTTTCTTAATAAACAATAAACAATAATCCTAGAGCATTATATTCTGTAAGTATTCGAGCTTAGTGGTCACTAAGCATTTTCTTTAATATGATTTTTTTAATCTCTATTTTCAAAATTAATAAAAAATTTAACCTTGATTCCGCTTATCTATTACTTTGTCAAAGACCTCCATAGCTTTCAACACTAAAAATTTTCATATCTCACATATTTATCATCTAAATATATTATGAAAAATTCCTAATGACCGATAATATCTCGTTATTATTGTTTTTTATTAGAGCACTATGTTTGAAATAATATATTTTTTATACTAGCTACATCCATACCATTCCTTTATGTAAGTATTTGAGATTATCGATTGCTAAGAATTTTATTTAATACAAATTTTTGTTTGATCTCTATATTCAAAATTAAAAATCAATTGATCCTAGAAGCTGATAATCTACTCCTTCTAATAAGTAGCAGAGCTTAGCAGTCGCTAAACTTTTTCATTGATGCCCACCGATGTCTAAAAACAAGAAAATATACAAAGGTGTGTTCTAAAGAGTCACTATGAAGTTATATGAGCACCCTAAAAACATTTTTACTAACCATATTTATTCCTAATTATGCAAAGACGTCCATAGCTTTCAATAATAAAAATTGTCCATATCTCACATATCTGTCATCGAAATATATTATGCAAAATAACTAACGATTGCTAATATCTATTACTCTTATTTATTATTCTAGCACTATGTTCAAATTAAGAAATTGTTTAGCCTATTTTCCGCACAATCATTAATTTTTGTAGTATTTGAGCTTAGCGGTCGCTAAGCATTTTCTTTCATAAAAATTGTTTGATTGATCTTTTTCAATTAATGGAGCTTAGTGTTCACTAAGTATTTTACTAGATACAAACCGATATAAATTCTTTGTAATACATAAAAAACTTATGACTAATATAGAATTTATGATATATTTCAAGGGTATGTAGTGTCATAATTTTTTTGTGTAAAGGATTATATAGCCAATAAGATATGATTATAGTTAATGAAAAATACTAGTGATCCAAAACTATAGAGATATTTATTTACATTATTTGGAAAGGAAACCTAGGAGTTGTAGAGGCTAGCGACCACTAGGCTTCTTCTCAACAAATAAACAGACAACATATGACATGCAGAGTTGTTCATTAACATGTATTGAAAAGAATAGTTTGGTCCCCTATAATATCTAAGTATTTATTATTTTGAAATCGGTGGTGGTAAAATATAATTCTAATGGAGCTTAGTGGTCGCTATTTTCTTTCCTATCTATAAGGTATTGTCAAATTTTTGTGAAGCATAAAATTATGTTTTAGTTTTTCTAGAGTAAAGCATAAATAACATCAAAATATTGATGATCACAAGATATATTAGAAATTTCATGCCACATGTCAAAATTTTAATGGATTACAGTTACAACTTAATATGGCAGATTTTTATAGGTAAAAAGTATTTGTTAATTCTATCGCTAATTAAAAAAATATTAATAAATGTTTCAATTATATAATTGTGTAATTAACTGGTTTAAACTTGCAAGATGTCACATTTTATTGGATTTTTTTAAATTATCGCATTGTTATCACCCTCAAAATTTCCATCATTTTCCAAGTCTAGACTTAAAATTTTGAGTTAGTGCCTCTAAAAATATTGAAAACAAATTATTGTGAAATATGGTTCTTTCCAAGGGCTTGTGGTCTCCTGGAAACTTCTTCATCGATGGTAAATTTATTCCCATTTCTGAAAAGGTAAAGAAGTCCTCCTACTCGGTGGACCTGAGGTGGTATTATTTGCCCAAGGCGGGCTGGCGGTCACGAGTTTTTTGCACTTAACACTTTTTGGAAAAGGGTGTAGTTGAAATGGTGGACCCGTGATCCCACACGAGAGATAAAAAATAATTTCTAAGGCTTGCCACCAATCAGATGGTGCCACATAACCGCATTGAAAAGTCAAATCGGGGATGCAGGTTGGTGGATAATTTTGAAGTTTAAAGCTTTTTTTTATCAAAAAGAGTTAAAAGTAAAAAAGAAATCCTTGACCCCATCGCCAAGAAGATAATACCAAATGTCTAACCATTGAAAATTCAAAAAGTGCGGGCACGCCAAAATGTTCCAAAATGCCTTTTTGTTGTTAAAGTTATAAAGCGTAAAGTTTTCCCCCTTTGCCCACTCCAATTGATTTCTTCCACGTGGGCGGTCCAAATTTAAAGTTGTAAAAGCAAATCAAATGGCCCATATTTAAACTGGTGAAATAATGTAACGGCTTTATATATTTTAAAATCTAGTTTTTCCACCATTAACGTTTCTTTGTGAATCAAGAATTCGAAAGGGCACGAATGATTGGAATGATTATAACCATTTCTTGCTTTCTCGAGGAAGTTGTAACCATTTCTTGCTTTCTCGAGGAAGTTTTAACCATATCTTGTGAGCTATTTCATGGGCTTTCAAATCCATTGTATGGGGTTGGAATTTTGAATCTCGAAGAAATCAATACAAGGGTTTTCCCCTTTTCCTCTATTTTTCATTTTCCTTCTCTCTCTCGATCTTGGAATCATCTAATCTTTGCATGCTTAGAAACTTTGTGTTCTATTTTATACAATCCAAAGAGCTTGAGTCTCCGTTATTGTGCTCGTTATAAACGTGAATGGTTTTTCTCTATATCTCATTTTCTCAATACATATAAGGGTTTTATCTACCATCTCTTTTCCCTAAAAGTATTGTCTTCTTCTCGCCTCCTCCCTCCTCTCTTCAAGTCTTCTATCCTCATGTATTGATAAATTTCGAGGCATAAAACACATTTCAAGATATCAGGAAACCACCATTGAATGAAAGATTGTGTAATTGTACATAGGTTTTTCCTTGCTTTCAATAAGGGAACCTCTCCCATTAAAGAGGAGGGACTTGCTTGTCCCCTGACTGTGGTTTCATTCCAAGTCAAAATCGAAACCCAACACGCACACAATATTTTAAAAATATAGAATTCACATTCAATAAAACTTAATAATAAATGTGCTAATGATCATATATGAGACAATTATCGTTAATGGGAAAGTACCATTAGTTGTTTCAATTAAAGTGAGCATATGTCATTTTCAAAATTATAAATTAAATATAAACCAACCAATAAAGCAAGTCACATCAAAAAAGTAACCAATGAAATGGTGACACATAGGCATTCCATAAATGGTGACTTTATTCCCAAGTAATAGGTCACCTTAAATTTTTTTGTATTCAAAAATACTTAATTTAAATGTCTTAAAAATATGCTTTCCACACAATTTTAATGCTCAAAAGAAAATTTGTATATTGACAAAATCATAATCTATTAAAGGTTTTTTTAGTTATAATAATTGTGTGGCTCTGACAAATTCTATTTTGTAAATAGTTTTTTATTATGTTTTAATTAATATTTTCTTTTTCCCGTGAGTTCATAAAGAAACAATTATCATTGTCCCACTTATTTCTAAAGTAAAATTAATAAATTTTATTTCCTCATATCCCACACTTATCCCCAATTAAATGTAAATATTGATGAATAGTGCATTAAATTTTGATATAAAAATCCCCACATTAAATGAAATATTTGAAATTTCAAAATCCCACACTTTCACTTTACGAAGGGGAAATTCAAATTTTGAAATTTTCCTAATCCCCTTTTTTTAGTTTTGGAATTTCTTTCATTGAATGTATTGGGAAAAATTAAATACACTAGAGAAATATATATTAGGGTTTCTTTTTATTTTTAAAATCACAAAAAAATAATATCTTGAAATCAAAATACGAAATGCACAGGCAACTAATTTATTGTTCGATCGCTTCAGATTCCCGGTCATGTTTTTTGAATGGAAAGCTGAGGAATTGATTATAATATCGTTCGAGGGCACACAAATGAGAAAAAAAATAGTGATTGTGGATAGATCACGGAACGATGCAATTAAGAGGCCCACAAAGGATGGAATCAAAAGAGACAAGAAAAATAGTTTGCGGATAGAATCTCATAGATAGTTTGTTTAAGAGAAAATATGGAGCTTTAACCGACATTATCAAACACGTAAAAAAATTAGCTACTACTAAAATAGGTATTTATCAAAAGCATCTATTTTATTGTATGTTTATCGTAGTTGATGATAGGAACTTTAAGTAGGATCTATATTCACCTAGTTCTTGTGTTTTACACCACAATCTATCCATACATGTCCTTTGCCACCTTTACAGTTCCATTTCATCTCCTTGTCGAAACCCGTTGCTCTATCTGAAACCACATTTTTTATCCTACCCTGACCCAAGAATTTGTAATCCCTTTTAAAATATTTACTCTTTTGGAAAACCTCATTTTTATGTTCAACCATAGTTCCCATATTCGTTTGTATGTTAAATAGGTTCCCTTTTTATACCCTTCTATGTGTCTCTCTAATTAATTTTTTATAGATTTTTCATTCTCCTTCCTATGTTTATTCTTTCCCATAAGTGGTAGCATCTAGATCCCCATTCTGAAAACACAATTCGCATATTCATTTTTTTAAAATCGTAATGGTTTGATTTTGTATAGTTTAGGTAATCATTTTGACCTCCTTTAATGATTTTTTAATATGAAATAAATAGTCGTGACTAATTATTTCAATGTTCAATGCTTACATTATTACCGCGTAGATATATATAGTTAATTATATTTGTTTTCCCACGTATAAATAGTTAAATGTAATGTCTTTAGAAAGTTTTTTATGTTTAATAAAAGGTAAGAACATTATATGTACTCATAAATATTATTAAATATAAATTTTAATCATTTTATTTACAAACATATATTTAATTTTGTGGACCTTATGCTATGCCATATATTTTTATTATGTTACATATCATTGGTTAATTTAGAATTTTTTTAAATATATTAATACAAGATTGTACTCGTATATTTATGTACCTTTTTGTAAATTCAATCAAGAAAATGTTGTTTTTAACCTAGCTTCCAGAGGTATAATTCTTATTTTTTGAAAACATTCATGTAGAAAACAATTAGTAATGACTTACTTGATAACTAAGCCAACCTAAAGTAACAATTTTTAAATTCTCCAATACCATATTCCAAGACTAGTGGCCATTAAGCTGGATGTTTACAACATTTCTTAGATATTACAAGACAACACAAGGCAACAAATATTCCAAGACAAGACAAATATTAAAGATTTTCCTAATACATTTATTCAAACAAGAATGGAGATTAGCGATCGCTAAGATATATTTGACTCACATACGATACAACTAGTGATGACTCACCTAAAATTGAGCTAAACACCATTATTATATTTAGATTTTATTATTATGATATCTGAATCCTATCATGATATTTGAATCCTAGGGGCTGATAATGTCAAAGATTATCAAAATAGAATTGGTGTAACATAACAAAGACTTGAGAGTAGTGACCATTAGGATATTTTTTTCCTTTCCTAGGGTAGATGTTTATTTCATTTCTTTGATGTTCCAAGACAACAAATATTCCAAGAAAATATTAATTTTAACGATTTTCCAAAATACACATATTCCAAAATGAAAGTTTCCATGTTACTGGCCATTGTTCAATATGTTATTTAAATTCTAGCACATGATATTCGAAGACTAGAGGCCACTAAGGTCATAGATTATTCCACCATTTGTGTAACATAATGAATACTTGAGATTAGCTTCCTATCAGGATAATTGTTGTCTTGCATTCAAAATAATGTGTAATGACTCTATTAAAAACTAAAAATGAAAACTAAACTAAGATCCAACACCAAAATTTAAGCCTAGATCCTCTAAGTACAACATGATATTTGAAATCTATTACATGATATTCCTACCCTAACATGATATTTGAAGCTAAGTGGCACTAAGGTCGAAGATAATTTCATAGCGTGGGTGGAAAATCACAAAGACTTGAGGTTAACGATCCTACAAGGATATTTGTTATCTTGCAAACAGACAAGTAGAATGACTCGATTGAAAAACTAACTATGATCCATTATTATATTTAAATTTTACAAGACTATCTTCAAATACTAGGGACTATTAGGGTGGATGCTTAATACCTTTCTTTGATGTTCTAAGATAAGAGAAGACAAAAATATTCCAAGACAAGAAAAATATTTACGACTTTCCTAAATACACGTAATTAAAAAGAAATTTTCAAGCATATCAATCTATGAGTATAACATGTTATTCAAAATCTATTATATGATATTCCTATCCTAAAATAATATTTGAAGCCTAGTGGCTACTAAGGTTGAATATAATGTATATCACAGTGTGAAAATAAAAAGACTTGAGGTTAGCGGCCGCTAGGATTTTTTTTCTTACATACAAGACAAGTAGTAACGACTCAACTAAAAAATAACTATGCTCCATTATTATATTTAAATTTTACAATACTATATTCAAATACTAGATACCATTAAGGTGGATTCTTACTACATTTATTTAATGTTCCAAGACAAGAGAAGACAACAAATATTCCAAGATAAGAAAAATATTTCCGACTTTCCTGAATACATGTAATTAAAAATGAAAATTTAAAGCCTAGATGCCTCTGAGTACAACATGTTATTCAAAATATATTACATGATATACCTATCCTAACATGATATTTGAATCTTAGTGATAGCTAAAGGTCGAATAAAATTACTTAAGCACAGTGAAAATCACAAAGACTTGAGGTTACGACCACTTGCGCTATTTTGTCTAGTATTTACAGACAAAAGTAATGACCTAACTAAAAAAAATAACTATGCTCCATTATTATATTTAAATTTTACAAGACTATCTTCAAATACTAATGACCACTAGGGTGGATGCTTACTACATTTATTTGATGTTCCAAGACAAGAGAAGATAAAAAATATTCTAAGACAAGAAAAGTATTTCTAACTTTCCGATACACATAATTAAAAAAAATTTTAATCCTAGCGGCCTCCTCTAAGTAAAACATGCTATTTGAAATCTATTACATGATATTCCTATCCTAACATGATATTTGAATCTTAGTGGCCATAAGGTTGAATATATTGCATAACGTGGGTGGAAAATCACAAAGACTTGAGGTTAGCAGTAGAATATTTGTTGTCTTACATAAAAGACAAGTAGTAATGACTTGACTAAGAAATTAACTATGTTCCATTATTATATTTAAATTTTACAAAATATATTAAAGACTAATGATCGATAGGTTGATGCTTAACCTTTCTTTAATGTTCCAAGGTAAGAGAAGACAACAAATATTCCAAGACAAGAAAATTATTTAATTTCATGAATACACGTAACTCAAAATGAAATTTTAAGCCTATTAGTAAGTACAACATGTTATTCAAAATATATTACATTATAAAGCCTAACATGATATATGAGACCACTAGTATAGTTTCTTTCTTATACAGCATAAGGTTAATTAGAAAATCACATAGAAAATTGAACTAAGCCCCATTAAATATTTACAAATTTTGTGTAAAAACAAAATTTTAAGATGTTCCAAGACTATCCAGTTCAATATGATATTCAAATTCTATCACATAAAATCTTAAAATTAGTGGCTACTAAGGTCGTAGATTATTAAGTAACATTGTTGCAACATCTCAAAGACTTGAGGTTCTTAGGCTGGCCGCAGTATAGTTGATTTCTTACATACAAATACAATTAGTAATGACTCGACTAAAAAATGAACTAATCTCCATTATTATATTTAGATTTTACAATACAATGTTCCAAGACTAACCACCACTAGGTTGATATATTTTCTTTAAACTACATGTATTCTTGGATAATCATAAATAGTTGTATTTTCTTCGAATATTTAGCCTAGTGCACGTTAGGTTTTAGCTATGATTTGTTTTTTTTTTTATTCATCACATCATGACATGTAAGATTTTTTATTATTAAATATTCAATTCTTGACCATTATCACCCATGTTGGATTCTAGGTTTCCACAATGATGTAGTGTAACTCAAATTTGTTTTTATAGTGATGGTAAGATAGCCATCAATCCACTATTAGCTCCTCTATCCTAAAGCTATACTATTATTTTTACATTGATATAAATATATCCTAGAATATATATGCTAATGGCCGCTATACTTCACTTCTAGCAACAAATTGATAACTTGAAACAAACAAATTTAATAGTGATTAATTGTTTAAATTTTTAGTGTAATGGATAATAAAAAAATTTATTAATGATTTCTTGTTTTTATTACTAAAGGAGGGTTGAAGTATGCCTAGCAATCTGCTAAGCTATAAATATCCATTCATATTGACTTTTACTCTATGAAAATAATGACATCAAGATACAACATCTCCTTGCTATTGCACTATTAAAAACAATATTTATCCTTCCCAATTACTTACAAATTATTAATTTGTTTAATTCCTTTTTCAGGTAATATGTCTTCCATTGGTCACACTTTATTCATGTAAATTCCTTTGATTGAAGGAGAAGAGGATATGAAAAAGATATAATGCTTTGTAGAAATGTATTCCCCAAAATATTACCACTATGATCTATGGTTATTTTTTGTTGATGAAGACATTTTAGTGTAGTCGGTATGGTACTAACTTCAAAATTTATTGATCAACAAACATTTTGTATTCAGGTTGAATGCATTGATGTTGAAATGAATAATTTCCTTATTCTTAACATGGAGTTGGAAGTTTCATTGTTCAAGAAATTGGAAATGAAGGCTTCTAGAGAAAGTAGGATGTGTTTTGTTCTAAATATGGTTAGAATTTGGAGAAGTTCATACAACTCAAACAAAATAGGCTATGAAAATTCACTTGAAATTCATAATAACATGAATTTGGTATTCAAAAATTGTATAGAATCGATAATACCTCTTCTATTTGTCATTATTTGAATAGACTAAATTTTCTTTATCCACCGAAACATGCAAATCTATTTACAATGCTAAGTGATCTTATTTTTATAAATTAGAGATAGATCCCTCTAATTCAAAGTTACAAATTAAGGGCTTAAAAAATAATAATCAGATTTATTTATTGTTGAAGAAAGTGACCAGTATATTTGAGAAAGAAGAATCTTCAACCGTTGAACAATTAAAATTGTTTTTGTTCAATGGTGATGTTTTTCCAGTTGAAGTTTCTAGGTGTCATGTAGCACCTCTAGAATATCAATACCATCTTTTGAATGATGAGAATGTTTCTTGTCCATTCAATGTTATTCCTATATGTTATTCCTACAATGAGGGATGTAATTCTTCTTCCCTTTTTTATATTCTACAAAGGAAATTATGCAACTAGAGGATCCAGATGACCTGAAAAGAGATGATGTGAAATTATGCATTCTTGATATAAAACATACCATTTGTGCCCAAAAAATTTAGCTGAAATAAAATACAATTCATTACATAATAAGTTGCAAGTTAGAAAGTATCACATTATGTCTTCAAACATGCCTGGAGAAAGACATTATTAATATTTGTAAGAAGTATAATGAGGTAAAAAAATTGGATTGAATCCAATTTTATTGATGTACTATAAAAATCCTGAATGATTTAGATATCCCTAGGATGTCCTCGGAGGCCTAAAGTGGGAAACGCACAATGAGAGAAACAAGTTGAAGGCAATGAAACTTAATTTTATTGCATTTGTACTTAAAATTTAATTTTTGTAATATGAAGAGTAAATATACTATTTCCTCTTTCAATGCAGTGTTTTGAGAAGCAATGTCTTATTAATTTTAAAGTGGATAAGGTAGAGAGTCTTTCTGATAAAATGACATTTCTATTTTTTCCTAAGGACATATGGACAAAATGGAAAACAACCTTTGAGTTATTTAAATCAGGTGGGCTTGTTTGTTCTCCTTTTAAGGATAACCAACCTAACTTTCAAGAAAATTCACTTGTCAAGGTTCACAACAAATTCCTTCAAGACTGCAAGAGGAATGAGTGATGAGGAGCTATCAATTCTAGCAGAATAAAGTGCAATCAGGGAAAGTATGGATAATTGGCTCTATTGAAGTAGGCATCATAGTGGAGACTTTTGATTCTTACTACCAAAGAGTAAAAGATGACATAATAATGAGAGGAAAATTTATCTAAAATATATGAAAAGTAAATATCCATGTAATATTGTATTGGTAAAATGCACTGAAAATAATATTGTTGAAAAATTTGGTCTACATGAATCTCATTACCACCAATTGTGTGTACTCTTGGGAGAATATAAGAAAGGAAAAATAAAAGATTTTACGGAGGAAGTGAAAAATAGCCAAAGAAAAATGATGTTGAAGTGGTAAATGTTCTCCCGTGACAACTCAAAAATTATAGACAACTATGTGATTTCAATGGAAGAAAAAATCCAACAAGGATGGAAGACACCAATGAGTTTACATGTCAATGTGCATATCCCTTCTAGCTCCAGTAAACAATATCATCTATTCTATTAACTAATCCATTCAATGTAGAATGTGTGATCATTGTATATTTCTATAATTTGTCTAGTGTAATAAATTCTGATGCAATAATGGACCTTCTTATAGTTGTCGGATCTAGTCTGCTAAATTGTGTTATTATTGTGATCTTACATGTTGCTTCTTCAAAAATATTAAGAGAGATGATAAAAAATACATGCAAAAAGTTAAAGATATGGGGGAATCAATTGTGGAAGGTTGTTATAGATTTTATGACAAAATGGAAAATTTAAGAGCTTGTGTCTTATGTACATAATAACTGATGTGCACAATTGTGATGTTGATGATGGGGATAGAGCGTAAATCACCATGGATTGGATGGACCAATTTCCACAAAGCAATTTGTGACTTGTAAGTGAAATCTTCCTACGAGGAAATACACATCCTTTTCTTTATGAGAGATCTTATGAGTTTTGGTCTCATATGTTCACTCGACTCACTTCCAAAAATTCTTTGATTATTTTTTTATGGTGATAATGTTGAATTGCATGCTTTTGTTAAATCATTTCTATCTATAATTTTATTGTTGAATCACATGATCAATTTTTTTAAACATTACTATCACTGTCATTTGAAAAAGGTACATTGATTAATATCACTTTAAATAATTCTATTAGTTTAATGCATTTTAAATTATACATACAATATTTATCCAGAAAAACCAAATAATAGAGGAAGACATCGTCTCTTCCTCTCCACATATAAACAAAGGAGACGATTTCATTCTTAACATGTCACAACCAATTCAACTTGTTTCCCTAGATTTCTCTAACCATCCATCCAATGAATCTATAAAAGGTGAGTGGGAAATACTCGTTTTATAAATTTATCACTATAAGAAGTTTTCGATTGTCATTGTTTACATATTTTTAATAAAACTTCAATTTTTCAGATTTTATGCCAAATGGGGAGGCTATTGGCATGTCACACATGAACTCATAGAAATAAAATGCTATGATAGTCATGTACAATTATAAAGAAAACCATTTATAAACCCCTCATAATTGTAGGAACCTATAGCAAAGTAGTTTATTTGTTATATGTATAACCCTAGTGGTCACTAACATATATCTTTTAATTAGATTTATTTTAAATGAGTAAAAAAAATTATTGGTTAATATTAAATTATGGACAATTTAAATAAATTTACTTATGTATAGTTGTCTATTTGTGGCCGTTAAGTTAATCAAAGAATGTCATACCAACCATAGTCCAAGAAATAATGGGTTAGCCTAACGGTCACTAATATACATTAATATATCTATAATATTATTTATCAAAGTTTTTTCATTGAATGTAAGCAAATTATATCAGAATTTAATTAGGTCATGGTATTTATTTTCAATGGATTAAATTTTGTAAAATTGGTTAACAATAAACTATCGAGAATTGAAAAAATAAATACTTTTGTGTCATTTTTCATTAGCATTCACCAATCCCATCAAAGATTGGCAACGCAAACATAATCCAAGAATTAATGGCTTACATCTATTGGTCGTTAATATACAACTACATTTATGTAGTATTGCATAAAATAAATTGTATCATGTATCTTTTTACTTCGACTTGAAATTTATTTTGAATTGATTACCATTTTTAAAATATACATGTATCATAAGAACTTGTAGAGGGGGAGTGTGAGGGAATCAAAGCCGAATCTCTATCGGAGTATGTTAACATACTGAAATTTTAATTATTTGAATTGGTTAATATCAAATTATGGAAAATTGAGAAAAATTACTTTTGTGTAGTTGGCCAAAAGGATTATTTAATTATTTTAGATTTGGAGGGTTTTCTCTATGAGAAAAAACAATCCCATAAGGAGTTGGCAAATCAAGTTTTGTAAGGAGACTATCAACTTGTGAGGTGGGCTCAAGGAATTTTTAAAGATATTAGTAGCAAAATGTGAAGTAAGATTTTGGTCTAGCTATCTCTCTTCCACCGAAGTTGAAAAGTTTATTAAGGATTTGAAAAAAAATAGTGGTTGAATTCAAACCAGTTCTTTTTTTATAAAGAACATTTTTGTGTAGAAGACAAAATTGCAGTAAAAGATATCCAAAATATTTGGAGTAGATAGGATATTGTTTTCATCCCTACACACACATTGTGTATTACAATAGGCCCAAAGGATACCCTACAAAAATTTAATGGTGGGAGGAAATCCAATGAAGAAAATTGTTTCAAAGATAAGTGGTTTATAAACAATTTTACACAAACATATCACAGTATTTGTCTTAGGGTTTGAGTGTTGTCGAGGGCATAAAAAATTTGTATCAAATAGAAATTATATAACTATTAATTATTTCAAAAAAAAATTTAAAATGATATTCATTCATACATTCATATGGTCACTCTTTATTTTATATGTTGAGATTACAAATTTAAAAGTTGGCAGTATTTATATCTTCACTGTGATTAAGTTGATATTATAGTTTTATAAGTTGTTTGTGTGAATTACAAAAATATAATATTATCAAAATACTATGTTGACTTGTTTTTAATCACTTTTGGAAGATTACATTAATTCGAGTTATTTTTATAGATATAATTTGGAATCCCTCGAAAATTAGTAGTTTTGAATGAGTAAGGTTTGTTGTTTGGAAAGAACACATTGGTGATCAAATACCATGATCTATAATATAGTTCCATTTTCCATAATAACTTTACATAATTTGCAAATATGTTGAGCAGCAATTTATTATTATGGAACTCAATGCAATACATATTGGCATCAAAATATTTTTACACTACCTTATGGTCTTCATTCATGATCAAGCCATAAATCAATGGTGAATACATGTTCATCAAAAAAATTAGTTGACCATAGATACTCACTTGAGTTCATTTAGGATTCCACCATGATCAAGGAATGAATACCCATAGATAAATACCTAGTATTAGACTTTTATTGGTAATTTCTATAAGTAAAACAATATACTTTAAATCGATGATGCAAATTACTTAGGTGAACAAAGCTCAAGAAAAATTACTTTTAAAACCCCACTACATTGGAGATTCGTTGGGAATTATAAGATTAATTCAAAATACCTATAGTGAATTATGTACATAGATTTTCATCCTCGGAATAGAACAAAATAACATGTTTAGATCACTTGAAAATTTTCAAACACATTTACGTTTGAATTATATACTTTTCATTTATGGATTCATCAATGTACACGTTGTCATTTTATTGAATTAAATAACTACTTAAGGTTCTTTGGGGATTCCACCAATGTAAGCTCAAAATAAATACTTTTGATTCTTTTTTAATAGTATACATTTATAATTTCTATGGTGAAAATAATATACTTTGATCGATGAAAAGATTAGTTTTCCCATATATAAAGAATAAATTACTTAAACAAAACCCCAAATACTAGAAATTTGAAGAAACTATAAGACCATTCAAAAATAATTTTAGAGGCCAATTATGTACGCATAAAATGCAAGAGAACACATTTACATGTTTAGATTATTGAAAAATTTCAAACGTTAGCTTCCTTTGAATTATATACTTTTTTTTCCAAATCTAACAATTTATTGTGCATTTTAATGGAAAAAATAACTACCTTAAGGTTGATAAAGATTCGCAAATCAAAAATTTTTGATTCTTGTTTTAAAAACCATAAACATTATTATGTTTATTGAGTGAAGAGACAATGTGGATCATGAAATAATAAAATGATTTTTCCTATATATATCATAGTTTAATCTTAAACACATTTTAAAAATGATAAGAAATCTTATTCCAAAAAACAAAAATTAACCTAGAGGCCATTAGCACATATGAAATAAAACATTTTTTTTAATTATTTCAGATCATTATTTTCCTGAAATAAAAAAATATTTTTTTTATTATTTTGTGCATGGTTTAATATTAAAGACATTTTGAAACATGATAAGAACCTTATTCCAAAGCCATAAATAATCCTTGGATGTTGGAAGCTTAGATTATATAAAATTACATAAACATGTTATGTTTATTGATTTTCAAAACATGATTTCTCCCCAAATCATAAAATGAAAACTTTACCAGATGTTCATAGGTTAATGTTAATGACATTTTAAAAATGATAAAATCTTGTTCCAAAGGCAAAAATAAAGCCTTTTAACCTCTTACGAACGTATAGAACAAAAAATGATTTTCTACTTAATGTTTTGTCTTAACTGTTATTTTAAAAATTTCTATTTATCCACACCATTAAGAATGTAAAATTTTAATGACATGATGCCCTCATTCCTACGATACATAATTTGGCTTGGATGTTTATCTTTGAGATTATATTCACACAAGAAGATTGTGTCGTGATAAATGTACATTTATCGAGGATCCAAGAATCAAAACATATTTCTCAAAATATTAGCATCATGTGGGCAATGCCAAATCTCGTTCCTCTAATAAATCCTCAAATATTTCTCTTTTCCATTTTCCTTCCATCTCTCTTAGCTCTTACCTATGTACTGTTATCCTCTTGCGTGGCAAGAATTAAAAATGCGTTTCCTCTCTCCCATTTCTTCCACTTTGTCTTCATTTTGTATTTTTACATGTGGATGACACCTATTTAGTGTTTGAAAATTCTTAAAATTATCTCTAGAACACTAGATTCTCATGTCAACTTCGAGATTAGGTATGAAAGTTATCTTCGTGTTCACTTGCCGAGTGTTGATGTAGATAAGGCTTTATTGGGGATAATGAATCATGTCCCATTTCATTTACCAATGTTATCATTTGGGTTAGGTGAAAAGTAGAAGATTGCCTTCCTATTCTCTTTTCCAATCTTTATCCTTGTTCGCACCTTTCTACCATGTTAATCCATAAAGTGGTGATTTTGATGTCCCTTGAAAAATTGCACCTTCTTTCCAATTTAATCAACACATTTGTTTATTTTTATTTGTAGGACAATTTTGGTGTCTACAAACCCTTAAAATTTACTCGGGATGCATGATGATTTCCTACTTTGATTGTTTTTAGATTTAAGGAGAACGATGATGGTTTCCAATCTAGAGGAGATGTGGGAGCTTGAATATGAGGATAACGGGTAAGATTTGGTTTATTTTTAATATCTACAAATAATCAGTGCCAAAGGTAATCATCAAACATGGAAAATGAAGATCATCGATCGAATTTAAACAAACACCTTTAAGGTGGTTCACACGACTTCATGCATCCAAAAATTGGGCCAAGACACCTTAACAATTATTGGTCTAGAGCATCATGATTGGGTGCAAGTTCGGGGTGATGTGGACCTCTATGATAGCGACCCACACCGGAAATGATGATTTCAATTATATTAGATGTTGTCCACCCTCTCCCAGGACCACGAGGGATGTTAATATGCATGAGATTTTAAATTCTTTTTGACACATCACACATGTATACATGGCCATGGATCAAAATAAGGATTATAAGGGGATTTATTTTTGTTAATTTCATCAATAGGGGAAACTCTATGATGTCACGAGGAGGAAATCATTTCTAGTTGGATATTATCTTCGTGTGTAGGGTTATTAAGTGTCTATAAACCCTTAAACTTTACTCTGGATGCGTAAGTGTTTCCTAAAATTTCATGTTTCTTGAGTTAGGGATGACAATGATGGCATTTGACAAAGTGAGATGTGGGGAGCTTGAATAGGATGATAATGAAGATGTGAAATTTCTTCTACCACCACTGAATATAATCGGGTTAGATGAAGAAGATCTTCGAATACAAGTTCAATGCGAGTAGGTCTAGAAGGTGTTTAACACCACTACCATGCGCATCATAAGATGGATGAAATTTCTTAAAATTCATTAGATTAGTGGCCACTTAGCCCGTATAAAAAATAAACATGATTAGTTTATTTTTATATTTATGGTTTTGTAGATCAATGTTGGCTTCCATGAAATCATTTAACAAGTGCACTCTCGAGTGCCAATAGTGGCACAACTTTAGTATCGCCACAAACTAAAACTCTGCTCCAATGACCCAACCCACTGGGATCCAAGGCTGATGATTCAAAGTTCGAAGGATGTGCACTATCTTCCCTCTCTTGCTCCAAGGGTAGTGTGTTGCTCATAGTTTGATGTTTTTGTAGTAAGAAGGGTGATCACTTCACATCAAATTCCCTTACAATGATCTCCCCCTTCTATTGGGTGCCTCCCAGTCTCGGGGAGGTGTGGAACACTCTATCCATAACATGCACTTTAAATGAAAATTATGTTCGAGTTACCAGTATGTCCGAGGACCACGAGGATGTCAATCTACATGAGATTTTCAAGTCATTTGTACACATCACACATGTCTATATGTCCATGGATCGAAAGAAATATTAAGGGATTTGGTTTTGTTAATTTTGTTCAACAGGATGACACTTAGAGATATTTCAAGAAGTTAAATTCCTATGGTTATGATAATCTTATTCTCATAGTCGAATGGGCCACTCCAAGGAAGACATTTTTTTAAATTGAAGCAAGGAAGACTTAAAATTAGGCATCTTTCCTTCTTTCTATGGAGTCTTTTACTTATTTCCACTTTAGGTTTTGTAGGGTTTTTAGTGTTGATAGGATCAGTTGTGTTTCACTTGGACATACAATTCTCCTTTTATTCTAACTTTCCTCATTTAGTATAATAACTTATTTCTTTTCAATAAATAAAACCTATCAAATATTAATTTTTCAAATTCATTTTGACATTTTTCTCATGGTATATTGTTGAGAAATCATTTGTGTACTTAAAAATCTTTGTTTGAAGTTATTCTTTATTTGAATCATTTCAGTGATATCACTTTCTAGTTTGGAGAGTATACTTGTTAAGGCAAGCGGGTCATTTTATTTTCCTAATTAATTTTCTATCTAAGTAGAGAATTTAATCTAGATGATTTGTATTCTACATATTTTTTCCCTAAGACAATGCAAGTATGTTGGGGTTATGTACTATTTCATGTCTTCTACTGAGCTTAATGAAAATTGATACATGTCTTTATTCATAACTTGTATTCTTTAAGTGATATTTAGACTAATTATGTAATTAGAATAAATGCAATTCTAAATTTTATGAAACATGGGTATTTTTCTCTAAAAATTACAAGCTTATTGAAGCCAAACCTACGGTTTTCATGTTACACTTCATTTCCTTGAATAATATACTATCTGTTCAATTATGTTCATCACCTAACTAGAAAATGTTTCAATATGCACAACCAAGAGAATGGTACCTATTTTGCATATAAGTGTGCATAATTTTGTTAGTTATGTTTACTCTCAGGTAATATTTTATATCTTGAGAAAAAATTCTTAACATAGTACTTGAAAATAAAGAGTTTATCTCACATTTAGTTCAATATTACTTCAATGAAGACCAAACTTTAGCTCTTACATTCTTCTTATCAAATCATGTGAAAGCAAAAATACTGTAAAGTCAATCATTATTTTATTTTCTCTCTATGGTGAGCAATGTAGGTTTTAGATATATGATTCTTGAAGGACTGTGACATGGAAGGATATTTACCTATTATATGAGTTATAATATGGTTCCCCCAACAATAATGATTCCATAATAAAAGGACTAGATAGTGGTCGTAGCACATATAAAATAAACATTTTTTTTATTGTTTTGAAGATCGTTATTTTGAAGATTTTTTGTTTATTGTTGTGTGTACATCAGCAAGAATGTCAAATTTTAATCACATGATTCCTTCATTCCTACGATACATAATTTGTCTTGAATGTTTGGAAGCTTTGAGTTTATATTCATATAGGACAATTTCATCGTGACTAAACGTACTATTTATCGAGGATCTAGGAATCAAAAGATACTTCTCAAAAAACTTATCACCATTTAGAGAAAGTGTAATGCATATTAAAATTGTAAAAATACACCTATTGTAGGATGAATTGTGGCCTATAATGCATATTACAATTCTACTTGATAGATGAATTGTGGCCTATATTGCAAATATTGAAGGATGTGGAGACATGATGTGATGTTCATTAAAATTAATAACCTAATTACAATGATGTAATTTGTCCCTAAATTTAGTTGATAACAAAACCTTTCTGTATAATGTGTGTGACTATCTTTAGTAATGTTATTTTCTATAATGTGTGTTTATCAATCAACAAAAGCCTTTATTCATAATCTATCCAATACATGGGAAAATCTTGATGATGCCATCTATTTTTTATCATGCTAACCTCCCTCACATGAGTCGAGGACTACTTAATTGGGTTGTGCTTTCTCCTATCCTCACTCATTTTCTCATGTTTCTCTTTGTTGTTTTCCCCTTCCTCTCATGGCATCTACCTATTTTCCTTTCATCCTCTTACACAAAAATAAGTCAAAAATGGATTACCTCTCTCCTGTCTTCCACTTGTCTTTGCAATGTATTCTTCATAAACTCCACACTTGTTCTCGAATGTGATTGAGAAATTCCTAGGTGTCAATCATCTCAAGCACCATGAGAGCTTGTTTCAAATTCCAAGATATTACATCTTTCATGTTAAATTTCTTAGTGTTGTGTGTAATAAGGAAATGGCCATGGGGGTCATGTCCCGTTAATTTACCCATGTCATCGTGTGGGTTTGGCCAAAGCTCTAGTAGAAGTATGCCTTTCTAGACTCTTTTCCAATTTATATCCTCTTCTCTCCTTTTGTGTTGAAAAAGAATTTGTTATGCCCTGGAATTGAAAATCTAGGCCCTCCAATTTTTAGATTCTATTAAAAGTTTATGGATCCTGATGGGGTGTATATCTCTAAGTTCATCCCTGGACCTGGTCATGCACTAGAAAAATGTCCCCGCCCTTTCTTCACATGGTGTAGTTGAAGACTATGTGTTAGCTCATCCTTTTCTTTCTAAGGAATATTACAATGCTTGTCTTGATGGATTAATGAATGGTGGAACCGTATGGTTTCTCTATTATTCCCCCTTTTTTTTGTGTTCACGTCTCTATATTTTTACAAGTCTAGATATTCATGTTACATTTTGGCCTCATTATTTATAGTTCTTTTTAGTTTTTTTGTATTTAGCCCTTCATCGATCAAATATTTTGATACTTTTAGGGTGGGGACCCATCAACCCTCTAGTTCATAGCTCTGGTCAAAAGCATTTAACTATCTAAAAAATAAAATTATGTAATTTGTCCCTAAATTTATTTGAGAACAACTTTTTGTATAATGTGTGTGACTATCTTAATAATGTTAATATGTATAATATGTGTGACTATATTTAGTAATTTTATAATACAATAAAGGATTTAAATGATAATAGATATGTTAATATATAAAAAAAAGTGTATAACATTTTTATTTCTAGTGAATTCTAATTTGATTAATGTTAATTTACCTAGATAAGCTACACTAGCATTACCTAGTGAGCGTTAAGTTTTAACTCTCTTAATTTTATTTTTTAAAGTCATATTATCCTTTGACTTCAACTGTCTATTGCACAAATTTTTCACATTAGTTTAAGGAATATAAGGAATTGAAAAATTCTCAATCACTCTAAATTATTTCATAGATATCGTGTAAACAATTTTATTTTTCTATGATTTATTCTATCAATTTGGGATCGCAGTGTGATGAATAATTTTACAATGAAATTTAAATAATTATTAAAATTATTTACCATAATTCTACCTTTAGAAAAGGAGTTTTAATTTATTTCATATCTATATTTAAATATGAAAATATATCCTCCTGATAAGGGGAGTAAGGAGAATTTTAATTTTCATTTAAATGCCTTATGTGCGAGGAAAATTTCCCCAATGATTTCATGTCCCTTCTTTCGAGGCATGAAAGGATGCTGAAGAAGGTGATGTGGGGGATTAATGATGAATGTCGTCACACATTTATAAATATTAAGGGGATGTTAATGTTTTTTAATATGGGTTTATTGCTCTCTTGGAATCTAGGTTTATAACTATTAAGGACATGTTAATGATCATTTATTCTTTCTCTTGGAATATAGGTTTTACTTGTGCCCTTAAAAGTGTGCTCTCAAGCACCACAATTGATGAAATTTCAAATATATACCAACTAGAACCCTACTATTACAAACCCACCCAGGATCTAAGGTCAATGATTCTAAGTTTTGATAGAGATGTATTATCCCCCTCTCGCTCCAAAGGTAGTGTGTGCTCATAGTTTTTCATATATGTAGCAAGAAGGGAATCATTAATACACATCAAAATTACCTTACAAGTATCTCACCCCCATCATTGCTAGAATACACTTAATAATGGATAAGGTCATCTTGGGCCTCACCTCCGACGGAAGCATTGCTTGGAAGTGTTGTCACTTCCTCCGCGTAGTTGGGTGCCTCCCAATATCTTAGAGGGCAACATGGACCGCTCCGGGATAACATGATCCTTCTCAAATGAAAATTCAGTTAGAGTTACCAGTATTCCCTAGGACCATGATGGATTTCAATCTTCATGATATTTTCAAGTGGTTTGCACACATCTCACATTTTACATTCCCATGGATAAGAAGACAAATTAGCAGGGATATGGTTTTGTTAATTTCATCAATAGGAGGATGCTTAGAGAGATATCAATATTCTCATTTCTATGGTTATGATAATCCTATTCTCAGAGTTGAATGGGCCACTCCAAGGAAGATATTTTTATTTAAATTGAAGTAAGGAAGACTTGAAATTGGCATCTTTCCTTCTTTCTATGGAGTCTTTACTTATTTCCACTTTAGGTTTTGTAATTTTTTTAGTGTTGATAGGATAAGTTGTGTTTCACTTGAATGTAATGATTCTCCTTTTATTTTGACCTACCTTTTAGTATAATGATTTATTTACTTCCTCATTTAGTATAATGATTTAAAATTAAGTTGTATCGAAATATTCAGCAGATACATAGATGCACTATAAAGGAATCGAGTTGGTTTCTTTTTTTTATAAGAAACATGTTCTCATAAAATTTTCTTGTTGACATGCATACATAGATTGATGGCCCTTGCAATATTGTATGCCTTCTCTCACCAACAAAATTATCAACTATTTATTATGATCAACAGGTATCCACTTTAACAAACACATTTGTTTATTTTTATTTGTAGGAAATTTGAATGTCTGCAAACCCTTAAATTTACTACAAACATGTGAGGATTTATCAAATTTTCCCATTTGTTGTTTTAGGAATGACAGTGATAGTTTGACAAAGTGATATCTCTGATTAGGAAGATAATGAAGATATGGAATTTCTTCTACCACTAAAAAAATAAACTTAGATGAATAAGATCGTCGAATGGAAGTTCAAAAATAAAGGCCAGAAGGTAGTTCACACCTCTACCATATACTTCTACAAACTAGCCAAAGTGTGATTTAACAAGTGCACTCTCAAGCACTTGCAAGTGGCGCAAACATTTTGGTGTCACCGCCAACTAGGAACCTACTCGAAGCGACCCCACCCACCAAGATCCAAGGTCAATGATTATAAGTCTAGTGGAGATACATTATCTCATCTCTGTGGCTCTAAGGGTAGTTTGGTTCTCATAGTTTGTCCTATCTATAGTAAGAATGGTGATCATTTCACATAAAATTCCCTTACAAGTATTTCACCCCGTCACTATCATAGACACCTTAATAATGATAAGGCCATCGAGGTCCTCACCTCTAGTGGAAGCATCATTGGTGGGGCTACTATTTTCTCTTCTTGAGGTTCTCCCAGTCCTCAAGGGTGACAGTGGACCACTTTGGTGATAACATGCACCACATAAATGATGGAAATTATGTTAGAGTTACCTTTTCCGAGGGACCATGAGGGATGTCAATCTACAAGATTTTCAATTCATTTGGACACATCACACATTGTCTTCATGGCCATGGATCAAATATGGATTAGAAGGGGATTTGGTTTTATTAATTTTTTCAACATGGAAGATGATCTATGATGTCGTGAGGGAGGCATGCATTTTTAGGCTGGATATTATCTTCATGTGTGAGGTTCTTGAGTGTCTGTAAACCCTTAAACTTTCTTCTACTAGCCCTTATAAAATAAAACATGTTATGTTTATTGTATTGCAAATCAATGTTGATTCCCTGAAATCATTAAATGATCTTTCCAAAAACTACATAGTTTAATCTTAAGGACATTTTAAAATTTATAAGAAACTTATTCCCAAACAAAAATTAATCCTAGTGGTCGCTAGCCCTTATAAAAGGAAACATGTTATATTTATGGTTTTGTAGATCAATGTTGACTTCCATGAAATCCTAAATGATTTTTCCAACATTTCATAGATTAATCTTAAATAATTTTAAAAAGATAAGAACTAATTCCAAAGAAAAAACAAAAGCTAACATCCACTAGCTCATATAAAACAAAAACATGTTATATTTATGGTTTTGCATATCAATGTGGGATTACCTGAAATCATTAAATGATTTTTCCAACAACTACATAGTTTAATCTTAAATAAATTTTAAAACTGATAAGAAACTTTTTCCAAAGTAAAAATTAAATCCATGTAGTCACTAGCCCTTAAATAACATAAACATGTTCTGTTTATTATTTTGCAAATCAATGTTGGATTCCAATATTTAGATTTTGGATTCCAATATATGTGATTTTAGACTACAATAAATTCTAGTATGTGTGATTTTGGATTCCAATATATCGAAATTTGGATTCTGATATGGGTGATTCTAGATTCCAATATATGTAATTTTGGATTACAATATGTGAGATTTTGGAGTCTAGATAATTCCAATATTTAACATTTTAGAATCCAAAACTAGCAATTTTGGATTCCAATATTGGCTATTTTTTTAGCTACTTGCTCATGATGGAATAAGTCTAGATTTAGTGAAATAAGCATTAACTAATTGGATTAGATTCTTGATTTTTAATGTATTAAGTTCATATGAAAATTAATATGAAGAGAATTAATGTAATCAATTTAGTCAAACGTTTAAAATAGTATCGCATCATAAAAAGGGAATTGTGACCCAATTTATTACACTTGCTAATTTTTATATCATTATTAATGAATATTGAGATAATTATCCTTATTTGAAATCTAGTTTATCATTGGCTTTATTATTTACTAGAAAACATAGAAAATCTACGTATACATATGATTATTAATTAAGTTGATTGTTCTTAAGTAATGTGTTGATTTTTTATTTCATTAACTCGAGTTAGAATAATCAAAGAAAATTCAATAATGATATATAAACAAAAAGGATAACAATGTAAAAGAAATAAGGATGTTTAAAAACTTTATAATATTAAAGGCATTAATGAACTATTCTTGATGAGTAAATGTAATAAAGTAACTCATTGAGGAAAAATGAATATTTAACCTACACTTAACTACAATTACTATGTTGTAGAAAATACAAAAAGAGGTACTAGTAATAATTTGTTACTCGATGCCTTATATGGGAACCTAATAGTATTTTGAAAATAATAATTTTTAAAATGAGTGACCAAGAAAGACTTAGTTACTTTATCTAGATAAGGTAACCTATGAATATAAGAAATGTCAATGTAATAATCCTACATATTCTTGCTAGAATCTTGCTTCATACCAACTTATGATGGATATGGGAAGGGTAGTGAGAATGTAATTATGGGATATGATTCTTTGAGTTTAGGGAAATGAGCCAATAATGGAATCTCCCTATTCTTAACTAAATCACCTTCTTAAAAACAAAATGGAATCCAAATAATTGTATGAAGATGGTTGTGCAAAGTGATGGAAGATGAATTTCGTAGACTCGTGTGCGGTCTCATAACTAAGCTTGAAAAGCAATGCATGAAACTATTGCTAATGTAATGTATTAGCTGACTACATTGTTTGTTGACCAATCCCTAATTTATTTGTGGTGATACAATATGGAAGTTGCATGAATCTCTTCCAAGTAGGTGCTTAGGATATGTGCATAGTTCTCATAATGTGTAAAAGGTATAACTAAGTATACACACTTAGGTATAGTGACTTAAGGGAGATCGTGGAGATTTGGATATACCCTTACAGCTGCACATGGTTATCATATGTTATCGATGGATTATGAATATTTTAATAATGTTGGATTATTTAGTAAAAACTAAATAATAATGTTAATCATTAATAGCATTAATTGTACATTAAGGGTATGTTTTTAAAAAAATCTCCTTAATTTGGATGATCATAACATGGGTGTTACAGATTTGGTATCAGAGTTATAGGTTAATCAACTCTTGGACTCAATGGGTTCATAATGATAATGGAAATATTATCCTTTCATTAACATGATACAATGGTTAGAAGAAGGGTAAACTTTGATGATTGAACTCGGTCTAGCTAATGTTGAAGGTTCAATGGCTAAAAAGTTAGATGAAATTATAATAGTCCTTCAGACACCCAGAACCATAGTGTTCCCTTGGAGCAGTAGGTAGTGGGTGAAAATGAAGAGTATGAGGAGAACAACCTGAAAATATGAGGAAGAATAACTTGAATAACATAACAATAATAATGGGTGAGGGGATAAAATAGCTCCCTTATCTACTGAACTATCTAGAGACATAAAAAGGACCAAACCACCCAAATTTGGTGGAACTATCTTGGGAGGTGGAATTGAAAATTGGTTAAGTGATATGGAGAATTACTTCGAAATAAAGGATTTTTGGAGGAAACTAAAGAAATATGGGGTGCTTTCCAACTCTCTAACAAAGCATCTTCATGGTGGGATAACCATAAGATGGAATTGGGATTAGATACTTCCTCCATCACTTGGGATTAGTTCAAGGTATATTTTCATCAACATTGGTTGCCTCAACTCTATTTTGATCAGAAAATATCTGAATTTCATAACTTAACTCAAGGAAAACTAAGTGTTGTGGAGTATTGGGAACATTTTACGAAACTATTAAAAATTATCCCCAATACCAAAAATATGAAAATTTTAGGATTTGTAAGTTCATTATGGGACTAAACCCAAACATAGGAGGTGAAGTAGATGTTCATGGACCATCTACAATGGAAGTGGTGTTTGAAAAGGCTATAAGGCATGAACATAAATTTCAATAAATTTCATCCTTTGGTGAAGAGAAACCGAAGAATAATGTTAGCTCACCTCACCCACTTGCTCCTAGGAAAACTTGGTTGAAGAAAGATGGCAGAAAAATGAAGAATTATAGGAAAATTATAGTAACTAAACCTATTGTAAATACAAGAAGGAATGAACATAACAATGTTTTTTTGGGGGAAATAAATTTGAAAGAAAAGGGCATGTTGGGGGATGTTTTAAATGTGGCGGTGATCATTATGAAAATAATTGTCCCCAAAATAATTAGGGGAACAACCAACAATAAATAATTCATGTTGCAGTGGGTAATCGCCACAAAAAAATAGGCTACCCCAATAGAAGTGCCAGTAAGCTTTATGGTTTTCCAGTTACTGTTTTGTTTGACACCAATGCTACCAAGTGTTTTATTTCTAGTAAGTTAGATGGAAAATTGTCTAAGAAAGCTGAATTTATGGAAAACACTTGGACTTATCAATACATGAATTAGGTTATTCATATGGTTAACCAAAGTTTGTTTGAAGCAACGATTGAATTACCCATTTTTACCACTAAACTTGACCTTTATGTGACTCCCTTAGGGTCTTATGACATCATAATAGGAGTAAATTGGTTATCCAAACACAAGGCAATAGTGGATTGATTTGAGAAATGTATTGAATGTCTTGATGACATGTAGAAAATAACCATCATTTAGGGCATTAAGAGAGATTTTGAAGTTAGAAAAATCTCTGCAATGCAACTAAAAAAGCCAAAAATAAATTTTGTATTTTGTATGGTAATAAAATCTCATATTTTAGTGAGGAAGGTCAGACTTCTTTAGAATATTTTCCAATTTTATGTGATTTTAGGTATGTCTTTCTCGGAAGAATTACCTAGAATTCCTTCTAAAAGAGAGTTTTACTTTACAATTGACATTAAACTTGTAACGAGAATATTAAAAGCACCTTATAGAATGACAACAACAAAGATAATATAACTGAAAGCACAACTTCATGAAATCTTGTCAAAAGGTTTAATCTGACTTGTGTGTATCCTTAGGGAGCAATGGTCATTTTTTTCAAAAATAATAATGGTATGTTAAGGTTATGCATTGATTATCACATGCTTAACAAAGAAACGACAAAGAATAGATATATTTTTCCAAGGATTTATGACCTCTTCAATCATATGAGAGATGCATCTATTTACTCTAAGATTGATTTATGATATGGTTATCATCAGTTAAGAATAAAATATGAGGATATTCACAAAACAACATTCGAACACATTATGGGCATTATGAGTTCATTTTTTTCCATTTAGACTCACTAATGCACCATCATTATTTATGAACCTTATGAATGATATTTTTAATAATACTTAGATAAGTTCTAGTTTTTCTTGATGATATTTTTATTTACTTAAAGAATTTAGATGAACACAATGAGAACTTAAGAATAGTGTTGGAAGTATTGAGAAAAATAAAACTCTATGGGAATATTTCAAAATGTTCCTTTTATAAAAGTGAAGTACAATATCTTGGCCATATCATAAACAAGGATGGGATTTCTATTGACCCATCAAAAATCAAAGCTATTATCTGAGTGGTCAGCACCTAAAAATGTGCATGAGGTAAGATATTTTATGGGACTAGTGGATACTACAAAAAATTTGAAAAAGATTTTTCAATAGTGGTTGGGCCAAATACTTAATTACATAAAAAGGATTAAAAAATTGTATGGACTGATAAATGTGAGAATGCATTTAAATTATTGAAATGAAAAATTACATATGCACCTATTTTTAAGGTTTTTTTCCCAATAGAAACTTTATTATGGTTATTGATGCCTTAGGTGAAGGATTGGAAGGAATACTTATTCAAAATGACCACATAATTGCATTTGAAAGTAGAAAATTGAAATTACATGAGTAGAACTATGTTATCCATGAATTAGAGCTTGTTTATAGTCCATGCCTTATAAATATGAAGGCATTATTTATTACTAAAGCCATTTGAATTTAAAATAGATCATTTGGGGCTGAAATACATTTTTATGCAGCCCAATTTAAACGCAAGACAACATAGGTGGCTGGAATTTCTATCCCAATATGACTTTGATATTATTTACATCAAAGGAAAATAAAATCGAGTGGTTGATGCATTGAGCCATAGGAAGCATATTTTTGCGATTGTGACCCTCATAACTCAATTTAAGAAATAATTTAAGAAATAATTTCAAGTTGATTCAAGTCAAAAATGCATTAGAAAAAATCCGAATGATAGAAGGTACAAGGGTTTTAAGTTCAAAAATGAAGGAATTTTATGATTTAACAACATAGTGTATGTGCCCTTGGGTAGTGATCTTAGAATAAAATTCTTGCAAGAATTTCATGATGTAGTGTATTTTGGACATCCAGAGTAACAAAAATGTTTGTTGATGTAAAACAATAGTATTTATAGAAAGGAATGAAAAAGGATATGATAAATTATGTTGCGCATTGTTTGGAATGCCAACGTGTAAAGGCGGAACACTTACATCTCACATGTCTATCATCCTCACCGTATTCCATAATATAAATGGCGTGTATTCAACATCTGTAATATAAATGTCGTATATTCAATGAGTTTTTGCAAGGACTTCCACTATCCAAAAATAACATGATATGATTTTAGTAGTAGTGGATAAACTAACCAAAGTATTGTAGAAATTAATCTGATCTAATACAAAGAATCTATGAAATAGCTACAGACAATAATTGAAATCAACAACTCTATATTATATTTTTATTATTATTACACTCCATTATATAGGAGATGTAAAATAACAATCCTTACAACAACATTTGTCTTCATATACAACCATACACCCATATGGTTTCAACCTCTCACCAATATAATAATAAAACAATACTAATTGTTTTATTATTCTAACTTACTAACTTACCACATACTAACCACATTTTACATTTACTATTTACATTTACATAGTAAATGTACTTTCACTAATTTACCATAATAATAATTACACATGTAATTATTATTCACCCGTACATACAAATGGAGCACTAAGATATATTTCCTAACATTCCCCCCCTTAGTGCGAACATGGGGAAAACCTGCCTTATACTTGCACCTGCTCATGATCTGATGATTTTACAGGATGATCATAAACCTAATAGATGGTTTTTCATAGGGTTGACCATAAACCAAAAATGATGGTTTTGCAATTGGTTTACCATAAACCAAAAAGGGTGATGGTTTTGCATAGGGTTTACCAACAACCGAAAATGGTGGTTTTACAAGTGGTGTACCACAAACCAAAAGGGTGATGGTTTTGCATAGGGTTTACCAACAACCGAAAATGGTGGTTTTACAACTGGTGTACCACAAACCAAAAATGAAGGTTTTCAAGTGGTTTACCTACAACCACATCATGATATGCCAAGTATTATTATTAGCCCTCATCACATCTCACTGCAGGGAATAACATAGGAAATTCTCTGAAATCACGCATATATAGAAAATACCAGAAATGTAGAAAACTAGAAATGGAACATTGAGATCATGTTCCCCCCTCAATGTGAAATTTCATTTATTCTGAAAACCACAATAGGAACACTGCAACCAAACACTCTACCAGAAATACAAAGAAACAACAGGAACACACTGTATTAAAAAATAATCACCATAGCTGATACGGCCCCGTCGTTGGTGACTGACGAGAGGTCGTTGAATGACCTCCAACCTCCTGTGCCTCCTTCCTCCAAGAACTTCACTTAGTATAGAAATTCTTCATAGTTATAGTCAATTTTATCTGTTATTTTTTCATCTCTAGTTTCCCATTCTACAATTTTGCTTACATCTGTAGGTTTTTTTTCTTTTCCATCTACTATCCTCCATAGATTTTTATTCATTAACTGCATCTGGATTTTTACCCTCCATGTATGGAAGTTCAGCCCATTAAATTTATCTAATGGTGTATCCATTTTACTGAATCTAAATATCCAAAAAAATTGAATGTAGATTTGAATTACCTTTGATTCTCTGATTTCTTCAAAAAACAACAGTGATCAATGTGTTGTATAGTAAATTGCACGTTTCTCCCAAACTACGAACTGGGTTATGCTGAAATTTCTGTTGTAGCTTCTATATAATAGATTGTTCCACGTACAAAATTTTGGAGAAACCCAGATCACGAAACAAAATTTACAAGATCATCTTCGAGACAGATTTAACCTGCTCTGGTACCAAACGTAGAAATTAATCTGATCTAATACAAAGAATCTATGAAATAGCTAAAAACAATAATTGAAATCAACAACTCTATATTATATTTTTATTATTATTACACTCCATTATATAGGAGATGTAAAATAACAATCCTTACAACAACATTTGTCTTCATGTACAACCATACACCCATATGTTTTCAACCTCTCACCAATATAATAATAAAACAATACTAATTGTTTTATTATTCTAACTTACTAACTTACCACATACTAACCACATTTTATTTACAATTTTTACATAGTAAATTTACTTTCACTAATTTACCATAATAATAATTACACATGTAATTATTATTCACCCGTACATACAAATGGAGCACTAAGATATATTTCCTAACAAGTATCTAATTTCATACTTGAGAAAGATTAAGGAAGATTCATAAATACTTGTGAAAATATTTTTGCATGCTATTTTTGATTGCATATAATTTTAGAACTAATCATTTTAAACAGGATCCAAGGGTGCACCACCTATCGATTTTGGAAAACATTGAACTCTTTATTGGGAATAAAATAGAACTTTAGTTCATCTTACCATCCTAAAACATATGGTCAAATAGAAAGAGTGGACCAACTTATGGAAGATGTGATCATAATGTATTGCATGGATCAGCAATATAAATGGGAGAAATATCTACCATTGGTTTAATTTTTTTATAATAACACTTACCACTCCTCGCTGAAAATATCTCCATTTGAAGCATTGTATGGTATATAGTTTATAACTTATAATCGTTAGAATGGCACGAAGGAAAGAAGGGTGGTGGGTCTTAAAATGTTGACTAAAAGGGAAGATCAAGTTAATCTCATTCGTGAGTAGTTGAAAGAAGTTGTTGATAGGCAAAACATTACGTTGATTTGAAAAGGATAGATAAAAGGATAGATAAACATTACGTTGTTGAAAAGGAGACAAGGTTTATTTTAGGGAAAACCCCAAAAATATTTATTTCATTTAGAAAGGTTGTCAAGTTATCACCTATATGTAGGACCCTTTCAAGTGCTAGAATTTATAATTCTAGTGGCTTACAGATTAGCTTTACCTCCCGTATTTTCCAGGATGCACAATTTTTTTCATATATCTTTGTTTTAAAACTATGTTTCTGATATATCACATATTATTAATTGGAACTCATTACAGGTTAAGGACCTGGGAATTGTCGTAGTTAAACAAATAAGAGTTTTGAAAACTCACAAATTTTGTTTCATAAATAGAAAAATTGCTCAATGTCAGGTCCAATGGGACCAATATTCTAAGAACAGCACAACTTGGGAGAATATGGATGATATGATGATTGTTTTTCCTTTCTTGTTTAAGTGATTAGAATGGTTTTTTAGATAATTTAGATTGATTTCATTGAAAACTATATGATACTTACTATAAATTAATGGAAATTTAAGTCATACTGAAAGAATGGAATTAACTTATTGAGATAAGGTTGATACATCGATTTTAGAACTAAGATTGTTTAAATTCGGGGAAATTTCCAATTTATGAGAAAAATCAATTGTATTATTAAATTTTATTTTGAATTTTTCTTACAATTGATATGTTAGCAATGGTTATAATTAAATCATCGAGACGATGATTCCTTTTAGAGGGGAAGTATGTAACATTCTTGACTTAATGCATTCGTTGAATTAGTAAGATCACTATTTCTTGACTAAGTTATGGAATGAAGTGTTTTTGATGATGTAATACATTGTGTGTGTGTGTGTGTGTGTGTGTTAGCATGTTAATGAGTCATTAATATCACCTAAACAATGTGTTAAGGAGTAATGTTTGGTTTTGAAGGCATGTAATTTGGTCAATAGACCACTTGAGCTTAATGTAATTGTTTTGGACCTTGGTTTGGTTGTTACGTGGCATATGTTTTGGTTTGTTAAGTTCTAATAAAACTAATTTATGACTTAAGTTCTAAGAAAATTGGAACATTTGGTTATTGTGGTGGTAGTATGATTAGCTATGATGTAGCATGGAAATTAAGGAAGGTTGGTGGATTTAATGTGAAATATGCATCTTGGGAATCGAAGCTTCCTTGAGAAGATAAGGCATGCGTTGATCTTTGTTTCATTCACATTGTTTTGGTTTTTGGAGTTGTGCATAGAGTTGTGCATCAATTTTTGTAGGAAATATGTTTTGGATGACTGCCCATGAAATTTATTGTTGTGTTTTTGGTTATCATGGCATTTTTTAATTTAAGTATGTGATAATAAGATTTGATGGTGTTTGGAAGCATTCGAATTGGAAGATTTCAAAGGATTTGGAAGCAAAATACAAGCATGTGTTTTTTTATACTTTTAGTCCTTGTTATTATTTGATGAAATATTTGTCCAAAGCATAAGAGACTGAGAATGGGTTGAATTAGTCTATTAAAACTTTATTCTATTTTCATTCATCATTTATTACCAATCATATAATCATTCAATCAATCATTAATCATATGTGTGTTAACTTAAGCATTGAATAAACCATACATAAGAGAAAGAGAAAGAGAATACAAAAAACATCAAATATAAGTGGGAAACCCTCAAGGATAAGAAAACCCACTAAAATTCTACTTATATTACACAAAGTAAAGAAAATTATTGATGCACCAACTTCACAATGAGCACTAACCCCTAGTTTAGTAGAGCCCCAACCCTACAAGGCACACCAGCCCCTACTTTAGTAAATCACCCACTCCACAAAGAGGCTACAACCCCTAATATGATCAAGCAGCAACTTATCTATCTAAATATGAAGATATATGAGTATTTTTGCTTTCACAACTAATGGAGATCAAAAAATCAGCTCACGCTTCTTCAAACACTCTTCAAACCCTCATTCTCCTAACTCAGTCTTTTTTCTTCCTTCATGGACTTGATTTTGCTTCAAAATCTTGCATTAAATATATCTAACCTTATTCAGATTTTTGTACACATATTCATATTTGATTTCATGCCCTTGAATATCTTTCACACTCTCATGTACGGTCACATTTTTCCATCATGGTCAACTAGTTCAAAAATGAACCAAAACTCTTACTTTATATGCTTCTCTTCTCAATAACACACCATAGGTTGGTCCTTCATAAATATATCAACAAATAAAACTCAAAATTATAATAATACATTCATTAAAACACTTGTAATGGACCCATGTCAATCGTCCATGCATAAGTGCACCAAATAAGCCCAAATAAAGCTCAAAACCCATTCACTTGGTTCATCAAAGACCACATACCTCCTCACCATGATTATTCAAGCTCTAAAATTCATCAAACATGTCAAATATGACATAACAACACCATCCATGGTCATACATTATCTTTCACTAATCAAATTCTTCATAACACTACCAAGAAGGCTCGTATCCTTCTCAAAACAACTATTTTCAAGAACTAGTCTTCACCTATCATGCTCTAGATCACCCAAGAATATATCAAATATGGAATGTAACCACTCATTGGAAATATACTAACCATTATAACACATCCATGCTTACTAGATCTCATGAAACATCCATACATGTAAACCACACCAACTTTCCTCTTCACCAAATTGATCTTCCCAGAAATTAGTTTTAGGAACTCAACTAGTTTTCACCCTTGTTGTCATTTTCAATACCTCCAAATTCATTTAATAGGAAAATAATTCATCCATCTTCACCTCATGTGTCATCTACATCAATATTCTAGACAGAGTAATCATGTCATGAAAACAAGCAACCTTCTTCTTCACAAATTGAGATGGTTCACCTATCAAACCTCATCATCAAGAGACAAACCTTATACCATTAAAAATAACTTTGAATATAATTTCCATAACATCTTACATTCCTTTCGAATCCAAGTGGAAGGATTTCAAACTAGTCAATCTCTATAACTGGTCATTTAGCCTTCCAAGGCTCAAGAACTAGTCTTGAGGTCATCTTGTTCCATCACCTCCAAAAACACTTACATGATTAACCAAAGCATATAACACCTTTACACATGTTTTATAAGCACTTAGAAACCTTCAAAAAACATGAATAACTCATAATATCACCATACCTCATGAAGCTACTCAACACCATGTTTAATTAGGTATCTTCCATAGTTTGACTTTTAAAGAACGGGTCATAACTTTATCATCCCTTATAAAAACATAAGTTTTATATATCATTAGAAATCTCTCTAAATAATGATCACAAAACATCTTGAACCAAGTCTTAATGTTAGTACCAAGTCTTAATGTTAAATGGTTGGTCATCTTTGGGGGAATGAGCACAGGTGGTTGGAGAAGCTATTGTTTTAAGGTGTCAAAGGATTTATGGAATTCATCATCCCATTTAAAGGAGATGTCATTTTTAGGAGCTAATGAAATGGTTGGAAATGGTCGAAAGTTGCAAAACAAAGCAACGAATAGATTGCAATTTTCCTTGAAAACTAAAAGTTGGTGAAGGTTAGTAGACTGAGGCATTTTGAGAGTAGCCTTTATTTTAGCAGGATCAAATTCTATGCCACACAAAGAAATGGTAAATCCAAGGATATTTCTTGAGAGCATGGTGAAGACAAACTTATTCATTGAAGGAAAACATAGTACTTAATGAGATGGTCAAATACGACCTTGAGAACTATAAGATGTTTGGCGCGATGTTTGGATTTGGAAATAAGGTCATCCACATAATCTACCAATATACGATGCATGAGGTCATAGAAGATATAAGTTATAGCCCATTGATATATAGCACCAACATTTTTAAGGCCAAAAGGTATGACTCAATAACAAAAGATCCCATAAGGAGTGATGAAGGAACTTTGTGTTGATCTTCTAGAGAGAGTAATATTTGTTATAACCCAAGAAACCATCCATGGGTGATAGCATCTCATGGTCAGTGGTGAGATCAACTAGTTGGTCAATACCTGGTAAAGGAAAGTCATCTTTGTGGAAAGCTAGGTTGAGGTCACGAAAATTTGTGCAAATCTAGAGTCCCCCTATCACTTTTATGACAGGAATGATGTTATAAATCCATTGGGGAAATCAATAGTTAGGATGAAGTAAACGAGAGCAGGCATTTAAGTTCTTCTTTGACAAGAAGAGCAATGCAAGGATGCATTTTCCACGATTTTGTTTTACAGTTTGGCTTCATGAATAGTTACAATATTGTGGACCACAATGTTAGGATCAATACCGCATTATATCAGCATAGGACCAAGCGAAATCATTACTATGGTCTTAGAGGAAAGAAGTAAAATCTTCCTTATCAATAGCATCTAAAGATTGGCCTATCTTTAATATGTGCAGTCATCCCGAGTGTTAATATTTATTTTAATGGTCAATTAATTTAACATAGTTTTCATCTCAAAAGGTAATGACTAGTGAATGTAATAATCTTCTACACCTAGGTAGGTGAGGATAGACTCATCATCTTGAAATCGAATGATGTTAATAGAAGGTGTATCATCATTGGTCATGTCAAGATATAGGAAGGAAGAAAAGAGGGAACCTTGCCATCTCTTTGATAAGTCAAAGGTCCCAAGGAAATGGTGTTTATGAAAAAAATGTTAGGAGGAATAGATTTTGGATCCATCGACTTCGTGCGTGAAGGTGGTGAAGTTGGTAAAATGGGTGAAGAAGGTTTACCATCCCGAATGAGGTTGAAGCGGCCTTCTTGAAGATAACTCGAGAAGCTGATGTCGGTGTAATCTTTGTTTTTACGAGTAGTACATGGGATGATTGTATGATGGCCCTATTCATAAAAACGAAGCCAAAGCCTTTCCATGCACAACGGTGGAGGAAGGTATGGGCGAAGCGGAATTTGGTGAGAGATTGGAGGTCAGATAAAAATGGTCATGTTTGGGATGGTGGTTTGGGTGAGTAGGTGGAAGTATCAAGTCCCTCATATGTTAAGTTGGTACAAAGTTGGGGAGGACCATGGGGAATACCTCTCCTATGAGATGATCATAATGAGGATTTTAGCGTAGGTTACCATACTCTTGTGGAGTAAGGAATGTGTTTATATTGTAGAGGCGGTACTCCCCTAGAGTGAGGCATTGGAAAACATCTTCTAAGGGATCAGTGGTCAATTTGTGGGTAGCAGGAATAAATGAATTACTAGATGATTGGGCAAAAGGGCTATTAGTTGGCTAAGAAGTAGATGGTTTAGTGGATGGGTCAGCTAAAGCAGCTACAATAGTAATAGGAATAGAAGAGTTAGGTGTGGGAGAGGTAGTGGTAGCATTGGTGGATCCGGATATGGGTGAAGGAGAAGTGGCGCAGTGGTAGATTCCTTAATTGGCACAAGGACATCATTAGGTTGGTATAACATGTTACAGTCAATCGGAATGGTGTACTTATGTCCTTCATGTTCAAATTTTATGTAGTGGTGTAAAGTTGAAGGAACACAACCCATGACATGGATCCAAGGTTGGCCAAGTAAAAGGTTATACTAGAACTCCCCCTCTAAGACATAGAACAATTTTTGATAGTACGGGGCCCACATGAATGTGGAGGACAATGGTGTCAGAGTAGAATTTATAACGTAATTGAATGAGCGCAACATCAATGGGTTTTTGTGCATGTAATTGGTAGGTATGCACATTTTGTTGTATGCATGGGAGGAGATGATTTTGATGTTGGTGCCATCATTGATCATAACACATCGTATGCATATATTATTGATATAGACAAAGAGGAAAAGTGTGGGATCGGGGTTGTTTGATTGGAAAGGTACAATTTCATCGTCGATAAAATAAGGGCAGCTACTTGATAAGTGGTAGTGGGGGTAGAGGAAGGATATGATTTGGTAAGAGAAGAAACATGGTGAGGGGTAATAATGGACGACACGGGTGTGGAATCATTAGGTAAAACCTCAATAGATTGTAAATCCTTCATGAGGGTTTGTTGATGAGGTTCGAGAGGTTTGGACAAGGTCATACAAAGACATTTTTAAAGCAGATTGGTGTAATTGTTTTAAAATTTTATGATGGGAAACCCCGTCGAAATGGGTTACGTGGGGCCTCAAATGGTGATTTTGGGTGTGGGTGCGGGTAGTATAATGGGCACAAGATTGGTTGATGGGATAGTTATTTTTTCCTTTCCTTTATCTTTTTGGGCACGAGTGTCAAATTAGATCATGTTAATCTAAGGAAGAGAGGTAGATGCGAGAAGGTGTGTCATGAAAGTTATAACAGCATGACAGACAAAATCCTAGTGGGGGATATGAGCCTTGTGAAATGAGTAAGGTGCATTAGAATTTTGGTGGGGTTTTGGATAACTCTCTAATACGGACCATATTGATCTTGAATTTTGGAGGTCCATAAAAGGGTTGTGTAGGTGGAGATGCAAGTAACTGAATAGGTAAGGGGCAAGGATGTGTGGTGACAGGTGAAGGTGGAGCTAGAGTCCCCGTCAAGAATATCATCGTGGTCAAAATTTTCTTCAGGAGGACATAGTTAGAAAAAATGATTTTAAGAGTCTTATAATTCTCTACATCATTCCTGGATCATGATGGCAGGAAAAAATCTTAGTTTCCTCAAAAACTATCGGTTTAGGTTTGATTGGGTCATAATGTTGAAGAGGTGGTAATGTGATAACAAATATTTCTAAAATGTTAGTTAAGATCATGGCATACGACCCGACTAATGGATCACAGTGTCAAGTGAGGGTGGGCTTGGATTGAATGATAGGTGATTGTGGTGGGATGGGTGCTACATGAGGTGTAATTAGAGGTGGGGTAGGTTTAATCATCGGTTTTGGAGAAAGTATTTCTTAGTCTTAGGTTGGGTCTTCTTTGATAAGAGTGTAGTAGATCAAACAATGATGGAAGGGGGTATAGGTCTAACTACTTCTTTAGAGGGTAGGGGATTTTCAATTTTGGTTGCACTTTCTTGGTTAAAGGTGAGGAAGGAGTGCGTGATGTAGAAGGGAAAGTAGATGGTGCAAGAGGATGGGTTACCAATGGGGATAATGGAGGTGTGGTGGAAGTGGTATGTGGAGGTCGGGTGGAAGGTATGGGCTGAAGGGAATAAAGTCTCATAGATAGTGATGAAGTTATGGTAGCTGGTGGGGTATTAGTGGTAAGGAAGATACGAGTTGATGGCGAGGGTATTTGTTGTGGAGGTAAATTGGTTGTAACAAAGGTTCATGGAAAAGAAGAGGGTTTCTTTTTTTTTTATTTACCTTAGGTAGGGGTTGTTTGGCCAAGGTTGATGGGTGAGGTCCTAGGATGGATGGAAGAGGTGAAGGTTATAAAGGTGTAGTGGGTGATACTGGTGTATGTGGCCTAGAAGTTTGGTCTTCCTTTTAGGTAGAGGAATGGTTTTGGTGCGGGTTTGGGAAGATGTGGCCAAATCCAATTTGACAGTGGATGGACTAGGCTTTGTTTCGGCATGACCCTCAAGGTAGTGATGGGTCTAAATAGGGAGAAGGTTTAGATGTGAGTAAGTTCTTAGGCATAGGCATGGTTTTAGTTGTGGGTACAGTTCATATGTAAGTAGGGGTGATGGAGAAGAAGTCATTTCAATAGGCATAGTCATGGTTGATTTGGTCACTTGAAACACCTTAGGATAGATAATGGAGGTATCAGTGAGCAAAGTTGCATCTAGTTGAAAAGGGGAGTTGAAGATGTCCCTAAAGCATGGAATTATTGACATAATCCAAGACTTCATCTAAGCATGAAAATTATATTGCCGTAAGAGGAACCAATGTTGATTTAGTGGCAATCCTTGTAAAGTAATTCTTTGAGACAGGGAATTTGTTTGCCTCAGACTTGATAGGTAAGAGAGCCGAGAGAAGGTCGACATGGTCCTAGAAGGTTGATGGGAAATGGTCACCAATGGGTAGTGGCACTTCTAAATGATCCCCTATGGGTAGGGGAGATGATGGGTGAGATGAGGAAGGCCACTCTTTCAAAGGAGAGGAATACGGTATGCCTCTCTCGTGGTAGGAGAGTTAATTTTTTTGTTTTCTCCTCCATAGGTGAGGGGGAGATGAAGGGGACTCCTCTGTGGGTGAAGGAGTAAGTGGGGTAGGTTCCTCCGTAGGTAGAGGAGCCCACGCTAAGATTTCCTTGATAGAAGGAATTGGAGGGAATTAGGGAATAGTTGGCATGTTATCAAAGATAACATGGACTTCACTGGTATTATTGTCATTTGTTGAAGGTTTGTTAGTTGGATTATAGGATGGGGTGTGATTAGGAAATGGATTTTTGAAGATATGTAGGTTCTGGTTAGTTGGTGCATTTGGGTTGTCCAAGACTAGATATCCATTATCTAACATTTCTTGGATGATGTTTTTGAAGGTGATACAATTACCATCGCTATGGCCTTTAACACGATGATAGTTACAAAATTCATGTTCTTTATACCATGTAGTCATAGGGGCGAGTAGGGTTGAAGCCGCTTGTGTATTTATGCGTGGAAGAGTAATGGTTCTAGATTTAAGAAGCTTTTCGAGGACTGAAGAATATGGCTCTCCTATAGGAGTGTACTTACGTTGTTCTGTTTGAATTGAAAATTTTGAATGGGAGAAAAATTAGAAGATAGTTTTGCTTGGTTAGATGGGTGAGATGGGCTAGCTTTGAGAACTACCATGTTGGCGGATCCCTTAGCTTTCGAAATACTTTTGTGGGGCTTGGAAGACAAAGAGGTATTATTTCATTTAAACGTGGTGTTTTTTTGTTACATAAATAAATTTTCTTCTCTTCAATGGCATGAATTTCTAGTTTCCGCACCATGGTAAAGGCCTCATCGAAGTTTTGGAATGTTTACACTTGTAGAGTTGGAGAGATGTTCCTTGCACAAGCTCTAATGAACAACTCTATAAGCTCAATTTGAGGTAATTGGATTTTCAAATGGTTGATGAGCCTACGGTAATGAGTGACAAAATATGTGGTAGATTTGACATCGTCTTGTCAAGTTGAGTACAGATCAGTCATGGTGACTTTCTTGACAAATTTGATTGAAAAATGGTCTAAGAAAGCTTGGGACACTTGATTAAATGAATAAATGGAATGTCTAGGTAATCCACTGTACCAATCCAACACTGGTCCTATCAAGGAAATTGGGAAGGTTCGTAGGAGTAAAGCATCATCGTGGGAAATTAGGTAACACCCATGTTTGAATGACCGCAAGTGGTGTTACGGGTCTTCTTTACTGTTGAAATGGTTCAACTTAGGAATTTCCCAATGTATGGGGTATGGACGAATGGGAATGGATGGATGAATAAGTTTTTTACATATATAATCATAACTTAAGGCATTATGGGAGCCGAGACCGATGCTTCTAATTTATGCATCTTTTCCATCATCATATTAATGAGGTCATTAGTGGTTGTGTTGAATGGATGCCCCCTATAGTATAAGGGGTTGAGGATGAATTTATGATGCGGACAAAATTCCTATTCATGGTCATACCAAGTAAAAATACTGTGAAGGGGGAATATATGTAGGTGGCAGATATCTAGAATAAGTGATAGACAAAACCAGGGGTTGTTGGTAATATGTGTAGGTAGGTAGAGTATTTGTAATGACTTTAGTGGTAATTAGGGGTAAGGAGTGCAGGATATAAAGGATGATGTTTTGGAACAAGGTGTGGGTTTCCGACACCATAGGTAGTTGCGATGTAATAGGTACATATGAGGTGGCAGTGTGCGAAAAGGGTTGTGCTCAAGGTAACTACGAAAGGAACAACCCGACATCACAGTGTAAAATATGACATAGATGTAGTTGTTATAGTGGATGTGGGGCCTAGCTCAAACACCACAGGTGGTAAAGTGGAAGAAGATAACATCGTGCTTTGGTGCTAGTAGAGGTAGAAGTGGGGGTGAGGGTAGGAGGGATAGATACGGGCATGTCGTATACTAACCGACCTAGGAGTCCCGGTGGAGGAATGGGAAAGGTAGTATTGTAGGGTAGTGGGATTCTGATCAAGGAGTCTTGTGAACTCCTCATCGCCGGTACTAATGGTGATGGGTTGAGTTGGATCCATAGGTGATAAGATAGAAGGTGGTGATGGGCTAGGTGGAAGAGGTTGAAGGCTAGCATGAAACACAAGGGTGTTGGCTTGGCTACAAGTCAACACCATGTGAATTAACATATATCGAGTTAAATGTAGTCTATAAATGACATAGGAAACAACAAAAATGGAAAAGGATAGGTACTAGTAGGTGGACTTGGTTGGTGTTTCAATTAAAAATAAAAATAAGGAACCAACGCCGGTTAAGGTGACCGATGAAGGTTAAAGGGGGACCGATGGACAGTTATAATAACTAATACAGTTCTTGTGGGAAATTGACAATTTTAGTAAATGAGGTAGAAATCGATGAAAGTTACATGGGAAGCTCTACTTGATAGTGACATCGAATGTTGGGGATATGATGGTGTTCTCGAGGACTATGAATAGAAAAGAAAAGGTGATGAAAGTTGTTTTGGGTAAAATAACCAAAAGAGCTGGTAACCGACATCAGTCAAGTAAACCGATGATGGTCAGATGGGAACCGATGACGGTCACACCGACCGATTACGCTGTTACTTTGATATATGAAGAAGTGGAGAAAAATTGATATTGTGAATTAAATTAGAAGAAGAATCAACCCAAAAAATCTAAGAATGATAATATGAGGCCCCGATACACTTAGAAAGCAGTCATAATACTTCAACTATGAAGGTGGAGTGTGAAAGGAGGAAGAAAGTGGAGAATGTAACCTCACAACTCAAAATGTAACTCAAGAACAAAGCTAAGAAAAACATGCAATCCTACAAGTGAATTATATTTTTTTATCTTATGTTATTTAAGACTGACTTGTGAATTTAGAACGAGTTTATTTTGGTTGGAAAGGTGTCCTATGAAGAGGAAAATTATAAAGGGGTGGTTTCGAGTTATTTTTGGCGGGGTGGTCCTTTCTCTCGATAATGACTAGTCAGAGAAACAAGTTGGGAACCCACTATTAATCATTTAATCATGTGATTGTTAACAATCTTTTCTAGGTAAGGTGTTGTTTAAGAAGATGTGTGAATTCATATTTTTGTAGTTTGGAAAAGAGAGAGAGAAGAGAAAGTGTGTTCTATGATTCAATTATGTCAACCATCACCGGGGGCATGACTTCCAAATATAGTTGCCCTCGGTTTTTAATGTGAGATAAAATGTAGCATACAAGGATGAAATGTAACAAATTTTAGAACCCAAATCGATAATTATATTTGATGTAGCAAATGATGAATAGTCAAGAACATCTTCTTTCTTTCACTACTATGCAAATGCAAGAAGAAAGAATTGGTTCATTTTAATTACCAAATCACAAATCTTGTTTAGACAATCGAAGAATAGAAAATTACCAGGAGAGGATTAAATGTGTATTTTTCAAAAAGAAAGAGACACAAAATATTTCCCTATATGAATAAAAATGCAATGAACCCAAGAGATGGTCCCACCATGCATGCCAAAATGTTTCACTAAATAGTTGCGTATGTATGAGAAAAAGCAGAGATAAGGTGAAGGTGACGAGGAATACCTTTAAGATGAAGGTGGAAGGTAGAATGTGTGCTCTTTGATTTCTTGATCCAATGTTGATTGTGAGGACTTCCTTTTGGTTAGGAGGAACTACTTGAAATGCAAAACAAGACCACAAAATGAGTATTTAACAATATATATCAGTAGACTGCCTGGCATATGTTAGATCCGGGAATTTTGATACTTCTTAGATAGTTATCAATCCATTGTTTATCAAATCAAATGAACAGAAATGCAAGAAATAGAGGTCCTATTGCTAACAAGTTGTCCTCAGTATTTCAAATCATTAACAATACATTAGATAAAGTCAAATATTACATGCACAATTAAATGTAACCGAGGTTGGGTTTTGTTTGTGGATGGGTAGGTAGCCAAGATGGTTGGAATAGGTCATGGTCATATCTTAAGTGATTTGGGTTATTTTGGTGAAGGTTATTATGTTATTGTTATAGGCAAGATTACCAATTACACGGATCGAGATCGGTAGGGGTATGACCATGATGGTTCGAGAGGAACCGACGAAGGTTAGGGGTGACCGACGTTGGTTGAGGCAAGATTGTAGGAACTCAATAGATTTGGTTTTGGGAGATTCTCCATGATTACCCAAGGAATGGAAGAAGAATGGTTATTTTAATAACAGTACTAGGAATGCTTAGAGATGTCCTGGAGTCGGGTATGGAGAACTAGGAGGTTATGGGTGGTTAAGTGGATGAATTGATAGGAGGTTGGGGATGGTGGATGCAACAGAGACTATAATCTAATGAACCAAGGTAAAGAAACTAATCTAAATATGTGTGGAATGATATAAATCAAAACTCACTTACCTTTATTTGCATACCTAGTAAGTGGATGATAACCAATGGTTGTTTTATGATACTATTGCTTAGTGTCACTACAGAGCTTCTCGGAATGTTACCATGAATTCCCAACCTTTAGATCACTTGAGATGATTCATGATCTATAGATGTGCAAGAGGTCTCTAGTTTATGCTTGCATTTAGATCTCTTTCTTTTCAAATTCAAAAATGATCAACCAACCTTGAACAAAGGTTACCAAAATGAATATATGGTAACCGATGATGGTTAGGGTGATCGGCATTGGTTTAGGATTAACTGGTGTCGATAAAGGTGGGAAATCATAGGTTGGAAAAATGGTAGATATTGGCTATCTTTTACCTAGTTCTTCCCATTGGTCTAGGTCTAAATGATATTTTCTACTTAATTAAGTGGGCATGTTGTTAGAGGAAGCATAGGCATGTGATTTTAGGGTTAAACTAAGTCTTAGTTAGTTTAGGTAAGTAGAGATTAAATTTTTGTTAAAATGAACATGCTAAGAATAGGTTCATGATGATGTGTCTAGGTGATGTGGCTGGGTGAGGTGTAAATTAATTTAAGTAAAGTAATTAAATTAATAAATATTGTGAGAATGTGCATTAATTAATCTGTGGGTAATTAAATTAATATACATGTGGGGTAAAGGGAGCATGGTTGCGTGAAAATGTTGTGTTACTTTTTTGGAAAGGGGGTTAAGGGGAGTGTGACCCAAATTTGGTGTCTACATTTGCCCCTCTTTGTCATGTAGCTTGTATTCATAAGTGACGCTGACAAAAATAGTAAGTGGTTTCCCCAAATATAAGTGAGAGTGGGGTTGCCCCATGTGTGAGTGGAGGTGATCCCCTCAAACCGGAACTCGATGAGGTATAAGACGGAATCAATGAGTGGTTTGATAAATTTAGAAGTGAGGGAAAAGAAGGTATGTGGGTATGGGTATGGGTATAGTGGGTAAAAGGGTAAAGGTCAAATTGGGTAATAAGTAAAGGAAATTGAATTCATGCACACGTATAGATTATGACATGGTACTGGGTAAAGAGCATGCAAACTCTACATCGTCCAAGGTCGATAGGTTTATCCAAACAAGGTTGAATTTATTTAGGTATCCAAGGTATAGGATATGGTTTGAAAACACAATGTAGGTTGGGTGAAGGAACTTTTAGGTATGATCCAATACACCAAAGGTTTGGTCATGATAAACGGCACAAAGCAATAGGAAAGGTAAGGTCATTAGACTCAAGCACACAGTAAGGACATCACAAGGTATAAGCGAGTACATAATTTCAAAGGTCACAAAAGAAAATTTAGGTCAAGTTATGTAGTTCGTGCCATGGGTAAGGCCAAGGTATAGGTAAATAACAAGTCCCTAGATATAATTAAGGAAATGTGTGGGTAGTTTGGTGGGTAGGTGACATGAATGTGGGTAAGATACAAGGGTATTCAACAATGATGATTTTTATCAAATGTGGGAAAAATGGGATTTAAATGGTAATGACAGTGATTAATGTCGGTTAAAGTGTAATTGACATTGGTTTAGTAGGGCACAACATCATTGACATTAGTTAGGTTAATTTCGGGCTAAAAAGGAAAATTCTTCTTTTTACATAATCATTTTCATTTGCTATTTATTGAAAATGACAAAGGAGAATGGGAGTGCTTGGAAAATGATAGGACAATACGGAGAGCTGAGTTGTCAAACCTCGAGTGGTTTATTGGCATCTAGTTGGTGGGTCCGTGAGATCGGTTTGAGTGATTCAATTGGTTATGAGGTGAGGAGTGGATTTTGGCATGGCGGAGGAAAGAGATGGATTAGGTGGACCACCGCACAATGGCCGATGTACCACCACATAGATAACACCAAGATGAGGTAGGATTTTATCGATTCCACACTTTCGATTGAAAAGGTTGTGTTAAAAATGATTTGGGTGGAAATGTTTTTGGGTGAGAGTTTTATTTTAAGTTTGTAGGTTAAATGAATGAAATGAGGGAGGGGGAGGTCCATATAGTGTAAATAGGGGTGGGAATGAAGTTAGATTAGGTTTGGGTAAGGTAGAGTAGGTGTGTTAGGGTATTTTTAGGAAATTTGGGTAGACGGGAAGGGGGTTTGAATTTAAATGCCACAAAGAAAAACAATGTTGGTTGGCTTAAACTAGAATTGGTCCGGTCTAAGGTAACCGACATCGATTAAGGGGAACCGATGTCGATTAAAGGTAAGTGGTAACAATCAAGGTGACTGATGCTAGTTAGGGTGAACGAGGAATAGGGGTTAAAAAGGGATAGGTGGGTGTGAAAATTAGGTGAGAGGGGTAAAGGCGGGGTACATATAGAGATATGAGGGTAAATGTTAGAGTTGGCATAAAATATAGGTAAGTAGGTGAAATGATGTTTAGAATGATGAGGTTTGATTGCTAAGGGGTAGTAGGTTGGTAGGTGAATTACATAGATGGGGTGAGCGGGGTTGATGTGGTTGGGTATGGGTGGGTGGGTAATAGATAAGTGAAGGTTGTCAGGTTGTAACAACATTGTGGTTTGTTGGATATAGGCTAGGGACCAGCTGCAGATGTGGGACAGAGTACCACCTCTGTTGTTAGTGATACAATTGAGCGTGACCATAGATGAGTGGAGGCATGTGACAAACATTGGTTTGATTAGGATTTGACACTACATGCATATAGCTCAAGATCTGAGTTTGAAGGTTGCACTCATCGATAGATGGCATTTAGCAACCAATACGTTCCACCTACCGATGGGTGAGATCACTGTCACCCTGGAGGATGTATATAGGATCCTGCGGCTACCTATAGTGGTGGAGAAGGTTTATCATATTTTTCGAGGCATCAAAGGATCCAATAGTGGCGGTGGTTGGAGAGGTGATGGCGGAGCTGAGGTACCATAGTGTGAGTCTGAGCTACGAGGATATGTATGTGGCACATCCTTAGAGATGTGATTGGTGGTTTTTCCGATGGAGGTAGTGTGGTGCCTTTCCTTTCCAAATGCATAGGGTGGGAGATTCCCTCAAGCTTTGATGTGAGTTCTCTAGGACATGATGGAGGAGAGGACCTATTTTTCCTAAGTGTCAGAATTCTTGGTGGAGTTGTACAGAGAGCTATGGGCCTATGGGAGGCTGTGGAGGTTTAGTTTATGTTGTGCCTTCCTTCTATATTGTTGTTCGTATGAGAACATTATATGTTTATGTCTAGTTGGTTTTCCTCGACCTAATGCATTTAAGGTGGGTTTGATATGAGTTAGGTACACATATTGGGTACCTATTGGTGGATAGCATAGGGTGGCTAGTGCTGCACATGATGTGGCATATTATAGGTGAGTGCTAGAGAGATTATGGGGTTGACATAATTTGAGGTTGTATGTTGAATTTCCTTCTTACGGACATATGGCGGTGGAGTTGAGAAGATATATCTGCTCAAGTGGATAGAGCGGTGTCGTGCCAAAGTGAGCACGAGATGATACCCATTGATAGAGTCGAGATGGTAGTTTGGGCTGCCACAGACATGTCGCCATCATACCCACAAGATAGAGAGATGACATGGAGAGACCTATGTCTCCACCATGATTGACTATGCCGACACGGTGGGAGGAGCAGGCAAAGTGGACAAGTGGAATGATGATGTTGGGGTCACCGATAAGTACGAAGTGGAGGGTGGCGTAGCTATGAGTGGTACCACTAAGGCCGTGGCAGCCAGTTTAGCCACCCTTATAGTACGGTGGGATATCTTGGAGGGTCATTTGGTCACTATTCAAGCACAAATTGTCATTGTATAGGGGCAGCTCATAGGGTCGAGAGGCACATGTAGCCACTTTACATGTACAGGTGGTAACCCTGTAGGCTCAGGTTGCATAGAGACAGTGCTCATACGGGGTGGGATGGTGATGGGGGATAGGTGGCCACCTTACAATCCAAGACAGTAGGTTTGTAGGGCCATTTGGTCGTTGCATAGGATCGATTGTGGCCCTACATGCCTGTGTCACAAAGGCAAGCATGACCACAGATCGGGATAGGGACCCATATTACAGTAGTAGTGGGAAAGAAACATAGGTACAAGTGGTCTCGAGATCAATGGCACCACCTTTGACAATGCTGATGGGGATGCCCTGAACAAGGCACGATATTACCAGGGATCACCTTACGATCATAGGGATAGATGTCCCTATTATCCAAAATTCACCCCTCGGGAGGTCGTGTTGATGGCGAATCATGGAACCCCTAATTTTTGCAACTCAATAGGTTAAGACTCTTAATGCGATTGCATAACATGGAGCTTTTCCCAAGTTTGGGACCTTACGAATTGGGAAAGCTCTCCCGGATGAAGGCCAGATTCCTATTCCTCTATTTAGATGCACACATAAAAATGTAGAGGGTTTACTCAAAAACCTAATCTAACTTGCCAAGGAGACATGGTAAGAAGATGCATAAAAATAAACCTAAAATAACAAAGGTGATGCACCGAGGAATGAAGAACACTGTCTTGCCAATAAACACAAACCATTAAAATGCAATGCAAGATCATGCACAGATAACCAAATTTGCAGTGAAAGATTAGGAGGATGTAAATGAACATAGAGAGGGTTGAGAATCATCCACAGACATGCATTATTTGCTCCAAATATTGATACAATACACTACAAAATGCCAAGAGGCAAAGTTGCATTACAATTTTAGATGGGAGGTTTGAACTCCACAAATTTGCCTACCAAAGAGAAGAAGGGAGGGGCAAAACAAGAATTTTCAACCTTTAGAAAGAAGCCCCTCGTTACAATTTATAGGAAGAATGAGAGAGGGAAGAGAGAGGAATTCCAAATCTACCCCAACCACCTCTAGATTGTATTTAATTCATCTCATTATGGTGGTAGGTGATAACCCTAGCAAACCCAAAAAATGGCAAAATGTATTTTACATTTTTGAAGAACTTGTTCTCACCCAATTAAATATATCTAGTCATATTTGGATAGAGGACCTTGTAAGCTTTCCAAAAATTCCAACCTTGCATGAATCCAAGCTCCCTGTGAAAATTTATGGCCATTTGAATATCTAGGTCAGGGTTTGCTTCCTGTCGGGTTCGGGGTGTCAACGCTCAAAATGTTACGCCTCCTAAAGATGCGCCTTAGCACATCCATCCTCATGTCAACATACTCTTAAGTGTGCCATAGGCACTGAAAATGTGGTGTTGACGCCTTCCAACCTACGCCAGGGTGCAACCTTTTTCATGTCGACATTTTTCAACCTACACCTTCTAACTGCTGCGCTAAGGCGCAACCTTTTTCATGTCGACATTTTTCAACCTGCGCTAAGGTGCAACCTTTTTCATGTCAACATTTTTTAACCTACACCTTCCAACCTATGCCAGGTGCAACCTTTTTCATGTCGACATTTTGAGTTTCTTTGATTTCCATATTCTTCTATTTGTCCATATTTACCCGGGAGGGAGATATATACAACAATTTGGTGACTCAACGGGATCACCTACCTACTAGGTAGAAGATCAGTGGCCTTTTAGCAATCTATTGGGCATGGAGTTATAAGAAATAACTCGAAACCAACCTCGATATCTGATTCCAGCCCGATACCGCAACTCCTTCTCCGAGAGCGTGCTGAACTGTAGAAATTCAACCTGAGAGCAACAAAACTTGTGCCGAAGCACTTAGGGAAATTGAAACCTAACTACAACAAGACAATGTGAATCCGCACTTAGAGGAATTGAAATCTAGGCTAATGTTTACAAGGGTAAATCTTTTCCTTTTAGTAGCAATGTTTAAGATAGATTCTGTTAACCAGAATCGGAAGTTCTTCTCCATCTAATATAGATAATTGGAAGGCATTGCTACTTTTACATCCCGTGACCATGTAGGGGCCACTCCAAATGGCATAAAACTTGGAATACCTTCCCGGTTTTCCCGATCTGCATCCCATTTCAGAACTAGGTTCCCTTCCTAGAAGGTCCTTACTCTTGCCTTCTTATGAAACCATCTTTTTACTAAGGCCTAATCCTTCTCAATCGTCCCGAACTACATGCTCTCTTATTTCTTCCAAATCCATCAACTCTGCATACCGGCCTCCATTGATTCAAACTCAAACAACTCCAACTACTTCATGAGCTCCAATGCTGGGCAATTCTAATGATATAGGCACACGCCTCTTTCCCATGACCAACTTATAGGAAGAATTACCCGTAGACCTCTTTGTTGTTATCCTATCATCCCATAACGCTAATTTTAGCTTGGTATGCCATGTCCTTTGGTTTCATCAAGAGTCCTTCTCGATGATTCTTAGCAAATTCTTGTTCATGGACTCTCATCCATTACCCTCGGGTAATAATTTGAATAGGTGCTCAAATAGATTCCATTCTTGATAGCCCATTCTCGTAATCTTGGAACCTATGAATGCCAATGCATTGTCGATATGATAGTGGTGGCACACCGAACTCCGGTCACTATTCCTTCATAAAAGTCTAGTATGTTAGACTCATTTACTTCTTTTAGCACTACTTTGCTTCGGTCCACTTGGTGAAATAGTCTATCATCGCCGTGAGAATCCACTTGTGGCCTTAGCTTGAGTTTGGATTGATGACCCCGATGAAGTCTAATCCTCATTACATAATTGGTTGGTCAAAAAAATTGGGTGCAATGGAAGCGCTGCTAGTCTTTCTTTTCTTGTGAAGAGTGCACATTTCTTACACTTTCTTATCCATGTGTAGCACTCACTGAACACTGTGGGCCAATAATATCCTACCTTCATTATCTTGAGAGTTGTTACCCATGGGGAAAAATGTCCTCCAGAATCTCCATCATGAAAATCTCGTAACACCCTCTCAATTTGACCTATTCCAATGCACTTCAATAGAACTCCATTGATGTCTTTATTGAACAAAACACCATCAACAAGAACATATGGAATGGCTTGTAATCTAAAGTATCTCCTCCTTTCTTTGCTCATTTCGGAGGGTATAGGCCTATCTCGTAGGAAGTGTATCATATTCTAAGTCTAACAAGGAGCAGCACATCATCATTTTCCTATTCTTGACCATCCTGTAGTAGCAAAATAGTCTCTTTTTCATCACCTGCTTCAACTTGCTAACTCAAAGCTAGTTTTTCACATAGTCCTTTTCCACGTACTAGTTTTGTGACCTTGATCTCGATGTCATATTCCATGACACGGGTTATCCATCCTGCACATTTCTCATTCAGATCCTTGTTTAGAAGGAAGTCCTTGACTCCCGCATGAGAGACCAATAATTGGATCTTGTTGTTTGAGACTAGGTGCTTGAATTTCTTTAAGCTCCTGATCCTGCAAGAACATGCTTTTCGATGAAAGAGTACCTAGTTTCATATTCCTCCAAGCCTTGACTGAAGAAAGCAACCGGTTGTTCTAATCCCTCTTTGTTTTGTTGTACCAAGATTGCATAAATTGTGTCTCCACCACTGAAGGCATATAGCATGAAGTCCTTGGAGAATTCTGGATTGACGAGAGTCAGAGCTTGAGATATAGCCTCTTTTATTGCCTCAAAACTTTCCTTGCCTTAATATGTCCACTTAAATGCCATGCTCTTCTTTAACATCAGCGAATTGCAAAAACAAGCTCGGGCAGGAAAAATCACGAAAAATGGCTAAGTCCTAGTCCTAGAAGCATTTGGGACAAGTGGGACAAAAAGCGCGGATCGGCGAAATGAGCACAGAGCGGCCCCGGAAGCAATTGGGACATCAGGACAAAAGTATGCGGCGGGCGCGAAAAGCCCAAGCGGCCAAAAAGAAAAAAAATTGGCTAAGCTATTTGAGAGGGTCGCCTTTGGGACAAGCGGGACAAAAGCGCGGCCCGAAGCGGGCCGAAAAGCGAAATGAAATGAGTCAAGGCAGCCGCCTTGAAAAAAAGACTTGATGCAACAGGACAGCGGCCAAAAGGCGAAAGGCGAAATGCAGCGAACCCAGGCCGAGACAAAAATGAGAACTTTGTCCCGGGCAGTTGGGACAAAGAAGCGCGAACCGAAAGCGAACAGGCATTTGTCCCAGCGGTCAAAAAGCAAATGGGACATATGCAAATCCAAAAATGCGAGTAAATGGCGAAGCCGGCCGGACGTTTGGCGAAAATGGGAAATTTCAGCACCTTTGAAACCAAATGGGACAAAGGGACGCGCGGGGCGGCGCCAAATGGCCGAAGGGGGGAAGAAAAGTCAACGTTTGGTCAGGAAACTTCAAGCGGCCATAACTTTTGACTCAGAGCTCCGATTTTCATAAAATTGGACTTTACTGGAGCAAAACACGGCGTCCTCTACGCCACAAAAAAATGGATTTCTTAATTTTGATGAGGGTAGATATATTAAAATAAAAGAAACATATTCGGCTCCATCGATCGAATGCTCATTCCCGTCGAATGACGAGAAAAACGCTGCCCGGACCCAAAATAGCTGCCCGCACTCAGAAGGCCATAACTTTTGCATTTCTCAACGAAATCGCACAAAATTGGTACCGTTGGAATCGTGGTTCCGAGCCCGATGCACAGCAATCAAGAAATTCTAGATTTGATCAGAAATTGATTGAGATTTTTAAGGAAACGTGGCCGGGTTCAGAACAGTGTTTTATTTGGTAGCTGGGAGTGCAATTAAGAGGCATGGTCATCATTCTTTCTCTGCTGCAGCACATGGGACAGTATGGGGAGCCTTTTGCAAGTAATGTATAACCCATTCCTCAATTTAATGCCTCTTACAGGTGGTTGAAGGACAGATTTCGGGATTTCCATTTTCCCTTCTCTTTTCCTTCTCATTTTTCTATAAATTGGAGTGTTGGGCTCATTGTAAAGGGGAGAGTTTTTGGGTAACAAAGCTCTGTCAAAATTGCTTTGTGAAGCTAGTGTGTTGCAGGCCCTTGTAGTGGACTCCTTGCATGGTGATCCAGGCCCTTATCTTGTAATAGATTGAACTGTGCATATCATGAAGCAATAAAATATCAGTTTGTGGATATATCTTCCCCTGCTGTGTTTCCTTGCATTCTTCTTGCCCCTTTAATCTTTCTACAAGTATATTGTGTCTATTTATTATGTTCTTGCAGGAATTCATTATCATTGTGTGTGCTTGGAATATTGCTGTGAATGCATTTTGCTGGATTATGGTGAACTGTCATCACCTCTTCTAGTGTGCACTTTGCCTCTGTATTTCACACATTTGGAGATTACTCTCACACCCTCTTTTTCTGGTGTATCACCGCTTTAGTGTAGGCTTTCATTTTATGCATTCTCTCTCTCTGGTCCCTTGGAATTTTAGGTTAGAATAGCTAGTTTCTCCTGCATTAGAGTAGATTGTGGCGGGTAGTTTAGGAGCAGAACCGACTTTCTCTGGAGGTCTATCTCAAGTAGCAAGTCCCACACTTGGAGATAGTACCCATGTTATCCATCACTGCTTTGGATGCTTAGAGTGATCAAACTAGAAATCGATCAACATCCGGGGGTCTTTGTGATTCGGTGATAACGATTACGCACGCCGGTGGGACCTTAGAGGTCTTCACTTTCATTGCAAGAGATTGATGTGCACTTGTTGTAAGTTCCAGCTTTGAAGGAGCTTTAAAATCACACATCTGGCGACTCCAAAAGAGGCATAATCCATTGGTTTCTGCAGTCCAAGCCTAAAAATTTATGAGAAGAATACAGACCAGGTCAAGAACTAGGGAGGAAGGATTGTTTGTTTATCTGCATCTATCTCCAGGCAGAGAAAGAAGGGGAAGAAGAGCTCAAAGATCTCCATCTCCACCTAATCGGACTTTGTCTACACCTCCACCTGGTAGACCTTTTCTCGCATCAACAAGGGTTCTCAGGCCAATCAGAATGGCGCAACCACTAAATCCCTTTGTCAATTTCAGGCGGCCCACCCACTTGCCCTCGATGCACGAAATCCGGTTCGATTGGCATTGAAGAACATTCCATTTTCAACTTTGGAGAAAATCATACCACTCACGGTGATCATGTCAAAGACATTGCTAACGTCTGTGCGATCCATGAGATAAATGAAATGAGATGTGGTGTCATCATCTATGCTAGGCATCATCGTTGAAAGGAAGGCATTGCGATGGTTGAAAGCCTTGAAGCTGGTTCTATCACAAATTGGAATCGATTGTGCATAGTTCTCCATGAGCGATTTGGAGAGAAGGAGACAACTTGTCTCTTCTAGAACAATTGACAACTATCGAGAGCTCCCAATGAGCGGTGGTGACTTGACTTCAGATTTCAAAGGTCTTGGGATAGGATTCCGGTGGCGGTCGGGCCAACGGAAAGGTGCTTTTCTATACTATCTTAAAGCTTTGAATTCGATATTTCTATGTTAATTCAATCTATGGGAGGCACAACCTTACACTTCTTATAGCATTGCCATTAGGGCTGAAAATTGTCTTATTCAAGGTGGTAAGCTAGCTCCCAGGCCCCCATGCCATTATACCCAAGTTTGGAGAGCCCAGTACTAGTCGAGCACTGTCTTAGCTCCTATTCCCACTCCTAGAAATCAAAGTTCAAATGAAGCTTCCACTTCATCTCCAGTGCCCCAAATGAGCTTGAAGTTATGAAACAATTGCAAAATTTAGGTAATGAGCTGGTCACACTCAAGAGACAGCAAGCTCAAAGTTTTAGACCTTCCTATCAGCCTCAAGCTCAACCAAATAGGCAACCATATCAACCTCAAAGACCACCCAATCCAGCTGCAAATCAGAATCAAGCAAGGCCTCCTGCCAACAGACCATTTCAGCCCTACAGACCCCAATGCTGCATCTGCATCGAGCTTTGGTGCCGAGTCCAAAATAACATGGCCCAAAGTATGATTGGTGTTTCCGTGCGATCGACCACATAACCAATCAATGTGCTTTAACGGTGCATTAAATCGAGGCTCTAATGGTGCAAACCATTGGTGGGTCGCAAGAAGTCCCGACCACGAAGGAGATCAGCGGCGGGAAGCACCTCGGCAAGGAACATCTCGACGACGAAACTACTCTTGTCAATTGGCAGGCTGAAGATTTCTGTGGTATGAATCAAATACCCTCTCAAAGTGTTGCAGCCAACACAAGGTCAAAGAGGAGAAATTTGGGTGAAGGACAACCATTAGATCCGAGTAATCCACAACCTTCTACCACTCCACAAGCCGCTGGCAGACAAACTGTAGCTCCAAACATACAAGGAGCACCTAAAACGGCCCCTAGGCCAACTCAGATGCCAGCTGCTTTGCTGCCCATGTGCAAGGAATGAATGTGCAGGCCAAGGGACAGCAGAGGGATACTTCATCTCCATTCAACATCATTGATCAGATGAAGAAGACAAATGTCAACATATCAATGTGGCAATCACTATCCATCCCAGGCCAAAGAGATTTGCTACAAGCTGCCATGAAGGACTGGTCAACTTCAAATCACCATGTCCAGATGCAAGAGGAGGTACTCACAAATGCTGCCCAGCCTGAAGGAAATCATGGAGGACAGCAAGGTAAAATGTTGAAGCCCCCTCCATTTTATGTTTCATTGATCATAGGAGATAAGCTGGTGCATAATTGCATGATTGACTCTGGGGCAAGTAGTTCAGTAATGCCAAAACAGATAGCTGACCAGTTAGGGCTTCAATATGAAGTCGTCTCCAAGGGTGTAGTGCAATTAGATGGGACAGCAGTGACAACGGTTGGAGTAATCAAAGGTTTGAGCCTCACACTGCACGCATGTCCCAATGTAGTAGTGTTGCAAGATGTGTCGGTCATAGACCTACCACCACTCTTTGCATTATGCTTGTCAAGAGACTTCACTGCTAAAATTGGAGGCTATCTTTCGGCGGATTGGTCACACATGCTGTTCAGAACAAGGTATGGAACTAAGGCTACAATCAGGTCTGAACCTATTGCAAACTTCCACATTGAGCCTTACACTCCAAGCCAAATCAATGCCAGCTGCTTGACGTTTGATCAAGAAGATTATCCAAGCTTGATGAAGTTGACACCAAGGTTGGAAGCATCCCGGTTTGACTCTTGATGAATGGGCAAGCAAAGTGCATGCTTTTGATCCTATCGAAATAGAAGAATCGAGCTAGGAGTCTATTGCATACATGAAGAAAGTCAACCTATTCCCAGCATCACCAAGCCAGATCATAAGGACAAGAATGAAGTATGGCAATTGTTCTTTGATGGGTCAAGGAGCAGACAAGGTGCAGGAGGAGGAGCTATGCTCATTTCACCGCATGAGGTATAAGGTATTACTCGGCCTTCCGTTTCCGTTTTCTGTTCAAACAACACAGTGAGTATGAAGCCTTAATTCATGGACTGCCTTTGGGCAAGAAGAAAGGCATCAGAAATTTACAAGTGTTTGGTGATAGTGAGCTGATCATAAACCAAGTCAAAGGAAAAAATGCTGCCAAAAATGATCTGTTGAAGAACTACAAAAATCGGGTATGGGATCTTATTGAAGATTTTGAAGCTTTTAGCATCATTTCCATCCCAAGAAAAAAGAATGAAGCTGCTGACAGGCTGGCAGCAATTGGGGCTGCGTTTGATGTTGTAGAAAGTATCAAAAGTGAGAAAACTCAGCCTCATATCAAAGTGGTTGTGAGACCAGCTGTTCCGGATAACAACACAAGTTGGCAAGTCTTCGAGAATGATCAGCAAATTGTTAATTTCCTGCAAGAAGAAGCTGAGTTCTCCATGAGAAATCAAGACAAGTTGGAGCAGCAGTATGGTGACCAAGTGGTGCAGCTGAGGACTAACAAATTGCCAAAAGGCCTCATAACGCTGAGTCGATCTTGACCCGAATGATCGAGTTCCGGAAGGAGAAAGCGAACATTCAAGTAAAGGGTGAAGATTCAGAGCCTATCTTAGTAGATGAAGGCAAGACATTACAAATTGGCAAAGTAAGTACTCCACAAGAGAAATCTGATTTTGTTCAGCTTTGTCAAGAATTCCCAGATGTCTTTGCTTGGACTTACAAAGATTTAAGAGGTTTCATTCCAAATTTGGCACAACATACTATCGAGTTGGATCCGGAATCCAAGCACATCGAGCAAAAGCAAAGGCGATGAATCCTCATATCGAGCCTCTCATGAGAAAAGAGTTAGGCAAGCTCATTGAGGCCAGTATCATCTTCCCCATCAAACACTCAAGTTGGGTTGCAAACTTGGTGCCGGTAAGAAAGAGAAACGGAGAAATAAGATTGTGTGTGGACTTCCGCGATCTAAATAGAGCATCACTCAAAGATCATTATCCGCTTCCATCAATGGAACAAATATTGCAAGTTGTAGCCGGTTCAGAAAGGTTTTCATTGCTAGATGGATATTCAGGCTATAATCAGATATTGGTGAAAGAAGAAGATCAATTCAAAAGCGGCCTTCACTACAAAATGGGGCACATATGCTTACTGAAGATGCCATTTGGTATCGAAATGCCGGAGCAACATTTCAGCGAGCTATGGATATGGCGTTGAAAGGCTTGATCAACAAGATAGTCTTTGGTATACCTAGGATGATATCACTTTGTCTTCTCAAAGAATGCACGGAGACCATCTCTTTCACCTCGGGCAAGTATTTGAGGAGGTGTAGAGGTTTGGAGTGTCTTTGAATCCAAAGAAGTGTGTATTCTTGGCACACGAAGGCAAACTGTTGGGCCACATTGTCTCTAGGGAAGGGCTAACAATTGATCCTGAAAGGGTTGAAGCCATCCGAACGCTTCCATTGCCACACCACAAGAAATCTCTCCAAAGCTTCTTAGGAAGGATAAACTTTGTCCATGATTTGTGCCTAATTTTGCCACTCTTGTGAAGCCTCTAACATGATGTTGAAGAAGAGTCGGCATTCAAATGGACAGCGAAGGCAAGAGAGTTTTGAAAGCATCAAGCATGCAATATCACAAGCTCCAACTCTTATCAACCCAGATTTCTCAAAGGACTTCATGTTGTATGCATTTGGAGGATCAGATACAATCTCAGCTATCTTGACACAGCTGAATAGAGAAGGTTCAGAACAGCCCATAGCATTCTTCAGCCAAACCTTGGAAGATTACGAAATAAAGTATTCTTTCATCGAAAAGCATGTCCTTGCTGTCATCAGGAGCTTGAAGAAGTTCAGACACTTGGTCTCAAACAATAAAATTCAACTGCTGGTGTCTCATGCTGGTGTCAAGGACTTCCTCCTAAACAAGGATTTAAATGAGAAGAGAGCAGGTTGGATCACTCGGGTGATGGAATATGATATTGAAATCAAAGTGACCAAGCTAGTTCGTGGCAAAGGCTTGTGTGAGCAGCTCGCTTCCAAACAATCAGACGAGCCAAAAAGTGAAGAGGATGTTGTCCTGCTACTACAGAATGATCAAGAACAACCAGCTGATGATGCACCCATCCCATGTTGGACTCAAGACTTGGTGCACTACCTCCAAACAGGCTTGTGCCCCCCAGAAGTAAGCAAAGCAAAAAGGAGATACTTCAGATTACAAGCCATTCCATATGTGCTTGTTGATGGAGTTTTGTTTAAAAAGGACATCAATGGTGTTCTATTAAGATGCATTGGAACAGGTCAAGTTGAGAAAATGCTACACGAGTTCCATGACGGGGAAGCAGGAGGCCACTTTGCTCCACGAGTAACAGCTCTCAAAATCATGAAAGCTGGTTACTATTGGCCTACTGTGTTCAATGATTGCTACTCATGGGTCAAGAAATGCAAGAAATGTGCATTCTTCACGGGGAAAGAAAGGTTAGCAGCGCTGCCCCTTCGTCCAATTTCAGCGGATCAGCCATTCATGCAATGGGGATTGGACTTCATTGGAGTCATCAATCCAAATTCAAGTCAAGGCCACAAGTGGATTCTAACAGCAACAGACTATTTCACCAAGTGGACTGAAGCAGTGGCACTCAAGGAGGCAAATGAATCTAATATCTTAGATTTCTATGAAGGGATAGTCACGAGGTTTGGTGCCCCTGCCACTATCATATCAGATAATGCATTGGCATTCCTTGGCACAAAGATCACTGAGTGGGCTGTAAAAAATTGTGTGTATCTCAGCACTTCATCAAACTATTACCCTCAAGGTAATGGCCAAGCCGAGTCTACAAACAAGAATCTACTAAGAATCATCAGGAGGACTCTTGATGAGAATCAGAGGACTTGGCACGCAAAGCTCAAATCAGCTCTATGGGCTGATAGGATCACGCCCAAGAGATCTACAGGAAGCTCTCCATACAAGCTTGTATACGGGAAGGAAGCAGTTCTACCTATATCACTCGAGTTGCCAGCATTGGAACTCATGAAACAGTTGGAACTAGCTGAGTTTGAACCTATGGAAATCAGGTATGCAGAGCTGATGGAATTAGAAGAATCAAGAGAGCATGCAATACAGACCATAGAAAAGGATAAAGCATTGGTCAAAAAGAGTTTTGACAAGAAAGCTAAGGCCGGATATTCAAATTGGAGATTTGAGTGCTTGAAGTGGGATGCTTGATCGTGCAAAACCAGGAAAGCACTCCAAGTTTGATGCCATCAGGTGGCCCATACATGATCATCGAATGCAAAGGTAGCATGCTTTCCATTGGCTAAGCTAAGTTGGATGGTGAAGAATTGCAGATTCCGGTCAATGGGATCTATCTCAAACGATGCTACTAGAAAGATAGCTTCTCACCCTTGTAAATATTAATTTAGATTTTCCATTCCTCTAAGTGCTTATGCACATTGTACTTCTATTAGAGTAGTTTTTATTTCCCTAAGTGCTTGTGCACATGTCCTATTGCTTCTAGTATGTGCATGTTTGCAATTCATCAAGCTCTGGAAAAGAATTTGCAGCCATAGAAAACCAGCTCAACAAATGTTTTGAAATGGCTCACGGATACAAGTTTTCAAATTTCAGATCAGTGAGAGGTTATCAAATAGACTCCATGCCCATGGATTGCTTCTGAAGCAGCTGGTTCTTCATCAGCGGCGGAGAGATGACCCATTGAGTCGCCAAATTGTTATCCAAAATTCACCCTCAAGGTAATTTTGATAACATGCATCAAATTCTTTAGTCCCAGGCAAATAGATTGAGTCAGGGGAAAAAGTCATGTTTTTTGGGTCCCCTCAGAATTTTCTAACTCCCATGTCCAAGAAGGAGAGAGCAAGTTCCGAGAAAATGTAAAAAAAATTGCAAAAACAAGCTCGGGCCAGGAAAAATCACGAAAAATGGCTAAGTCCTAGTCCTAGAAGCATTTGGGACAAGTGGGACAAAAAGGCGCGGATCGGCCGAAATGAGCACAGGCGGCCCCGGAAGCAATTGGGACATCTAGGACAAAAGTACGCGGCGGGCGCGAAAATCCGATCTGGCCAAAAGAGAAAAAAAATTGGCTAACTGCTGAGAGGGTCGCCTTTGGGACAAGCGGGACAAAAAGACGCGAACCGGCCGAACCGGGCGAAATGAGTCAAGGCAGCCCGAAGCTTGATCACAGGGCCTTGCGCGGGCCAAAAGTACGCGAACCGGCGGACCGGCCGAAATGAGAACTTTTGTCCCGGAACAGTTGGGACAAAAGGGCGCGAAACCGGCCAAAGGCAGGCGAATTGTCCCAGACGTCCAAAGCAAATGGGACATATGAGGCCGAGCAAAATGGGAGCAGCGAACGGCCAGGACATTTGGCGAAATGGAAATTTCAGCAAATCAGCAAAAACCAAATGGGACAAAGGGGCGCGCGGGGCGAAAAGCGAAATGGCCGAAGGCGGGAAAAAAAAAGTCAACGTTTGGTCCGGAAACTTCAAACGGCCATAACTTTTGACTCCGAGCTCCGATTTTCATAAAATTGGACTTTCTGGAACGAGCACGACGTCCTCTACGCCACAAAAACTGGATTTCTTAATTTTAATGAGGGTAGATATATTTAAATAAAAGAAACATATTCGGCTCCGATCGATCAATGCTCATTCCGTCGAATGACGAAAAACGCTGCCAGGACCCAAAATAGCTGCCCACGCTCGAGAAAGGCCATAACTTTTGCATTTCTCAACGAAATCACACAAAATTGGTACCGTTGGAATCGTGGTTCCGAGCCCGATGCACAGCAATCAAGAAATTCCAGATTTGATCAGAAATTGATTGATATTTTTAAGGAAACGTGGCCGGGTTCAGAACAGTGTTTTATTTGGTAGCTGGGAGTGCAATTAAGAGGCATGGTCATCATTCTTTCTCTGCTGCAGCACATGGGACAGTATGGGGAGCCTTTTGCAAGTAATGTATAACCATTCCACTCAATTTAATGCCTCTTACAGGTGGTTGAAGGACAGATTTCAGGATTTCCATTTTCCCTTCTCTTTTCCTTCTCATTTTTCTATAAATTGGAGTGTTGGGCTCATTGTAAAGGGAGAGTTTTTGGGTAACAAAGCTCTGTCAAAATTGCTTTGTGAAGCCAGTGTGTTGCAAGCCCTTGTAGTGGACTCCTTGCATGGTGATCCAGGCCCTTATCTTGTAATAGATTGAACTGTGCATATCATGAAGCAATAAAATATCAGTTTGTGGATATATCTTCCCCTGCTGTGTTTCCTTGCATTCTTCTTGCCCCTTTAATCTTTCTACAAGTATATTGTGTCTATTTATTATGTTCTTGCAGGAATTCATTATCATTGTGTGTGCTTGGAATATTCTTGTGAATGCATTTCTTTGGATTATGGTGAAGCTGTCATCACCTCTTCTAGTGTGCACTTTGCCTCTGTATTTCACACATTTGGAGATTACTCTCACACCCTCTTTTACGGTGTATCACCGCTTTAGTGTAGGCTTTCATTTTATGCATTCTCTCTCTCTCTGGTCCCTTGGAATTTTAGGTTAGAATAGCTAGTTTCTCCTGCATTAGATTCCCTTTGGAAAGTGGCTCCAGCATTTGATAGCCCAAATGGCATCTTCTTGTAGGCATAGGTGCCCAATTTGGTGGTGAAAGTCATCTTGAACTCGGTCATCTTCTTTCACCATTATCTCGATTATATCCTCGAGTAGCCATCTAGGAGAGGGAATCTCTCCCGAACCGAATACCACTTGTAATATTTGTTCCATTGAAGGAAGTGGGTAATGGTCTTTGAGAGATGCCCTGTTGAGGTCTCGGAAGTCCACACACAACCTGATTTCTCTGCTCTTCTTCCTGACTAAACCAAGTTTGCAACCCATCTTGAGTGCTCTATCGGAATATAATGCTTGCCTCTATTAGCTTGTTTAGCTCTTTCTTCATTAGAGGCTCAATGTGAGGGTTGACTGGTCTCTACTTCTGCCTGATGGGCTTAGCATCTAGATCCAATTCTATGGTATGTTGTGCTAACTTTGGATTGAATCCTCTCAAGTCTTCATAGCTCCAAGCGAAGACATCTAGAAATTCTTGGCAAAGCTGTATGAAATCTTATTTCTCCTGCTCAATGGCCACTTTACCAATTTGAAGTGTTTTGACTTCCCAAACCAGAATTGGCTCTGAATCTTCTCTCTTGACCTATATGTTAGCCTTTTCCTTATGGAACTGGTCATTAGGGTTGAAGATGGAATCCAATGTTACTAAACCCTTGGGAAGCTTGTTTTTCATGGCAATTGCACTACTTGATCCCCGTACTACTGCTCTATTCTATCCTAATTCCTAGCTAAGAATTCAGCCTCTTCTTGCAAAAAATTGAAGATTTGTTGATTGTTCTCAAACACCCCGTGAAGCTTGTGTTATTATCTCGAACTCACTGGCCTCATAATCACATGGATATGTGGTTGTGTTTTTTCCCTTCGATCTTATCAACCACATCAAACGTTGATCCAACCGCTGCAAGCCTATCCGCAGCTTCATTTTTCTTCCCGGTATGGACACGATGTTAAAATCTTTGAAATCCTCAACAAGGTCCCATACCTTGTTCTTGTAGTTCTTCAAAGAGTCATTCTTTGTAGCATGTTGTCCCCTCGACTTGGTTGAAGATTAGCTCACTATCCCTGAACACCTGCAAGTTCTTTGTGCCCTTTTTCCTAGCCCAATGAAGTCCATGAGCCAATGCCTCATATTCAACCGTGTTGTTTGAACAGGAAAACTGGAAACAAAAAGCTAAAAAATATTTGATGTCTTGTGCTAAAATTAACATTACACCACCTCCAAAGACCTTGCTTGCTTCTCAAACCATCAAAAAATAGTTGCCAAACTTCATTTTTATCCTTTGTTCAGCCGAATGATGTTAGGAATGGGTGAATTTTCTTCGTGTACACAATACACGCCCAATTCAGATTCTTCAATTTCCTTGTATGGGTCAAATTCATGACTCTTGTTTACCCATTCATCTAAAGTCAAATCAGGAATTCCCTCAACCTTAGTACATGTTTCTAGATCATTTGAACACTCCTCCTAATCAAAGGCTGAGAAATTTGCATTGATAGGACTTCGTACATGAGGTTCAATATGGAAATTGGCAATTGGTTCTGACCTGATTGTTGCTTTGGCCCCATACCTCATCCTGAAAATCATGTGTGACCAATTTGTAGATAAATATCCACTCATTTTTGCAGTGAAGTCTCTTGATAGACACAACGCAAAGAGTGGTGGAAGGTCAATCACAGACACATCTTGCAAAACTGTAAAATTAGGATAGGCATGTAGTGTTAGGCTTAACCCTTTTATGACCCTAACTGTTCGAACTATTGTTCCATCTAGTTGTACTACTCCTTTGAACACTGGCTCGTACTTCAGACCCAGTTGATCCGCTATGCACTTTATTTCTATTTTTCACACATTATAAGATTATTCTCACACTCTCCTTTTCTGGTGTATCACCGCTTTAGTGTAGGCTCTTTTTCATGCACTCTCTCTCCTTGGTCCCTTAGAAAGTTAGATTAGGACAAGATATGTTTTCTTGCATTAGAGTAGATTGTGGCAGGTAGTTTAGGAGCAAGAACCATCTTTCTCTGGAGGTCTATCTCAAGTAGCAAGTCCCATAACTTGGAGATAGTACCCATGTTATCTAGTCACACCATGAACTCAAGAACACACACTTGTGCAAACCATAGGGTTTTGTGATTCGGTGATAACAATTCTAGAATGATCGGTGGGACAAAGGAAGTCTTCATTTTAATTGCAACAAGATTGATGTGCACTTGTAAGTTTTCATCTTATAAGAAGCTTTGAAATTTCACATCTGGTGAATCCAAAAGAGGAAGAATCCACTAGTTTCGTGGAGTACAATCTTGGCAGATTCATGAGAATAATCCAAACAGGTCAAGAACTAGAGAAGAGGGACTCTTCATCTATCTACACTTATCCCCGATAGATAAAGAAGGGGAAGAAGAGCTCAAAGGTCGACATCCCTATGGAATAGAACCTTATCAACACCTCCACTCAATCAACTAGAATTCTTTGACCAATTAAGATGGCGTAGCCCACTTGTTCTCAATGGAAAAAATCCAGCCCAGTTGTAGCATTGAAGAACATTCCATATGTCACTGGAGAGAACCAAACAACTCCGATTGACCACATCCAGGACATTGCAAATGTCTGCGCAATTCACAATATTAGTGAAATGGACATTGTTGTTAAGTTTTTGGCATAATCCTTTAAAGGGAAAGCTTTGCAATGGTTCAGAAGTCTAACAAGAGTAGGATCTATCCGTAACTCGGACCATTTGTGCATAGCCCTCCATAATCAATTTGGGGAAAAGGGAGATAACATGTCTTTATTGGAACAATTGACAACAATAAAGAGGGTCCCTAATGAACAGTTGACTGACTTCAACTTCAGATTTTAGAGGACATGGGATAGGATTCTATTGGCCATGATACCAACAGCTGAAGGTGCTTTCCTATACTTCCTTAAATCTTTAAATTCTCGATGTTGTCATGCTGACCCAATCCATGCAAGGTATAACTTTACCCGCAGCCTATAACATTGCTATTAGAGCTTAAAACTTTTTGACTCGGGCTAGTTAACTTACACCTAGGACACCTATGCCTTTATATCTAGAACTAGGAGCTCTAAACACTAGTTAAGCACCCACATTATCTCTCATTCCTTCTCCAAGAAATCAAAGTTCAACTAAATCTTCTACCTCATCTTCTAGTACCTCAAGTGAGCTCCAAGAAGTCATGAAGCAACTAAAAACTTGGGTAATGAGTTAGTGACACTTAAGAGGCAAAAATCCCAAAATTTCATATCACATCATCCTCAAACTCAACCCAATGGACCTCCATATCAGCCTAAGAGGGTACCTACTCAAGCTACAAATCGAATCATGTTAGGACTCCTACTAATAGACCATTCCAGCCTTACAATCCTAATATTACATCCACATCTAGAGCCTTGGTACCAATCCATGCAACCAACTTCATAACCACCAATGTGTTTCAATGGTGCTTTGAATCAAGATCTTATGGTGATAACAACGGGTGTAGAACAAGAGACTGGCCAAGAAGGAAATTAGCAAATAGAAGTAACTCGAAGAGCTACCTTCGAATGAGACTAAACTTGTCAAATGGTAGGATGAAGATTTCTATGGTATGAATCAAGCACCTTCTCAAAGTATAGCTGCCAATACATGGTCCAAGAAAAGGAATATTGGAGAAGGAAAATCATCAAATTCAAGTGATCCACAACCCTCTATTACTCAACAAGGTATGGGTAATCAAAGTGCATCTCCCAATGTGTAGGGTGAACCTAAGCCACCTTCTAGACCAACTCAAGTGCCGAATGTAACATCCCATGTGCAAGAAAAGAATGTGTAAGGAAAGAGGCAGTAGAGGGACAGTTCATCTCCATTCAACATCATTGAATAGATTAAGAAAATGAATGTAAACATCTCAATATGGGAGTCATTACCTATCCCGAGACAAATAGACCTATTGCAAAGATCCTATGGAAAATTGGTCAGCATCAAATCAACCACCCAATCAACAACAAAAAGTGCTTACCAATACAGCTCAGCAAGAAGGAAATAAAGGAGGCCACCAAGGTAAAAATTTGAAGCCACCACCATTCTATATCTCATTGATCATAGGAGATAAGTTGGTACATAATTGCATGATTGATTCGGGAGCAAGTAGCTCAGTTATGCCAAAACAGATAGTTGATTAATTGGGCCTTCAATATGAAGTCATCTCTAAAGGTGTGGTGCAATTGGATGGGACAATAGTAACAATAGTTGGAGTAATCAAATATTTGAGCCTCACATTACATGCATGTCCTAATGTGACCATCTTGCAAGATGTATTAGTCATAGACTTTCCACCACTCTTTGCATTGTGCTTGTCAAGAGACTTCACCGCTAAAATTGGAGGTTTTGTCTCATTGATTGGTCACACAGGGTTGTTCAAAACAAGGTATGGAGATAAGGCTACAAATCAGATCTGAGCCTATTGTGAACTTTCACATAGAGCCTCATGCGCTAAATCCAATCAATGTGAATTGTTCAGCATTTGATCAAGAGGATCTTCCAAACACCTATGAAGCAGATACCAAATTCGGATGCATTCCAGACTTGAATCTTGATGAATGGGGGAAAAAATACATGCTTTTAACCCTTACAAAGAAATGGAAGAATCTGAATTAAGAGTCTATTACTTGCATGAAGAGAATCCATCTCTCTCTAGCATTACCAAGCCATACCACAAAAATGATAATGAGGTATGGAAGCTATTATTTGATGGATCAACGAGTAGACAAGGTGCAGGAGGAGGAGCTATGCTCATTTCACCACAGGGTACAAAATATTACTCAACTTTCTATTTCAAGTTTGTTTGCTCAAATAACATAGCTGAGTATGAAGCCTTGAATCATAGATTGCATTGGGAAAGAAAGAGAAATATAAAAAATTGCAAGTATTTGGTGATAGCAAGTTGATTTTGAACCAAGTCAAAGGACAAAATGATGCCAAGAATGATCTCATTGAAGAACTAAAAGAATCAGGTATGGGATCTCATTGAATATTTTGAAGATTTTGAAGATTTTATCATCAATTCCATTCCAAGAAAGAAGAATGAAGCAACAAAAATATTAGTAGCAATTGGGGCCTCATTTGACGTTGTAGAAAGTATCAAAAGTGAGAAATCTCAGCCTCGTATGAAAGTGGTTGTGAGGCCAGCTTATTTCGAGATAACATCACAAGTTGGAAAGTCTTCGAGAATGATTAGCAAATTGTCAAATTTTTACAAGAAGAAGCTGAGTTCTCTGCCATAAACCAAGAAAAATTGGAATAACAGTATGGTGACCAAGTGGTGCATTGAGAAATAACAAATTACCAAAAGGACTTGTAACTTTTGAGTCAATATTTAACCCAAATGATCGGTTCCATAAGGAGAAGGAAAATATTTTGGTAAAGGGTGAAGATTCAGAGCCCATTTCAAGGTAGATGAAGGCAAGACATTACAAATTGGAAAAGTAAGTACCCCACAAGAGAAATCTGAATTTGTTCAACTCACAACAATTCCCGGATGTATTTGCTTGGACTTATGTTGGTCGTCGAGATAGGGCTTTACGAAGAGCAACAAATCGGGACAAGAAGTCCCTCCTCTTTAATGGGAGAGGTTCCCTTATTCAGAAACGAACTTATTTACAAATGTACAAGACATGATTTGTTGGTTAAACTTGGATATCATGAAAGTGTCTTCTATGAAGATCATCAATTACAAAAGGACTGAGGAAATGAGAGTACGGGAAAGAGCAGAAAGGCAACATGCAGAATTATAGATATCAGAGTAATTCTTTATGTATGCGAAAGTCACAGTGAATTGAAACAAGATCATTTGTATTGGATAAATAAGATGGAATTCAAAGACACAAAGTTCTGTAAATAACATCTGCTAGAACACAAAGTTTCTTAACATAACACAGATTCATTAATCAAGGACACAAAGTTCCTTCTTGGTTATACAAGATCACCAGGCTTGCAAAGTTGAAGAGTATGCAATCGGTAAGACTAACGAACTTGAGACAAATGATCTTCACAAAGAAAATAAATGAAAGCTTAGGAATAACAGAGATCAGATAGACAAAGAATGGGAAAGTCCTTCTGTATTGATTTCTTTATAATCTATTTACACTTTTCAGAAAATAAGCCAAGTTCTTCCTCTTTTTTGAATGGCGTGAAGAAGGCCATTATATAACTTACAAATCAGTTACTCTTCGTAACCGTTTCTTTAACCAAGAATAGTTAAAGACCGCCTATCGCAGTACCTCAACCCGTTACAAAGAAAACGGCAAAAGAAATGGAAGAAGAGAAAAGAATGAGGAGAAGAAGACAGGTGGCCAGTCACTTGGAGGGACCCACTGACTTCAGAATCCGCTGCCTGAAACTCTTTTGACGCCTCAGCTATGTCTCAGAAGTCTCATTCTAAAGATGACAGCGTATGTCTTTGAAAACAGAGATGACCAGTGTCTTGAAAGCTTCGCCCTTCTGCCAACTGTTCTTTAGTTCTCCCAAAGCCTCCTCCAGGACTTCGATCTTCATATTGATAGTATCAGAGCCGCAACCTAAATTCGGGAGGAATTACAGAGAAAAGGGATACATGCGCAGGGAATTAGGTTGCAAGGGTTCGAGCAAGGGTAGCATGGAAACAATGTAAGAATTGCAAAGGTGGCTTGCTCGTTATATAGCCATTGAGGAGAGAGAAGGGTGATCAATGCGCATTACATTCATATCTATCAGTTTGAAAAACAACATATTCGGGTAGAGCGGGAAAAACTAAGTATGAATGGCATTAGGTTCGCTTGGGACATGTGAGACGCGAATGCATGAAACACGCGGCTCGGCCGATTTGGGCGAAGCAGGAGAAAGACGCAAAAATGTCTTTTGGGACACGCGGGACATGAATGCGCTGAAGTGCATGATTCGGTGTTTCAAATGAAAAGGTTCCAATGGGTCCGAAAAAGTTTGGGACATTTGAGACAAAAAGTTCCGAAGTACGCGGTTCGGGTGTTTCGCCAAAATGGAACAAATTTGCACAATTTGATTTGGGACATTTGGAACATGAAAGAGCAAAGTACGTAGTTCGGTGCTTCGGCTGATCGGGAACAGAGCGCACTTTTGAAATTGGGACAAAAAGCTCTGAAGTACGCGACTCGGGCGGTTCGGCTGAAAATGGAACAGCTTGCACTTTTGACTTGGGACATTTGGGACGAAAAGTTCCGACGGGCCCGAAAATGGAACAACTTCGGGGATTTCGGCCGATCGGGGAACAGAGCGCACTTTTGAAATTGGGACAGTTGGGACATGAAAGAGCGAAGTACGCGGATTGGGTGCTTCGGCCGAACATTGAACAACTCACACGAAAAGTTTGGGACACTTGGGACGAAAAGTTCCGACGGGCCCGAAATCGGGACAATTTCGGGGAAATCGGCCGATCGGGGAATAGAACGCACTTCGGAACTTGGGACAGGCGGGACAAAAATGTCCGACAGGCCCGAAATACATACAAAATGACCCAAAACTGCAGACTTTTCTCAATTTCACGACTTGGTACATTAGAGAAAACACTTAAACTCAAAATTTTGAAATTTTTAACTTTCATCAGAGCGGGGAATTTTGAGTGGACAACAGCTGGCTCCTTCTGGGGATGACTTGGCATGAATTCAAGGAATGAGACAAGGCAAGAACTTAGACAAACTCAGGGGAAGCAGACCAGTACCTTATCCATTGGGCCACGGAGTCAAAAAGCAGACCAATACAGAGGACAACACACCAAAACAAAAAGGAAGACAAGCAAAAACGCTGTACAGAATATACAAGGGACTTCCTAATCACCTAGGACTTGAACAACTTGAGATACTGCCCACTGTAAGGAAGTGGTAGAGAAGAACCATCCATGTAATCAAGATAGAAGGAATTCTCACCAGCAAAGTGTCTGATCTTGAAAGGTCCGAGCCACAGGGAATCAAACTTTCCATGGCTGCCACGAGGTTCATGCCTTTTATCCCATAGCAACACAGTGTCTCCAACTTGGAAATCTCTGAACCTGGCTTTCTTGTCAAACAGGACCTTAACCTTCTGCTGGTGAACAGATATCCTATCAGCAACCTCCAATCTGCCCTCATCCTGTCAGCTGTTTTGGGATTATACTGCCTCTGTTTCTGCTTAAAAGATTTAATTCCTGGTTTGAAAGGAATAGGATGCTGCATATCTTTTGGCTTGAAGGCTTTTAGATCCTCATAAGGATAAGCAAGAACATCCTTATACCTCTTTAGAAGATCAATTGCTTTTCTTCTCTCATCTGTTGTGCAACATTTTCCAATATTCACTAGCTTAGGGTCATTAGGACTCCCAATATTAATCTTGTCATGCTCAGCTGATTGCTGAGGTCCAGTAGAAGCTCTAGATTTCACATACCTGTCATGTTTATCAAATAGTTCCTCCAAACTCACCAAACCTTTAGGAATCTTGTTTCCTTTGAGATTGATGCATCCATCTTGATCTGTTTCTTCCCCTTGGGTGACTGCTTGGTCAAAGGACACACTTTCACGAGGCAGGTTGTCACTTCCCTCAAAATACAGTTGTTCAAAATTACCCTTGAGTTCCAGGAAGGAAAGCAAATGTTGATCATCATTGAAAACCTGCCAGTTATTGGTGTTATCAGGTACACTGGGCCGATGGACCATCTCAATGGTGAACTTGTCCTGAGAGAAATCAGGATGAGGGATCAGCAGTGACCCTGAGACAGCTAGTGAATCAGCCCTGCTGTTCTTTTCCCTAGGTACTGCTTCGATAGAGAAAGCATCAAGGAATTCAATGGAATCCCAAACTTGATTCCGGTAATGTTTCAGCCTTCCATTTTTCACTTGAAAAAGGTTTCTGACCTGCTTTACTATCAACTCTGCATCACCACGAGCCAGAAGATTCTTTACACCTTGTTCTTTGGCCACTTGCAATCCGAGAATGAGAGCCTCATACTCTGCTGTGTTATTAGTATTCTCGAACTGCAACTTAAATGAAAAGGGGTGTAGGCCTCCTTCAGGTGACACCAGCAGGACACCAGCTCCAGAACCAGCTGAGGAACAACTTCCATCAAACTCTAAAATCCAAACCCCATTAGGACCTTTAGGAGACACTTTGGGGGGTCGGATTTCATCAGGGGACATAATCATGTAGTTTCCATGCCCCATATCCTCATAAAGTATTTGTGCTCTAGGGTCATCCGTTTTCTGCACAATATACTCAGACTGCTTCTCAGGCAGCAACTTCTTCATGTGTCCATTGACAGGTATGAGTGCATGTGACCAGTCCATTTGGATTTCCCCACCCACGTCTTTGCAGAAGTTCCTACTTAGCAACATCCCGTATGAAGGGGGAATATCTGCTACTAAGATGGTAGCCAACACTTTCTTCTCAGGCAAGGCAGCAAAAGCCACTTGTGCATCTTTAATTCTCCCGACCAGGGGCACTTCTTTACTTTCCATGGAGTAACAGGATCCATAAGTGCGCGTGAGAGTTAGGCCTAAAGCATGAGCCACTTTAGCAGGCATCACGTTATCTGAAGCTCCTGAGTCAATGACACAATTACTGAGCCTATGGCCAGCTATAAGAAGTGTTACATAAAATGGCTTGATTTTGTCAATAGGTGAAGTGACAGTGGCTACCAGACTAGGCTGTGGTGCAGAAGGAGGAGTGGGCAAAAGGCCTTTAGAGGTGGTCTTAGAGTGGGAATTGACAAAGTGGATCATTTTGGCAAAAGCTTTGGGATGGGTTTGATAATACTCAGCTTCTGAGATTTGGACCTTGGTCTTTTTCAGGTGATCAACAATATCAAAGGATCCAGAAGTGGACGGGCCATCATCATTCAGTCCTCTAGGCTTATCAACTTTAGGAGAGAAAGAAGAAGCAACTTTAGTAGCAGGATTGATAGGACTTACCTTTGGCATAGATGAAGTAGGGATAGGAGATCCTCTTTTTGCAATCACGGGAATAGTTGTCGACTGCTCCTTAGATTTCTTGATAGGCTGTGTCACTTTCTCCCTCTGACTTGTCTGTTCTCGAGTCATGACAGCGAATGATTCACTATTCATGTCTGCTACCACTTCATCATAATCATCTCCATCATCAATGCCCTCAGTGGTGAAGAAATTTACTCTAGATCCCTCAAATTCACCTGCTTCGTCATCAACTTCTCTCGCAAACTCTTCGCAGGCTTCGTTATCTTCATCATCATCTGGTTCTTCAACCTCGCAGGTAGCATTGACAGGACTTTAACAGGAGGTCCTTCAAGTGCTAATCTTGTTTGAGAAGCAGGCAAACGATTTCTGGGCTGAAAATTTCTCCTTGGAACGCCTCGTATAAGGAGCGTGCTGAGCCAATTGTTTCTTTATAGCAATAAGATCATTCGCAAGCTTCTGGACTAACGGATCAGTATTAGGTCCAGGAGTGGAAGAGGAAGAAGTAGCAGACTTAGATTTGGGAGGGTCTCTTCTCAACTTCCCTGACATGATCAAGTCATCCTCGATACTAACAGCGAGAGTTTGATCCTCGACCAATGTTGCGAGATTAGCCCTTCTTAGTGCATAACTAACTTTGGGCGATTGAGCATTTAGGAAGAAACATTTTTGAATTTGATCAACAGGTCGGGTAGGCTGCAGAATTTTGTTGATCAGTCTGTTGAATCGGGCCACAAATTCTCTCATGGGTTCTTGTGAATCTTTCTTTATCTGAGAAATTTGGGCAAGCAAAGCATGCACATCTTCTGCTGGTTTGAAACGGTTTTCAAACTGAGTTCTCATTGTGCCCCAGTCGGTGATAGCGCCAGCCGGAAGGTGGTAGAACCAATCAGCAGCATTATCTTGTAACGTCTCAACGAACAGTCTCACGGAGACGTCTTCATGCTCAACTCCCAGGACTCCACATGCAACAATGAAGGCTGTGATGTGTTCATCAGGATGCACTTTGCCATCGCCTTTGAATTTGGGGAAGTTCTTCCAGCTTACCTTTAGGTAACTCATGCAAAGGCCGAGGAAGAGCAAGGGGCCCAACACGATGACCCTGGGAAATGGCGCCGCCATTCTTTGAAAAACGGCTTGGAGAGGAACTGCAACACCAGCAAGAATCAAAGCTCGCAGATTAGGGCTAGCTGGCTCTGAAGGAGTACCACCCGTAGGACTTCTATCTTGAACAGGTGGAGTGCTTGTCGAACGAGTTCTTCTATCTCTTGTTGAAGGAAAAGGAAAACCCTGCTGCTCCAAAATCTGAAACTGAGAATCTTCAATACCAAGGGTCCTTCTCCCTCGAGTAAAACGTGGAGTCGCTAGATCAAAGGATGATCGAAAAATTATAGAAAGTCGGAATATGATTTTCCCAGATGAGTTGCCAAAAATTGTTGGTCGTCGATAATAGGACTTTAGGAAGAGCAATAGTCGGGGACAAGAAGTCCCTCCTCTTTAATGGGAGAGGTTCCCTTATTCGAATCCGCCGCCCGAAACTCTTTTGATGCCTCGCCTATGTCTCGAAGTCTCATTCTAAAGATGACAAAGCATATGTCTTTGAAAACAAAGATGACCGAGTGTCTTGAAAGCTTCGCCCTTCTTCCAACTATTCTTTAGTTCTCCCAAAGCCTCCTCCAGGACTTCGATCTTCATATTGATAGTATCGAGCCACAACCTAAATTCGGGAGGAATTACGGAGAAAGGGATACATGCGCAGGGAATCAAAGTTGCGAGGGTTCGAGCAAGGGTAGCATGGAAACAATGTAAGAAGTGCAAAGGTGGCTTGCTCGTTATATAGCCGTTGAGGAGAGAGAAGGGTGATTAATGCGCATTACATTCATATCTATCGAGTTTGAAAAATAGCATATTCGGTAGAGCGGGAAAAACTAAGTATGAATGGCATTAGGTTCGCTTGGGACATGTGAGACACGAATGCGCGAAACACGCGGCTCGGCCGATTCGGGTGAAGCAGGGAGAAGACGCACAAATGTCTTTTGGGACACGCGGGACATGAATGTGCGAAGTGCGTGATTCGGGTGAATCGGCCGAAAAGGTTCCAATGGGTCCGAAAAAGTTTGGGACATTTGAGACAAAAGTTCAAGTACGCGGTTCGGGTGTTTCGGCCGAAAATGGAACAGCTTGCACAATTTGATTTGGGACATTTGGAACATGAAAGAGTGAAGTACGCGGTTCGGGTGCTTCGGCCGATCGGGGAACAGAGCGCACTTTTGAAATTGGGACAAAAAGCTCTGAAGTACGCGACTCGGGCGGTTCGGCCGAAAATGGAACAGCTTGCACTTTTGACTTGGGACATTTGGGACGAAAAGTTCCGACGGGCCCAAAAATGGAACAACTTCGGGATTTCGGCCAATCGGGAACAGAGCGCACTTTTGAAATTGGGACAGTTGGGACATGAAAGAGCGAAGTACGTGGATTGGGTGCTTCGGCCGAACATTGAACAACTCGCACGAAAAGTTTGGGACACTTGGGACGAAAAGTTCCGACGGGCCCGAAATCGGGACAATTTCGGGGAAATCGGCCGATCGGGGAACAGAACGCACTTCGGAACTTGGGACAGGCGGGACAAAAATGTCCGACAGGCCCGAAATACATACAAAATGACCCAAAACTGCAGACTTTTCTCAATTTCATGACTTGGTACATTAGAGAAAACACTTAAACTCAAAATTTTGAAAATTTTTAACTTTCATCAGAGCAGGGAATTTTGAGTGGACAAAAACTTACAAGGACTCAAGAGGTTTTAACCCAAAGTTGGCACAACATACTAATGAACTAGATCTAGAATCCAAACCCATCAAACATAAGCAAAGGTCGGTGAAATATTTGAACAAGCTAATTAAATCTAACATCATCTTTCCTATCAAACATTCAAGTTGGGTCGCAAACTTAGTGCCGGTGAGAAAGAGAAATGGAGAAATTAGATTGTGTGTAGAATTCTGTGATCTAAATAGAGAATCACACAAAGATCATTATCCACTTCCTTCAATGGAGAAAATCTTATAGGTTTTAGCTAGTTCTCAAAGCTTTTCATTGCCGGATGGCTACTCGAGCTATACTTAGATAAAGGTGAAAGAAGAAGATCAGTTCAAGGCATCCTTCACCACGAATTGGGGAACATATGCTTATAAGAAGAAGCCATTTGGACTTTCAAATGTCAAAATAACATTTCAGCGAGCTATGGATATGGTGTTTAGAGGCTTAATTAATAAGATAGTGCTTTGGTATATCTAGATGATATCACCGTCTTCTCAAAAATGCAGCATACCACCTCTTTCACCTAAGGCAAGTATTTTATAGGTGTAGAAGATTTACAGTGTCATTGAATCCACAAAAGTGTGTATTCTTGGCACACGGAGGCAAATTTTTGGGCCACATTGTCTCAAGAGAAGGATTGAAAATTAATCCTGAAAGAGTTGAAGCCATCTGAACAATTCCATTGCCACATCACAAGAAATCTCTCCAAAGCTTCTTGGGAAGGATAAATTTTGTGTGTATATTTTTCCTGATTTTTCCACTTGTGTCAAGCCATTAACAATGATGTTGAAGAAGATTCTTGCATTCAAATGGATAGCAGAAGGCAAAGAGAGTTTTGAAGCCATCAAGCATGCAATATCACAAGCCCCAACTCTTATCAACCCAAATTTTTCAAAAGACTTCATGTTGTATGCTTTTGGAGGATCAGACACAATCTTAGCTATCTTGGTACAACTGAATAGAGAAGGTTCAAAACAGCCCATAACATTCTTCAGTCAAATCCTAGAAGATTATGAAGTAAAGTATTCTTTCATTGAAAATCATGTTCTTGTTGTCATTACTTTCTCATGTTGGTGTCAAGGACTTTCTTCTAAACAAGGATTTGAATAAGAAAAGAGCATGTTGGATCACTCGAGTAATGGAATATGATATCGAAATAAAAGTGACCAAGTTGGTTCGTGGAAAAGGATTGTGTGAGTAGCCCACTTACAAACAACAAGCTGAGTCAATAGATGAAGAAGAGGTTGTCATGCTACTGCATAATGATCAAGAGCAGCCAACTGGTGATGCACCCATTCCATGCTAGAATCAAGACTTGGTGCATTATCTCCAAATAGGTTTGTGCCCTCTAGAAATGAGCAAAGCAAATAGGAGACACTTTAGATTACGAACCATTCCATATGTGTTTATTGATGGTTTTATTTTGAAATGTATTGGAATAGATCAATTTGAGAAGATATTACATGAGTTCCATGACGGGGAAGCAAGAGGCCACTTTTCTCCACGAGTAACATCTCTCAAAATCATGAAGGCTGGTTACTATTGGCCTACGGTGTTTAATGTTTTCTACTCATGGATCAATAAATGTAAGAAACTTGTATTCTTCACGGGAAAGAAAGGCTAGTAGTGTTACCCTTTCGTCTAATTTTAGTAGATCATCCATTCATGCAATGGGGATTGGACTTCGTTGGAGTGATCAACCCAAATTTAAGTCAAGGCCACAAATGTATACTTATAGCAATAGAGTATTTCACCAAGTGGACTGAAGTAATGGCACTAAAGGAGGAAAATGAATCCAACATTTTGGATTTCTATGAAAGGATATTCACGAGGTTTGGTATCCCTTCCACTATCATATGAGATAATGCATTGGAATTTCTTGGCACAAAAATGAATGAATGGGCCGTCAAGAATGGTGTATACCTCGACACTTCATCAAACTATTACCCTTAGGGTAATGGCCAAGTGGAGTCTACAATTAAGAACCTACTGAGAATCATCAGAAGAACTCTTGATGAGAATTAGAGAACTTGGCACACGAAGCTCAAATCAGCTCTATGGGCTGATAGAATTACACCCATGAGGTCTACAGGTAGCTCTCCATACAAGCTTGCATATGGAAAGGAAGCAATGCTACCTATATCACTTGAGTTTTTGCCATTGGAACTCGTGAAACAACTGGAACTAGCTGAGCTTAAGCCTATGGAAATTAGGTATCCGAGCTAATGGAACTAGAAGAAGAAAAAGAATATGCAGTGTAGAACATAGAAAGGATCAAGTATTGATCAAGAAGAATTTTGACCAAAAAGCTAAGGCTCAGGACATTCCAAGTTGGAGACTTGGTACTAAAGTGGGATGCTAATCGTGCAAATCTAGGAAAGCATTCCAAGTTCAATGTCATATGGAGTGGCCCATATATGATCACTTGAATGCAAAGGTAGAAATGCCTTCCACCGTATAAGTTGGATGGCAAAGAATTACATATTCGAATCAATGGAATATATCTCAAAATTGCTACCAAAAGGAGAATTTCTCACCCTTGTACATATTAATCTAGGATTTCCAATTCCTCCAAGTGCTTGTGCACATTGTACTATTATTAGGATAGGATTTCATTTCCCTAAGTGTTGGTGCACATGCTCTATTACTTCTAATGTATGCTTCGTTTACAGATCACCAAACTTCCGAGAGGGAATTTGCAATGAGATAGCTCATAGTTTCCTACAATAGTTGTAAAATTCATGTTCAAACAAATGCAAGGCAAATAAAATCGATGTTGAGGAAGCAACATTCATAGATACCGTCATTCCTCCCCATGGATCACAATTGCGAAATGAATGAAATCCAAGTTTCAAATAATTTTCTATTCTCATAAATCTTATCTTCAAGATTTTCTTACAAAATATGAGAGTATAGCCAATAGAGGGTAGTTCCGGGTTCAGAAGCACTGTTTCAATGACTCAAGGATGTAGATTTTCAAGTTCCAAATCATATTTTAGATTATCAAGTAGACTCCATGCCCAATGAATTACTACAGGAAGCTGGGTATACTTCATCTAACAAGCGGATAACCCCACTTGAATTGCTAAATTGATAGCCAAAATTCACCCCTCGGGGTAAATTTTGATAACGTGGACAAATTATGTAGATTTGGAAGGGAAGAAATGGTGAAAGGACAAAATTTGGATTTTGAGGGTCCCTTTGACTCTTCTCTAACTTCCCTATCCAATAAAAATCCAAAAAGTTAGGAAAAATTACAAAAATCTGAAAAAGGGCTTCATTCTGTGTATTGCGAGGTTTTCAGAAAAATTTGTCCCAGGCCACATAGATTCAATCGAGACAATTAGGCTCTGAAATGGCGAAATGGCCGATTTGCAAAGGAATCAGTTAAGTCGGAAAATTTTGTCCCAGGTGGTCCATGGGACAAAGGATAGTTAGGACCCACATAGCCGAAATCAGCGTACAAAGGATTCAAAAATGTAGAATTTTTTGTCCCGTGCTATCTACGGGATAGTTGGGACACAAGTACACACACAAAGGGCAAGGAAAGTGGGATGCGAAAAAAACAGAGGTTAATGGCCCCAACGGCCTACTCAATAGGAGGATAGTTGGGATAGGTCCTGGAGAAAGAAAGAGGCTCAAACCTGTCTAAGTATAATCGGGACATGAGTTCCTTGAAAACCCACAATAGCCACAATACAAAGGGAAAGTCAACTCCCGACCCCCAAACTTCAAATGGTCATAACGTTTGACCCAAAGCTCCATTTTCCACGAAATAGGACTTTTCGAATGGGCACGACATCCTCTACGCCACAAAAACTGGATTTATTATTTTTAATTAGTATAGGTATATGAAAATAAAATAAACATCTTCAGCTCTAGTCAATTAAATGCTCATTCCTGTTAAATGACAGAAATTTCTGGCAAACCCAAAATAACTGCCTACACTCAAAATGCCATATCGTTTACAATTCACAATGAAAATGTTGAAAATTAGTACCGTTGGAATCGTGGTTCCAATCCCAATGCACAACAATCAGAAATTAGATATTTTATGAAGAATTGATGAAGATTTTTTTGAAAATGTGGCCAAGTTCATAATAGTGTTTTATTTGGTAGTTGGGATGCATTCAATGAAGCATGGGAAGACATTTCTCACTGCTGCAAGTTATGGGATAATATGGGGGGCCTTTTGCAAGCAACATACCATCATTTCAATCCATTTATGACATCTTGCAAGTGGTGGGAGGACAAATTTTGGGATTTTCATCTCTCTCTCTCTCTCTCTCTCTCTCTCTCTCTCTCTCTCTCTCTCTCTCTCTCTCTCTCTCTCTCAAAATTCTATAAATTGGAATGTTGGGCTCATTGTAAAGAGGAGATATTTTTTTAGTAGAAAAACTCTATCAAAATTGTTTTGTGAAGCCATTTTTCTACAGGCCCTTGTAGTGGACTCCTTTCATGGTGATCTAGGCCCTTATTCTGTAATAGATTGAATTGTGCATATCAATGAAAGCAATAGATACAAGTTTGTGGATATCTCTTCCCCTGTTGTGTTTGTTTTCATTCTTCTTTCCCTTTCAATCTCATTACCTATATATTGTGTCTATTCATGCTCTTACAGGATTCATTATCATTGTGCATGTATGAAATGTAGTTGTGAATGCATTTGTTAAACTATGGAGAATTGTTATCACCCCTTCTAGTATGCACTTTGCTTCTATTTTTCACACATTGGAAGATTATTCTCACACTCTCCTTTTCTGGTGTATCATCGCTTTAGTGTAGGCTCTATTTTCATGCAATCTCTCTCTTAGTCCCTTATAAATTTAGATTAGGACAAGATATTTTTTCCTGCATTAGAGTAGATTGTGGCAAGTAGTTTAGGAATAAGAACTAGCTTTCTCTGGAGGTCTATCTCAAGTAGCAAGTCCCATAACTTCGAGATAGTACCCATGTTATCTAGTCACACTGTGAGATCAAGCACACATACTTGTGAAAACCATAGGGTGCTATGATTTGGCAATAACATTCCCTTCATATGTTGAGTATAGGGCATATTGGGAAGTGAGTAAGACGATGATCCCTCATACTCACGGCTTAGATATCTCGGGGCGGGAAAGCCCGGAGATAGGTTTAGGGAGAGGCCACGAGTTCACGAGGGTAGACCTAGTTGCAGTCTAGGCGGAGGTGAGACCAAGACCTAGGCAAGGTGGAGAGATGTTGGCATGGCATCGGGCTAGAGGAGAGGAGGAGGAGACAGATGAAATGGGTATGGATATCAGGTGGGGTGACAATTAGTCACCATATATGATCATTGTTTCGATTTTGGTATATATCGTCCTACATGTTGATGATAGAGAGGATGTATATGAGAGTTTTTGTGATTTAGATTATTATATTGTCCTACATGTTGAATATTTTGAGGTTGTACCTAAGATATACTTGTATTATTTTGTATCAGTGTATATTTTATGGATACACGACTTGCATTTATAGATGGTGAGATTGATGGTATGGATGATGTACTTGTGTTTTTAATTTCCATTGTTATTGTGTATGTGATGGAAACTAGATGAATTATACATGGTTGAGTCGAGGTCAATTTAGATATAGTTGATTTAGGTCGGTTAGGCATGGTGGAGTCTAGGTATAGGCATGGTTGAGTTAGGTCGAGTTAGGCATGGTGGAGTCAAGTTGGTTAGGCATTGTTTTTATTTAATTTCTGAGTCATTGATAACATGGGAAATAAATGATGATTCATATGTATGTTGTGGTGTAAATTTCTAAAAACATTGATATTATGGGAATTTAAAATGATAAATGCATGATATGATTATCATTAAAAATGGGGGATATGTATGTTTGTATGTTTTAATTTTCCAAATATTTGTGTAAAATGGAAAACTCAATAGAGTAGAATTTGCTAAGAAAAATGAAGGGGGAAATGGTTAGGGTAAAGAGTGGCCAAGCTAACCTTCAAGGGTGCTATACCCTTGGAGTCTTTCCTAGATAGCCACAGCAAAAAAGGGGCCTCATGCCGACGTAGTTATCCCATAAGCTAGGGAAGAATATGATGAGGTAGAGGAATGGGTTGGTGGGGTTTTAGGCATGATAGAGTTTAAATCATTTAGGCATGAGTAAATTTGAGGTCATAGGCATGGGTAATTTTTGGATTGATTTTAATGAAAGGGGGATTCTTAACATGTACGTTTCGATGATCAAGTCCTGTATAGGAGAATAAATAGGTAATGAAGAAGGGGATTTGGTAAGAGGTGACAAAAGAGCCATCTACTTGACAAGAACAATAACAAATTGATCATACCAAAGATGGGCTTAGGAACATAAGACCTTAAAGGCGATGCATAATTAACTATTCTAAGGGTGAAGAAAGTCACATGATCATGAAATGTCACATTTGAGACATGTCCCTTGAGTGGGTAGGAAATTAGGGTGAAAAGGTGATGAAGTAAGAATGGCAGGTTTTAGCGTAACCTCATGTGATACAACATGCCTACTTGGCAAGAGACCCAAGATCAAAATAGGCAAGTCCGTGACAAAAAATTTCTTCATTTTGCTTTTATTTTTGATAGGCTGATCGATGCTGGAATTCTATGTGGGTTGATTACATTATCTCCTTGAGGTAGTTTTAACGCTGATCGATGCGGGAAGCTTCTAAATATTTTACTTTGTTTTTGAAAGAATAGTCTTCTTTTGTGATAGACTATGTATAGTATGGAAAGCTTTGCATAGTTTTCCTTCAAGGGATTAGTCTATTTATAGAGAGGAGAGATGTCCTTCTTAAGGGAGTCATTTTGTTGCTTTGGAAGTTTGACTCGAGTTGAATCCCATTTTTCATTTGAAATGATTTTACTTTTAGACTTTTAAGTCATGGAAAAGACTATAGTGAAAGATTATGCTCTCATTTAGAAGACAAAAGACATAGCACACAAAGGTTAACTATGAAAGAGAGGGTTTAGGTAATGAAATACCATGGGATTCCATCTTGAAAAAGATGAAAAGTATCCATGAGAATCATGCCATGAGTAGATCAGTGGTACTCATATTGAAGGTAAGACTGAAAAAGGTGATGAGTAAACACATGATTCTTATTTAATCGTTGATCATCCAAAGGGGTAACATGACATGTGAATGATGTTCAAGGATGAGCGGTCAATAGGCGAGAAGGTGATTTATAACTTGATTCAACAATAGAATGGTCAAAGATGCAAAGCATTGAGGGGCTTAGGTTCGGGTTTACCTTCGAGTGAAGATAAATGATAAGCACTTGATCCATAGGTATGAGTAATGATATAGGGTCTAAGCCAATTAGGAGAAAATTTTCCCCATTTACTATTTTCTTCTTTGGTTACATGTTTATTTTCCTTCAGACGAGGTCACCAACCTGGAAGGTTCGTTCATGGACACATTTTTCATAGGCACGTTTGATACATTTTTGTAAATTTGGAGGTGATCAAGGGCATTAAGATGACGTTCATCTAATAACTCAAGTTGTGTCAAATGGTCTTGAAAAAATTCATCATTGTTGAGCATGTCTTGGAGCAAGATGCAAAGAGATGGAATCTAGACTTCAAGAGGATAAACAGCCTCATTACCATAGACCAGAGAGAAAGGTGTAGCAGCAATTGAGGTGCAAATACTAGTATGGTAAGCCCACAAGGTGAAAGGAATGTGCGTATGCCAATCCTTTCTAGTATCATCAACTACTTTCATAAGAATTTTGTTTAGGATTTTGTTGGTTGATTCTACTTGGCCATTTGTTTATGGGTAGTAGGGTGAAGAGAAAATGCGTTAAATGTCAAAGGCATCACAAAGTTTCCATGAGGTTTTTTTAATCTGTTTACCATTATCGGTGATTAGATGGTGAAGGACACAAAGTGGAAAATAATGTGATGGTTGATGAATTCACATATTTTCTCAACTTTTGTAGAGATGATGAAGATGGATTCAACCCATTTAGTATAATATTCAATAGTGGTTATAATCCATTGATGATGTTGTGAAGAATGAGGATTGATTTCTCTGACAAGATCCAAAACCCATTGAGAGAAAGGCCACGAGTCTTGGGAAACTGTGAGGCATGACTAGATGTGTGATGAAGATTGGCATGCTACCGTAATTTCACACAACGTTTGACATAGTAAAAATAGTCATGGTTGAGGGTGGGCCAATAATATCTCAAGCAAAGGATATTATGCATGAACCACTGAATCCGACCTCCACAAATTCTATCATGAACCTCCTTAATGGTATAAGGAATTTTAGAACTTGTAAGGCATCATAAGAGGATACCATTAAAGCCACGTTTATATACAATAGCACCCTTGATAACATAGTGAGAGACACTTTTGAGAAAGGCATGTTGTCCATTACAAGTAAGATCTGGAGGTAGAAGGGAAAGGGAAAGGTAGTTGTAGACACCCGTAGTTTGGCCAATGCACTATTACAATTAATATTATGCTAGTTGCACTTCTCCTGCAAACCATCGATACACTTGCCATTTCGACCTATCTAACTTTCTTCCTATGACATCCCTTTTGTCATTTTTCCTCTTGTAAACCATTTAAACAAGCTATAATAGCTTCATTCTAACTACCTTAGCTTCTTACTTTCTTCCAGTCCACTTCTATCACCTTCCTGGCCTATCAATCCATTCCATTGGATTGATCTAACCCTTCAAAACTCTCTCCAAGCCCTAATCACCTCCTAAAAATGTTTAACTAAGCTTAAACATGGTTTTTCACTCCCTAAAACTAATCAAAGTAAGCTTTGACTTGCTAAAAGTGTTTTTTGGAATTTAGTGTTTGTCCCACATGCACTCAAGTTTCCCATTTTCCCAAATGGAAAACTATATATAGGGCTAGACCTCCCCTCTCATTTTTAAGAATTCCTCCCTTCTTCCTAAGCATAGATTATAGTATTTTGCATCTAAGTTATAGATTTCATTTTTAGTTTAGATATATAGCTATTTACTTCGCTTTTTCATTTTTTAATCCAATTTTTAGAGAGTAAAAGAGAAGAACCATTAGCTTAAAAACCGATAATGGGGAGATCTCTTTCTCTTAATCACTAAAACTGATTGCTTAGGACTTACTAGGTTCATTATTTTAAGCTTTCAAATAATAGAGGTAGTTTAATTAGCTTAAGTTTGAGTGTTTACTTCATAATGTATGCTAGTTAGAAGATCTTGCTCATTTCTTATCGGATGGTCCACTGATTTTTTACTTGTAGCCTTTGGGGATTCTTTAGGAATTCTTACCCCAAATCCATGGCTTTCTACAACTTTTCTTTAAACACATTTGGCACACCCGGTGGGACTCTTATGTCCATCCTCCATTAATGGAGGTCCTTTGAGTTCTTCAAAGTCTTTTTTTCAAGTTTTTTTAGTGTAAATCACTTGTTATTTTCCTCATTTCTGTTTTAAACCTTGGATTAATGAACTCTATTTACATGCATTTGTGGGTTTAACATAGAAATAAGAAGCTTTGACTAACCAATAACCTGTTTGCTTTTAAAATTTTGAAAATCCGTGTGTTTTGCAGGTTTTTTACAAGGCACGCGTAGGTGTTTTGAGGTAGCGCGTACACATTGAGATACATGCATCTCCGTCGGAAAGGTCGTGTACCCGTCAGGGTGTCCTCTGTGTTTTTGAAATTTTTCTCTGCAAGAATGCGTCTGCGTCTCCATTGGCTTGTTTGCATCTCCGTCTCTTTGGATGCGTCTGTAATTAATATCACTGTGTAAAATTTTACAGACCTCTTTTTACTTAGGCCGTGTATCCGTCGGTAGGAGTGTGTGCGCGTTGAAACCCTAGCGTACATGTTGGATCAAGGTGCATAGGTGTTGGTGACTATTATAATCTTAAAAAACCCGCCTATAGGTGGTTGGGGTGCGTACATGTCGGTTTAGGTGCTCGGTGTTCTTGTCAAAATTAAAAAATTTACTGATCTATTTTAATTGTTTCTCTAACATTTTTATGTAGGTTTCTAAAGGTTGACAGGTTTTAAAACAAGGCTAACTCTTTAAAAAAATTAGTTTGCATGATTAAGTGTTTTTCATTCCTTAGCTTAAATTAGGATTTGTGAAACATGCGTATGCTCTCTCCTCACGCTTTCCAAAGTGATCTTGGAGATCAAAAGCACTTACACAAAATCTATTTTATATGTTAAAAACACTTGCTCTTTAAAGGATAAAGTAACATTTTTATGTGCTTTTAGTAGGATTTCCACTTTGCGTATGCTCTTCCTTCGCACTTTCGGGCGATCTTAGGAATCAAAAGCAAGTGTGAGTTCTCTTTTACCTCAATCAGCAAACGAGAAAACTACTAACCAACTTGTTTTCTACAGACCTAACGTTGGTCAAAGAAAGGTGTTAAGAACAAAGCAAAAACTTCTAATACACGTGTGTTTGTAGATTGCCAAATGGTGTGCCACTTTTGAAACCACATTAAAATTAAAAAGATAAAAAACACACCATATTCAACACACTTTGTATTGCAGGTTTTGGAAAAGGGTAAGTCCCTCTCCGCTTAATTGGAACGTAACCCCTTTGGCATAATGCCTTAAGCTATAACAATGGGGGTGGTTCCAGGAACCCCAAAGTAGTCCACCGCTGAGTAACCTCGTGGACAAAATGGGAAGCGCCTCACTTACCCACTTGACTAGTACACCTTGTGAGTTAGAGTTGCAAGTTGTCCGTATCGCAACCTTAGTAAAAGTACATGATGGATGCATTCATTTCCCACTATACTTGAAGGGGGACAAAGCCGAGATACTCCCAAACTAGTCAGTGTGACTTTTTGGGTAAATCGTGCCTCACTCTTAGACAACCTTGTAACACCTAGTTGAGAGAACTTATTAAGGAAACCATTTTGTCTAGAGGCCAACTTTACTAGTCCATTCGCATCGTTTGCCATCACGAGGTGATAACTTGTGTGGATTCAGCACCTTATTTGTCGAACACGGTAACGGACCCATTCTAAGTTGGATCTAAGTGTTTTTCATCATGAATTTAGAAAAACGTATTACTTAGCTTAGCTTCCTTCTCATTTTTGAATGAGATGAAGCTCTTCCCAAAGTGAAACTAAGTCTATTTTCACATGTTCTTGATCTACACCCATGCATTCATACTTTCCATGTTGGAAGTCGAATAGAGGCATACTTTACATGTCATGTCAAAGATAGTGCTAGCCACTTTTTGTACGTTTACACTCATCCATGTTTGCGGCTGGGGTGTTAAATGACTAAAGTGAGTGGGTACATTTTCACATCTTTGGTAGTCCTACGATCTTGACTTCAGGATCCTCATCATTGTTATGGGTCGGTTTTGTCATTCTGTCTCTCCCCTAGTTTGTCAACTTTTTCTTGCATTCTAGTCGTTCAGTATTGGTATTTACATTGCGTCTCCCATTCTTTGGGCACGTAGTATAAATCCCTCTATTGCATGGTTACACCACTTGCATTATCGCAGACTTCTTGTTATACCTTCTACTTGATTTTAGTTTAGACATCATCTGGGTCTCTTGACGAGTGTTGATACCGCATTATATATATCACCATAATGTTGTCTTGATATCAACACCTTGCTTGCTTGGTTGAGATATCTGGATAGCGTTGTTACGATATGTCTAGTTGTGACGTCCACTTTTCAAAACACTTAGCTTTCATCGACACTCGAGTTAGTACTAGGTATACCTTGTGTGGAGGTCGCGATTTTCTCCTTGTTGTTACTTACACCTTGTTCATTTCAAACTTGACGTAAGTATTGACATTGTGTGGATCATCTTTGCATTGGGCTGTCATTTTGCACACACATTTTACATAGGGAGTATTTCCTTATTGATTGGATTTGTGTTTCACACTTGCGTGATTGTTCCTTGTGATTATTCATTCAAAAACTTATTTTCTAGGAAAATCCTTTTTGATCTCATAAATATTGCATCATCATGATGTCTATTTTCCTTAGACCTTCTTGAAAAATCACACATGCGTCTTCGTACGTACTGAATGTCTAGTTGGCTGCCATTGTGCTGCCCAAATCGGCATGGGGCCTTCTTCACTTTGAAGAAGTTTGATCGCACTATCTAGGTCTAGAAATTTGTGCTTAAATGATTCCAACAATGACTGACTATTGTGTGGTTCCTCACACTTACGACAATGCGAACCTAGGTTTAGGCATTCACATCAAAAGATACCCTTTACAACTTTTTTCCACTCAAAATTCCCCACTCTTGTCAAAAGTAAAAAAATTCAAAATTTTGAGTCTAAGTGTCTTTTACATCACAAGCTAGTGGTGTGAAAAAGTCTTGGAAGTCTAAAAAATCTAAGTTTTGGGTCATTCTCGTAAGTATTTCGGGCTGTTCGGACATTTTCGTCCCAATCTGTCCCAAGTACGAAAGTGCATTTTGTTCCCGATCGGCAAAACCTCCGAATTTGTCCCATTTTTGGGCCCGTCAAGTTTTTATCCCAAGTTTCCCGGTTTCTTGTGCGAGATGTTCCAATTTAGTAGAACCACCCGAACACGCGTACTTCGCACTTTCTTGTCCCAAATGTCCCAATTTCAAAAGTGCGCTCTGTTCCAATTTCGCCCAGAATCGCCGTAAGCCGAGTCGTGTACTTCTTGAACTTTTTGTCTCAAATTTCTCAAGTTCAAACTTAAAGTGCACTCTATTCCATTTTCAGCCGATTCGCCCGATTTCGTCCCAACCGTCCCGAGTTCCAAAGTGCATTCTTTCCCCGATCGGCGAAACACCCGAATCACGTGCTTCGGAACTTTTGTCCCTAATGTCCCAAAGTTAAAAAGTGCAAGTGTCCCATTTTCAGCCGAAACTCCCGAGTCGCGCACTTCGCTCTTTTTCATCCCAAATGTCCCAAAATGCATTTTTGCGTCCTCTCCCGTTTCGCCCAGAATCGGCCGAGCCGTGTGTTTCGCGCATTCGCATCTCACATGTCCCAAGCGAACCTAATGCAATTCATACTTAGTTTTTCCCACTCGACCCGAATATGCTAAAATATGAATTTAAGTTGCGGCTCTGATGCTATCAATCCGAAGATCAAATTTCAAGGACAGCTGGCAGAAGAACGAAGCTCTCAAGACGCTGGTTACATCAGTTTTCAAAGATATTCATTGTCATCCTCAAGATGAAAATTCTGGTGTGTCCCTCGTGGCAAGGACATAGCTGATACGTGGAAGAAAATTCAAGCAGCGGTTTCCGAAGACGGTGGGTCCCTCTCAGTGACTGGCCACCTGTCTTCTTCTCCTTGTTCTTTTCTCTTCTTCCCTTTCTTTTTCCGTTTTCTTTGTAAGAAGTTAAGGCGTTACGATTGGCGGTCCTTAACTATTCTCGGTTAAAGAAGCGGTTACAAAGAATAACTGATTTGTAAGCTATATAATGGCCTTTCCACGCCATTCCAAAAGGAGGAAGAACTTGGCATATTTTCTGAAAGTGTAAATAGATCAGAAAGAAATCAATACAAAAGGGCTTTCCATTCATCGTCTATCTATCTCTGTTATCTCTGTGTTTTCATTTAATATTGTGAAGATCATTTTGTCTCTAATTTATTAGTCTCTCTGGTTGCATACTGTCCGGTTTTGCAAATACAGCGATCTTGTATAACCAAGAAGGAACTTTGTGTCCTTGATTAATGAATTTGAAGAAGGTTATTTACAGAACTTTGTGTCTTTAAATTTAATCCTATTCAGCCAATGCAAGTGATCTTGTCTTAAATTCCTTGAAACTTCGCATACATAAAGAATTATTCTGCTATCTATAATTTTGAATGTTGCTTTATCGCTCATCCTCTTATTTCCTTTCCTCATCCTTTTGTAATCGATGATCCTTGTGGAAAACACTTTCGTAATATCCAAGTTCAACCATAAAATAATATTTTGTACATTTGTATATACGTTTGTTTCGAATAAGGAACCTCTCCCATTAAAGAGGAGGGACTTCTTGTCCCCATTTGTTGCTCTTCTAAAAGTCCTATTTGAAAACCAACGGTTTTGGCGACTCACTGGGAAAATCACATTCCAGTTCAGTAATTTTTGATCATCTTTTGATCTGGTGACTCCGCATTTTACTCGAGGGAGAAGGACCCTTGGTATTGAAGACTCTCAGTTTCAACTTTTGGAGCAGCAGGGTTTTCCTTTCCCTTCAACAAGAAATAGAAGGACTCGTTCGACAAGCACACCACCTGCTTCAAGAAAGAAGTCCTATGGGTGGTATTCCTTCGAACTGCTAGTCCCAATCTACGAGCTTTGACTCTCGCTGGTGTTAAAGTTCCTCTCCAAGCTGTTTTTCCAAGAATGGCGGCACCATTACCATGGGGTCATCGTGTCGGGCCCCTGGCCCTTGCTCAACCTTTGCATGAGTTACCCAGAGGTAACCGGAAGAACTTCCCCAAATTCAAAGGCGATGGCAAAGTGCATCCTGACGAACACATCGCAGCCTTCATTGTTGCATGTGGAGTTCTGGGAGTCGAACATGAAGACGTCTCCGTAAGGCTGTTCGTTGAGACGTTACAAGATAATGCTGCTGATTGGTTCTACCACCTTCCGGCTAACGCTATCACCGACTGGACCACAATGAGAACTCAGTTCGAAAACCGTTTCAAGCCGGCAGAAGATGTGCATGCTTTGCTTGCCCAAATTTCTCAGATAAAGAAAGATTCACAAGAGCCCATGAGAGAGTTTGTGGCTCGATTCAAGAGGTTGATAAATAAAATTCCAACAAACACTCGACCTGTTGATCGAATTCAAAAGTGTTTCTTCCTAAATGCTCAATCGCCCAAAGTTAGTTATGCACTAAGAAGGGCTAATCTCGCAACACTAGCTCTGGATCAAGAACTGGCTGTTAGTGTCGAGGATGACTTGATCATGTCAGGGAAGTTGAGAAGAGACACTTCCCAAATCTAAGTCTGCCGCTTCTTCCTCTTCCACCCTGGACCTAACACTCGACCCATTAGTTCGAAGCTTGCGAATGATCTTCTTGTTATAAAGAAACAATTGGCTCAAAGATGCCCCGTATGCAGATGTTCCAAGAAGAAATTTTCAGCCCAGAAATCATTTGCCTGCTCATCACACAAGACTAGCACTTGAAGGACCTCCTGTTAAGGTTCCTGTGAACGCAACCTATGAAGTTGAAGAGCCAGATGATGATGAAGCTTGCGAGGAGTTTGTGGAGGAATTTGATGATGAAGCAGAGGAACTTGAGGGATCTCGGGTTAATTTCTTTACCACTGAGGGCATTGATGATTATGATGAAGTGGTAGCAGACATGAACAGCGAATCTTTTGCTGTCATGACTCGAGAACAGACAAAGCAGAGGGAGAAGGTGACCCAGCCACCTAAGAAATCCAAGGAGCAGTCGGCAACTATCCCTGTAATTGCAAGAAGAGGATCTCCTATCCCTACTTCGTCTACACAGAAGGTGAGTCCTATCAATCCAGTTACCAAAGTTGCTTCTTCTTTTTCTCCTAAAGTTGATAAGCCTAGAATTCCAAATGACGATGGCCCGTCCACTTCTGGATCCTTTGATATTGTTGATCACCTGAAAAAGACCAAGGTACAAATCTCAGAAGCTGAGTACTATCAAACCCATCCCAAAGCCTTTGCCAAAATGATCCACTTTGTTAATTCCAACTCTAAGACCACTTCTAAAGGCCTTTTACCTACTCCTCCTTCTGCACCACAGCCAAGTCTGGTAGCTGCTGTCACCTCCCCTGGTGACAAAATTAAACCATTTTATGTAACACTTCTCATAGCTGGCCATAGGCTCGATGGTGTGTCATAGATTAGGAGCCTCAGATAATGTGATGCCTGCTAAAGTAGCTCATGCTTTAGGCTTGACCCTCACTCGTACTTATGGATCCTGCTACTCCATGGAGAGTAAGGAAGTGCCTTTGGTTGGAAGGATTAAAGATGCACAAGTGGCCTTTGCTGCTTTTCCTGAAAAGAAAGTCTTGGCTACCATCCTAGTAGCAGACATTCCTCCTTCTTATGGAATGTTGCTAAGTAGAAACTTCTGTAAAGATGTGGGTGGGGAGATTCAAATGGATTGGTCACATGCACTCATACCTGTCAATGGACACATGAAGAAGTTACTACCTGAGAAGCAGTCTGAGTATATTGTGCAGAAAACGGATGATCCTAAGGCACAAATACTCTATGAGGATATGGGGCATGGTAATTACATGATTATGTCCCCTGATGAAATCCAACCCTCCAAAGTAGCACCTAAAGATCCCAATGGTGTTTGGATTTTAGAATTTGATGGAAGTTGTTCCTCGGTGGTTCTAGAGTGGCGTCCTGCTTGTGTCACTGAAGGATGCCTACATCCTTTTCATTTAAGTTGCGAGTTGAAAACACTAATAATACAAGAGAGTATGAGGCTCTCATTCTTGGACTGCATGGCCAAAGAACAAGGTGTGAAGAACCTTACGGCTCGTGGTCGATGCGAGTTGATTGTAAAGTAGGTCGAAATCTCTTTCGGGTAAAAAATGGGAGACTGAAGCATTACCAGAATCAGGTTTGGGATTCCATTGAATTCCTTGATGCTTTCTCTATTGAGGCAATACCTAGGAAAAGAAAGCAGGTTTGAGGCTGATTCATTTGGTTTGTCTCGTGGTCACTACTGATTCCCCATCCTGAATTCTCTCAGGACAAATTCACCATTGAAATGGTCCATCGGCCGAGTGTACCTGATGACACCAATAACTGGCAAGTTTTCAACGATGATCAGCATTTGCTTTCCTTCCTGGAACTCAAGGGTAATTTCGAACAACTGTATTTTGAGGGAAGTGACAACCTGCCTCGTGAAAGTGTGTCCTTTGACCAAGCTGTCACCCAAGGAGAAGAAACAGATCAGGAAGGGTGCATTAAACTCAAAGGAAATAATATTCCTAAAGGTTTGGTGAGTTTGGAGGAATTGTTTGATAAACATGACAGGTATGTGAAATCTAAAGCTTCTACTGGACCTCAGCAATCAGCTGAGTATGATAAGATTGATATTGGGAGTTCTAATGACCCTAAGCTAGTAAATATTGGAAAATGTTGTATGGCAGATGAGAGGAGAAAAGCAATTGATCTTCTAAGAAGGTATAAGGACGTTCTTGCATATTCTTATGAAGATCGAAAGCCTTGAAGCCAAAAGATATGCGGCACTCTATCCCTCTCAAACGAGGAATTAAGCCTTTCAAGCGAAAACAAAGGCAAGATACACCCCAAAATAGCTGACACCGTCTTTCGGGAGATTCGAAGTTGTTGAAGGCTAAAATTATTTTCCTATTCACCATTCGACATGGATTACAAATATTGTGCTGTCGGGAAGAAAAATGGTGAGATCCGCATCGTGTTGATTTCGGGAACTGAATCGGGCTTCTCTCGAAAAATAACTACCCTTTGCCTATGATGGATCGGATATTGCAAGCAATGATATGAGGATCTGAAATGTTATCTATGCTTGATGGATTCTCGATACAATCTGGGTAGAGGTTGACACTGCGAGATCAACACAAGACAGCCTTCACCACTCCTTGGGGTACCTTTGCCTCTGAGAGAATGCCTTTTGGGCTTATTAATCTGCCGTGCCACTTTCCAGAGAGCTATTGGAATGTCTCCTTTTCAAGTGGTGTATGGAGTAGAAGCTCGATTACTGAAGTGGCAAAATGGAGCTGCCACCTTGCACCTAATGAAGGCCATTGAGGATACTAGTTTCGATGATGCTCGGATAAGAGAATTATGTACTGCACAAACCGAATGAAGACAGATTGGTGGTTGCTTGATAGGATATTCATTTACCAAGTAGAAGGTAAAGGTCTGTTTGACAAAAAGATAGGTTCGAGAGTTCCAAGTTGGAGACACCGTGCTGTTATGGGACAAAAGACATGAACCTCGTGGCAGCCATGGAAAGTTTGATTCCCTGTGGCTCGGACCTTTCAAGATCAGACACTTTGCTGGTAAGAACTCTTTCTATCTTGATTACATGGATGGTTCGCCCCTCCCACTTCCTTATAGTGGGCGGTATTTGAAGTTGTTCAAGTCCTAGGTGACTAGGGAGTCCCTTTGTATATTCTGTATAGTGTTTTCCTTCAGTTGTTTTGGTGTGTTTCCCTTCTGTTGTTTTTGTGTGTTGCCCTCTGTGTTGGTCTGTTTTTGACTCCGTTGCCCAGGGATAAGGTAATGCTGATGCCTTCACCAAGTTTGTCTAAGGTCTTGCCTTGTCTCATTCCTTGAATTTATGCCAAGTCATCCCCGGAAGGAGCAGTTGTTGTCCACTTAAAATTCCCACTCTGATAAAAGTAAAAAAATTCAAAATTTTGAGTCTAAGTGTCTTTTCTGTTGAACTGGTGGTGTGAAAAAAGTCTTGGAAGTCTAAAAAATCTAAGTTTTGGGTCATTCTGTAAGTATTTCGGGCCTGTCGGACATTTTCGTCCCAAGCCTCCCAAGTACGAAAGTGCATTTTGTTCCCGATCGGCCAAACCTCCGAATTTGTCCCATTTTCGGCCGTCGGAAGTTTTTATCCCAAGTGTCCCGGGTTCTTGTGCGAGATGTTCCAATTTCGGCCGAACCGCCCGAACCGCGTACTTCACACTTTCTTGTCCCAAATGTCCCAATTTCAAAAGTGCGCTCTGTTCCAATTTCACCCGAACCGGCCGAGTCGCGTACTCCGGAACTTTTTGTCTCAAATTTCTCAAGTTCAAACTTAAAGTGCACTCTGTTCCATTTTCGGCCGATTCGCCCGATTTCGTCCCAACTGTCCCAGTTCCAAAGTGCATTGTTCCCCGATCGGCGAAACACCCAGACTCGTGCAGATTGAACTTTTGTCCCGAATGTCCCAAAGTTAAAAAGTGCAAGTCTCTGTTCCCTATTTTCAGCGAAACTCCCGAGTCGCGCACTTCGCTCTTTTTCATCCCAAATGTCCCAAAATGCATTTGTCGTCCTCTCCCGTTTCGCCCGAATCGGCCGAGCCGCGTGTTTGCGCGTCATTCGCATCTCACATGTCCCAATCAAACCTAATGCAATTCATACTTAGTTTTCCTTTCGACCCGAATATGCTAAAATATGAATTTAAGTTGCGGCTCGATCTTTGCTCAATCCGAAGATCAAATTTCAAGGACAGCTGGTAGAAGAACGAAGCTCTCAAGACGCTTTAGTTACATCAGTTTTCAAAGATATTCATTGTCATCCTCAAGATGAAAATTCTGGTGTGTCCCTCGTGGCAAGGACATAGGCGATACGTGGAAGAAAATTCAAGCGGTTTCCGAAGACGGTGGGTCCCTCTCAGTGACTGGCCACTGTCTTCTTCTCCTTGTTCTTTTCTCTTCTTCCCTTTCTTTTTCCATTTTCTTTGTAAGAAGTTAAGGCGTTACGATTGGCGGTCCTTAACTATTCTCGGTTAAAGAAGCGGTTACAAAGAATAACTGATTTGTAAGCTATATAATGGCCTTTCCACGCCATTCCAAAAGGAGGAAGAACTTGGCATATTTTCTGAAAGTGTAAATAGATCAGAAAGAAATCAATACAAAAGGGCTTTCCATTCATTGTCTATCTATCTCTGTTATCTCTGTGTTTTCATTTAATATTGTGAAGATCATTTTGTCTCTAATTTATTAGTCTCTCTCGATTCATCTCTTGTCCGGTTTTGCAAATACAGTCGATCTTGTATAACCAAGAAGGAACTTTGTGTCCTTGATTAATGAATTTGAAGAAGGTTATTTACAGAACTTTGTGTCTTTAAATTTAATCCTATTCAGCCAATGCAAGTGATCTTGTCTTAAATTCCTTGAAACTTCACATACATAAAGAATTATTCTCGCTATCTATAATTTTGAATGTTCTTGCTATTCTGCTCATCCTCTTATTTCCTTTCCTCGTCCTTTTGTAATGATGATCCTTGTGGAAAACACTTTCATAATATCCAAGTTCAACCATAAAATAATATTTTGTACATTTTTAAATACGTTCATTTTTGAATAAGGGAACCTCTCCCATTAAAGAGGAGGGACTTCTTGTCCCCATTTGTTGCTCTTCTAAAAGTCCTATTTGAAAACCAACAACAACTAAGCCTCGTTTGGTTCTTCGCTATAAGTCCCACCTAGATACCATGTTCCCCACCTTCAGCTCATAGTTGGTGGTATGGTTTGGATGCTTCGATTTAAATAATTATTCAGTTCCCCCACTCTTCTTCCGATTCAGATCCAAACTACCATTCAGATTCCCACTCTTCTTCTGAAGATTCGGATCCCAACTATTGTTCGGATACCCCTAGATCAAATCTTGAATCATGGTCCTCCCTTCCTTCGCAAGACCTTTATTCCAACTCACCTCAACGATGTCTTCCTCCTTTGAAGACTCATGTGACTCCAAGTTCCATTGATTGAACATATAATTTGGTTCTTGAGTCACGGTCCTCCCTTTCTTTGCAGGACCTCCTTCATCAGTCATCTCAATGACCTCTTCCTCTGTCGAAGAGTTCCACGACTCGGGTTACCTCTAGTCACTCATCCAATTTGACTCCTATGTCACAACTTAATGGATGGCTATGCAATCCTACTTTCCAACCTACATTACGTCGTCTTCTAGAAAAACGACCTAGGTCCAAATCTAACTCATCCATTCATGAGGTGATTGCCTCCAAGACTACTTCCTCTCTTGAGTCATCTTCTTCTGTCAATCAATCTTTCCCACTTAGCGGATCTGTTTCTTCTATTCAACCCCCCATGGTCGAAGAACAACAACCTCTACTGATTGATTTATCTCAGGATAAAGGACCAATCAGACTACATGAAGATATCCCTTTAGAGGATTGCAAACAAGGTTTCTTTCTTAAACTCGATACACTCGTGTATGGGGAGGAAGAATTTGATTCCTTTTATCAGAACATAGAGGAAGAGCCTAAGGTCATGGAACTTGATTCTTCTTTTGTTATTCCATCTTCACCTTCCTCTGAACATGATGAGATGTTGGGGTCTAGCATTAATCCATGGCCTATATTATCATTTCCCAATCATTCCTTATCTATCATCATTCCTCAATCAAAATCTTGCCTTGGCTCACCTCCTGGTAGCCCATTGTCTTCTTCTATCTTGGGGCCATGTCCTAGTAGCCCTCCATTTTCTACTTGTGGGACACCTCCGAGTAGCCCCTACTCATCGATACTTGGGCCACACCCTAGTAGTCCCTCACCCTCATCTTCTATTCTTGGACCATGTCCTCGTAGCCCAACTTCTTCCATCTTAGGGCCATATCCTAACAGCCCTTCATCATCTTCTATCGGTGGCTCACCTCCTGGTAGCCCATCCTCTTCAATTCTTGGACCGTATCCTTTTCATATATCACATCTTTCTTCTATCAATATTTGTGGCAAGCCCACTACCATTTCTATCATTCCTTTCATCAATCATAAACTTTCACTTTCTTCTCCTTCTTGGGATCAGACAAGTCATGCATCAGCTTATAAAAAACCCAAACAGGTTCATTATCAAGCTCAGGTCAAAACTTCCAAGAGCTCCAAAGCTCCCAACAAAGTAAACGATCTTAAGGTTAAAAATCAAACACAATTCAAGAATGCACATCAACGTAACCATCAAGTATGGCGCAAAGTGCATAAACCTCTGGATAGGGAACTCAATCTCCTCGCATATGAAATCCATGTTTTAGGATAAATCGCAGTCATTTATTGAGTATGAGCTCACCACGATCATCGACATCGGAGATAACATGACTCTTGATAAACAATCATGCTTAGTCTCCCTTATTAAGGAAGTTGCAAACATCGTTGTTGGATCTTACCATACAGAGTGACTTTGTTGGTCCCACCTTTCCAAAAACTATCAAAAATCTAAAAATCAAAACAATTCAAAAATACAAAAACATGAGAAAACATTTCATAGAAAAATCAAAGGTTCAAAGATCAAACATTGCAATCAGGTATTGCATACATATGGATGTTCTTTCTTCCCTTTCTTTCTCTTCTTCTGCAAGTCTTCCTATCATTTTCATCCCTTCAGTGATCTTTTGGTTAGCCTATTCACATGTATTTTGTGACATTTATCTCTATGGTATCCGTTTGACCCTGGTCTTTTATCACCTTGGTAAATTAAAGAACGACTGACCTCATGGAGATCCTATCACATTCAACATCTAATAAAATTGTTGTAAAGAACTTTTGGATATATTTGTTGACACTAGCCAATGTTGTCATCACAATCACTTCCACCTTCTTCCATCAATCCATTTTTATTCTTAACCCCTTATCAAATAGGAGAGCTGAAATAAGTTTTCAGAAAGCAAAAGAATCAAAATCAATCAAAAATTTAAAATCTAAAAGCTACAAAGAAAAAGAAAATTGATATATAACTCTCTCTTGGGGTATTTCCAATAATCTCTATCGGGGCTATGGACACCTGATTGGTAGTAGAGAAATGTTGCAATTAGAATCAAATGCATCTCTATCGGGGCTATGGATGCTTTCCTGGTAGTGGAGCAAAGTATAGCTATCCTTCCACCCTCCATTCACAAATCGCCTTTCGAAATAAATCATTCCTACACATTGGCTAGGGTGTCTTCACTTGTTGTCTATTAAATATTTCCTTCAAGAGGTAATTTAATTCCATGTTCACACACTGGATCTCTATGAGTAAATATGATTAGTATGTTACCAAGTGTCTTTTTTTGGACCTTGTTCAGACTCTTACTCTAGTCTGTATCTTGTCTCACGATTTGTGCCTTTGGCTAATCGCTTCTTCATCGCGAAGCTTCTAAACTACATTCATATCACTCACATCATTCTTCTGCTTCATTCAGAACATCCATGTGTATAAGATTTCCTTTTTGACATGTTTGCGGACACCTTTTTCCCCTTTCACAAAGACAATCGTCTCCTTCCTTTCTATCATGTGCTTTTAGGCCAACTTATGCTGGGGGCATCCTTGCTTCCTCTTAGCACTTCATTGGTTTACGTTCATCATCATGTTGAACCTATCCATAATGGCCTTGGGTCCCACTTCTATCCGTGAAGAGTTTTCCTTTGAATACTCCCACCTAATCGTTGGGGAATTTTCACATCTTCACCTTTCTCGCATGCACGTGGCCTTTTTCCCTTGTACATCCCGTCTATCGCTGGGGCATCCACGCTTCTTTGTCTTCCTGTACATAGTTTTAGAAAACTTTAAAAATCATAAAAAAATTCAAATATGTTAGAAAAATCAAAACATTCAAATATGTTCCAAGAAACATCAAAAACAATATAAATCAGCTTACAAAATGTCACTCTTTGGTTCTCACCTGTTCATGTGCATGACTCGCGGATCATCTTGATCTACCTCCATCAAGAAAAGCTAGGCTGCTTACTTTGTATGTACTCTAGGGTACAACGAGTTTCTTGGTACTGTTTCGTAGTGCACATTGCTTTTCCATTGGACTGAAGTTTCCTCCATTATTCCCCCTCACATGTATCTTTGTTTGGGGCACCGTCGTTAACCCTTGTCATTAATTCAAATAGGTTGGAACTGAAGCTTGAGGTCAACTTGTTTTCTTTCTCGTATTGCATTGCATTTTGTATGTTGCATGGAGTTAGTGTTTTTTTGGCAATGGACATTTGTTCGTATATGGCTTTTCATGTCATACTACACTTTTGTTCATTCTTTTTAATAAGGACCGATGATGAAGATCTCTAGCAATATGATGAAAAATAAAGTTGTTTAAAAGGCACTTTGGATGGATGTTAGCTCATTCCCCCTTCCTCATACTCCTTTTCTTCTATATCTTGTTTCTTTTCTTCTTCATCACACTATTCTTTCTTCTATTCTCTTTCTATCATCTTTTCGATTGTCAATCGAGTTCTTCTATCACCCCATTGACAATCGAGGGGGCATCTTTCATCCTATTAACTTTTCTTCTATCCCTTTAGAATTTTTCTTCTCTTTTATGTTTGTCTACTTTCTTGAAGTGATGTAACTTACATCACCTCAAAGAGGGGCAAATGTAGACACCCGTAGTTTGGCCAATGCACTATTACAATTAATATTGCACTAGTTACGCTTCTCCCTACAAACCAACGATACACCGCTGATTCGACTTATCTAACTATCTTCCTCGACATCCCTTTTGTCGTTTTCCTCTGTAAACCATTTAAACAAGCTATAATAGCTTCGTTCTAACTACATTAGCTTCTTACTTTCTTAGTCCACTTCTATCACCTTCTGGCCTATCAATCCATTCCATTGGATTGATTTGACCCTTCAAAACTCTTTCCAAGCCCTAATCACCTCCTAAACATGTTTAACTAAGCTTAAACATGGTTTTTCACTCCTAAAACTAGTCAAAGTAAGCTTTGACTTGCTAAAAGTGTTTTTGGAATTTAGTGTTTGTCCCACATGCACTCAAGTTTCCCATTTTCCCAAATGGAAACCTATATATAGGGCTAGACCCCTCTCTCATTTTAAGAATTCATCCCTTCTTCCTAAGCATAGATTATAGTATTTTGCATCTAGGCTCTAGATTTAATTTCTAGATTTCATTTTTAGTTTAGATATTGAGCTATTTACTTCACTTTTGCGTTGTTAATCCAATTTTTAGAGAGTAAAAGAGAATAACCATTGGCTTAAAACCTATAATGGGGAGATCTCTTTCTCTTAATCACTAAAACTAATTTGTTAGGACTTACTAGGTTCATTATTTTAAGCTTTCAAAGAATAGAGGTAGTTTAATTAGCTTAAGTTTGAGTGTTTACTTCATAATGTATGCTAGTTTGAAGATCTTGCTCATTTCTTATCGGATGGTCCACTGATTTGTTGCTTGGAGCCTTTGGGGATTCTTTAGGAATTCTTACCCCAAATCCATGGCTTTCTATAACTTTTTTTTTGAACACGGTAGTCAACGAATTTCTTATACCAAAGATCACGCGAGTTAATTTCAATGGTGCCAACGATTTTGATGTCGCAAAATAAAAAAGAAGGTGATTTCAACCTTTTTACTATGACAAATATTTTGGAATCGGAGGGCAAGGTAGGTGTCTAAGTTTCCAGAAAGGCCATGTATCCACAAATTTGTTAGTGGAGCACAAAGTGGTTTGGAGTTCATAGCGAGTCAAACATAGTCAAAAGTATGTTGTCATGATGCTTATAATTTTGAAGAATTTTGTTACGACACTGGTATATACCATTGACTTAGTTTACAACCAATTGGGAATCACCAAATATATTAATTGATTTAACCTCTAAGGCGATGGCAGCTTGGAGACCCAATACGAGCGCTTCATATTCAGTAATGTTATTAGTACATTCAAATAAAGTTTGAAAGATAACGGCATGGGTTCACTATCAAGAGGAATGAGGATAACATCCACACCAGCCCCACGGCTGACATTTGGAATAGTCAAAGAATAAGGTCATCTAGTAAATGGTATCTTCCAAAGAGAGGGTGGCAATGGATTAGTCTGGGAAATCAAAGTTAGATGATTGATTTCCGAGAGAGGGTATGTCTGGAACTTGGTCGGTGATGGTTTGTCCTTTGACATATTTTTGATGAATGAATTCGAGGTCGAGGTGTGCAAAAGCATGAGCCAATGCATAGCATGTTGATGTTGGTAGGGCTTGGCATATATGTAATGTAAGGGGTCAATATTGGTGACAATGAAGTTTTTGTGGTTGAGTAGGTAATGATGAAGTTTAGTGGTGGAAAAAACTAAGGATAGATAGATTTTTTCATCATGGGTGTATATGGTTTCATAGTCCAAAAGGGTATAGCTTATGTAATAATTTTTTTCTCCCAGTGTTTCTCGTCGCAATGAGTGAACATGGAACCTAGGGAATGATCGATAGAAGAAATGTAAAGGTAAAATGGTTTGTCATCCTTGGGGGAATGAGAACAGGTGGTTGGAGAAGCTATTGTTTTAAGGTTTCAAATGCTTTGTGGCATTCATTATTCCATTTGAAGGAGACATCCTTTTTAAGGAGATGATGAAATGGTTGGCAACGGTCGAAAATTTGTGAAACAAAATGATGAATAGATTGCAATTTTCCTTGAAAACTATGAAGTTGGTGAAGGCTATTAGGTGGAGGCATTTCGAGAATAGCCTTTATTATAGTAGGATCAACTTCTATGCCATGAAAAGAAACTATAAAACCAAGGATCTTCCTAAGAGCACGGTGAAGACACACTTCTTGGGTTGAAGGTGAACATAGTACTTAGTGAGATAGTCAAAGATGACCTTGAAAACTATAATATGTTTGGCACAAATTTTGTTTTAGCAAGAAGGAGATCCACATAATCTTCCAATATACGATGCATGATGTCATGAAAGATATAAGTTATAGCCCATTGATATGTAGCACCAGCGTTTTAAGGCCAAAAGGCATGACTCAATAGCAGAAGGTCCCCCAAGGAGTGATGAAGGTGGTTTTGTGTTGATCTTCTAGAGTGAGTAATATTTGATTATAACCCGAGAAACCATCCATGAGTGATAGCATCTCATGGCCAGCGGTGAGATCAACTAGTTGGTCAATACCTGGTAAAGGAAAGTCATCTTTGGGGCAAGCTAGGTTGAGGTCGCATAAATGCATGTAAATGCAGAGTCCCCCTGTCACTTTTATGACAAGAACGATGTTAGAAATCCATTGGAGATAATCAATAGGTAGGATGAAGGAAATTGAGAGAAGGCATTGGAGTTCTTCTTTGATAAGAAGATAAATGTGAGGATGCATTTTCCGTGACTTCTATTTTACGAGTTTGGCTTTAGGAATAGTTACAATATTGTGGACCAATATGTTATGATCAATAACAAGCATATCAGCGTAGGACCAAGTGAAAGTGTTGCTATGTTACCGGAGAGGAAAGAAGTAAAAGCTTCCTTCTCAGCATCATCTAAATATTGGCATATCTTTAAGATGTGTGGGTCATCCTAAGTGTTAATGTTGACTTTGATGGCTGATTCCTTTAACATGTTTTGCATCTCAGAAGGTAATGATCGATGAATATAAGAATCTTTCACACCCAGGTAGGTGAAGATAGACTCCTTTTCTTGACATTGAACTAAGTTAATAGAAGGTGTATCTTCATCATTCATGTCGAGGATATAGAAAGGGAAGAGATGAGGGAACCTCTCCATCTTGTTGATATGTCAAAGGTCCCAAGGAAAAGGTTTTTATGGAAAACAAAAATTTTGTAGGAATAGATTACTGGATCCATAGACTCGGTGGGTGAAGGTGGTGAAGAAATTTTTCCGTCCTAAAAGAGGTCGGTGTAGGCCTTCTTGGAAGTTATCTTGGAGAGTCCAATGCCATTGTGATATTTGTGTTTAAGGGTGTTAAATGGGATGACTGTATGACTACCTTGTTTGTAAAAACCAAACCCAAATCCTTTCCATGCATATAGGTGAAGGAAGGTATGGGTGAAGCAACGATTTGTGAGAGATTGGAGCTTAGCTGAAAATGGTTGTGTTTGGGACAGTGGTTCGGTGAGTAGGTGGAAGTATCAAGTCCCCCATATGTTAAGTTGGTACAAAGGGGGGAAGACTATAAGGTAAGACCTTGCCTATGTGATGAACATAATGAGGATGTTGGCATAGGTTACCATACTCTTGTGGAGTAAGGAATGTGTTAATGTTGTAGAGGCGGTACTTCCCAGTGAGGCATTGAAAATCACCTTCTAAGGGATTAGTTGTCGATATGTGGGTAGCGGGAATAAATGAATTACTAGATGATTGGGTAAAAGGGGTGTCGAGTTGGCTGAGAATTAGATGGTTTAGTGGATGGGTCATTTGTAGAGGCTATGAAAGTAGTAGGAATAGAAGATTTAGGTTTGGGAAAGGTAGCGGCGGCATTGGTGGATCTGGATGTGGGTTAAGGAGAATTGGCAGCGGTGGTACATTCCTTAACCAGCACAAGGAAATCATTAGGTTGGTATAACATGTTACACATTTTGAATGGTGATGGGTCAACCGGAATGGTGTACTTATGTCCTTCATGTTCAAATTTTACGCGCGGTGTAAATTTGAAGGAACATAACCCATGACACGGATCGAAGGTTGTCAAGTAAAAGGTTATCTTGGAACTCCCCCTCTAAGTCATAAAATATTTTCGGGATAGCACTGGAGCCCACACAAATGTCGAGGACAATGGTGCCGAGAGTATAAGTTATAACATCATTAAATGGACATAACATAAATGGGTTGTTATGCATGTAATTGGTAGGCATGTGCATTTTTTGTACACATGGGAGGAGATGATTTTGATGTTGGTGCCACCATTGATCATAACACGTCGTACATGTATATTATTGATAATTTCATCATCGCTAAGATCATGGGAGTAAAGGAAGGAGATGATTTGGTAAGAGAGGCAACATGGTGAGGGGCAATAATGGAGGAAGCTGGTGTGGGATCATTAGGTAAAACCTCATGGATTATAAATCCTCCATGAGGGTTTTCGATGAGGTTCGAGAGGTTTGTACAAGGTCATACAAAGACATTTTTAAAGGGGATTGATGTAATTGTTTTAACATTATAGGATGGGTGACCCGTCAAAAATAGAGTACGTGGGGCCTCGAATGGTGATTTTGGGTGTGGGTGCAGGTAGTATATTGGGCACAAGATTGGTTGATGGGCTGGTTACATTTTCCTTTTCTTTGTCTTTTAGGCATGAGTGTCAACTTAGATCATGTTAATTTGAGGAAGAGAGGTAGATGGAGAAGGTGTGTCATGAAAGGTATAATGGCATGACGGAAAAAATCCTAGTGGGGGATATGAGCCTTATGAAATGAGTAAGGCACATTGGAATTTTGGTGGGGTTTTGGCTAACTCTCTGATACGGACCATATTGATCTCAAATTTTGGAGGTCCATAAAAGGGTTATGGAGGTTGAGATGCAGTCACTTTGAATAGGTAAGAGGCAAGAATGTGTGGTGACAGGTGAAGGTGGAATAGAGTCCTGTCGAGAAGATCATCTTCGTCAAAATTTTCTTGAGGAGGACATAGTTGGAACAAATAGTTTTAAGAGTCTTACAATTCTCTACCTCATTCCCTAGATCACAATGGTAGGCACAAATCTTAGTTTTGTTAAAACCTATCGATTTAGGTTTTAGTGGGTCATAAGGTCAAAGAGCGTGAATGTGTTCACAAATATTTCTATAAGGTTAGCTAAGATGACGGAATACGACGACCAACGAATCACGGTGTGAAGTGAGGGTGGAATTGGATTGAATGATAGGTGATTATGGTGGGATGGGTGTTATAAGAAGTGGAATTTGAGGTGGGGTATATTTGACCATCGGTTTTTTGAGATGGTCTTGTCTTAGTATTAGGTTGGGTCTTCTTTGATAATGGTGTAGTAGATGAACCAGCAATGGAGGGGGTATAGGTCTAACTACTTCTTTAGAGGGTAGGGGAATTTTAATTTCAGCTAAAATTTCTTGGGTGAAGGTGAGGAAGGAGTTCGTGATGTAGAAGGAAAGATGATGGTGTAAGAGGATGGGTTACAAATGGGGATAATGGAGGTTCGGTGGAAGTGGTTGGTGGAGGCCGGTTGGAAGGTATGGGCTGAAGGAAGAAATTATCATAGATAGTGATGAAGTTATGGTAGTGGTGGGGTATTGGTGGTAAGGAAGATACAAGTGACGAGAAAGGGCATTTGTTGTGGAGGTAAATTTGGTGTAATAAAGGTTCATGGCAAAGAAGAGGATTGCTTTTTTATTTACATTGGGTAGGTGGTTTTTGGACAAGGTTGATGGGTGAGGTCCTAAGATGGATGAATTTTGGGTCTTCCTTATACGCGAGAGGAATGATTTTGGTGTGGATTTGGGAAGATGTGGCCAAATCCAATTTGTGGGTGGGTGGACAAGGATTTGTGTCGGCATGACCCCCAAGGTAGTGATGGGTCTAAATAGGGAAGAAGGTATAGATGTGGGTAAGTTCTTAGTTGTAGGCACGGGTTTAGCTATGGGTAAAGGTTCGGATGTAGGCGGGGGTGATGGAGAAGAATTAATTTCAATAGGCATAGTCATGGTTGATTTAGTCGTTTGAAGCACATTCGGATAGATCGTGGAGGTATCGGTGAGGGAAAGTTGCATTTGGGTTGAAAAGGGGAGTAGAAGGCATCCCCAAATAAAGGAATTATCGACATAATCCAAGAAGTTGACAAAGCATGAAAGCATTACTGTTGTAACAAGAACCGATGTTGATTTAGTAGAAATATACGTAAAGTAAGTCTATGAGACAAGGAATTTGTTGGCCTCAAACTCTATAGGTAAGAGAGTGAGAGAAGGTTGATAGGGTCTGGAAGGGTTATGGGAATGGTCACTAACGAAATGGTTCTTCTAAAGGATCCCATATGGATAGGGGAGATGATGGGTGAGATGAGGTAGGCTCCAATTTTGGTGGAGAGGAAGGTGGGTATGAATATCCCGTGGGTAGGAGAGTTAATGTCACTTTGCTTGTTCATCTGGTTGAGAAGTGATTGTTGAAATGGTATTGGAAAAAATGGTGAACTCCTCCATAGGTGAGGGGGAGATGAAGGGGATTCCCACATGGGTGAAGGAGTAAGTGGGGTAGGTTCCTCTGTAGGTAGAGGATCCCGCGCTAATATTTCCTCGATAGAAAGGAACAAGAGGAAATCATGGAATGGTTGGCATGTCATAAAAGATAGCGTGGACTTCACGGGTATTATTATCATTTTTGAAGGTTCTTTAGTTTTATTAAAAGGATGGGGTGTGATTAGCAAACAAATTTTTAAATATATGTAGGTTTTGGTTAGCTAATGTGTTTCGGTTTTCCAAGACTAGATCTCTATTATCTAAAATTTCTTGGACGATGTATTTGAAGGTGATATAGTTACCATCGTTATGGCCTTTAACATGATGATAGTTGCAAAATTCATGTTCTTTATACCATGCAAGCATAGGACGAGTAGGGTCAAAGCCAGTGTGAGGCTTTTATGGGTGGAAGAGTAATGGCTCAGGCTTTAAGAAACCTTTTGAGGATTGAAGAATATGGCTCTCCTATAGGAGTGTACTTACGTTGTTCCCGTCTGGATTGAAAAGTTTGAATGGGAGAAAAATTGGAAGACGGTTTTGCTTGGTTAGATGGGTGGGATGGACCAACTTTGAGAACTACTTTGTGTTGGCGTATCCCATGGATTTCGAATAACTTTATTGGGGCTTAGAAGACGAAGAGGTATTATTTGATTTGAATGTGGCATTTTTTGTTACGCAGCTAAATTTTCTTCTCTTCAATGGCACGAATTTCTAGTTTTTGTGCCATGGTAAAGGCCTCGTCGAAGTTACAGAAGGTTTGCACTTGTAGATTTAGAGAGATGTTCCTGGCACAAGATCTAGTGAACAACTCTATAAGCTCAATTTGAGGTAATTGGATTGTCAAATGGTTGATGAGGCTACGCCAACGAGTGATAAAATCATGATAAATTCATCGTCATACTATCGGGTTTAGTAAAGATCGGTCATGGTGACTTTCTTGACAACTTTTATTGAAAAATGGTCTAAGAAATCTTGTGCCACTTGATTAAATGAATAAATGGAATGTTTGGGTAATCCACTATACCAATCCAACATTGGTCCTATCAGGACATTGGGAAGGTTCGTAGGAGTAAAGCATCATCGTGGTGAGTAGCCAACACCCATGTTTGAATGACCGCAATTGTGTTACAGTCTTCTTTCTTGTTTAAACGGTTGAACTTAAGAATTTCCTAATGTACATGATATGGACAAATGGGAATGGATGGATGAATAGGTTCATTTCAGATTTTTCATAACTCAAGGAATTACGGGAGCCAAACCGATGCTTCTAATGTCTACGCATCTTTTCCATCGTCATATTAATGAGGTCGTTAGTGGGTTGTGATGAATGGGTGCCCCTATAATATAAGGGGTTGAGGATGAATGTATGGTGCAGATGTTATTCTAGTGCATGGTGGTGCGAAGTAAAAATATTACGAAGGGGGAATATATGTAAGTGGTAGATATCCGGCATAAGTGATAGATGAAATCGGGGTTGTTTGTAATATGTGTAGGTAGGTGGAGTAGTTGTAATGACTATAATGGCAATTGAGGGTAAGGACTATGGGATAGAAAGGATGAGGTTTTGGAATGGGTTGTGGGCTGCCAACACCATAGGTGGTTGCGATGTAATAGGTACTTATGAGGTGGTGGGTACAGACGGGGTTGTGCTCAAGGTAGCTATAGAAGGAACAACTAATGTCAAGTGTGCAAAAGATGACATAGATGTAGCATTATAGTGGATGTGGGGCCTAAATTTGAGACACCACAAGTAGTAAAGTGGAAGAAGGTAATGCCGAACAAGTTCTAGTAGGCTGCAGAAGTAGGGATGAGGGCGGGAGGGATAGATACGGGCATGTCGTATACCAACCGACCTAAGGATTCTGGGTGGTGGAATGGGCAAGGTGGTATTGTAGGGCAGGCGGTGGGATTACGATCAAGGAGTTTTGTGAACTTCTAGTCATTTAGGTACTAATGGTGATGGGCTGAGTTGGATCCATATGTGACAAGATAGAAGGTAATGATGGGTAAGGTGGAAGTGGCTAAAGGTGGCGTGAAACACAAAGGCATTGGCTCGGTTGTCGATCGACACCATTTGATTTAACGTATATCGGGTTAACTTTACTTTGTAAATGACATAGGAAGCAACAAAAATAGAAAAGGATAGGTATTCATAGGTGGACTTGGTTGGTGTTTCAATTAAAAAAAAATAGAGAAACCAACACCGGTTCATGTGACTAATGACAATTAAAGGGGGACCGATGACGATTATAATAACCGATATCGATTCTTACTATGGAAATTGACATTTTTAGTAAATGAGGTAGAACTAATGAAAGTGAGATGGGGAAGTTGTACTTGACAGTGTGATATCAAAATGTTGGGGATATGATGGTGTCCTGAGGACTATAAATAGAAAAGAAAAGGTGATGAAAGTTGTTTTGGGTAAAATAACCAAAATAGATGGTAATTGACATGTGTCGGGTAGAACGATGATGGTCGGTGGGAATTGATGACGATCAACTGGAATGATGCCAATTACTTGTGAAATTAGAAGAAATGAAGAAAAATGGATTTTTGAATTAAATTAGATGAAGAATCAACCCAGAAATCTAAGAATGATAATATGAGGCCCTGACACACTCAAAAATAGTCAAAATACTCCAACTATGATGGTGGAGTGTGAAAGGAAGAAGAAAGTAGAGAACCTAACCTCACAACTCAAAATGCAACTCAAGAACAAAGCTAAGAAAAACATGTAATCCTACAAGTGAATTTTATGTTTTTAGCCTATTTCATTTAAGACTGACTTGTGAATTTAGAACATATTTTATTTTGATTGGGAAGGCGTCCTATAAAGAGGCAAATTCTAAAGGGGTGGTTTTAGGTTATGTTTTGGTAGGGGAGGTCTTTTCTCTGATAGTGACAAGTCAGACAAACCAACTGGGTGCCCACTGTAAATCCTCTAATCATGTGATTGTTGACAGTATTTTCCAAGTAAGGTGTTGTTTAAGAATATTTGTAAATTCATATTTGTGTAGTTTGGAAAAAAGAGAGACAAGAGAACGTGCTTTCTATGATTCAATTATGTTAACAATCAGCTAGGCATGACTTCCATATAGGTTTCCCTCGGCTTTTAATGTGAGATAAAATATAGTATACAAGTATGAAATGCAATAAATTTTAGAACCCAAATCAACAATTATATTCGATGTAGCAATTGATGAATAGTTCAAGAACGTGCTCTTTCACTACTATGAAAATCCAAGAAGAAATAATTGATTCACTTTAAGTACCAAATCACAAGTGTCGTTTAGACAATCGAAGAAGAAAATTACTAGGAAGAGGATTAAATGTGTATTTTTCAAAAAGAAAGAGACACACAATATTTCCCTATATGAAGAAAAATGCAATGAACCCAAAAGAGGGTCCCACCGGGCATGCCAAAAAAATTTGCCGAATAGTTGTGTACGTATTAGCAAAATAGATAAGGTAAAGGTGAGGAGGAATACATTTAAGATCAAGGTGGAAGGTAGAATGTGTGTGCTCTGATTTCTTGATCCAATGCCCAATTGCGATGAATTCCTTTTGGCTACGAGGAACTACCTAAAATGCAAAACAAGGCCACAAGAGGAGTATTTAACAATATATGTCGGTGGGTACTAGCGTATGCTAGATCCGGGAAGTGTGATACTTCCTAGATGGTTTTCAAACCACTACTTATCAAATCAAATGAACATAAATGTGAGAAATAGAGGTCCTATTGTTAACAAGTTGACTTTGGTATTTCAAATCATTAATAATACATTAGATAAAGTCGAATATTGCATACGAATTAAATTTAATTGAGGTTGGGTTTTTGTTTACGGCTGGTTAGGTAGCCAAGGTGGTTGGAACAAAAGGTCATATCTTAAGTGATTTGGGTTGTTTGGGTGAAGGTTATTATGTTCTTGTTATAGGCGTATTACGATTATAAAAACCAATGTTGGTATGGGTATGACCAATGACGATCTAAAGGAACTCACGATGGTTATGAGTGACCAATATCGGTTGAGGCGGGATGGTAGGAACTCAATATAGTTTGTTTTGGGAGCTTCTCTATGATTATCCAGGAATGGAAGCGAGAATGGTTAGTTTAGTAATAGTGTTGGGAATGCTCACATATTTTTGGAGTCAAGTATGGAGAACTACGAGGCTATGGATGGTTAGGTGGATGAATTGACGGGAGGGTAGGGATGGTGGATGCAATGATAGACACTAGAATCTAATGAACCAAGGTAAAGAAATTAATCTAAATAATTGTGGAATGATATAAATCAAAACTCACTTACCTATATTTGTAGACCTGGTAGGTGGATGATAACCAATGGTTGATCTATGAGACTGATGCTCAATGTCGTGGCATTGCTTCTGGAATGTTATCGTGAATTCCCAACCTTCAGATCAGTCTTGGTGTTGATTCAAGATGTCCGGGATGTGCGAGAGGGCTCTGGTTTGTGCTTGCATACAGATCTCTCTCTTTTCAAATTCAAAAATGATCAACCAACCCTAAACAAAGGTTATTAAAATGATCATATGGTAATCGATGACAATTAGGATGACCGGAGTTGGTTTAGAGTTAGCCGGCATTAGTTAAGGCAGGAAATCCTAGGTTTCCAAAATGGAAGATCTTGGCTATCTTGTGGCTAGTTACGCCCATTGAGTGCAGGTCTAAAATGGTATTTTTCACTTAAGTGGGTGGTAATGTTGTTAAAGGAAGAATATGCATTTGATTTTAGGGTTCAACTAAGTCTTAGTTAGTTTAGGTAAGTAGAGATTGAATTTTAGTTTAAATGAACATGTTAAGAATAGGTTCATGATGAGGTGTCTAGGTGATGTGGCTGGGTGAGGTGTAAATTAATTTAATTAAAGTAATTAAATTAATAAATATTGTGAGAATGGGCATTAATTTAATTGTGGGTAATTAAATTAATATACATGTGGGGTAAAGGGAGCATGGTTAGGTGAAGATGTAGTATTACTTTTCTCGAAAGGAGGTTAATGGGAGTGTGACCCAAATTTGGTGTCTACATTTTCCCCTTTTGTCACTATCTTGTATTGATAAGAAACGCTGACAAAAATAGGAATTGGTTGCCCCAAATATAAGTGAGATTGAGGTTTCCCCATGTTTGGGTGGAGGTGATCCCCTCAAACCGGGAACTAATGAGGTATAAGATGGAATCGGTGAGTGGTTTGATAAATGTGGAAGTGAGGGAAAAGAAGGCGGTAGGTATAGGTTTGGGTATAGTGGGTAAAAGGGTAAAGGTCAAACGGGGTAGCAGTAATGGCAATCAAACACATGCACACATATAGATTGTGACATGATATCGGGTTGAAGAGCATTCAAACTCTACATCGTCCCAAGGTCGATAGGTTTATCTAAATAAGGTTGAAATGATTAAGGTATCCAAGGTATAGGATATGGTCCGGAAACACAACGTAGGTCGTGCGGGAATGTTTAGGTATGATCTGGTACACCAAATCTTTTTAGGATAAACGGCATGGCAATAGGCAATGTAAGGTCATTAGGTTGAACCACACAAGTAAGGGCATCACAAGGTATAGTGAGTAGACAAGTTCAAAGGTCATAAAAGGAAATTTAGGTTAGGGTATGTAGGTCAGGCCATGGGTAAGGCCAAGGTATAGGTAAATAACAACTCCTAAATGTAATTAGGGAAATGTGTGGGTAGTGTGGTTTGTGTGTAGGTGACAATGAGTGTGGGTAAGGTACAAGGGTATTCGACAATGATGATTTTTATCAAATGTGGGAAAATGGGGTTTAAATGGTAATGGTAGGTGACCGATGTTGGTTAAAGTGTAACCGACATTAGTTTAGTAGAACACGACATCACCGATGTCGTTCGGGTTGATTTGGGGATAAGAAAGGAAAATTCTACTTTATACGAGCGATTTGTCATTTTCTATTTGTAGAAAACGAAAGAGGAGTAAATGAGTGATTGGAAAATGACAATACGAGACAGAGATCTGATTTGGTGAACCTCGTAGTGGGTGATTGACATCTAGTTGGCAATTCCACAAGATCGGTTCAAGTGATTCGATTGGTTTTGAGGTGAGGAGTGGATTTTGACATGGAAGAGGTAGGAGAGGGGTCAAGTAGACCACCGTCAGAGAGACCAGATGTACCACCACATAGATGGCACTGAGATGAGGTAGGATTTGATTCGATTCCACTCTTTGGGTTAAAAAGGTTTGAGTGGAAATTTTTTTGGTGGGAGTTTTATTTTAAGTTTGTAGGTAAAATGAATGAAATGAGGGGGGGGAGGTTGAATATAATTTAAATAGGGGTGGGAATGAAGTTAGATTAGGTTTGGGTAAGGTAGAGTATGTGTGTTAGGGTATTTTTAGGAACTTTAGGTAGACATGGGGGTTTTGAATTTGAACTCCGTGACAGAGATCGACGTTAGTCGAGGTTTGTCCGACTTCGGTTAGCTTACCTACATCGGTCTTGTCTCGAGGTGACCGACATCGACTAAGGGGAACTGATGTTAGTTAAAGGTAACATATGTAGCAGATCAAGGCCACCAAGGTGTTAGTTAGGGTGAATGAGGAATAGGGGTAAAAAGGGCAAGGTGGGTGAGAAACATAGATGAGAGGGGTAAAGGCAAGGTACATGTAGAGAGATGAGAGTAAATGTTAGCATTGGCATAATGATAGGTAAGTAGGTGAAATGATGTTTAGGATGATGCGGTTTGATTGCTAAGGGGTAGTAGGTTGGTAGGTGAATTAGGTAGGTGGGGTGAGTGAGGTGGATGTCGAGGATCGGTATGGGTGGGGGTTAATATATAAGTGAAGGTTGTTAATAGATGTGGTTTGACTGGATGTAGACTAGGAACACCTCTGGGACAGATAGCCACCTCCGTTGTACTGATCGAGTGTGACCACGAGATGAGTGGAGGCATGTGATAGACGTTGGATTGATTGGGATCTAATGCTTAGGCATATAGCTCAATATCTGAGTTTGATGGTCGCACTCATTGATAGATGGTATATAGCAACCAACACGTTCCGCCTACTTAGTGGGTGAGATCACTGTCACCCTGGAGGATGTATACAAGATCTTGTGGCTACCTATAGTGGGGGAGTAGGTTTATTCTATTTCATTAGAGGCATCAGAGGAGTTGATAGTGGTGGTGTTTGGAGAGGTTATGGCAGAGTTGAGGTACCATAATGAGATTCTAATCTATGGGTATATGTATGTGGCGCATCCTCGGGAGATGAGGTTGGTGGTTTTACTAATGGAGGGGGTGTGTTGCTTTACCTTTCCGGATGCGAGAGATGGGAGATTCCCATGATCATTGATTGGATATCTCTAGGACATGATGGGGAGATGACCTATTTTTCTTGGGTGCGAAGTCTTGGTGTTGTTATACAAAAGAGTTGTGAGCCTATGGGAGGATGTTGAGGTTTAGTTTATGTTATACCTTCCTTCTACACTGTTGGGCATACCCGTACATCATATGTGTACATCCAGCTTGGTTTTCCATGACCTGATTTGTTTGAGTTAGGTTTGATCGAGTTGTTTACAGGTGTTGGGTACTTGTTAGTGGACAACATAGGGTAGCTATGGTTGCACATGATGTGGCATATTACAAGTGAGTGTTGGAGGATTTTCCAAAGCTAACATTATTTGGAGGTCATATGTTGACTTTCCTTCCTATAGACATATGGTAGTGGAGTTAGAGAAGCTAAATCTACTCATGTTGATATAGGGGTGTCATGTCGGTGTGCACAAGATGATACACATTGTGAGAGTTAGATGGTAATTTAGGTGCCACCGGATGTGATGCCGCCATTCCCACATTACATGAGAGATGACGTGGAGAGACCTATTTCTCCACCACGACCCACTATGTTGATAGGGCGGGAGGAGTAGGCGGTGGTCGAGATGGATCAATGATGTTGAGGTCACTTATAGGTATAGGAAGTTGTGGGTGACGAAGCTACGAGTGGAACAACCAAGGCCGAGTAGACAAACGTATCTACCCTTATAGTACAATAGAATACCTTGCATGGTCAGTGTGCCACTCTTGAGCACAAATTGCCATTGTATAGGGGCAGCTCATAGGGTCAAAGGCACAAGTAGCCATTTTACAAGCACGGTGGTAGCCCTACAGGCTCGGGTTGCACGAGGATAGGTGCTGTATAGGGTGGAAATGGTGACGAGGGAAATGTGTCCACCTTAGAGGTGCGAGATAGCGGGTTTACAAGTCTAGTAGACCACTACACAGCTCGTTGTGTCCTTATAGGCCTAGTTCATGGATGCTCTGAATGAGGTGGGTTATTACCAAGATCACCCGATGACCGCTGTAGGGGATAGATGTCCCTTCCTATATTGAGTACAGGGCATAGTAGGCAGTGAGTGAGAGGACGAGCCCTCATACTCATGTCTCGGAGAGCACACCGGCGCGGCGAGCCCGAGAGACAAGTTCAAGGTGAGGCCACAAGTTCATGGGGGCCAAACCTAGACCCATTTGTAGGTCAAGAAGAGGTAATACTTAGACCTAAACAAGGTGGAGAGATGTTGGCAAGGTTTTGGGCTGGGCGAGAGGATGAGGAGACAGATGATACGAGCATGGATATTAGGTGGGGTGATGATTAGTCACCGTATATTATCTTTGTTTTCATTTTGGTATATACATGCCTACGTGTCGATAATAGCAAGGATGTATATGAGATTTTTGTGATTTTGATTGTTATACTTGGCTGCGCATGCTTTGAAAATTTTGAGGTTGTACCACGAGATACTTGTATTTATTTTGTATCGAGTGTATATTTAATGGATACATAGACTTGCATTTATAGATGGTGAGATTGATGCTATGGATGATATATTTGTGTTTTTGATTTCCATTATTATTGTGTATGTAATGGAAACTAGGTGAATTAATCATGGTTGAGTCGAGGTCAATTTAGGCATGGTTGAGTTAGGTTGGTTAGGCATGGTGGAGTCTAGGTATAGGCATGGTTGAGTTAGGTCAGTTAGGCATGGTGGAGTTAGATTGGTAAGTCATGGTTTTTATTTAATTTTGTAGTCATTGTAACATGGGAAATAAATGATGATTCATATGTATGTTATGGTGTAAATTTCCAAAAAAATTATACTATGGGAATGTAATATGATAAATGCATGATATGATTGTGTGTTAAAAAATGGGGATATGTATGTTTGTATGTTTTAATTTTCCAAATATTTGTGTAAAATGGAAAACTCACTAGAGTAGAATTTGCTAAAAAAATGAAGGGGAAAATAGTTAGGATAAAGAGTGGTTGAGCTAACCTTCAAGGGCCCCATACCCTCGGAGTGTTGCCTACATAGCCCTAGCGAAAAAGGGGCCTCGAGGCTAATGTAGGTTTTGGTAAATTTGGAGGTGATCGAGGGCATTAAGATGACATTTTCTAATAACTCAAGTTATGCCAAATGGTCCTAGAGAAATTCATCAGTATTGAGCATGTCTTGGAGTGAGATGGAATTTGTACTTTGAGAGGAAGGACAACCTCTTGCCGTAGACTAGAGAGAAAATTTTGGCGTAGTCAAGGTACAAAATATTGGTACAGATAAGCCCATATGGCAAAAGGAATGTACATGTACCAATCCTTTCCGAATCCTCAACTAATTTCATAAGAATTTTATTCAACGTTTTGTTGGTTGATTACGCTTGGCCATTTGTTTGTGGGTATTAGGGTGAAGAGAAATTGAGTTGAATGCCAAATGCCATTTGTTTTTGAATTGTTTCCGTTATCGGTGATGAGACGGTGAGGGACACCAAAGCAGAAAATAATGTGATGGTTGATGAATTCACATATTTTCTCATCTTTTTAGAGATGAGAGGATGGCTTCATCATATTTAGTATAATACTCATTAGCGATTATAATCCATTGATTACATTGTGAAGAATGGGGATTGATTTCTCCGACAAGATCCAAACCCCATTGAGAGAAAGGCCACGAGTCTCAGGTGATCTATAAGGCATGACTAGGTGTGTGATGAAGATTGGCATACTGTTGGAATTTCACACAATGTTTGTCATAGTCACAATATTCATGGTTTAGGGTGGGCCAATAATAGCCCGAGCGAAGGATACATTTAGAGAAAGCTAAACCACCGAAGTGACCTCCACAAATTCGATCGTAAACCTCCTTAATGTTATAAGGAATTTCAAAACTTGTAAGGCATCGTAAGAGGATACCGTCAAAGCATTGTTTATACTGAAGGCCACCCATGATAACATAGAGAGAGACATTTTGAGAAAGGTGTGTTTTCCATTACGAGTAAGATCCAGAGGTAGAAGGAAAGGGAAATGTATTCAACGAACTTCTTATACCAAAGGTCATGTGGGTCGGGTTTAATGGTGCCAATGATGTTGACGTCATGAAATAAATAAGAATGTGATTGCAACCTTTATATTGTGATAAATATTTTGGAATCGGAGGAAAGGCGATATCGAGACACCGGATAGGCCATGGTATCCACAAATTTGTTAGTGGAGCATGAAGTGGTTTGAAGTTCATAGCGGTCAAAGGTAGTCAAAAGTATGTCGACATGATGCTTATACTTTTGAAGAACTTCGTTATTGCACTAGTATATACCATTGACTTGGTTTACAACTAGTTAGGAATCACCAAAGATATTAATTGATTTAACTTCTAACGCAATGGCAGCCTTGAGAACCAATACAAATGCTTCGTATTTGGAAATGTTAGTAGTACATTCAAAATCAAGTTTGAAAGATAATGGCATGCGTTCACTTTCCAGAGGAATGAGGATCACACCCACACCACCCCCACACTGACATTTGGAACCGTCAAATCATAAGGTCATCTGGTAAATGGTATCGTGTAAAGAGAGGGTGGAAATGGATTCATCCGGGAAATCAAAGTTAGATGATTGATTTCGAGAGAGGGTACATCGCAAGTTGGTTGGCGATGGTTTTTCCTTTGACATACTTTTGATGAATGGATTCGAGTCGCGTTCAGTAAGAAGAATGAGCCAATGCATAGCACACTAATGTTGGTAGGGCTTGGCATACATGTAATGTAAGGGGTCAATATTGGTGACAATGAAGGTTTTGTGGTTGAGTAGGTAATGATGAAGTTTAATGGTGAAAAAAACTAAGGCTAAGCAGAGTTTTTAGCATGGGTGTATTTGGTTTTAGATTCCAAAAGCATACGGCTTATGTAATAAATTTCTTGCTCCAGGTGTTTCTCATCACAATGAACGAGCATGGCACCTAGGGAATGAGAAGTAGTAGAAATGTAAAGGTAAAATGGTTGGTCACCCTTAGGGGAATGAGCACGAGGAGATTGGAGTAGGTATTGTTTTAAGGCATTAAAGGCTTTTTGGCATTCATTATCCCATTTCAAGGAGACATCCTTTTTGAGGAGATGATGAAATGATTGGAAATGGTTAAAAATTTATGGAACAAAATGATGAATAGATTGCAATTTACCTTGCAAACTACAAATTTGGTGAAGGCTAGTAGGTGGAGGAATTTCGAGAATAGCCTTTATTTTAGCAAGATCAACTTCTATGCCATGTAAATAAATGATAAAACCAAGGAGAGCACAACAAAGACACACTTCTAGGGTTAAAGGTGAACACAAGACTTAATGAGACGATCAAAGATGACCTTGATAAATGTAATATGTTTGGTGTGACATTTGGATTTGGAAAGAAGGTCTTCCACATAATCTTCCAATATACGATGCATGATGTCATGAAATATATAAGTTATAGCCCACTGATATGTAGCACCAGCATTTTTAAGGCCAAAAGGCATGACTTGATAGCGAAGGTTCCCCAGGAGTGATGAAGGTGGTTTTTCGTTGATATTCAAGATCGGTTAATATTTTATTATAACATGAGAAACCATCCATGAGTGATAGCATCTCGTGGCTAGCGATGAGATCAACTAGTTGGTTAATACCTAGTAAAGGAAAGTCAACTTTGGGGAAAGGTAGGTTGATGTCATGGAAATCCGTGTAAATGCGAGTCCCCTGTCACTTTATTGATAGGAACAATGTTAGAAATCCATTGGGGATAATCAATAGGAAAGATAAAGGAAATCAAGAGAAGGCGTTGGATTTCTTCTTTGTGAAGAGCATACGAGGATGAATTTTACTGCACTTACGTTTTATGGCCTTGGCTTCGAAATAATTATGATATTTTGGACCAAAACTTTAGGATCAATATCAGGTATATCATTGTAGGACCAAGATAAAGCATTTCTATAGTCCCAGGAGGAAAGAAGTAAAATCTTCCTACTCAAAGACATCTAAATATTATCCTATCTTTAAAATGTGCGGGTCGTCTGAGTGTTAATGTTGATTTTGATGGTTAATTTGTTTAACTTGTTTTTCATCTCGAAGGTAATGACCAATGAATATAAGATCTTCTGTACCGATGTAGGTTAGGATAGACTCATCATCTTCACATTAAACAATGTTAATATAAGGTGTATCATCATCAATCATGTCACGATATAGGAAGGGAAGAGAAGAGGGAACCTCACCATCTCGTTGATAAGTCAAAGGTCCCAAGGAAATGGTGTTTATGAAAAAAAGTTAGGAGGAATAGATGTTGGATCCATAAACTCCATGGGTGAAGGTGGTGAAGAAGGTTTGGCATCTGAATGAGGTTAATGTGGGCATTCTTAGAAGATAGCTCGAGAGAGCTGATGTCACTACGGTCTTGTTTTTATGGGTGGTACATGAAATGACTGTATGATAGCCTTGTTCGTAAAAACTAAAGCCAAAGCCTTTCCATGCACAACACTGGAGGAAGGTATGGGAAAAGTAGAAGTTGGTGAGAAATTGGAGGTCAGCTGAAAATGGTCGTGTTTGGGATGGTGGTTCAGGTGAGTAGGTGGAAGTATTAAGTCCCCATACGTTAAGTTAGTACGAAGTTGGGGAGGACCATAGGGAAGACCTCACCTATGTGATGATCATAATGAGGATGTTGGCGTAGGTTACCATACTCTTGTGGAGTAAGGAATGAGTTTATGTTATAGAGGCGGTACTCCCCCAAAGTGAGGCATTGAAAAATAAATTCTAAGGGATCGATGGTCGATATGTGGCTAGAGGGAATAGATGAATTACTAGATGATTGGGAAGGAGTATTAGTTGGATGAGAAGTAGATGGGTTAATGGGAATAGAAGAGTTAGGTGTGGGAGAGGTAGTGATAGCATTGGTGGATGAGGATGTGAGTGAAGGAGAACTAGTAGCGGTGGTAGATGCCTTAAGCGGAAAAAGGACATCATTAGGTCGGTATAACATGTTATAGGTTTTGAATGGTGACGGGGCAGCTGGAATGGTGTAGTTATGTCCTTTATGTTCAAATTTTACGTAGTGGTGTAAAGTTTAAGGAACACAAGTCATGACATAGATCCAAGGTTGGCCAAGCAACAGGTTATATTGGAACTCCCCCTTAAGACATAGAACAGTTTTAGGATAGTACGGGGTCTCACATGAATGTGGAGGACAATGTTGTCAAGAGTATAAGTTATAGCATCATTGAATGAGCGCAACATAACTGGGTTGCTATATATGTAATTGGCGGTATGCATATTTGGTTGTATACATGGGAGGATATGATTTTGATGTTGGATCCACCATCGATCATAACATGTCATATGCGTATATTATCGATATAGACGGAGATGAAAATTTTGGGATCGGGGTCATCCGACTAGAAAGGTATAATTTCATCATCGTGAGAAACCGAGGCATCTACTTGATGAGTGGTAGCGGGGTAAAGGAAGGAGATGATTTGGTAAGAGAGGTAATATGGTGAGGGGTAATAATGGAGGCCACATGTGTGGGATTGTTAGGTAAAACCTCAATGGATTGCAAAATCTCCATGAGGGCTTGTCGATGAGGTTCGAGGTTTAGGCGACGTCATACAAAGACATTTTTCAAGGGGATTGGTATAATTGTTTTAACATTATATGATGGGAAACCCCATCAAAAATAGGGTATGTGTGGCCTTGATTGGTGATTTTGGGTGTGCGTTCAGGCGGTATATTGGGCACAAGACTGGTTGATGGGCTAGTTGCTTTTTCCTTTCCTTTGTCTTTTTGGTCACGAGTGGTGACTTGGATCATGTTAATCTAAGGAAGAGAGGTAGAGGGAGAAGGTGTGTCATGAAATTTATAATGGCATGATGGACAAACACCAGTGGGGGATATGAGCCTTGTGAAATGAGTAAGGTGCACTAGATTTTGGTGGGGTTTAGGCTAACTCTCGATACGGACCATATTGATCTCAAATTTTGGAGGTGGATAATAGGGTTGTGGAGGTGGAGATGCAAGTCGCTGAATAGGTAAGGGCAAGAATGTGTGGGGACGGTGTGAAGGTGGATCGAGATTCCTCATCAAGAAGATCAACATCTTTAAAATTTTCTTCAGGGGAGGACATAGTAGGAAAAAATCATTTGAAGATCCTTACAATTTTGTACATCATGCCCTGGAACACGATAGTAGGTGCAAATATTGGTTTCAAAAAACCCTATTTGTTTAGGTTTGAGTTGTTCATAAGGTCGAAGAAGAGGTAATGTGATGATAGATGTTTCTAAAAGGTTAGCTAAGATAATGGCATATAACCCGGCCAACGGATCACAGTGTGAAGTGAGGGTGGGCTTGGATTGAATGGTAGGTGATTGTGGTAGGATGGGTGCTACAAGAGGTGGAATTAGAGGTGGGGTAGGTGTGACCATCTGTTTGGGAGATGGTACTTTCTTAGTCTTAGGTTGGGTCTTCTTTGATAACAACGTAGTAGATGAACCAATGATGGAAGGGGGTATATGTATAGCTACTTCTTTATAGGGTAGGGGATTTCAATTTCAGCTGCACTTTCTTATGTGAAGGTGAGGAAGGAGTGCATGATGTAGAAGGGAAAGAAAATGGTGGAAGAGGAAAGGTTACCCATGGGGATAATGGAGGTACAGTGGAAGTGGTTTATGGAGGCCAAGTGGAAGGTATGGGATGAAGGGAAGAAAGTCTCATAGGTAGTGATGAAGTTATGGTAGCTGGTGGGGGTATCGATGGTAAGAAAGATATAGGTGATGGCGAGGGTATTTGTTGTGGAGGTAAATTGGGTGTAACAAAGGTTCATGGTGAAGAATACGGATGCTTTATTTTTATTTACCTTAGGTAGGGGTTGTTTGGCCAAGTTTTATGGGTGAGGTCCGAGGATGAATGGAAGGGGTGAAGGTGAGAAAGGCATAGTGGGTGAGACTGGTTTATGAGGCGTAGAAGGTTAGGTCTTCCTTTTAGGTGGAGGAATTATTTTGGTGCGGGTTTGGGAAGACATGGCCAAATCCAATTTGATGGGTGGATGGATAAGGCTTGGTGTTGGCATGACCCCCAAAGTAGTGATGGGTCTAAATAGGGGAGAAGGTGTAGATATGGGTATGTTCTTAGGCATAGGCATGGGTTTAGTTGTGGGTAAAGGTTTGTATGTAGGCGGGGGTACTGGAGAAGAATTCATTTCAATAGGCATAGTCATGGTTTATTTGGTTGCTTGAAACACCTTTGGATAGGTTGTAGAGGTGTTAGTGAGAGACAGATTGCATTTGGGTTTAAAATGGGAGTTGAAGGCAACCCCAAAGCATGGAATTATCAACATAATCCAAGTGGTTAGCTAAGCGTTAAAATGGTACTGCTATAAAAGGAACCAATGTTTATTTAGTGGAAATCCATGTAAAGTAAGTCTATGAGAAATGGAATTTTTTGGCCTCAGACTCTATAGGTAAGATAGCCGGAGAAGTTCGACGGGGTTCTAGAAGGTTTATGGGGAATGGTCACCAATAGGTAGTGGCACTTCTAATGGATCCCCTATGGGTAGGGGAAATGATGAGTGAGATGAGGTATGCTCCTCTTTCAGCGGGAAAGGAAGGCGGGTTTGACTCTACCATGGGTAGGAGAGTTAATGTCATTGCTTATTCATCTGGTTGAGAAGTGAGTGGTGAAATGGTATTGGTAGAAATTGTGAACTCCTCCATAGGTGAGGGGGGGGATGAAGGTGACTCCTCTATGGCTGAAGGAATAAGTGGGGTAGGTTCTTCTGTAGGTAGAGGAGCTCGCGCTAATATTTCTTTGATAGAAGGAACGGGAGGAAATAAGGGAATGGTTGGCATGTCATCAAATATAGTGTGGACTTCATGGGTATTATTGTCATTTGTTGAAGATTCATCAGGTTGGATTAGAGGATGGGGTGTGATTAGAAACGACTCTTTGAATATATGTAGGTTCCGGTTAGTGGGTGCGTTCGGGTTGTCCAAGACTAGATCTCCCTTATCTAACATTTCTTGGATAATGTTTTTGAAGGTGATACAGATTACCATTGTTATGGCCTTTAACGGGATGATAGTTGCAAAATTCATGTTCTTTATACCATACGAGGCATAGGATGAGTAGGGTCAAAGCCAATGTGAGGTTTTTATGGGTGGAAGAGTAATGGCTCCAGCTTTAAGAACCCTTTTTAGGACTGAAGAATATGGCTCTCCTAAAGTTGTGTACTTACGTTGTTCCCGTCTAAATTGAAAACTTTGAACGGTTGAAAGATTGGAAGATGGATTTGCTTGGTTAGATGAGTGAGATGGACTGGCTTTGAGAAATACCACATTGGCAGATCCTTAGATTTCAAATGATTGCTTTGGGGCTTGGAATATTAAGAGGTATCATTTGGTTTGAACACGGCATTTTTTTACGCAGCTAAATTTTCTTCTCTTGATGGCACGTATTTTTAGTTTTCGTGCCATGGTAAAGGCCTCGTCAACGGTACAAAGGTTTACACTTACGAGTTGGAGAGATGTGCCTAGCACAAGCTCTAGTGAACAACTCTATAAGCTCAATTTGAGGTAACTGGAATGTCAATTGGTTGATGAGGCTGCACCAAGAAGTGACAAAAGTTGTTATAGATTCATTGTCATACTACCGGGTTGAGTAAAGATTAGTCATGGTGACTTTCTTGACAACATTGATTGAAAAATGGTCTAAGAAAGCTTGGGCTACTTTATTAAATGAATAAATGGAATGTCTGGGTAATCCACTGTACCAATCCAATGTTGGTCATGTCAAGGACATTGGGAAGGTTTGTAGGAGTAAAGCATCATCTTGGGCGGTTAGGTAACACCCATGTTTGAACAACCACAAGTGGTGCCGTGGGTCTTCTTTACTATTGAAATGGTTGAAATTAGGCATTTCCCAATGTACGGGTATAGATGAATGGAAATGGATGGATGAATAGGTTCGTTGTAGATTTCGTCATAACTTAAGGAATTACGGGAGCCATAAACTAATGCTTCTAATGTATGCATCTTTTCCACAATCAATTTAATGAGATAGTTAGTGGGTTGTGATTAATGGGTGCCCCTACAATATATGGGGGTTGAGGATGAATGTATGATGTGGATGGAATTCCGGTGCATGGTGGTGCCGAGTAAAAATGATGTGAAGGGGGAATAGATGTAGGTGGAAAATATCCAAAATAAGCGATAGACGAAACTGAGGGATGTTTGTAATATGTGTAGGTAGGTGGGGTCTTTGAAATGACTCTAGTGGTAATTGGGGGTAAGGACTGTAGGATAGAAAAGATGAGGTTTTGGAACGGGTTTGGGTTGCCAACACCATAGGCAGTTGCGATGCAATAAGTACATATGAGGTGGCGGGTATAGACAGGGTTATGCTCAAGGTAGTTGCAGAAGGAATAACTGACGTCAATGGTACAAAATATGGCATAGATGCAACAGTTATAGCAGATGTGGGGCCTAGCCGAGACACCACAGTGATAAAGTGGAAAAAGGTAATGGTGAGTTCATGCTAGTTGACGAAAATGGAAGCGAGGGCAAGAGGGACATATATGGGCATGTCATATACTAACCGACTGAGGAGTCCTAGGTGGAGGAATGGGTAAGGTAGTATTGTAGGTCAACGGGATTTTAATCAAGGAGTCTTGTGAACTCCTTCTCACTAGTACTAATGGTGATGGACTGAGTTGGATACATAGGTGACAAGATATAAGGTGGTGATGGGCTAGGTGGAAGCGGTTGAAGGCTGGTGTGAAACACAAGGGTGTTGGCTTGGTTGCAAGTCAACACCATGTGAATTAGCATATATCTGGTTAATTGTACTCTATAAATGACATAGAAAATAGTAGAAATGGAAAAGGATAGATACTAGTAGGTGGACTTGGTTAGTGTTTCAATTAAAAATAAAAATAGAGGAATTGACACCGGTTAAGGTGACCGATGACAGTTAAAGAGGGACCTATGATGGTTATAATAACCGATACCGGTTACTTTGGGAAATTGATAGTTTTAGTTAATGAGGTAGAACTAATGAAAGTGAGATGGGGAAGTTGTACTTTATAGTGATATCAAAATTTTGGGGATATGATGGTATCCTGAGGACTATGAATAGAAAAGAAAATGTGATGAAATTTGTTTTGGGTAATATAATCAAAAGAGCGTAATCGACATCGATCGGGTAAACTAATGACGGTCAAATGGGAACCGATGATGGTCGTTGGACAGCGTCGATTCTTGTGAAATCTGAAGAAGTGGAGAAAAATGGAATTTTTGAATTAAATTATATGAAGAATCAACCCAAAAATCTGAGAATGATGATATGAGGCCCTGACACACTCAGAAATAGTCAAAATACTCCAACTATGATGTTGGAGTGTGAAAGGAAGAATAAAGTGGATAACGTAACCTCACAACTCAAAACACAACTCAACAACAAAGCTAATAAAAACACGTAATCCTACAAGTGAAGTTTATGTTTTTAGCTTATGTTATTTAAGAGTGACTTGTGAATTTAGAATATAGTTTATTTTGGTTGGGAAGGCGTCCTATGAAGAGGAAAATTCTAAAGGGGTGGGTTTCGAGTTATGTTTTGGTGGGGCGGTTTCTCGATATTGATTGGTCGAGATAAACCAGTGGGCCCACTTGTTAATCCTCCGATCATGTGATCATTGATAGTCTCTCCCGGATAAGGTGTTGTTGAATAAGATGTGTAAATTCATATTTGCACAGCTTTGGAAAAGAGAGGGAGAAGAGAAATTTCATTTTACGATTCAATTATGTCAACCATCAATGGGCATGACTTCCAAAGCATATAGGTTGCCCTCGCTTTTAAATGTGAGCTAAAATGCAGTATACAAGGATGAAATGCAACAAATATTAGAACCCAAATCGATAATTATATTTGATGTATAAAATGATGAATAGGTCAAGAACGTTTTCTTTCACTACTATGTAAATGCAAGAAGAAATAATTGGTTCGCTTTAAGTACCAAATCACAAGTGTCATTTAGACAATTAGAAGAAGAGAAAATTATTAGGGAGAGGATTAAATGTGTATTTTTGAAAAGAAAGAGACACACAATACTTCCCTATATGAAGAAAAATTCACCGAACCCAAGAGGGTCACCCACTTGGATGTGCCAAAATGTTTCATCGAATAGTTTCTTACGTATGAGAAAAATAGATAAGGTAAAGGTGATGAGTAATACCTGCAAGATGAAGGTGGAAGGTAGAATGGATGCACTTTGATTTCTTGATTCAATGATGATTACGAGGACTTCCTTTTGGCTAAGAGGAACTACCTGAAATGCAAAAAAGACCACAAGAGGAGTATTTAACAATATATGTCGGTGGACTACCTAGCATACCCTAGATCCAAGAAGTTTGATACTTCCTATATGGCTATCAATCCTTTATTTATCAAATAAATGAATATAAATAAGAGAAATAGAGGTCCTATTGCTAACAAGTTGATTTTGGTATTTCAAATCATTAAAAATACATTAGATAAAGTTGAATATTGTATGCACAATTAAATGTAACGAGGTTGGGGTTTTGTTTCAAGTTGGGTAGGTTGGCAAGATGGTTTGGACAGATCAGGGTTAGATGCTAGGTGGTTTAGGTTATTTAGGTGAAGGTTATTAGGTCACTATTATAGGTAGGATTATCATTTATAGAGACCAACGTCGGTAGCGCTATGACTAATGATAGATTCAAAGGGAACCAATGATGGTTAGGGATGACCGATGTTGGTTGAGAGGCAGGATGGTAGGAACTCGCAAGATTTGGTTTTGAGAGATTCTATGTGATTACCCAGAGAATGGATGAAGAATGGTTAATTTAGTAATAGTATTAGGAATGCTCAAAGATGTCTGGAGTCAGGTATGGAGAACTACAAGGTTATGGGTGGTTAGGTGGATGAATTGATAGGAGGGTGGGGATGGTGGATGCACGATAGACACTAGAATCTAATGAACCAAGGTAAATAACATAATCTAAATAAGTGTGGAATGATATAAATCAAAACTCACATACATTTATTTATAGACCTAGTAGGTGGATGATAACCAATGGTTGATCTATGAGACTGTTGCTTAGTGTCACGGCAGAGCTTCCCATAATGTTACCATGAATGCCCAACCTTCATATCAGTCTTGGTGTTGATTCAAGATGTCTGGATGTGCGAGAGGGCTCTAGTTCATGCTTGCATGCAGATCTCTCTCTTTTTAGATTTGAAAATGATCAACCTACCCTGAACAAAGGTTACCAAAATGAATATATGGTAACCGATGACGGTTAGGGTGACCGCGTAATTTAGGGTTAACCGACATCGGTTAAGGTGGGAAATCCTAGGTTGCCAAAATGGTAGATCTCGGCTATCTTTTGGTGAGTTCTTCCTATTGGTGTAGGTCTAAAATGGTATTTTCTGATTAAGTAAGTGTGCATGATGTTACAGGAAGAATAGGCATGTGATTTTAGGGTTAAACTAATTCTTAGTTAGTTTAGGTAAGTAGAGATTGAATTTTAGTTAAAATGAACATGCAAAGAATAGGTTCATGATGAGGTGTCTAGGTGATGTGGCTAGGTGAGGTGTAAATTAATTTAATTAAAGTAATTAAATTAATAAATATTGTGAGAATGTGCATTAATATAATTATGGGTAATTAAATTAATAAACATGTGGGGTAAAGGGAGCATGGTTAGGTGAAGATGTTGTGTTACTTTGCTCGAAAGGGGGTTAAGGGAGTGTGACCCAAATTTGGTGTCTACAGTTTGTTGTAGAATTAATATTTGTGGTTGAAGGAGAGACAAGTTCGATCCTATGCAGCAACAGCATAAGGCTCGGACTTTCCTATGAGTGATCCAATGCTCTGGATCACATTGTTGATGTTTGGTAGAGGTTTTGAATGCTTGGAATGATCTTTGGTTCTTCATGAGATCACTTGGATGATCGAGAATACCAATGCAAGAATGCCCAAAAATCCTGAGAGCAGATTCCAAACTAGGTGAATGAGTTGGAATTATCTTCTTAATGGAACCAACGGCAATTCTGTGACCAATGACGACGAGAGGAAAACCGGCATTAGTTAGGGGAAGATGATTGATTTTTTCAAAAAAGGTTGATTCTTTCCCTTTTCTAACGTGATTGAGAATGGTCTAGGTCAAGAAGACTGATTCTTGCTTATAGTGGCGGTATTTTGATAGGATAAAGTGGTTAGTCATTAATGAAAGGTCTAGAATAAGTCTTAGTTAGGTTTAGAATGAGTTATGGCTAGTTAAGGCAAGTTGTTAAGTTAGGGTTAGGTGGTTAGGGTTTGGGAATGGGTCCAAGGTGAGGTGGAGAGGTGAGGTGGCTAGGTGAGGTAGAAATTAATTTAATTTAGGTAATTAAATTAATAATGATGTGAGGTAATAATTAATTTAATATAAGTGATTAAATTAATTATAATGTGTGGAAGGGGCCATGATTGGGGGATGTGTCAAATTAATTAATTAAAGGGGCTTAGAGGGTTGCAACCCAATTTTGGGTGTCTACATTTATCTCCAACACCCTCACATGTACCACATACATCACCATGCCCAACATTCACTTGTATATCTTCATGAGTGACTCATATTGGGAACATATTCCATCTAACCCTACATGCGATATCACTATATGTTCACATGATGGTTTAGCTCAGATTGGCTTAGCTTTCAAGGACCTCCATCCTCCTACTCATGGTCCACATCTCTACTATGACTTTATCAATATTACCACCACTTATGGTTTGTGTGTATTTCATCTTATGGTCTATTTATCATGTATTTACCGTTCTTCTCCACTCACATTAGGGGAATATTGGCTTACTTATATTGGGGGTGCATTATATCCTAGTCATACAAACATATCATTTCTTATGCCCTTTGGTCATTTTTTTAATCTACAATAGTTCTTTTCTTGGCTATTCCTAAAATCTCACTGGCTGGTATGCACATGGTTTCCTACTTCCTCCATTCAATGATGATAAATATGTTATGGGTATGTACAAATTACACCTCAATAGTTTGTGGCATGATCAACCAGACACTATTGCTTATCAGGTAATCAATGCTTATCCATATAACTTTGACCCGAGGATGATGATCTTCTCGATGGCTTTATATGATATTATTGTGCATGCACTTGGGGTCATAAAATTTAACACACCCCCCACCCATTCTAGCATACATAATATTACATCACACTCTTAGAATTTACGCATATATCATCATAACATCTACATCATATTTCATATTTACATCCTCATACAACCATCTCCTAACATACACATATTCATTTATACTTTAGCATCGTCATTACCCAATGACACACTCTTTTGCTTCGGTTCACACTTGACTATTGAGGGATTACTACACATGAACCCCACACACTACACAATAGTTATTACACATTGCATCTATTCACACATCATGCATCTTACATCACACATTCTATAGTTCGTTTACATATTTTTACATTTACACATCCACCCATCATACATTGTACTAGTCCTCATCATACATGTGTCACACTTGCATCTAGCATTACATACTACTCATCATACACATCACATAGCGCGCATTTCACACTATTAGTCTATCTATGCCTTTTTGCATTACATCCTATACATTGCATATCACACATCCTACACTATTGGAACATAATGATTAAGTGGTTTGGCCAACCCTTAATGTATATGGGTCCATCACTAATATATAGGTTAATATTTAATAATATGAAATATTTCTATTTCTATTATTAAATATGCTAACCTAGGTATATACTTTAGGTTAAATATTAATATCATGAAATGATTATATTTCTAATATTAAATATTATAAACCTAGGTGTATGTGTCAACCATTTTAGGTTGAAAAGGGGGTCGAGAGACATACCCGATCACCTTATATAAAAAGGACTTTAGGTCCTCATTTGATATATTTGGGAAATATATCAAAGGTGTGAAAATCAAGTGATTTGGTTTTACCCTTGGTAAAAAGGGTTTTAAAGGAGGAGGTGATCTTACTGGATGTAAAATAAGTTCTCTAAAGTAAAAGGTTATTTTTAAAGTGGTTTTTACCCTATTGGGGTTTTCCACTATAAATATTGTATCACCTGTGTTATTTATTTCATGTAAGTATTTCTTTATTTACTTATGTTATGATGTAATATTTATTTAAATATTTATTGTAACCTTATGTAGTATGTAAGTTTATTAAATCCGTATTTATTAGAATCCTCAAATTCTAACATACACATCATATGGGCATCTATTATCATCACACATACTACATTTCCTTTTATGCGCTGCACTCACTACCCTATGACACACTTTAGTTCCTCGGTCCATACTCAATTTTTGAGGGTTTACAAATCAAATGGACCTTATATTCATCATGCATTTATCATTCGAATTTTCATCATGTGACATTACTAGGCTAGTGACATACGCTTTAGGCTAAATGGTCACCCATTCTATCATTTTGTAGCGGTATTCACCTTAGGTTACATCACCATTCCCTCTTTTCATCTCATAGTGATATATGCTTAGGGATAAATCATCACTCATCCATTTATCGTATAGTGATATATGCTTAGGAAAAATCATCACTTATAAGTTCATCTTTTCATGATATATGCTTCGGCTATAGGGTTTACACTCACATCATTGCTAGGTCACATCTCTTTATTACACCTATGCATTCATCATAGCGCATTAGACACAACCCACACTTTAACCATTTCTCAATGACGCACTATCATTTATGGTTCATTCTTGATCGCTAAGGAGGCATACCAAATGATCCTCACTGCATACATTTCCATTCACTTTGGGAGGGAAAGTGGCTCCTATCACTCCATCTTTAATTCCATTCCATTTATTCATAGCATACCACATATTATGGTTACTTTTACTCTTTCTTACTTGTGTTTTTCATGGTCTCTTTATTACACATGCTAGTTAGACTAATTTTATTTCATTTATCTATATCATCCACACATGTGTATTTATGTCTTTGTTTTAGTTATGATCGCAGAGATACTGGTATCTCACATACAACACATATGATCACCTTCTACCCTTCCTACATTGGCCATTAGGGCATCCACATTCATCTCTCATAGGTGTTATTGTTTCATTTTTTACTTAACACTTTACATTACTCAGTTATACACACTTTTGACATACTAGTTATCTTTCTAACATGCTAATGGGTACTTCCTATGCAACATTTTTTATGTAGGGATATTTACTTCCATAATTATTTGTTACATTTTTCTATTATTGTTTCTTTTATGCGGGCCTTGCCCTATGTTTGTTATGCACAATTGTTTGTTTCTTATGACACGGTGAGTGATGTCTCATGTTTGCAACTAGATTTGTGCAGATTACTCTATCTTCTTGCATGTTTACATTACTTACTTTCCTTGGTAGCTTATACATTGTTTGCATACCTTATACACTATTTTCTATATGCATGTTTGTCCGTACTAACACTTGTCTTTAGCTAGCCTTCTTGTTTGTGTGTGCCTTGGTTTCTACCAAGCACTTTTGAGAGTACAGTTCATGCAATTGGTCTTTTTTGGGGCCACATTTCTCCTATCATCAACATTACATGTTCCCCCAAAGAGGGGGGGCATAATTTGGGATTTTTCTACACACTACATAGAGATTCTACACTAGTTTGGTTCAGTTATATACAACAAGTGGGTTTAGACCAGTCTACAAACCCCATACACAATGGCCTATATAAGACATGGTTTTCCTTAGCATTCTAGGAATCAGTTACAAGCTTGGAGGTTATAGTGGGTGTGCCTCCCTACACTACTTTGGCTAGTTACATCCGATTATCTAAAAACCCAAGACGTACAAATATCTCTTCACACTCATTCAGGGAAGTAGTTATAGGAAGGAGAATAATGCAACTTTCTCCCTACACTTATTCGGCCAGGGTGGTGTGAGATCACCTAAAAAACTCACAATACGAGATATCCTTCTACACTCTCTTTATTGACATAGATCAGGTGCACATGTTCTATTTACATTTTCATTTTCGTATTTTACATTTACATGTGTCTTTTACATTTCATTTTTACACATACATACATACATATTTGACTACTTGATCATTTTATCCTTACAGGTTCGACCGCATGACAAAAAATAAACAATTGGGGGAAACAAATTCAACAACAACAATTTGTGATACTAAATTCTATACGAACCATGTAGGTACATCACACACATCATTAACTACACACACGTTTACGCTTTAGGTTCAATCTCATCACCTTTTTACACATTTTCATCTATAGTTTCCATGCTCTATCATCTTTTGGTCATTCCACGCTTTGTCTAGTCCTTTGGTGCATTTTCTACTACAATCTTTGTGGACATCAGGTATGCATTTCTATCTACTTTATGCTTCTTGAGATTTCCTCTCACTAACATAAAGTGGGGGTAAATGTAGACACAAAATCATGCGCTTTAGACAAGTATTTAGACTTAGTCTCATACTACTATTTAGAAGGTTTTTGAGTGAAGAAAGTACTATTAACCCCCATCTCTTAGTCATTTTTATTTGATTTGTGTCATCATTCCCGACTTCCACCGCACACGTTCCTAGTTAGTTGTTATCATCTTCCATTATTTTAGCATCAACTAGGGTGTGCCTGGTCCCACTATGGGTGCCCGGTCCTTTTAATCTTTCCTATAACTTTTTGGGATCTTTCTAGTTGTTTTAGCTTCTTATCTTTTTGGTGATTGTCCATTTCGGGGGATCAAGAGAACCCTATAAATATAAAGTTATGAGACCATAATGAGGGACCAAGCACTAGTCACAACTATCATCCATCTAGAGTTACATCCATCTGGAGATCATTTGCATCCATTAGCTCCATCACAAGGACAAGGTTGGTTCATCTGCATCACACAAGAATAGGGGGTATTCTATATATCTTGGATTATCGGGGACATTTGAAGTAGTGCAATGAATCGATGTGACACATAGTGAGGGTTTTGGACCACCTATCAAACTTGTGAAACTCAAAGTCGAGATCTTTTGCACATACCAAGGCACCCATTCTATAAACCAAAGTGCTCATAGGTACCCAAGTCCCTCTAAAATATATCTCGTATAGCTAATCATCCCAGATCTATCCTTTTTGGACCTCTGCGAGTCATTCGTGTTTTGTTCCTCTAGTCATTTCGCGACATGGTCCTGCAAGATCATGAAATCAGTTGAGTTCTTTCCTCTTCTCTCTTGCATATTAGGTTTAGCATCTTCATTTGCATAGTTTCTTGGGTCATTTACATACTTCTTTACTACCTTTATTTACTCTATTTACATGTCATTCTAGATCAAATTAACTATCAAAAATCCCCATTTTTAGTTAATCACACTCTAGAACACCCAGTTTGTAAAAACTGATGTATCTTGCAAACTCATATTCACTTTGACCTAAAAATTTCATGAATCATAATGAAAACATTATCTAACTATGCATACTCACCACATATCTCAAATAGGTCTAAAACTCTCTAACCAATCTCATTTACACATGCCAACTTATCTTATCTTCACCTACTTTCTTCCCAAGGACCATGAAACACCACAAAACCTATGATAATTGTCCTAAAAATCCTTATACACCTCATATACATTACCACCATGTTTCTACCATGATCCAACAATACTTGATCAGCTCCGAATATCAAATCTCCATATAATATTGCATACTCTAGGGCTAGGAATAGGCCTAGAATGACTACTACAACCCATGTCAAACCATTAACTAACATTTTTGATATTTTGGACTCTTACAGACTCATTAAGACCCATAACACACCATATGTACCATGAATTACCTCATGGCATCCTTAAACTCACTTGGGAGGGCTCAAACCATGACTATGCAAGACAAACCATGCTCCAAAACAACATAGAACTCACTAAACTTGGACACTACCAATCAACCTTCATGTTTTACCTTTGACTAACACCTCATGGAGACTCATATGACATCATGACACCCTTTTCCATAAATGGAATTGACATCAATGACAACACTAAGACACAATGGTTAACAATCTCCCCCTTTTTCATTGATGACAACCACCTTCAAAAACATTGATGACAACCAAAAGACAAAACTCTCCTACATAATTGTTTTCCATGTTTCTGATGCATCTCTTGCCCTTTGAAATCTATGACAAAGGCTGCTATGATCCATATACATGGGAAAATGACAACACACACCAAGACACAATAAAAACAATAAACAAACCGACTTACTTATTTGACTTGACTCCACCTTAGATTGTGCTTGCTCTTTTTTCTTCTACAAAAAAATTAATGAAGTCCATGGACTGTAATAAGCCTTCACAAAGCTCCCCCTAAACTGATATCCTCTTCATTTTTTTCATCTCAACAATACATCTCTATCTAGGTCTTGTTCAAACTAAAAACACCAATTTTCCTTCCAAGCTAGCAAGACACCATTTAGTACTAATGTCCCTAAACCAATTCTTCAATGAAAGAGTGGCTAACTTATCCACGTTCTAGAATCCCATATACATCTTGATAAAACTTCTCATGACTCCCCCTATATTTGTACCATCCTCCTCTAGCTATAGATGTAAAAATTTAGTAATTACTTGTTTATTTGTCATGTAGAGTGACTCAGCCACATTAACTTGGTCCTAAAGCAACATTTTAGTGTTTTCAACCTTTATTGCATGTTTTTACACCCTTCTTGGACATATGACCTATTCCAAAAGCCATTATACCTACATTTAACAACAACCCCATCTTAAAATCCTCCTAGACCCTTTCATCACTTGTTTAGAGTCAAAAATGGACTCCCCTACCTTCTTGGTTCTTCACAAGCCTATAGTATGGTATTTCTTCATACACTAACCTATTTTATTATCACATATACTCTTGATCTTTCTCATACTAAGTGGTGATGTTTTCACATGTCAATGTCATATTTTCATTCAAGACTTCATATTATCCAAGCTCTTAGGGTTAATAAAACATTTCCTTACTTTAATAGGTCTCTATAGACCTGTATAATTCCATTATACTCAGCCTTACTACCATTATAGGAATACACTAGAAATGTTTATACAATAGACTCTATGAGTGCATTCAATTCATGATCCTATAGATCACTTTTGTAGAGCATTTACACTCTACAAGTCCTTGGTCTTGGCTTTAGATAAGTAATTATTATTTACCAACCCTAATGAATACTTTTAGGGCTCAACACAAATCTGTTAGGTTGTTTATGATCACAAGTCATAGATCACAGACCTCTCAGATTTGTACTTTTCATGAAATCTCCTAGGGACATCTTAAGCATGTCTCAATGCTCAGTCAATAGACTATATCAACTATTTCAAATAATTCTACTACGGAACCCTTATTTTCAATAATTTTCTCAACTCTAATTTATATGCACAGCCTTGTAGATCAGACCCTTCTTAGACCTCTATGTGCTTATTCACAGTCCACTGAGCCCTAAAGATTACTCTTCCTCCTTGATATAATGATGTAATCCACATATCTATAACCTTTTTTACCTTCAACTTCCTTTTCTTTATAATACTAACATCACTCATGTTTGGATTTCTATTTGATACATTGATTAACGCTTCCATTCTCTATAGGTCTTGAAGTAATTCCAAGGCATCTAGTATCACTCTAATTGGCCCTCCTTTTGACACTTCTTGAAACCTTGTATCAACTTGGGTCAATACTTTATGATTACACAAAATAGAATCCATGTTTGTATACTAGTAACCAAACCATATACTTTAATAGACTTATGATGGAAAAACTTCCTTTTGAGGATTCTCAGAGATAGCTACTCTTAACAAAAACTCATAAACATACCAAGTCATTGGAAAAATTCACTCTTTCCAAGACACCATATATTTCTTCATGAATCCTTCAGACTAATTTCATGATGCATTAATACTAATGATACATCTCGAGCATGGTTCAAGGATAATTACCATAATTTCTAGACTCGGTAAATTTTTTTTCATACTGTAACCCTATATCAACTTAAGGATATATAAGTTTGAATAGTTTTAACTTAACCTTTGTACTAGCGTATAAGTTTCTACCAAGATGCAATTATTCATCTCATTTGTGAAAGGACTAGAAAAACATCTTGTTACCCTTCACCTTGACTTTGTCATAAACATACTACTTGAAATCATCTTTGCAAGCTTCATCCCGATCACATAGATTTTGACTCCCTTTCATCCTCAAGAATGTATAATAACTCTTATTCCTTTGTAACCTCATCATTTTGATGCATGTACACATATTGTGCTCCATGACACACTTCATAGTCCTTAGTCTGTACTTCTCATATTGTCTTGGCTTCTTTCTAGTTTTGAACACTACACACAGACCACTTTGACACTACATCATAGACTATTGGCTTCACAAAAGCCACAAGATGAAACTCATAACACCTTCACGCTTTAAGCTATAACCATTTTGAGCTTACATAGACTGAGAACTCCTTGGGTTTATCTCAACATTTATACCAACTTATTATTCATGTCAACAACATTTCCATTTTCATGAAGCATAAGAGCTCTTGAATCAAGATATACACATAAGCTATTGGTAAAACAGGTGACCATGCATCATGTCTTATTTTGATGTTCTAATAGAAGATCATACTTTCATGGTTTATATGTATCAACAAATATCTTACCATCCTTAAGGACCTTCAAGAAAGTTCATTCTTCATGCACAATGGATACCTCTTTGACTACAAACTCTTGACAAATATGGGGACTTAAAACCCTTGATCAACCTTTTTAGACTAAACATGGATAGAACTTTACACCATTACATTCATATAGATCGGTGATAACTTTGACTCATTTTTATGAACCATGACACAATATTTTATACCTTGTACTCTATTATAGCCTTGATACACGGTGAAATCAGACCTCGACTCATAACATAGAGACAAACATTAACTTGTACAACTAAAAATACATACTCATGGATGAATAGACAAATATTGCTTGATCCTGACTTGTAGACCTCTGAGGCATACTTCAAGGCATAATACAAATAAGACTCTATGGTTTTATACCATTCACTTTCAGAAGACTTATGATGCATGACCATAGACTTTGATAAAATTTGAGTCTTAACAAACTTGAATATTCTTGAGAGACCTTTCATATTATCACATACATATTTTCTTACTTGTTTGCATGACTAGTGACCATAACTAAAAGTATACTCACTTAGACTACTCTTGATACAACTACTTTACTTCAACTTAATAAAAATGACTATGAAACACACAACTAAAAGGAAATTACATTAGATGACAACAAGAAAATTAGAATCTACAAACTTAGACACCTAATAAGGGAAACATACATCATGGATAGATCAAATCATATACCTTATAACTCTTGAGGTATCCCAAACTACTAGTCTTCTCAACTTCTCATGAACAGAAGATTGAATAATAGTGGGACATATGATTTTCTTCATCCCTTCCTTTCAAAAAAGCAAACATACTTTCTAGATCTATCTTGGGCTTGATGAACTTGTCTTCTATATTGATTGAACTAGTCCCTCCTTTGACAACCTTCATATGATCAGTCTCCATATTGAGCACCTCTAATTTTGAAGTATCATTTTTTTCATGTTTTGACTCTTCAACTTTCACATTCTACATATAGGACTGAGAATCATTTTCTTGGCATAATTTCCTTGAAGAATCATCTTCTTAACCTTAGGATCTGACATAAAAATCTTGGACTTATTAATGGGGCTAACTTTCCTCTTGAACATTCTTCCATCGGATGCTTGAAATCATCTAATATCTCTTGGAGATTCACCTTAGTGAAAAAATCTAGCAATGTGTCCTTGTTTGAGAAAATTGAAATGCACAACACCTTTCCAACTTCTAGGCTCAAACATACTTAGATTCCAACCACGTTCATTAGCTCTATGGTCATACTTACAGAATGAATAACATTCACCTTTGAAGATACCTTCACCATTCCTATGAGACCTTCTTTTTTAATCTCTAGCTCTGTGACCAAAATCATGATAAAAGTAACCAATAAAAGAAGCACCATACCTAGCAATATTAGGTTTTCTAACAGAGTTATACCTTTTTAAAAAAAAATTATTTATCTCCTTCATGTCTGATTGAGTGCTTAGACTAGTTTCTTCATTATTCTCCTTATGATTTCCTTTAAACCTAGGCTTATCTTGTCATTTATAGCTCTTTACCTCTCTAATATCCCATCAAGAGATTTAGTACTCTTTTATAACTTCTCATACATCCTCAACCTACTAGATTCACTTTCCAAATCATATTCTAGGGATTTCAACTTTTCTTCATACCTTAGACAAGTTTCTTCTTTTCCCTTTAGGGATTTAGTCACTTTATCCACCTGTAATTCCAAACCCTTAATGGCTTTACCATGCTATTTCTCCATGTAATTTATCTGATCTTGTAATCTATGAATCAATGAATCTACAACCTCATACTTCATCCTTAATGCATCCTCAACATCTGAAGACTTACCATTGTTTATGCTTTAAAACCTGATCTCCTTCAAGTTGTTAAACTTGCTTCTCAAGAACTTGCTCTGATACCAATTGTTGGAAGCACAAGAGACTAAGAGGGGGTTGAATCAGTATATTATAAATTTATTCCATTTCCATTCATTATTCATTACCAATCATACAACCATTTAATCAAACATTAACCATATGTGTGTTTACTTAAGCATTGAATCAACCATACACAAGAGCAAGAGAAAGAGAGTACACAAGAACACAAAATATAAGTGGAAACCCTTAAGGGGAAGAAAAAAACTGAAACTATACTTATATTACACAAATAAAATAAATTTAGTGAAGCACCAACTTCACAAGGATCACCAACCCCTAGTTTAGTAGAGCACCAACCTTACAAGGAGCACCAACCCCTAATTTATTTAAGCACACACTCTACAAGGAGGCTACAAACCCATAAGATGATCAAACACAAACTAAACCATCTGAATAATAATATATCTAAGTATTTTTTCTTCCACAACTGATGGAGATCACAAATTCATCTCACACTTCTTTATACACTCTTGAAACCCTCATTCTCTAACTCGCTTTGTCTTCTTCATTCATTGACTTGATTTTTCTTCAAACTCTTACATTAAATATCTCTAACCTTCTTAATATTTTTTAACACATCTTCATCTTTGATTTCATTCCCTTGAATAGATTTCACACTCTCGTTTAGGTCACATTTTCCCTCTTATTCAACTAGTTTAAAAATGAACCAAAACTCTTACTTTATATGCTTCTTTTCTTAATAACACACCATAGGTCAGTAATTCATCAATATATCAACAAATAAAACTCAAAAATATAACATTACATTCATAAAAACACTTGTAATGGAGCCATGTAGGTCTTTCATGCTCAAACACACCAAAAAATCCCAAAATGGCTAAAAACCCCATCACTTGGTTCACCAAAGACCACAAACCTCCTCACCATGATTATTCAAGATCCTAAATTTAAAAAATGTCTAAAATATGACATTAAAACACCATCCATTGTTGTAAATTATCTTTCATCAATGAAATTATTCATAACACTACCAAGAAGGCTCATATCCTTCTCAAAAATGTTGTTTCCAGGAACTAGTCTTCACCTATCATGCTCTAGATCACCCAAGAACATATCAACTATGGCATATAAACACTCATTGGAAATCCACTGACCTATAGAGAACATCCATGATTTATAGACATCATGAAACATACATACATGTAAATCACACCAAATTTCCTCTTCACCAAATTGAGATGTTACAGAAATCGTTTTAGGAACTCAACTATTTTTAACCCTTTTTGTCACTTTCAAGACCTCCAAAGGCCTTTACTAAGGAAAAACTTCATCCCTCTTCACTCTCAACTGATAAAAATTATCAACCAATCCATCTCATGTATCATCTACCTCAATCTTCTAGCCATAGAAATCATGTCATGAAAACAAGCAACCTTCTTCTTCACAAATTAAGATGGTTCACCTATCAAACCTCATCATCAAGAGACAAAACTTATACCATTAGAAATATATATAAATATAATTTCCATAAAATCTTACATTTCCTTCAAAATCCAAGTGGAAGGCCTTCAACCAGTCCATCTCTGCAACTACTCATTTAGCCTTCTTGGAATCAAGACCTAGTCTTGATGTCATCTTACTCCATCGCCTCCTAAAATAATTCCAGTATTAACCAAAGCATGTAAAATCCTTATACATGTTATCTAAGCACTAAAACCTTCAAAAATCATGAATAACTCATAACAATAACCATACCTCATGAATCTACTCAACACCATGCTTAGTTAGGTATCTTCCAGATTTTACCTTCAAAGAATAGGTTATAAATTTGTCATCCCATATTAAAAACACAATTTTGATATATAATTGGAAATATATCTGAATCATAATCACATAACAACTTGAACCAAGTCTTAACTCCACCTGTAGCTCCTATAATTCCACTTTTACCACAGACTTCCCCAAAATCAAGTCCTCATAAATAGGGCACACTTTGTAATTTAGGACCTAAACCATGATTTGAAACTATCATGGACATCTAGAAAAAATCATAGGCTAAAAATAATGTCAATTTATTTCATACCTTCAATAGGAAACTTTGTCTCAAACTTAACATCTTCATAAACATTCATTTTTGAGTGATTTCCACATATAGTCACAAACACTACCATACCTTTCTAGAAATCTAGATGAGTCATCTAAAAATACTAATCATCACTTTTTCAAAATCAATAAAAACTGGTTCACTATACTCAATATTCCCAAGTCTCTTTGAGCTATAGTTTAGCTAGTGTTTCAAAGCAACTTATCTTCTTAACGATCGTTCATAAAAATGTGACGATAAAACCACCTCATTATTTTTGTAAAACCTAATTAGTTCCATGGAAAAACATACCTAAATGTCTCTTGGTCCCATGTATATCATACATTTCACAACGACCATCATAAGGTCCATATTTAGAACAAAATCACATTCTAGAACACCTAGTTTTTCCAAAATTGATGTATTTTTGAGAAATATTCTTCAATTTGACTTGAAACTTGTCATAAAGCATAACGAAAAAATGATCTATTTGTCCATACTCACCATATAACTCAATTAGGTCTTAAACACTCTAACCAATCTCACTTACCCATCTCAACTTAACTTATCTTCACCTATTTTCTTCCTAGTGGCCATTAAACACCACCAAACCTCTAAGAACTGACTTGAAACTCATCATACACCTCATATACATTGCCACCATGTTTCTACCATGCTCCAAAATAATAGTCAATTTTAAATATTAAATCACCATACCATACCGCATACTCCAACCCTAGGAATAATCCTGAATTTCTACTAAAAATCATGATAAACCATGAACTAACCTTACCGACCTCTTACAAACTCATTATCACTTGTAACACACCATATGGACCATGAATGACCTCATGAAATCCTTCACCTCACTTGGGAGGAATCAAACCATAACTATACAAGTTAAAGCATGCTCTAGAACAACATAGAACTCACCAAACTTGCACACTACCAATCAACCTTCATGTTTGACCTTTAACTCACACCTCATGGAGACTCATATAACATCATGACACCCTTTTCCATAAATGGACTTAAAATCAATGACAACACTAAGATACAATGGCCAACAATCTTTGGATACATTTTCTAGTTTTTATCTATTATAAGGGATCTTGATACATTTTTGGTCCTGGATCATTGTTATTGAAATCTAAATAATTTTCTTTGGTTTTTGATGGAAAATTCAAGAAAATAAATGAGGAAATACTAGAATACAAAATCATTTATTGATTGTTTGTGATATTTTACACGCATATGTCTTTCCTAGTTAGAATGTGAAAATTGAATATTTTTTTGGGTTTGATCATTATATGAGATCTAGAAATGATACCGGAGGTTGTGTGAAATAAGAACAAACTTTTTTAAAGTTATAGATGTTTCTTAGATATTTTTGTTATTATTTTAATACATTTTTGGTGGATTATCGGGGAAATTTGGTAAGGAATTATTTGTTACATTTTGGGTTTTTAAATTATGTTTTGAATCTACAAAACTACATACATTTATTTGGTTTAGCATGTGAAATCTAGAAACATTTATAGTCTTATACGACTTTGCATGTGCATAAAAATAAATTTGTAATTAAAAAATTTGGATTACTTTTATAGTTGTTTTCTTAAGCTTCGTTAATCACAAGTTTTATACATTTTATTGCATACATTTTTTTATATTAGGTTATGGAATCTGTAAAAGATATAAAATATAGTATTATAGCTCCTTGTGGAGCAATGTTATTTCATACCATCTTTGAACTTGTTTTGAATATAGGTTTTTTTATTTGAGGAAAAAATAGAGTTAGTTTTATGCTCTTTATAGAGCACTTTTGTTTGAATTAGCTCTAATAATCTCCTTTTGAGAGGATAGTTGTTATCATACCTATTCAAAACTTGTTTTTAGATTAAGGTTTTGTTATCACAAATTTGTGTTCCCCTAAAAATTTGGAAAATATATGGTACCAAATGGGTGGCATAAAACCATGCTACACCAGTAGCGAAAAGAGAGATGGTCGACTCGGTGGTAGAGAAGGAAACAAGAAGAAGAACGCAACCGGTTGGTAGTAGGATATAGTGCTATCATCTGACACAAGGTAAATTGGATCTACCAAATGAAGCGAGAGAAATAAAATTCTATCGGTCGTCAACATGCGCATCATCTACGAGTTGAGCATTAAAGGTGGTAGTTTTGGTAGCTTAACTACTTGTCATGCAATTAATGCCTAGTAGGTGAGATATATTTTGCTATATATATGGAAAATTTTCCCATTTGAAGGGGTTAGTTCTTGAGCTTTCCTTTGTTATAGCGCCACCATGCCAAAATGGTGGTCGACTTCGCATGAGTACCAAACCTTAGATCTAGCCTCGGAATGTAATTTCAGACCTTCTTCCATTGAAATAATGGAATTATGCATATTTTAAGCAATTTAAAATCTATTTTATGGCATGTTTTGTCTTCCCTAGCTAGTTTTAGTTGTAATCTTTCCTTTCTATTCATTTTGGCATGTTGTGTGTGTTTTCTTGCTTACAAGTTCTAGTTTTTGTGTTGTAAATGTGTGGGTAAGTAGAGAACACGCTTTTGGATTTGTGGCACATCTGTTTGCCCTCTCCATCAATTTATTATTTTCCTTCCCCTCGAGGAGAGAGCTCAACCACCCCCTCTTTCTGGTGCTATCACTGCCCCTTTAGCTTAGCATTTCTCTTTTCACATCTCCTCCAAACCCTGGTCCCTTGACATGATTATTTTAGGATTTTTCTATGCATTAGGTGTAGTTTTATCATTAGGAACATGTAGAGGAACTGAACTTCTCTCGAAGGTCCGTCTCAAGTAGCAGTCCCACAACTTGAGAGACGGTCTCATGTTTGAAAAAGTAGGGATTGGCAACACATAATCCTAGGGTTCTACTTTTTGGTCCAACAATTTTGGCATTCCCAGGTGTGACATGTTTGAAGCACCTTACCACTTCACCTCTTTAAGTTTGATGTGCTCTTGGTGAATATTTCAACCTTTAGAGGCATTTTCAATTACATCTCGATGACTCCACTATTCCAAAAAAACCCATTATATCATCATCGACCTTTCCATTTCCTCCCATTCATTTCCATCCATCTATTTTCCTTTCATACCTTTCCATTTCCCCTTTCATGAAGTTGTGAAAACATGACTTCATTTCCTTCTTAGCATTCTTATCTACAAAGAGCACAGTTCCCTCCATCCCCACAATTTCAAAACCCTCCTCCAAATCACTTCTATGAGCCCCATCATGATGAATATGCATATAACCCAAACCCCACTTATCCATATGGTTATTTTTCTAACCATGATGTTTTGAAGAACAGGGTTATGCAGGTGATGGCGAAACTTCATGGCAGATGTTGATTTTCAAAGGCATATTCAAGAGATGGAGTTGAACATAGTGCGAGATCGGGTTAAATATACCATGAAGGAATTTAAAATTGGTTTTAAGGTCCATTGTCCTTGGGCTGACCCTATACCAAACTAGTTCATCTCGCAGACAAAATCTAGACTTCATGGTTGAGATGCTACATCGTAAATTGTAAAATGGGTAGAGTTGATAAAGGCTCATGAATCTAGTGTTAGGAAACCCTATCAATGGAGTAGTCCTACACTACCATCTTACAACCCTCCCATTCCTCCTCCCAATTGACATCATCTCAACCTTCCTTTCATATTCCTAGCTTTCTTCATGTTTCCCCATTTAGGATTCTCCTTCTCCATCTTCTTCCTTTCCATCCCACCTTCAATTCTCTTCCCTTTTTCCTTCCAAATATCCATCTCCTCCACAAAAATATCCTACACCTTCCCTTTCACCACAAACATTTCAAAAAGTAATTAAGACTCAGCCCACCCCTCCTCTTACATTCCCAACCCCATTTTTGTAAGAGAAAAATCAAAAAATCAATGGAGGAGGGAAGCAAGTTGAAGAACCCAACAGGGAAGAGATTATGCGGAACTTGAAGAATTAGGTTACGAGTTTGAATCCAATTAAATGCCACTACTAGTCAAACCTTTGAAAAAAATTGGGGTCAAAGAACACATGTGGAAACCAATTTATAGAGGAGAAAGCACAAGATAAAAATGATCAATAATATCTTTGCTTTTCATATAGTTTTAATCATGGAATTTTGTTTACAGAGGTTTTTGATTCCTTACAGCTTATAGAATCAGTCCAAGAGAAATAATCTACTCCAAGTCAAGAGGATTGAAAGGAGGATTAGACCCAAGGGAGCGTCCTATAGAACTAGACAATGAATAGGATGATTTTTATCATATTTGGAAGAGTACATTGGTGAAGAGGAACCCATTGAGCTCACCACTTTTACAGTTTCACCATTTGTCTTCCAACACGTATATCCTCTTGCTATAGATAACTCCCAAGAATCATCCAAGGAGGAGTTTTATTTATCAAGCTTCTTGTTTGATGAGGAGAAGACGGATCGGAAGGAGGAACAATTGTTTATAGAAGCGAGGCAAGGCATAGAGCGGTTTGCAAGAAAATCCATTCCGAGAAAATCTGCAAGATGTCCCCATTCATGGGGAAGATCTTCAAAGAAATGGAAACATCACAAGGGCAAGCCCATTGGTTCCCAAGGCCACTTTCCCAATTAGGTATTTTTCTAGTTTGGAGTCAAAATTAGAGTTTCCATTGGTTATGCTTATTTCGAACATGAGGATGATCTCCAATGCACCAAAGGTCAGCTCTGACAACACCTCCAACCAAATGCGGAACAACTAAAGGAGGTATTAATTTTATTTATTGTTGATACTTTGGGAAGGGTGGAAATCATTTTTCCACTATTGTTAAAGACCATGTCCATTTCCAAATTAAGTACATGGATACACTTTGTGAAGAAGAGAAGTTATTTCTCCTTCTTGTTACAAGATTTATTTATCTTCTCTTATCTCTGGTTAGGGTAGGGTATGTAGGTTCATTTCAAGTAGAACAAGTACTTGTGCATAATATACATGTCTCTACTTAGAACATTTATGATTTTTCCTTTTGTACATAAGTTTTTTTGGATCATAGAAAAAATTAAATTTTAGGGTACATTTCAATTTACATCTTCAACCCCAACAGTCAATTGTAGTTCATATTATCCTTGCCTTCCTTGGTAAAAATGTAGTTTTTGGGGCAGCTACAGAGTTCAATCAAAAATCCCAAAATCAGCTTCAAGAGTAACCCAAGGCAATTTCATCCCAATGCTAAGTCAACACAGATCTAGGAGGCAAGAGTTTGAAGGAAAGAATCGGTTTCTTATAGGTTAGGCTTAACTCCATGCCTAATGGATGCTCTAATGAAACTGGTCTTCATCCATTAATAGATCAATTTAGTACTCTTATTTCGCATACACATCTTAGAAATTTTAAAATAAAATAACATTAGCATTATTTCAAAATACAAAAACATTCATATATTTGTAAAAATACAAAATCATGACCTATCCACTTCACTTGAGTTGTTATCAATTTATATTATATGTGTTGGTTCTCACATTGGTTTAATCGATATAATTTTTCATTACTCTTCACATGCATATATTTTTGAGGTATTTTCATAGTGATGTGGGACATACACATAGCAATAAATGATGATATGTGATGGTTGGCACTTTACCTAAAATTCTAATACATCTAAGGGAATCTATTTTACACTACATCTACATTTAATTATTATATTATATTTCCTTTCTACTTCTTCATTATGATTTATTACAAATATTAAGTATCTATTATCTATTATGGAAACAGAATAAAACATGTGTCTTGTGCAACATTGACATCTCTTATTTTACATATCTTCACCTATATTGACTCTTATATCATATTATAATGTTTTGATGATATTTGTTCATGAATAAGTACTTTTAAGTTTGTTACTACTTTGTTGCTTTTCACTATTTTTGGCCTATATTCCTCGGTTGTCTAATGAAATTGTGGTTGTCCCATATTTTTGGTTTTATGCCTCTTTTTTCTCCTTATTATTCTTTTGTATAATCCTTTAGGATTTAATTTTCTTATGACACCATGTGTTTCACATGTTTTTGGCTTTAAAACTTTTATGTGACATTGTTTACATATGACTTTACTATTTTGTAATTGTCTTCTCTATATGCATTCATATTCCTATTGTTATCCAATTAGTGTGAGGATGTATTTTTGCCTTTTATTAGTTTATTGGGAATTTTCCACCTCAAACATGGTGATTAATCTCACTTAGGTGAGTCATAGGTTTTTAGAATTCTATGACATATGATAGATTCCATCATAGAATATGTTATCCTCATATGCGTCATGGTTGTCATATGTGTTATACAGAGTTGCATACTCTTTACGGTTTGTAACTCTTTTCTCCCTCATGGAGGTAAGATTGTTTAGGCATGTGAGTTATAAAAACTCCCAATATGTACCCTTATTTGAATCTATGACAATGAGTAGACCCTTTTTCTTTTACATGATCAATTTTCTTGTGGTTAATTTACTTGATGATTACTTGGAGCATTCTCGTGTTCTTATTTGAGTGTAAGAACCTTGATGTGCATGATTTTTTTATCCTCATGTTTCACTAATATATAGTATCAAAGAATGATGTTTCGGTAAACATGTTACTCACATTGGTTTTTTTGCTAATTACCTCTAGTTTCATTTTTTATAAGCTCTTCGTGTAATTTTTTTGTAATCTATAATTTTTGTGCATTACTAGCATTATTCTTCTTAACATTAGTGTTCCTTGGAGTTATTTTCTTTTCATTTGGTGCATTTGCAGGTTTGAGTTTTTCTCCTTGAGTTTTGGTTAGCTATAACTAAAGTTGGAAGAGGATCTATATTTAGTGTTTTTTCATCTTGGTTGGGGTCTAACTTGATTTATCCAAGATACTCCTCTGCACTTCATTTTCTCCCTTTCCATCTCATCAATTCTCTATCAAACCCTTGAGCTTAATGTTGTGTTCCTTGAGTCACCAAGCCTATTTCCACATCTACACCATCTTTGATCTCTCTCGAGATATCCTAAGCTAGCTCAGTTGAGCCACCTCTAGCTTAACTCTTCTCTCTCCTCGGGATCCTCAATCTCTTCTACTAGCTCGGTGGATCCACCTCGGTCTTGGCCCTTTCTTTCCCTCAAATGGCTCTCTCAATCCTGATCCTCCCCTATGAACCTTGCTTATATCTCTCCTACCTATCCAACTCTGTTTTGTGCTTTCTCACCACACTTGTTGTTCTCCTAACTCGATATCCATTCAGATCTCTCTATCTCATCCAATGACCAATGGGATCATCATACCCATGCATATCTCATTCTAGATCGTTAAGGTTCTTAAGGCTTGATGCTCACATGCATCAAAATCTTGTCACATTACCGTGTTTACACTAGTTTCACCAATCTTCACTTTCTCGACATCCCTTCCCTTGTCTTCTTACTTCTTAGAGAGAAAAATTTTCAATTAGAAAAATTGGTGGATATCCGCCAATGCTTGCAATTTCTTACAAGGGGGAATTTTCGAGTAGATGGGAAAAGGGAGTGGGAAATCGGGAAGGGATTAATATCGCAGTATAAAATCATATGCCTATAAGGATTAATCAAAATACATCATTACACAATCATAAAGAAAACAACTTTGTTACTAACACCAAGAAAAGATGAAATTGTGAACACAAAGTCTCATCAATTCCCTTATCAAGAAAATAAATAAACTCCTTTCTTCTTTATTGATATCTTGGAAAGTTGTAGATTGAGAGGAATAGAAGAACATATGATAAGGAGAATAGAGGAAATTATCTATCTTTTTCTTTTCACAAGTAGTTCTCTACTTTTGAACACACAAAATTAACAACCCTTAAGAATGGGGAAGTCATTACAATTTATAGATTTTGAGAAGGCTCTTCACCTACCCCCATGAGACCTTTCATTTTTCCTTCTACAATATATGAATTTTTGAATCCTTAGGAATGAAATTAAGCCCCTTTTTATTAATTAAGGGTGACTTATTATAATGTCACTATATTCATATTTAAATGAATAATAAAAACATCATGATTTCTCATAACAAAGAATTAGGAAGGGGGAGAGAAGAGGAGAAAGAATGAGAGAGGAGAAGAAAGAAGAAATGCTCCAAAGCATGGATGAAGATGTATCATCCTTTGATAAAGATCTGCATTAAAGAATTTGAAGGTTGAAAGTAGCCTCGATGGATAGATATCAGCAAGAGTGGAGTGGGTCAAGGCAATGGTGTGTGAGGTGGAATACCTTTCATGGTGACAACTTATTTATTATGGATGAACTTGAGACATAAGTGATGCATAGAAGGAATAGTTTGTGTAGCGAAGCCAAGGAAGACCTAAGAGCATGTCATAACCTACAATTTCAGAGGTAACCAAGAATGGTGTATAGATGGTAAGAGACCCAACTATGATGGGAAGAATGACATGACCATAAGAATTAGGAACCAGAAATGTAATTAGAGATGTTGGACATTTAATAGCTAAAAGGAGTTCCATGGAGCATGTGTTGGTAAGATTTGATAGATAGACCATAGTATTATAGTATAAGTACCAATAAAAGCATTGATATGAAATGAATCATAAGAAAATGTAGCATGATAATCATGATCCAAGAATGTGATAATAAGCGGCGGCGGCACAAAAAAATCCATAGGGAAATCAAGAGGCTCCAATGAAGGAGGAGGTATAGCGTGATATCTATGGTTTGCAAGAATCTATAGCTTGCTTGTCATGGTTTGGTAAAGGGTCATTGAATATTCTTAACTTTTTATTAGCATTGACTGTTTGGAAGTATATGGCGTAGGGATCTTGATTGTATTGTTATCAATAAGATCTTGAATTAGATGTTTAAGTTTAAAGCAATGATCAATGGAATGCCCAATGTATTGATGGTAGTCATAGCATGCATTTTCATCGTATTTGTGGCCATGTGGGAAAGAAGTATCTATATTAAGTGGCGGTGGAAGATTAATAAGATTAATTTTGATAAGATGTAGCAATAGGAAATGAGCAACCATTAGATTAATTTTGTTGTTAGAGAGCAAATGCCTGAATTTCTTGAGTGATCTAACAATTGAAAGTACATGTTTTTCAATGAATGAGTACCTTGTTTTGTACTCCATCAAACTTTGACTGAAAAAAGCAATTGGCTATTCCAAGCCTTCCTTATTCTTGATGTGTTAACATTCCTGAAATGGTATCCAAGTTAGCATAAGCATACAACATAAAATCTTTCAAAAAATTAGGATTTATGAGTGTTGGGGCTGAAGCTATGGCCTATTTGATTGCTTCAAAACTATTCACTCCTTTTGACCAAGTAAAATTTTGATCCTTCTTAAGCATATTGGTCAATGGCTTTGAAAGTGAAGTAAAATTAACAATGTACCTTCTTATGAAATTAATTTTTCCAAGGAAACTTTGAAGTGCTTTCTTATGTTTTGCAATGATAAAGCAAGAATAGCACTTACTCTTTCCAAATCAATCATCATACCATGTTTTGAGATGATATGACCAAGAATCTTACCCTCATGAACTGAAAACACACATTTTTTGGGATTAAGTGACACACCATATTCTCTACACCTTTCAAAACTACTTTGAGTTGTGGTAAGTGGTCAATTGCAAGCTTTGAAAACATTGTGATATCATCCAAATAAACTAAGAAAAACTTGTTAATGATACCTTGGAATGCCATGTCCATGGCTGTCTTAACGGTTATTCATGCATTAGATAAACTAAATGGCATCTTTACTGTATGCACAGTGTATGTATGGATGAAAATCAACATGTGGCCTTCAACCACACTCGACATCCCGAGGTCGTCTTGAGATAGCTGATGTGGAATATATGGATGGCTAGTGGTAATGAAATGTGATATGTAAATTAAGATGTGGGTAAATGGGATGAACAAATCATTAAGGTAAAACAATGTTCTCAATGCATAATATCAAGATCTGTTTGTCAAGGGCAAAGAAGGCCCTTTTGACTTGAATGGGATTGATGGATGGATCTGAAAGAATGGCTACACAGAGACTCCAATCAATATCAAGCTCCACGGAAATTCTTTATACCGGTTGTAGTATATGTGGTAAAATAATGGGCGCCTCAAAATGAATTCCACACAAGGTCATGGAATAAATGAGAGAAAGGTGTGGTTCCACCGACTCTGTATGGTCGATTAGTTGTAGCGATCAAAAAAGTGAGGACTCAATGAGCTTCTTCATTCATAACATTCATTGTCTAATGATTTCTCGGAAGAAGTAAAAATGACCTAAATACTAATGAGTATAATCCTTTGTCTAGGTCTAACTGATCTTTGGGCCCTTGTAGTTGGGAAGCTATAGATCACAACCATAAACTCTTGCAACCGCAGCCCTTGTATGGTCATATACGTTTAAACTCTATTGTTAGGGGTAGTCCAATATTCATAGGCTTTGTCATCCGTGATGTTTAAAATGTTTAAATATTGAATTTTATCATCGTATCATGCTGGTATTTTGAGGATAAGAATACAAAGTCTCGTATCTATGTCCATAAGTAACTCAGGACCGTTCGGTTGTGGTACCCGTGGATCACTTTCGTATGTGTGTTCTTGTTGAGGACCATTGATGGTCATGTATTACAATGATCTAATTTAATGAAGAAAATAAGAACTAATTAATTGAATTAACTCTATTCTATGTTTTTGGTATTTTCAAGATATAAATGGAATAATACAATATAAAGCAACTAATCTAATAAAATAAATGTTTTTGTGCTTTTCTAGTACTCTCTGTAAATAAAGAAGAAATGAAGAAATGAAAGCTTTTAATCCTAATTAACAAATCTAAATAGGAAAATAACCGGATGTAGTTATTTGTCTATGCAACAGTGTATTTAATCTAATTTAATTAAACAAATCCTTTTTCCAATAAGTAATTGTGGATTTGTTAAATCCTCTCCTATCTCAGATACATGGGAAGATTGAAAGCTTTAGAAGCTTTTCTTCCCTATAACCTCCCAGATAGAATTTGTGAGAATATAAGGGAAACCACAATATATGACAAATTTATTATCTCTATGTTGGCATAGAAAGCTTCCTCCATATATACTTCCCTCCAAATCCACAAGGATAGGGAAGGAATAATCTATCAATAGAAACTTCTATGGAAGATGTAAAGCTTCTTTGAAATTGACTTAATTATTTGCAATGAGGAAATTAACTTCTTTTACTCTATTTGATGTGTGTGTGTGTGTGTGTGTGTGTGTGTGTGTGTGTGTGTGTGTGTGTGTGTGTGTGTGTGTGTGTGTGTGTGTGTGTGTGTGTGTGTGTGTGTGTGTGTGTGTGTGTGTGTGTGTGTGTGTATGATTCAGAAATAATAATATGAAGAAATGAAGAAAACTAACATCGAACCCCAACCTAGAAATACAAAGTAGTGGAAAATCTAGTTATGTTATGCTTTGTCCCCGTTTTTATTTTCAATATCTTGTGTTCATGTGAGTCCAAGGGATTGGGAATGCAGTAGAAGCAGTAGTGAGAAGGCGTTGGAGCAATGGTAGCTTGATACCGGTGTAGGTGGAAGAGAGATAGCACAAGTGAACAGAGCTTGGCTATGTAATTTCCAGCAAGAATGTGGTATCTCAACAATACAAGAATACACAAAATGATCTCCGGCCTTTTGTTTTAGAACAACTTATGGTTTTATAAAAGGTTAGGTGGGCAGTGCACTATCACACTTGGCAGCCATGGGGTGCCACATCATCACATGAAGGGGCAGTTTGAACAATCAATTACAAATTACAAGTGGAAGAGGAGATTGCCACAAGTCACTTAAGCCTAAAATCAGCTAAAATGATTGAGAAACATGCTCTAAAAGTGAACTTAAGTGAAGTAATCACGTGTCAAATCTCGAGATAAAGAATTTTGGAAAAAGTGAAGAGGACCGGAGACCCTACATAGGGAAGTAGTGACAAAGCGCTGCCCCACCTAGGTAGCACTCCTATGACCGCCACCCGAGATAGGGAGGTGGTTCTGTAACTAAAGGCCAAAATAGTGGGAAAATGATGCGGGAAGCCAAGGAAAAGCATGTAATGGCTAAGTAAGGTAAAATAGGCTACAAATATAATTTGTGAATAGGTTAAGGAGCTCAAACACCTTTGGAAAAGACATGAATCATCATTGGGGACCTTTTGTAACCATTTTTGATAATGTAAAACATGTAAATTTGGGTGTGTACATATTTTCCCTATGATAAGCGTTTTAGCCATAAACAGGCATAAAATGTAGAGTCCGAGTATGGCGTTCTGAAATGGGGAGTTAGAAGCTATACCTAACATGCCCGTGTGTCGAAATGTCACCATCCAAGCTCCCATTACCTACAAGATGAAATAAAGACTCAAGTGCAGATAGATATGATATCAAAAATAAACACTAAAATAAAACAACAAGAGGACTTACCATTTGCGTGAGGATAGAATTATACTGCACCAACGCTTCATCCTTGTAAAGCACATACACTCAAAATGAAATTAAAACAAAGCATATATATAACCAAAACCATTTGTTTTCAATTCATTTTCACGTATCTATCTTAGTGATTTTGGAGCTCTAGACCTATTATCCCCATTTTGAGTGAGATTATAGTCAAAATGACAAGTACAATGATGCAATCATGCCTCTACGAATGATAAATCGAAGCGTGACTCGATTATTATTTTACATTCCTTTATTTAAAATCTAAATGTGAAATTTTGAAAAATCTAGACCTAGGGGTTTTTCACAAAATTTCTTGTGTTAAAACATTCCCTAGGGTATTCTATATGGGTTTGTCTTTTGTTTCACATAAAAGGGTCATTTTTGTGTTTTTTTGAGTTTTTAGGTCAAAAGGGATTGTTCATCCATTGTGGACGGGACCGCCACCCTAAGTAGGCAATGGTCACAAAACCACCACTCTACACAGGGAGGCAGTCTTGTAATTGCCAAGACAATGAGCTAATTTGACCAAGTTAAAATTATTTTTTTCGTTTTTAAGTTGTTTTACGTTGTTTTTTATGAGCTTAACTATTGAAATACATTATTAACTTGCTTGTTTTGTTGTTTTGGGTTAATGTAGAAGGAGTTATACATCCTTTAGATCTATGAGAGAGAGAGAGAGAGTATGATTGGCTTGAAGGCATTCTTTATCATCGGTGACTCGGGGTGAGACAAATTTATTATACGAGTTAGTGTATGATGGAAAAGTGACAAGCGAGCATGGGAATCTACAAGTAACTCTTCCTCGCACCCGACCTCTTGAGGTCGTGCCGAGATAGCCGGTGGGGATGGAATACGCGTGGGATGCAGACAAACTAGTTAGGCAATCTTATGTCTTCGATGCGCACTAGTGGAATCTATGAATCTAAGGCAAAGAAGGCCCTCCTAACTGAACTGGTGTGATAGATCGATCGGCGAGGATGACTACTCGAAGGCTCCAATCAATATCGAGCTCTGGCGTGATTTGATCTATGGGTTGTGGAATATGCGGAAGATAACCTGTGGGTGCTTCGTATATGTCTCTCGATAGGGTCATGAAAATGAATGACGGACTCATGGTGGATTCTATGGGTGATTCTCTGGTCTAGTCCAGAAATCCTTGGCTTGATTAGCTACTGTGTCTAGTGAATATAGTTGTGCGATTATGATTGGTGGAAGTGGAGTGGATCTGAATACTAATGTGTGTAAGCCAGCGTCAACGTCGGATTGACCTGTGGACTTGTTGGGTTATGGGATTTGTGAATCACAACCGTAGATTTGTGTTTGTTGTGGACCTCCTATGGTCATGTGTGGAATCAGTCCCTAATCCCTAGTATCCAATAGTCATATGCCTTTTCGGCCTCTACGTTCGAAGTAATCTGTTATCCAAAATGTGCCCTGCTCATTTTTTTGTGGCTAACTCCTCTCATTTTTTCCTCTCTTGTGCCTCAGTCATAATATTTTGCTTTTCAGGCACTCAAAACCTTCTGGAAATGACACCATTGGATAGAGCTATTTCTCAACTTTCCAGAAAGGTAAAGTTTTCCTCCTAACTCCATGTATTTTTTAAGTTATGGCTCGCGGAGTTTTTGGAAAAAATTTCCCTTAAAGGCCCACCAATGAGATGCCACCACGTGGCACCTAGAGTGGCGGAGTGTGGGGAAATTTTGGAAAATTTTCCAAATGACCAAAAAGGTGCAAAAATTCAAAAATTTTCCCACCGACCCGATTTGGCCCTGTTTTGCCCTAAAACTTCAAATTGCCATATCTTTCGATCCAGAGCTCGGTTTTTCACGTTCTTTATATCAATGGAAATCTGGTAAAATTCTCTACAAGATTCTGGGGTCATTTTTGCATTTTGGTGGAGTTTGGAGAGATAAAATCAAGAAACACCTCTGGCACGTGGTCATGGACAGAAATGACGTTTCAACCACCGTTTTTAATGAAGAATGGCTCGCATTCTCTCCCAGCATGGTTAAAAATGTCAGGGAATGGGTCTTTCAGGGTTCCCATGCTATTTTGATGGCATTTTGGTCAATGGTTGAACCCCTTGCATGTTTTCCCACGTTTCTCTCTCCTGGGGTTGTGGTTTGCACTGTAAAAGCCAGAATGAGTTCATTTTGCAAGGGAGACACTTTTTCAGCTCTGCAACTTCCTTTTCTTCCTCCTTGGCGAAATTTGTAAAAAAATTACCTTTCCATGTAATGCAGCACCTTTTCTTGCCTCTGATCACTTTAATGTATCTTGTATTGGATCGATATGTTGATATATGTTACGTGATTAAAATCCCTTAATCCTTTCATATATCTATTATTGCTTTCTTGATCTTTCATTACATTTTGAGCATTTGTGCATGTTTTGTGTTGTGTTTCCTTGTGGATTGTGTATTTCATGCAGCATCAGGTGTCTACAACTCCTTTGGTGCATCACCTATTAGCATTAGTTCTTTCTTTTAGCATTTTCTATCCTTGTCCCTTTGGAATTTAGAGTAGATTTAGGAGTTTAAACCTCTACAATTGTGCAAGTGAAATAGATGATCAGAGGAGTTGAGGAAACAACCTCTAATCTAGAGATTCCTCTTCCATTTTGCAAGTCCCACACTTGGGAAGAGGATTCAATGTTGTGCAATCACATTGGATGCTAGTATGATCAAACTAGAAATCTGATCAACATCTAGGGGTCTTTGTTGATTTGCAACAACAACGCACGCTTTGGGACCTTAGAGGTCTTCCACTTTATCTTTGATAGGTTGGTGTGTTCTGTTAAAGATTCATCCTTTTGGAGGCACTTTCAAAAGCACATCCGGTGACTCCATCGGTAAACAACTCATTCTCTAAGTTGCAGACCTATTTTCCATTAATTTTCATTCTTTTCCATTCCATGAAGTTGTGCAATCATGACTTCATTTCCATCATGGAATTCACATTTAAAAAAAGTAGTATATCACACCTCCAACATGTTTTACAAATCCTCCAAATCAGCATTTTGATCAAATTCAAAATCAACATGTCTACCCATATGAGCAGCAGTGCCAAAGTAAGTTTGGATATGAAGCATGTCAAGCACAAGGGTATGTTGGTTGTGAGGGCAATCAAGAAGAAAATGTAGATCTGCTGGAACAAATCCAAAAGATGGAGGTAAACATGGTGCAATCCAGGGCTCAAGCACAAATGAAAGCATTTAGAATCGGTTGTAGAGCACCTTGTCCATGGGTGGGACCTTTTCCAAGGCATTATAGCCCTCAAGAGAAGCTAGACTTCATGATTACAACACTACCATTGCTTGCAAAGTGGACTGAAGGAATAAAGGTGTATGAGAGGAGTATTCAACAACCTTGTCAACAGGTAAGCACACCATCTCATGCCTCTTCTCTCCTTCTTTCCCAATCTTTTTTATCTCAGCAGTGTCAAGTTTTAAACTCTCCATCTACTGTCCCAAGTGTTGAATCCATTTCTCCATTCCCTAGTCTTCCACCCCATCTCAATTATTCTGTCCTTTTCCCTTCCAAACAGCCATTCCCTCCAAAGAAACAAGAGTTCCTACCTCCTCCACCACCACAAAAAAATTGCAAAATCAATTGAGTTACAATCCACTTCTCCTCTTGCATTCCCAAATCCATGTTGGGAGGATAAAAATTAGAATGCCAATCAAGGAAAATAGTAGTAGAAAGAAGAGCCAAACAAGGATGAAGAAATTCAAAGTCTGAAGAGTTGGGCTCTTAAATTCAGGATTACAAAAATCCCCTTGATGGTGAAACCAATAGAGGATGTTGAAGTTGGAGAACAAGTGGAAAACAAGGCTGATTTTATAACAGCAGTGAAGTGAGAAAAACAAAAGTTTGTTGGTGATGAGTTTGGTGTCCATGTTGACACTTTGCCCAAAGAAAATGTTGATCCGGTTTGCTTGCACAAAATCAGCCATCGAGAAGGAAGGAAAACCATCTCAAAACCCCATCTTTGAGGAGAAAATGGATGAGGTCAAGTCAATTTTACAACAGAGAAGAAGGAAGCATTATTGATACATTTTTGCTTTCATTTGAAGGGGATGATTTGATTGATGAAGCCATTATGGAGGTGAACAAAACAGGTCCAAATTGTGAGCAAAAGGCACAAGAAATTCCATGTTTCTCTCCCACTTCATCTCTCCAAAAATCTGATTTTGGGATGAGTTTGGATTGACAAGTTTCATGTTTGAAAATGAAGTTATACGAGGTGAAGAAAATGTAGATTTGGAGGCCACCATACAAGAGGGAGAGACTTTGCTTTGCAGCAAGACATTCAAGAGTTTGATTTGCCATCGACTTAGAAGAATGTTTAGATGAAGAGCTAGCTGAAATTACCATGTTTCCTTCTTCACCATTCATTCTCCAACAATAAGAACTTTCTGCCATGGACAAAAGAGTTCAAGGAAAATAGCCTACAATTTGCAACATGCCTCTTGAATCAAAGCTGGAAGAATTTGATCTTCCAAAAGCTACTGATGTGTTGGTCCAAAATCATCACTTGGGCAAATCTATGGATAAACGAGCCAACAGTGTGCAGGGCATAACCCCTCTTTGAGTCAGCAAAGCGAAACTGGTTTAATGCTATTCTACCAGCAGGAATCTATGCAAGTCTCACAAATTCTGCCTTCGGGGGTTTGGGATCTCATCCCAGTAGGGGTGTTTCCGACTACGAAAAGAAAGGAAAGGAAGAGGGGATGAAGAAAGAGCAGGCCCGAAGGAGAAAGAAATGAATTCCAAAGCGAAAAGGTCGGAAGGTTTATGTTTTGGGATTGGTAGTAAAGAGCCAAACCTACTTGCATAAACGAGCAAAGCAATACTGATGATAAATAAATGACAATAAAATGCAGTAGATCCAGCAGAATAAACACACGAGATCGATGTAAGAAAGATCTAATGCACATAACACATGTATTCGGCCTGAAAGTCTAAATATTGTATTAATATTTTCCTTACATTACAAAAAGCTCAAAGTCTTTTCTCCTCACTTCTATTTTTCATCTGAAAGATATTCATCCATTCATCCTCCATACAACAAGTATTGGGGTATTTATAGAAGAAGGAGAGAAAAGAAGGCAAAAAGGAGCCAACAACTTATTTACAAAGATATTTACAAAATATCTAAAAGTCATGTTGACTTTTGACAACTTGATGGATGACATCATCCCATGATGCAACATGGATGATGTCATCATTTGTGTCAACATACTCCAGATATTCCCAAAAAGAAAGTCGAAGAAGAGAGAGAAGAAGAAGAAGAAGAAGAAGCTACTCGTCGTCGTCATCCTGCGGCCGAAAGGGGGTGGACTGCTTTTGTTGTTGCTCAGGTGACGAGATATGGAATTGAGAGCGGTATTCCATAAACTTGTTGATCATGGGCCCTAGTTGATCCTGGGAAGGATCCTTGTGCCACTCACTGATCACCTCACAAGTCTCCCGCTCATCTATGAGCTTCTCGGGAGTTTGGAATAGTCTTTTTCCGCTTCAATGAGTAACCCAATGAAGTCCCAACAGGCCAGTAGGTTGTTGATAGACTCTGCGTCAAAAGTGACCTCTGGCCCCATCCCTTGAGAAATGATCTCCTTGAAGATCTGGATGGTTTCATCAGCTTTTCTTAAAGTGAAGGAAGGAGTAAGCAACCCTGGCGACATGTTGAGAATGATCCACTCCATTTGGTGCATCACGTCCGGGGCTTCTTCCTTCACTTTGTCGATCTTTTCTAGGACAAATTCCAGCTGATCCACCCGGTAATCCAGTGGACATGATTTTGTTGAGGGCCACAGGATGGTGAAGACACCGAACTTGACCGGATCTTTGGTGAATAGTCGAACATTTGTTGAAAGGTCTCGTCTTTGCGATCTATCATGTTCCATCTCTTTTGATATGGGTCCGGCTAACACTTGGAGCTCTTTGTTTGCCTTGTTGATGTTCAAATACAAGTCAGAGAGCTTGGCAATTACTTTTTCGTTGTCTTTGAGGATCTGGCTCCTCCAATGGAAATGACCATACCCTGCTCGCCGATCTTTACATATTCATTAATTTTCTCCTGGCTTAGAAGCTCAGAAGTCTCGGCGGCAGTTGTGGGAGGCGCACTACCCATCTTCTGTAAGGCTTGGAGCAGATATTTGTTTTGCTCTTTCAATTGCCTTTTCTCTTCCTTTGTCTCTTGAAGCTTCTTGCAGAGGGCGTCAACTGCAGAAAGGGCCTCCCCCTGAAGGCTTTCAGAAGATGTCCCCATTGTGACTTGGGTCATAGTATAATGTCTGTCGAGACGCAGTCCTTTTCTCCTTGAGAGGATTGGGGTACACAATCTCCATAACCCTCTCTCCCACACTTTGAGAGAAGCATGTGACGGGCTTCTGCTTCTTTGCCCCCTTAGATGGGATTACAGAAAAGTCCATCGGAGTGATGGGAACTTTCCTCTTTTGCTGACTTAGCTGCTGGGAGATCCAGGCTGGACCTATGGGAGAAGGGCCGGAAACAGAGAAGGGGGCAGCTGCAGTAGTAGAGGGGAAAATGTGGAGACACGTGGAGGCGGCATGGAGAGAATAGCCGAAGAAGTGCCCACGGGAGGAAGGGAAACTGCAGCTGCGGAAGACATAGGAAGGGAAGGGAGCTCAGAGATGAGGGAAGAAATGGAGGGGGAAAGATCCGCGAGGGAAGAGAAGATGGACGAAGAAGCGGGAGGAATAGTAGAAGAAGGGGGAGAGGACACGATCAAAGGGATGGTCGCTTGAGTCACTCGAGGAGGGGAAGGAAGAGAAGAAGAAGGGACAGAAAGGACCTCGGTTGTTGTAGCAATGCCGACATCCTGAGTGGATGGGCCTATTGGAATATCCTCTTCTGCTTCTTTCTCTGGCGTAACCAGAGTTATTACCTGTTCGGGTGCCGCGGAAGGAGGACTCTCAGGGGCTTCTTCTCGAATGGTGCTGGATTCACCTTCTACGCCTTTGCCCTTGCCTTTAGGCTGCTGTTTAGATCGGGGAGGTGCATTACCCAATGGGGAGGTTGTGAAATCAACCCCAAGGTAGATTAACCCGTTCATCCGGCACCAATGCTCTGTCCTGCGCAGAGTTTCCTTGACCCTCTCCTCAATCGTCTGAGGTGCCTTAGTTCTATCAATGGCTGGAAAAGGCCAATTGTCCCCATCCGTGTTAGTATATACTTGGTCTATTTCATCTTCCGTAGTCTGGAAGCCTTTGGGGACAATTGCTACCCCATATTGGATGATTTCTGCCAAGGCTAAGCGAGAATGATCCTTTCTCCTGAGCTCAACCTCATGGATGATGTCGATGTAGATGTCCTCGATCTGAGGGACGTGGATTGGATCGAGTTTTGCCCTTGGCAGACAATTCCTTGGGTCGAAGGTAGGCCTGGCCGGGAAATCATGTCTCAAATTAAGCAGCTCCAGCTCTGCGAACATGTCCTTTGCCTTGTGGTGGGTAAGGCATGTATATCGGCCCACTGTGAGGGGGAAAGGAGTTCCACCCTTCTTTCTTTTGAGGCACTTCTCGTGATATGTAATCAGCTGCCTTGACAGCTCCAGCAAAATCAGCTTGGGCCCAGCATACCTCGGCAGTCTGGTCGGCTCTCCCAAGAAGTTGGCTGCCCTCAGATAGGTGAATGTGGGAAATTGGGTGAACAGGGCCCCCCATTTCTCAGTGGCTGCCACTATGCTTTTGGTCGTGTGACCGTAAGTCATATTTGGCCTCAACAGGCAGATGATGTGATAGAAAAACACATCGTTAATTTTTGTGAATTGAGAGATGCTATTCTCCAGCCTCAATTCTGGGTAGTACTCATATATTTTGACCTGAGGCCAAACCCCACTTCGCATCAGGCCTGGGTAGTCTCTCTCTGATGCTGCAGCATAGACAACATAGGAGTTCATATAGAATCTTCCCGTTGTAAGAAATTGTTGAAGCTGTTCAGAGATTGTGCTGCTTATAATCTCTGCCCATTCGAAGCGCTGATCGGGCATATTCTTATTCATGGTCTCTAAGTACCGCAGCATCCATTTATGGAAAAAGTGGGCGTCAGGAAGCCCAAAGACCCTGCTCAGGAATGTGATGGTGTCGCTGAGCTCCTCTGAGAAGTCACTGCGGTGGATGATTTGAGGCCATCGGGTCACTACCTTTTTATTTTTCAAATAGACCTCATTCATCAGTTGCATGCACTGATCTTCGTTGTCGTCCCAGGCCTTAATGCAATCCTCTCGGCTGACGGCCACGAAGTGCCGGTGATGAGGGATGCCGAGTATTATCTCAAAGTGGCGGGCAGTGAGGTTAATGACTACCTCGCCCTTGTCATTTACGACACACCTTGTGTCCTTGTTGTAGCACCGGGTGACCACCATCATGAATTCATTGTCGACGGTGCTGACTGGGATTCCTCCAGCGAGGTGTAGGGCACTGCCTATCAGTTTGTCCATCCATGGACTTCTTGTTACCTTCTGAGTTCTGACCCAGAATTCCTCCATATCAATGTGACCCAACTCTGAGTCCCTGATATCTAGGTCGCATTCGGCCTGGGAGTCGGGCATTCTGACTCTCTGATACTTGTATTTCATCTCTTCTTCTATAAGTTTGGCCTTCCCTTTGGATTTGGTAGGTCTTTTGCTTGATGTTGACATATGTTCTTCTGAGCTTAGTTGTTGATCTGCATGAAGAAGAAGCGAGACCCAACGCAAAAAGGTTGTGTTAGCCATTTGATCTTCCATTGAAATGTTAACAGAAGAAAGAGTTAGTGATTTTGAGGCTCAGGGCGCAGGGTGCATGAAAGCTACAGCTTACAGGGCTAAATAGGTAAGGCACATAGAAAAAAGGTGTTGCAAGGGTTAAATCAGCGCCAAAGGCGCATGGCGCATAGATACTGCAGGGTACATTTTGTAAAGGGCGCATGGAAACACCGTGTTACATAGAGACAGGATGCGCCAAAGGCGCATAGATTTTTCATGTTGCATGGAGATTTGGTGCGCCAAAGGCGCATGTATGGTTTGTGTAACAGGAACTTTTCGTGTGCGCCAAAGGCAACTTGGCGCGGCGCACTGAGGGTCTACACAACATGATGTTCTGTAATGGGGAATGCGCTTGCGCCTTCAAAGCTTTGTACTTAGCGCGGATTAAGCTGATGTTGCACCGATGCTGGGTGCGCCAAGGAGGGCGCAAGGCTAGCGCTTGCAGCATGCGAAGGAAGTGCGCCTTGAGGGCGCAAAATTTCATGATGTAACAGGCATGATGGGTGCGCCATTGGCGCAGATTTTAATCATGTTGCAGGGGTGACAGATGCGCCAAGGCGCAACTATTTTTGATGTTGCAGGACGTGCCAATGCACCAAAGGGAAAAAGGAAAACAGAGTCTTTTTAGAGCTTTAATCACCCTCAGAGGGGTTTTCCACATGGTTTAGCTTCTCTTTTCTTTTCTTTTCCTCTTTTTGCAGGGTTATTTGGGTAATGAAATGGCTTAACTAGAAGGGATTTAAACCATGCTTTCAAACAACTTCCTCTACCAGCAGATCTGGAAAGAGGGGGAGGAATATGGAAAGACAGCAAGGGGGGGCTAGTTCAATATTTCAATTCCAAAACCAAACCAACAAGCAAACAAAGAACCAAAAACGCAAAACACACGAAAGAGATAAGAACCTCTTACCCGGATAAATAGCGAAGAACGTGCAAATGGGTCCACTACGTGTTTGAAAACGACAGGGCAGGTGCGCTGACAGGCTCAGAGAATATAATAAGAAAAACGTGATTGCTCTGGTGATAATGACATTTGCAGGCGCAAATATATATATAGGTGAGTCAGTAATAAATGCGCCACCAACTTTGTAAAGGGCGCATGAAAATTACTGTCGACATAGGAAAGCATGCGCCCTTTGGCGCACCAAAGCACTTGCCAGCATGGAGTTAAGTGCGCCTTTGGCGCACCAAAAGTGGTGTCGACATGAGATTATGTGCGCCTTTGGCGCACCAAAAAGTGGCATGCAAAAAGGGTTCTTTACAACACGAAGGTGCATGCAAAAGGAAGACTCAACATATCAAGGGCACCAAAATGTGCATTGACACGGAAAATATGCGCCAAAGGTTTTAAAATGGGCGCACCAAAAGTTGGTGTTACATAGTAATTCCATGTGCCCATTCAAAATACCAAAAATGACTAAGTTCGGAAAACCAGATTTCCGGAAAATGGATTTTGCAATGTTTCGAATCAAGGATCCCTAACAAGGGATCGAAACAAAATCTTCGGTATGGTTATTGGTAAAATTACCCTTGTCATTTTACGGATAATATCCCGGCTCTTTTTGGGGACTATCCACGAGCAAACTTGGGGGTAGAGAATCCCAGATCTCATGTGCCTATCCATTGGGTAACAGAGTCAAAAACAAGGGCGACCGGAGGGAGAACAAAGGAAACACACAACAAACTGAAAGCAAACACACGATGAAAACAAACACACAACTAAAGCAAACTGTACAAAGAAGAGAGCAAGCTCTACTTCTTGAAAATTTTCAGATGTTGCCCGCTATAAGGAAGCGGGAGCTCGGTTCCATCCAGATATGAGAGATAGAAACTATTCTCTCCGTTGAGCTGCTTGATCTTGAAGGGCCCTCTCCACAGGGAATCAAACTTTCCATGCATGCCCTTTGGCTCTCTTCGCTTGTCCCACAGAAGGACGAGGTCTCCCACTTGGAAATCCTTTTGCTTAGCTTTTTTATCAAATAATCTCTTGACTTGATTCTGATGTTCGGTGATCCTGTCGACCACTCTTACTCTCTTTTCTTCGAGCTCTGTCAGATACATGATTCTCTTTTCAAGAGAATTTTGGAAAGTTTCATCTTCGATAGCTCGTGCCAAGCGCAGAGCAGGAAGTTCCGTAGAAATGGGAAGCTCGACATCAGTGCCATATAACACTTGGAAAGGTGACATACCGAGAGACCTCTTGGGAGTAATACGATCGGCCCACAAAGCATCATACAAAGACTTGTGCCACATTCGTTGATTCTCATTCACTAACTTTCGTATGATGGTCACCAAGTTCTTGTTACTGGATTCCGCCTGACCATTTCCCTGAGGGTAATAATCTGAGGCGTGAGCCAAAGTTATCCCATATTCATAGCAAAAACTAATAACTTCTCATGAGGAGAAGTTAGAAGCATTATCAGCAATAATCTTGTTTGGAACGCCAAACCTGACAATGATATTTTCTTTAATGAAATTACAAACCACCTCAGAAGTGGCATGCTTGATAGGTATGGCTTCCACCCACTTGGTGAAGTAATCCGTTGCTGTAAGGACATAACTATGTCCGGCACTCGATTGAGGATTGAGTGCACCAATAAAATCAATTCCCCATTGCCTGAATGGTTCGTTGACAATGACAGGCCTAAGGGGAAAAGTAGCCAACTTGGGCTTGCCGACGAACTACTGGCAAGGTTCACACTTTGCCACCCAGGTGGCTGTATCTTGGAAGAGCGTCGGCCAATAGTACCTGGCTCGGATGATCTTATGTGCTGTCATGGAGGAAGAGAAATGACCTCCACAGGCTGAATTATGAAAACTTTCGAGTAACTTTACCTGTTGTGGTTTGTCAACACATCGCAAAAAGACGCCATCTATCCCACGTTTATATAAACCGTCATCCCAGATGACATATTTAGCTGCTCTGAGCTTTATAGTGCGCTTCTCCTTTGTAGTTAGGTGCACTGGGCATTCGCCGTAGGTGAGGAAGAAAGCAATATCGGAATACCATTCATCACTAGTCGCAACAAATAGGACCAGAGGTAGTGAATCGGGTTTTTCCAGCCGGTCTTGTGCTTCATCGGTGTAGTCACCCCTTTAATCAGGGTTTTCTGAATCTTTGTTTTCAGCCATAAGCTGACATAGGCCCTTGCCCCTTACCAACTTGGTTGGTTTAATATCCAGGTCATACTCCTGGACCTTTGCGATCCAATTTCCTCACAAGCTTCCTAACTCCTGTTGAGTTAGAATTGATTTGACCACCGTGTCGGGGACCAAGGCCACCGTATGAGAGTTTAGAATGTAATACCTGAAATTTTCACCTTTGCTTTGACAACGGCGAAGGCATGCTTTTCCAGTGAGACATTTTTAGTTCGTGAGGCTTGAGGGGAGATCTCGTGAATGCAATCGGAGATTCAATATCCTCCTAATTCTTTTGCATCAAGATTACGGACATAGTATGCTCGGATGCGTAACTATACATGATGAAGTCCTTGGAGAAATAGGGACATACCAGGGGCTGGTGCGTGAGCAATGGAAGCTTTATTTCTTCAAACGACCTCTTCCCTTCCTCGCTCCATCTGAAAGTTGGTGACCCCTTCATCATGTTCAATATGTGACGAGTCTTCTCAATGAAAAGTTCACCTTTCCGAAGAAAGAATGAACACCAGTCTTGCTTATAGGTAGAGTAAGTCTTTGAATAGCCTTAACTCTTTCGGTATCTATCTTTGTTCCTTCTTTGCTAACCACATGCCCAAGCAAATTTCCTTCCGTGACTCCAAAATAGACTTTTTTTGGGTTTAGGAGATCCCATGTTCTCGGCACCTGCCAATACTTGCTCCAAATGATCACAATGATAATTTCGTCATTTAGAGAACATAGTTAAGTCATCTAGATAAACCACAATGACCTTCCCCATCATACCTTTGAATACAAAGTCCATGGCCCGCTGAAAAGTGGTGCCGGCGTGATTATTAGGCCAAAAGGCATCCTGCTATAGGCAAATGTACCCCAGGGGAGTAGTGAATGCTGTTTTAAATTGATCTTGAGCGAAACTTCAATCGATTGTAGCACGAAAAACCATCAAGCATGGACAACATCTCACGATCCGATTCTTGCTTGCGAGAACTTGATCCATTATAGGAAGTGGGTAGTTGTCTTTCAAGAAGCTGATTCAAATTAAAAAGTCTACGCATATGCGTATCTCGCCATTTTTCTTGCATCTTGGCACAATATTTGCTACCCAATCTTGTGATGGATAGGAAAGATGATTCTCGCATCCACATCTTCGAATTTTGGCACGGATGGTGCACGAGATTTTAGGATTATAATGCCTCTGCTTCTGGCGAAAGGCTTTGACATCTTCTTTCAACGGGATGTCATGTTGGACGTCCTTTGGCTTAAAAAAGACTTTAGATCGGCATAGGACCATGCCAATACATCCATGTATTTCTTGAGCAACTTGACAAATTTCTGCTTCTCTTCAGGCGTGCAACATTTTCCAATGTTCACAAATTACAGGTGCTCTACCGAACCTATATTGACCGGTTCGGTTTCTGGGATGAGTCAGGATCATCTCACCTCTTCTTTTTCACAAAACGATCATGCACAGCCGAGCGGCCGCTCCAGAAACCAGGCCCTTTGGAATTTTATTTCCTTTGAGCTGACATATGCCATCGTTCCCTTCAGATTCATCGTCTTGATCGGTGACTGATTCATGGCAAGTGGAAGTAAATCCTTCAAAGTGCAATTCTTTGAAATTTTCCGCCTTCTCTAGAAAGGCAATGAGTTGATTATCGTCGTTGAATACTTGCCAATCTTTGAGAATTTTGCAGCACGCTTGGGTGGAAAACCACCTCAATGGTGTATTTGTTTGTTTTCGGACACAGGTGAGGAGCATGAGGGATGCTTTGAAACAGCCAATGAATCGGCCATGTCATTTTGGGCTTTGGAATGGATTGAATTGAAAAAGCATCAAACTCTTGAATGTTGTCCCATACCACATTACGGTAATGCACGAACCTTTCATTCTTCACTTGGTAAACCCTTTTAACTTGATTCACAACTAGCTATGCATCACCTTGCACTTTCAAATTCTTAATCCCTCTTTCTTTTGTGGCTTGCATGCCAAGTAGCAAAGATTCATACTCAAAGCATATTATTTTGTTAAAAACTGCAACTTGAAAGAGAGAGAATGACTTCTTCCTCGAGAGATATTAGCACGGCTCTCGGCGCCACATCCATTGGTTGCACAACTGCCATCGAACTACAAGGTCCAGATCTTATTAAGATCTCCTTCTTGAACGAGAACAACCATTTTGTCAGACTCGGTAGACAAGAAATAGTTCCCATCACGATGATTCAAAAGGATTTGAGCTTTGGGGTCCTCAGAGCTAGTAACCAAGTACTTCTTTTGTGATTCTGGCTCCAAAGTCTGCATTACACCTTTGACGGGAATTCTAGCCTTAGACCAATCCATATGAATTTCCCCACCAACTTCGCTGCAAAAAGCTCCTTCTCAAAGCCAAAATTTAAGTAAATTTCTTTGGAATGTCAGCAACGAGGACTGTCATCTTTACTCTCTTCTCTGGGAATGCCGCAAATGCAAATTGCGCATCTTTGATTTGGCCAATCAACGGAACCTGCTTGGTTTCCAAGGAATAACATCTGCCAAAAGGCTTGGTAAGGGTGAGGCCCAAAGCATGGGTGACTTTTGCCGGCATGACGTTATCAGAAGCTCGGAATCAATTATGCAGTTACTCAACTTGTGACCATTGATTAGGAGGGAGAGATAGAAAGGCTCTATCTTTCCTGATGCAGATGTTGAGGCAACATTTATGTGGGATTCAGAAGGAGTGGAAAGGATTCCTTTTGGGGAAACCTGCTTAGATACAACAACTTGACTTTGAATATACTTGGTCAATCTTACAAGTTGTTCGGGATTTGGTCAAGGTACTCAGCTTCAGACATTTGGATCTTGGTCTTTTTTGCATGATCTATGATATCAAATGCGGCCAAGGGTTGCGTTGGTGAAGGAATGAGTCCCTCACTTCGCGATGGTGGAATAGGATTACTGGTCTTGGTAGGAACATGAGAGGACTGATTTGGAGGAGAGATGGGGGGAAAATATTTCCTTGTAAAAGACTTGCCAGGGAGTTGAGTAGGAAGAGGATTACCTCTTTTAGCAATGATTGGAGGCATGTTTGACATAGCCTTCTCCTGTTGTACATGGGCAGCGACCTCTGCTTCTTTTCCTTGCGAGCGGGTAAAAATAGCGTATGACCGTGTTCGCTTGTATATCCTCGGTACCATCTTCTTCATCGATTCTTCCTCATCAAATTCCATATACCCGATAGTAGAGTCGCCAGTCGGTTCACCGACATCTTGATCATCTTCGCCTTGAGACGAAGGTTCTTCATAATACTGCTCTTCTTCTTCAATTTCAGCCAGAGCGTTGACCAGAGGAGCCTCAAGCGCCAGCCGCGGAGCAGTTGCGGGTAAGCGCGGCCTTTGTGAAATATTGTTAGGAATGAAATTCCTCCATGGAATATCCCGGTATGAGGAACTGGGGGAAGCCTGAGCCAACTGCTTCTTTAATGCAAGCAAGTCGTTTGCCATCTTTTGAAAGGCCGGATCAGACGAAGTAGCGGGCGAAGGGCCCGAAGATTTAGGCTTGGATGATTCCTTTTTCAATTCGCCAGATATTATCAAATTATCTTCTATTCGAATGGCAGCGGCCTGGGCGAGAATCAAGGTAGCCACTCGCTCTTGAAGGAGTAAGAAACTAACTTTCGAGCTCATAGCGTTTACGAAGAAACACTTTTGATTTTCCGGCGTTGGAAGCATGGCAACAGGGACACGATTGATTAATGCATTGAACCTAGTGATAAAATCGCGCATGGTTTCGTTTTCCTCCTTCTTCAGGTGAGTGATCCGTGATAATAATGAAAATGCATCTTCTGAAGGTTTGTACTTGTCTTCAAAAGCATCCCGCATGGCCCAACTCATAATAGATCCGGCGGTAAATGCTGAAACCATTCAAAAGCGGCCCTTGTAGAGTTTCTAGAAAAGGCGAACCGACACATCTTCGTGAGTTACATCCAGGATACTGCATGACATAATGAATGCGAGATATGTGGGAATCCGTGCTTTGATTTCCGCTCCCGTTGAATTTGGGAAAATTCTTTCGGTTTCCATGAGGGAGTGCGTGAATTGGATGTGGTAAGGCCAAGGGACCCATAGCATTTCCCCATGGTACCGCCATCTGGATAACAAAAAGTGCGGTGGAAAAAGAACGCGGGCTGGGAGTGTGGTTCCGCTTAGTAGCGAGGCACTACAAAGGGATGTGGATGCCCCTTGCGAAATATTTTTCCTTCGTGGAGGTGAGACACTCTGGATGACCGGTTGTGTTCAACATATTTCTCGGTGGCTACCACTATGCTTTGGTATTTTCTAACTTTTGGAAAAAACCATCAACTATCCTCTTGAGTCGTGCGTTAATGACAGTAAGTCATATTTGGCCTCAACAGGCAAAAGGGTGATGTGATAGAAAAACACATCGTTAATTTTTGTGAATTGAGAGATGCTTATTCTTCACCTCAATTCTGGTAGTACTCATATATTTTGACACGAGGCCAAACCCCACTTCGCATCATTTGGGATCTCATCCCACCGGGTAGTCTCTCTCGATGTCAAGGCATAGACAAAAGCGATAGGAGTTCATATAGAATCTTCCTGTTGTAAGAAATTGTTGGGTTGTTCGAATCTTTTCATAGATTGTGCTGCTTATAATCTCACGCCCATTCGAAGCGCTGATCGGGCATATTCTTATTCATGGTCTCTAAGTACTTTTGCAAGATCCATTTATTTATGGAAAAAGTGGGCATGAGGAATCCCAAAGACCTGTCTCGCTCAAGAATGTGATGGTGTCGCTCGAGCTCTCTTGCCAATCGAAGAAAGTCCCTCAAGAGAAGTCATGCGGTGGATGATTTGAGGCCATCGGGTCACTACCTTTTTATTTTCTAATAGACCTCATTCATCAGCACGTTACATGCACTTGATCTTCGTTGTCGTCCCTGTGCCTTAATGCAATCCTCTCGGTTGACGGGGAAGGACGAAGTGCGGTGATGAGGGATGCTGAGTATTATCTCAAAGTGGTGGGCAATGAGGGGGCTAATGACTACCTCGCCCTTTTCATTTACGACACACCTTGTGTTCTTGTTGTAGCACCAGGCGACCACCATCATGAATTCATTGTTGATGGTCTTGACGATCGGGATTCCTCTAGTCAAAGTGTAGGGAAGCGCCCATTAGTTTGTCCATCCATGGACTTCTACTTACCTTCCTCGAGTTCTTCTGACCCAGAATTCCTCCATATCAATGTGACCCAACTCTGAGTCCCTGATATCTAGGTCGCATTCGGCCTGGGAGTCAGGCATCCTGACTCTCTGATACTTGTATTTCATCTCTTCTTCTGTAAGTTTGGCCTTGCCTTTGGATTTGGTAGGTCTCCTGCTTGATGTAGACATATGTTCTTCTCCGAGCTTAGTTGTTGATCCGCACGAAGAAGAAGCGAGACCAGACGCAAAAAGTTGTGATGTAGCCATTTGATCTTCCATTGAAATGTTAACAGAAGAAAGAGTTAGTGATTTTGAGGCTCAGGGCGCAGGGCGCATGAAAGCTGCAGCTTACAGGGCTAAATAGGTAAGGCGCATAGAAAAAGGTGTTGCAAAGGTTAAATCAGCGCATCTTACATGCGCATGGCGCTTAGCATCAGTCACGATCTTTGCTAGGCTGTAGGGTACATTTGTAAAGGGCGCAAGGAAACACCATGTTACATAGAGACAGGATGCGCCAAAGGTGCATAGATTTTTCATGTTGCATGGAGATTTGGTGCGCCAAAGGCGCATGTATACCTTTCCCATTTAGTGTGTGAGGTCGAACTTTTCGTGCACCAAAGGAAACTTGCACGGTGCTGAGGGTCTATCTGACATGATGTTGCTGTAATGGGGAATGCGCTTGCGCCTTCAAAGCTTTGTACTTAGCACGGATTAAGCCTGATGTTGCATATGTTCTTGATAGTTTTGATCCGTCGAGACCCAACGCAAAAGGTTATGTTAGTGCGCCATTGAAATGTTAACGAGGCTCAAGCAAGGCTAGTGCTTGCAAAGGTGCATGTGAAGGAAGCACGCCTTGAGGGCACAAAAGTTCATGATGTAACAGGCATGATGGGTGTGCCATTGGCGCAGATTTTAATCATGTTGCAGGGGTGACAGATGCGCCAAGGGCACAACTGTTTTTGATGTTGCAGGACGTGCCAATGCGCCAAAGGGAAAAAGGAAAACAGAGTCTTTTTTAGAGCTTTAATCACCCTCAGAGGGGTTTTTCACATGGTTTAGCTTCTCTTTTCTTTTCTTTTCCTCTTTTTGCAGGGTTATTTGGGTAATGAAATGGCTTAACCAGAAGGGATTTAAACCATGCTTTCAGAACAACTTCCTCTACCAGCAGATCTGGAAAGAGGGGGAGGAATAGGGAAAGATAGCAAGGGGGGGCTAGTTCAATATTTCAATTCCAAAACCAAACCAACAAAACGTGATTGCTCTGGTGATAATGACATTTGCAGGCGTGCAAATATATATATAGGTGAGTCAGTAATAAATGCGCCACCAACTTTGTAAAGGGCGCATGAAAATTACTGTCGACATAGGAAAGCATGCGCCCTTTGGCACACCAAAGCACTTGCCAGCATGGAGTTAAGTGCGCCTTTGGCGCACCAAAAGTGGTGTCGACATGAGATTATGTGCGCCTTTGGCGCACCAAAAAGTGGCGCAACAAAAGGGTTGCTAACACGAAGGCGCATGCGCCTTGGCGCACACAGGGAAGACTCAACATATCAAGGCGCACCAAAAGGTCTGTTGACACAGGAAAATATGCACCAAAGGTTTTAAAGGGGGCGCACCAAAAGTTGGTGTTACATAGCAATTCCATGCGCCCAGCCAAAAGACCAAAAATGACTAAGTTTGGAAAACCAGATTTCCTGGAAAAGGGATTTTGCAATGTTCCGAACGCAAGGGATCCCTAACAAGGGATCATAACAAAATTTTCGGTATGGTTATTGGTAAAATTTCCCTTGTCAATTTTACGGGATAACACAATGGAGGAGCTCCAAAGCCAACAATGTATTACAAGTAGGTAACAACAATGCAAAAGCAAATTCATTGGATGTTGAAATCAATAACGAGGAGTCAGAGACTATAGAAGAGTTCCATGTTGCCATGAAGGAAGAGAAAGGGTAGAAAAGCCCTACCATTGCTTCCACATCACCCACCCAAGAAGGTCTACAAGAAGACTCCATTTTTGGAGTTGAAAATCAAAGCTATGGGCATATCAAATGGATCATACCTTGCCCAATAAGATATTTGACTTCATTGGAGTCAAAGGAGAAGTCACAACCAGTCATGCTTGCTTCTAAGCATGAGGGTGAGCTACAAAGTACCAAGGATCAGCTGTCATACCTCTTCAATCCAAATGCAGAGCAACTAAAAGAGGTATTGGATTTGTTTTCAGTTGACACCTTGATGATTTGGGTAGAAGACCAACTTCTTATTGATTTTCCACTCATCCAATCAGCCAAAGTTCGAGTGCAAATCGGTTGATGGTTACAACTTTTGAGAAAGGGAAGTTATTTCTCCCAACAAGTTACAAGGTTTGTTTAGCCCACTTTTGCTTCCAGTTAGAGTAGGATAGGTAGTTTTGCTTTCAGTAAAAGAAGTGCTTGTGCACACTCTACATGTTCCATTTTGGAGCATGTATGACCTTTAGTTTTGTACATAGTTTTTGTGGTGCTGGTTTTTCTCTTGCACAGTCCATTTCAGTGGGTTTCCAAGTGGCTCAAAGAGGAGGTTTTCAAATTTCAGATCAGTTTGTAGGCTACAACTCATGACTCCATGCCCAATGGATTGCTTCAGGCAACTGGTAACTTCATCCAGCAGGCAGATGACCCCTCTGAGTCGCCAAAATTGTTATCCAAAATGTGCCCCTGCTCATTTTTTTGTGGCTAACTCCTCTCATTTTTTACTCTCTTGTGCCTCGGTCATAATATTTTGCTTTTTAGGCACTCAAAACCTTACTGGAAATGACACCATTGGATAGATCTATTTCTCAACTTTCCAGAAAGGTAAATTTTTCCTCCTAACTCCATGTATTTTTTAAGTTATGGCTCGGTGGAGTTTTTGGAAAAAATTTCCCTGAAAGGCCCGCGGCCAATGAGATGCTTTGCCACATGGCACCTAGAGTGGTGGGGTGCGGGAAATTTTGGAAAATTTTCCAAATGACCAAAAAGGTACAAAAATTCAAAAAATTTCCCACCGACTGATTTGGCCTGTTTTGCCCTAAAACTTCAAACCGCCATATCTTTCGATCCAGAGCTCGGTTTTTCACGTTCTTTATATCAATGGAAAGCTGGTAAAATTCTCTACAAGACTAGGGTCATTTTTACATTTTGGTGGAGTTTAGAGAGATAAAATCAAGAAACGCCTCTGGCACGTGGTCATGGACAGAAATGACGTTTTAACCACCGTTTTTAATGAAGAATGGCTCACATTCTCTCCCAGCATGGTTAAAAATGTCAGGGAATGGGTCTGTCAAGGTGCCCATGCTATTTTGATGGCATTTTGGTCAATGGTTGAACCCCTTGCACATTTTCCTATGTTTCTCTCTCCTAGGGTCATGGTTTGCACTATAAAAGCCAGAATGAATTCATTTTGCAAGGGGAGACACTTTTTCAGCTCTGCAACTTCCTTTTTCTTCCTCCTTGGCAGAATTTGTGAAAAAAATTTACCTTTCCATGTAATGCAACACCTTTTCTTGCCTCTAGATCACCGTAATGTATCTTGTATTGGATCTCGAGATGTTGATATATGTTACGTGATTAAAATCCCTCAATCCTTTCATATATCTATTATTGCTTTCTTGATCTTTCATTACATTTTGAGCATTTGTGCATGTTTTTTGTTGTGTTTCCTTATGGATTGTGTATTTCATGTAGCATCAGGTGTCTACAACTCCTTTGGTGCATCACATATTAGCATTAGTTCTTTCTTTTTGCATTTTCTATCCTTGTCCCTTTGGAATTTAGAGTAGATTTAGGAGTTTAAACCTCTACAATTGTGCAAGTGAAATAGCTGATCAGAGGAGTTGAGGAACCAGCCTCTAATCTAGAGATTCCTCTTCCATTTTGCAAGTCCCACACTTGGGAAGAGGATTCAATGTTGTGCAATCACACCGGGATGCTAGTATGATCAAACTAGAAATCTAATCAACATCTAGGGGTGCTTGTTGATTTGCAACAACAAGATATTGATTGTGCAATATTTTCGAGTATCTTACAGTGTTCTTGCAATTTGAATTCTTAAACTAGTATCTATGTTCGTAAGAGTGTCTCTTGCATCCGACTATGGGACCAAAGGATCACAACCAAACGTTTGCTCTCTTTCAAGCCCTTCTACGGTCATATGGATATTTATCTAGGTTAACTTTGTAGTCGACCGGTTTGACCAAAACGTATGCGCTTTGTCGACTTCTACATTTAATCCTCTTAATCGTGAGCTGATTTGCTATAAGTTTGTTGTTGCTTGGAAGACTTGGATTCCAAGATTCTGATCTATATTAGTTATTTCCATAATAAGATTGGGTTGAGGCATGATTGGCTCGAATATGTATTCTCTAGGTTCTCTAGGTCCCGTGATTGTCATGCAAAGAAGGAAATGATATAAATATAAATGACAGAATAAATTAACTACGCAAGATATATCTATGTATATTCCTAAATTTGATTTTATTAATAAGCTACTAAACAAAATTTAAAAGAGCAATTGTTTAATATATCTAGAAATCGACAACTAAACTAATAACACAATTAAAACAGATAAAGCAACCGAGTATAGCTAATTTTATGTGCGGTTGTAGATCTACTCTAAGTAATGTAGATAAATGATCTACTCTATTTGAAAGACTCTCATCCTACCTCAAAAGTGAGGAGTGAATCATAGTTTCTCAGAAACTATCAATCCCCATAGCTTCCCTGGCAATATCGAAAGTAAAATTAACTGAAATGAAATGATTGGCTACTCTATTTGATATGGTTCAAGTAGAACTTTGAAATCTTGAACCTGGATTTTACATAACAGTGGCGAATCCGATGGTGTGTGGCCTTGTCCCCTTAGTGTGATCTCCTCATTCTTTCGTGCTCACGTGGATCCAAAAAGTGTGTAATGCTAGCATCGTTGTAAGTAGTTATTAGGACAATGGTATCTTAGGATGTAGATTGAATACAATGCGAGTAGGAGAGGGATAGTGCAAGAGAACATAGCTTGGCTTATGTAATTCCTAGCGAGGATTTATTGCGCGTCATGCAACATAAAACGTCCGAACACGAAACTATTCTTGGACGAGAAGAACCTGCAACTTTAATGGCTTCCTACTAAAAATCAAACTATCCTACTCCAACTAATTGGTTGAAATAATGACAACATTTGCACAAGGAGAATATGTGGCTTTCTAACACTAAACAACACTAACCATGCATACAACAAATGAAACTATGAATCCTAAGTAAAATTGAAAGGCTAAGCTATTGAAATGAAAAATTCGTGAGGCAAATTTGAGGGGCCATTTGCTTTAGAACAAGCTAGCTTTTTATAGAATCCCATTTTCCCAAATGTGAAAACCAAATTGATCTCTTAAACCATAAAGAATGCCAAAACACTATTCTAGGGAACCGAATCATAAATACAACAAAGGCGGTGAAAAAAATCTAGTAAACGTTGAAAATTTACACGAGTCACATTCAAAGGAGCATTCTAGAAAACGTGTGAAGGACCACCGCCCGATCGGGCGGTGGTCACGAGACCACCAACCGGGCAGTGGCGGCAGTTTCACATCAAGACCAAAACACAAAGAAAAGGAGGGGAGAAGAGAAATCAAAGCACGCAAGGGCTAAGTAGGGCATGCGGGATGTTAACACATGATTGGAGATCTTTTCTAGATTCTAAACACCTTGCGAGGAGACTCAGATCATCATTGGGGTACATGTAACGTTGTTCCGGTGGTGCAGTACCCTATAATTTTGGGTACGTACATATTTCCCCCTGGAGAATCATTTTAACCATGAAGAGGTGTAAAACGGTGGGTCCGAGTATGGCAGTCCCGAAATGGGAAGTTAAAAGTTATACATGATACGTCCATGTGTCGAATGACACCATCCAAAATTCCCGCCACTGCAAAATGAAAAGAGGGCTCAAGTGCGAGATAGACAAAATGGATCGGAAAATAAATACTAAAATAATATGAAATGAGGATGTACCATTTGTGTGGGGATAAGAACTTACCTTTGTCGAGTGCTCCAAATCTATAAAAAGGGGCATTCAAAACAAGTCGGTTATTATATATGTAAAAGTGGGCCCATTTTCCTATTCATTTACGCGTGTGGATTTGGTTGATTTTGAGCTCACAGGACCCACAAAGGACAGCTTCTCATGAGAGTATAGTCAAAACGTTTGGGGTGAGATCGTGATCATGCCTCCACGAGCGGAACACCGACCCGCGAGATCATAGGCTAGTTTTTCTTGATTTACCACTTTTGTCCTCAAAATGTCAAAATGGTGAAATCTTTGTCATGGGGGGTTATTTCTGAAAATGTCATTTGTAATAGGGTCAACTAGGGGGGGCGCCTACTAGGTAGGCTTTGTTTGAATCAAAATGGTCTTTACTTTGCTTTTGTAGCCATTTTTAAGGCATATGACCCGCGTGGGTTTTCTGGGACACGACCGCCGCCCCAGGCATGGCGGCGATTAAGAGACCACCGCCCTAATCAAGGCGCGCCGTTACAAGACTACCACCTTTAAGGTGTCGATTATGGAACCACCACCCTACTCGGGTGGCAAATCCTACATAGAATGTACAAATAACACTTATTTGAATTCGTTTTTGCATTTTTAGCATCCTTACCTACTTTCGTGATTTTTCTAATGTCATTTGGACACTAACTTACCCTATTTTGTGTGTTTTTGGGTGTATGCAAGCGAAGGAGGAGTATATCCGATGGAGCCGGGAGAGGGAATGTGATTGGCTTCTCAGCGATGTGGATGCCCTTTCTCGGGATGAGCAGGACACTCTTCGAGGGATCGGTATCTTGCACATATCACGGGTCCCACATGTTGCACCGTCTAGTCACATACTTTGTGAATTATTTTCATATTGGGATGCTGATCGGAACACTTTCCGATTACCAGGGGTCCGAGGTGAGTGGACCATTACTTTGGAGGACGTTTACCGTATCTTGGGGTCCCAATTATCGGGAGACAACTCACTCTTGAGACAGTCGGTCACGGGCTCAGACAGCATAGTGGGCCTCATATATGGGAGATGTAGTTATCTCCACTGGTTCGAAGAAGGGGGTGAGGGTCCAATCTATTCCTAGCTTGCCTATCCCCTTGATTCGTTAGGCCATTATGGGGATCCTTGCCTCGAGATTGATTGGGGACAAGGGAGGAGACACTTCACTGTATTGTTGATCCCCCATCATTGCACAGATTGAGGGGCATGGCCAGATTTACGCCTGGGGAGCCGACATTCTTGGGACCACCTATCATGATTTGTACCGGGTGGTCTGTTTACAGGGGCAATTATTGAGCCATCCAACCTTGGTTATGAGCCGGGTCTACGAGTGTTTCACCCCTATGGGAGAGGTGTGTAGAGGTGGCAGATCCCGAGTTGTGAGGGCAGCAGATGGACAGGACATGTTGGTGCTTAGAGCACCTCATCGCCTAGCCACCTACTTGACCACCGATGACATGGAGGCCACACCCTATCGTGCCATGGTAGGTTTATGGGGCAAGGAGGCTCTTACTTTGATTTCTTGCTCCACCACAGGGACGGCTTGTTGACGGGATGGGGAGGGTGGAGATACATCCTTTTGGTCGAGTGCCTCGGTAGTTTGGCCTCGCCTTACGTGGGTATGCTTTCCCGGTGGTACCGGTATACGAGATCAGTTCGAGAGGCCGGGGAGGTCCTAGAGGTTGGGGTTTGGTGAGTTGTTACTCCCGGTGTCCCCATTACACAATGCTAGGCGGGTAAGACGAGCTCGAGGGAGAACCGGTGCTCCTTAGAACCCTTACTTTAGATTGCCACCGCTCCCGCACACACAGCAGCGATGACCCCATTGATATAGACTCTGAGTCTAAGGAGTTCACAGGGGGAGATGGAGGAGGAGACCGAGGTTGAGGTTAGTGAGTCGGGTAGAGAGGAGGACAGTGATCCTGAGTGGCATGACACTCATGATATCTTACAAGCAGAGAGGGCAGAGCAGAGTGCGGAGAGGGTGACTCTAGTTTCAGAGGATCCACTCTCTCAGGGCTCTCGGGGCTTGAGCAGAGAGGATGAGCCCGTAGTAGGACATTATGTGGCCCCAAGCACAAGAGGAGTGCACCAGTCAGCAGCGGCATCTGTGGCAGGTGTCAACCCTAGAGATCCATCTTGGAGGCCCGGAGATCCGAGTGAGTTATCATCCTTCCTTTTAATGTTTTTTTCTAGTTAGGATTGCCTTAGTTGCTATCTCTCCTTTTGTTTACATTTGTTTCTATCTCTTGATTATTTCTAATTGGGTTTTTCTCCTTTTCTTGCAGAGACTGCTGATGAGTGGCGAGACTTGATTCGCCGGGTATGCATTGATACCCTGATGATCCCTATGGAGAAGACCCGCGTGGAGCTGTCTGTGGATGCAGGGGAGCCTTCAGCATCCGGTAGGCATACCAACATTTTTTCCCCTGTCTGGCATGTGGCCAGGATGGTGACTTCCCTCCGTACCGAGCTGGCAGGGTACAGGACAATAGAGCGCCTGATGAGGAGTCACTCTCATGGCGAGGCCACAGCTGCTCCTTGGGACCGTGAACCCTCCGTGCACTCAGAGTGCCGGCGTAGCCGGAGTCCTAGATGTGGGTATGCACCCTCAGAGGGATATCATAGGGGTTGAGAGGCTGTTTGGCTCTCTTAGACTGTTTATATGATGTGTTTGTATTTCCCAGGCTCTTTGAGTGTTTTGACCATGCTTAGCACATGATGGCTTTGTACGAGTTGTCCACTCAAAATTCCCCGCTCTGATAAGAGTAAAATTTTCAAAATTTTGAGTTTAAGTGTTGTTCTCTGAAATGCCTAAGTTGTGAAATTGAAAAAATCTGTGTTTTGGGTCGTTTTGTGTGATTTTCGGGCCTGTCGGAACTTTTTGTCCCATCTGTCCCAAGTACGAAAGTGCATTCTGTTACCCGACCGGCCGAAATCCCCGAAGCTGTCCCATTTTCGGGCCCGTCGGAGAGTTTTGTCCCAAGTGTCCCAAAACTTATTTTGCATGTTGTTCCAATTTCGGCCGAATCATCCTTCCCGCGTACTTCGCACTTTCCTGTCCCAAATGTCCCAAAGTTAAAAAGTGCGAGCTTTCCCATTTTCGGCCGATTTGCCCGAACCGCGTCCTTCGCGCAATTTTGTCCCAACTGCCCCATTTTAAAAAGTGCGAGCTTTCCCAATTTCGGCCGAGCCGGTCAAGTCGCGTACTCCGGAACTTTTTGTCCCAGATGTCCCAAGTTCAAACGGACCTGTTGTTCCATTTTCGGCCGATTCGCCCGATTTTGTCCCAACTGTCCCGAGTTCCAAATTGCTCTCTGTTCCAATTTCGGCCGAACCGCCCGAGTCGCGCGCTTCGCACATTTTTGTCCCAAGTGTCCCGAAGCCAAAAATGCAAACTGTTCCAATTTCGGCCGAACCGCCCGAGTCGCGCACTTCACACATTTTTGTCCCAATTGTCCCAAATTCATTTGTGCGTCTTCTCCCCGTTTCGCCCGAATCGGCCGAGCCTCGTGTTTCGCGCATTCGCGTCTCACATGTCCCAAGTGAACCTAAGGCAATTCATACTTAGTTTTTCCCGCTCGACCCGAATATGCTGTTTTTCAAAATATGAATTTAAGTTGCGGCTCTGATGCTATCAATCCGAAGATCAAATTTCAAGGACAGCTGGCGGAAGGACGAAGCTCTCAAGACGCTGGTTGCATCAGTTTTCAAAGACACTCATTGTCATCCTCAAGATGAAACGTCTGGTGTGTCCCTCGTGGCAAATACAGAGCTGAGACGTTAGAAAGATTCAAGCAGCGGTTTCTGAAGACAGTGGGTCCCTCCCAGTAGCTGGCCACCTGTCTCCTTCTCCTTTCTTTTCTCTTCTTCCCATTCTTTTCGTATTCTTTGTAATTAGTTAAGGTATTGTAACTGGCGATCCTTAACTATTCTTTAATTAAAAGAAACGGTTACGAAGAGTAACTGACTTGTAAGCTATATAATGGCCTTTCCATGCCATTTTGCGAAAAAAAAGGAAGAACTTGGAATATTTGCTGAAAGTATAAATAGAACTTAAAGAAATCAATACAAAAGGGCTTTCCATTCTTTGTCTATCTAATTCTTGTTATCTCTGTGTTTTTCTTTGATATTGTTGAGATCATTTTGTTCCTAACTCGTTAGTCTCTCGATTGCATCTTTGCTTCGGTTTGCAAATACAAAGTGATCTTGTACAACCAAGAAGGAACTTTGTGTCCTTGATTAATAAATCAAGAAGGTTATTTATGGAACTTTGTGTCTTTAAATTTAATCTCATTCAGCCATCGCAAATGATCTTGTCTTAAATTCTTTAAAGCTTCGCATACACGAGGAATTATTCTGCTATCTATAATTCTGAATGTTGCTGTTCTGCTCATCTTCTTATTCCCTTTCCTCAGTCCTTGTGTAATTGATGAACCTTGTGGAAAACACTTTCGTAAAATCCAAGTTTGACCATAAAACAATGTTCTGTACATTTGTAAATAAATTCGTTTCTGAATAAGGGAACCTCTCCCATTAAAGAGGAGGGACTTCTTGTCCCCTGACTGTTGCTCTTCTAAAGGTCCTATTTGACGACCAACAGTTTCGGTGACTCACTGGGAAAATCGCATTCCAATCTGCATTTTTTCGATCATCCTTTGATCTGCGACTCCGCGTTTCACTCGAGGAGAAAGACCCTTGGTATCGAAGACTCTCGGTTTCAGCTTTTGGAGCAACAGGGTTTTCCTTTCCCTTCAAATAGAAGAACTCGTTCGACGAGCACTCCGCCTGTTCAAGATAGAAGTCCTACGGGTGGTATTCCTTCAGAGCCTGCTAGTCCCAATCTACGAGCTTTGATCCTTGCTGGTGTTAAAGTTCCCCTCCAAGCCGTATTTCCAAGAATGGCGGCACAATTGCCATGGGGTCAACGTGTCGGGCCCCTGGCCCTTACTCAGCCTTTGCATGAGTTACCTAGAGGTAACCGAAAGAACTTCCCCAAGTTTAGAGGAGATGGCAAAGTACACCCTGATGAACACATTGCAGCCTTCATAGTTGCATGTGGAGTCTTGGGAGTTGAACATGAAGACGTCTCAGTAAGGCTGTTCGTTGAGACGTTACAGGATAATGCTGCTGACTGGTTCTATCACCTTCCGGCTGGTGCCATCACCGACTGGAATACAATGAGAACTCAGTTCGAAAGCCATTTCAAGCCGGCAGAAGATGTGCATGCCTGCTTGCCCAAATTTCTCAGATAAAGAAAGATCCATCAGAACCCATGAGAGAATTTGTGGCTCGGTTCAATAGACTGATCAACAAAATTCCTGTAAATACTCGACCGGTTGATCAAATTCAAAAATGTTTCTTTCTAAATGCTCAAACGCCCAAAGTCAGTTATGCTCTAAGAAGGGCTAATCTTGGAACGTTAATTCTGGATCAAGAACTGGCTGTTAGTGTCGAGGATGACCTGATCATGTCAGGGAAGTTGAAGAGAGATCCTCCCAAATCTAAATCTGCTGCTTCTTCCTCTTCCACCTCTGGACCCAATACTGATCCATTAGTCCAGAAACTTGCAAATGATCTAGTAGCTATAAAGAAACAATTGGCTCAGCATGCCCCGTATGCAGATGTTCCAAGAAGAAATTTCCAGCCCAGAAATCGGTTGCCTGCTCCTCACACAAGACTAGCACTTGAAGGACCTCCTGTCAAAGTTCCTGTGAATGCAACCTGTGAAGTTGAAGAGCCAGATGATGATGTGGACAATGAAGCTTGTGAGGAGTTCCTGGAGGAATTTGATGATGAGGCAGAAGAACTCGAAGGATCTCGGGTTAATTTCTTTACCACCGAAGGCGATGATGGAGATGATTATCACCAAATTCTTCAAGAAAACTTTCGCTTAATAAATCCCATGAATTTTTCGCATTATCACGTAGTGTTTCAAACCACCTAAGTGTTGAACCATCCAAAAAGGTAGGAAAAATTCAGTCCATTGTTCCCTTCTTATAAGGCCATTACAAATACAAGATCATGTAAACTCTTGAATGAAAGAAGAAGCATCTTCATTAGATTGAGCTGAAAAAACAGAATCTTTCCCATTTTTAAAAGTAACCACCGTGAAATACCAACCCACAAGTACAATCAGCAAGACTTATGTGCACAAATAATTGGAATCACTATACTAGAAAGTGACTTTACACCTTTCTACGAGAAATAGAAATGACCACGGTAAACTATGGTAAAACTTGACTTATCGCTGCATGTAAAAACCGACTTTACTATGGTAAACATTATTCACGATAAAAGTGAAGCTCTTTGCATAAATACTATTCACGGTAAAAAATGACTTTCTTGTGATAAATACTATTCGCAAAGAAAAATGACTTTATCACACTAACTACTATTCATGGTAAAAATGACTTTACCATGGTAACTACTATGCACAGTAAAATAAGGTTACCCTCCAATTGATTTTTGACTAAGTGGGAATATCTTTCCGTAAAATCCACCAACAAGGAATGGTCCCGCAACGGAACCAAAATGTCATCACCAATCCGGCACTATGATAATTCTTCACCGGAACTCCTCGTCTTTATGATTATTTACTAATGCACACCTTTAGTTTGGTGGATGTAATCTAAAAACAAAACAACAACATAACACAAAAATACCATCGACTATGATAAGACGGAATGACGACAAATCTGAAATATCAAAGTAAATTATAATATTAACAAGAAATTGTTACAATCTCACCCATGAGGTACTTCAAGTGTTATTGACTTCACTTGCCTTTCACCAAGACTATGGGAGAAACTTTACAATTACACCTCTTAATGGCTTCTTCAACACACCTTTAAACTGTTGGCTTCCTTCGCACACTTCTTACAATATTTCTCACTACTTTCTTCTATGCTAAATGAGGGGGTGGCCTCTCTTTATAGAACTTCCAGAGATTATCCATCTTATCTCTAAGATAAGATAAGAAATCCACTACGACAAATCATATTCCATACCTTAACTCTTATATGTACATGTAAGCTTATCTTTTAAGATAAGATAAACCTTATCATTTTACATGGGTTCCACATTTTTAGACTTTTTACAAATAAAATACACAAAATATTTATGACCTCACTCCTTGTCCTTATTACCAATATAATATTTCTAATTCCTAATCATGTAGACCCTACTTCTCTAATTACCCAAACTTTGACATTTTAACATTACCGGACCACTTACGACAAATATTTACTTTTTACAACATTCCTATTGTACTTTGATTGTTACCGTACTCCACATTATTGGCGGCACCGTACTGATGGCGTCGTTATCTTCTATCAGACGCTACTACTAATTATACTTAACAACATCCTATTCCTAATACATACATTAATGAAATAGAAATTATGGAGAAAAATTTTAGTGTCGATGACACATTGTGGAAATGGAGAGATTGGTTCAGTCATGCGAGCTCACTTTTCAATTCTAAAAATCAGGTTGTATGCGAGACTAAACAATGGAAATGTAAGGTTGACCAATGAATGGCCAAGGTAACATTGAAGGAGATTAGAGATCAAATGGAAGAATGGAGAAAGGCTCAAAGTTTTCAGGCTTCACATTTTCGACATTTCGGAGAAAAGGCAGAAAAAATTTGAAAAATGTCTGAAAGAAGAAAAAGCTCGAAATCTGAAAGTCTGAAATTTCAGACTTTCGAGTTTTAGGAGTTTTGAAGAAAGAGAATGGCTAGTCGGAAAAAAGTGAGCAAAAGCTTGAAATCCAAAATTCCAAAAGTCTAAAATTTTAGACTTTCGGGTTTCGGAGCTTGGGATATTTTGGTGGGTTTTGAGCGATGAACACTAAAAAAACTCCGAAATAAAAAGTTTTGAAATTCTGAAAGCCTGAAATTTCAAACTTTTAGGTTTTGGATTTTTAGAGAAAAGAAGCGGCCGGTTGGAAAAATGAGCAAAAACTTTCTGAAACTTGAAAATCCAAAAGTCCAAAATTTCAGACTTTCGAGTTTCAAGTTTTGGAGTTTCGGATGTTTGGAGCCCCGAAACATAAAAACACAATAGAAATGTCCAAAACTTGAAACTCTAAAATTTCAGAATTTCAGGTTTCAGATTTTCAGAACTCTCAAGAAAAGTTGGCAGATGAATATTGTTTCAATCTCCGAAATGGAAATGTCTGAAAGTCCTAATTTCTGGATTTCAGGTGTTGCATGTATTTCGAACTCCAAAAAGAAAGATCACCAGCCCACCATTTTTGCAAAATGACACCCCAACCTTCAGATGGCCATAACTTTTGACTGGGAGCTCGATTTTCACAAGAAAGGACTTTTTGGAAAGCTCTCGGTGTTTGCTACACAACTACAACTGGATATCTTAATTTTAGTAGGAATAAGTTATTCAAAATGAAGAAAAACAGTCCGCCATTTTAGAGGGTGTCCCAGGTTTCTCACCTACCACAATAATGAAGGTATGGCTTCCTTTCTTGCCCAACAAGGCATAGTACATGGAGGTATGGGTTTTTTCATGGAACCCATCATTTTTGTAGGTGAATTCAATGCATTCTAGGGTGGTTGAAGCAAGAATTTGAATTCTTCTATCTCCTTCTCTCATTCTTCCTATATATTGTAAGGAGGGGCATTTTTCAAAAGTTGGATAATTTTTCTTTGCACCCTCCTTCTTCTCTCGGGTCTGTAAGTGAATTTTTGGAGTTCAAACCTCCCATTCAAGTTATGATGAAATTTTGTGCCTCTTGGCCACCGTAATGCATTGTATTAAATCAGGAGCAATAATATAATTTTGTGGATGATTTCAACCCTCTCTTGTGTTCATTTCTTTCATCTGATCTCTCATTGCAATCTTGGTTATCTATGCATGGTTATTGTATCAAATTTTTAATGGTTTGTGTTTAATGGCAAGGCAAGTTATTCAACATTCCTTTGGTGCATCACCTTTGTTAGTTTAGGTTTATTTTCTTGTATCTTCTTAACCATGTCTCCTTGGCAAGTTAGAGTATATTTTAGGTGGATCCTCTACAATTTGAATGTGTGCATATAAACAGAGGAATAGGAACCGGACTTCATCTGAAGAGCTTTCCCGATTGCAAAGTCCCACACTTTGGGAAAATCTCCATGTTATACAATCACACTGATAGTTTTAACCCATCGAGTTACAAACATTCATGGGTGTTGTGATTACGCATCAACAAAAGTATCCTAGAATACCGATCCAAGATTGATTCTTTTAAATGTCTTGGGAAGATATTTGTTATGACTACATCCCATGGGAGAAGATCTCAAATGGTGATTGCATATGCTTTGATATGCACATTTGGATCTCCCTCCCCTTTAAATTTAGGAAGATTTGGTAGAGGTTGTGGGAGCATAACACTCCGTATGGTGAATTTGAGGGTCTCTTTAAGATATTCATAGTAGGTCCCCACTACGTAAGACTCGACCATCAATGACCCCTAATGGGGAGGTGGAGGTGGAATAGGTTGTTGATATGGCACAACGACAAATGTTTGTGGAGGCATAAGGCACCCCCTATGGCTGACCATATGAAGCGAAAAAGATTAAATGTCCCCCTGCGGCGATTTGTAATACATGTGTAGGTACGAAGGAGCATTACTCATACGGAGATGGAGGCAAAAAACTAGGGAACGTTACATTTCTAGTTGGGATGGCATATGAGAATGAACTTCCGCTAGTGCATGTTAAGGTTATCCATACATAGTGTGAGGGGGCATACCCAAGGTGCCCAATCCTGTGAGAAGATCTCTAAGGTCGGAACACCCGTGTAAACTAGAGAAGGATTTGGTGTAGTAGGCACTTGGCCAAAGTTCTACGGATGATGGAGAATCCTTCCTTTCCTAGTAGAAGGTGAGACATGAGTAGCTGAGCAAGTTCTAATTCTCTAACCCTGTCCACCAATGTCGAGATGACCTCGCCTGATGATGGTATGGTGTTTTGTTTTAGCACATGTTGTTGAACTTTGTTAGGTTGCAAAGGAGTGTGATATCCTACTATGAATTGTTCATTGTTGTTTGGCCACCCCTCATTAGAAATGTTTTCTATTATGGGAGGGGTAGAGGTGTTATTCTAAAGTAATACATCAACATATCCTTGCATCCTATCTAGAGGTTGATTCATGTTTTGGAATCGTTTCTATGTTTGGGCATAACATGCTAAATACTTCTCGTTTGGTAATGGGAGTTGATTAGATTGCATACTAATTTACAGTCTTAACAAAACCCGGGGAGATGAGCCTAACTCTCCAGTGAATACCATATTTTTAAAGCTTGAAATTTCAGGTTATTTTCCATGTGTAAGTTTATCAATCTCCTTAATCTTGACCAAGGAGCCATTATGAGTCCCATAAGGAGGAGGAATTTGAGACAAAGGAATATTAGTTGAGTAGTTGTCTGCCCATGCAGATAGTGAGGGAAACTGTTGTTTCCTACCCATTTGATAGTAATATGCCTCGAGACCCAAAATGGGTCAGCCATGTTCTTGTCCCAACATATTCGAGGGGTATATGAATACCCGTAAAATAATGGGAGAAGGAGAAGATGGATGAAATAAATGGAAACAAAAAGAGACTAGCTCTTCACGTTAGGTTCACCAATTTGTATGGATGAAAATCGACATGCAACCTTCAACCGCACTCAACTTCCCGAGGTCATGTCGGGATAGTCGATGTGGAATGTGTGGATGGCTAGTGGTAGAAAAATGTGATATGTAAACAAAGATGTGGGTAAATGGGATGAAAAAATTGTTATGGAAAAATGATGTCCTCATGCACAATATCGGGATCTACTCATCAAGGGCAAAGAAGGCCCTTCTAACCTAAATGGGACTAATGTCTAGATCTAAAAGAATGGCTACATAGAGACTCCAATAAATATCAAGCTCCATGGAAATCCTTTCTACTATTTTTGGGATACGTGGGAAACCAATGGGCACCTCAAAATGAATTCCAACCAGATCATGGAATAAATGAGAGAAAGTCATGGTTCTACTGACTCTATGGTCAGTTAGTTATAGCAATCCAAAATGCAAGGGCTTGGTGAGCTTCTTCATTCAGAACATTCATTTTCTAATGATGTCCGGCAAAGTGGAGACGACCTAAAGATTAATGAGCATAATCTTGTGTCTAGGTCTAATTATTCTTTAGGCCCTTGCGGTTTGGGATCCTGTGCATTAAAATCGTAAACTCTTGGTGGTTGCGGTCCTTGTATGGTCATGTACGTTTAAACTCTATTGCTAGGGGCAATCTAATATTCATAGGCTTTATCATCCATGATGTTCAAAACATTTAATTGTTCAATTTTCTCAACGTATCGTCTTTGGTGGTATGGGGACAAGAATACGAAGCCCCGTATCTATGTTCGTAAGTAACTCGGGACCATTTGGTTGTGGTACCCGTGGATCACTTCTGTATATGTGTTCTTGTTGAGGATTGTTGATGGTCATGTATTGCAATGATCTAATTTAATTAAGAAAATAACAACTAATTAATTGAATTAAAGCTATTATATGTTTTTGGTATTTTCAAGATATAAATGAAATAAAACAATACAAAGCAACTACTCGATAAAATAATTTTTTTTTTCTTTTATAGTACACTCTATAAATGAAGAAGAAATGAAGAAATGAAAGCTTCTAATCCTAATTAACAAATCTAAACAAAAAAATAACCGGATGTAGTTATTTGTCTGTGCAACAATGTATTTAATCTAATTTAATTAAACAAATCTTTTTCCAATAAGTAATTGTGGATTTGTTAAATTCTCTCCTATCTCAGATACACAGAAGATTGAAAGCTTCAAAAGCTTTTCTTCCCCTGTAACCTCCTGGATAGAATTTGTGAGAATCTAAGGGAAACCACAATATATGACATGATTTATTATCTCTATGCTGGCATAGAAAGATTCCTCCAGATATACTTCCCTCCAAATCCATAAGGATAGGGAAGGAAGAATCTATCGAAACTTCTATGGAAGATGTAAATCTTCTTTGAAATTGACTTAACTATTTACAATGAGGAAATTAACTTCTTCTACTCTATTTGATATATATGTGTATGATTCAGAAACAATAATATGAAGAAATGAAGAAAAATAACATCAACCCCAACCTGAAATACATAGTAGTGGAAAATCCAATTGTGTTAAGCTTTGTCCCCACGAGTTTTCTTTTTAATATCATGTGTTCAAGTTTGTCTAAGGGATTGGGAATGCATTAGAAGCAGTAGTGAGAAGGTGATGGAGTAATGGCGGCTTGATAACATGCAGGAGAAATGTAGGTGTAAGAGAGATAACACAAATGAGCATAGCTTGGCTATGTAATTTCCAACAAGAATGTAGAAACTCAATAATACAAAAATATACAAAATGATCTCTGGCCTTTTTATTGAGAACAAGCGATGGTTTTATAGAAGGATGGTTGGGAAGTGCACCATCACACTTGACAGCCATGGCGTGTCACATCATCATATGAAGGGGCAGTTTGAAAAGTCAATTACAAATTACAAGTGGAAGAGGAGATTGTTAAAAGTCACTCAAGCCCAAAATTAGCTAAAATGATTGAGAAATGTGCTCTAAAAGTTAACTTAAGTGAAGCAATCACGCCCCGAATCTCGGGTAAAGAACTCTGGAAAAAGCACACAAAATCACTACCCTGCACAGGGTGGCGGTTACAGGACCTCCACCTTACACAAGATGGTGGTTACAAAACCACTACCCTACCTAGGCGATGGTTACATGACCTCTATCCAGGCAAGGTGGCGGTTTTGTAACTAAAGGCCAAAACAATGGGAAAATGATGTGGGAAGCTAAGGAAAAGCATGCAATGGCTAAGTAAGGTAAACTAGGCTACAAATATAAGTTGCGAAGAGGTTAAGGAGTGCAAACACCTTTAGAAAATACATGAATCATCATTGGGTACCTTTTGTAACCATTTTCTGACAATGTAGCTGTTATCCAAAATTCACCCTTAAGGTAATTTTGATAACATGCATCAAATTATTCAGTCCCGAGCAAGTAGATTGATTTGAGGCCCAAAATCATGTTTTTTGGGGTCCCCTCGGCTTTTTCTAACTCTCCCATCCAAGAAGAAATCCCAACAAGTTGAGAAAATGGAAAAAATGCAAAAAATAAGGTTGCAGGACTGTTTTAAAGCATTTCGAGTTTAAAGGGTTCGGGTTGTACCAGTTCGGGTCGTATCGAGGTTCATCGTACCAAGCTTGGGGCTGAAATATAAAGAAAATCGGCTAATTCAGACATTTTTGTCCCAGGTGGTCCGCGGGACAGTTGGGACGTCGGGACGCGAAAAGCCGAAACGGCCGAAAGTGGAAAAAATCGTCAAGTTTTGTTTTCGCATGGTTTGGGACATCTGGGACAAAAGTACGCATGGGACACGAATCAGCCGATTCACCAAAAGACGGTCCATTTCGGGCAGTTCGGAGATTTTTGTCCGGGACAGCCGGGACAAAAGTGCGCGAGGTACGCGAGGGACGCGTGGGACACGAAAGGCAAAAAGGCCGCAAAGAGAGACAAGGAAGCCCGAACCAGGCCGATGCGGGAGAATGTGTCTAGGAGTCCGTGGGACAATTGGGACAAAAGTACATGAGGGACGCGAAAAGCCAAAGCGGCCGAAGGCAAAGAAGAAAAGTCAACATTTGACCCGTGAAACTTCAAACGGCCATAACTTTTGACTCCGAGCTTCGATTTTCACAAAATTAGACTTTCTGGAATGAGCACAATGTCCTCTATGCCACAAAAACTAGATTTATTATTTTTAATGAGGGCAGATATATTTAATTAAAAGAAACATATTCAGCTCTAGTCAGTTAATGCTCATTCTCGTCGAATAGAAAACGCCCGCCCGGAAAAGCTGCCGCACTCAAGGCCATAACTTTTGCATTTCTCAATGAAATCACACAAAATTGGTACCGTTGGAATCGTGGCTCCAATCCCAATGCACAACAATCAAGAAATTCTATATTTGATGAGAGATTGATCAAGATTTTTAAGAAAACGTGGCTGGGTTCATAACGAGTGTTTTATATTGACCGGTTTGGTTTCTGGGGATGAGTCAAGGTCATCTCGCTTCTTCTTTTTCACAAAACAGTCATGCCTGTCAAACAGCCACTCCAGAGAAACCAGGCTCTTTGGAATTTTATTTCCTTTGAGCTGACATATGTTGTCATTCCCTTCAGATTCATCGTCTTGATCGGTGACTGATTCACGGCAAGTGGAAGTAGATCCTTCAAAGTGCAATTCTTTAAAATTTTCCGCCTTCTCTAGAAAGGCAATGAGTTGATTATCATCGTTGAATACTTGCCAGTGCTGAGAATTGTCAGCACGCTCGGGCGGAAAACCACCTCAATGGTGTATTTGTTTGTTTTCAAACCTGGGTGAGGAGCATGAGGGATGCTGAAATAGCCAATGAATCGGCCATGTCATTTTGGGCTCTTGGAATGGATTCAATCGAAAAAGCATCAAACTCTTCAATGTTGTCCCATACCGCATTACGGTAATGCCTGAGCCTTTCATTCTTCACTTGGTAAATCCTTTTAACTTGATTCACAACTAGCTCCGCATCACCTTGTACTTTCAGATTCTTAATCCCTCTTTCTTTTGTGGCTTGCATGCCAAGTAGCAAAGATTCATACTCAGTAGTATTATTTGTGTTAAAAAACTGCAACTTGAAAGAGAGAGGAATGACTTCTTCCTCGGGAGATATTAGCACGGCTCCGGCGCCACATCCACTGGTTGCACAGCTGCCATCGAACTGCAAGGTCCAGATCTTATTAAGATCTCCTTCTTGAACGAGAACAACCATTTTGTCAGACTCGGTAGACAAGAAATAGTTCCCCATCCCTGATGATTCAAAAAGGATTTGAGCTTTGGGGTCCTCAGAGCTAGTAACCAAGTACTTCTTTTGTGATTCCGGCTCCAAAGTCTACATTACACCTTTGACGGGAATTCTAGCCTTAGACCAATCCATATGAATCTCTCCACCAACTTCGCTGCAAAAGCTTCTTCCCAGCAAAATTCCGTAGGCTGCTGGAATGTCAGCAACGAGGACTGTCATCTTTACTCTCTTCTCTGGGAATGCCGCAAATGCAAATTGCGCGTCTTTGATTTGGCCAATCAACGGAACCTGCTTGGTTTCCAAGGAATAACATCTACCAAAAGGCTTGGTAAGGGTGAGGCCCAAAGCATGGGTGACTTTTACCGGCATGACGTTATCAGAAGCCCCGGAATCAATTATGCAGTTACTCAGCTTGTGACCATTGATTAGGAGGGAGAGATAGAAAGGCTCTATCTTGCCTGATGCAGACGTTGAGGCAACATTTATGTGGGATTCAGAAGGAGTGGAAAGGATTCCTTTTGGGGAAACCTGCTTAGATACAATAGCTTGACTTTGAATATACTTGGTCAATCTTACAAGTTGTTCGGGATTTGACTGAAGGTACTCAGCTTCAGACATTTGGATCTTGGTCTTTTTTGCATGATCTATGATATCAAATGCGGCCAAGGGTTGCGTTGGTGAAGGAATGAGTCCCTCACTTCGCGATGGTGTAATAGGATTACTGGTCTTGGTAGGAACATGAGAGGACTGATTTGGAGGAGAGATGGGGGGAAAGGATTTCCTTGTAAAAGATTTGCCAGGGAGTTGAGTAGGAAGAGGATTACCTCTTTTAGCAATGATCGGAGGCGCGTTTGACATGACCTTCTCCTGCTAGACATGGGCAGCAACTTCCGCTTCTTTTCCTTGCGAGCGGGTAAAAACAGCATATGACTGTCCGCTTGCATATCCCTGGGTACCCTCTTCTTCATCAGATTCTTCCTCATCAAATTCCATATACCCAATAGTAGAGTCGCCAGTCGGTTCACCGACATCTTGATCATCTTCGCCTTGAGATGAAGGTTCTTCATAATACTGCTCTTCTTCTTCGATTTCGGCCAGTGTTGGTGGAGAAGCCTCAAGCGCCAACCGCGGAGCGGATTGCGGAGTAAGCACCTTTGTGAAACATTGTTAGGAATGAAATTCCTCCTGCGGAATATCCCGGTATGAGGAACTGGGGGAGGCCTGGGCCAACTGCTTCTTTAATGCAAGCAAGTCATTCGCCATCTTTTGAAAGGCTGGATCAGACGAAGTAGTGGGTGAAGGGCCCAAAGATTTAGGCTTGGATGATTCCTTTTTCAATTCGCCAGATATTATCAAATTATCTTCTATTCGAATGGCAGCGGCCTGGGCGAGAATCAAGGTAGCCACTCGCTCTTGAAGGAGCAAGAAACTGACTTTCGAGCTCATAGCGTTTACGAAGAAACACTTTTGATTTTCCGGTGTTGGAAGCATGGCAACAGGGACACGATTGATTAATGCATTGAACCTAGCGATAAAATCGTGCATGGTTTCATTTGCCTCCTTCTTTAGGTGAGTGATCCGTGATAATAATGCAAATGCATCTTCTGAAGGTTTGTACCTGTCTTCAAAAGCATCCCGCAAGGTGGCCCAACTCGTAATAGATCCGGCCGGCAAATGCTGAAACCATTCAGCTGCGGGCCCTTGTAGAGTTTCCAGAAAAAGGTGAACCGACACGTCCTCGTGAGTTACATCTAGGATACTGCATGACATAATGAATGTAGATATGTGGGAATCCGTGCTTTGATTTCTGCTCCCATCAAATTTGGGAAAATTCTTTCGGTTTCCGTGAGGGAGCGCGTGAACTGGATGTGGTAAAGCCAAGGGACCCATAGCATTTCCCCATGGTACCGCCATTTGAAAGGCTGGAAAAAGAACACGAGCTGGAAGTGTGGTTCCGCTGAGTAGCAAGGCACTACAAAGGGATGTGGATGCCCCTTGCGAAAGATGTTTCCTTCGTGGAGGTGAGACACTCCTGGATGACCGGTCGGCCGAGCTTAGCGTTGAAAAATGTGTCGGTGTTACGCTGAAATTGTGCCTCTGAAGCAAATCAAAAATAGGATCAGTTTCTCCACGAGCTCTCCTGCTACGCGTAAAGGGTTCACCTGCCAGCGTGTCTTTCCGATCTGCGATTTAATAGTGCAGATTAAAACTTTCTTTTTGGCTGTACTTGCTGATTTTCTGGATTTTCTGGCAAAAACTAGCAGCATGTACTTTTCTAAATATTTAAAAACTATCCTCTTCAAAAAATCGATTGCGGTTAATGACAAATAACAGCGAGGATAAAACGGCAGAGAAGATTAGTAAGCTGATTTTCAGATCTAATTTTGACTTTTTCCAAGGGTTTCAAACTTTTGGCAAATAGTCAAAAACTCAGATCTATGGCAAAAAACTGATTTTTATAAAAACTCAGCGAACTAAAGGTCTCCAACTAGGCCAGATCTATGGATCTCAGAAGAAAATTTTCAATTTGAGTCACTTTTGCAAAATTTTGGATTTTTGACAAAATATGCAGATTTGCAAACAGGCAGCAATTTTCTTATTTTTCTGATTTTCTATCCTACCACCATCATAGATCTGATAGATCTATTCGATCCCCAGTGGAGTCGCCAAAAACTGTTGGTCCGAAAATGCATGGCAAGGGCGAGATCTATGGATAAACGAGCCAACAGTGCGGGCATAGCCCTCTTTGAGTCACAAAGCGGCGGTTTATTGCTATTCTACCGGCGGGAATGCATGCAGAGTCTCACAAATTCTGCCTTCGGGGTTTGGGATCTCATCCCAGTAGGGGTGTTTCCGACTGTGAAAAGAAAGGAAAGGAAGAGGGGATGAAGAAAGAGCAGGTCCGAAGGGAGAAAAGAAATGAATTCCAAAGCAGAAAGGTCAGAAGGTTTATGTTTTGGGATTGGTAGTAAACAGAGCCAAACCTACTTGCATAAACGAGCAAAGCAATACTGATGATAAATAAATGACAATAAAACAGAAGCAGATCCAACAGAATAAACACACAGATCTAACGTAAGAAAGATCTAATGCACATAACACATGTATTCAGCACAAAGTCTAAATATTGTATTAATATTTTCCTTCTGTTACAAAAAGCTCAAAGTCTTTTCTCCTCACTTCTATTTTTCATCTGAAAGATATTCATCCATCCATAATACAACAAGTATTGGGGTATTTATAGAAGAAGGAGAGAAAAGAAGGCAAAAAGGAGCCAACAACTTATTTACAAAGATATTTACAAAATATCTAAAAGTCATGTTGACTTTTTACAACTTGATGGATGACATCATCCCATGATGCAACATGGATGATGTCATCATTTGTATCAACATACTCCAGATATTCTCGAAAAGAAAGTCGAAGAAGAGAGAGAGAAAGAAGAAGAAGAAGAAGAAGCTACTCGTAAATCGCCGTAATCCTGCGTAAAGGGGGTGGACTGGTTTTGTTGTTGCTCAGGTGACGAGATATGGAATTGAGAGCGGTATTCCATAAACTTGTTGATCATTGGCCCTAGCTGATCCTGGGAAGGATCCTTGTGCCGATCACTGATCGCCTCACAAGTCTCCCGCTCATCTATGAGTTTCTCGGGGAGCTTGGAATAGTCTTTTTCCACTTCAATGAGTAACCCAATGAAGTCTCGGTAGGCCAGCAGGTTGTTGATAGACTCTGCGTCAAAAGTGACCTCTGGCCCCATCCCTTGAGAAACGATCTCTTTGAAGATCTGGGTGGTTTCATCAGCTTTCCTTAAAGTGAAGGAAGGAGTAAGTAACCCTGGCGACATGTTAAGAATGATCCATTCCATTTGATGCATCGCGTCCAGGGCTTCTTCCTTCACTTTGTCAATCTTTTCTAGGACAAATTCCAGCTGATCCACCCGGTAGTCCAGAGTGGACATGATTTTGTTGAGGGCCCTGGGATGGCCGAAGACGCCGAACTTGACCAGATCTTCGACTGAACAGTCAAACATTTGTTGGAAGGTCTCGTGCTGCAGTCTAGCATGTTCCAGCTCTTCCGATATGGGTCCCGCTAACGCTTGGAGCTCTTTATTCGCCTTATTGATGCTTAGATATAAGTTGGAGAACTCGGCGATTACTTTTTCGCTGTCTTTGAGGATTTGGCTCCTCCAAGCGGAAACGGCCATACCCTGCTCGCCGATCTTTGCGTACTCATTAATTTTCTCCTGGCTGAGAAGCTCAGAAGTCTCGGCGGCAGTTGTGGGAGGCGCACTACCCATCTTCTGTAAGGCTTGGAGCAGATATTTGTTTTTCTCTTTCAATTGCCTTTTCTCTTCCTTTGTCTCTTGAAGCTTCTTGCAGAGGGCGTCAACTGCAGAAAGGGCCTCCCCCTGAAGGCTTTCAGAAGATGTCCCCATTGTGACTTGGGTCACAGTATAATCTGTCGGAGACAGATCCTTTTTCTCCTTGAGGGGATTGGGGTACGCGATCTCCATAACCCTCTCTCCCGCAGCACTTTGAGAGAAGCGTGTGACGGGCTTCTGCTTCTTTGCCCCCTTAGATGGGATTACAGAAAAGTCCATCGGAGCGATGGGAACTTTCCTCTTTTGCTGACTTAGCTGCTGGGAGATCCAGGCTGGACCTATGGGAGAAGGGCCGGAAACGGAAAAGGGGGCAGCTGCAGTTGTAGAGGGGAAAAACGTGGAGACACGTGGGGCGGCATGGAGAGAATAGCCGAAGAAGTGTCCACGGGAGGAAGGGAAACTGCAGCTGCGGAAGACATAGGAAGGGAAGGGAGCTCAGAGATGAGGGAAGAAATGGAGGAGGAAAGATCCGCAAGGGAAGAGAAGATAGACGAAGAAGCGGGGGGAGGAGTAGAAGAAGGGGGAGAGGACACGACCAAAGGAATGGCCGCTTGAGTCACTCGAGGAGGGGAAGGAAGGGAAGAAGAAGGGATAGAAGGGACCTCGGTTGTTGTAGCAATGCCGACATCCTGAGTGGATGGGCCTATTGGAACATCCTCTTCTACTTCTTTCTCTGGCGAAGCCAGAGTTATAACCTGTTCGGGTGCGGCGGAAGGAGGACTTGCTGGAGCTTCTTCCTGAGTGGTGCTGGATTCACCCTCTATGCCTTTGCCCTTGCCTTTAGGCTGCTGTTTAGATCGGGAGGTGCGTTACCCAATGGGGAGGTTGTGAAATCAACCCCGAGGTAGATTAACCCGTTCATCCGGCACCAATGCTCTGTTCTGCGCAGAGTTTCCTTGACCCTCTCCTCAATCATCTGAGGTGCCTTAGTTCTATCAATGGCTGGAAAAGGCCAATTGTCCCCATCCGTGTTAGTATATACTTGGTCTATTTCATCTTCCATAGTCTGGAAGCCTTTGGGGACAATTGCTACCCCATATTGGATGATTTCTGCCAAGGCTAAGTGAGAATGATCCTTTCTCCTGAGCTCAACCTCATGGATGATGTCGATGTAGATGTCCTCGATCTGGGGGATGTGGATTGGATCAAGTTTCACCCTTGGCAGACAATTCCTTGGGTCAAAGGTAGGCCTGGCCGGGAAATCATGTCTCAAATTAAGCAGCTCCAGCTCTGCGAACATGTCCTTTGCCTTGTGGTGGGTAAGGCATGTATATCGGCCTACTGTGAGGGGGAAAGGAGTTCCACCCTTCTTTCTTTTGAGGCACTTCTCATGATATGTAATCAGCTGTCTTGACAGCTCCAGCAAAATCAGCTTGGGCCCAGCATACCTCGGTAGTCTGGTTGGCTCTCCCAAGAAGTTGGCCGCCCTCAGATAGGTGAATGTGGGAAATTGGGTGAACAGGGCCCCCCATTTCTCAGTGGCTGCCACTATGCTTTTGGTCGTACGACCATAAGTCATATTTGGCCTCAACAGGCAGATGATGTGATAGAAAAACACATCGTTAATCTTTGTGAATTGAGAGATGCTATTCTCCAGCCTCAATTCTGGGTAGTACTCATATATTTTGACCTGAGGCCAAACCCCACTTCGTATCAGGCCTGGGTAGTCTCTCTCTGACGCTGCAGCATAGACAACATAGGAGTTCATATAGAATCTCCCTGTTGTATTGAATTGTTGAAACTGCTCGGAGATTGTGCTGCTTATTATTTCTCCCCAGCAAAAGCGCTGATCGGGCACGTTCTTGTTCATGGTCTCTAAGTACCGCAACGCATCCATTTATGGAAAAAGTGGGCATCAGGAAGCCCAAAGACCCTGCTCAGGAATGTGATGGTGTCACTGAGCTCCTCTGAGAAGTCGCTGCGGTGGATGATTTGAGGCCATCGGGTCACCACCTTTTTATTCTTTAAATAGACCTCGTTCATCAGCTGCATGCACTGATCTTCGTTATCATCCCAGGCCTTAATACAATCCTCTCGGCTGACGGCCACAAAGTGCCGGTGATGAGGGATGCCGAGTATTATTTCGAAGTGGCGGGCAGTGAGGTTAATGATGACCTCGCCCTTGTCATTTACGACACACCTTGTGTCCTTGTTGTAGCACCGGGCGACCACCATCATGAATTCATTGTTGATGGTGCTGACTGGGATTCCTCCAGCGAAGTGTAGGGCACTGCCCATTAGTTTGTCCATCCATGGACTTCTAGTTACCTTCTGAGTTCTGACCCAGAATTCCTCCATATCAATGTGACCCAATTCTGAGTCTCTGATGTCTAGGTCGCATTCGGCCTGGGAGTCAGGCATTCTGACTCTCTGGTACTTGTATTTCATCTCTTCTTCTGTAAGTTTGGCCTTGCCTTTGGATTTGGTAGGTCTCCTGCTTGATGTAGACATATGTTCTTTCGAGCTTAGTTGCTGATCGGATAAATAGTGAAACACGTGCAAACGGGTCCACTAGGCGTTTGAAAACGACAGTGCAGACTTGCTGACAGGCTCAGAGAATGCAATAGAAAAACTTGATTGCTCTGGTGATAATGACATTTGCAGGCGCAAAAATATATATATATGTGAGTCAGTAATAAATGTGCCACCAACTTTGTAAAGGGCGCATGAAAATTACTGTCGACATAGGAAAGCATGCGCCCTTTGGCGCACCAAAGCATTTTCCAGCATGGAACTAAGTGTGCCTTTGGCGCACCAAAAGTGGTGTCGACATGAGATTATGTGCGCCTGTGGCACACCAAAAAGTGGCGCAACAAAAGGGTTGCTAACACGAAGGCGCATGCGCCTTGGCACACGTAGGGAAGACTCAACATATCAAGGCGCACCAAAAGGTGTGTTGACACAGGAAAATATGCGCCAAAGGTTTTAAAGGGGGCACCAAAAGGTGATGTTACATAGCAATTCCATGCGCCCAACCAAAAGACCAAAAATGACTAAGTTCGGAAAACCAGATTTCCCAGAAAAGGGATTTTGCAACGTTCCGAACGCAAGGGATCCCTAATGAGGGATCGGAACAAAATTTTCGGTATGGTTATCGGTAAAATTTCCCTTGTCAATTTTACGGGATAACAGCATCAACAAGGGTTCTCAGGCCAATCAGAATGGCGCAACCACCGAATCCCTTTGTCAATTTCACTGGCAGCAGCCCACGTGCCCTCAATGCACAGAATCCAGTTCCAATTGCAGCGTTGAAGAACATTCCATTTTTCACTAGAGAAAATCATACCACTCCTGGTGATCATGTCAAAGACATTACTAACGTCTGTGCAATCCATGAAATAAATGAAATGGATGTGGCTATCAAATTGCTGAGCATCTTCGTTCAAAGGGAAGGCATTGCAATGGTTTAGGAGCCTTGGAGCTAGTTCTATCACAAATTGGAATCAGTTATGCATAGTTCTCCATGAGTAGTTTGGGGAAAAGGGAGACAATTTGTCTCTACTAGAAAAATTGACAACTATCAAGAGAGCTCCCAACGAGCAGCTAACTGACTTCAACTTTAGATTTCAAAGGTCTTGGGATAGGATTCCAGTGGCCGTCAGGCCAACAACTGAAGGTGCTTTTCTATACTATCTTAAGACTTTAAATTCTGATATTTCTATGTTAATTCAATCTATGGGAGGCACAACCTTACCTGCTGCTTATAGCATTTCCATTAGGGCTGAAAATTGTCTTATTCAAGCTGGTAAAATGGCTCCTAGGCCTCCCATGCCCTTGTATCCAAACTTAGAAAATCCAAGCACTAGTCAAGCACCCACTTTGGCTCCTATTCCCACTCCTAGAAATCAAAGTTCAAATGAAACTTCTACTTCATCCTCTAGTGCTTCAAATGAACTCCAAGAGGTCATGAAACAATTGCAAAATTTGGGAAATGAGTTGGTTACTATCAAAAGACAGCAAGCTCAAAGTGCTAGACCGTATCAACCTCAAGCGCAGTACCAGGCTAGGCCCCCATACCAACAAAATAGGTCACCAACTCAGGCTGCAAATCAAAATCAAAGCCAAGTAAGGCCTCCCGCTAATAGACCATTTCAGCCCTATAACCCCAATGTCGTATCTACTTCTAAAGCATTAGTGCCAGTCCAAAACAACATAGCTCAAGAGTATGATTGGTGTTTCCCATGCAATGAACCTCACAACCAATCTATGTGCTTTAATGGTGCTTTAAACCAAGCCTTGATGGTGACAACTACTGGCATTGAGGGTGAAGTGAGCCAAGAAACAAATCAGCGACAAGGGACGTCTCAGCAAGACACAGCTCCAAATGATACCGCACTTGTGAATTGGCAAGCTGAGGATTTTTGTGGCATGAATCAAACAATTTCTCAGAGTGTAGCAGCTAACACAAGATCAAAGAAGAGGAATATTGGTGAGGGGCAGTCATTGGCTCCAAGTGATCTACAACCTTCCATCACTCCACAAGGTGTTGGTAAGCAAAATACAGTTCCAAACACGCAAGGACAGCCCAAACCACCTTCCAAACCAACTCAAATGCCAGTTGTTGCTGCCCATGCACAAGAAAGGAATGCACAGACTAAAGGACAGCAAAGAGATCCTTCATCACCATTTAGTATCATTGATCAGATGAAGAAGACAAATGTAAATATATCAATGTGGGAATCCCTATCTATCCCAGGCCAGAGAGATTTGCTACAAGCTGCCATGAAGGACTGGCCAACTTCGAATCAGCAAGTCCAAATGCAAGAGAAGGTACTCACAAATGCTGCCCAGCCTGAAGGGAATCATGGAGGACAGCAAGGTAAAATGTTGAAGCCCCCTCCTTTTTATGTCTCATTAATCATTAGAAACCAATTGGTGCACAATTGCATGATTGATTCCGGGGCAAGTAGCTCAATGATGCCCAAGCAAATAGTTGATCAGCTAGGAATTCAATATGAAACCATATCCAAAGGGGTAGTGCAGTTGGATGGGACAGCAGTAACAACAGTTGGGGTGATTAGAAACTTGAGTCTTACCTTGCATGCATGTCCAAATGTTGTTGTTTTACAAGATGTATCAGTTATAGACCTTCCACCACTCTTTGCCCTATGTTTGTCAAGAGATTTCACAGCCAAAATTGGAGGCTATCTTTCGGCGGATTGGTCACACATGTTGTTTAGAACAAGGTATGGAACTAAGGCCACAATCAGATCTGAACCTATTGCAAACTTTCACATTGAGCCTTACACTCCAAGCCAAATCAATACCAACTATTTAGCGTTTGATCAAGAAGATTATCCAAGCACTGATGAAGCTGACACCAAGGTTGGAAGCATCCCAGATTTGACTCTTGATGAATGGGCAAGCAAGGTGCATGCTTTTGATCCTTATCAAGAAATAGAAGAATCTGAGCTAGGAGTTTATTGTTTGCATGAAGAGAATCAATCTCTCCCCAGCATCACCAAGCCAGATCATAAGGATGAGAATGAAGTATGGAAATTTTTCTTTGATGGATCAAGGAGTAGAAAAGGTGCAGGAGGAGGAGCTATGCTCGTTTCACCACAAGGTACAAAGTATTACTCAGCCTTCCGTTTTCAGTTTTCTTGCTCAAACAACACAGCTGAGTATGAAGCCTTAATTCACAGATTGCACTGGGCAAAGAAGAAATGCATCAAGAATTTGCAAGTATTTGGTGATAGTGAGCTGATCGTAAACCAAGTCAGGGGAAAAAATGCCGCCAAAAATGATATGTTGAAGAACTACAAAAATCGGGTATGGGATCTTATTGAAGATTTTGAAGCTTTTAGCATCAATTCCATCCCAAGAAAAAGGAATGAAGCAGCGGACAGACTGGCAGCAATTGGGGCTGCATTTGACGTTGTAGAAAATATCAAAAATGAAAAAATCTCAGCCTCATATCAAATTGGTTGTGAGACCAGCTATTCGGATAACAACACAAGTTGGCAAGTCTTCGAGAATGATCAGCAGATTGTTAATTTCCTGCAAGAAGAAGCTGAGTTCTCCGCGAGGAATCAAGACAAGCTGGAGCAGCAGTATGGTGACCAAGTGGTGCAGCTGAGAACTAACAAATTACCAAAAGGCCTCATAACGTTGGAGTCAATCTTCAACCCGAATGATCAGTTCCGAAGGAGAAAGCGAACATTCAAGTAAAAGGTGAAGATTCAGAACCTATTTTAGTAGATGAAGGTAAGACATTACAAATTGGCAAAGTAAGTACTCCACAAGAGAAATCTGATTTTGTTCAGCTTTGTCAAGAGTTCCCAGATGTTTTTGCTTGGACTTACAAAGATTTAAGAGGTTTCAACCCAAAGTTGGCACAACATACTATTGAGTGGATCCGGAATCCAAGCCTGTCAGGCAAAAGCAAAGGCCAGTGAATCCCCATATTGAACCTCTCATGAGAAAAGAGTTAAGCAAGCTTATTGAGGCCAATATCATCTTCCCCATCAAACACTCAAGTTGGGTTGCAAACTTGGTGCCAGTAAGAAAGAGAAATGGAGAAATAAGATTGTGTGTGGACTTTCGTGATCTAAATAGAGCATCACTCAAGGATCATTATCCGCTTCCATCAATGGAACAAATATTGCAGGTTGTAGCTGGTTCAGAAAGGTTTTCATTGCTAGATGGATATTCAGGCTATAATTAGATAATGGTGAAGGAAGAAGATCAATTCAAGATGGCCTTCACTACAAAATGGGGCACGTATGCTTACAAGAAGATGTCATTTGGACTGTCAAATGCTGGAGCAACATTTCAACGAGCTATGGATATGGCATTCAAAGGCTTAATCAACAATATAGTGCTGGTATACCCGGATGATGTCACTTTGTCTTCTCAAAGAATGCGGCAGACCATCTCTTTCACCTCAGACAAGTGTTTCAGAGGTGTAGAAGGTTCGGAGTGTCGTTGAATCCAAAGAAATGTATATTCTTGGCACACGAGGGCAAATTGTTGGGCCACATTGTCTCTAGGGAAGGGCTAACAATTGATCCTGAAAGGGTTGAAGCCATCCGAACACTCCCATTGCCACACCACAAGAAATCTCTTCAAAGCTTCTTGGGAAGGATAAATTTTGTCCGCATATTTGTGCCTAATTTTGCCACTCTTGTGAAGCCTTTAACAATGATGTTGAAGAAGAGTCTGGCATTCAAATGGACAACAGAAGGCAAAGAGAGTTTTGAAAACATCAAGCATGCAATATCACAAGTTCCAACTCTTATCAACCCAAACTTTTCAAATGACTTCATGTTGTATGTGTTTGGAGGATCAGATACAATCTCAGCTATCTTGACACAACTGAATAGAGAAGGTTCAGAACAGCCCATAGCATTCTTCAGTCAGACCTTGGAAGATTACGAAATAAAGTATTCTTTCATCGAAAATCATGTCCTTGCTGTCATCAGGAGCTTGAAGAAGTTCAGACATTTGGTCTCAAACAATAAGATTCAACTGCTGGTGTCTCATGTTGGTGTCAAGGACTTTCTCCTAAACAAGGATTTAAATGAGAAGAGAGCAGGTTGGATCACTCGGGTGATGGAATATGATATTGAAATCAAAGTGACCAAGCTAGTTCATGGCAAAGGCTTGTGTGAGCAGCTCACTTCCAAACAACCAGACGGCTCAAAAGGTGAAGAAGATGTTGTCCTGCTACTACAAAATGATCAAGAACAACCAGCTGATGATGCACTCATTCCATGTTGGACTCAAGACTTGGTGCATTACCTCCAAATAGGCTTGTGCCCTCCAGAAGTGAGCAAGGAAAAGAGGAGATACTTTAGATTACAAGCTATCCTATATGTACTCATTAATGGTATCTTGTTCAAGAAGGACATCAATGGTGTCATATTAAGATGCATTGGAACATGTCAAGTTAAGAAGATAGTACACGAGTTCCATGATGGAGAAGCAGGAGGCCACTTTGCTCCACGAGTAACAGCTCTCAAAATCATGAAGGCTGGTTACTATTGGCCTACGATGTTCAATGATTGCTACTCATGGGTCAAGAAATGCAAGAAATGTGCATTCTTCATAGGGAAAGAAAGGTTAGCAGCGCTGCCCCTTCGTCCGATTTCAGTAGATCAGCCATTCATGCAATGGGGATTGGACTTCATTGGGGTTATCAATCCCAATTCAAGTCAAGGCCACAAGTGGATACTTACAGCAACGGATTATTTCACCAAGTGGACCGAAGCAGTGGCACTCAAAGAAGCAAGTGAGTCCAATATCTTAGATTTTTATGAAGGGATAGTCACGAGGTTTGGTTCCCCCACCACTATCATATCGGACAATGTGTTGGCATTTCTTGGCACAAAGATCACTGAATGGGCTGTCAAGAATTGTGTGTCTCTCAGCACTTCATCGAACTATTACCCTCAAGGTAATGGTCAAGCCGAGTCTATGAACAAGAACCTACTAAGAATCATCAGAAGGACTCTGGATGAAAACCAAAGGACTTGGCACGCAAAGCTCAAATCAGCCCTATGGGCCGATAGAATCACACCCAAGAGGTCTACAGGAAGCTCTCCATACAAGCTTGTGTACGGGAAAGAAGCAGTTCTACCTATATCACTCGAGTTGCCAGCATTGGAACTCATGAAACAATTGGAACTAGCTGAGTTTGAACCCATGGAGGTTAGATATGTAGAATTAATGGAGCTCCAAGAAATTAGAGAGCATGCAGCCCAGGCAATAGAGAAGGATCAAGCCTTGATCAAGAAGACTTTTGATAGGAAAGCCAAGGCTAGAACCTTCCAAATTGGAGATCTAGTGTTGAAATGGGATGCAGATCATGCAAAGTGAAAGCATTCCAAGTTTGATGCCATCTGGAGTGGCCCATACATGATCATTGAATGCAAAGGTAGCAATGCCTTCCGACTGGCTAAGTTGGATGGTGAAGAATTACAGATTCCGGTCAACGGGATCTATCTCAAACGTTGCTACTAGAAAGAAAGCTTCTCACCCTTGTAAATATTAATTTAGAATTTCCATTCCTCTAAGTGCTTATGCACATTGTACTACTGTTAGAGTAGTTTTTATTTCCCTAAGTGCTTGTGCACATGTCCTATTGCTTCTAGTATGTGCATGTTTGCAGTTCATCGAGCTCCTGAAAAGAATTTCAGCCGCGAGAGAACCAGCTCAACGAATGTTTCAATAGCTCAAGGACACAGGTTTTCAAATTTTAGATCAGCTGAGAGGTTATCAAACAGACTCCATGCCCAATGGATTGCTGAAGCAGGCCGCCGTTCTTCATCCTAAGCGGCGAGATAACCTCATTTGAGTCGCCAAAATTGTTATCCAAAATTCACCCTCAAGGTAATTTTGATAACATGCATCAAATTATTCAGTCCCGAGCAAGTAGATTGATTTGAGGCCCAAAATCATGTTTTTGGGGTCCCCTCGGCTTTTTTCTAACTCTCCCATCCAAGAAGAAATCCCAACAAGTTGAGAAAATGGAAAAAATGCAAAAAATAAGGTTGTAGGACTGTTTTAAAGCATTTCGGGTCTGAAGGGTTCGGGTCGTACAAGTTCGGGTCGTACCGAGGTTCGTCGTACCAAGCTTGGGGCCAAAATACAAAGAAAATCAGCTAAGTCGGACATTTTTGTCCCAGGCGGTCCGCGGGACAGTTGGGACGTCGGGACACGAAAAGCCGAAACGGCCGAAAGTGGAAAAAATCATCAAGTTTTGTTTTCGCGCGGTTTGGGACATCCGAGGACAAAAGTACACGTGGGACGTGAATCGGCCGATTTGTTGAAAGACGGTCCATTTCGGGCAGTTTGGAGATTTTTGTCCGGGACAGCCGGGACAAAAGTGCGCGAGGTACGCGAGGGACGCGCGGGACGCGAAAAGGTGAAAAGGCCGCAAAGAGAGACAAGGAAGCCCGAACCGGCCGATGCGGGAGAATGTGTCCTAGGTGGTCCACGGGACAATTGGGACAAAAGTACGCGAGGGACGCAAAAATCCGAAGCGGTGAAGGCAAAGAAGAAAAGTCAACGTTTGACCCGTGAAACTTCAAACGGCCATAACTTTTGACTCCGAGCTCCGATTTTCACAAAATTGGACTTTCTGGAACGAGCACGACGTCCTCTACGCCACAAAAACTAGATTTCTTATTTTTAATGAGGGTAGATATATTTAATTAAAAGAAACATATTCAGCTCCAGTCAGTTAATGCTCATTCCCGTCAAATGACAGAAAACGCCTGCCAGACCCAAAATAGCTGCCCGCACTCAGAAGGCCATAACTTTTGCATTTCTCAACGAAATCACACAAAATTGGTACCATTGGAATCGTGGCTCTAAGACCGATGCACAGCAATCAAGAAATTCTAGATTTGATGAGAGATTGATTGATATTTTTAAGAAAACGTGGCTGGGTTCATAACAGTGTTTTATTTGGTGGTTGGGAGTGCAATTAAGAGGCATGGTCATCATTCTTTCTCTGTTGCAGCACCTGGGACAATATGGGGAGCCTTTTACAAGTAATATATAATAATTTTACTCCATTTAATGCCTCTTACAAGTGGTTGAAGGACAGATTTCAGGATTTCCATTTTCCCTTCTCTTTCTCTTCTCATTTTTTCTATAAATTGGAGTGTTGGGCTCATTGTAAAAGGAGGTAGTTTTTGTAGCAAAGCTCTACCAAGATTGCTTTGTGAAGCCAATGTGTTGCAGGCCCTTGTTTTGGACTCCTTGCATGGTGATCCAGGCCCTTATCTTGTAATCGATTGAACTGTGTATATCAGGAAGCAATAAAATATAAGTTTGTGGATGCATCTTCCCCTGCTGTGTTTTCTCTGCATTCTTCTTGCCCCTTCAACCTTGATTACAAGAATATTGTGTTTATTATTATGCTCTTACAGGGATCCATTATCATTGTGTATGTTTGAGATATTTTTGTGAATGCATTTTTCTAGATTGTGGAGAACTGTCATCACCCCTTCTAGTGTGCACCTTGCTTCTGTATCTCACGCAGTTGAAGACTACTCTCACCCCCTCCTTTTCTGGTGTATCACCGCTTTAGTGTAGGATTTCATTTTATGCATTCTCTCTCCCTGGTCCCTTGGAAATTTAAATTAGAATAGTTAGTTTCCCCTGCATTAGAGTAGATTGTGGCAGGTAGTTTAGGAGCGAGAACCGACTTTCTCTGGAGATCTATCTCAAGTAACAAGTCCTGAACTTGGAGATAGTACCCATGTTATCCAATCACACCGTGAGTTCAAATATATGCGCTTGTATAAACGGAAGGGTGCTTTGTGATTCGGTGATAACAAAGATGCATGTGTAAATTTGGGTGTATACGATGCCCCATTTAGTAGTAAATGTAGTTTTAAATGGTCTTCTTCCTTGACAAGTATTTGATTGTAACTGTTATACCTATCAAGCAAAGAATACCTTTCTGAACCTACAACTAGCTGAAGTATCTACTCCATGGAAGGCAAAGGATAATGATCCTTAAGAGAAGCCTTATTTAGATCATGAAAATCAACACATAATCTGATTTCACCATTTTTCTTTCTTACCAATATAAGGTTAGCTACCCAAGTTGAGTGCTTAATGGGGAAGATAATGGAAGACTCAATGAGTTTTTCAAGCTCTATCTACATCAAGGGCTCTAACTTGGGGTTAATTGGCCTTTGTTTTTTTCTAACTGGTTTTGAATCAACCTCTAATTCAATAGTATGTTGAGCTAAAGAGGGATCAAAACCTCTTAAATCATTGTATTTCCATGTAAAAACATCTACATACTCTCTACAAAGCTCAATAAATGCATCTTTTTCAGCTTATGAACATACCTTGCCAAGATTGAGGTTCTTACCATCAAGAATGGTAACACTTTCATGTTGATCTGTTCTTGCATCAAGGACAGCCCTCTCATGTTTCATTTCATAATTTTCACTAAATATGGCTTCCAAAGTGATAAGGCCTTTTAGGATCTTGTTTGTATTGAGCTACCTAATCTGGTCCTTATATCTATTTTGCAGTTTTCCTTGATTTTATGCTGAAAATTGAGCCTCTTCCTATAAAATTCTAATTATATGTGCATCATAATCAAAAAAATTTCAATGTGCATTATTATCTGGAATGGATGGCCTCACTATAACCTTGATATGAAGTTGTAACTTATCATTTCTGATATTAGCAGGTATATCAAACTAAGATCCAATGGTTGCAAGCCTATCAACATGTTTATTTCTGTCTCTAGGAATAGTTTGAATATTGAAAGCAAGAAAATCCTCAAGCATGTCCCACACTCTATGTCTATAGGTTCTCATTAATGGATTCTTGTAAGCATTAGAACCTCTCACCTGATGAATAACAAGCTTGTTGTCCCCAAAAACCTATAAATTCTTGATTCCCTTTTTCTTTTCCCATTCTAAACCGTGAATAAGTGCCTCATATTCTGAAACATTATTAGAACAGTTAAATGAAACATAAGAGCTAAAAAATACCTCTGATTTGAAGGTGAAATCAACAACAAACTAGCTCTTTAACCATGTTGATTTTTAGAGCCATCAAAATAAAGTTTCCATAAACCGTCAACTTGTTGATTTTCCTTCTCCATAGTTAGTATTTCAGCGTTATTCTCATGAATACAATAGACTCCAAGGCCCTATTCTTCATTTATTTTCCAAGGGTCATACTCATAATCTTCATTAGTCCTTTCATCCTTAAATAAATCTAGAATTCCCTCTAATGCATACCCAATTTCAGCCTCAGACTCACCTAGTTGCTCTTCACTTACAGTATAATTTACATTTATGGCACTAGGTGTGTAAGGCTCAATGTGAAATTTGACAAAGGCTCAGAATTGATGGTACCTTTGGATAACGTATTCTACTGGCTGAAAGAAAAAAACGATGTTCTTGGTCGGTAGTAGGATCATGATGGTCGACTCGCAACAAAGCGGGAAATAGGAAGAATAATACAACCGACCTATAACATGATATAGTGTTACCGGTTGACACAAGGAAAATTGGAGCTACCGGCCAATAAGAGGAACAAAAAACTAATGGTCATTAACGGGCACATCAGCTACCAGGTTGAGAATTAATGGTGGTATTTTGGGAATCTCAACTACACCGTCAAGTAATTAATGTCTAGTAGGTGAGAGCTCTTTTGCTATATATATGTAAAATTCACCCATTTGAAGGGGTTGGTTCTTGAGATTTCCTTTATTGTAAGCAAAGCACCATGCCAAAATGGTGGTCAACTTCCCATGAGTTTCAGACCTCGAATATGGACTCTATAATGTAATTTTGTACCTTCTACCATGAATATAATGGAATTGTGCATATTTTAAGCACTAAAATATGTTTTGTGGCACCTTTTGTCTACCCTAGCTAGTTTTAGTTACAATCTTGCCTTTTTATTTTTTTTTTGGCATGTTGTGTGCATTTTCTTGTTTGCAAGTTCCAATTTTTTTGTGTAGTAAATATGTGGGTGAGTGGAGAATACGGTTCTATATCTATGGCACATATTTATACCCTCTCCATCATGTTCTTCCTTTCCTTCCCCTCGAGGAGAGATCTCAACTACCCCCTCTTTCTAGTGCTATCACTGGCCCTTTAGCTTACGATTTCCCTTTCTTGCATCTCCTCCTAACTCGGTCCCTTGGCATGATTAGTTTAGGATTTACTCTCTACATTAGGAGTAGTTTTAGCATTAGGAATAGGTAGAGGAACCGACCTTCTCTAGAGGTCCATCTCAAGTAGCAGGTCCCATAACTTGAGAGACGGTCCCATGTTGGCAAAAGTAGGGATTGGCAATACACAATCCCATAGTCTACTTTTTGGTCCAATAGGTTTTTATGATTTGTATATGGAATAAGTAATAGTTCTTAGAGATCCATCCTTAAGAATTACTAATAATAAATTATTATTATAGATCTTTCATAGCATTGTTGTTATGTTATAGATGATAGCTCCTTTTGTGAGCATAGTTTTTATCATTTGGGTTAATAGATCATTCTTGAAACAATGTTGTTATTATTCTTTTGTAGAATACAATTTAATTTGTTTGTTTTTGAAAAATAAATATGAGTCTTAAACTCCTCCTTTATCCTTGTTTTCATTATGTGTGTTTGATTATAGAAAGAATGGTCTAATTTTTGGTTGTTTGGAAACTTGAAAAGAACGAAGTTTTAGTAAACAATAATTGTCTTCTTTTTAGTTGAATGATGCTTCAATTTTGGAATATTTAAATCAAGGAAATCATTCAAATCCATTATTATTGCATTATAATGAAAACATCCTTTTCATACATTATGTTTATAATTAAGTACAGATAATCTTGGGATTACCACTTGTTAATATATTTATAATGGTTTGATTTTGTAATAGCCAAGCATGGTTGTTTTGAATTTTGGATAAATTTGTGAGTTATTACATTTGTAAATATTGATTGGTGATGCAGTATATGTTCCATTATCGTCTAAATGTCTAAGTTATAATAGGTTGGTTGCATATAGTGATGGTGAACATATTGTTTTTATATAATTATGAAGTTCATTATTATTGTTAATGAGATAGATCTCTTATTGTAAACTAGGGAGTTTACGTTTATAACTAATTGATTAAGAATGATCCTAGCCATATCTTATTTTATTATTTCATTATAATTACATCATAGAATAAGATTATGCAGACTCATGCCCGCTCATGTGAACTGACCCATATCTATCTCTCTCCTATAGTTTTGCAGGAAAGGTCGGCATATTTGAAGTAACTGATTGGATTAGATTCTTGATTGTTTTTACATCTTAAGTTCATATGAAAATAAATCCAAAGAGGATTAATGTAATCAATTTGTTCAAGCGATTGAAATATTATCGCATCATAAAAAGGGCATTGTGACCCAATGTATTACACTTGTTGATTTTTATATCATTATTAATGGATATTGGGATAATTATCCTTATTTGAAATCTAGTTTATGACTTACTTTATTATTGAGCAGAAAACATAGAAAATCTACTTATACAATTGATTATTAATTAAGTTGATTATTCTTAAGTTATGTGTTGATTGTTGATTTCATTGACTCAGTTAGAATAATCAAAGCAAATTGAATAATGACATATAAAAAAGGATAACAACTTAAATGAAATAAGGATGTTTAAAGTACTTTATAGTATTAAAGGAATTAATGAACTATTCTTGACGAGTAAATGTAATAAAGAAACTCGGTATGGGAAAATGAATAGTTAACCTACACCTAACAACAATTACTATAGTATAGAAAATATGACAAGAGGTACTAATAATAGTTAGTAACTCGATGAGTTACTATGACATCTTATGGGAACCTAATAGTATTTTGAAAACAATACTTTTAAAATAAGATGCTAAGAAATACTTAGTTACTTTATCTAACTAAGGTAACCTATGAATATAAGAAGCATGGGCATAATAATCCTACATCTTTTCGCTAGAATCTTGTTTCGTGCAACTTAGGATGGCTACGGGAAGGGTAGTGAGGATGTAATGATGGATAATCATTACATGGTCCCTATCTTTCCCATAGGGATCCTAAGATGGTACGGATAGGATCATCTTCATTTAGGAAATGAGCCAATAATGGACTCTCCTTATTCTTAACTAAATCACCTTCTTAAACAACAAAAAGGAATCCAGATAAGCTGTATAGAGATGGTTGTGTAGTGACGGAAGATGAGTTTCGTAGACTTGTGTGTGGTCTCGAAACTAAGCTTGCAAAGAAATGCTTGAAACTTTTTCCAAAGTAATGTATTAGCTGACTACATTGTTTGTTCACCAATCCCCTAATTTATTGTGTCGGATACCAAATGGAAGCTGCATGAATTTCTTCTAGGTAGGAACTTAGGAGATGTACATAGTTCACATAACCTTGTAAAAGGTTTAACAAAGTATACATGCTCATGTAGAGTGACTTAAGGGAGATCATGGAGATATGGATATAATCTTATAGTTGCACATGGTTATTATATGTTACTAGATGAATTATAAATATTTTATTAATGTTGGAATATTTAATAGCTTGATAAATAATAATGTTAATCATTAATAGCATTAATTATACATTAAGGGTATGTTTTTTAAAAAATCCCTTATTTTGGATTATCATAACATGGGTGTTTTAGTTTTGTATCAGATCTATAGGTTAATCAGCTCTTGGACTAAATGGGTTCATAACACTAAAGTACATCTTGTCCTTTCATTAATAGGATATGATGGTTAGAAGAAGGGTGAATCATGATTATGGGACTAGTCGAGCTAATGTTAAAGATTCAACAATTGAGAAGTTAGATGAAATTCTAATAGTCCTTTAGGACACCCGCAACTAGATAATTTCCTTGGAGAAGCATGTAGTGGGTGAAAATGAGGAAGAACTAATTGAACCGCATGATGAAGAACACACCGAACATTGTGAGGAAGAACAACTGAGAAACATAACAACAACAATGGGTAAGGGGATAAAAGATCTCGTTTGGCCGTTAAGTTGTCTAGAGACATAAAAGGATCAGCCCACCCAAATTTGATGGAACTACTTTGGGGGATGGTGCTGAAAAATGGTTAAGTGAGATGGATAAGTACTTTTAAATAAGGGATTTTTGGAGGAAACTAAAGCAGTATGGGGTGTTTTCCAACTCTCTAACAAAGCATCTTCATGGTGGGATAATCATAAGATGGAATTGGGAGTAGATATTGCCTCCATCACTTAAGATCATTTCAAGGTATATTTTCATCAATGTTGGGTGCCTTAACTCTTTTTTGATTAGAAAATGTCTAAATTTCAGAACTTAACTCAAGGAAAACCAGTGTTATGAAGCATTGGGATCTTAACTCAAATTTCAATATTTCTAAGCATTTTGAATCCTTAGAGTGAGAATAAGCCCTAATTTCTACGTTTAATTTGTGCAAGGATAATTTTCTAAGCTCTAACGAGAGTTTTGAGTGCTATTACTTGATTCGAGGATAACCGTAGCTACTTTTTGTGTGGGTAATTGTCTTTCACGGTGTTTCTATGTGTTTTGGTATTGTGAAGTTTTACCAACCATTAAAAGAGGATTTCATACGTCCAACTTTTTATCAGTCCATTTCACAAGATAATTGTCTACCCTTTTTCCTTCAAATAATGAAGACTCAATTGTCGATGTCCCAACCTGGTCCCATATTAATTTTTATCTGTGACAAGATTATGAATACAAATTTAGGTAATATAAACTTACAACATAATTTTGACCTTGACCTATTATTCGTTCAAGTCGGTCGATCTGATACTTAGTCGACTCATTCACCTTTACGTTCTCACTGAGACCCAATCGATAACGAACCTGAGTGGCTTCTTTAGGTCCAATTCCGAAAATTTCGGTTGGGGCGATTCTTACTCGTTCATTGGGAACTAATCTAGTTCCTGGTACTAATAGATGTGACATTATTGATTCTTTCCCTGGTCCTCCCGGCTGGAATCATGAATAGTAGGGGTAGAGATCAGGGGAAAGGTCGAGCGCGGTATTATCATTATCCCCTCGACTTCCTCTGAAATGATGACTTGCTCCAGAGGATGTATGCAGCTGACAAAAATGAAGTCATGGAGAAAGGAAAGGAATTAATGGAAATGGTCAGCAAATGAAAGAAATGGGTCTTTGAATCAATGGAATCTTCAGGTTCTTGAAAACATGGTTCAAAAACATAATGATCTAGGAACACACCAAAACTTAGCTATAAATTTTAAAGAACATGCATCCTTGTTTCTAAAAATATTATGAATATTCAATAAGAACACACATATATGTCCCATACCATGTAAATGAAATAAGGATATTTAGAGTACTTTATAGTATTAAATGCATTAATGAACTATTCTTAACATGTAAATGTAATAAAGAAACTCGGTTTGGGAAAATGAATAGTTAACCTACACCTAACGATAATTATTATGTTGTAGAAAATACGACAAGAGGTACTAATAATAGTTAGTAAATCAATGAGTTACTATGACCTCGTATGGGAACCTAATAGTATTTTGAAAATAATACTTTTAAAAAACGTCACTAAGAAATACTTTATCTAACTAAGGTAAACTATGAATTTAAGAAGCATGGACATAATAATCCTATGTCTTCTTAAAAGAATCTTGTTTTGTGCCAACTTAGGATGGCTACGGGAAGGGTAGTGAGGACGTAATGATGGGTAATCATTACGTGGTCCCTATCTTTCCCATAGGGATCCTAAGATGGTATAGATAGGATTATCGGAGTTTAGGGAAATGATCCATAATGGACTCTCCATATTCTTAACTAAATCACCTTCTTAAACAAAAAAAGGAATCCAGATAACTATATGGAGGTGGTTACGTGTGAGTGAGAAGATGAGTTTCGTAGACTTGTGTGCGGTCTTGGGACTAAGCTTACAAAGCAATGCTTGAAACTTTGGCCAAAGTAATGTATTAGTTGACTACATTGTCTATTCACCAATCCCCTAATTTATTTGTGTCAGATACGGATGGAAGCTGCATGAATTTCTTCCAGGTAAGAACTTAGGAGATGCACATAGTTCTCATAACTGTAAAAATTTTAACCAAGTATACAAATTATACACTCTCGGGTAGAGTGACCTAAGGGATATCATGGAGATCTGGATATTACCTTATATTTACACATGGTTATCATATGTTATTATATGAATTGTGAATATTTTATTAATGTTAAAGTATTTAGCGTGAAGATAAATAATAATGTTAATCATTAATAGTATTAATTATACATTAAGGGTATGTTTTAAAAACTTATATTGGATGATCATAACATGGGTGTTACATTTTGGTATCAGAGTTGTAGGTTTATCATCTCTTGGACTCAATGGGTTCGTAACGATAAAGTACATCTTATCCTTTCATTGATAAGATACAATGGTTAGAAGAAGGGTGAACCGTGATGATGAGACCGGTCGAGCTAATGTTAAAGATTCAATGGTTGAGAAGTTAGATGAAATTCTAACCATCCTTTAGGACATCCATAACTAGATAACTACCTTGGAGAAGCATGTAATGGGTAAAAATGAGGAAGAACAACTTGAACCATGTGAGAAAGAACAACTTTGAACATCAAGAGGAAGAACAACCGAATAGCATAACAATAATAATGGGTGAGGGTATAAAAGAGCTCGTTTGGCTATTGAACTATCTAGAGATGTAAAAAGGATCAGGCCACCCAAATTTTATGGAATTACCTTGGGATATGGTGTTGAAAACTTGTTAATTGAGATGGAGAAGTACTTCTAAATAAGGGATTTTTTGGATGAAACTAAAGCAGTATGGGGTTCTTTCCAACTCTCTAAAGAAGCATCTTCATGGTGGGATAACCATAATATGGAATTGGGAGTAGATATTTCCTCCATCAATTAAGATTAGTTCAAGGTATATTTTTGTAACATTGGGTGCCTTAACTTTATTTTGATCGAGAAAATGTCTGAATTTCAGAACTTGACTCAAGGAAAACTAAGTTTTGTGAAGAAGTGGGATCTTAACTCAAATTTCAATATTTATAAGAGTTTTAGATCCCTAGAGTGAGAATAAACCCTAATTTCTATGTTTATTTTGTGCGAGGATCATTTTCTAAGCTCTAATGGATTTTTGAGTACTATTACTTATTCAGGGGAGAACTACATGCTATGTTTTGTGTGGGTAATTATTTTTACGGGGTTTCTATGTTTCTTTTGTTGTGAAATTTTACCAACTATTGAAAGAGGGTTTCATACGTCCAACTTGTTATCATTCCATTTCCAAAGATAATTTTCTACTCTCTTTCCTTGAAACAATAAATACTCAATTGTCGATGTCCCAACTGGTCCCATCTTACTTTTGATCTGACAAGATTACATATACAAATTTAGGTAATATAAACTTATAACACAATTTTGAACTTGACTTATTATTCATTCAAGTCTTTTGATATAATACTTGGTCGAATCATTAACCTTTACGTTCTCACTGAGACCCAATCGATAACGAACTGAGTGGCTTCTTTAGGTCCAATTCCGAAAATTTCGGTTGGGGCGATTCTTACTCGTTCATTGGGAACTAATCTAGTTCCTGGTACTAATAGATGTGACATTATTGATTCTTTCCCTGGTCCTCCCGGCTGGAATCATGAATAGTAGGGGTAGAGATCAGGGGAAAGGTCGAGCGCAGTGTTATAATCATCCCCTCAATTTCCTCTCGAAATGATGACCTTCTCCATAGGTTGTATGCATCTAAAAAAATGAAGTCATGGAGAAAGGAAGGGAATGAATGGAAATGGTCGAGAAAATTAGATAAATGGGTCTTTGAATAAATGGAATCTTCGTGTTCTTGAAAAATGGTTCAAAAACATTATGATCTAGGAACACACCAAAACTTAGCTATAAATTTGAAAGAATGTGCATCCTTGTTTCTAAAAATATTATGAATATTCAATAAGAACACACATATATGTCCCACAAGGTGTTCCATTAACATTTGGTGGTATGATATGTGCACTCATGATAATATCTACTAATTTAAAAAGCTTGGTATCTTAGAATCAACAATAGGACTACCTCCAAATTGTAGGGCATATGGCTCCTTTAGGAAAACCTCCAAAGAATGGAAAATTCTATCCTAACAATTTTGTGTTAGTATCTAATATACTCTAATCTACCAGCTGCACGAGAAAACATGAAAATAAAACATGGTTATGCACCAAGAAGAAATGGAATCACCCTCCATGTATGAGTTAGCAACTGAAAGGACAATACAAAGATCTAAAGGGAATATATGAGCCACAAGAAAGCCATGCATCTAAATCTAAGTCTCACTCTCAACCTTAATACACAAAGGTGAATAGAAATATTACAAATACCACACACAATAGACCATATAGATAATAGAGAGGTAAGGGACAATTAATACAAATACAGAGGAAAGATATAAACCAAATCATAGATGTATTCAAAACTAGAAGTATACATGGTATGATATCAACATAATTCAAGGTGTCCATTCATTTATAAATCTCAAAATCAGAGGTCAAAAGCACTCCAAAGTATCAACACCCAAACAAGCGAGTGACCTTCTTTTCAAGGAAGAGGAATCATTTTACAATAGTGACTGATTGCACATATATAGAAGGAAGAGAGAAGAGAGAAGAGGATCGGAGTATGTTGAATAATATTTCCTTCTCATCCTTATCCACTTCAGAGCTCATGAAGGTCTAAAATATGATTAATTGAAGATGATCCACCCAAAACCACTTGTTAACATATTCCTCGGATCTTTGAAGGCATCATGATCATCCATAACGATGAATCATATCTTGGGAATGCCTTGAGATAGACCTTATCTATAAAACCTTTTTATGAATTTGCAAGAAGATCATATATTTTTATTAGAAGATTTCACTTGCAAGGAAAGAGTAGATATTTTTCTTTTGGAGTTTATCTCTAATAGAAAATCAATGTGAGGACAAGAAATATGGAAGATGAATGAATTTTGAGCTTCCATTTTTCGATAAACCATGATTTCACTTTTGGACCACTTTGTAATAGCTCATCCATGATTCACAACCTGTTTAATCCCTTTATTTTTTTGGTGGGAAAATGAAGGGAAATACATCTTGAATTTTTTGATCTCAATGAGTGTCACACCTTAGTTCCCCTCATATAGTGCCAATGATGTGTTGATGTTTACGGAAGATGGTCAAGGTGTGCACAAGCATGGAAAACCTAAGACAAAGTCTCTTAAAAACAAGATAAGTTCTACCTCTCTTGAAAAGAAGGTGTGTGTGAGGGAAGGCACAATAGGTATTTTAGCATAGGCATAAGATTTTCTTTGAAAGGTTTTGTTCTCACTCACCGAGTGTCGGTGGCCTAAAAATGTGCTAGGAAGAACTCAAAACAATGGGAGAGTGGATGTTTATGATTTTGATGGTGTTTTTATTTCATTTCTAGTTATAGCCAATGTGGGAAACTAATTTCTTAGATAATGCATCATAAAGAAGTCAATTTGGGGATTCTACAAGTAAAACAACCAATTAGCATTCATTCATAGCTTAATGATTGTGTGAAAGCCAATAAAACTAATATTCAACTATGAGTATCACTTGTAACATGGACATACATTGTGTAGTGGTTATAGGCCACAATATTTAATTATAATACTAACATATTAGATAAAAAGGTCCAAAAGAGAGTAGGGTAGGGTAGAAAGAGAATAAGTAGCAAATATGTGTAGTTCACTCCAACTTGTTTGAACACCAAGAATCATGAAAAGCATACCCACTTTCATGTAAGTATATATTGGATCAACACACAAACATGTGTGAGAGTCTCGGGGAAGGGATTAGAACACCAAGAGGATTGCAAACACCATTAGACATGAAGGATGTGCTCCCTAATATTTTATCCACTAAATGAGGATTTTGCATTCCATCAACAATATGAATTCTTAACACTCATTCAAACTAAAACAATATAAACATGGAAGCAACAATAGCCCAAGAACATAGATAGCCAAGTGAGAAAAGGAAAAATAAAATGATGCAGAGGATAAAGTCATTCAACAACCAATTTATCGCTTAGAACAACAACTTGTCTTTATCAAACAAATCATGCCAATTACTTTTCTCGACATATCAAAACTTTGTTTTAACACCGATGTTATATACAATTGTTTTCAAACCTCAATAAAGTTTTGCACTGTTATATTTCACCAAACAACAATGTTCACATGTTTTAAAAAGTTTCAACTTTTCATTTTTGTCCAACCTCTCTCTAGGCCTCAATCTTGCTACTAGCCCTCCAAAATGCATATTTGAGCATAAAATCCTACTTTCTTGGGATTAGGTCTCACTTTGGTAGGTTTTCCTAGAACCCATTTGGCTCTTTCAGTGTCTCGCAAAGTTTAATATCATATTTCTCATCCTTTCCAAACTTATTCCTTTTTCACCGTTTTTGCTTAGTTCTTTAAGTTAGCCCTAGTTTCGTACAAATTACTGTGTCCAGAGAAAACTATCCACTTTCATGTAAATGTAAAATAAGATTTGGATATGCTTCCCCATTCTTACTTTCATGTGAATTTCATGGGCTATGTTCAACTACAACCTTCCCAACTCCACTTTCCTTCTTTTTATCCCTTCCTTTAGTCTACGCCTAAGGTTTCAAGCTAAAACCTAGTGTTTGATACATTTAACTCTTTTCTATCCTTCATACACATTTATTATCCCTTATTATACTTTCAAGGTCCTCTTAGTTTATTTCCACCTTATATCTTCCTTTTTGCTAGTCTTCTCAAGTTTCTCAACCTTCTTATCTTATATACTAACTCCTACCTTGTTTTGAACCTCACTTACCTCTTTAGGATCTACTTATTTCTTGAAACTCTCATAGTATTCTGACTCATCTTCAATCACACTTCTTAAGTCTTCCCTTGATCCTTTATTTGACTCTTGCTTCACTAAATTCCTTAGGTTCTTTTCTAGTTTCTTGTTAGCACAAGACAGACAGCTTATCAAATCTTCCCTTTTTAGTGTTTCTAAGGTCTGTTCACACCTCTTATAGACTCTAACAATCTCTATCAATACTAACACACCTTGTAACAACAAATCCAATCTCCCTTGTCTCACATTTCTCAATTTTCAACAATCTTAAGTCTATCACCATCTAAGTTTAGACTGTCATGTTCTTTCCCTAAATTTAACACATTGCTTAACTCTTATCCTTTCTAGTAAACAATGATACATCTTCAAGATCTCACTATCGGTATCAAGTCTTAACAATATTCCCAATAATAGTTTAAGTAATTTAATGATCTCTAAGATATTTATTTCTCTCTCACTATTGACTATCAAAAATTTCATGCAAGATTGTACATGCATTTATCTAACTCTTCACTCAAGTTGAGATTGTTTACCAAATAACTTATGTCATAGATACATGTGATGGTTCTCAACCTTTCACCAAATTCATAAATATTTGTTTAATACAATATCTCAAGGATATTATTTTTCTCAATTGTACAATTTCAACTTGATTGTCACAGTTAGGGTCTTAGGAATTGTGTACTCACTTATTTGTATCATGTAGACTCAATAACAGATTATCTCCATGGTCCATAAAGTTATTATCACTTAAAACCATTATTTAATCACCTTAATAAATATTAGTCCTCCATCAAGCAGTGATTCAAGCAAGATAAGCTACAATCTCTCCTTCATGCAATTTTCACTATGCACAGGACAGTTATCATGAGTTTTCAAGAAACAACAAAAGTAAGATACATTCATTCTAATGGTCTTAAGATGTCTCTGTACGCACCCAAAATTGCATGTGCTACATCATCAGAAAACGGTATAAAAGGTACCCAATGATGATTCATGTCTTTTTCAAAGGTGTTTGAGCTCTTAAACCTCTTTACAGCTTATATTTGTAGCCTAGTTTTCCTTAGCCATTTCTTACTTTTTGCAGCTTCCTGTTATGTTTTGCCTTAGTTTTGGCCTTTAGTTACAAAACTACCGCCACTGCACATGTGGCGGTCTGTAATGGCCACCTGCGTAGGGGCGGTGGTCATGTGTGAAAGTTTCAGAACCTTCCAACGTGATTTAAGACGTATGTTACTCCACTCCAGTTCACTTTGAGTGCACATTTATGAACCATTTTAGTTGATTTCAAGCTTGATTGTCTTATGGCAATCTTCTATTTCACTTATATTTGTAATTGGTATGTTCAAGATGCCCCTTTATTGTTGATGTGGCACCCCATGGCTGCCAAGTGTGATAGTGCACAACCCAACCAACCTTCTATAAATTCATCATTTATTCTCAATAAAATGGCCGGAGATCATTTTTGTATTCTTGTATTGTTGAGCTGCCACATTCTTGCTGGAAATTACATAGCCAAGCTCTATTCACTTATGTTATCTCTCTTCCACCTACATTACTACCATATTGCTATCAAGTTGCCATTGCTCTAGCATCTTCTCACTGTTGCTTCTACTGCATTCCCAATCCCTTGGACTCATGTGAACACATGATATTGAAAAGACAAACTGAGGGGAAAAAGCATAACACAATTGGATTTTCCATTGCTTTGTATTTCCAGGTTGGGGTTGATGTTAGTTTTCTTCATTTCTTCATATTATTGTTTCTGAATTATACGCACATATATATCAAATAGAGTAGAAAAATCTAGTTTCTTCATTACAAATAGTTTAGTCAATTTCAAAGAATCTTTACATCTTCCATAGGAGTTTCTGTTGATAGATTCTTCCTTCCCTATCCCTGTGGGTTTAGAGGGAAGTATATCTAGAGGAAGCTTTCTATGCATAGAGATAATAAATTTGTCATATATTGTGGTTTCCCTTAGATTCTCACAGATTCTATCTGAGGAAGTTACAGGGGAAGAAAAGTTTTGAATCTTTCAATCTTCCCGTGTATCTAAGATAGGAGAGGATTTAACAAATCCATAATTACTATCATCCATATTTCACCCCGGGCCAAATATTGGATTAGCCACGACCCCGCATAGAAGGAACCTGAGAAAACTCATTCAGATCTTGCAAATTAGTCACAGAGGGACTCAATCATGGAGTGGTGGAGGCCATGAGAGACTACGAGGACCACGTGCGAAAGAAACAACTCACAAAGCCATTTGCATGCCTTAACTCCATTCCTCAAGTTACAGGATGACTCAAAAATGGGATAACAGGGTCAAACAAGAAAGGGAAATGCCACAGAGGAACCAGAAACAAGAAGGGGAAGAAACAGCGAAGATCCGAAGCCCTCGGGCTTGAAACAGGTTTAGGAAAAGGTCCAAAATGACTAAGTATGGAGGAGGCAGTGAAGAGACCACATGTCCTAATGACGCTTCTCCAAAGGTGAATCCAAAAAGGGAAGCCCAAGCTTACATCAGGCTTCCATGCGTCCAGAGCCCCAAAGAAGTTGTGGGGAGTTGAAAAATCTTCAACTAAAAGGAAGGTCCTAGGTGTCAAGGCAGCGCAAATCCGGAAAGGAAGCTCGGGGTGAAGACTCAAACTTACGCCAGCCCTCCACATAGCCCAAAGTCTAAAAAGTAAGAGGGACCGTTGAAAATTCCACAGATCGTGCAAAGGCCGACAAGTGTCAACTCAACGCTCCTCCAAAGGAAAACTTTGGGCCAAGTTTTCAAGCAAGTGCGGTGCCTCCACGTGTTATTCCAAAAGGGGTAGAGTCGGTTGAATAGTCAATGTATGGGCTAGGCCGGCGGAAGCTGCCAGTGTCTTAATAGTGTTGATTCAAAGAGTGAATAGAGAAAAGGTTCCCAAACGAATTCCAAACTGTTGCATGTCCCGGGGAAAGTAGGGCATCGAGGGAAAAGTTGATTCTTTTCCCCTTGTTATCTCAAAAGGGGTAAAAGTTGCAAAATGGCCCACAACTCCACCCAAGGAAAAAGTCAACATTTGGGCTTGAGTCAAAGCCAAAGCAGGGAGTCGGAGGAAAAGGTGAAATTTTTCCTTTTGTTAAAAGGCACAAAGATAAATATAGAAGCGCATTCCCTAGCCAACCAAAAGGAGCCACGTTTCCGGCGAGTTTCGGGCTGCAAGAGTTTTTTGAGTTTTGTGCAAAAGGGAAAAAGGTAAATTGCAGACCCACGAGCCTGATTTTTGCTCTAATATGGCTGCCATGTGTCCCATATCAAAGGGGGATTCATTTTTCAAATTGTTTTCCTACCCATTTGTATGGACTCGATACAAACTTTGAAGGGGCATATCTTTTGACTCAGGGCTCAAAATATTGCAAATCTGACACCATTGGAAAGATCTCGGCCTCGCCCACGCCATAGAGGTCTGAAACTTTAATTTTGAGAAGGTTTGGTAAAGAAAATGTAGGAAAGGACTTCAGGCTTTCAATGCAGGATCTCTTTTCCTCAACAACTAGATCAGATTTGATTTGTTTCATCGTTTCCTCTTCCTTCAAGGCATCGAACCAATGATTGATGTAGTAAAGATGGATTTGGGGACAGATCTTATTAGAGGCATTAACGGCAGTGGTTGAGTTTCAACCTTCTTTTCCCACTTATCTCTCTCTTTCTTCTCTCTAATCGAATATATAAATACGGGGATAGGATTCATTGTAAAGGGTTGGACATTCTTTGTTTTGCAGGCTCCCTTCTCCTTCTAGCAAAGGGATTTGTGGGGTTCATGCTTTCCATTAAAATTGTAATACGTTTCTTCCTTTTGGCTACTTTGTAATGAACTGTATCAATCCACAGAGAAATAAAACACATCTATGATCGATCTTAGATCCTTTCTTGTCTCTTTTGCTTTCATTTGGTCTTCCATTACAGATCGGCTATTTGTGTTTGTTTATTGTATGCATTTTGTTGGTTTGTGTCTATTGGCAAAATAAGTGTTCATCATTCCTTTGGTGCATCACCTAGTAGTTTAGTTATTTCTTATTTCTTATACTCTTTTCTCCCTGTCTCATTGGCAAGTTTTAGATTAGGTATAGAGATAGATCCTCTGTAAATCCTCACATATGTACTGCACGAACAAAGGAATAAGGAACTAGCCTTTAATCTGGAGAACTTTTCCATTTCTGCAAGAAAGGCTTTTCTTAATTAAATTAGACTAAATACACTCATCACAAGTGAATAACTACACCAGGTTATTTACTTGTTTAGTTTTAGTGTAGAGGTAGCTTTAATTATTTAGAATAGAAAAAAATTGTCTTTGTTTGTAATAGTTTAATTTAGTTTACTTATTTAATTAGTTTCCCTTCAAGCAAGTAGATTAGATTGTCAAATTTCATCATGGCTAAAATGAAAACTTCAATGTAGTTTGATATTTAGATTCAATCAAGTGGTTTAAGCATAGCGGATTTACGTGACCCGTACTTAGCCTCTATTTTCCCCTTTGTCGACTCAACTACTATGAATTCACACTACCAAATATCGAGTCACTAATTCTTCTATAGCCATCCATTCACACATTCCACATCAGTTGTCCTGGCACGACCTTAGGAGGTCGAGTGTGCGTTGAAGGTCACGTGTCAATTTTCATCTATATAAATTGGTGAACCTGACGTGAAGAACTAGTTCCTTCTTATTTCCTTTCTTTTATTGTTATTACCCCACCTTTCCATTTCTTCCCCTATTTTGGTAGGTATTTTATACTTCCTAAAATATGTTTGCTAGAGAGTTTGGTGGGCCATTTGGCTATGATAGATATTACACCAACATTCAACCACAAAATCCCCTTCGCTTTCTGGATGGGCTAACAATTACACAAATAACATGTAAGCCTCCCCTATTTATGTTTCAAATCCCACTAGTAGTGCGAGGATAGAGGAGGTTGATCAAAAATTAAGCATGTAATATGGTCAACCCAATACAAACCGTGTTGTTATCATGAACGGAACAAATCCTTATCCTAGGATCTTGTCGAGACCTAACATTACCATGTAATCTTTAGAAAATGACATATTTGCACGAATCGATAATCCTATTTTCCAAATAGATGATTCCTTAGATAGGATGAAATTTCACACCTTTGAGATGTTCAATAATAGTGTATCGACAACCTATCCTAAGATTCCTATTTCCGAGGAAGACAAGAATTACAACACTGAACAATTCATAACAGGGCATCATGTGCCTTCTCAACCAAACCTTACATAGCAGGCACCCCAATAAGGAACTCAATCCTCTCCCTAGGACGTTATTTCTACCTTAGTAGGGAGGATTAGAGAACTAGAGAGTTCCCAACCATCGCAACCAACTCATGTAGTAGGGAAGAACATGGGGTATCTAGTTGATAAAAAGATAAATCCTGCCAATGAAAAACCAATGCAACATCTTATACAACAAGGTTATCTCGATTCAGATGAATCAAGGTGATATTCTAACGAGATTTGACACACTAGTCCTCATCCTTCTCAAACTTATCCTATGCAAGGGTTGTCAGAAGTGCGTTCTCGAATGTCACTCCATCAAGCAATGTGATGTTCCCTAGTTTTGCACTGTTAGTCCATATCATGGTATCATCCCACCTTACTTGCATATGTATTCGAAGTCCCCCAAATAGACATGTATGTCATTGCTCCTCCTTAAGTGATGTATCAAGGAGCTTCATACATTCCGGTCAATTCCTATAATGTAACTTATCTAGCTCCTCCTCCACCTCCTCATCAAGAATCTTCAATGGTGGAATCCTACGCAATGGGTACTTACGTTGAGTACTTAAAGGAACCCCTTGACTTTACTATACGTGGTGTCATGTTTCCATGCCCATTGCCTAATCTTCCTAAGTTTAAGGGAGAAGGAGACCTAAATGCTCATATTAAGGCCTATGTGACTGCTATCAGGGAGTTGCTTCCTTGGATGATGTAGTAGCTAAAATATTTCCAAAGACTCTCAAGGGAATCACATTGGATTGGTATTATCATATTTGAGAAGCCTCCATACATTCTTTTAAACAACTTGTTTCCAAATTTATCAGAGCATTTGACATGAACAAGTTGTGAACAGGGATTAGGGAGTTTCTGCATATCAGGTAGGAGAAAAATGAATATGCTACCCATTTCATTCAGAGATGGCACCAAGTTCTTTACTCTTCCACAAGTGCACCTAACATGGACCAAATGGAACTTTGTAATCTTTTCCTTCACTCACTCAATTGAGAGACCAAGGAGGAAGTCCAGAAGTTTCCCTTTTTGTAACTACGAAGAAGTGTTGGAAGGTGCAGAGGGCATAAGATTTAGGGTCCTAATGGAAAATTGGTATCCTCTACCCAAAATAACTCAAATTATCAAAACAATGGAGCCAACAACCAAGGACCTAAGGCTTTGAATTGTAACCATGGTGCTACCATGAATGGTGTTATTGATCAAGAAAAGAACACTAGTTTTATGAACAACAGAACACTAACAACAACAACAACACGGGTAATCAAAGAGGCCCTAACATTGTTCCCTCGGTCAACATGGTTGATGTAAACCATCCTCCTCCTCGGAAAAATCATTCCCAATGCCCGAACCAAGCAAAACTCCAGCCAAGGGGCAATGAATCATGGTTATAACAATCAGTTTCAAAACTAAAATTGGGGTTATAATCAACAACAAAACCTGGATCAAAGACCATGCAATTATGACCCTAACCTATGTTGTGGTTTCCATAAGGTTCGAGGTCATGACGCAAGGAATTGTAGAGATCAGTAACAAATTCTTACAAAGGCTCCCTGAGAACCAAAGGCATATCTTTGTAGATATGTTCTTAGTGGTTCCTGGAACAAGTTTGCAGCCAAACTATACAGGACCCATAACTCCTCAGAATGCTAACATAAGCATCTTTCGGGGTTCATTCCCTACGCATCCTAAAAATGTCAAGGTGAATCCGCAGAACATAAACAAGGGCATTCCTATTACGAACAATAACCATGACGCTTCAACTTCCGAAAACTCTCGAGTTATCCCCAACCTTGGATCGAATGACAATGCAAAGATCATGGGATTAGTTGAGTTGGAGGTTGAACTAGAGGTTAATGCAACAACCCAAACAAGGGAGTACATTCTATAACCTCTTCTCTCTCATTCTCTTTCACGGGATGACACTCATATAGTTTCAAAACCTGTAGGAGCTTATGATCTAATTTCATATTTGAACAAGACATTTTCGCACATATCATTTCTGGATTTATGAAGAATTCTCCTTCACATCATGTTGCGTTATTAGATGCTTTAGGTCTTGTTCATTTGGTCTATGTTACGCCTCCTCTAGGAGCTCAAATAAATCACATTGATTTCAATGTCCATCCTCCAGACAAGGTGATAGAGATATTGGGTTTGTCTTCGATATAAGCAAGATGCCTACAGACACTGAAGTGGCTCGAAGGGGGGATCCTGCCTTATATCTGCAAGTTTGGGTTTATAACAAATGCATCAAGAGAGCTATGATTGATGACAGGGGCTGCGGTGAATGTGGTCCCTTTTTCTTTCTTACGAAGTTGGGGTATGGGGAGACTAATTTCTCCTCTACAAGAAACACATTACGAGGGTATGATAGTTTAAAAGCAACTTCAATCGGAACCATAGTTCTTCCTGTCACCCTTAGGCTGAAAATGATCTTAACGGATTTTTACATCATTGACAGAGAAACAAGTTACAACATGATCCTTGGTAGGCCTTGGATTCACCGAATGAAGGCCATTCCCTCAACCTTGTTTCAAGAGGTTAGATTCCTCCACTTGGGGAAGGTCTTTGTTGCTCAAGGGGATCCTAAACCTTTCGATGTTCACCTGAAAAATCTTAAAAAGAAACCAGGAGTTCATTTGGAATATGAGCTACTTACGAACCAATTAAACAAGCCACCTCCATCAAACGAATTGGTCACAACCATCCCAAGTGTTCCGAAAGTCGAGGTTGATGACCCAAAGACATTTGAGGTGGCCAAAACCGATAAGGGTAAATCAATATCTGTGGAAACTGTGTCCACCAAAACAACGGTGGGGATCATGAAACTCTTAGAGAGTGATGAGTCAATATTCCTCCCATTTTAACCGCAAGGAATGGGTAGCCTTCTTGTTATGACCTCTCTTCCTACCGATGGTCTTGGCCTAGGCATAAACATGATAGAATTAACAATGGAAGAAGAGAGTCGATGTTGAGATGGTGCCCATAAAATCCATCTCTAGGGCTTGTTCTATTTCGTACCTTTTTATAAACATGAACACGTTAGAAACTAAGTATGTCATCTCCACGGGATGATGATCCGAAAATTGACCGAATTTGTTTTTACTCGACCACGGACCCCTATAGGCTTTAATTTATTTTCCAAATTTACCCCATTAGAATCAACCTTAAACAATGCAAGAATTAAAAACACACTGCACAAAGATTGATAACGGAGTTCAGCAGAAAGCTTTGTGTTCCTAAGTTCATCAATAGAACCAATATATTATCCACTTCCATGACTGTAACAAATAATACAATCTAAGCATGATAATACTGAATACAAATGGAACAAGAACCTGAACACCAAGTGGCTACCCTGGTAGATTTGATCCAGTATTCTATCCATGAATACCTCTACGCCTCCATTGTACGGTGCTAAGTATTCTTCCAGAAACCTCCACACTTCCGTTTATGCGGTGTTAAGTCTCTAGATGTCAGCATACATCAATTTTCACCAATGATTGCATTCAAACTTCACCAGTTGTTCTTTTTGGCTTGGGCTCGAGTATGTCTTCTCGGACAGAGAATTCGGAGCTTCATTATAATGCCTATATAAATAGGACTTACATATTTAAATACCTATATAAAATATATATGCTCTGAAAATATATATATATATATATAATTTTCTAAGGCACCACACACCATGGTAATTTCCTATTAAAATAATAATAATAGGACTTATAAAAATAATAGTGCCTATACTAAAAATAGGACTTTTAAAACTCCTCCACAAAATAATGGCCATCATTATTTGCTAAGGCCATACCATCTCTTTATTCTCCTTGGGCTATGCTTCGGCCTTTGAATATCATGGCTCGGGCGGAGTTTGAAGAAATCACAAATGAGCTTGTGTAGAATGGGGTGTCGAGGGCCTTTATATAGGCCAAATGCACCCCGCATTTTTGTATAAAGGGCTTATCTCCCTATCCTTACCACAACCAACTCACTTTGGCTGATTTGGTTGGGTGGCCCTCCTTACATGGGGGAGGCTATGGGTTCAAATCCCACTCCCTCATTCACACTAACTATTTTTGAACAGTTGACACCACATATTGTGGGTCCATTGTGCCAATTATGCCACGTGCCACCAGCTTCGCTAAGCCCTTTCCACGTCCACCTCACACTCGCCATGTTGGCTTTGACCACACCCGTCATTGCCTCATCCTCCACGTTGTGCCATGTTTCCATGCCATTATTTTAGTTAACCTCTACTAATGCTAGGTCATCCTCTGGGAATCTCGTTCGGTCATTTTTCTGCGGGCTAGGGGTCATGTTTTATCCCACATTAATTGGCTGGTGGATATAATAAGGATTTAAATACCCTTTATCCCACTAACAAACTATGGATTAGGCCACATAGTCACACTTTTTTCGCCCGGTGGTTGTCCCTTAGCTCACCAAGCTAAACGATTAACTCGCCCATGGATGTATAGCCCGCCATAACTCACCATATATCTCAATGGCTAAACAATCAAATCACCATTACTAACTTGAGCTCGGTCTAATGTGGCAATGTGGTGGCAAGCCACGTGGTGGCTTGAGGACCCACCACATGGCATATTTGATTTCTTGATTGTTGACAAAGACAACCGATATCGTGTGTCAAATACCGAAGGTACAAACCCGAAAAAATCACCTTTGCATGATCATACTTACCATCGCTTTCATGACTTGACAGCTTGACCCAGTCCCCTCTTAGGTTGGATCAGTAAATTTGACCAGCCATCGTTTGCATGTACGGATTCCATTTTCAAAATTCAAATAGTCAACGAAAATCTCTCAAAGTTAACTTTCACACTATGTCAATCCTAGGAGATTTAGGGAACATTTGTTCTCCGTATTGACCTCTGGATCAGATGTGATCCCATAGCACAACAAAGGTCACAAAAATCACTATGCTTCATGCAAAAGACAAAGTTGAGCAGCGCATTCATGCTCACCTAAACATGATATGTCAAGAATGCGACAGAGAGGTTCTTGAATACCTCCTTCAAACAAACAAATTGGATAAACATACATACACAATCATGGGTAGGGGTTGTAATTTTAAACCTCGGATAGCAATTCCTTGTCAAAAGAACAAAAATTTCAAAGATCATGTTTCTTCACTATGTACTCTTAGGGGTGAGGAGTTTGACATCCTTCAACTCTCTTCACCTTAGACATTTCAGCATGTAGTCCATCTGCATTTCCACATGTACACTATTGCATTTGCATTGCATTTCATCTGCTAGATCATTTTGTGAATTTGTAATCAAGAGACTTATCTTTCAAGCAACTTTCAAAACTTCTGAAAACATTAGCAAAATATTCATTTACATTTCTTCAAATTTTCGTAATATTATCATCAACATTTCTAATCAGTTCATCGATTCAACAAGACAAGACAAAATTTTGACACTAATCCTACCAAGGCCTGCATACTTGGTTCTACTCGTAGTTTTCTTCCAACATAGGTGTATTTTCCCATAGTTTGTTCTAAAAGCTTCTTGGTGTCATATCTCTCCTAGAGAAACTCTTTTGGTAGCAAAATCATTCTAAACATTTTTACTCGGATCATTTGTTCGCCTATCTCAACCTTTGGTGTTGAGCCCTTGCATCTTATTGGTTGCATGGGGTTGAGGCTAGGGAAATTTCTCCCTCCCAAAAGCACAACTCAAAGTTAAAAATAAAATAAAAATTATATATGTCAAGTCAAAATAAATACAAAATTTTCATTTACACACTTCCTTGCCCCACCAACCTTTGGTGTTGAGCCCGCGCCTCTTACTAGTGGTGTGAGGTTGGGAAAGGAGGAAGTTCCCTTACTCGCCTATGCCTTGTCCTTGGTGATGAGCCCATGCTTCCTACTAGTAGTATGGGGCAAGGTGTAGGGGGTCTCTGTAAATAAATTAGTAATTTAAAAGCAATTCATTCAATAAAAAGTGCTTTGAAATCATAAATCCCAAGAAAGTGAATTAGATGTGTATGTTCTACAAGATTTAAAACCTTAAAACCAGATTTTTTCAATCAGAGGCCATCTATGGGTCTAAGTCTAGATAAACTTGCAAGCAAATCACATTCTAGATTGTGTAGTAAATTGTGTGTAGAGTTAGGTTATAGGTTTCTAATTGATTTTGTCACAAAATCTTTTCGTTCTCTCACCATTTCTGGCTATCAAAATCATACAACTCATGTCCCTTCTGGATCTCGGTGATGAGCCCTCACATCTTACTAGTTGCATGGGGTTAGAAGTAGAGTGAGTTCATTTTATTATCAAATCATTCATCACATTTTGCCAATAAAACAAGAAGTATCAAATATTGTTTGAAAACCAAAGTTTCAAATTACATTGTGTTTGCATTAGCATCATATAAAACAAAACAAAAAAGAAATCATTTTGTTGGCATATCATCATCCACTACATGCATTCTAAAAAGCATATAAAATCAAAAATTCTAAACATCTAAGAGTACACATGCAAAACAAACCATAAATGAAGTCAACTCTTATAAGGAATGTCAAAGAAAAAAAAAAGGGGGTCTATATGTATATAATGTCGGGTGTCTTGTATCCAATGTTGTAAAACCATAGAGTAAGTATGGTCAAAATGCTCACCATGAGCCAAAAATACAAAAATAATCAATAAATGCACAAAAATGAGACTAAACAATAAATATATTATGCCTATCTACCTCTTTGAGGCCCCTTTTCAACCACTTCAGTTATGGATTTCCCATAAGTTCTTTCCAAGTACACTCAAAAGTCAAAATCCAAGGCCTAACGCAAAATACCAAGTCTCTCATATCTAACTCCTTTTCTGAGCCCCTCCGCTTCTATTAGGTCCATCACCATCATTTCCAAATCCTTTCCAATTTAACCATACTTCTCGCTCAAAACGTTCATTATGGGCCCAGAGCTCAAAAATCACCAATATGATATGTACAAATGAATTGGAAAATGAGTTGTTTTGATATATATATGCTTTGTTTTAATTTCATTTTGAGTGTATGTTCCCATAGGGTTCAAGCATTGGCGCGGGTATACTTCTATCCTGCGTAAATGGTAAGTCCTCTTGTTGTTTTGTTTTAGTGTTTATTTTTCGATATCGTATCTATCTGCACTTGAGTCTTACTTTCATCTTGCAGGTAATGGGAGCTTGGATGGCGACATTTCAACACACATGCATATCAGATATAGCTTCTAACTCCTCATTTCGGGAATGCCATACTCGGACTCTACGTTTTATGCCTCTTCATGGCTAAAACGCTTCTATGAGGGGGTAATATGTATGCACCCAAAATTGCGTGTGCTACATTTTTGGAAAATGATATAAAAGGTCCCCAATGATGATTCATGTATTTTCTAAAGGTGTTTAAACTCTTAAACCTATTTGCAGCTTATATTTGTGGCTTGGTTTTCCTTACTTATCCATTTCTTGCTTTTATTAGCTTCCCTCTATGTTTTGCCTTAGTTTTGGCCTTTAGTTACAAGACGCCGCCGCCCCCTGGTGGCGATCTTGCTCAATCGCTTCTACTGAGACAGGCAACGGTTTTGTAACCGCCACCATGAGCAAGGCACGGTCCTCTGTGTAAAATTTCCAGAACCTTCCAACGTGATTTAAGACACGTGTTTCTCCACTCCAGTTCACTTTGAGTGCACGTTTGTGAACCATTTTAGCTGATTTCAAGCTTGATTGCCTTGTGGCAATCTCCTCTTTCACTTCTATTTGTAATTGACTATTCAAATTGCCCCTTCATTGTTGATGTGGCACCCCATGGCTGCCAAGTGTGATAGTGCACACCTAGCCAACCTTCTATAAATTCATCACTTGTTCTCAAGAAAATGGTTAGAGATCATTTTGTGTATTCTTGTATTGTTGAGCTGCCACATTCTTGTTGGAAATTGCATAGCCAATATCTGTTCACTTTTGTTATCTCTTCCACCTACATTGTTACCAGATTGCTATCAAGTTTCCATTACTCCAGCACCTTCTCATTGTTGCTTCTACTACATTCCCAATCCCTTGGACTCATGTGAACACAGGAGATTGAAAAGACAAGATGAGGGGACAAAGCATAACACAACTAGATTTGTCATTGCTCTATATTTCTAGGTTGGGGTTGATGTTAGTTTTCTTCATTTCTTCATATTATTGTTTCTAAATTGTATGCACATATATATCAAATAGAGTAGAAAATATAATTTCTTCATTACAAATAGTTTAATCAATTTCAAAGAAGCTTTACATATTCCATAGGAGTTTCTACTGATAGATTCTTCCTTCCCTATCCATGTGGGTTTGAAGGAAGTATATCTGGAGGAAGCTTTCTATGCATAGAGATAATAAATTTTTCATATATTGTGGTTTCCCTTAGATTCTCACGATTCTATCCGAGGAAGTTACAGGGGAAGAAAATATTTTAAAGCTTTCAATCTTCCCATGTATATGAGATAGGAGAGGATTTAACAAATCCATAATTACTTATTGGAAAAATTCTTTGTTTAATTAAATTAGACTAAATACACTCAACACATGTGAATAACTACACTGGGTTATTTACTTGTTTAGTTTTAGTGTAGAAGTAGCTTTAATTATTTAGAATAGAAGCAATTTGTTGTCTTTGTTTGTAATAGTTTAGTTTAGTTGACTTATTTAATTAGTTTCCCTTCAAGCAAGTAGATTAGATTGTCAAATTTCATCTTGGTTAAAATGGACACTTCAACGTAGTTTGATATTTAGATTCAATCAAGTAGTTTAACCATAGGGGATTTATGCTACCCATACTTAGCCTCTAATTTCCCCTTTGCCGACTCAGCTACTAGGAATTCACACTACCAGATCTTAGTCATTGATTCTCCTATAGCCAATCATTCACACATTGAACATCGGTTGTCCCAAGCATGACCTCGAGAGGTCAAGTGTGGAGTTGAAGGTCGGGTGTTGATTTTCATTCGTATATTCTCCAATACACTTAATCCTTCATTAATCTTATCTCTAACCCTTCCACCCTATGATCATGAACTAAGGTTCTACAAAAGATATATTTTCTTTATCAAACTTTCTAGATTGTGCATATCTCTATGAGGACTAAGTTTGATGTTTTAAGGCTAATACTAACCTCTTCTCAGCTTGACACTTCTTAAAATCTTGGAATACACATGTGCACACATTACTCTCACTGGGATAACCTCTTGATTCATGTTAAGGAAAAATCTCCTAACATTCAACTAGGGTTCTAACCACCAAACCCTTGAAAATAGGGTATAACTAACAATGAAAGGATATTCATGAGGTTGACACCATTTATATAAGATTAAGTCTCTTGATAGATAAAATATCATCTACAAACCTCCTGCCACTCCTTATACTTCCCATTCAATCTTCATGCATAGACAATAATCATAAATTCTTAACCCTCCTAAGGCATACACCTACAATTTTGATTCCACAGTCATGTTGCAATTACAAGATCATTGATTTTTGCCTCTCTTGACCTCAATACAACCTAATAACATCTATACAATCATCACTCCCTCATTTACATTCATACTTACTTCACAATCATACTTTAAACTCACAATGAATCAAATTGCAAGGTACAATCTTTCATGGCTTTCCTCCATTTTGTAGTCTTCTTCTAACACTCCAAAGGCCTGCACTGGACTTTCTATTTTTGACACAAGATTCAAAAGGCAATTAAACATGAGAATCAATCATATGTACTTCAACATTCAATGCATGACACTCAAGATAAAAATTTATACATAGTTTCTATACAAGTTCTTTTTATAATAAAAATATGAAAATTACAAGGCTTCATGAGCCATAAGGCTCTGCCACAGAGTCCACCTCCTCTCCAAAACCTTTCCTTCTTCTCCTCCTCGAATACATTATGAATTATCATACAAAAATGCAAAGAATAAAGAGGTGGTTAGGGCTTCTCCATACTAACCTAACCTTGATTAAGCTTACTCAAGATGAGTCAAGGTCTAGGTGAGTTGAGAAAGTCATGACAAGGTAGAATAGATAACTTATAGCCTTCATTACAACATTCATGACTCATGTATTAAAATCTAACCCTATAGCAACCTATGACTAAATTCAAAATTTACAAATGGAGGGAAACTCCTTATTTTGCACATGGAGTCCAAATGGACCCAAGACACACCTAAAACACCTAAGAAATCCAAAAATTATTATTTACATGATGCTCCTGCATCATACTCCCAACGGGGAGAAATTTGAGCTAAATTTTCTTTCTTTTCTTCCAATTTCTTCTCTTTATTGACTTCATCTTCTTCCTCCTTTGTTGAGCTCTTATCTTCTTGAATTTTCTCTCTTTACTTTACCTTCTTCACTCTTTGCTTGTTTGATTGTTCTTCATTTTCTTTATCTTGATCTTCACTTTTCTTCTTCTTTGTCTCTTTCACTTTCAGTTGCCTCAAGAAATCATTTTCATCTTCATCTTCATCGTCCCATATCTTGCTCAAATATGATTCATTTGATTCTTCATAGCCTTTGTCTTCTTCTTCATCTTGTAGTACCCTCAAAAGTTGTTTCTATGCTCTCTTATAGGCTTCTTCATCCTTGACCAAGTCTGAAATCTTAGGTTTGTTCATGATTTGTTTCCATTGGAGCTCTTTATCAGCTTGTCAAGTCTTTTTCACCTTCATTTCTTCCTTGATCTTTAGTTTCTTCATCTTCTTTATTTGTAATTTTCTTCATTTATATTTTTTCATATTCATTGTTGAGGTTAGCACATTGGTTGTACGATAATATATCGATCTAAGCATACATGTAAATAAAAGCGAGATATTACGCGGAAGAATTATAGAAAATAAGAGACATAAATCAACACCATTTAATGTGGTTCACCCGAGTGTGGGCTATGTCCACCAAGAAAAAAAGCCAATCTATTATCCAAAGCTCGACAAAATATACAATAAAGATTTACAATCTTCTACACTCCTTAGATGTTCAGTACTTTCTTCCTTCAAGTTTTTTTATTCTTCACCGAGAATTCTCTCTCACATAATTATCTTGTAATTATGATACATCCATACTTCTAAACCCTAGCTTTTATGCTTATATAGTCATTTATAGACTTAGGGCACTTAGTCATGCAATTACAATCAATAAATCTATTTTAATGCTAAAAATAGATATAATTCCCGAGAGTTAATTAAAACTTCATCGCATACAGTAATCGATGCCGGTTCTACCTAACCGTGGCGGTTCCTTACTTACTTGACTGATGTCGGTCTGCCCTGACCGATGTCGGTTACTGTATTTTCCAACAAGTTCCAATTGCATGCTAAAATGAAGTAATTAAGCTTCACAACTCAACAATCTCCCACTTGGAGTTTAATTACTACACCATACATGTACAACATCATTCTTGGATCCTTCCTTGGCTTTGTTTCTTCCTCTTCAAGTCTCAAACTCGAAGACCAACAGAAGTGGAGTGTAGCTCCAACTTCTCCTTTACTAATGGCTTCGTTAGCATATCCATAGGGTTCTTGCTCGTATGAATCTTTTCCAGTTCAACTTGTCCATCCTCAATACCTTGTGTATGAAGTGATACCTCAATCGAATGTGTTTCGTTCTCAAATGAATTTCTTTGCACTGAATTACATTTGTCACTAAATAGTTTACAATTACTTTGCTCCTTTCCCAACTCTTCCATGAACCTACTCATCCATATCATCTCCTTGCTAGCCTCTGTAGCTGCAACATACTTTTCCTCTGTAGTAGACAAAGCCACACCTTACGTAATCTCAAATCCAAATCTAGCTAATTTGTCATTTCACCTACTATGAAAATATATCCATTAGTGCTCCTCCTACCATCCAGATCTCCATCCATATCCGAATCAACATAGCCACGTAATGAAATATTTGAACCTCCATAGCATAAATGCATGCTAGATGTCCCTTTCAAATACCTAAGTATCCATTGGACTACTTTCTAATGCTCTTTACCTGGATTAGCCATATATCTACTCACAACTCCCACTACATGTGCAATGTCTGGTCTTGTACAAACCATAGCATACATGAGACTTCCAAATGTTGAAGCATATGGCACTCATGTCATGTATTTGACCTCCTCTTGTGATGAAGGACACTGATATTTACTCAATTTGAAGTGTCCAGCCATAGGTGTGCTAACAGATTTTGCATTCTACATATTGAACCTTTCTAACACCTTGTAGATATAATCCTCCTGAGACAAATACAATTTCTTGTTTTTCATGTCTCTATGTATTTACATGCCAGTGATTCTTTTTGCAAATCTCAAATCCTTCATTTCAAATGTGTGAGCTAGCTTTCTCTTAAACTCACCAATGTTCTGCATACTAGATCCTAAAATAAGCATATCATCCACATACAAGATAACAAAATAATATAGCTCCCATTTTCAAGCTTCTTGAAATAAACACAATGGTCAGATTCACATCTCAAATAATCATGCTCATGCATAAAACTATCAAACCTCATGTACCATTTCCTTGGAGCTTGTTTGAGCCCATATAGGCTCTTTTTCAACTGCACACTAGTTTCTCCTTACCCTTGACCTCATACCCAAGCAGACTTTCTTTGCATATAAATCTTTTCATCCAAATCACCATGAAGGAAAGTCGTCTTCACATCTAGTTGCTCTAAATGCAAATCTTCTCTTTACTAAACTCAATACGATACAAATAGAAGTCATCTTAACAACGAGAAAAAATATTTCACCAAAGTCAATACCTGCCTTTTGTGTAAATCCCTTTACTACAAGCCTTGCCTTGTACCTTTTCTGTCCACCCTCTTCTTCCTTAATTCTGTAAACCCACTTGTTCTGCAATGTTCTCTTTCCTATTGGCAATTTAACCAAATCCCAAGTTTGGTTACTGTTCCAAAGAGTTCATCTCCTCATCCATGCCATGCTCCCACTGAACGTGAGTTTTATCTGCATTACTTCTTGAAAGTTTTACGGTTCACCACTTTATCGATCGATAATAGATAAAATAGAGAAGGTGAAAATCTTTCTGGAAGTTTACTTACCCTTTGTGACCTTCTCACAGGAGTTTGGGGTACCGGAGGCTCAATCTGGACCTCCTGGACATTAGTATCAACTTCTGACAGTGATCGATGCCGGTCACCTCTAACCGACGTCGGTTTGGCTAACGATGCATCGGTTCTAATCCTCTGTAACCGTCGGCAGTTCATCTGACTAATGTCGGTCAGGGCCTAACCAACCACGGTTACTGTGTATTTTTGAAGGTGTTTCTTTAAAACCCGAGAGTTCATTTTCATCAATAAACTTCTCAATTTTCTCATCCTTGGGTACCAAAATTTGATCCATGTACATTCTCTTTTCATTCCATTCAACATCACGACTCCTAACAATTTTAGAATTCTCTAAATCCTAAAAATAAAAACCAAAATCACGAGATCCATAACCAATGAAAGTGCACCTCTTAGATTTTGCATCCAACTTTTTTATATTTTCTCTATCAACATGCACAAAAGCTTTTGAACCAAAAACTTTAAGAAAAGAAATATCTACCTCTTTTCCGGTCCATGCTTCCTCTGGTATTCCTCCATCTAGTGAACTTGAAGGGCCACGGTTAATCAAATAAACTGCTTGTATCAACTACTTCTGCCCAAAACTGCAAGGGCAATCCAGAATGTATCCTCATACTTCTAGCACGTTCCATGATTGTCTGTTCATTCTCTCTACAACACCATTCTCTTGTGGTGTTCTTGGAACCGTTCTTTCTCTACGTATCTCATTCATTGAACAATAATCATTGAAAGCCTTGCTACAGTATTCACCACCATTGTCAGATCTAAGGCACTTTAACTTAGAATTTGATTCATTCTCAACAAGGGATTTCCATTTTTTAAAAGTTTCAAAAAATTAAATTTACGTTTAATACAATACACTTATACCTTTCTTGTAGCATCATCAATGAAAGTAACATAATACTTGGATCCACCATGAGAAGCTACCTGAGTTGGTCCCCACACATCTGAGTGTACAAGCTCCAATTTCTACTCCTTAGTTTCCCCAACTTTGAGAAATCTCAATCTCTTTTTCTTTCCAAAGATCTGATGCTCACGAAATCAAGATCTAAATCTTTCAAATCGATAACTTACCCTTAGCCTTTAAGATTTGTCTTCCTTTTTGACTCATATGACCCAACCGATTATGCCATATGCATGCATCTGAATCAAGTAGATAATGTAGAAAAGAAATCGAATGTCTGGTAGATAAATATAACATTCTTACCTTCTTACCTCTTGCCACAACAAAAGCACCCTTGGTGACTTTCAAGAGTCTCTATAAAAGTAACCATGCGGCCAGATTCACCTAGTTACCTGTAGAAATAAGATTCCTCCTGAGGCTTGGCACATGCCTCATATCTTTCAATACCCTTATATTTCCATTTTACAATTTTAGATGAACTTCCCTTTATCGATGTCTCTGAGGTTCATCATCACTCAAATAAACATGCCCAAAATTACCTGGACATAATTTCTAAAATAACCCTTATTAGGGGTTGCATGGAAAGAAGCTCCTAAATCTAAAACCCATGATTCAATTCTACTATCTAAAGAAAGAATAAGAGCATCTTGCATTACCTCTGATGCAGTAAGATTCACCTCTTTACCTTTGTCTAGTTGTTGGTTCTCTTTATTCTTTGACCAACAATCTTTCTTTGCATGTCCTTTCTTTCCACATTTCTAACAAGTAATTCCCTTACTTCTGGATTTAGATCTATTATCCCTTGACTTTGATTTCCCATTACTCTTACTCTTGGATCTCTCCTTCTGCATGCCCCTGTTTTCTACATTCAAAGAATTTCCAGATAATATTTCCTCTGTACTTTTCCTGTGAATTTCTTCATTCAAGATTATATTAACCACGTCATCAAACTTCACAATATTATTAGCAGATGTTGTATTACTAACAGCCATTACCAAGTTGTCCCAACTATCAGGAAAAGAACATAAGAATAAAAGTGTTTTTACTTCATCATCAAATGGTATTGAAACCGATTTTAACTAATTTACAATAGATCATAAATCATTGAATGACTAGAAACAAATTCACCGTCATGCATCTTACAATTAAAAGTTTCTTCATCAAATAAACTTTATTTGAAGCACTAAGTTTTTCATATAAATTAGCAAGAGATTTCATTAAGTCTACCATAGAAGCCACTTCTGTAATATTGGAAGCCACGGATGCTGACAAGCTCAATCTTATAGATCCCATGGCCTTTCTGTCAAGAATCTTCCATTCTTCATCGAGTCATCTTCGTAGGTCTAGACTTCTTATCCAACGGTAAGTACAAATATCTCTCTGATACGATAATCCTCAATCTACATCTTCCATAATTGATCATTTCATCCATCAAACTTCTCTACCTTGTATTTATTATCTTATCATTTGTTGTAGCTCCCACTCAATCGAGAAAACCCTCTATGAGTAAATCAGTCAACACACAAAACCCTCAAACAAAGTTCTAATACAATTTGTTGGGGTTAGCACACCGGTTGTACAAACAATATATCAGATCTAAGCATACATGCAAATAAAAGTGGATATTCTACCAAAAGAATTATACAAAACAAGAGACATAAATCAACACTAGATTTAATGTGGTTCACCCAGTGTGGGCTACGTCCACCAAGAAACAAGTCAATCTATTATCCAAAGCTTTGACAAGATATACAATGAAGATTTACAATCTTCTACACTTCTCAGATGTTCAATACTTTCTTCCTTCAAGCTTTTTGATTCTTCACCAAGAATTCTCTCTCACATAATTATCTTGTAATTATGATACATCCATACTTCTAAACCCTAGCTTTTATGCTTATATAGTCGTTTATAGACTTAGGGCACTTAGCCATGCAATTACAATCAATAAATCTATTTTAATGCTAAAAATAGATATAATTCTCGAGAGTTAATTAAAACTTCATCGCACAGGTAACCGACGCCGGTTCTACCTAACCATGGTCGGTTCCTTACTTGACCGATGTCGATGCACTTACTGACCGATGTCGGTTATTATATTTTCCAACAAGTTCCAATTGCATACTAAAATGAAGTAATTAAGCTTCACAACTCAACATTCATCACCTACATTCAAACACTCAAAGGAAAGATTAGAATTTTAAAAATGAGGCCTTTTGGCCTCATGAGATGTTCCATCATGATCTTTTCTTCATCTTCACTTTGTTGCTCCACTTCATCACTTTCTTATTCATCCTTTAGACAAGCTAAGAAGCTTGTACTCACCTCTTCTTTATCCATTTTATGAGTTTCTTAATACACTATCTCTTTATTAACTTCTCTTTCTTATTTTCTCATCCTCTTCTCTTCTTGCTTTAGCTTCCTCTCTTCTTCTTACCATCTCTCTCAGCTGCTCTCTTTGTCTCTTCCTCACAAGTAGCTCTATGGGCCACTTAGCTTTCTTCTTAACCACTATTCCAACTTATTTCTCTTCTTCTCTCATGCTTTCCATCACTTCTACCAGTTGTTCCACATCTCTTTTCAACTCTTGTATCTCTTCTTACATCCATAACTCTCTCTCTCTCTCTCTCTTGCTAACTTCTTCATCTTTTCTTCTTTCCTCTTCCTCTCTTTTTTTCTTTCTCTTTCTTCATCTGGCACATTACCTCTATCAGTCCCTTCATCATCTCTATTTTCTCTTCTTCCATATTCTCTCTCTCAACAATTCTTTTAAAATCTTCTTTCTTCTTGATCTTCCCTTTCAAGCCTTCACAAGGCTAGACTTTGTTTCTTCTTCAACTCTCCCTATCTTATTCTTATTTCAACTGTACTTCTTTATTTTTAAGATAAAATCCTCTACTCGATACCAAATGATGGAGAGGCTAAATTCATTCAACAACTAATTTATCGATTACAAAAGCAACTTGATTGTATCAAACAAATCATGCCAATTTTTCCCTTTTTTAATATATCAAAACTTGTGTTTTAACACTGATGATATATACAATTGTTTCAAACCTCAATAAATCTTTACATATGTTATATTTCACCAAACAAAAATGTTCACATGCTTAAAAAAATTCAACATTCCATTTTTCCCAACCTCTCTCTAGGCCTCAATCTTGTTACTAGCCCTCCAAACATGCATATTTGAGCATAAAATTCTCATTTCTTGGAATTATGTCTCACTGATAAGTTTTCCTAGAACCCATTTGGCTCTTTCAAGTGTCTTTAAAGTTTCAAATCCTAATTCTCATCCCATCCAAACTTATTCCTTCTTCACCATTTTTGCTTACTTCTTTCAATTAGCCCTCATTTCGTACAAATTATTGTATCCAGAGAAAACCATCCACTTTCTTGCAAATGTAAAATAAGATTTGGATACCCATTTCTACATTCTTACTTTCAGGTGAATTTCATGGGCTATGTTCAACTGAACCTTCCCAACTCCACTTTCCTTCTTTTTCACCTTTCCTTTAGTCTACGCCTAAGGTTTCAAGCTAAAACACTGGGTTTGATACTTTTAACTCTTTTTTATCCTTCATACACCTTTATTCTCCTTTATTAGACTTGTTTAAGGACCTCTCATTGTCTTTCCACCTTATATTTTCCTTCTTGCTAGTCTTCTCAAGTTTACTTCACAGGTTTTTGACCTCCTTAGCTTATATACTATCTCCTACCATGTTTTGAACCTCACTTTCCTCTTTAGACTCTACTTATTTCTTGTAACTCTCAAAATGTTATGAATCATCTTCAATCACACTTCTTAAGTCTTCACTTGACACTTTTCTTGACTCTTTCTTCACTAACTTCCTTAAGTTCTTTTCAAGTTTCTTGTCAACACATACATGGCAGTTATCAAATCTTCCCTTTTGAGGGTTTCTAAGGTCTTCTCACACCTTTTATAGACTCTAAAAATCTCTACCAATACTAAAACACCTTGGATCAACAACTCTAATCTCCCTTGACTCACATTTCTCAATTTTCATCAAGCTTAAGTCTATCACCGTTTGAGTTTAGATTGTCATACTCTTTCCACCGAATTCAACACATTGCTTAACTCTTAACCTTTCTAGTAAACAATGATACATCTTCAAGATCTCACTATCACTATCAAGTCTTCAGAAGATTCCCAATCATGGGTTAAGTCCTTTAATGATGTCTAATATTTTTATTTCTCTCTCACTTATGATATCACAAATTACTCTACAAGATTGTACATGCATTTATCTAACTCTTCACTCGCACTAAGAGTGTTTATAAAATAGCTTATGTCATAGACACATGTGATGGTTCTCAACCTTTCACCAACTTCATCAGTATTGTTTTAAGACTATTTCTCATGGATATTGTCTTTCTCAACCTTATAATTTGAACTTGACTATCACGGTTAGGGTCGAGAGGACCTTGTGTACTCACTTCTTTGTCTCATCTAGACTTAATACCAAATTCTCACTATGGTCCATGAAGTTCTTATAACTTAAACCCATTCTCTAATAACCTTAAAAATATTAGTCCTCCATAAAGCAATGTTTTAAGCAAGTTTAGTTACAATCTCTCCTTGAAGCCCTTTTCACTTTGTGCACGGGACGGTTATCATAGGTTTTCAAGAAATGGAAAAGTAAGATACCTTCCTTCTATTGGTTTTAAGACCTCCAATACACTTAATCCTTCCTTAATCTTATCTCTTATCCTTCCACCTTATGATCATGAACTGAGGTTCTACATAAGAGATATTTTCTTTATCAAACTTTCCTGGTACATGCATATCTCTATGAGGACCTGGGTTTGATGTTTTAAGGATAATACCAACCTCTTCCCACTTAACACTTCGTAAAATCTTGGAATACACATGTGCACACATTATTCCCACCATAATCACCATGAATAATCTCTTGAGTCACGTTAAAGAAAAATCTCCTAACATTCAAGTAGGGTTCTAACCACGAAACCCTTAAAACAAGGTATAACTAACAATGAAAGGATATTCATGAGGTTGACTCCATTTCTAAAAGATTAAGTCTCTTGATAGATAAAACATCATCTACAAACCTCATGTCACTCCTTATACTTCCCATTCAAACTTCATGCATAGACCATAATCATAAATTCTCAACCCTCCTAAGGCATACATGTATAGTTTTGATTCCACAAGCACATTGCAATTACAAGATCATTGATTTTTGCCTCTCTTGACCTCAATACAACCTAATGACACTTATACGATCATCACTCCCTCATTCACATTCATACTTACTTCACAATCATACCTTAAACTCATCAAATTACAACTTATAAGCTTTCATGACATACCACCATTTTATAGTCTTCTTCTAACACTCCAAAGGCTGCCATGAGACTTTCTATTTCTGAGACAAGATTCAAAATACAATTAAACATGAGAATTATTCATAAGTACTTCAGCATTCAATGCATGACACTCAAGATGCAACTTTATACACAGTTTTATACAAGAAGCTATTTTTATAATAAAAACATGAAAATTACAAGGCTTCATGAGCCATATTCTCTGCCAGAGTTCACCTCCTCTCCAAAACCTCTCCTTTTTCTCCTCCTGAATACATTATGAATTCTCATACAAAAATTCAAAGAATAAAGAGGTAGTTAAGGCTTCCCCATACTAACCTAACCTTGATTAAGCTTACTCAAGATGAGTCAAGGTCTAGGTGAGTTGAGAAAGTCATGACAAGGTTGAATAGATAACTTATAGCTTTCATTACAACATTCATGACTCGTGTATTAAAATCTAACCCTACACAACCTATGACTAAATTTGAAATTTCAAAATTTACAAATGTAGGGAAACTTCAAATTTTGCACATGGACTCCAAATGGACCCAAGACACGCCTAAAACACCTAAGAAAGCCAAAAATGCTTATTTACATGATGCTCCTCATCAGAAAATAAAAATATTAGAAGATTTTCTATTCCAAATTCAAGGACCTTTACAATGAGTTCAATTTGGGTATTTATAGGAAGACCTAGATGAACAATGCTTACAAGCATTAATGGTGGTAGGATCTTCACAACTTGGATTTAACAATATAAAATTACATGGTAGATGCATAATCAGATTACATTGAATGCCAAGTTGGCCATCTAGAAGGCATATCATGTAGAAAACATCCTCTCCAAGAAGGAAGATCTTCATTAAATGGTGCGAGGCTCAAGAACAAGCCTGGATATGGTACACATAGATTTTACCAAGTCCAAGCGGTATGGGATGCCTAATTCCATAATTCAAATTATTCATTCAAGGTAACCAACTACCTATGACATGGCATGTACCGAGATGAGATATTATGAAAAATTGATTGGTTACAGCATCCTGATTTGGAAGTTATCTAATTTGTCTCATTGTTGAATTGACATTTTTTCAATTTTTGCATCTCTAATTTGCATGGCGCAATAATGTGTATGAAAGTTTTGCGCAATGGGCTACGAGTTTATACTTTCCTATGGTGTTAGCAATGGTGGCTTCTTTAATAGGGTGCTCTCATAACTTTGCACACATTGGACCTTAAGCATTCCTCCCACATCTCAACTACATACGCACTCGGACTTGATGTTTTACCTTATCCTTGCTTACATAAATAAAACAAGGTGCTAATTACTATTACGTGCAATGATTAAATAAAGGGAGAAATACTTACATGGTGCAAGAAAATGGGCTTACGGTTCCTTTCTCGGTCCACCATGTAGTGTTCCAATTGTTGACCCATATGGAGAGGATTGGTTTTGTTGGGCACGAGAAGTCTTTTGGGCCATATGGCTAATAGGTCACCAATTTGGGCATGTGGCATAAATAGGCACAATCACTTTTGGGAGCCCTTAATTTATCCTTAGCCTCTATATTTTACTAAGTTCTAATTAGAGACACGTGGCCTCAATCGGTGTTACCCTATAAGGGGGCATTTTAGGCACAATTAGGTCTTTCATATTTCTGGATGCAACCATTGGAGACATGTGACGCAAATCGGTGTGGGTAATAGCTTGTTTAACGCATACAAGAAATTGGATAATTCTTTGGGAGTGTGCGAAGAAGTTTACCAAATTTTATGCGGCCTAGGATAGATGAAAATGTCACAAAGCATCAAGGGGTTCATGGGCCTCATGTTGAGGTTGCACAATCATTGTGGGAAGCTAGTTTTGAACGTGAAGGGACTGCAAAAAGGGATTTGGACTAAACATGAAGGATTCGGGGGTCACACACAAATGGCGAAAGCATTGTGCGACAAGTATGTGTAATAATGCATGTAAGAAATTTTTGTGGAAAGGTGAATGGGTGTGCACGAGGATTGCATAGAAGTGTTATAATTGTTTTGTGTAATTTAGGAGGTAAGAATCTTTGCAAAAGTTGTCGGAGAAAACAGAACATATGGAAAGGCCCAACACAAAAATGACAATGTTTGAAAGGGAAATTGCACACAAGATATGCTTAAACAAAGGTGCGCAATTCAGACTATCTTGTGAAGGTCAAGAGGTTCCATGATTTCACTTGTGAAATTAGGGGTGTGTTGTGGACACAACAACAAAAGCATCCTCTATAAGAGATCGAATAACCAAAAGGCATCCGGGAGTGATTTAGGGAACTATTTGATTAGTTTATTCAGCTATAGATGCTTGATAACTCGTCACGAATTTCTCTCCAATCCCTCGACCATTCTCTTTGAAACTAGGCTTAAAGAAAATATCTTTTGATGAACTTTCTAATGGTACTAATCATAGGTTAAATGGAGGTCTATGCCAAAAGATACAAGTGAAAAACCAAGTCGTGGTCTTTGTGACAACCTCAAGCTCATATTTGCACTACGTGAAATTGTCAAATTCAAGCTAGAGAAAAGTGCGGTGTAGAAATATCATAGCTTACCAATCTTCACCATGTTTCACTTATGCCACATGTTCTCAATCGGTGCTTCACATTTGTTGAAGGGGAAACTAAGGCTTGAGAGTGTGTAGAGAGTAGATGGTTGCCACATGTCGCCCTTTTGAGTTATATAGAGTTTGAAGCAAGGAGCCTTAACCTTAAGATAACTCTTTGAAAACCATGAATGTTGATGGTTGTCATCGTCCACCATGTCACATGTCATGCATCGAAGCACTATAAAGTGTAGAACTTTAAGGAAATTATGTAAGGCTTGAGGGAGTGTCGTGAGCCAATACCTACCATGTTTCCATTATTTTCCACACATCGCACATTAATGTCCTACAAAGCTTGGGTGATAAGGTTAAGGCTTGAGGGGATGTAGTGAGTTGATGCTCTCCATGTGTTGTGTATGTTGCGTGCCTTAAATCCATGCTTTGTAGAGTTTGGAGGTTTAGCCAAGGCCTCGAGACACCCTCGGATGTTGATCATCTCCACGTTTCCAAACCACCACACGTCACACATTGGTACTCTATAGTGTTTGGAGAGAACGGAAAAAAATTGAAGTATGTGGGATTGTTGATTGTCTACTAGTGTCAAGTGTCAACCATCCATCTCGAGGTACTAAAAAACATGTAAAAGCGGTTAAGTTCCAAACACTTTGTATAAAATGGGAAGACCAATAACTTTCAAATGTTAACATATTTCACTTGTCTCTCATTCATCACGAAAGAAGCTGAAAACATGAAAAGCAACCAAGCTCCAAAAGCATTGAGATACCATTGAGTGATATGTGCCCATTTTTAATCAATTTAAATTGATAGCCTCGTTTTAATGTAAAACCAATAGGGAAAAACGTCATTCGAATGTTTCAGGGCTAAACACATTAAAATTAGCTAAGTTCTTCTTGATTTTCCCTAAGAGAATGAATTGTTGAAGAGGAAAGCGGTTTTGGAGTGTTTTAACACAAATGTGCCCCAAAAATGCATGTGTAATTGCCATTAAAAGCTTCCAAGTCTACTGATTAAAATCAGTTTCCCAAAATGAAGTATGGGGTTCATTTTGGCAACAATGGGTATGAAAGATCTTATGGTGCTGCAGGCTTTAATTAGTAGGGGTTAATCTAAATTTGGGATTTTGAAGATAAAAAGAAATTAATACACCTAAAATATGTAAAAAGTTTGTTATTTTATATAATTAGTTATGATATATGTTTTTAGTTAAGTGGGTTGAAAAGTGATTGCATGTCAAGCTGAAAATGCAAGGGATCCAAATAACCAAACACAATATCAAAGTTAGACTAGTAAAGAACTAATTTCAAAAGTTTGATTGTTGAAGGAGAACAATATCAATATTTATTTTGGAATAGAACCATAACTGGAAAATTAATCATTTGTAACTTTTTTAGAGCTACATGTTTGCGGTGTCATTGTGACACTAAAAACTTCAAGCTAAAACAAAATCAATCAAAAATCTTTCCCCATGAATAATAGCAGACTCCTTTGTTTGTGGACAAAAGTAATTTATATTCCATGATATTGAGAACACCTTATATATTTGAAGCTTCCTTCCCAACAATATTCGTGTTCATTTATTAGCTTCAAGAACCTTTCATCCATGCTTAAACTTGAGATGTGCCTTGAGTAAATCCATAGCTTCCATCTCGGGCCAATTCCAAATCCTTTGGGATCTATAAACACATTCTCCAAAAGTTGACCACACTCGGGAGAGGACTTGCATCTGCAAATTCAACAATGTCTTCAACTAGCTCATCAATTGACTTTAGATTTGATTCATTGGCAAGATTGTTCTCAATTAGGTAGCTTTTTAAATCCACAATTGGGTCTCATGTTACATAATGAACATTCTCCATTGCAAACACATAGGATTATCCAGTCATCAACATTCTTAACCAAACAAGAATACACTTACATAAATGACATATCCATACTACTTTTCTTATTAACTCATTGTCAAAATTAACTTGAGCATTGATATTATATATTAGATGTCAATGGAGCTCATAACTTCATATTAGTAGATATGGGTTCTTAACCAAAAGACCAAACTTTGTGTGTCTTAAGCATACTACATGATTTCCTTAATTATTCAACACCCACTCCTTATATTATTGTCACACACACGGACTTGCAATGGACTTGAGTACAAAGTGTAAAGACAATCTTGTGATGAAGAATATCACATGCACATCTAAAATCAATTGATTCTAGGAATTATTATGAAAGAGTTTGAAAAGCTAGAACATCTTAGGAGTTGTAGACTTGTAATCACACTAAACCATTAATAAGCCACATGTTATTGACTTGCCAATATCATTCAATTTTGGAAGCATTTGGAGGGAATGAACTCTACTCTTTTACCAATGGATTTAGCGGCTACCATCATATTCCAATTAAGACCAATCCAAGACAACTTTTTCCACATAATGGGAATGTTTACCTACAAAGTTATACCTTTAAGACTAAAGAATGGGATTGTAGTCTTTTCAAGAGTTGTGGTTACTACGTTCGAAGATTTCATACAATTTTGAGGAAAGGTAAAAAAATTGAATATAATTGTGCAAGTTTTTCAATATTTAAAGTATTCCTAAAGAGGTTGAAAATCCAAAATGGCAATCTATGAGGGAGTTTTCGTACATAGAAAATCCGAAAGGATGGTGCATTAGAAAAAACTACTTAATTGAAAACCCACTAGGGCAGTTAAGTAGTGTGAAGGGGATTAAAACTAGTAAGCGGTGTTCTATGTTGACTATGAACAAAAAATCTAAATATACAGTGCAGTAAGTAACATCACAAGGCTAAAGAGTGAAGATAGAACAATCACTAGACTTTGCAAGCTTATTTTGTCTCAAGATGAGGAAACTATTCAATTCCGGAAAAAGTGTTAAAAGTTTATTAAGGCCAAAAAACCGACTTGATGTATTTTGTATTTTTTGTATATTATGTAATACCCAATGTATATGTATCATCAAGATAAGATAAAAGATAAGAAATGTAAAGTTCCTCTAGCCTAGGAAAGGAATGTGAAACTCCTCTAGACTGGAAAGGGAAGATGAAGGGACTAGAAAACCAACTATCACCTTGATTTCTATAAAGCGATGTAAGCGCATTGGACATAAAATAGATCATTATTCTTGATCTATCGGTTGAATATAGTTGATATGATCTTGGAGCATAACATCTAAAGACCATAACTTTTGATCCGACCACCGAATCGTCTTAAAATTTAATAAGGAGTTAGATCATGAAGAGTACTTCACCATGTCAAAGTCGAGTCGAGATCAGCGGGATGTCATTTTCGATTTTTTTCGGCCTTGATTCCTTCATTTAGGGATCTAAAATTGGCTCAAGACCTTTTTTAGGATTGTCTAGAACTTAGAATTTTAATAACTTTTGCTCCACTTTATGGAATAAGTCAAGACTTGGTAGAAGCCTTAATTTAGGGAGGTATTTCATGTGGGTAAATTTTGGGATTCATCTGAGGTGTTTGGTTTTGAGTTTTTTTTTGCATTCTAGGTTTTTGTGTTTTAGGGTTTTCTTGAGAGGTACTAGGAAATAAAAGGTGGATTGTAATGTTGGGAAAGATTAGTGTGGATTATGGAATGAGAAAGAAGTTATTTTGAAGTTTCTTGAGTTTTGGAAAATTGTGTGTGTGTGTGTGTGTGTGTTTGAGGCACTTCGACCTCTTGCGGCTAGATCCACATCAATTAGTATTAGAGCGGGATTTGGATCTTGTGGGAATGATGAAGGTAATATTTATTACATTTATCTATGTGATTTATTACCTCTGTTTTATATAAGCATGGCTAGACACAGGAGAGGAGGTTATGCCCATATGAATAGGCATATGTAGGAGCTACGAGACAAGTTGTCGAGCCCATAGGAGAAGTTACACGCCTAAGATGGAGACATACGTATGGGGACCTTGCAGGCCCGAGACAGTGATACTGAAGAATTACCTCCACTAAGGAATGAATGAGCTAATGAAGAAGAAAATGAGAGATATGAAGAAACATTGAATGAGAGGTTGTTTGAGGAGAGACTGATCTCGACTTTGGAGGGAAAGAATGACGGCATCAAGATTAATGTTCCTGATTATGGTGGAGGGTTACAACCAGAGGAGTTGATCGACTGGAAAAATCACATGGGAAAATTATTCGAGTGGAAAACCTTGTCAGAGGAGAAGAAGGTTAAGTTTACATGCACTAATTTGGTCGGTTATGCATTGATCTGGTGGCATTACACGCAAAACATAAGGCAAAGGAAATGAAAGGAAAACATCTAAAACTAGAATAAAATGGTGAAGAAGTTGAAAGAAATTTTTCTTCTTGTAGATTATGCCTAGACATTATTTTGAAGGTTTCAAAACCTAAAATAGAAGGATCACAACATCAAAGAGTATACCAATGAATTTTATGAGCTATCGATTTGAGTGGAACAACGAGAGTCTGAAGCACAAAAGGCTACAAGTTATGTAAATGGGTTGAGTTATACCATACAAGATGAATTGAATATGCTCTAAATCCATAGCCTAGATGATGTTTATCAACTTGCATTGAAAGCAGAATAAAAGCACAAAAGGAGTAATTTTAGAAGAGGAGTGAAGAGAGGACCATCATCATCTCTAATTAGAGGGTGAGATAGGTTTGATTCCCCAAAAGGGAATCATCAAATACGAAGGAAAGAAGAATTTGGTCAAGCTGACACATAGCCGCCAAAAGAGATAGGGGGTTTCAGAGAGGAAGAGGTTATGGTGGAGGACGGGATTGAAATAGCCCGCAAATGTAGTATACCTATTATTGATGTGGTGAAGAAGGGCACAGAACTTTAGAGTGCCCACACTATCCTACATAGGAGATATGGCAAGCGAGAATCGCGGCGAGAAAAACTTGTTGAAACCCGAAGAAGAAGAGGAAATTGAGGTTGCAGCAAACTTGGGTGAAACCCTCATGATAAGGAGGATGATGACCATTCCGAGTAAGGAGAAAGCAAAAGATAACATTGGTGGTGATTGTTGGCTACGAACAAATATCTTTCGAACAAGATGCACCTCTAGAGGGAAGGTATGTAAAATAATCATTGATGGTGGTAGTTGTGAAAATATGGTCTCAATTGTGATGGTTGATAAACTGAGTCTGAAATGTGAGAAGCACCCATATCCCTATTGCATATTGTGGTTCAAGAAAGGGAACAAGGTAACCATAGATAAAAAATGCCTAGTTAAATTTTCAATTGGGAATACCTACAAGGATGAGGTGTGGTGTGATGTTATTATGATGGACGCATGCCATATATTACTGGGAGACCTTGCAATATGGCATAAAGGTTACCCATGATGGAGGGAAGAATACTTATACTTTTAGAAAGACGGTGTAAAGGTGATCTTGTTGCCCTTGAGGAAGAAGACAGGGAATGAGGGCTTGTTCTCTAAAAAGAAGTGTGTTGCGAGAGATGGAAGAAGTTGGTTGGTGATATGCGGTAATGGTAAAGAGGGGGAAATATAGTAATTTGGTATACCCGTAGCAACAACATAGGTAATAAAAATACTTTGATGTCATACCATACGAGCTACTACAGATGTGTTGCCTCGAAGAGGGATATACAACACCATATTGATTTGATCTCGGGATTAGCCCTTCGAATCAAGCGGCCTAGAGGATGAGATCGACACGAGTGAGGAGCTAAATAGGCAATTGGTAGATTTAATAATAAAAAGTGTTAGTTAGAGAGAGCATGAGTCCATGCACGATTCTAACATTGTTGGCTCCCAAAAATAATGGAGAATGAAGAATGTGTGTGACAATAGGGCAATAAGTAAATCACAATTAAGTCTCGTTGCCAGATTACGAGGTTGGATGACATGATGGATGTGTTAGCGAGAGCCCGATATTTTAGTGAGATTGACTTGTGGAGTGGGTACTTGTCCACACATGTTCTTGATTCTCCATTCTAGCATTGTTGACTCCCAAAAGAATGGAGAATGAAGAATGTGTGTAATAGGGTAATAAATAAATCACAATTAAGTATCGTTTCCAATTACGAGGTTGGATGACATGATGGATGTGTTAGCGGAAGCCCGATATTTTAATGAGATTGACTTGTGGAGTGGGTACTTTGCGGATTCAAATCCATGAAATGGATGAATGGAAACGTCTTTCAAGACAAGAGATGGGTTGTATAAGTGGATGGTGATGTCATTCGGGTTATCTAATGCACCCAATACATTCATGAGGTTGATGAACAGAGTACTGTGAGAATATAATGGTAAGTTTGTGGTTGTCTATTTTGATGATATTTTGATATTCAGTAGAATAGTGGAGGAACACTTGTTGCATTTGAAATTGGTGTTAGAATTGTTATGAAAAGAAAATTTGTATGCAAACTTAAAGAAGTGTAGATTTCTTCAGAAAAGTCTAGTGTTTTTGGGGTTTGTCATCTCAGAGGATGGGGTGAGGATGGATGAGGAAAAAGTGAAGGCAATTTTGGAATGGCCTATTCCAAGGAATGTGACAGAGGTTTGCAATTTTCACGGCTTGACAACTTTTTATAGGAAGTTCATAAGGAATTTCAATAGCATTGCCGCACCCATAATGGAGTGCACGAAGGGAAAGGAGTTTGTATGGACAAAGGTAGCAACATATAGTTTTGAATTGTTGAAGAAGAAAGTTTCAGAGGCACCTATTTTGGTATTGTCGGATTTTAGCAAGGTGTTGCAGTTGATTGTGTGCCTTGTATGTGGGGATTGGAGTCATGTCTTGAGTCGGAACAATGACCATGGCGTTCTCCAATGAAAAGATGAACAAGTTTATGAGAAATACTCTACTTATGATGTGGAATTTTATGTTATTGCTCTATCATTAAGACATTTGAGACATTATCTAGTAGTTAAGGAGTTTGTACTATTTACTGACCATGAAGCATTGAGGTATGTGAACACGGAAGAAACTAAATAGTAGGCATGCAAGCTGGGTTTCATATTTACAAGAATATACTTTTGTCTTGAAGCACAAATCAAGTAAGCAAAATCAAGTTGTTGATGCATTGAGTAGGCGTATAACATTATTGATAACAATAAAAAACAAAGTAGCATGGTTTGAGGTAGTTTAGGAGTTGTATGAAAATGATCCAAATTTTCATGATGTTGTGAGAAAGTGTAAGGACCCTATAGTGGGTAGTGGTTTTTGTGATTACTTGATGTAGGTTGGCTATTTATTTAGGGAAAACAGTTTGTGCATCCATGTTGATTCAATGAGAGAAAATATTATAAGAGAATTGCAAGGGGGTTTGTTGGACACTTTGGTATAAGCAAGACGATTATGCTTGTGGTGGAGAAGTATTATTTGCCAAAGGTAAAGAGGGACATAAGTAGGATTGTATCAAGATGTAGAGTGTGCCAAATGGCTAAGGGCCATGCATAAAATATTGGGTTGTATATGCCATTACTAGTCCCTATAGGGCCATGGGTTGATTTGAGTATAGATTTTGTGTTGAGACTTCCTAGCGCACGAGGAAAAGATTCTACTTTTGTTGTGGTAGATAGATTTTCTAAAATGACACATTTCATTGCTTGTAGGACAACTAATGATGCTTCTAGAGTTGCAGATTTGTTTTTTCGAAAGTTGTTAGGTTGCATAAAGTTCCAAGAACGATCACGTCAAATCGGAACACGAATTTATGAGTCACTTTTGGAAGACTATGTGGAGTAAATGCGAGACGCAATTCAATTCATTAGTGCATATCGCCCCCAGTGACTGACGGACGAGATAGAAGTAGTAAACATGAGCTTGGGAAATCTTCTACGATGCATAGTTGGAGAAAAGCCAAAACAATGGGATTTGGCCTTACCACATGTTGAGCTTGCTTATAATAGCTCGATAAACAAGTCGACAAGAAGGTCTCCTTTCTAGATTGTCTATGGTAGGAACCCCAAAGTATTGTTGGATTGGATTGAGCTACCAAGTCAAGATAAAACCGGTGATGATGTTCAAGCATTAACAGAGCCCATGTTAAAATTGCAAGAAGAGGTGAGGGAGAAGCTAAAAGATAGTAATGCAAGATATAAAGCAATTGTGTATGTAAGCGGGAAAGTGAATGCATTTGAAGGAGATATGGTGATGGTTCATCTCAGGAAGGAGAGGTTTCCAAAGGGGACATAATAAACTAAAGTATAAGAAGATTGGGCCATGTAGGATTCTAAAGAAAATGAGTGATAATGCCTACAAGGTGAGCTACTTGACGACTTTGCTATTTCACTAGTTTTTAATGTATTTGACTTGTATAAGTTTCCATGTCAAGAGGAAAATGTCGAGGAGGAAGAAGAAGTAAATTAGGAACCAACGGATGTCGAAGAAAAAAAAAGGAGAGAGTGTTACGTGTGTTCGAAAAAAATACAATCAATGGTAGGCATGAGAGTTACAACAAATATTTGGTATAGTGGGAAGGTTTGCAGCAAGAAGAAAACACTTGGATTCTTGAGTGGGAGTTGAAGAAAATCAACAACGGAAAATTGGATGAAATCAATCACATAAATTCACAAGAGTGGAATTCTTTTCAACCAAAAGAGAATGATGCAGGAGCATAACTTCCAGAGACCAAAACTTTTGATCTGACCATCAGATCGTCTTGTAACTTTAGAAAGAGTTAGTTCATAAAGAGTACTTCATCGTGCAATCGAGAGCTTGATTAGTTGTATGGCATTTACTTTTTCAAGGCCAAATTCCTTCATCTATGGATCTAAAATTGGCTCGAGACCTTTTTTTAGGATTATCTATAACTTAAAATTTTAATAATTTTTGTTCCGCTTTATGGAATAAGTCAAGACTAAATAGAAACCTTAATTTAGATAAGTATTTAATGCGGATAAAATTTGGGGTCCATTCGAGGTGTTTGTTTTTAGGGTTTTTCTTACGTTTTAGTGTTTTGTGTTTTAGAGTTTTTTTGTGCGGTAGTGAGAAATAAAAGATAAATTACAATGTTGAGAAAAAACAATGTGAATTCTACAATGCGGAAGAAAACTATGTTGAAGTTCCTTGAATTTTGACAAATTGTTTGTGTTTTGTAAGCACGTCGACCTCTTGTAACTAGATCCACATCATGATAGTTTTTCAACTTTCTCGAGTAATATAATTCTAATTTATGTGATTATATCTCCTAACTTGTACATTTTTATTTCATATTTTCTTAACATATAACTATTGCACAATTATAAGTTTTGATAGCCTAGATTACAGCAAACTATTTTGAAGTTTGTAAATGGATTGAATCTATAAATACCCTAGACTACAACTATTGCATGCCCTAATGAGTGATTCCAATGACCGCTAACACTAATGTTTTGTTGTCATTTTAGGCTTCTTTCTCATCTTAGACATAACATTCTCCTCAATATTCCTTTCTGTTGCTTAAATTACTCGAGAAAATTGCATCTGAAGTTCATAGGGTCTACCATGGCCTAATTGCATTGTTGATGCTAGACGTGTTGAGAAGAAAGCATTATACGTTGTCATGGGAAGTTTTATGTTCATGTTCTAGCATTCCTACACATGCCCTACTTGTCCTTCAAAGAAAAAAGAAATCCAACTTGGAAGATTTTGTGTCAAAGGGAAAGGAAACTCAAAGAGGAGCAGTACCTATTAAGGTTCTTGAGATTGATACTTACCCTAAACAAGAAAGCCTGCTACATCATACTTCTCTGAGAAGGGAGAGGAGGACGACGACTCATCCAGTTAATCCGGTGGAGGATCTAGAGGGTAAGCTGATTGTAAATTCTTGTAAGGAAAAACAAGATACAATTGAGATGAGGTCTCTTGAGAAGGCTAAGGTGACCCTTCAACGTGTGTCTACCTAGGATTTAGATACCTCTCCATCCGAGCTAACGTTCGGGTTATTAAGAATCAAAATGCTACCATTGAACAATTGTGGAAGAACATTGAGAAAGTAAAACGGGATTGCATTTGGGAGATGGAATTGAAGAACGAAGAAATCCACAACCTGCAGAAGAGTATTGAGCAAATTGAGCAAACAAAGAGGAAGGGCATCCAATATGTGGAAACAAAAATGTAGAAATAGATCAAAGATTTCTCTTAACCTAGCAGGGAAGACTGTTGGTCAAATTTGTGGTTTTTGGATTGGTCTGAAATTTCAATTTCCACCAATTCCTGCAAATTTAACTCTTCATCAAATATATGGGTTCCCATGCACAAGTTGAAGAACCCATCTGAGAGGCCTACTTGCATAATTCAATCAATGTCTGATCTCTTCACGGAATCCAAATAATTTGGTTGAGAATATCCACATTAGGGCATTCATGTCATACAACTGTACTAAAATTCGATGTGAACAAGAAAGGAAATTGTATGAAGACTTTAAATTTGGATGCCCATTAATGGTTAGGGGGAACATCCAAGACCTCTAGCGATTTGATCTTCAGCACTACGGGCCAAAAAAACTAATCTCTGGAATGCATTAGCCTGGGTGATATTTTACTTCCGTCATGCGTGTATTTGAGGATTGAATTGGTCTCTGAAATTTCAATTTTCACCACTAGGGTTCTCCCATGCACAAATTGAAGAAACTATTTTCCTAAGCAACACATGAGGATCCAAACAAATGAATACAAATTGAGGAAACTAGGGCTTTATTTGCCTATAGAGATCTCACAAAAGACTCCTTATGATTTTACAAACATTTGTTAGCAAGAACTCTGAGGAGTATATAGCACCTAATCAAACTTCGCCTTAAAATTATAGGGCAAGATGAAAAATTAAGTTACTAGCTCACAAACTCATGTTTGGGGCTGCTTGTCTGGTATCAAATTTCAATTGTAGGCCTCGTTCGGTGTTGTACTTTGATATACTTCTGTCTACTGTTCTGCCCTGCAATTTTCAGGGCGTGACATTTTAAGAGGGGGACTTCTAGTTTCTCACTATGGGGTTTGGTACTTTGCGGGTGTAGGTTATGCTAGATTTCTGGTCTTATGACGATTAGAATCTTGGTATGAGGATCTTCTTTCAAGCTATGGAAGACTGTCCATAGGGGTGGTAAAAAGTGGTAGTCGATTGTTTGTCATGGCTACGGAAGCTTTTAGGCTGTTATAGAATATCTTAGGCTGCTGCGGATGGTCCTTGGCTGAGGCTTCAGAAGCCAAAATGTAAAAGGCCTGATCTAAATTTGCGATTTTGAAGACTTGTTTTGCTCTTTAGATTATGGGAACAGATCTTCTTGGGAAACTAAAGCTAGAACTGCTCGATTAAAAACAAATTAAGAAGCGTAAAATATGTAAAATGTTTACTATTTTATATGACTAGTTATGATGTATGTTTCTAGTCAAGTGGATTAAACAGTGATTGCATGTAAGACTGAAAAAGCAAGGGCTCCAAATAACCAAACACAAGATCAAAGTTAGACTAGTAAAGAATTAATTTCAAAAGTTTCAATTGCTTTTAGGAGAATAATACTGATCTTTATTCTGGAATAGAACCATAACTGGAAAACAATTTAATCTTTTGTAACTTTGATAGAGCTACACGTTTGCAGTGTTACTGTGATACAACAAACTTCAAGCTAAAACAAAATCAATCAAAAGCTTTCCCCACGGATAACAACAGCTCCATTGCTCGTGGGGAAAATTAATTTATATTCCATGAGCTTGAAAACACCTCATATATTTGAAGCTTCCATCCCAACAATCTTTGTGTTTAATTATTATCTTCAAGAACCTAGCCATCCATGTTTAAACTTGAGCTGTGCCTTGAGTAAACCCGGGTTCCTCACATCTATACCTTCCATCTGGGCCAATTCCAAATCCTTTGGGATCTGCAAACACATTCTCCAGAAGCTGACCACGCTCTGGAAGAGGACTTGCATCTGCAAATTCAACAGCCTCTTCAACCAGCTCATCAATTTTCTTTTCAATCGACTTTAGATCTGATTCTTTGACAAGATTGTTCTCGATTAGGTAGCTTTTTAAAGCCACAATTGGGTCTCTTTCTGCATAGTGAGCCTTCTCCGCTGTAAACACACACATGATTAGTCATTCCTCAACATTCTTAACCAGACAAGACTACACTTACATTAATGACATACCTATACTACTTTCCTTATCAACTCCTTGCCAAAACTAACTTGAGCACTGATACTGTGTCTTAGATGTGAATGGAGCTCATAACTTCATATTTGTGGATATGGGTTCTTAACCAAAAGACCAAACCAGAGTCTTCAGCAAGGTACCTCGTTTCCTTAATTATTCACACACCCACTCCTTGAATTATTCACACACACACAGACTTGCAATGGACTCAGTACAGTGTAAAGACAGTCTTGTGATGAAGAACATCACATGCTCATCTAAAATCAATTGATTCTAGGAACTGTGATGAAAGTGTTTGAGAAGCTAGAACATCTCAGGAATTGTAGGCTTGCAATATCTCTGTTCTCACTATGTCATTAATAAGCCACATGTTATAGGCTTGCCAATATCTAGGACTGACAGATGAGAAGTTAGAACAATTGCAAAATGAGTACATTAAACGTAACAAAAGATCGATTCTGAGACCTGACACCAAAGATCCTAACTTTCTGGTTGGAAGAAAAACTAACATTTATGGAATTTTTTTCCTAATCGTCTGCTATGGGAATTGGAGATTCTCATATGGTGACCCCAGAAGCTTGCAATCAGATATCTAATTTCCATGCAAACCCTTAAAATATTTAAATGTATACCGCATTGAAATCCAAATAGGTTGTTGGTAAACACCTACACAGTAAAACATCACCACCATTTGTTTGCGCATCTTTATGGCCTAAAGTCTCTCCTAAAAACAAACAAAGACATACATATTTGTATAGATAGAGACTATATATTATCCAGTTACAAAAGAATGCTTTTACTTACCAGGATCTCGAAGCTCATCCGGATCAGCAAGAGAATGTCCTCTAAACCGGTATGTCTCGCACTCAACAAGGGTAGGTCCATCGCCTCTCCTTGCTCTGGCTATTGCCTCCTTAGCAACCTCTCTAACTTTCAACACATCCATGCCATCTACATGAACTCCTGGCATCCCAAATGCCGGCCCCTTCTTCCAGATCTCTGGATCAGAAGTAGCTCTGAGATGAGACATTCCAATAGCCCATAGATTGTTCTCCACCACAAATATAATAGGAAGCTTCCACAGGGAAGCCATGTTCAAGCATTCAAAGAACTGGCCATTGTTGCAGGTCCCATCTCCAAAGAATGCAACTGTGACACTGGACTTATCTTCTTTCAGAACTTCTCTCTTATATTTAGATGTAAAAGCAGCTCCCGTGGCAACAGGAATTCCTTCGCCGATAAATGCAAATCCACCCAATACACCATGCTCTTTAGAGAACATGTGCATGGAGCCTCCTTGCCCTCTACAGCAACCAGTCGTCTTACCAAAAAGCTCACTCATTACAGCACGAGCAGGTACCCCCTTGCTAAGGGCATGCACGTGATCTCTATAGGTACTACAAACGAAGTCATAGGATTCAAGAGCCTTTACAAAACCAGTGGAGACTGCCTCCTGTCCATTGTAAAGATGTACAAACCCAAACATCTTTCCTCTGTAATACATTTGAGCACACATGTCTTCAAATGATCTTCCCAAAATCATATCCTCGTACAGCACCAATCCCTCTTCCCTGGTGATTAGCTGGAATTGGAAGCAATGAACTAAGTAAGCTCTCTTTCCTGGTGATTAGCTGGAGTTGTAACCAATAATTTTACTGTGAAACCATTAATTTCCTAGGCATTTACTTCTTCAGGGATGTGTAGCTTATAAAGACCATACTTGTATGAATCATTCAATGAATAGAAGAAATAGAAACAACAGGCCTTAAAAAGCGCAACAAGAAACTCATAAGAAAGGTAACTGTTTTTCCCGAAATATTAAAAAGTCCAGCTCTTCACCCTGTTTTGCATAAAAATGGTTTGCAAAGAAGTACAGATCTTCACCATGATTTGCATAAAAATGACACTACTGAGCATGAAGATCTGTACCAAAGAAACCAAAATCAGCTTCTAAATGCTTGACACTGAGAGGCCAGATCTTCAACATCAATTGCACAAAATGTCAGCTAAGGCATGAACTATATGATTTTATTATTTATATGACTCTGACAAAGACGAAGACAGGTAAAACCATTTGTCCAGTTATAACAAGACTAGTTACAATCCATTCATATATTTAGCAGGATAAAAGCTCTCATCTGTTTAAAAACCATTCAATTTGGGCAGAACAGGGGCAGGAATAACCTAAAATGGATGGTACGCAAGAACATCCATACTCCAGAAACAAAAGCATCAAGATCCAACTAAAAACGATGCTTTTAGACGCTGAAAAGAAGAAATTATATTTAGGTTTAGCTCTAACGCAGAAATTGTACTTAAAACAATAATGGACATTCAAATCCAGGCAGCACAAAAGGATTCAGATTCCATGATGCAGTCTCAACAAAAAAAAACATAAGTGAAAAGGTAAACAACCCTACATCCTACATAGGGCAAGATACTTATCAAAAGATTTGACAAGAATAAAACTTATACAAGAAACCCAGCAAAAATGCAATCTCAATTATTTGCCATTCAAGAGCCAAATACATATTTTGGGGATCCATTTCAAATCAAACATTATACGGCATTAGAGTCCTCACCCAAATAATATACCCAAATGACACACAAGGTCTAAAATGCCATTTAGAAATCCAACAGGGATAAACAATTTTTTTACCAGCAAACACCTACAATCAAAATGTAACGAAAGTTTACAAATCTAGAAGGCTGAAACATAGAACTTACCAGGTCTGACTTGGTTCGGAGCTTCTCCTGGACCATCTCCGAGGTAGATGTCATTGCAGCAGCAGGGGCACCACCTTTCCTTTTTCCAGAACAAGAAATCCTCTGCAAAACGTTTTGGGAAACACTTTTAGAAAGATGGGTATTGAACCCATTCAAATCCTTCCGAGAAAAATGGGTATTCGATCCATTCAAATCCTTACGAAACAATCCCACTTTGGGGGACTGTTCCAGCAGCCCACAAGGAGCCTGAGGAGCCCCAATTTTGTAAGCTGCAAATGCAGACATTGTAGACACACAGTAACCAGATGGGTATGTATTTCCTGTTTTCGTTTATTCTAAAAATGGGAATGGTAGATGAATTAATAGAGAGAGCGGCGGAGATCACAAATGGGGAGGCTCTGGAAGGAGCCGTCTGAGTGTTGGCTGCATTCAACACTCCTCAACTGCTTTCTCTCACAATAATCGGTGACAACAATAATTATGGGACCCTTTCACTCTCCCTTCGAGTACATAATCTCCCCGGCGGAGTGATCGAAGATCAATTTTATACTCTATGAATACTGTTCTTAAATTTTTTTAAAAATATGGCATGCAGGTGACATGAGGCGAAAGTATGGTGAAGGAAGATCGTTGGTAGCAGAAACAACAGACTCCACGTGGTGACAATCCAGCTTTGTGGGCTTCTCTAAAGAGTGTGTTGGTACTTGGCAGATTACCTAATATCGAAATAATTAATGGGAAATTGGAGAATGAAAGAGGTTGATTGTGGTATTAATTTTTATGTGAGGAAAAGGTTGAAAAATGCTAAAAAGGTGGTTTGCCATACTAATTGCTGTAACATCGGAGATATATGATGATCATTGATGGTTCGAGCCCCGCCGCATGGTTTAGGTGCACATAAATGTAGATATGGAAAGTGGTTTCATATTGAGGGTTGATTACCTTGGGTGGTTTAGGGCAGGGCGTTATAGAAGGGGCTTCCTCTATTTTCTCACTTACCTAAGAAAATGTAGGAATCTTTTCGAGTTTAGTAGTTACATGGATATATAATTTTGTTGTCCTAAAAAAATTTAAAGGCTAGGAATTACATGCAAATAAACGCTTCAAATTTTATTAAATTTTAGAATCTTAAAATAAATATTACTTATTGTGTCATGTGGGTAATAAGTTCTTTGTCACTTCTCTTTTCACAATTGTTATCTAAGGAGTTGTAACTCGTATTTTTATGTGTAGGTAGTTTGTGGCAGATTTTCAAATTTATTATACAACTAAAAGAGTCTTCATAAAAAGTGGAGTAGACTAATTTTTAGGAGAGTTTGTACCTCTAGTGAAAAGGGGGCTAGAGTTTTGCAATACCCGCTCAAAAATTTAGGTAGATTTTTTATATTTCCAGGTGAAATGATGTCTATGGCGAGATTCTCTAAAAATGAATTGATTGCTAAATTTATTTATAAATTCTTTAAAAATCATTTCAACTAACTGAAAATATTTGTATTTCATGGTAGCATGATTATGCATATAGCTCTGTATTTTTCTCTACAACACCTAAGAAAATTATAACCACTTCATGGGACCACAACCTAAAAATTTGGGGTTCCTACTTTAAACAAAAGATTCATTTGTGAGGAAATAAGGGATAAAATATGCGAATTAATCACTCACAAAATCACAACAAAAGAGAAACTAATATGCGAGAAAATATTACAGATCTCAAATAAAAGTGCGAATAAAATAATATAACACAAAGAGACAAAGTATTTAATGTGGTTCACCCAATTTGGGCTACGCCACCAAGAATCACTTGCTCATATTTTATTACAAGCCACCACTCTCTCAATCAATACCCAAAATCTGTTTGGAGCTATGCTCAACAAACTCTACATAATTCACACCTACATGAATTCAAAACACATTTTTTCTCCTGGCTACGCCCGAACAATGTTACATTATATCTACAATATGCATAAAACCATATAAGTAGACAATTGCTTAAGTAGTTTTAAAAAACTTGCGTGGGATATCATGGGTAACCATGGGCCAAAGATAGGGCCATTCCATAAACCTATGGGTCAAAAATCTAAAATTCGCCCATATGAGGAAAAAAATGTTTCTCGATATATCGGGCACATTTTAAGGCCAAAAAAAAGAATTTCTCGAAATTGGGCTATGCCCCGAACCACGTTTTCTGGTGAGACAAGTGTGGAAAGTGTACGGTCTTCAACACTTTCTCACATGAAAACAGATTCCAGCGGTAGTCCACAACCTAATAATCTCCCACTTGGAGACTAGTTTTCCTCTAAATTGCAAGCTTCTCAACCCTTCACTAGTTTCTATTTCTTGATTGAAGACCAACCAAAGCTCAACACATTTTGCTTGATTTTTCCTTGTGACCACCTTGTCATCATGTTTGTGGCAGGATTGCTCGTGGTATGAATCTTCTCCATGGGTCAAATGTTGACTTCTCTTCCTCCAATGTTGTCCCATTCGATGAAATGGTACCTTAATCAGTATATGCTTCGTCCTTAGGTGGAAAATTTCCCCGAGTTCTTAGCTAGGTGTATAGCATTATGACTATCACTATGCGGCTTTCCTTCCTCCTAAGTCTTATGCCCCCGATTCCTCAAGCAATGTCTATAACCAAATCATTTCTTTGCTTGCCTCTGTCGCCCTGTGCATAACATACTCGGCCCGACTATGTGGTTGACTTAGCCAAATTTTTCTCGCCACTTTTTCTTAACTCGCTTCTTCGTAGTCGTGAAATCCAACTCATTATTGTCCCACCTACAGTGTAAACATAACTGTCATCGTGCTCCTCCCCCTGTTGTCTTAGCTGGGTGTACACTCTGCTCCTCACATCTCCGACCATATATGAATCTACGTAACCACACAAAGTGGTGTTTGATCCATGTAGCACAAAAGCTGTCCCCATGGTCCCTCTCGAAATCTTAATCGTGAAGGATCCACTTTACTATCTGTACATGATCTCTACCTGAATCACTCATAAATCTACTCACCAAAACTCCCCATGGTCCTCTCAAATACCGGTGCACACCATGGCATACATCAATCACCACTCCCACTACATGGGCAATCGTTGATGAGTAAGGTACCTTGGACATCTGGTTTCTCTCTGCTTTCTCTCCCGTCTTGGGACACTTTGCTCCTTTGATAACTTGAAATGTCTCGCCAAAGGAGTCTCAAATCGGTTTAGCATCCTGTATATTAAACCTCTCCAAGACCTTCTTAATGTACTCTTCCTGAGATAAAGTCAACTTCCGTTCCTTCCTATCCCGAGATATCCTCATACCAAGGATTTACTTGGCTGCCCCAAATCCTTCATAGTAAAGGATTCACTTAGTTACTTCTTGAGTATTTTTATTTCTTGCATGTTTTTACCTGCAACCAACATGTCATCCACATACAGATAAAGGATAATATAACTGTCATCCTTGAATTTCTTTGTATACACACGAATGGTCACAATGACATCTAATATAACCTTGCTCCTTCATGAAGCTATCAAATTTCTTATACCATTGACGTGGAGCTTGTTTCAAGTTAAACAAGCTCTTCTTCGGTTTGCACGCCATCTCCTCTTTACCTTTGACCTCAAAGCCCTCTAGTTGCTACATATATAGTTCGGTAGACACCAAAATTGGGTCACATTAGCCTTGATCTCTAGTTAGATAACCAACGCAAACATATTCACCTAACCATGACCACTTTCATCCCACATTAATATTAATTTAATTTAATTAACACCCATCCTCACAATATTCATCATTTAATTACATAAATTGACCTAATTACCACCTCACCTAGACACCTCATCCAGCCACCTCACCCTAGACCTATTCTTGGCATGTTTCCATAACTAAATAAGACCTAATCTTACTTGCCTTAATGAGCTAAGATTTGGTCCAACCCTAAAATCAATGCCTAAGATTTGGTCCAACCCTAAAATCAATGCCTAAGATTTCTCTAACCACATTCCCGCCCATTAGAAGGGAAGTTTACATTTTGATCTACGTGAACAAACAAACGTGGCTAAAAGAAAATCACAAAGATCATTTTAGTAAACCTAGGGAATCCTACCTTAACCAACGCCGGTCACCCCTAAACCGACGTCGGTCAACCTAGAACCATCATTGGTTACCATTTATTCACCTAAATAACCTTGTTTTTGGGTTGGCACATTCTGAGAGTAAGAGGAGGGGAGACAAGAGCTGCATGCAAGCAAAACGAGCATCCTTTTACGCATCCAAACATCTATAGCCATCACCAGGACAAATTTTGGAAGCATTGCACTCACGAAATCATTTTGGGAGCCACTACTACGATATCCAACACTATTCTTCTATCAACAACCACCTCCATTCAACCATCTAAATCTACATCACAAGTAAGTACATCTCTACCAACATTGTCTATTTCAGCATAGTTAACTTTTGTCATTCCTGTCATTAGTTTGTACTTTGCATGTTCATTCCTCCATTGCTTATTAGCTTGTAATTCAACCATTTCCCTTACCCACACCACCAAATCACCATTCTGACCTAATATCCATTTCGAGCATACTTGAGATCTCCACAGACCTTCTCATCCACTCTCCTAACCTCATTTGACCTCAAATCAACCCCTGCCATTTGATCTATTCAAGTTTCTTTCACCTCGACCATACCGACGCCGATTATCCACAACTATCGTCGGTTCTACCTAAACTAGCATCGGTCATACCTAACCGATGTCGGTCTCTATGTTTTTCACCTTGACCAAGAACAAACCCAACAATCATCTCACCAATTGCCCTAAACAACCCAAAATCCGACCCTGACTAGTTCCAACACCCTAACAACTACCTACCTTTCTGATCTGACCATAGCCTAGCCTTTGTTATGTTAAGATTTGCTTATTGTGCTTGAATGAGATACCTAAATCATATCAACTACAGTAGGACTTTGTTTATTTCTCGCATTAACTTGTTTTAAACAATGGATTGACAACCATCTAGGAAGTATCACACTTCCCGGAACTAGCATATGTTAGGTAGTCCATTGTCATATATCATTTAACTATCTTTTTGTGGTCTTGTTTTCTATTACAGGTAGTTCCTCCTAGCCAAAAGGAAGCTCTCACAATCGACATTGGATCAAGAAGTCAAAATGCATGCAACAACCATCAACCAACCAACATTTAACAAGTATTCCTCCTTGGCCCTTACCCTTATCTATTTCGTCATTTCAAAACGTAAAGAAAACGGTGAAACAAGTTCCTCCTCCAAATCACCATGGAGAAATGCAATCTTTACATCAAGTTGTTCTAAGTGCAAGTCTTCTACTACAACTATTCCTAGAACAGTTCTAATATAAGTCATTTTTACTACAGCATAAAAAATCTCATCAAAATCTATACCTTTTTTCTGTGCAAACCCCTTGACCACCAACCGGCCTTGTATCTTTTCTTACCTCCTTCTTCCTCTTTGACTTTGAACATCCACTTGTTCTATAATGCTCTTTTTCCTTTGGGTAGCTTCACCAAATCCCATGTCTAGTTCTCCATGAGAGCTTGATGCTCCTCATCCATGGCTTGCTCCCACTTCTTCTTGGCATCTACCTGCATTGCTTCATCAAAGCTCTCTAGGCTCTCCACCGCGGTGAGTAATAAATAATAAAGAGAAGGAGAAAATATTTAGGTTCTCTTCTTACCCTAGAAGACCTCCTCAATATATGAGTTTGGGGTTCCTGTTGAGGAGGTTCCTGAACTGATTCATGTTTCACTTTCCCATCTGGAAGATCCTCTATCATTGCATATTCTTTCTTGGATTATTCCCTATTTTCCTACAACTGACTTATACATGACTTTCTCATTAAAGACCACATCCCTAAATCGAATGATTTTCTTTTCCTTAATACTCTAACATTTATATCCAAAGTCATCACCACCATAACCAATGAAAGTACATTTTTCTGATTTAGCCTCTAGTTTGGTCCTATCATCCTTATCTATATGGACAAACACCTCACATCCAAAGACTCTAAGAAATGAATAATCAACTTTCTTACCATACCAAGCCTCCTCGGGTATGCCTCCATCCAAGGCACTTGAGGGTCCTCTGTTTATCAAGTACATTGTGCTCACTGCTTCTACCCAAAAAGAAAGAGGCAGTCCTACATGTAACCTCATGCTCCTAGCACATTCCATTATTGTTTTGTTCATCCTTTCTGACACCCCATTCTGTTGTTCTGAAGTTCTTACCCGAACCATCTCTTCATCAAATTCATGGATTCCATTCTTAGAGTTCGAGGCTAATCATCAAATTCATTGTTTTATTTCGATAAAATAAACCCAAACTTTCCTTGTTGCATCATCAATACTCCCCAAGAGACTATGTCCAAACTTGTTTATGTATATCCAGAAAATCCTTCTTTATGATCTCCATGCCCTTATGGCTCATATGACTGAGCCTATAGTGCTACAAAGCCACAAGATTACAAAAATTAGTGATATAAGTGGTTAAATACAAGGTTCCAACCTTCTTACTCATCATCACCAATAAAAATTTTGCATCTTAACCCGAACATAACATTTTCCATGCCTAAAATCTCCTTGAACATAATCAACAAAATAATACCTATGTGGAGTAGCATGGAAAGAAGCCCCGAATCTAAAACCCAAGATTTAGTAATATTGTGCAAAGAAAGAATCAAAGCATCCTGACATACATTACCCATTGCCACATTTGCCTCCTTGTTTTCTTCATGTTGTTTCTTCTTGTCCCAAAGCTCCCAACATTCTTCTTTACATGCCTAGACTTTCCACAATGTCGACATACTATCTTTCTTTTGATTTTTGACCTTGCACGATCCTGTGATTTTCCACGGCTTCTTCTATTCTTCTATCTCTCATCTAGTTTCAACTGTCAAATCATTCCTTGAAGTAGAAGATTCACTAGAGCTTTTTCTTCGCATTTCCTCGCTTAGAATCAACCCTACAACATCCTCAAACTTCAACTTTGAGTTAGCTGAACCAGTTGTTTACCGCCATTACCGAGTGCTATTCCAACTCTCGGGTAAAGAGCACAAAATTAATAAAGCCCTAACTTCTTCATCAAATTCTATTGTAGAATCAAGATAACATATTTACAACCGTATTAAAATCATTTAAATGATTTCTTTCGAACCATTCTCGGACATCTTCATATTAAATAAATTTTTATTAAAAATATCTTATTAGAGGCAGAGGGGTTTTTCATATAACTTCCTAATGCATCCATCGATTCTTTTATAGTATTTTCCTTTGAAACATTAAATAATACTGAAGATGCAAGACATAGCTAGATTATCCCAAGTGCCTTCCTATCCAGAAAATCCCATTCTCGCATCCGTCATGCTCAAGGGTTTGTTCACCTTCTCAGACAATGGAATATAAAGATCCTTTTGATAAAGGTAATCTTCCATCTGCATCTTCTAAAGACTGAAATTCTACCCGTTGGATTTATCAACCCTTGATCTTTCATCATCTACCATATCTCCCACTCAAGATAAAACTTTCCATGTGATTCAACACTTTAACAAACCAAACCAGGATCTAATACCAATTGTTAGGAAATAAGGGATAAAATATGTGGAATAATCCTCACAGAATCGCAACAATAGAAACTAATATGCGGGCTACGTCACCAAGAATCACTTGCTCATATTTTATTACAAGCCATCACTCTCTCAATACAATACCCAAATCTATTTGTTTGAGTTATGCTAAAAAAACTCTACATAATTCACACTTGAATTCAAAACACATATGCAATGTTACATTATACCTACCATATGCATAAAACCATATAAGTAGACAATACTTAGCTGATTTTGTGAAACCTAAGACTGATCGTGAAGGTGAATATGTTGGAACATGATGGAGATAACATCACAAAGGCTCGATAAGGGTTCGGAACCCTAGAATATATTGGATAGAAGTGTCCACTGGGAGGAAAATAACGCCCTAGGTGCTTGACCGATCTAGGCCCCATGTCTCATTAAAATGTTCAAAACCTAGTCTTTTTTGGGTTGGAAGGTCTTTGTTGTTACTCTCTCTTTATCGCTTCAGCTTTCTTTTTTAGATTGTTGATCACACCTATAACATGCAAAATAAATGACTACCTGCACATGCCCACAAACCACATCAAATCTAATAAAAAAATATGTAGAATGTGGAGTCGGACTAACCCCGGTGGTCACTTGAAGAGTGAACTTACAACCGATCATTGCACTCCATATAGTTCTCTCTCTGTGTGTATATGTGTATCATGCCCTAGGTTTCCCTTTTGCAAATCGTGCATGATGATATAGTGACCATAGATCTAGATTTTCCCAAATATGCAAACTGTGTGTGATGGAATAGAATAAGCTCCCCTCCTAGGTAGTGTATGTAAATCAATGCATCCCTTGACCCTTGTGTGAATGTGTTAGATATGTACTTTGTAGTTCTCTTTTTCCTTTGTACATGCTTAGGTGGTGATAGATAATTCTTATAGTTTGGCTCTTTATTTGAAAGAAGTAACTAAGTATATATATGATTCACTTGTTTGAATTTCATAATTGACAATTGAAAAGGTCAACCCAAAGTGTTAAAAGGTGACCAAGAAGTGAAAAAGGACCCAAAAGAGTAAGAAGAATAAAGAGAGACATGAGCCCTTAAGAGGGACATGAGCGCATGGACGCTTCTAGCCGAATTGGGTGCTAGTGTCCAAGGCCATCAAAAGATAAATTAGACAAGTGTCAACATAACTGTGAGATGTGAAAAAACCAATAAAGTGCAAGAGATAAAACAACCAAAATGCCAAAAGGATTTTTCAACCACTAGTTTTATTGCTTAGGAATCATGTATACATTAGTATGCTTTATGACCTAGAAATGTACCCAAGTGCATAGATTTTGTGTCTATAATATACACTTAGATTTTAAGAAACACCGAAGCCACTAAAGGTGTGACATTCTACAAGGGGTGTTGTTGTCGTGAAACCAAATATGTAGATTTATTTCAAAATAATAATTAAGAATTTTTATACCGTAGTAATTAATACAAATGACTAAGAGTTGAGTACCTTCCATATTGATGCAATCATGGTTAGGTGTCCTAATTAAAGGATTCTATGGACTATGCAACCCACATATTTTAGAGTTAGACGTCACCAAAGAAATATTATCACCATAGCTTGCAAGAAACAATAAATACTTCTTTAATTAATGATGAAAAGGTTACAAGCTCAATGCACATTATAAATCCAAAATTTGTCACGATGTTATGACATGCTTCTACATAAATTTACAAAAAAATCAATCCTACAACCTATCCTAACAAAGCTTGCAATCTACAAAGATTTTACAAATTTAACCCCGATTCCTTGGAAAATTAAGTTTTACATCAATTTTCCTAAGCTACTTCTATGGGCATACACTATTTTGGCTCAATTGATCTCTTTTCCAAGGTTCCTTATATATAAATCATTCCATTTTATTTATAGATTATTGTGGGATAGGTTCATGTACCTTTACGCAAATATTCCTTAACTTGATTAGATTAATTTTGATTCAATCCATCTAGTTTATAGGTAAAAATCATGGGGACATCTCCATCCAATAATTCACTAGCTTGCTTGGTCATTTAGTTATCAAAGAAAATGGATCAAGGCCTACGTGTTTAATTTCAACCATGTTAATCTTGACAGGTGCAAAAGAACATGAATTTTTCAAAAAAGAACACAAGGTTTTCAAAAGGGCACAAAAGTGTAATAAACTCCATCAATAAGCATGTAAAAAACACAATTTAGGTACAAATATTCAAAGCATATTTCAGTCACAAAACTCCATAACGTTGCACAAGACCTCAACCTCAATATGCATGGTCTTCTTTATTCCAAGCAACACTTGTTTGCATAATTATGCAAGGTGTTTAACCCTTAATTAAATTTTAGGTCAATTTAATTAGGTGTAGGATATATTAGAATTGATTTACAAATATAACAAAGATGATACAATATAAATACTAATTCAGATTTGCAACTCAGATCAAATAGGAAGAATTTTGCATACACCAATTAAACTAACATGCAATCAAAATGAAAAACATATATGTATAGAAAAACTTAGCTGATTTCTATTGAATTTCGAGAGGAATTTGAGATTTTGCAATAGTGAAACATATAGATCTAAACCCGAGTAACTTTCGCAACCTCGACTATAACTATATTTGCACTTGGGTTGGGATTGTATCATATAGTCTAGCCCCTTCTATACGGTCTTGGACCTACTCTGAATCTACCTCTATAAATTTTTGGGTTTATCACCTTCCTAGATTTGTTTATCAATGTCAAACCCTAGTTATCACACCTGTAGTGAAGCTCTCGAAATTGACTAAACATCATCTCAAACCCTAGCCATGAATGAAGAGTCCTAAAAATAAACATTAGAATGGTTGTGGAACCCCGTGCACTATCGATATTGGTACTACTATGAAGAGGCCTCAAACCACACGTTGTTCTCCACCTAGCATATGATATCTAGGTACATCAACTAGATTTGGCAATTTCTTTGACCATGCTTGCTTTGACTTGGCTCTTGCTAAAAACACTTGGAGAGAGGATGTTTGGATGTTTGTAGATGAGAGATATGGCTTCCTTAACCTAGTTTTAGCTTCAAACCTAATGTGGGTGCTGCCCTAATGAATGTAGATGTGTAATTATGAGATTTATGGAGTTTTGGATGCATTTTGCAAGTGTATGAAGTGAGTGCTCTAGTGCATTGCCTTAGGAGTTCCAGGTTAGAAAATGAGGTAGTGTTTACTTTCTTATATAGGGTTCCATAGATTATTTTTCTAAGAAAGGTCGACCTAGATGAATTATAAGATCCAATGAAATATTATAATATGAAATAGCAGTTAGAAGACATGTCAGTCCAATACCATATAAAGAGGTCAGGACCATATGGTACATTTTTGGCCAAATTGTATGGTCTTGGCTAGGAGCAGGGAATGTGTCAAATGGAGTTTGGAGCTTATGAACTAATGTTTGTTTATGGATCTTGTACATTGCATTCTCAAAGTTTATCGACATGTTAGTGTGTAAGGATAAACAAGCTAAACAATGAACCTTGGAAAGTGCTAAGTGGGAATGGAGAAGTAGAATTTATCATAACAAGAGTGCATAGTCAAATCAATGGTTTCCAAAGTGAAAATTACCAAATTTGAGTGTATACATTTACCCCCTTTAAGTATGATATTGAAAATTACATTCATAAAGGAAATTATGCCTAAGTGTGTAAACACACTTTACATTTGCTCATATGTTTGTTTTGTAGTTGCATTGTTGTGCTTGGTATTGTCATTATCCATGATGAAACCTATAACATAGATTATAGTCAATGTCCATGATAAATATTGACCGTAACTCAAATAGAACTTATAACATAAAATATTTTCCTTTGCATATAAAGTGAAAATATGTAAACAAGGAAAAATACACCTATTTACTTGTGCTTTGCATGTGCTTGGAGATTTATATTTCTAAAATTAATTGAAGCATTGGGGGTGATTAGTTCCTAATCGATGTTAAGGAGAAACTCAAGAGTTAGGTGCATGCAACCCAACACAAAAATGTGTAAGAGAAAGAAGAATAAAGAGGTACAATGTAACAACCCAATTTTCTCATACCAAATTAAAGTGGAAATAGAAGTTAAGAAAATACATCATATTTTTTTAATATAACAAAAGTATATGTGTTACTTACATCATCATACATATCTAAAATTTCTTACTTAAACACCAAATCATTTACCATTCATTATCAATAAAGAGGAAGGTAAGATTCTTTCTTTTCATTTTACATTTTGCAAATTAAAAGTCAATGTATCCAAATGCCATATAATAGTCATAATAATACTTTCTAACATTTACATTATGTTGAATGCTCGGAATCGAACCCCAATCCAAAGCCCCATATCATATGACTACAACTAAATTGTTTGAATTAAAATCTCAATTACAATAATTGTTGGCTAAGGGTTTGATTCAACCAAGTGTTTCTCCTTGGGGTTCTCCTGTGATATTTGTGAAAAAGAAGGATGGAACTTTAAGGATTTGCATTGACTACAGGATGTTGAATAAAGAAACTATAAAGAACAGGTACCCCTTACCCCACATTGACGATATTTTTGATCAAATGCGAGGAGCTATGGTATTTTCCAAGATCAAATTAAGGTATGGATACCATCAGTTGAGAATAAGAGATGAGGACATACACAAAACAAATTTCCAAACTCGTTATGGTCATTACGAGTTCACTGTACTGCCTTTTGGACTTACAAACGCTCTCACAACTTTTATGAACCTAATGAACAATGTCTTCAGAGACTATTTGGAAAAATTTGTTTTGATCTTCCTAGATGATATTTTAATATACTCTAGGATGGAAGAAGAACATCATGAGCACCTAAGGTTGGTTTTGGAAAGGTTGAGAAAACACAAATTATATAGAAATCTATCTAAATGCACCTTTTTCCAACCTCAAGTGCAATATCTTGGTCACATTATATCAAAAGAAGGCATAGCGGTTGATCCATCTAAGATCCAAGAAATTATGGATTGGCCTTCTCCTAAGAACGTGCATGAAGTGCGAAGCTTTATGGGCTTAGTTGGGTATTATAGGAGGTTTTTGGAAGGATTTTCCAAGATTGTGAGTCCAATTACTTCACTACAAAAGAAAGGGAAAATGTTCGTTTGGACTGAAAATTATGAGAATGCCTTCAAGTTGTTGAAAGAAAAGTTAACAACAACTCCTATCTTGATGGTTCCCGATCCTAATGGGGACTTCACAATGGTCATAGATGTGTCGGAGATGGTTTTGGGGGATTTTTTACTGTCAGGAATAACCATGTTGTTGCATATGAGTCAAGGAAAATCAGGCAAGGAGAACTAAATTATGCTCCACATGATTTGGAGTTAGTAGCTATTGTTCATGCCTTACGAACTTGGAGGCACTTCCTTTTAGGGAAACCATTTGAACTCAAGACTGATCACTTGGGTCTCAAATATATTTTTACTCAACCTAACCTAAACGCCCACCAAAGACGTTGGTTAGAGTTTATAAGTGAGTATGAATTTGATATTGAGTACATTAAAGGAAAGGAAAATAGGGTCGTAGATGCACTAAGTCGGTGAAGACACATAGTCGCCATGGCTGCAATTCAGAATACTTTTACACAAAATATCCTAGAAAAGATACCATCTGATAAATTTTACAAGCAGGTCAAGGTTGCTCTTGAGGTTGATAGTCGAGATCATAGGTATGAGGGCTATCAGATAGAGAGAGATGGACTCTTGAGGTTTAATGATAAAATATATGTTCTGACCATGGTGGTTTATGAACCATAGTTTTGGAGGAAGCACATGGTGCTCCCTATTCAGGTCATCCTGGGGTGACTAAGATGGTAGCAGATGTTAAACAATTATATGTATGGTCAGGTTTGAAAAGAGATATTACAAATTTTGTTGTCAAATGTTTAGAATGTCAACATGTCAAAGCTGAGCATGTGCATCCTGCAGGGTTGTTGTACCCACATAGTGTTCTAGAATGGAAATGGAAAGTTATCAGTATGGACTTTGTCCAAGGAATCCCAATGTCTAAAAATAGACATGATGTTGTTTTAGTGGTGATTGAAAAACTCACCAAAGTGGCACATTTCATTCCAGAAACTTGACGGATGATGCACCCACTCTAACACGCATATTTGTGCAAGAGATATTTAGACTTCATGGATTTATAGAAAAGATAATTTCAGATCATGATGCTAGGATGAATTCTAGGTTTTGGCAAACCTTACATGCAACCCTTGTACAAAGCTCAATTTCAACACTTGCATACCATCTTGAGACAGATGGACAAACAAAGAGAGTTAATCAAGTTTTGGAAGACATGCTTCACATGTACTGTATGGACCAACAATATAGATGGGAGGATTATCTTCCCTTAGTTGAATTTGCATACAATAACTCCACTCACTCTACTTTGGGAATAGATCCTTTTGAGGCTTTGTATGGTCGTAAGTGTCACACTCCCATTAGCTGGGATAAAAGGAGGATAAAATCTTGATAGGACCTGAAATGCTTCAGAGATGGAAGAACATGTAGTATAAATCAAGAAAAGATTGGTTGAGGCGGAAGATAGACAAAAAAATAACTCCACAAAATTTTGAGAAAGGGGACAAGGTTTTCCTTAGATTCAAACCAAAGAAAAGTTCAATCAAGTTTGGGAAGGCTTCCAAACTTGCTCCACAATACATGGGACCTTTCAAAGTTTTGGAAGTGATTAATCCAGTGGCATATAAGCTTGCTCTACCACCCACTTTAGCTCAACTCCATGATTTTTTTCATGTCTCTTTACTTAAGAAATATCATCCAGATGTATCTCATGTTATTGATTGGAAATATTTATAGGTGGAGGATCCAAGATTGGTTCTAGTAAAAACCTTGCAAATCATTAATACTAACAAACTTCTATTTACGATTTAATTTGGTTATGAGAAAATTGGGTTGTTACATCTTGGTATCAAAGCGATAGGTTCAACACTTGGCCTAATGGAGCTCATTACAAAACCTTAAATACTATTTTCTTTTAAATTGTTTAGGTAAACAATGGCACAAATAGAACTAGATCCAATAATGGGGAAACTAATGTTGAGGGTTAAGGGCAACAAGACAAATTAGACCAAATTCTGGCAATGTTAATTGAAACTAGGGATAAGGTACACCTTCTAGAACAGAGGGTTGAAGAAGAAGTAGAGGAAGAAGAGGAACAAAATGAACAAGGAGAGGAAATAGAACAAAACAATGATCAACAAGAGCCACCAAAAAGACCTCGAATAGAGGCTAAATTGGCCAAGGATATCAAGAGGGTCCTACCTCCTAAGTTCAAAGGAGATGCCCTAAGAGATGGAGATGAGTCATGGCTTATTGAGATGGAGAAATACTTTGAGCTCCGTAACTTTTCAGTGAGACCAAAGCTATATGGGGAGCCTATCAACTCACTAGAGAGGCATCAACTTGGTGGAATAACATTAAGGTTGAAAGAAACCTCACCTTAGAAAAATACTACTTGGGAATTGTTCGTCACTCTTTTTTGGAAAAGATGGTTACCATAACTATACTTTGATAGGATTTAAACTTTTAGTAAGAAGGAATACTTTGGGAGAAGTTCACCCGATTTCTCAAGTATGTGTTGTGTAATATTAGAAGGACGAACAATTTTGTATCAAAAAATTCATCTTGGGATCGAAACCCCAAATAGGAGTTGAGGTCGATGTTCATGGACCTTTGACCATGGACCAAGTATTTGAGAAAGCATTAAAGCAAGAACAAAAATTGAAGGCCATCTATGAAGCTAGGAAAGATTTTAAAGAAAAGGGGAACAACTCTCAATCTACATCTTTTCAAAAGAAGAACTGGAAAACTAATAGGTTCAACCCCTCTAGACAAGGGAAAAACTTCAAATCGGGAAAACTTTCGAACAAAAACAAAAATGGCAATGCTAATGGAAACATGAATGGAAACAATAGTAATGGGAACAAGAATGGAAACAATGGCAATGGCAATCAGGAATGGAACAATAATGGAAACACAGGAAACCATGGGACTTTCTCCAAAGGACCAAAAGATGGGTGCTTCATATGTAGGGGAGATCACTATGATAGCCATTGTCCATCAAACAATAGAGGATCCAACAAAGGCACGTGCATCAAACCAACAAGAAAACTTTCAAAGAACACATATATACGCAGTGGTTGATAACCACCAGGTTGACCATCAAACCACACCTATAGAAGCATCAGGTACTCTTTTTGGTCATCCAGTCACTATTTTGATAGACACGGGAAACTGAATGTTTTGTAGCTCCTGAAATTTTAAGCAAAATATCTAGAAAAGTTGGTTATATGGAACATACTTGGGTAGTGCAATATGGAAACCGAGTTGAGTGAAAAGTAGAGAAATTTTTATTTGAGGATGATTTACAACTTCCTAAACTAACAACCTCAATAAATTTGTATGTTGCGCCATCAAGAATTGTATGATGTGATTTTGGAGTGAATTGGTTGTGGAAACATCGGGCTAAGGTTGATTGTTTTGCTAAGATTGTAGTGTGTTTAGATGATAATGGAAGAGAAGTAAGCATCTAAGGAACTAAGAGAGAGATTAGTCTTAGGAAAATATATGTGATGCAACTAAAGAAGGTGAAGAGAAAAGGGTGTGTCATGTATGCAGTACACATCCATGATATGGAGAGTGAAAAGGAACCAACCATTGAATACTATCCTTTCCTATATGATTATAAGGATGTCTTTCCCAAGGAACTTCTAGGACTTCCACCTCGGAGAGAGTTTGACTTCTCAATAGATCTCATGCCCAGAACTGAACCCCAATCCAAATCCCCATATCATATGACTACAACTGAATTGTTTGAATTAAAATATCAATTACAACATATTATACTCCCAAACTCTACCCATATGTCAAACAACTAAGTATGAACTGAAACAAACAATGAAATATGCTTAAAATGTGATAACAATATTGAACTAAGAAGGAGATCCATGCCCCTAAGATTCTTGAAACCAAAACTAAGACCGAGTATTGGTGTAAAGAATGAATAAAATCTTTTATGGCCCCTATACTTTGATCTCGAACTAAGTAATTTGAATGTGAAATCTTGTAAAAAAACCTATGTATGTAGTTGAAAAACCTATTGAAATTTCCCTCGATCGTAAAACATATGGGGGATTAGGATCGTACCATATCTAGTCTTGACGAAAGTGTACAATTGTGACCTTATGTTGTTTTTGCCAAAATTGCATGTGAAACTGCATTTCTTGGTTCCTATACCTTGTTTGTATCTACATTTTCCCTCAAAATTCTATTTGTGCCCTCTTGAAAGTGTTAAATAAACCTAGATAGATGCCCACACTTTTGAGGCATATGCGAAAACCATTTTTGAGCATGTGACTCAATCATGAATGCATTTCTACAATAGATAACAATGATAGTGACATAGAAGGAGAACGCAAATGAAAATCTAACTAAAATAATGACAATAAATATGTTGTGTGCATGTATCAAGTGATATTGACAAAAATTAATGATATTAAGATGCTAGGTCATAGGGACTTTGGCCACAACAATGATTGGTCACAACATGGCTTGTTAACTTGACTTGAGTTCACAAGTCATAGATTTGGCTCACACTAACACCCATATTGACCATAATACATTCTAAAACTAACCATAAGTAATACTTTTATCTGTTGAACAATAATAATCCTAAAGAATTTTTATTCAACATGCTTTAAATCAAGGACATTTCCGACCAATAAAATGCTTATTCAAAGTACCTATAGTATAGTAACTTTTTATTTTATTGGTTGCATCAAAAACACATTTCAAGGACACCTTGGTAGAACCAAGTGTCCCCTTCTTCTTCTCACTCCAACTCGATTCACTTAATTCAACATAAATAATGTATCAACTATACATTATGGGTTTCAATTTCAAATACAAGAATTGAATTCCCTTAACGACATACTCTAGCAAACTTCCAAATAAAATATGTAGCACATTGAATATGTGCTCATAGATGAGATGAGATTTGTACACCCAAAATTGCTAAACAATATCAATTTTAGGTTGTGCAAGGACTTCCCTCAACATAACAACAAATAAATTAGAGGGTTTCTCTATTATACCTTAGGTAACTTAGGCCATATCCCTTTCTCTAAGGACATACTAATATATGTGGAAATCCATTTGGTCACACACTATGACAAATGTTTGACATAGTTATAATATTGAAAAACTACTTTCAACAACAAGTATTCAACATACAACAATTACAATTAAGAAAATTATCAACCACCATTAGAAATAAGTAACAATGATAGAGGACTAGAATCTTTTAATATTAAGAATGAATCGTCAAACATGTATCTAGAAGAACATTAAATATTTAAAGTCTTTATTTATGTCTATCTACAACACACAATTTAACAATAAAGCACAATAAACATATGTTGCATATTCCTATTTGAATAAGCTAATCATCACAAAGCACACATCAAGGCTTGCCAAACCTCAATGAAACTCAATGAAATCCATGTGTTTTTATGCAAAAGACAAGAGTTATGTTGATCTCTAACCTATTGGTGCAAACAACTTTAAAGTTAATGGAGCCCTCAACCAAGTTGTTTGCATTGTCTGCACTTTAGAATAAAAATCCCTAGACTTATCTTTTGTTTGTAGTTGTTTGTCTCAAAATAAAATACTTTATTCTTCTACAAGACATCAAACACCACACATATGCTAATATATCTTGTAACATAAAAATTATTGAAAATTCTCATTCAAAATAACATGTACTATTCATAAACCACAATGCATGACTCTAAATAAGGGGACACTATACATCGACACTAATGAGTGTGAAGGATTATCACTCACATCACTAAGAAGAATTCACTCATTATCATACCCACACATCTCTACCGTATTTACAATTGAACAATATTCACATTTGAAGGATGCTAAACATGTTAATTGAAGGAAAAGCAAGGATACAAGGATTTCTTCTAGTTCATCTTGCTCTACATTTACAAACCTTCTAGAACTTTCACATTTTCCCATCTTGACTTTAATGGACTTACTGATACCATCTTGCAGCGTTTTTGTACCCCCTTCTTTAAATGTACGTTGTAAATGATGCTCCCTTCCGTGTTCCTTGCCATCCATGTGCAATTGCTAATAAATAATACCCTCAAGTCTTGCACGATATGGAAAATAAATATTAAATTTACAATAAAATATAATAAAGCTTTTGTTAATTGCTTGTGTGGCGCTGTTGAGTAATGTAGTTTAAATACTGTGCTCTCCCTAGAGCAGGAGGATCATGCCCGAGACCTCGGGAAGTTCAACCACGATGCCCAGCCTGCGTGATGGAGCCGCTCTTTTTCACAAACTGTAGAAAAATACAAAATAATCTTTTACATCGAAACGGGTGCTCTTAGAATTGATATTCTTTACCCATTTCTACTTTGTTTAGAGATATTAATTCGGTTGCTCAAATAGTTTTACCGTTTTAGTGTTAAAAAAACCTTCTTACTATAATAGTTAAAAACAGCGTCAATAATGTGTGGTGCGAAGGATCCCATGGGAATCATGTGTGCTCCGTAAAAATACGAGATAATGCTTTATACCGTATCAGATTTAGTAGCTGAGCATTGGGTATATAAGTGTATTTCGAGTGATTAGAGCTCATATGATTTTCCCATTTCTACACTGTGTGGAGATGAACATGGGGATCACAAAACGACCTCACGCCATAGTGTTGGCCATTCCTACTCAGGGCCACATTAAGCCCATGATGCAGTTCTCCAAAATTTTGTCTGCTCGAGGCTTTTATATCACTTTCGTGAATACTGAATTCATACAAGCCAAAATGACCACATCTGGATCGGGCAACTCAATGGCGGACTTCAGATTTGAAACTCTCCCGGACGGTCTGCCTCCACACCATGGCCGCACCACCCAGGTCGACGAGCTCTGCAAATCCATCTCAGAATTGGCCACCACTTTTCGAAGAGTTAATAGAGAAGTTGGAGAAGTCATCAGATGTCCCTCCCTTGACCTGTATTGTTTACAATAGTCATTTGTCTTGGGCTCAGAAAACGGCCAAGAGACTTGGTATTCCTGGAATCTGCTTCTGGACGGCGAGTGCTTGCGGATTAAACATTTACTTCTCAGCGCCTCTTCTTATGGAAAAGGGTTTTATTCCTCTCAAAGGTATGTAAGTGACGGAATGAATGTTTGTATTGTTGGGCAGTCCGTTGATCTACAGTCAGTGAGTATTATCATAAGATAACTATATACTGTTTTGTTCATTAGTTAAGCTGGAGATCGACCCGACATTTATTTTTGACTATTGACTTCAGTCGATTGGGTATACATGGATTGAGAGTGGGTCAATATTATCATAAGTTAATAATACACTGGTTTGTTGTTAAGTTGACTTGCAGTTGAACCCATTTTTATTTTAAGATCCATTGACTCCCAATGGAGCATAGATTGATTCAAAGTCAGTGGATATTGTCATAGGATAAGAATATATTGTTTTGTAGGGTGCAAGGGGTGATGGTAGGGTTTGAGTGCTTGATAGTCACTCACGTAGGTCGATTGGGAGGACTCCTCACTCGTCCCCTGTATTAGCAAGCTACAAAGTGTGTCAGATTGCTAAGTCATTAGCTTCTATAATATTTAAAAATATATACAAAGTGTGTCAGATCACTAAGTCATTAGCTTCTATAATATTTTAAAAATATATATTATTTTCTTATTAAATTGTAACTAGACTTTATTCTTATTTTCGGAGCCACTCAATGGAATCAATAAACTATCAATGAATATTATCATAAGATAACAATACACTTTCTAATTATTAAGTCGAGTCAATGAGTTATCAATTGATATGGGTATTATCATATGTTAACAACACATTTTATTGTTGTTAGATGTAGTTAGACCATATTCTTATTTTAAGACCTACTCATTGCAGTCACTAGACTATGCATTGATTCAGAGTTGGTGGGCATTTAAGATAATAATAAGTTGAGCTATGATTAGATCCTAATCTTATTTTTGACAAGAATTAGTGTAATATCCATTGATTTAGAGTAAATGATTATTTTCATAAGATAACAATACATTGTTTTGTTGTATGTTGAGTTGGGTTCACCTTCTATTACAACAGAGGAAAAGAACACACTTGCAGTCCAACCAATACTGATAACATTGAGGTACAATCTTATTAGAATAGGAGTAACAACACAATGACTTCCTATCAACCAATATTAATAGTGATGTAACAATACATTATTATTAGTGGTTCAGTACCCACCCTAAGCACCAATCAAAAATTAGAACAAATACATTTTTTTATTTTTATTAATTCTGTCATTGGTGCTAGAGTGCGGGTTCCATCAAGTTTACGGTGTGCTAGATAAGGATCGCTGTGATTCAGTAAAGATTTTTTTCACTTTTGATTGAACTTTTTGTTTGCATCGGGTTTGGAAAACTGTTTGCTGGTTTTTTAAAATGAAATTTGAAATCACAACCACCGAGAATAAAACTGATTGTGATCCAAAATTAATAAAAAACCAGCACACTGTTTTCCAGAAGACACGCCTCTGAAAACCAAAAATCTCTTTTTAATTTTTTAAAACTCTTCTTAGGACAAAAATCTGCATTCTACATTTCTCTTCATTTAATCAGTTTATTGGCAAATACGTATGTGCAGACAAGAGCTATCTTACAAATGGATATCTGGAAGAAGAGCTCACTTGCGTTCCCGGAATGCCTCTTCTGCGTATGAAAGATGTGCCCAGTTTGTATTATGATGACAGCAATTACATGTTCCACTTTTTATACACCCACACACAGTCTGCCATTTCCGCCGATTTCCTAATAATAAATACATTTGATAAACTGGAGGGGCCAGTAATGGAGGCACTCCGGGCAAGACTTCCTGTGTATGGTATAGGTCCTCTGTTACTCTCTGCAGCAGCAGCCGAAGAAACACCGGCATTATCCAATATGATTTCTGCAAGTATATTTTCTGAAGAAAAAAATTGTGTGCAATGGCTAGATGATCAGAAGCACAGTTCGGTTCTTTATGTGTGCTTTGGAAGCATGGTTGTTATCTCTGACAGGGAGCTTGTGGAGCTGGCCTGGGGCTTGCAGGCGAGCCAGGAGCCCTTTCTGTGGGCTATTCGTCCAGACCTCGTTAATGGAGCTTCTGCTGTGCTGCCCACAAAGTTTGTGGACAAAGTAAAGGGACGAGGTTTCTTTGTGAGCTGGGCACCTCAAGTAGAAGTGCTCTCCCATCCTTCTGTGGGTGGTTTTCTAACTCACAGTGGATGGAATTCCACATTAGAAAGCATCTGTGCAGGTGTGCCCATGATTTGTTGGCCCTCTTCTCATGGAGAGCAGCAAATAAACAGGACATATGTGAGCCAGATTTGGAAGATTGGGATTGCAATGAATGATGTTGTGGAGAGGGGAGAGGTGGAAGAAATGGTGAAGAGGCTGATGATAGGAAAAGAGGGGGAAGAGATGAGGAGGAGAATTGGTGAGCTCAGAGATGCTTCCATCAGAGCAGTCAACAAAGGAGGATCTTCTTACAATAATTTGGAGAAAATTTTAGTGGAGATAGAAGGGAAAAATAAGATTTGACTGATCCTGTTTCTTTTGTTTGGTTATAGTCAATCTTATTTCTTTTAGTTTGGTTATAGTTTCCTATTTTAGTGGAGATGTACTTTTATTGCAGTGCTGATCTGTTATGGTTATTTTGGATATTAATATCATATTGCTTTTCATATATTTTTTGTTAGGAAGAGCTTAAACACAGTGACTTGTTAATACATATTTTTGGTATTTTTAGTGTTAAAGGTCTAGAGTTTACAATGCCATTTCATTTAAATGTATCGACAATTTAAACAAGACCATAATATAAGTGGTTGTGAGGAGTATATATATTTTATTTAAATTTTTTATCCATTTGTTGGCATAAGGATTCAATCCATTCTCTGAAAACCTTGGATGAACATTGATTCAATTTAAATAACATTATTAAGTAGGTAGACAAAATTACAAATACTTTATCTCATTAAGTAGGTATGGTTATTGAAACACGTCACTTCCTGTAATGGGACATGTGTCAATTTAAACAATTAAGTTAGAAAGAAACGTTATTAACAACATCAACAGTGCCATTTAGTATTTTTGTATTGTGTAGTTAAAAAGTTTGTGTCAAATGTTGTAGACAAGTGTCCATATATAATGGGGTGTTATTGTTTAATTTTTTATTTTGATTGGTAAGTTTTGGAAAGGTTTTAAGGACCATTACAAGAAAGATATTATAATAAAATTTACATGGAGGCAAAGAAACATACAATGGGGTGTTATTATTTAGTTTTTTTATGTAAAAATAGAAATAATTGTGCATTTTGTAACCTTTGCAATTTTAAGTATATTATAAGCTTTGGTTCCATATGTATGGAATGTCAAATTTTGTCAAAATGTAATTTATTCCATTTATGTGGGGCATCCTCAAAGTCATAAAGGTTATGATAAATGGATAGCCCATGACCTCCCTCTTCCACTACCCCCTTAACATGTATGGACATTTGTCAATTTTATTAATTGCATGATAGGAATGATGTCATCATCTTTTTGAAATTGCTAAACTTTGTAAATAAAATGTTGATTAGATAAATAAATTTTTAATACCATATTTTAAAAAATTCAACGCCTTTACATTTACTAAAGTTGTAAAAATCAATTAATGATTTTGATTAGTTGAAAAACAAAAGTAATAATAAATAATTACACAAAAATGAAACCAATAGTAATATGTTGTAGCAATACTAATAAATTTCAACGAAACTAAAAAACAAAACAACTCAACCATCCAAGCTTTATCAAATGGACATCCACAAATTATATAGAATTATTTGTTTTCTTGTTTTTCAATATAAAAATTGGGATTATATATTTTGACAATTCTAAGAACTTTATGTAAGAAATAGAATTTCATAGTGACGAATGCAATTAGAAAACACCACCTGTTAATCACATATAAAACACTATCTTGTTTAATCATGTATAAAATATATCGATGACCATAAAAAATGATTTTATTAAAAGTGCATTCTATTAATTGCATATATTATACATTGATAGCAGCATAAATAATATAATTAACTATGCCCATATTATGTCTTGGTCTTAAAAATAGGCTACGGCTTGAACATTTATCCCTTAGTTCCTCCTCTTATCGAAAAGGGTTACATATCAATAGGGTTACATTCCTCACAAACATATGTTGAATTGTAATGGAAAGCTCTATTTTTAAAATAAATTCTCAAGTTTCTTCTTCTCTTTTTCTTCTTTTTGTTTTTCTTTTCGTGTAATCAAGATTACATACTCAAACCTTTTGAAGGGTACATAGATTAAATATCTTAGGGTTTGTTATAGTTCAATATAAATTTCAAAGATTTTGTAATTATCTAATATGCGCTTTCAATAGAGCATATGTTATTTGATTTTTATTATTTAAACTTAGAAAATTAATTGAACAAAGAAATTTTAGTAAAATTTGAGTAATAGTAGAATAGTAGTTCACCTAGCAATGGTACATGATTAGTTGATTGTATTGATGTTTGTTTGTGTTTATTGATTATTTGTTCAATTTAGGTTCTTATTGGGGCATGTTTTTCATGTTGCTTAAATTTTGACATGTTTCTTTTTTTGTATATATTTTCAACACTTTATACTCTACATGGTCCTCATGCGACCTATCCATTAGTTTTCAACACTTTGAACTTCAACCTATCTACTTCTATTTGGCCTTGTATTTCTCTTGTCCTTAGTCATTTATGAAGCCTCAATTTATTCTCAACTCAACCCTTGAAAACATAACCAATTGATTGAAAATACACAAACCTCCAAAAAGTTTATTTATTTTCCCTATATGACCATCGATGCTCTTAGAAGGTCAATATATATATATATATATATATATATATATATATATATATATATATATATATATATCCATTATTCTTTCTTTTCTAATTGATTTGGTATGATTGTGACTAGTTTTATTCCTACATTTCAAATATGTTTCGATAGCTTAAGTGTGTCAAGGGTGCCAAAATATTGTTTTTAGTACCTCATAACTAAATTAGGGTACTACAAAAGGTTATGAAAATCAAAAATTAAATTTTCTTAATCATATTATACTCTTGTATCGAGCATGCCTAGAAAAGTTATGAACATTCCAAGATAGATTGTGCTAGATCCGATTAGCTCACCCTAGGTTAGTAGCATCACAATCAAATCACCATTATTTCGCGCTTTCACTTGATTGACACTCATTGAGGTAGTACACAACTATGGGGTGAAAAATGAAGTAGTAAATCTAATTGATTTCTTCTCATATATTAATCATAGAAAAATATACCTATATATAGGTGGATGCACTCCTATAAACAAGGAGGTTTCTCCAACTAAAAATCCATGAATATCTCAAACCTATATATGACATTATTATTATTATTATACAATAATATGCATACTAACAATACATTATAAAACCAATGTGCTTTTCATACCTAAAACCACTAACTAGTTATTGTTTCCAATTTTACCAATGTATGAGCACTAATTAATTAATTCTTAACAAAGAATCCTGTAGGTTGATATTTCTACCCATCGACATACCAACATTTAATCTCACTATGGGGTCATCTACTTTGCATTGATAAAATTTATTGGTACACATTAATGTAGACACTAAATCATACACTTTGGGTACATTTTAAGGTTTTGATCACATACCACTATTCATATGATTCCTAAGCAAGAAAATTACTAATTAACCACTATCTTTGGCCTCTTTGCTTGCTTTTTGGGTTACTTCTTTGTCTTACAAACCCTATTTCCCAGTCTGAATATGAACATCTCCATTTTTTTGAGTTTGGACATTAGCGCCCACCAGAGGTTAACCAACGCCGTGCACACCTATTCCCTTTGTGTGCCTTGGTATCTTTACATCTTTCTCACATCTTTTGGGTCCTTTATAGTTGTTGGGCATCATTATTTCTTATGGTTCATCCTTTTAGTGGTTAATTATGAAATTTAAGAAAAGGAATCATATAAATACAAAGCTATGTGATCATAATAAAGTACCAAGCACTAAACATATGCTACCATCACCTAAGGTTTCATTCTAAGAGAATCGCAAGAGTATTCAAGAATCTATCTAGCTTCACACAAGGGAAAAGGCTTGCATTATTATGTATACACTTCATAAGAGGGGAAGTTAATTTTTGCATGCACATATCTATATACATTTTCTACATCTAGTTATTGTTTTCTATTCAAGTGTGTCATGCACAAGAGACACCAAGGGAATGATTCGACACACACACACAAAACTATATGGAGTATGAAATGTAGACAACACAAGTATCGTAAGTTCACTCACTCGGGTTATTGTCGAGGTCACCCAACTCCCCATATGCATCTTTTTCTTTTTAAGATTTGATGTGTTTTAGGGTTTTACAGGTGCTCTTTCTCTTTGTAGGTTTCATGTGAATAAAAACAAACCACAAGTGACACACAAGTGATTAAAGGAAACATCCATTGAGAATCTTGTGACCCTACGAAAATGAGTTCGTAAGGTTTTGAGCAGTCACATGCACATAGAGGAGGTCCGCAGTAACCTGTATTCTTGACCTTGTCCAGCACCCCAATCGAGGTAGATCATGTGGTTGCAAAATTGTTTATACTCAGTGCGACACTTTCCTCCTCCCATTCATCAGTTCTTCACTTGACGATACGACGCCTCTAGGATTATTTACGAATCAACTAAGTATTCTATCCCTTCATTTGCAACTAGGGTTTCATAGTTTCTAGCTTACTTACTTGGGTCAAATCTATGCTTTACTTTTCTATACCTACATCTGTAACTTAATTACAATTTAACATTTATATTTCTATATTTGTTAAATAATTTGGTGAACCCGTACCACTCAAACACTTTTGGGGATTCATTTTCTTCTTTCCTTATTTCATTCTTTTCTTGAGTTTCTCATCATGGATGTATCCATTCATGCATATTTGCAAGATCATCCTGATGGTATCAATAGGCTCAAGTATAATTTACCTAATACTTATATTCATCCTCATACCTCATCCGAGTATGTGTATCATAAGTTTACCTCCGCTCTACTTCTCAACAAAGATCACATTACTTTCACATCAAATGAGTTGCCTTCTTAAGCCATGCTAGAGAACAACCCCTCTTATATATTCAATTTTGTATCAATATTATTGGGTTAAGCATGGTTTAGTCGATAATGGTTCGGGACTCAATATTTGTAATATCACTTTTCTCCATAAATTGAGTATTTCAAACCTCTCTGGATCCTTCATCGGCGTCTATTCATGGATTTGACAATATCCCCACACATGTATTAGGTACTATCATACTCCTTGTCCTTTGTTGAGCCATGTACATTACCCATTCCATGCCACATAATGCCCAACAATATTAATTATAATATTATTCTTGGGCAACCTTGGATCCATGTTATGTATGCGTCCCTCCACTCTATATACATGGCTTAAATTCCTTTATCAGGGAGTTATCTTCAATGTTCCAAAAATCCATCACCCTTCGCATATTGTAATTCTATTGAGCATTTTGCTAACACTCCTAGTTCTTCTGCTCAATATTTTTCCAAATATGGTCTTGGATATAAATATTTTCTCCATTATGGTTTCTCTGGTAATGGCCTAGGCCCACAAGGACAAGGCATCACAGAGCCATGGGCTATCCCCACTCAATCTAGCAAGCTTGTTTTGGGATAGGGTCAAAGCATATAACCGTGTCCCACTTTTTTTGTAGTTTTGTGCTTTCGAAAACTATGTCTCGATAACCAAAACATGACCAAACACATATAAAATGACCAAACTGCGCATTTTTAAGAGGCTATAAATACCAAGGTGCAGGCATCCGAATTTACTTGATTTTTTAAATTTTTATAGTATTTTTAATTATTTATTTACCACCAAATTTTAAAATTTATGGCCACAAAGTGGGACACACTTGTATGCTTTGACCCGATACCATCTCTTGTGTATACCTTCTTTGGAAGCTTAAATGCTCTACATATACTTACTTCCTTTGGTATATATGGACCTCATTAGTGATTCTACTTTTGACACTTGGGATAATTTAGAAAATTTTACTACGATGATTCTCTTCTTGAATGTATGGGGTTTATGATCACCTCCCTTATTTTCATCATAAAAATCATTCTCCATCACTTCTTAATGATACCACCTACTTTGGAGAATCTAATACCCTTATGGGAAATGCTGATCCTCCTGTTACTATTTGTAGTGACCCATATATTGAGGATCAGTCAACTCTTAGCAATGAGGATACCATTCAATATAATCTCGACACTTTTGATAACCCACAAATGGTATTGTTAGCTTCTTCTCTCACACATGATAAGAAAAATGATATCAAACAAGTTCTTCAGGAATTTTCAGACATCTTTGCATGGGACTATAGTGATATGTCTGGTATTGATCCATCTGTAGCCATGCATAACATCATTCTTAACCCTAGTGTAAAACCCGCTCAAAAGAAAAATGTAAAATGCACCTAAAGGTCATACTCCTAGTTAAGGAAAAATAAAACTACTAATAGATGTTAGATTTATTTTTGCCATCGATTATCCAGAATGGGTGTCTAACATTGTGCCCATTATGAAACCAGATGGCAGGGTTCGTTGTTGCTGATTATTTTTGTGATGCAAATAAGGTTTGACCCAAAGATAGTTTCCATTTACCACACATCGATGCCATTGTTGATTCCATAGCCGTGGTGTAATATTCTTTGTTTGATGGATGGATTTGCTAGTTAAAACCAAGTCAAAATCAATCCAACATATTAAGAAAAACTTCTTCTATTACCGTAGTCACAAAATCACACACTTTAGACATTATTTAGTCCCGGTCTCATACTACTATTCATATGGTTTTTGAGTGAAGAAAGTACTAATTAACCCATGTCCTTTGGTCATTTTACTTTGCTTACTGTCATCACTACCGACCTCCCGCATCTACTCACCTAGTCAATTATGCCATTTAGCATTGTTTTATCTTTGACTTGGGCACCATAGGTTCCTGGTCCCATTTAGGATGCCTTGAGCCTTCTTACACTTTCCTACCAATTTTTGGGCACTTTCTGACCATTTTAGCTTCTTATCTTTTTAGTGGTTGGCCTTTTCGAGGTTAATAATGAAATTATAACAAGAGAACCATATAAATTTAAAGTTATGAGACCACAATGAGGGACCAAAATTACGAAATACTATCATCACCTAAGGCTAAATCCATAAAATGATCCATTTATATCCATCTAGCTACATCACAAGGCATAAAGTCGGTTCATCTACATCAGACTACATAAGAGGAAAGTTTATTCTATTCCATCTCGCCATTCTATTATATTTTCTACACATAGTTATTGCTCACTACTTTCACAAAGTGGGATTGACACAAAAGTACCTTGGGCATGATTGCACACACACACACACACACGCAAAAGTACATCGGGTATGAGATGTAGTGCAACACTTAGTTAGTAAGACATTCATTGGGCAATTGATGTCATTAGAACCCTTCATATGCATCTTTATTTTTTTAGGGTTTGATGCTTGTCTTGGGGTTTTATAGGTATTTTCTCCATCACAGATTATCAACGAAATACTACGCAAAGGCAAAAAATTTAGTGCGATAGGAAGCGAAGGAAGGAAACCATCAAGTGACACCTCGGAGGAAGGTTATAGAGATTTTTCACAGACCAGGTGCCCATTTCCTAGAATAGGGCACCCACAGGTGCCCCTGCACCTATGTAGGTGCCCCACCCACCGAAACAAATTAGATCTTTACTTTTTGTGACCTCTCCATGTTCGTTCCTGCTTCCAGACTATTCAGTTTATTTTACAACATAGTCTAGATCATCCTCCAGATCAACTAGGTTCTTTCTAACTCTCTTTGCAATTTAAGGTTTTACATATATAATTTCTAAGTTTCATGGGTTAATTTCCATATATATTTACCACTTTTATCTACTTTTATTTATTGTTGCTCCTAGTTTAGATTAACTACCATTCTTCCCCATTTTAGTCAATCATTTTGGTAAACCCAACCTCCATCTTCACGCCTACATGATCCTCTTTTTTTGAGCCTATTCATCATGAATATCTCGATCAATGATTATTTTCTTGCGCATCCTGATGTAAGGTATAAATTCCAACATCTTCTAGCTACTACCCACATTCGTGCTGATATGCACCCGACTCAATATATCAAACTTTTGTAGACACATTTTCTCAACACTTATCATTCAAGTCTAATCTTCTCACTAATTTAAACACTTTTGACAATGACCCACCCTTGCATATTATGATTCACATTCTCAATATGGGTATTAAACACACTTTAATTGATAATGGATCTGAACTTAATCTATGTCCTATGTCATTCCTTAAAAATTTAGGTCTCTCCACCCGTGATGTTAGTCCATCATCCCTCTCACTTCATGCATATGATGGTTTCGTTCATCCATGTGTTGGTCACATTGCATTACCTATTACTATAGGACCCAAAATTGTCAACACAATGTTCTTTTTCATTGATTTCCCAGTCTCTTACAACTATTTTCTTGGTAGACCATGGCTTCATGTTATGCAAGTTGTTGCTTCTACTGTACACCATTGTGTTAAATTCCTCCATGAGGGCATTGAGTATATTGTTCTTCGTGACCATGACCCATTCTAGTATTGTGACCACACTCCTAATACTAGTATTCATATTCCACGTATTGATACTACATAAATGATCCTTAACCTATGGATGAACAACCTCACTTACCACCACTCAAAGGTGCCTTTTGTGTGATAGATGCATTTTCTTCTACGCCATCTACTACTACTACTATGATTCCTTATTAGGGGCCTATCCAATCCATGGATATTGCTCTATCACCTACACCTTCACATGCGGCACCTCCGCTAGCATGATCACCATTTACTTCCACACTTTTCACGAATGACTCATATTGGGAACATATTCCATTTGATCCTTTTTGTGATGATACCATTTTCTCACACGATGGTCTATCTCAAATCGGTTTCACTTTTCGAGGACCTCTATCCTCTTACTCATGTTCCTTATCTATACTATGGCTTCATCACTAGTTAATGTTACTTATGGCTTGCGTGTCTTCCATCTCACAGTTTATCTATCGTGCATTCCTCGATCTTCCCCACTCACATTAGGACAAATATGGTTTGATTACAATGGAGGAACCCTAGATCTAGGATCATATAGACATATCTTTTCCATGCCCCATGGTCATTTTTTTATTTACAATAGTTTATTTCTTACCTATACACAAAATCTCACTCATTGGTATACGCATGGTTTTCCACTTCCTCCATTTACTAATGAGGAATATACCATCGGTATGCACAATTTGAGTCTCAATGGTTCATTACATGATCAACCAAACACTATTTCTTATCAGGTCTTTAATGCTTATCTATATGACTTTAGCCGTGAAACTGATGATCTCTTAGATGACATTACACGATCAATCTTTCATCTTCTAAACTTGAGGGGCATGACATCTCACACACCCACCATCACATTAGCATTAACATGTCTATCATCTTCGCATTATCACACATCACTCTCATAGCATATGTACACTCATCTACATATTCACGTGGACCATTACCCAATGACACACTCTTGTGCTTCAGTTCACACTTGACTATTGAGGGCATACTACACATGAACCCCACACACTACACAATAGGTATTACACACTGCGTTTCTCCACACATTTCACATCATATGTCTTACACCTTACATCATACATTCTACATTTAGACTACATCATTTCGACCATCGTGCATTTACATATCATACATACTTTTCACATCATACTAGTCTTCATTACACATATGTTGTATTTCTAGTGATCGCATCTCACATCACATACTACACATCACAAATCACACTAATACTCTTCATACATGTATCACACTCTCATGGTATACGATTATAGCATTACATACTCTTCACCTTACATACTACATAGCGTACATCTTACACTTTTTAGTCTACATACATCATACATTTTACACATCATTTGGTCATCTATTATCATCACACATACTACATTTTCTCTTACGTGCTACACTCATTACCCTATGAAAAACTTTAGTCTCTTGGTCTATACTCGATTTTCGAGGGTTTATAATCAAGAAAACTTTTCATACTTACATGTTCATCACTTAACCTTCTATCATGTGACATTCCTAGGTTAGTGACATATGCTATAGGCTAAATGGTCACTTACTCTATCGTATTGTAGTGGCATTGCTTTAGGCTACATCACCACTCCCTACTATTCATCTTATAGTGGCATATGATTTAGGCTACATCACCACTCCCTACTATTCATCTTGTAGTAGCATACACTTTAGGCTACATCACCACTCCCTACTATTCATCTTGTAGTAGCATATGCTTTAGGCTACATCACCACTCTATACTATTCATATTGTAGTGATATACACCTTAGGTTATATCATCACTCCTACGTTCATATTTTCGTGATATAAGCTTTGGCTATAAGACTCATGCACACATAAAATATAGGTGGCATATGATCAACACTTATACAAAATCATTGTAATGCGTTAGACATAACACACAATTCAACCATTTCCCGATCACACACTCTTGTTTATTGTTCATTCTTGATTGTTGAGGGGGAAAACCAAATGAACCTTATTGCATACAACTCCATTCACTTGGGGGACATGGCTCCTATCATCCATCTTGCATTTCATTTCATCCATTCACAACATATTGCATATCTTGGTTGCTTTTAATTTTGTTTGCATTTTCTTGTAAATGGTCACTTTATTACACACGATAGTTAGATCTCTTTAATGTCATTTATCTATACCATACAAAAATGGGATTTCACGCATTTTCTTAGTTGTGATCACAGATATAGGTGTTTTTCATGTAGTACAAATGCTCTCTTTCTACCCACCCTACATTGGTCACTGGGGGCATCCACATTTGTCTCTCACAGGTGTTATTGTTTCATTTCATACTTAACACTCTATAATACATTGTTATAGAATTTTTGACATACTAGTTATCTTTCTAACATGCTAATGGGTGCTTCATGTGTAGCATTTGTTTGTAGGATTACTTTCTTCCATGGTTATTTTTGTTTGTACTTGTTTTCTATTATATGCGGGCCTTACCCTTTGTTTGTTGTGCACACTTTTTTGTTGTATGCGGCCATGATGGCCTTGCGTGTCTTGTGACATCATGAGTGATGTCCCATGTTTAAAACCTACTTTAGGTGGCTTACTTTGTCTTCTTGCATGAGTTTACATTACTATATTGCTTAATAGCTTATAAACTATTTACGTAGCTTACATATTGTCTTATACATGCATGCTTGTTTTTACTAACACTTGTCTTTGGATAGCTTCCATTTTGTGTATGCCTTGGTCTCTACCACACGCATTCCTTTCCCCATGCGGGGAAAATTTATAGAGTTTATTTGGTTGGTTCTATTTTGGGGCCACATTATCCTATCAGCGATGTCGCATGCACCCCCAAAGAGGGGAGAATAATTTGGTGTTTTACATACTACACAATGCTTCTACACCGGTTTAGTTCATTTTCCAACCTTGGCGTTATGGGTTATACAATGAGTGGGTTTAGACTACTCTATGAACCCCGTAAACAATGGCTTTTGCAGGACATGGTTGTCCTTAGCACTCTGGGAGCAAGCACGGGTTAGAGGATACAACAGATTTCCTCTCTACACTACTTTAGCCAATGGCATCTAATCACCCAAAAAACTAAGAAAAACATAGATCTCTTCATACAAAACTTCAGGGAAGTAGTTATAGGTTGGAGAATAATGTAGATTTCTCCCTACACTTCTTCGATCTAGGGTGGCATGAGATTGCAAAAAAACTCATAAGACAGATATCCTTCTACAATTTTTCTCAACATGGATCATGTGCACATGTTCCATTTTTCATTTACGTACTTTACATTTACATGCTTTCACATACATATACATGCGTCTTTTACATGTGTTTTTACATATATACATACATATTGATGACTATTGATCATTTTCTCCTCAGTAGCAGTACATCCATATGAGAAACAAGAAGTCAACAACAACAACTACAACAATGGGGGCAACAAAAACAACATTTTGTGACAACACACATGATACTAACCATGCAGGTAAATCACACACATCAAAAACTACATGCGTATTTCCACCCTAGGTTCACTCTCACCACTTTTATACTTTTGCATCTTTAGTTTCCATGCTCCACTATTTTCTCATTCCACTCTTTTTCTAGTGCATCGGCATGCTTTCTGCATCACTCTACAATGACATCAGGTACACATATCTATCTACTTTATGCTATTGAGCTTTCCGCTCACCAACATAAAGTGGGGGAAAATGTAGTCACAAAATCATGAACTTTAGACATTATTTAGTCCTGGTCTCATACTACTATTCATATGGTTTTTGAGTGAAGAAAGTAATAATTAACCCATATCCTTTGGTCATTTTACTTTTCTCGTTGTGTCATCGACAACCTCTCGCATCTACTCACCCAATCAATTCTTCCATTTGGCATCGTTTTATATTTGATCGGGGCCCAACCCCATAATGGGGCACCTTGGTCCCAATTTAGGGAGCCTCGAGACTTATTACACTTTCCCACCACTTTTGGGCACTTTCTGACCGTTTTATCTTCTTATCTTTTTAGTGGTCAACCTTTTTAGGGTTAATTATGAAATTAGAACAAGAAAACCATATAAATATAAAGTTATGAGACCATAATGAGGGACCAAACACCAAAACTACTATCATCACCTAAGGTCAGCATCCATCAAAGGCTTGATTTGTATCCTTCTAGATCCATCACAAGGCACAAAGTTGGTTCATCTGCATCACACTGCATTGGAGCGAAGTTTATTCTATTCCATCCACCATTCTATTACATTTTCTACACATAGTTATTTCTTGCTACTTTCACAAAAAGTGACTGACACAAGAGCACCTAGTGCATGATTGCGAACACACACATAAAACTACATTGGGTATGAGATGTAGTGCATCACTCAATTAGTGAGACCACTATTATGGCATTTGAGGTTAGTCTGACCCCTTCATATGCATCTTTATTTTTTAGGGTTTATTTCTTATCTTGCGGTTTTTCACGTCTTATCTCCATCAATGATTACCAACGATATACGACACAATACAACTAAGTTAGTGTGAAAGGAAGTGAAAGCAAAAACCATCAAACAACACCTCAGAGGAAGGTTATAAAGATTTTTCACAGACTAGGGAAAGCGTTTCTCAAAATAGAAAACCTACAGTGCCCTCGCACCTATCTAGTGACCCAGTCCACTCAAACAACTCATATTTGTACTTTTTGAGACCTCATCATGTTCATTCCTCTTTGTATAATATTCGGTTTATTTTTTTGAAACAATCCATTAGCCTTCCGAATCGGCTGGTTCTTTCTAACTCTCTTTGCACTTTAGGGTTTTACATATTTACTTTCTTAGTTGTTTGGGTCACTTTCCTTTTTTTTCCACTTTTATTTACTTTTATTTTTATTTGTTCCTAGTTTATATTAACTACCATTCTTCCCCATTTTAGTTAATCAACTATGCCTTGGGAAAATTTTGTTACACCGTCATGCCCTTTGGCCTTAAAATTTTGGGGCCACATACTAGTGAGAAATGAAACACACCTTTCATGATTATATTCATAAGATTCTTGAATATTATGTTGATGATATACTTTCTAAATCATGCCACCATTCTACACATGATCAAGATCTCTGGACACTCTTTGAACATTTAGGAAAATATAAAGTATGCTTGAATCCAAAGAAGTGTGTTATTGGAGTTATAATTGACAAACTCCTTGGATACATTATCTCACAATGTGGTATTGAAAAATATCCCAATAAAAGGAAAATTTTGGCATGCCTCCACCTTGAAATTTTCTTCAAATATGCTCTTATGGAAAATTCAAGCTATTCAATGGTTTATTATACATCTTGCTAATAAAATCCAACCATTCACACACTTGATGAAAAATAATACTAAATTTGTCTAGGATGATCACTGTAATTAAACATTTGATGCTATTATAACATATCTCTTCAATCCATCTGCATGCTTGGTCCCTCATGTGGGTGAGTGGCATTTCTTGTTATATATTTATGCCATGTTTCATTTTGTAGGAGCCCTCCTAGCATAACACGACGATTCTTAACATGAGATGAATGTGTATTATATAAATCAGACCTTACTCTCATATGAATGCAATTATAGTTATGTTTAAAAACTATGTCTTTGTCTTTTCTTTGTAGCTGACAAGTTGCGACATTACCTTCTTAAAAACAAAGTCCATATCATTACCAAAGTAGATCCATTACGATACCTCTTGTCTCACACTCATCTCTTGGGACATCTGATGCACTGGGTCATTCTACTCACTGAATTTGATTTCAAATTAATTCCACAGAAAGAAATAAAAGGACAAGTCATTACTGATCAACTAGCTGAAGCATCTATGCTTAATGCATCTCTAGTCTCTGATTCCTTTCATGAAGATTTCACTATTTATACCATCAAATTTGATACTTGGACCATTAATTTTGATGGATCTCGTTGTCTCTCTGGCCTGCACCGAGGTGGGATAGTGTTCATCACTCCACACGGTGATCCTTTCCCCTTTGTATACCACTTAGGGTTTTCTCTACTAATAACATCGCTGAGTATGAAGCCCTCATTGTCGTGCATTACCACCGCTAAAATTTCCTTATCTGCAATATCTACATACATGGTGATTCAAAGCTCATTATTAATCAAGTTAATGACACATATCACAAAAAAATAATCACCTAGTTCCATATAATACACTTTTCAATGATATCTTAGCTAAATTTGAGTCTTACTAAATAACTTACTACCATCCGACATAAAGATAATTGTCATGCGAATTTGGGCTACGTCACCATCACTTGCTTATCTCTTAGGACAAGCCTCTCTCTCAATACTGAGAAAGCGATGTTCATCTATTAGACATTTTCTACAAAATTCACACTTCTACTCTACATCTAGATCTTGTGCCATTGTTTTCATCATATCATGAGATCCCCTAATGGTTCAACTCTAATTAAGTAACTTTATTTATCGACATACCATTCCCAATGACCTCAACCTCATAAAGCTATTCACTTATCAACATTAGGCCACATGTTACGTCAAAACATGGGCATAACTATTTAAATGTGAATTTGAAAGCTATCTCTATGATTTCTCCATTACCCATGGGTTAATGAGTCGTTTATTTATTTTTAAACACCTCATCTACTATATTTTGTTTAGCCAATTGTACCCCCTTTGAACTTGTATTTCCCGCGATACTTTGTAAACAATTTCACTATAACTTGAACTCATGGCATAGATATTAGTTAATATAATTATTGAAAAAGCTTACTTTATCCTGTGGTTAATGAAACATGTATTTATTCTCTTTATTGCAATATGATGTTAAATAGTGCTTTGTATACATGTCAATTGTTTTAGCTAAATTTGAGTTTACTTCTTATATGGACAAAAGATAATAACAAAGGATCCATACGCAATCGCAATCTCTCATGCATCTAAAGGAACTCATTTACATCATTAAGAGTTCATCCGTAAAACCTTCCACATTCTAAAAGGGACTCATCTACATCATAGCATCCATGCCAAAGGAGGTCACACATATACATAAAGCCTTGATTCTAAAGAGATTGCACAATTTATCTACACCTAAGATTGCACGTGTTGATATAAAGTAGTTACTGACGACATTAGAGGACTCATGTTACATCACCTTATTATGCATTTGAACTTAAACAAAGAACTAATCAATATTACTCATAATTTAATAACTCCCAGAGTGATCAACTAATCGGTTAGTTAAGTTATGTGATCATGTATGAGAACATCTACCGAATAGTTTTGTTCCATACATGTAAGTTTTCTGATTTTTTGGTTAAAGATATTTTATTTTATCCAACTATAACTCATGGCATCCATATTAGCCTTTAAGAAAAATAGACAAACATGACCTATGGTTTATGAGGATACATTTATTATTTTAGTCATGGAGGATTGTATATTTGTCAGAGTTAGGTGAAGAAATTGCAATTCTCTAATTTCAGACTTTTCACCTCCATACAGAAGAACTGAAATCAATTTTCAAGGGTTTAACTCATTCAAAACACGCCCAAGTTTCACCATTTGATAGATCGACATGCAATCTTCAAAGGGTATTTTTAGTTTTTTTGAAATTTTTCATTTTCAAAATTTCGACAGTTTTTGAATTTTGGGATTTTGGGATTTCGGGATTATGGGATTTCGTGTTTGTGATTTTGGGATTCAAAATTTCATAAAGTTTTTGAGATTTTGGGATTTTGGGTTTCAAGATTTTTAGAATTTCGTGCAGTTTTGGGATTTGAGTTTTAGTTTGAGGATTTCGAAGAACTCTCAAGCCCCAAGACATGAAAATCACACCTAAATGAACTAATTTTTGAATTATACTCAAAGTCCAAAATTTTAGACTTTCGACTAATTTTAGAACTCTCGTTATTTTGAGCAATGAGAACATCTCTACTTTGTTCCATACATGTAAATTTTCGAAAGTTTTTTAAGATTTTTAGGTATAAGCATGCATTTTAATCTTAAAAAAATGAAGAACTACAATTTGCCATTTTTGAGGTGTCATGGAGGATCTCACCTACCAAAATTATGAGGTATGGGTTTCCTTTTCGGACTTTTCCCAACAAGGAACAACACATGGAGGCATGGGTTTTCAAGGGTAGAACCCATCAAAACACATCAAATTCTCTTTGAGGTGGTCGAGGGCTAGGATTTCAAAAGGGTATCCTTCTTCTCTGATCTATAAGTGAATTTGTGGAATTCAAACTTCCCATTTGAAAATTTAATGACAGGTTTGTGCCTCTTGGCCATTGTTGGACTTTATCAAATTTTGGGCAATAAAAATAAGTCTTGGATGATTTCAAATCTTTATGTTCATTGATTTCTTGATCTCTCATTTTAATTCTAGTTATTCAGTTGAATGGTGGTTTATTACACTTTTAATGGTTTATGTTTAATTACAAATCGTTGTTTAACCTTCCTTTGGTACATCACTCTCTATTAATTTAGGTTTATTTTCTTACATCTTCTTAACCATGTCTCCTTGAAAAGTTAGAGTAGGTTTTAGAGTAGATCCTCTGTAAATTTTATGTGTGCACCTGAATAGAGGAATAGGAACTAGCCTTCATCCGGAGAGCTTTCTCGATTGCAAAGTCCCACACTTTGGGAAAAGCTCCATGTTATGCAATCACACTGAGAGTCTCAACCCATCGAGTTGCAGACATTCAGGGGTGCTATGATTACACATCAATAGTTTTGGCATGCTTGGTGGGACCAAGAGGTCATTCTATAATATTTGAAGGAATTTTCAAGAAATTCAGACTTAGAAATTGCAAGTTCTCCAATTTCAGACTTTTCACCTCCCAGGTTGAACTCCGAAATCGATTTTCAGGGGCTTAACTTGCTCAAAAAAGTCCAAATTTCACCAATTGATATATGTGGGGCTAATATTTAAAAGGGTATTTTTGGTTTTTTGAAATTTTGATTTTCAAAATTTTGGAGTTTTTGGAATTTCAGGTTTTTGGAATTTTGGGTTTCGTGTTTTAGAACTTCGGGTGTCTTGTATTTTCATCAGGTTTTCGGGACTATCATTCCAAATTAATTTTCAACCTCCAGAATATAGATTACAAAGGTCCTTCAAGGTTTTAATTTTTATTCTATCAAGTTTGGTGTGTAAATATTCAAAATATAGCCTTTAGAGGCTCATTTCCCAACACATCTGGCGACTTCAAAGGGATAGAATTTAGCGGTGTAACAACACAAGTTTCCCAAGTAAATGAGAAGAATTTAAATTAGGTATGATAATCAAGAAGAGGGATTGATTGTTTACCTAAAATTATCACCAGGTAGAGGAAGGAGAGGAAGAAGACTGCAAAGATCACCATCTTCACCTAATAAAACTTTGTCTACGCCTCCACCTCGGTAGAACTTTTCTTGAATCAATCGAGTTCTCGACCAATAAGAATGGCACAACTCAATCCCTATGTCAACTTCATGGGCGTGTCACTTTCCCTAAATGCTCAAAATCTAGTTCCAATTGCGGCATTGAAGAATGTCCCATATTTCACTGGAGAGAACCAGACAACTCTGATTGACCACATCCAGGACATTGCAAATGTCTGTGTAATTCATTAAATCAATGAAATGGATATTGCGGTCAAGTTATTAGCTTCATCTTTTAAAGGAAAAGCTTTGCAATGGTTTAGGAGCCTCACAACAGGGTCTATCTAGAATTGGGATCATTTATGCACCACCCTCCATAATCAATTTGGGGAAAAGGGAGATAATTTGTCTTTATTGGAACAATTGACAACTATTAAGAGGGCTCCTAATGAACAATTGACCGATTTCAACTTCAGATTCCAGCGAACATGGGACAAGATTCTGGTAGCTATTAGACCAACTACCAAAGGAGCATTCCTCTATTTCTTGAAGGCTATAAATTTAGATATAGCCATGATGATACAATCAATGGGAGGTATAACCTTACCCGCAACCTATAACATTGCCATTAGAGCTGAAAATTGCTTGATTCAAGCTAGTAAGATAGCACCAAGGCCACCAATGCCTCTCTATCCAGATATGGGAGCTCCTACAACTAGTCAAACACCAGAATTGAATCCCATTCCGGCCCCTAGAAATCAAAGTAATAGTGAGGCTTCTAATTCTTCAAGAACTTTAAAAGAGCTACAAGAGGTTATGAAATAATTACAGAACCTAGGAAATGAGCTAGTGACTATCAAGAGAAAGCAATCTCAGAGTTCTAGGCCATATCAACCTCAAAATCAATAAAAATCTAGACCCCCATATCAACAAAATACGCAACTAGTTGAGGTTACAAATCAAAATCCAAATCAAGGACAACCTCAAGTTGTCAGGCCATTCTGACCATATGATCCAAATACAACTTCAACATCGAGAGCCTTTGTTCCTGTTATCACTGAATCACAACACCCTATGGTTTGCAAAAGTGTGTTTTCTTGGGATCACAATGTGATTGGATAACATGGGTACTATCTCCAATTTTTGGGACTTGCTTTACTTGAGATAGACCTCCAGAGAAGGTTGGTTCTTGCTCCTAGACTACTTGCCACAATATACTTTAATGCGAGTAAAAATATCTAATCCTAATATAACCTAAGGGACCAGGGAGGGAGATTGCATGAAAATAAAGCCTACACTAAAGTGCTAATACACTAGAAAAGGAGAGTGAGAATAGTCTTCCAATGTGTGAAAAGTAGAAGAAAAATGCAAACTAGAAGGGGTGATAACAGTTCTCCACAATCTAGCAATTGTATTCACAATAATATTTCATGCACACACAATGATAATGGATCCCTGTAACAACATAAGGTAGACACAAAATTTATGCAATGAGGTTGAAAGGGAAAGAGGAATGCAAACAAACACACGAGGGGAAGATACATCCACAAACTTGCATCTATTAATGTATGCATGGATTCAATCTATTACAAGATAAGGACCTAGATCACCATGCAAATTGTCCACTATGAGGGCCTACAATACATAGTTAACAAAACAATTTTTATAGAGTTTTGTTACTCACAGACCTCCTCTTTAGAATGAGATTAACACTCCAATTTATAGAAATTTGAGAAGAGAGAGAGAGAGAGGAGAGAATGAAAATCCATAAATATTTCCTTCAACCACTTGAAAAAGGTATTAAATGGAGTGGAATGATGTTATATTACTTGTAAAAGGTCCCCCATACTATCCCATAACTTGTAGCAATGAAATATGTTAGCCAATGCTTCATTGAATGCATCCCAACCACCACCGAAATAACTATTACGAACCTGATCATGTTTTCTATAAACTCTCCATTGATATTTAATCAAATTATGAATATCTTGATTTACTGTGCGTGGGGCTCAGAACCATGATTCCAATGGTTTTAATTTTGTTCTCTTTTGCTAAGAATTGTAAAAGTTATGGCCTTCTGAGTGCGTGCAACTATTTTGAGTTTGCTAGGGATTTCTTGCCTTTTACGGGACTGAATATTTAAATTTTGAAATGGATACGTTTTCTTCATTTTAAACCACTTACCCTCACCAAAATTAATATTTCGGGTTTCCATGGTGTAGAGGATGTTGAGAGCTTTCCAACGATATAAAATTTATTAAATTTCGAGCACCGGGTCAAAAGTTATGCCCATTTGAAAATTTGCATTAATCCGCACAAGAAATGGCGAAAATACAAATTTGCAAAACGGACCCTAGGGCCCAAAATGCAAATTTGCAAAATTCAAAATTCTCAAAAATTCCCCCGAGCCCCCCCAAGGCCCCAGGCAGAAATAGGCAAATTCTCAAAAATTCCCCAAGGCCCAAAAATTCCCTCAAGCATGAAATTGGAAAAATTCTCAAAAATTCCCCCAGGCCCCTACCGAAATTGGTAAAATTCTCAAAAATTCCCCTAGGCCCCCAAGCCCAAAATTGGCAAATTTTGCAAAAAATCCCCCTAGGCTCGTAACTTTCAAAATATGAAGAGTTAGAAGGACTTCTTTATATTTTTGGAAAGGGGAAGAAATTTCCTATCTAATGAAGATGATTTCAAGAATCCTTAAGTACTTAAAATATGTAAAAATCATATTGAAGCACTAAAAGGGGGAAAATTGTGTTAGTTGACCAAAATTAAGCATGAGCTTATTTTGGACAATAGTTCCAACACAAAACAAAATGGCACCAAAGTATGACTGGTGTTACCCCTGCAATCTACCTCACAATCAATCAACATGTTTCAATGGCACCCTAAATTAGGCTCTGATGGTACAGACCATTGGTGTGTCCCAAGAACCAACTTAAGAAGGAGATCAACAACAAGAAACACAACAAGAGCCACACCCAACAGAAACCACATTGGTCAATTGGCACACAAAAGACTTATGTGGAGTTAACCAACCTCCTTTTCAATGCGTGGCTACTAACACATGGTCAAAAAAGAGGAACATAGAGGAGGGACAACCATCTAATCTAGTTGTTTCTCACCCACTCCTACACAACAAGGAGTTAGTAGACCAAATACAGCCCCCAATGTGCAAAATCAGCCTAAGGCACCCATTGCAGTAGCACATGTGCCTATTCAAGCACTAGAAAAGGTCACACCAAGTAAAGGGAAACAAAAGGATAATTCATCCCCTTTCAACATTATCAATCAGATGAAGAAAACACATGTGAACATTTCCATGTGGGAGTCACTAGCGATCCCAAGACAATGAGATTTGTTGCAAGCTGCAATGGCTAATTGGTCTACCTCAAATAGATCAAACCAGAGTCAAGAGAAAGTTCTCACTAATGCATTGCAACAAGGTGGAAGTCAACCAAGCAAGAATTTGAAGCCTCCACCATTCTATGTGTCATTGATTGTTGGGAACAACTTGGTACATAACTACATGATCGATTCAGGTGCAAGTAGCTCAGTGATGCCAAAGCAAATAGCAGATCAATTGGGTCTAAAGTATGAGCCAATACTAAGAGGAGTAGTGCAACTGGATGGGACAAAGAATAGGAATAGGTTGGGGTCATCAAAGGTTAATCCTAACACTGCATGCCTGCCCAAATGTAATAGTTCTCAGGATGTATCTGTTATTGACTTACCACCACTCTTTGCACTATGTTTGTCAAGAGATTTCACTACCAAAATTGGTGGATATCTATCTGTGGATTGGTCACACATGATCTTCAGGACAAGGTATGGAGCTAAGGCTATAATCAAGTTAGAACTGATTGCAAACTTTCACATTGAGCCTCATGTGCCAAGTCCTATCAATGCAAATTGCTCAGCCTTCGATCAAGAAGAATGTTCAAATGATTTAGAAACTAGTACTAAGGTTGAGGGTATTCCATATTTGACTCTGGATGAATGGGAAAATAAAAGGCATTCATTTGACCCATACAAGGAGATGGAAGAATCTGAATTGGGTGTATATTGTGTACACGAAGAATATTCCCCCATTCCTAACATCACCAAGCTAGAAAATAAGGATGACAATGAAGTTTGGCAACTATTTTTCGATGGTTCAAGAAGCAAACAAGGTGCTTTGGAGGAGGTGCAATGTTAGTTTCACCACAGAACATAAAGTATTATTCAGCTTTCAGATTTTAGTTTGCATGTTTGAATAACACAACTGAATATGAGGCTTTGGTTCATGGAGTTCATTGGGCTAGGAAAAGAGGCATAAAGAATTTGCAAGTATTTGGTGATAGTGAGCTAATCATCAATCAAGTCAGGGGGCAACATGTTGCAAATAATGACCTACTCAAGAGCTACAAAAACAGGGTATGGGACCTAATTAAAGACTTTGAAGCTTTCAACATTGTGTCCATACCCAAGAAGAAGAATGAAGTTGCAAATAGGCTTGCAGTAGTTAGAGAAACATTTGATGTGGTTAACAGTATCAAAAGAGACAAAAACAACCACATATCCATGTGATTGTAAGGCCAAAGCGTGCCAGATAACAACACAAGATGGTAGGTGTTTGAGAACAATCAACAGATCATCAATTTCTTACAAGAAGAGGCTGAATTCTCATCTAGGAATCAAGACAAATTAGAGCAACAGTATGGGGACCAAGTAGTGTAGTTGTAGACAAACAAGCTTCCAAAGGGTTTGGTAACATTGGAGTCTATCTTCAATCCTAATGACCAGTTTTGTAAAGAGAAATCCAACATATGGGTCAAAGGAGAGGATTCATAACCTATTTTTGTTGGGGAAGGAAAAAACTCCAAATTGGTAAGGTAGCCACTGAGCAAGAGAGATATGAGTTCACACAACTTTTCCAAGAATTTCCAGACGTCTTCGCTTGGAGTTATGAGGACCTGTGAGGATTCAATCCAAAGCGGCACAACATACCATAGAACTGGATCCAGATGCTAAGCCCATCAGGCAGAAGCAAAGACCATTCAACCCACACATTGAGCCTCTTATGAAGAAAGAGATAAACAAGCTAATAGAGGCAAGCATTATATTTCCAATCAAACATTCAAGCTGGGTTGCAAACTTGGTACCGGTCAAGAAGAAGAACAGAGAAATCAGGTTGTGCGTGGACTTCTAGACCTAAATAGGGCATCTCTCAAAGACCACTATCCACTCCCTTCAATGGAACAAATCTTGCAAGTGGTATCTCGGCTTAGAAATATTTTCCCTCCTCGATGGATACTTGGGGTATAATCAGATAATGGTAAAAGAAGATGACCAGTTCAAAATGGCTTTCACCACTAAGTGGGGCACCTATGCCTACAAGAAGATGCCATTTGGATTGTCTAATGTTGGAGCCACTTTCCAAAGAGCGATGGACATGGAATTCAAGGGGTTGATCAACAAAATAGTACTGATATATCTTGATGATATCACTGTGTTCTCCAAAAATGCAATGGATCACCTTTTTCATCTGAGACAGTATTTCAAAGATGTAGGAGATTTGGGGTATCATTAAATCCCAAAAATGCATATTCTTGGCTCACGAAGGCAAGATCCTAGGCCATATTGTGTCAAAGGAAGGATTGACGATCGACCCAGAAAGAGTTGAAGAAATTCAAGCATTGCCCTTTCCAAGTCATAAGAAGGCTCTTCAAAGCTTTCTAGGAAGAATCAATTTTGTCCACGTAGGTTTGTGCCAAATTTTTCGCTCTTGTGAAGCCAATAACATTGATGTTGAAGAAGAGTATGGCATTTAGGTGGAAATCTAAGGGAAAATAAAGTTTTTAAGCCATCAAATAAGCCATATATCCCAAGCTCCAACTCTCGTCAATCTAGACTTCTCCAAGGACTTCATGCTTTATGCCTTTGGTGGTGGGGACACAATTTCTGCAATCCTAGTGCAAAAAAAAAAAGAGGGATCTGAATAACCAGTTGCCTTCTTCAGTCCAAATTTGGAGGACTATGAAGTGAGATACTCCTTCATCGAGAAGCATGTCCTTACAGTGATCAGGAGTTTGAAGAAGTTCAAGCACCTAGTTTCAAATAACAAGATCCAATTGCTAGTCTCTCATGCGGGAGTCAAGGACTTCCTTTTGAATAAAGATCTGAATGAGAAACATGTAGGATGGATCACTCGTGTCATGGAATATGACATTAAAATTAAGGTCACTAAGTTGGTCCATGGAAAGGGGCTATGTGAATAGCTAGCCTCGAGTCAACAAGTTGATGCAAGCAATGGAAAAGAGACTGTCCTTGTACTACAGGATAGTCAAGAACAAGCAAATGATAAGGTTTCTATCCCTTGTTAGACTCAAAATATGATACACTTCCTACAAATAGGCCTATGCCCTCCATAAATGAGCAAAGCAAAGAGGAGATACTTCAGATTACAAGCCATTCCATATGTGCTTGTTGATGGTGTCTTATTCAAGAAAGACATCAATGGTGTTCTACTGAGATGCATTGGAACATGTCAAATTGAAAAGGTGTTACAGGACTTCCACGATGGAGAGGCCAGGTCATTTTTCCCCATGGGTAACAACTCTCAAGATAATGAAGGTGGGTTATTATTGGCCCATGGTGTTCAGTGACTACTACACATGGATAAAAAGTGCAAAAAATGTGCATTCTTCACAAGCAAGGAAAGACTAGTAACACTCCCATTGCACCCAATTTTAGTTGACCAGCCATTCATGTAATGGGGATTGGACTTCATTGGGGTCATCAATCCAAACTCAAGCCAAGGTCACAAGTGGATTCTCACAAAAACATACTATTTCACCAAATGGACCGAGGCAGTAGCACTCAAGGAAGCAAATGAGTCTAGCATACTAGACTTCTATGAAGGGATAGTGACTAGGTTTAGAGTGCCAACCACTATCATATCGATAAATGCATTGGCATTCCTAGGTTCCAAGATCACAAAATGGGATGTTAAGAATGGAATCTACTTGAGCACCTCTTCAAACTATTACCCATAGGGTAATGGGCAGGTAGAGTCCACAAACAAGAATTTGCTAAGAATCATTAGAAGGACTCTAGATGAAAATCAAAGGACATGGCATAAAATCTAAAATCAACATTATGGGCTGACAGATCACACCAAAGAGGTCAACAGGTAATTCTCCCTACAAGTTAGTCTATGGGAAAGAGGCAGTGTTGCCTATATCATTAGAGCTACCCGCATTAGAGCTCATGAAGCAATTGGAGTTATTTGAGTTCAAACCAATGGAGGCTAGGTATGTAGAATTGATGGAATTAGAAGAAACTAGAGAACATGCAGTTCAAATGATGGAGAAGGATCAAGCCTTAGTCAAAAGATGGTTTGACAAGAAAGCAAGAGCAAGGACCTTTCAGGAGGGGGATCTAGTTCTAAAGTGGGATGCAGATCGGGAAAAACCAGGAAGGCATTCCAAGTTTGATGCCATTTGGAGTGGCCCCTACATGGTCACAAGATGTAAAATTAGCAATGCCTTCCAATTGTCTACATTGGATGGAGAGGAGCTTCGATTCCGGTTAACGGGATCTACCTTAAACATTACTACTGAAAAGGAAAGGTTTCACCCTTGTAAATATTAGCCTAGGATTTTAATTCCTCTAAGTGTGTATGCACATTTGTCTTGTTGTAGTTTAGGTTTCAGTTTCCCTAAGTGCTTCGGCATAGGTTTTATTGCTCCTAGGTTGAATCATTGTGTAGTTCAATGTGCCTCCAAAGGTGAATGTTGTAGCAGTCCATTTCAGGAACATGTGAAAGCTCCAGGTCAATACAATTTTCTACTCTCAGAAATCTCACCTTCAAGATTTTCTTATGAGAATTGAGAGTGCAAGCAGAGAACAGGTTCAAGATCAACAAGTGCAAGTAGTTGGGGAGAAGTTTCAAGTAAAATATCAGTATCAGGCTATCATTCATGACTCCATGCCCAATGGATACTTCAAGGCAACTAATCTTTCACCTAGCAGGAAGGTGATCCCATGAGTCACCAAATTGTTATCCAATTTTTCCTCTTAGGAAAAATAGACAAACATGACCTTGCACGTAGAGGAGCTGACGGGGTTGTTTCAGTCATGGAGGATTGCATTTTGGAGTTAGGTGAATGAAATTGTGAATTCTCCAATTTCAGACTTTTCACCTCTCACAAAAACTCTAAATCAATTTTCAAGGGTTTAACTTGCTCAAAACAAGTCCAAATTTCACCATTTGATAGATCGGGGCTAATCTTCAAAAGGGTATTTTTAGTTTTTGAAATTTTGATTTTCAAAATTTCGAGTTTTTTGAATTTTGGGATTTTGGGTTTCAGAATTTTGGAGTTTTTAGGATTTCGGGATTTCAAGTTTCAGGATTTCAAAATTTCAGAGTTTTTGAGATTTCAGATTTGATTTCGATTTCGAGTTTCGTTTGATTTCGTGTTTCGTTTTTGAGATTTTGTGATTTCGAGATTTCGGGTTTAATTTGAGTTTTCAAGATTTCAGGTTTTAGGATTTCAGAATTTTAGATTTTTTAGGATTTCGAGATTCATGCTTTTGGGATTTGGGATTTTGGGATTTCAGATTTTAGGATTTTGGGTTTCGAGGTTTTAGGTTTCAAGATTTTGGAACTCTCAAGCCCAAAAACATGAAAATTAGACTTAAATGTCTAAAATTTTGATTTCTAAAAGTTTGAAATTTCAGACTTTTGGACTTTCAAGTTTCGGTCTTTCTTTCAAATGTCTCAGGCCATTTTGAGCTGTGAATAGTAGCTCGACTTCCTAAAACTAAAATTTCCAAAAGTTTAAATTTTGGGATTTCGGAGGTTACATGCATTTCGGACTTCAAAATGAAGAAATATAGTTTGCCATTTTTTTGAGGTGTCCCAGGTTTCTCACCTACCAAAATTATGAGGTATGGGTTTCCTTTCTTTCCCAATAAGGAACAACACATAGAGGCATGGGTTTTGCAGTAGAACCCATCATTGTTGTAGGTAAATTCATTGCTCTTTTGGAGGTGGTTGAGGGAGGATTTCGGGTTTCTTTTATCTCCTTCTCTCTTTCTTCCTATATATGGTAAGGAGGGGCAATTTTCTAGAGGTTGGAGAATTTTTTCCTTGCACCCTCCCTTCTTCTCTAGATCTATAAGTGAATTTGTGGAGTTCAAACCTCCCATTTCAAACTGTAATGCAAGTTTGTGCCTCTTGGCCATTGTAATGGACTATATCAAATTCTTGGAGCAATAAAAATAAGTCTGTGGATGATTTCAACCCTCTCTTATGTTCATTGTATCTTCCTAATCTCTCATTGCAATTTTGGTTATCTAGTGCATGGTGGTTATATTACACTTTTAATGGTTTGTGTTTAATTGCAAATCAGGTGTTCAACATTCCTTTGGTGCATCACCTCTGTTAATTTAGGTTTATTTTCTTGCATCTTCTTAACCCTGTCTCCTTGGCAAGTTAGAGTAGGTTTTAGAGTAGATCCTTTGCAAATTGTATGTGTGCACCTAAACAGAGGAATAGGAACTAGCCTTCATCCAAAGAGATTTCTTGATTGCAAAGTCCCACACTTTGGGAAAAGCTCCATGTTATGCAATCACACCAGAGTCTCAACCCATCGAGTTGAAGACATTCAGGGGTGCTATGATTACACATCAACAATAACTCCTAGTAGGACTCTATCTCTTCATGCCTCTGTTGTAATGAAATATATAAAAAGGAAAGATTAATGTTGTAGAGATATAGAGGGATATACATAGATAGATCAATCCATAGGTAGAGATTTTTTGTGTTTTCCACTTGTAATCTTCATGCTGATGAAATAAGAATATGAGTTTTATTAATTTGTTGTAGACACATGCCTTAGGAGGGATTAACACCCAAGGCAGGGTCCACTTGCTATTTTCTTATCCTCTCATTCTATTTTTTGTTTTAATTCCTCACACGATTATATTAGCAGTAGTCCATTTTTGTATCTATGCTATGTTTTTACATGATTTGGTATTTACTTTTTAAGTCATAATCTAGTTCATTTATAACATTGGGGTAAATGCATGGTGTTATGTCCCACTTGTTGTCCCAAAAACGTGAGTGGGGAGTGTGGTGGGGTGGGAAATTAGGGGTGTTCACGTGAACATCCCCTTCACGTGAACCCCTTTGTGTGAATGCCATGTTGGGTACATTTTTTCCATGTATGGCACGGAAAGGGGTTCACGTGAACCCATTTTACGTGAATCCCCCATTTATATATTGGAGGTGGTGAGGATAAATTCACTTTTCCTCCGCCCACCTCCTTGATATGAAGAATCCACAATAGAGATGACTGCGAGTGCCCATTGACAACCATCGATCCTTAAACTAGCCCATCACCGATCTGCGTGACCCCATTACGACAAAACGAGCACACACACACATATGGAATAACTTTTTTTTTTGATAAAATAGAGGATCCCATGTTGTCGGGACTGAATTTACCTTAAAATAATTAAAACCCTAGCTACGTAGTACATAACCATTTACTTAACTCTCTTGTATCATGACCAGGCTTCACAATTTTCGTTGTTCACTTGTCATCATGAGTATGTTGTGGTATTCTTTTAATGTTCTTATTAACATGGAAATTACTATTTTTAGGAACCTATAAGAGCAGTCCTACCTTGTTAGCATATTCTACATAGTATTTTATTATTAGGCTAGTTATTATTTATTCCATTATTCGCTCTTATTGTTAGTAACAACTCCATCCATTCCGGGGAGTATTGTTTGTACACGGCCCTATAAATATTGTATGTGCTTCTGATTAAATAAGACTGAGTAAGAGATATTCAATATCTATTTATTCTCCTCAATAAGATCCTCACAATATGGTATTAGAGCAATCATAAACTCTGACCGGTGTGTTTGAGGGAGAGACATTTTATCTACAACAAAGAAATCTTCCTGGATTGTTGCTATTGGAAGAGTGACATCGTGCCGAACCTGCTACATGGAGAGAAGATCATTCTCAACATGGACATATTTTTATTATTGAACATGTGTGAAGCCTTTTATATGCTATAAGTGACCTGCAAAGAGCCCACAGGTGGAGACTTCTGCCCTGGGTGTGAAACATGTAGCTGAACTAAACTACAACAACCAACGTGTAAAATTGGGGATTTAATTATTTGTTTTTTCTTCTGCAAATCAAACGTGGAGGGAGATTGAATAGTTTTTTTGCTACTATAATATAAACGCCTATGCAAACCTCTAGCGACCTGCAAATAGCACACGTGGAGGTAGATATGCATTGGATTTGTGTTTTTTAGACTGTTGCGTGGTGGAGGAAGAGCTGGACGTGGACATTTACCAGGTTACACACATTTCTTGAGAAATCCACCTCTCAATCCTTGATTCAAACTGTATGAAGATTTTTTTTTACTTTGTATGGACGTGTGATGTGAAACCTGCATGAAAGTTAAAGGAAAGTATATTTGTTGTTTAAAAAAATATACACAAACGTCCTCGCTACTTGAGACGTGGTGATTAGTAACCTTGGTGTTTTGTGGCAAATAGCTACAAGCACGCAATCTCAACCTTAGAGCCCAAAGGTGTATGAATGCTTGAGTTGGCACAAGAGCTCAGTGCTTGAGCTCACAAACAACATGAGAAAACAAAGAAATTGCAGCCAAGGTCATTTGCGCTAGAAAATATGATTTTTGGCTAAATTAAAAAAAAAAATATAGAGCCAATGTTGTCTGATGAAGTCTCTAAGAAGGCATGTGTGACTCACATCAATATTAGCAATACCTTGCATGCAGAATTCTACCTGCATTCTCTCTAAAGCATTGTGTGGATAATAGTTTTGGCTACAAAGTATTTGAACCTACGTGGGTTGAGACTCTAGTTATTAAGCCTGTTATTTGCTGCTAGGTGGAGTCTCTCAAATCCACACCAAATGATAAGCGTGAATAACATGATCAAGACTGTTGAAATCCACAAAATCAACTCGTAAGCTGAAAAACACCATCTAGAAGCTCCTCAAAGCTCCGGGTTCTACTTTGCATTGCTCAACGAGATACGCAACATCGACAACGTTGGCACATCCGAGAGTGATGATTTTAAAAATCCAAATGTTGTCCCCGCCAAAGAAAGTAGAAGGGACACCTTGCCACCCAACATGATGATGAATCTGATGAGGAGTCATCAAAAGGAGCTAATTGTGGTAAGAACATTGTACTAGTCTCTCAGACTTCACAACCCATGAAGAGAGTTTGGTTGATAGACTTAGGTGCCAGAAAGCATATGTTTGGTGACAAGAAGCTGTTTGATTCAATAAATGAACAACCAAATGGAGATCGAGTTCGCATAGCTAATGACAAAGAGTACATTGCAGAAGGAATAGGCCAAGTCACCATTCCTTTGGGACCACAAAAATGTATGATCACAATGGTACTATATGTTCTTGGCCTAACTAACAACCTCTTGATAGTGACTCAACTCTTGAATCATCACCTGAAGGTATAATTTCTTTTCAAAAATGGCATTAAATCATGCTTGATCTTGTGACAAGGTAAGATTATTGTTAGAGATTTTCTAAAAGATATGTTATTTGCTTTAGATATTGTTTCATATTCTGCAATAGATTTATCTACATCAACAATTCAATCTACTACACTCTGGCATTTTAGATATGAACACTTGTTGGCTAGTTCATTGCATCAGATGAGTTCAAAAGAAATGGTCCATGGACTACCCAAATTGTCTAGTTCCTTTCCTATTTTCCTTGGTGTCTTGCAGGAAAACAACAAAGGGATCCATTTCAGGCAAGCACCTTCCATGCTAAGAAGTGTCTGGAGGTAGTTCATATTGATCTGAATGGATCGCTATCTGCTTCATTTTTAGGATACAAGTACTTCCAATTGTTCGTGGATGACCACTCTCGTAAGATGTGGGTGTTTTTCCTGAAGAAGAAAAGTGAGGCTCTTCAACATTTCCATAATTTCTATCATCATGTTGTGAAAGAGACTGGACAACCACTTCTTCTACTTTACTCAGATCGAGGGGGGAATTCACATCAAAGAAGTTCTTGGCATTCTTGAACCAACAAGACATTAAGAAGAATTTTACTACTCCCTACATGCCTCAAAGAGAATGGCATTCTTGAGCATCGCAATCACACAATAATGGAGATGACTCATTGCATGCTATTAACAATAAAGCTGGAGGAATGCTATTGGGCTGAAGTAGTATAGACAACTGTATATCTTCTCAACAGGGCACTAACAAATATTCTAAAGGATCAAATGCCAAAAGAGGTATGGAGTGGTAAAATCCATCAATCTCTCATTTGCGAGTATTTGGTTGCACAACATACATGCATGTCCCAACTTAGAAGAGAAAGAAGGTTGAGCCAAAGACACTCCCGTGCATCCTACTTGGCTACAACACTACCTTGAAGGCATATCGTCTCATGGATCCTAAGACAAAGAAAATCTATGAGATTCAAGATGTGGTTTGTGATGAGTCATCCTTTGACTCAATAGTATCAACAGACGATCCACTACCAACCACCTCTCACCGACTAGTCTTCGAATCAGATGTTGAGCTAGAGGATACTACTCAAAGAAAATAAATACTATAAGGAGAGCTATTTGTTGACCTTGAACAACTAGAGAATGTGAATCCACATCAATCCACATGGCAATGACATTGTTCTTCTCAAAAGCAGCCAAGTTCTCGTCTGAAGTGGGTACAAATCACCATCAAAGACTCTCATTTGCAACAACTTCTAGATACTTCATCTAGAGTCAAAATGAGAAGTCAAACAAGAAATGAGGTAAATTTTACACTCATGAGTTCATTGATTAACAGCTCCAAGCCTGATAATGTTTGTGAAGCACTCAATCAAACTTAGTGGAAAGAATCCATGGATGTAGAATTTGACTCACTCATGCAAAATCGAACATGGGAACTCAATCTTCCTACAGGAAAGAAACCCATAGGCTGCAAATGGGTTTTTAAGACAAAATATAAGGTAGATGGATCCATCGAAAAACATAAAGCATGACTTGTAGCAAAAGGGTATGCTCAGAAAGAGAGGCATTGACTATGAAGAAACATTTGCACCCACTACAAAGATCAATACCATTAGAGTTGTTTGTGCACTAATAGCATAGAAAGGATGGAGACTTCATTAGATGGAAGTCAAGAGTGCTTTCCTAAATGGTGATCTAAAAGAAGAAGTGCACATGACCCAACCTAAAGGATTTGTTGATCAAAAGCATCCTAAAAAGGTATGTCATCTCATAAAATCTCTTTAGGGACTAAAACAAGCTCCAAGCACATGGTATATCAAGATAGATGATCATATTGTGTAGCATGGGTTCACTCATAGCCCCTTAGATTCAAATTTATATATAAAGAAGGTAGGCAAAGAAATAGTCATTCTTGTTGTGTATGTAGACGATCTTGTGATCATTGATCATTTAGAAGATCAGGTTGATATTGTGAAGAATGATCTCAAAAGAACCTTCGACATGAAAGATTTGGGGCTACTACATTACTGTCTTGGCTTGGAGATATGAAAAACAAAGGATCATATTTTTGTCTCCCAGATAAAGTATGCCAAGACACTCCTGGAAAAATACAAAATGTCAAACTACAAACCTATATCCACTCCCATGGAAAAAGGTTTGAAAATTTCATGATTCTAGGATTCACCTCAAGTAGATGCTACTCTCTACAAGCAATTTTTGGAGGACTCATCTACTTGACATATACCAGACCAAACTTATTCTATGCTATCAGCTATCTTTCTAGGTTCATGCAGGAGCTGAAGAAATGTTATTGACCGTGTGCAAGCATGTTTTGAGGTATGTACAGGTGAAGGTAATCTTGATTATGGTCTGGAATATAAGAAGAATGATAAATTTTTCTTACATGGATACATCTACTCGGACCACCGGGATCTCATTGATGACAGGAAGTCAACCACAGGATACATATTTCATCTCGGATCTGGACCTATCTTGTGGATAAGAAAGAAGTAGAATGTTGTTTCTATCTCATCCACAAAGGAAAAATATCATGCCGCATGAGGAGCTGTGTGTGAAGTGATATGGTTACATCACATTTTGGATGACATGGGAATTCTGAAAAAAATCACCTATTCTCTATTGCGATAATTAGAGTGTGTTGAAGCTCGTGTAGAATCCAGTTTTTCATGAACAAACAAAGCATATTGAGATTGATTGTCATTTCATTTGAGAGCATGTCTTGAACCATCACATTCAGCTCCAATACTATCCTACAAAAGCACAAGTTGTTGATATTCTCACAAAATCTCTTGGAAAAGTGAAATTTGAACTTTTCAGGGGTCACATTTGCAAGAATAATGTAATAAGGGGGAATGTTAGCATAGTCTACGTAGTATTTTATTATTAGGATAGTTATTATTTATTCCATTATTCTCTCTTATTATTAGTAACAACTCCATCCATTCCAGGGAGTAACTCCATCCATTCCAGGGAGTATTGTTTGTACACGACCCTATAAATATTGTATGTGCTTTTGATTAAATAAGACTGAGTAAGAGATATTCAATCTCTATTTATTATCCTCAATCAAATCCTCAAATACCTATTATAGTTGAATAGTGTTTTCATTTTCCATTTAAATAAATGTAATTAACAAGGAATGCCAAAACCATGGGCCCAAAAATACTGCGATGCCCATTACCCATGTTACTTGGAACAAAACAATCCCCACTGTTAAATTTATGTGTTGAAACTATGGATTTAACCTTAAAATAGATCTTCTTCAAATTATATGAATTCGCACTGTCTCTATGGAGTAAGAACATATCTAAGGTCATTAGAAGCATGTCTCAGACTTGAGTTATCCAATCACATATCTTGAGCAGACACAATAACTTACATGCCTGATAGAGTGACCACATAGGCTTCCCTTGCCTTTTGAATCTCTTGAAGACCTATAGTATTCAACTACACCACTATATCTGCATAAAATCTAGGATGCCCATTATATAGGCCTTAAAAGCCTTCTTGTTTCTTAAACACTTGTAGCCTAGTCATAATTTCACAAAGAAATAAATTGAACATGAATAGAGTAGGTCTTCATTACAATCCAATCTTTACACAAAAATTTGAGCATTTAGATAGTTCTCATGAGTACCAAATATCTGCAAGGCTCATCATCAAAATGAGGTTTATATACAAAATCCTTAATGCTATGCCCTTATTCTCTGTAACTTCATCATCCTTGATGTATATTGTTCACAATTTTCCTTTGTCATGAGGATCTCATGTCTTCATTACCATAGTTCCCCATTCTTCAAGCATCAATATCTTCATAATTGCGATGCATATCAACCACACCATCAACATGAATTATCAAAAGTTAGTGTACAACATTAATGTCATATGGGTGTACTAGCTTAACTCCTCATGTAGCAGAAAATTTTCCCATTTCCTTTATTCTTTCATATGGGTGTACTAGCTTAACTCCTCACGGGACAAAGATTCTTTTGAATCTATGTCATTGTTCACAAGCCTCACATACACCTTTACTTATAAAACTAAATTGATTGGACCTTGAAATTTTTTTACTGAAATCTCAGACCACTGAACATTATTCCTTTGAAGAGTTCACCTTTTATACTCTTTCTTGATGCAAGAATCATGTTTGACCATCTCTGTTATATGAAGTCTTATACGCACCTGTATACTGCTACTTTTGCACTTAAAAAATTGTTGATAGAGATTTTTTCATATTTTTTGAGAATGAGGGTAATATTATAGTTTATCCTTCTAAAGCAACATGGCATAGTATTATGTAACCTTGCATCACTCACAATTCACATAGTATTACATCAAATCAACATTTGCAAATTTTGCAATGTCCTGCATTGTCTCACAACATTTACAACTTCTTGCAATTTTGTACAATGTAACTACCACACCTCTCAACTTGAGTTCAATTTTACATTACCTTAAGAGTGTGTTAAGTCTCATGCTTGAATTGCACCTAGTGACATCTCACACTATGCATAGAGATTTCCTTAACAAAATTGTATCACTCATAGCTCCTCAGTCTTGCACCAAATCAATGTTTTCATCTTTTTCAATGTCGTGCAAGTTACCTCACAACATTTTTCATCTTCTCATAATGTTGTGCAAGGAAACTAACACACCTCTTCACTTGAGTTTACTTTTTGCATGCCTTTCATAGTGTGCCAAGTCTTATCACCTAATTGTGTATGTTCATAATTTTACATAGAACTTTTGCACACAAATGTCTTTTGGTCCTTCTCATGCTTACTCACAAAACCATACATACTTTGTGCCATGCATAGAGCCTCAAATCCCCACAACATTTATTGACATCTTTTGGTGCATGCCCAAATATTTTCACCTCACAACCTTTCCATTTCATCTCCATTGATGTCATTCCTAGGGAGAAAAATCAACTAGAAGATTCAATGGTTTCCTCTTGTTCACATTTTGGCTTGATGTAGAATTTCTAGAAATCAAGTTTATTATATCCATAAGGTTGGATCCTTTGATAAAAAGAACACTAAGCATAGTGATCCTAACCTATGTAGAAAATAAGGATGAACCTATTATCATGGAATTTATCAAGAATGATATATTAATTCTAGAGTTCTTTTGAGAATATGAATTTGGTTTAGATTTCACAAAACAAATGCACTTGTTTATTTTAATTCTTTTAGGATACTTTTACATAAATAGAGAATACATTTTATAAGTGTTTGTACTTCTAGTCATGTTGAAAAACTTCATCTTATCTCCTAACATATTTCATTGATTTTTGATGCATGGTAATAAATTTGTTCCCTTAGCAGTGACTTTAGCAATGACTTTAGCAGTGACTTATAAAATGTATTTTTTGTGATGTATCTCTTTCATGTACTTTGTCTTGAACTATGCCATTTGAGGTTGATTTACTATGTGATCTATTTATAATGGAATAACTTAGATTTTACATTATTCCATTTTTGAATGGTAATTCTATGTTAGTGAGTTTTTATTACAAATGACAATAAGATATGCAATTTCTTATTTTCTAAATTATTTGCATTCAAGCTTGAAAATCATATTTCTATTTTCATTAAAATAGGAGAATTTTTTCATTAAAAGTATTGTAAATTGAATTTTACTTTCAATTTTTTATAGTCATGGCTTCTTCTACTCCTAATTTGTTTGAGAGGACTGATTTAGAGATTGCAAAATTGCAATCTATTCTCGAGGATCCAACTACAGTTGGGAACTATAAAGCCCATTGTGAAAAAATATTGGTTGATCTTCGTAGAATAGAAACAAGATTGAAAACATACAACCCATTTGATTCTGAGTCAATAAAAAAATTTATGGATTCATTAAAATCAAGTGTCTCAAGAGATGTAGGATATAATGAGATTATGTTGCGAATTTCTGATAATGAAGTATTTAAGAGGTCTTTTTGGACTTTTTATGTAGATAAACTGAAAGTAAGGGCATATTATGTAAACAAATGTTCATGTCCCCTATGTGCACCTTTTATTTATCCTAGATTTGTGGCCTCTCAAGGCCAATTTCCAAATAATGACCAATTACCATTATACTTCATACTGATGCTACATGTTGAGGTTCACCTAAACCTAAAGGTGAACTATTTAGACATCCATAGTTATTTCGAGATAGGGCATGGCCATATTAGCCATAGGAGGCATATAAAATGGAGGGATCTCCTATAGTTGTTGACGCGTGACAACTTGTACCGAGGCCACGACCATTCTTAGCGAGGATTTCACGATATCACAATGCCTCTCGTTATAACTACACATGAGGGTGATATCGAGGGTCTTATGGGCATTTCTCATGAAACCTAATTGATCTCTTTTGACCATGTCGGTCAAGTACCTTCGAGAGACACGCGGTACTAGTAATGGAGGTGCTAGTAGCGATAGTGATGCATGTAGCGAGGTATACTCTCATGCATATTTAATTTCCCCATATGAATTTGAGGTGTTTAAAAATCCCTCTAGACACATCGTCTAGGATGCATCATGATTGTTGACTTGTTGTGTGCATATGAGGTGATTTCACTACATTGTTGTGTTCCACTATCGGGGATTTAGATTTTATAGAGCAGAGCGACAGTGTATCTTCTAGTCAGGGTACTACTATCATCCACTCTGATCACGGACCTCCTATTCTTGGGATCGTCACACCCAAATTTTAGCACATTTTTGTTTTGGTGTGTGAAAATTAAACCTTTATATAATTAAAACTTATTTTATTTCATCATTACTTAAAATTTAATAATATTAAAATTGAACGTTTAATTGTGTGTTTAGGCTTCTGATCCAGTGTGTGGTGATTCACAACCCACACCATTTTCCCACATGACATACACACATCTCTTGACTGAGCGCAACATGGATCTTGATGTTTCGAGCCTGAGTCAACTTAGCTCACTTGGTGACATATTTTCTGGTGGTGATGTCGTGGGTGGAAGTCCTATAGATTTGGAGACTCGTTCTGTAGAGGTATATATACATGTGTTTTATAATTAATATTTAATCTAAATTGAAATGTTTGAAATTAATGAACTTTATTCAAAAAAACTTATTTATCAACTTCTTACATTTAATTTATTTTGTTTCATAGGGATCTACGAGACAAAGATCTACACATACTGTAAATACTCCCAACATTCACCCAGGGGATGATACTCGAGGTAAACAATTTGCACATATCTATTATATGATGTATTTAATTAATCAAGAAATTATTGTAGAATTTTTCTTATAAATTTTTATATTTGGTATTCTATATATAGTTTCTGACGTATATATTTCTTTTTTTTACATGTAGGGTATAACAGAGCCTAGTGAGGGGTCCTGACACTCGCCCTCTACCGCATGGAGGAGACTTTAGTGATATTTTAGAGATTTTATGCATGATTTTAGAGAGTTTAGACATGTATATACTCATGTACTCATAAACTAGACATGATTTTTATATTTTGATATATGTCTTAGACACACATGTGTATATATATATATTCATTAGACATGTGGTTTTTATATTTTTATATATATTCATTCGACATGAATTTCATATATTTATATGTAAGGTAGCATAATTTTATATTTTTATGAGTTGGTGTATATTTACAATTATGGATGTGAATATAAGACACCCCCTTATCTTTCATTTTTGTCTCTTGATGAAATGATAATAGGTATAATGATAGATAAGATATTAAATACCCTTCATTTTTGTGATATAATGTAAACTTATTTAAAATTCTATATTGAATCATTTGATGCTTAGATAATTTAGTAATAATTTATGTTACATTAACCATTCTATGGCTTATATATAGATTTTTTGATTTCTTATGGATGAGGAAACAAGGCTCTATAACTTGTTTAAGTGCTTCAAAATTTAGTAGTGTCTACTTTTAGAGATTTTGTGTTGTTTTAGGATTATTTATGAGAGATTTGTATTAAATTAGGGATATATTTATGATAGGAGGGATTGCAAGTGGTAGGTATGTAATTGTGTAAGGTAGAATTACTTTTATAAGAATTCATAACTTTAAGTTTGCAATAAGGAAAACCTATGGGATATGAAATGGCCCAAGAATATATATAAAACTTAAAAAGTAACCATTAGGTGGTAGTAAATGGGGCTAGATATCCTAGAAAGAAATTGTTGGATCCTTTGGTCCTTGTTTTAGGGTCATGAAGTAAGATAATGATCAATAGTCATGAAGTAAGATAATGATAAGTCACGTAGGTTTTGAATGTTCTTACAAGTCATTCTTAATCTCAAAACCCAATATTTTTTCCCATGAACCTTTAAATAAAGAATTTTCTATATGTTTTTCTAATCTCCCTAATATCTTTCAATACCTTGAGTCATGTAGTTATGAAAATAAATAGTATTCAAAACCTCAAAATTCTTTATCAAAATTTTGTAGACCCTACTCTAAAATGTGAAATCTATTTGTTAAATCTATATAAAATACTTAATTGTCTATCAAAATTTTAAAAATTCTATAATCTGCTAGAAATTTCCCCCAAAATGGAAATTTCAATAAGGGGCCATAATGTCTATCATTTTTCTCACATGAAATTTTAAATGAAAGTTAGATTTATAGGCTTACCTAGTGTAAAATATAATTGATTCAGATATGAAAATAATGTATAGGACACTAAGAACTTGTTTCAAATTATTATAAAAGATGTCGGAAAAGAGAAACTAAAATGAGGAAAATAAAAAACATAAGAGTTGATGTTAAATTTTTTGAAGGAAGAAATGACTTATATCTACATCTTCGGGGTTTTGAATTTCAATAAAACAACATGATAGTAATAGTGTTTTGATAAATCCTTTTCAAATATTCCATTAGGTAAGGCTTTATATTGGTTTCATCATGTCCGTGGTGTATCTTTGAGCACATTCTTGGAACTTGAAGAAGCATTTCTAATAAATTATATTCAAAATAAGATTCCAAGAGTTACATATGAACACTTAAGATGTTACATCAAGGAAACTCAAAATCAATGAGTGAGTACATTATGAGGTTTAAGACTTGTATGCAACAACTAATATATCAACCATTTGATTTGGATATACAATACATCTTTTTTTGAGGACTTATCTACCCTCTCAAAGAGAAGTTACTATATGATACATATTATACATTCCTCTTTCTATGATTTCAAACAATCCAAATATAAAATAAATTTCTCTTCCAAAGGAGAAAGCATATGAAATTGTAGATGTCTCCACCACAACTATATAGGACATAAAAAGTGATGCAAGAATTACAAGAGATACAACTCAAAAAATTGGTGAAGAAAAAGTCCTACATAGATCCTTTTGGTGTAAAAATTAATGCAAGAGTTACATAAGTTACATAAAAAGTGATGCAAGAGTTACATCCATCCATGAGTGAAGAAATCATCAACTCAATTTTTGAAAAATGGTGATGTTGTTTTACATGTACACAATATCTAAAAAAACATCAATAAAAGACATGTTATTACTTCTAAAATTTGTCCAGTTTATTACTATCCATAGTCATCATAGAGTGCAAAGACCAAGAATTTGGAATCCTTTCACATCCATACTTTTTCCTTTGATCAATACCTTTAATTAATCATGTAAAAAATCAATACCATTTAAAACAAACATCAAAATTAAGAATAATGTTTTTAAATTTTGTAACTTGTAGTCAATAAATCACATTAAGATACATATATGTTTTAAATGCGCATACATGTTATCTCCCAAAACACTTTGTGTGTGGATGAAGCCTGTGAGATTGAAGCCTATGAGGTTTAAGCATGTGAGGTTGAAGCTTTGTGAGATTGAAGCTTTGTGAGGTTGAAGCATGTGAATATGCAAAATGTTTCTTACACCATTCAACAACGGTGTGGGCATAAATCAATAAATCTCCCTCATAATCAAAGCTTTTTTTATTTAGAGCACATTTGATGCATGCACCTATAGTATTGTGTTCTCCCTTCTCATGACCACTCTAAAAAAATCCATAAATGAGGTATTTTGTGATGATGATGATAGCGAATGAGTGTAAAGAAAGGGCAAGAGGATTTGAATTGTGATGTGCAACCATCCAACCAAACAAAATGTTGATCTATTTGTACTCCTTGTTGATGAAGATATTGAAAGAACAAACCAAAACAATGCTACACAAAGCGGGTGTCATGTTCCTTTTCATCACTTATATAGAAGATATACCCCTTCTTTATCACTCGCTTCACATATGTACTTTCAACCCCATCCAAATCGAATTTGAACCATGATGGTAACCTGGTCGATATGATAATAATGTGTTTGAATCTCTTTTTGATGATAAAATGAGTAATTCTCAAAAAATCAACCATGAACAATATGAAACCAATAGGGAATGTGTCTCTAATAGTTTTGAATTTTGTAGCATGCCACTTTTCATAGTGAGAATGTTTAATGTACGGACTATTTAAACTTCAAAAATTTGCATGAATGGAGTAATGGGAATTTCCTCTTCTACCAAATCCAACCCGGTTGTATCCTTTCTAATATGTGTTGAATATTTTATGTATTTGAACCAACAAAATAAATACATAATGGAAAAATTGTCATATTCATTTGTAGTAAACATAAAAATCAAAATAAAATATGTACATCCATATATATATATATATATATATATATAACCTCTTGCAAGCCACCATTTGAACTGTGTCCAAATATTCATTTGTTTTTGGCAATAATTTCAAGTCCCCACACTTGTCACATACACCTTTGATGCAAGCCATACGATCGTCAACATGATCATCAGATATTTTGCAAAGAATAGAAGCTATGAATTCACTGACACGTGTAGGGGGATTTTTCAGAACCATTTGATGCTTCTCGTAACTTTCTATACACCTGAAAAAACATAGATTTTGAAATACATTAATTTTAAATCACATCTCAAAAAACAAAATTTAATCAAATTTCTAATATGTAGATATAAATGAAAGCACACCTTAATATATATGTAATATTTTTTTTACCTGATAGTGATAATCAAACTCAATGTGATAGGGCCAACAACACGTGTCGAGGAATTTATTAGCTCACACATAATATACCAAGGCTTCAAATTCTCAAACATTCGTTGTCAATCTTAACATATGGATATTCTTATGTAAACTTGATGTAAATCTTGAGTTCTTTCGAGCCAATGTTTTATATGTTCATGTCAAAGTTATTGTGAGCGATCATGTGTTTTAAAACATCCCTCACATTTGGAGAAGGATGAGTCCTCTCAGTCCAAAAATTAGAAACTATCTTCACAATATTATCCTCTATTTTATCAGAACATGGATTTCTACACATTAGTGCCCAATTTCCTTCCACAATAGAATCATCCAATGTCTTCCTCCTCTTTTCATACCTACTAACCATCTTTCTAGATACACCCAATACCTTGGCAAACAGGTAGTAACATGATGATTCTTTGTCGTATCTTCACTTACAAATGAAGTTAAAATTTCTCTACAAGAAATACTCTTATCAGTAGACTTAGTTTTTGTACCCAAAGAAATTTTTGGTTTAGAAACATTCTCAAAAAATTCTTCTTCCATACTTTTAACTTTTCCCATCCAAAATCTACACCCAACAATTCTAATTTTTCCCTCATATCAACATGATTCAAGAATGTAACTGAAAAATGTGCTCTAGAATCAGTAGTCGATTAACAAATTCACCATATATTATCTCTACACTTTTTTTGTTTTCTTTCGTGATAGTGGTTCTTGTTGGGAAATTTCTTATAATTTTGGAAATCCATATTCACTAAGTGTTTCACATTTTCTTGGGAAGTAATTCTAGAACTTTTGTTATCACTTCAACATCTTGTTGTGCAACATGATCTGTTTCCATAAACAAAATTTGCAAAAAAATTAACATGCACATGTGATTACACCATTCATTAATGATTAAAAAGATTGTAAGTTGATAAATAACTTACTATCTAGAAGATAAACTACTATTCTAATTCATCAATTTCTCCTGGATATGAGTACAAAAATGATTTTTATACTCTTTGTTTACCTTTAAGCTTGATAGGATTTACTAAACAAAAATAAGTTCTAGATTAATTACATAATTTTGAAGGGAAATATGTATACACTTTGAGGAATATGAATAAATTTCCATTTACTACATACACAACTGAAGTAGGAGGAGGATTATTCTTGAGAGTTCTAAACAAGATTGTTTTAATAGAGCTCAAGTTTCCCTTATCGATCTAGTTTTCTTGGACCCATCGATGTAGTATTGATGTTTATAGGCATAACAATTGTCTTTAATGAGATATTGTTTGTTTGTTTGTAAGGATTATTTCACACCTTAATTTTTAATTTGTTTGCAATCACACACTTTTGGATCCTTTCTATCTTCCTACATTTTAAATCCATAATGCAACTAGCTCATAATTCACACCCATACAATACCACTAGAGTTACAAGTAACCCAAATAGGAACTTGGTGGTCTTTCAATCCCATAAATTTACATTCTTACATCTATTTGTAACTCATAAAAATATTTACATCCACATTGTATTATTTTCATTTTACATGCATCCCAATTAAGTTTAATTTGTGAAAGTCTAGACCAAGATAATTGTATTTAGATACCACTTCATGAGGTCCTTCTTGAAATCTACTAAACAACAATATAATTTTTCATTTGTATTCCAGGCCTTTTCAACTAAGTGTTTGAGTGTGACATAATGATCTATTATTGATTACTTTGGTCTAAAACCTACTTTCCCCTTTTCCCACTTTCCTTTTTATTAAGCCTAATTGCTAATATTGTGTTCTATCATGCTCCCAAAAATATTTTTGAAGAGGTGATTGATCATGATAGTTTGGTAGTTTGAAGGATTATTAACATCTTCACTCTAAAACAAAGGAAAGGTTAGGCTAGTTATCTACTCTTTTAGGTAAGGGTCATGAGTAAGGGTTCAAAGAAAGGTATAATGGTTACCAAAACTAATAGCCCAAGAATTATGGAGGAATCTCTCTCACTAGGGAATCAACCACTAAATATGAAAAATAATAGGGTTATAATCACATAAAAATTCAATTGGTAAGAAATTACAATGAGTGGTTTTATGTATTCTTGACCAAAATGTTTAATCAAAATCATGAGCGGGTCAAGGGAAAGAAGTACACTAGAATCAAGTCAAACCAACAAAAAAAAGAAGAGTAACAACATTGCATTTAAGGAAAAAATAATCATAAAAAGATGCAAAAAACACATAACATGGAAGGCATAGACCACCAAGTAGAGATTAAGGATGTTGAAGAAGCTTACAACCCCACAATGACTCCACTCATTTTGTCATCAAAGATCTGTGTGCAAGAACTAATGAGCTTGAAAGAAATAATATAACACATGGAAGTAAGGGGAAAACTAGAAGATGTTAAAATGGAGGAGATGATAATTGTCACACAAAGGCTAAAATAAGAAAACAACATGCTTAAAGAACATGTGAAAACTATAAAATATCCCCTCAACAGAATCCTTATCTTCCATACTGAAAAAATTAGATAACGAAAACATGGTGGAGTACCCAACCGTAATGGTACCATACCCATAAAATTCTCCAAAACCCGTTTGGTTCAAGGAACATGAGTACTATGACTTCCATGTGTTAAAGGGCACAAGACAGATAGGTGTTTAAGATTGCATCATTACATACAAGACCTCATTGAAGAGGGAAATATCACTGTAGATTCTCCCCCAACTTAGGATAAGGTCCAAATGAGAAAATGGGTATCTTTAAAGATCCCTTTCCTAACCATGTAGATAAAAATAAAAGGAAGCCAAATCACGGAAAAACTTCCAATGACTATAGGACTGCCACTTATATTTATCCCACTAATGATAGTCCCTTCAATTCTCTCATAGGATGTATTCATTCATCTGATAAACAGGTCAATACTATCCAAATCTTAGAAAAGAGTTACATAGTAGGGATGATACATGCTTGTTTAATCATACCAGATCCCCTACCTATCCCTCAGGAAGGTCAATACAATTTGATAGACCAGTTAGAGAAAACACCTACTAGGATATCCATTTTAGATCTCCTCAAAATCTCTACTAGCCCATAAAAACATATTGTATAAGACACTAGCAAAGTTCGGGAGTCTCAACCGATGTAGATCCCACGCACCTCCAAGCCATGATTATGCACCTTAACTCTAATGATCATATCACTTTTGATCATGCTACAATCCCATGTAACGACCCAGAGCATAACTTACCCTTATACCTAGAAGTGGTTGTTACCCGTCACAAAATTAAGAGAGTACTTGTGGACGGTGGATCTAGTCTAAACATTTGTACTTTGAAGCTGGTTAAGTAGCTAGGCCACTCAGAAATGGATCTAGGTGCCAAAACTATCATGATCACAACATATGATAATGAGGAGCGAGAGTCGGCGGACACTATAGAAATTCCATGGAAATAGGGATGAATTGTCATGATAAAATTTCCACATCCTTGACTTGGATCTACCATACAACATGCTCTTAGGATGCCCATGGATCCATGTCATGTAGGAAATTCCTTCAACTTTCCACCAATGTATCAAGATGTGCCATAAAGGAAAAATAATCAATGTTAAGGGTGATTTAAAACCATTTACACATTGTAGAGCCTTGCACAATTTCTCTCATGTAGCTTATGAATGCCCCTCTATAGACATTGTTGTTCCTTTACAAATAGAGGCTATCAAGGAACATGTGGATCTAGATTCACTCACTCCTTACAATCAAGAATTTCCTTCATTGGTCAACCCTTTCGCATCATGGGAGGAAATGTCGAAAAAATATGGCCTAGGCGAGCCGTTCACCCTTGAACAAGATTTATTAATATCATATTTATCAGTGTCACCCAGACATGTGGTAAACCCTATTTTCAGTTCAAAAGCACTTGGGAACAATGCCCTAAACCATTGGAGAAATTCATTCCTAGTGGTTTCTTATTTGAGGAAAATATGTTAGGGGATCCTACTAATAGAGTGCCAGAAGGTACCATGGCTTCATGCCATTAGGCACCCCAATATGTCAAAGGCCACCACATGATGTTTTCATGGGTTATAATGGGCTGGGATGTGGTATCATACCCAAGAGCGATGATTAGAACCCATTCCTATCCCTCACTTCAAATCAAATAAACATGGTCTTGGAATACGACCTCATGATGATCCACCCTTTGAGATTGATGCCACCTCTTTTGAACGTGAGAGTGATTCATCTCATTTTGATAGTGATGCGGATTCCCAATGTAGCCTCTATGAGGATCTTTCCTTGACTAACTCGTTCCTTGATTCAACCTGTCCTTACCTTGTTTGGATCTCAACCCTCAAACCAATTACCAAGTAGTCCTTGTATATCCCGAACTTGTAGATTGGGATAAAAATTTCACATACCAATGTAATTCTTTGAGAATGATGAGGCATTAGTAGAATTCATGGGACTTAGGGACTCTATTCCAGCCGGAGATCATAAGAAAGCCTTTGTAATTCAACTAGACACATGTGTACTTTGGAGAAGAAGCAGAGATGTGTGGACACTTAAATAAGAAGGTCACAAAAAGAGTAAAAATACTTCAAGGAAACCTTGTGCAAATAATAAACACAAGTATCATAGTGACAAAATCTTTGAAGCACTCGTAAACAAACAAAATGAAGAACCTATGGAAAAATGAGTTATCCATTCAAGGATGATGATGAGCTACCTAAGGAGGTTTACCTTACTCTTCCCCCTGATCCTACTCGGATGGAGGATGATTCTAAGATGCTTGTGGAAGAAACCATCAATGTCAACATTGGCTCGGAAGAGGAACCTAGAATGATAAAGTTGGGAGCTTCACTCTCAGCTCAAGAGAAAAAGGTTTTTGTAGAGTTGTTAAGAGAATATGCGAGATATATTTGCATGGTCATATGCTGATATGCCTGGGTTAGATCTAGAATTAGTTGTGCACAACCTCATTGTACACCCATATGCTAAACCCATCAAATAAAAGTTGAGAAAGATGCACCCTACAATTATGCTCCTTGTCAAAGAAGAACTGGAGAAATTATTAGTTGTTGATTTCATTAAGCCCATTGACTATTCAAAGTGGATATCTAATATAGTCCTGTCAGAAGAAACTTGTTGGCATAAGAATCTACACCGATTTCTATGATATCAATAAAGCATGTCCTAAGGATGATTTCCCCTTTCCTAACATTGATATGATCATTGATTCCACTTCTGGTCATGAAAGTTTTTCCTTAATGGATGGATTTTTAGGTTATAACCAGATTCAGATTGCAGAAGAGCACCAACATAAAATAGATTTCATCACTCCTTGGGGAACGTTCTGTTACAAGGTCATTCCTTTTGGACTCAAGAATGCCAGGCTACCTATCAACGTGAAATGACTATCATCTTCCATGACATGATGAATGACATCATGGAAGATTATGTTGATGACATCCTAGCCAAATCCAAAAGTAGAGGAGAGCACCCTAAAGTGCTTGAGGTGTATCTTTGAGTGCATAAGGGATTATAAGGTGTGCTTGAACACCAAGAAGTGTGTTTTTGGAGTTTTGTCAGGAAAACTCCTAGGTTTCCTTTTCTCATGGAGAGGGATAGAAGTGGACCTTGAAAAGGTTAAGACTATCACAAAAATTCCCCACCTACAAATACCAAACAACTAAGGAGTTTACAAGGAAAAAAATTAGGCAATCTGTGGCTTTATTTCACAACTTACGGATAAGTGCCACCCATTTATGCATCTACTAAAGAATGATGTATATTTAACTAGGGACCAAATTGTCAAAAGGCATTTACATTACTAAAATAATACCTTGTTAACCCACATGTACTCATGCCACCTACCCCAAGAAAACCTCTCCTCTTGTACATCTCTACTACCTAGTTTGTTATTGGTGCACTACTTGCCCAATATGACCTAGACCATAAAGAAAGGGAGGTTTATTACCTCAGTCACACTTTGATTTCCTATGAGTTGAATTACCCATAGATTGAAAAGGCATGTTTAGCAGTTGTCTTCACCTTTCGAAACTTTTCCACTATCTCCTTAATAATAAAACCAAACTAATATCCAAAGTTGACCCTCTCAGTACCTTTTATCCAAACCCACCCTTACAGGATGAATGGATAATTGGATCATTCTCCTAAGTGAATTTGATATTGAGTTTGTAAATTATAAATCCTTAAAGGGACAAGTATTGGTTGATCAGTTGGTAGAAGCTCCTCTACCAGGAATGGAACCTTTGTGTATGGACCTACCAGATGCATCCATGATGTATGTTGAAGAATCTATAGAATGGAAAGTCCATTTTTATGGATCATTCACCTTCCACAGATCAAGGGAAGGAGTAGTGTTCATCACTCCCACAGTGAGGTTATCCCAAGAGAATTCCATTTGGGATTCCCCTACACTAATAACATTGCAGAGTATGAGGCACTCATTACTAGCCTTAAGTTGGTTATCACTTGAAATATCAGAAAACTATGAGTCATTAGAGACTCCCAACTCATTATTAGGAAAGTTAATGATGAGTATAAAGTTAAAGATGAGAAGCTTGTTCCATACAAGAAATTATTTGAAACCTTGAAAGAGTATTTTACATAGATTATCTTTGAGAAAAAACCAAGGTCACATAATAGATCAACATATGCTATGGCTACAATTAGATCTCTCTTACACATTCCACCTCAGGAGAGAAAAATGCCTTTATTTATAGAGCATTTACAAATACCCACATATGACATGCCAAAATCTTGTTTGGCATGTGAAATTGTTGGTCCATTCTCCCCTTGGTATGACCCTATATTTAGATACCTACAAGATGGCACATTTCCCTAGACATTACCCATTCTAAGAAGAAATCCCTTATCCACCGTATAGCCCGTTATACCCTCCTAGGAGGCACCCTTTATCATCATGGATACTATGGAATATGCTTCGTTATTTGGATGTTACTGATTCAATCCATGCTATTAAGGAAGTACATGGTGGTATTTGTGGAGTGCACACTAGTGGTATGGTCTTGGATAAGAAGCTCTTAAGGGTAGGTTATTATTGGCCCACCATGGAAGCAAACTATTGTAATTTTTCAAGAAATGTGAGCTATGCCAAAAGTATGGAAACTTGATACATGCACCAACACAGGATTTGCAACCCATCGCAACACCTTGGCCATTTTCTAAATGGGGCCTGATCTCATAGGAAGCTCCATCCCTCTTCGTCAGATGACCACACCCACATTATCACCGTCACCACCGATTATTTTACTAAATGGGTAGAGGTTGTGCCTCTTAATTATGTCACCGGTGTGTAAAATTTCCAAATTCATCATGAACCATCTCATCTTCCATTATGGTATCCCTTCCGCCATTGTCATTGATAATGGTAAATCCTTCAAAAAAATGGTTAAGACATTGTGTTAACATTTCCATATTCAACTCAAGTGGTCTACCCCTATTACCCCCAAGGTAATGGACAAGCTGAAGCTACCAATAAAACCCTTGTATGAATCATGGAGAAAATGGTAAGTAAGATTGGTCGTAATTGGCACTTATAGATACATCCCACCCTCTGGGCCTATCGAACCTCCATCCACACTCCTATTGGTATGACCCCATATTCCCTAGTTTATGGCACTGAAGCCATCATACCCTTGGAAGTGGAGCTTCCTCCCGAGAATATCTCTCTCGGGATTATCTTGATAAAGATGAAGACTATAGAGTAGCTCAGCTAGCAAAGCTAGAGTTGTTGGATGAGAAGTGGATAAGAGCGCTTAATCACCTCAAGGTCTACCGAATAGAGTATCAAGAGGATATAACAAATAGATCATTCATCATGAATTTTATGTAGGTGATCTAGTGCTGAAATAAAATCAAAAAGAATATCATCAAAGATAGAGAAAAGAAAGCTAAGTTTGAGGCCAAATAGCTAGGGTATTATGTGGTGGTTGCCAAGTATGGGTCAGGAGCTTATAAACTAGTATATCCAGATGGTGAAGAGCTTCCGGAACCAATGAATGCCATGCATCTCAAGCGGTTATATTCTTAAGCATGATGAGAATATCAAATAAGAACTAAAAAGTAGAAAAAAAGAAAAAAAAGAAAAAAACGTAAAAATTGAAAAAATAGTAAAGAAAAAATAGGTTGTCCACGTGTGAAAACCACACAATTATGGCGCAATGGGCAGGTCTTTGGGTGAAAACTGAGTTCCGACACTCAAGGAGGATTCTCCGGTCATAAGTCACTATTGCATTAGGATGGGAAACCCTCACTACTTTCTAGGGATAAATTCCTTTGTTAGGTCTAGGAACCTTACCAAATCCATCTTTGTTGAGATGTGATCTAGCTTATTTACTCTTATATCTGCATGAAGGATGTGCCTTTGAATATTCCCATCTAACATTAGGGCACCTTCACATTCCACTTTCTCATAAATATGCATGTGGTATTATTCCCTTTTTATATTCCCACATCACGATGGGGGCATCCACGCTTCTTTGTCCTTGTACATTGCTTTCCGAACATGACCTTAGAAAATACAAAAAAACATTCAAAAAAAGATACACCAAAATATAAACATTCAGAAAATATCCCTTCTAGGGACAGGACTACACCAACGTTACAATATTGTCTTAGAGAAAACCTCAAAAAAATGTGAATGGTAGCCTTGAAAATTTATCTTTCAAGATAACCCAAAAACATTAGAAAATATATCAATGTTGTCCCACAAAAACAAGGTAATAATTTAATTACTTTTAATTACTTTTAGTTGTTTTCGGTTTGTATAGTTTTGATTGAAAGTGCCTTTTCGTGTTGTGTGGTGGTTCATTTGCTTACCTTAGATTGAATCTTGTTTGATTTAATTGTGTGTGGCATTAGGTTCATTCGTGCTCTGTTTTTGATGTTCACTTGTAAAAAAAAATCATAAAAAAATATGCTAAAAAAATAAAAAATTTTTATCATCATCTACCAAAGTGTATATCATCTTTTAGGATTCATTTTACTTAGATTGAATGTCAATTTTAATATGTTATTAAAATAGTATTTTAGAAACTAGATTCTAGATGCTACAATTCATATTAATATAATTTTTTTCTAATTTTGAGTTCATTCCCTAAGTTGCATATTGTTTTGTTGTGTTGTTTTTTAATTGTGTATATTTTTTCGAGTTTTGTTAAATTTTTTTTTCTTCTATGTGTGCATCTTTTTAGGATTCATTTTTTACACATCTATTTGTTATCACATCTATCATCTACCATTCATCACATATAAACATCATCATCATCTACCATTCATCACATATATATATATATATATATATATATATATAAATTCTAAGTTTTACATCATGCATGTATACTAAGCTAATCATCACATATCGTATCATCAATGGGGGCAAGAGGGGTTGTGCATAATCAAAATCTATTCCCCCACACCAATATCATCTAGTATCATCCCAAGTGCTAGAAAAGAAATCAAAAACATCCATAAATCTAAAACATATGATATTATCTGTAGGTATCATCAATACGAAAAACATGAAACATAAACATCTCTAAAGCTAAAGTATGTCACATACATAAAACAAAGGGAGAACATACATCATGATATAATCATCTAAAGAACATAAACCATCACCATAGGAGCATATCAAAACAATATTATTTTTTTTATCATCGAATGTCCATATAATACATGTATAAATGTCTCTCTCAAAATCAAGTATACATCATCGATAAAATATGCCATCTAAAAGGGGCATGCATCAAAACTCAGCCTTCATCAAGAGGCATCAAAATAATGGTACATGAATCTATACATTGATAAAAATCAACCTTCATAAGAGGCATGTATACATATAATACATATGTACAAAAGTAAAATGGAGGAATCAACCACAACTCTCACGCCTCTCAGGGTTCCCAAGTCCATGTCCTGGGGACAAAAAAGTGGTGGTTGTGATGGGCTGCTCCTCAGGGTACCACCCTATTGTATAGTTGGCTGCTATATGACTGAATGACTAATTTATCTAACCAATCGACCTAACCTCCATGATCTAACCCATCCCACTCACATATAGCTGATCAAAGGAACCACCCTTTGGTTTGATGGGACTACTCTAAATATACGGGTCCTAAAATACAAGGCCTCACCGCTAGCCATCATAAAATATTGAATCATATCAGTGTCACCAAAGTAGTGGCTTCCTGAACAGTAGCATCTCTCTCTCCTATAAATCAACCTCTATCATCATGGTCCTATCACGTGGAAGCAACCTCTCGATCTTTGTTCGTAGTGATATTCTACACTTGGTTTAAGTCCTGGTCCCTCTGAATGATAAAACCTTGTGCCTATTCCTAGGCGTGATCCTCTGTGTAACAACCATCGATCTACCTAGTTCTGTGGATCGGTGTAAGAGACTCAATATCTCGAGCCCCATGCCTGTTAACTAACTAATATGGTGCTTCAAGGATACACCATCCCCACCCCGAATGTCCTGTGCTCTTGCCTCGGTCTCTCTCTAAATGCTATCAAGACCTATACCAAAATGGCCTCGATCTCGCTCTGCTATAAGGGCATGAACCTATGCCCTTGGCCTCATCTCTCTCCCCAGGCCACCTATAACTCGCAAGACTATTTCCACCTATAACCTGCTTTTGAAGTGAAACTAGCTTCCCGTAATCACCACCACCCCTGGAGTGAGGTGGAAGACCCTCTTATGGAAATAGCTACCGTAAGGGAGAATATATCTCCGCTGAATGCCTACTAGAGGAAAATCTATATTTGGAGCCCCGGTGCTTGTCTTTATCTAAACATGGGTCCATATATTTGTGGTTTCTCTAATGGGGACCCTGAACCCTACCCCCAACATGACGTTGTCCATCACATGGATCATCATCATCATTGTCATTGTCATCACTGCCAACTCCACATTCATGACCTCTAGGAGGCCCCACCGAGGGTGCCCTCACTCCTGTATCATAAGCCACTCTAAGAATAGTTAGGTGGCATGGAATCACTCCATGGTACTAGGGGAATACTCTAGAGTACAACCAGGATATATAATCTATCTCTGGGGTACCCACATGGCTGGTACCACATGTAAAAAGTTCATCAACACTCTTCCCATGGAAATCTGTGGCCCCATATCGAAATACTCTCTGGCCTTGTGAGCATACCAAAAATATGTCCCATGTACATCTTGAGTAATGTTGAACTATCTCTAACACTGATATACCAAGTATATATTCCACATATAGCTGTGGTTGCCCAACATAAAGTGCTCAACTATCGTAATTATGATCTCTAGGCCATCCTGAGGCCACTAAAAATGTCTATAAGGCCTCCATACTATGGAAACTTGTTGTAACTCATCCAACTCACAGTGGTAGTGGTAGGCATCTCCCATATGTGGCTGCACATCATCCCTAATCGGAACTCAACTAATAGAAGAAGGCCCCTCTAGAGCTCGATCTCTCAACATGCCTACGGGGAAACTAATAATAATATGGTCCTACATCTAAATATGTAGTAATCTGGCTGGTCCTACCATCTTCTAATGGTAGTATGTGATCAAATGAAGGTCCCAATATAAGTGTGCTAGTATGCACTGACCCCAAAATATGTCTCCCCCTCAATCAATCCACATATCACTATAATGAGGCCAGTGGAAATGAAGCACCAATTTTTTCAGTGAGTAAAACTCCACTAAAAAACCATCAAATACACTACAACCTCGATCAAGCTCGGATAATCTATGCATTGTGATCTGAATCTATCATCCCACGATGTGGTATCATTGGGACACTGAATAGCTCAATAATACACTAATCAATGTCGGGTTGGTGATGGGTATACTCGGATCAGCTTCCTTGGATAGAACCCGCATAATGCACCAAATGTCCTCCAAATTAATCATGATCTCATCAGTGGGAAGCCTAAAACACTGACTCTCGCTATGCCATTACTCGGCTAGGGCTATAAGGAGGCCATGATCCAAGGTAATCTATGGCATGTCGGCCACGTAAGCTAATCCGATGACATATAGGAGAATATCTAATATCCTCCTATCATCCTCATCAAATTGTGCCTCTATCACCTTGTCAACCAACTAAATCTCTCACAGTGTTATGAAGGATGGGTAATATACGTTGCAAGAAAAACACACATGCATTAGGGTTACATTTCTATCTACTTCTATCTAATTTTAAAAAAAAAATCTTCTCTCATTCCATCTAACATGCTAATTTTTCACCTTCTTCTACAAACCATCTAGTATATTTTTCATCTGTACTTAGCTATTTGGTTGCAGGGATGAATTGGCCCTTTTTCCTAGTGTGAGCCTCTAATTCGGCACTTGCATGCCTATCTCGATGTATACACGCCCAACACATGTACGCCTCTACTTTGATGCATACACGCCCTACTACCGACACATATGCTCCCCCATTTCTACATATTCTTCCTATTTTACCCATAATGCATGCGCCCCTAGTGCAATGCATACACTCACCCTTCAATGCATACGTGCATGTCCATGTTTTTCCCCATGTGTGTACATCCTCATTTTAATGGATATGCGGGTGCATGTACTTTTTTTTTGACATACGTGTACACATACCCATCAATATGACATGCGCTTGTGTGCATCTGTTGAATCAACACATGCATGCACATGCATCCATCCAAAAGCATCTAATCTACCCTAAAAAGGAAAAAAAACCCACTTTAAATACATAATTGACAAGGAGGGATAAGGCACTCAAGTATGGTTGATATACTTTGTCCCAAAGGAACTCTCGGATGTGATTTTCCCACCTCCACCTTCTCGGTAGCCTCGCCATCTCACTCAGGGGCTCTCACTCTCACTCGTGGTAAAAATTTGTAAGATCTCTCGATATAAATGAATTAGTAGTGATTGTTTTAACCCCCTCGGTTGGGTATATTAGGCTTCGTGAATGCCCCGGGGCATGTTTTATCCATCGTGATCACTCTGGTACTTCTTCTGCTCACCGAAATGATTATTGTTTTTATTATTTCTACTTGTTTTTGCATGTTGGAGCACTCAGTGCCACCCTGTGGTCACTTCTTCAACCTAGAACGATTTACGAATATTCCAGGCGCCATTTTCCTATCATTTTCCTTCTATTTTTCCTCTCTTTTCCTGTCACGATGATTATTTTTATTAAATAATTATTGTTGGCTTGTAATTCTTCTCACCAGGGCATTTTATTGCTATCTGATGCCCTTGCCTTTGCCTTCAGGAAGTTGCACATGATTTTAGGATATCTTTGATCTCTTATGCAATTCTTCTCACCGATCAAATATTTAAAATTAATAAATCCAAAAATTAAAAAAAAAATCATAAAAATTTGAAAATGAACTAAAATTGGTAAAAAGCTCATTTACAGATGAAATTTGTGTCTCTCACATGGCACTCATCTCGTATCTTGCTGAAGTTTTCACATGTTTTGAAACAATGACTCATGATCACCTAACTCTACAATCATTTTACAAAAGCTACGTTGCTTACTTTGTCTATACTTTGGGGCACTATTAGTTGCTAGTATTATTTTCATCATGCACATCGATTTTCCATTGGACCCAAGTGTCCTCCATCCTTTCCCTTGCATATACAAATTTCTTGGGGCATCATTTTAAAACCTTTTTCATTTATCAAAACATTTGGGACTACATCTCGATAACAAATTATTTGTGCAACTATCTTGAACGTTGTTGGTTTGAGTGTGTGTGATTGTACTTATTTCCTTGTTAGATGAGTTTGTTTACTTCTTGTATTGCATTGCATGTTTGTATGTTGCATGGAGTTGTTGTTTTTTAGCAAGGGATGATTGTTTGTATCTTGGATTTTCATGTCATTTTACGCTTCCATCATATGCTTACATTTTAATAAGGACCGATGATGAGGATGCTAAGAAAAATGATGATTAAAAATTGTTTGCACTAGTTTGTGGATAGCTCAATATCCCTCTTTCTTATTGTTCTCTAATCTTCTCTTCACATTTTTCTTTCTTCTATTCTCTTTTCGATTGTCGATCGAGTTCTTCCATCACCCCATCGACACTCGAGGGGCATCCCTTTAGCTAACAAAATTTTTCTTCTACCCCTTCAAAAAAATTCTACTTGTTTATGCTTGTCTACTTTATTTGAAGTGATGTAGCTTACGTCACCCCAAAGAGGGGAAAATGTAGACACCTATAGTTTGATCAAAGCACTATTATTCCTAATATTTCACTAACTATTCTCCTTCTTACAAATTGATGACATACCATCAGTTAGACCTATCTAACTCCTCCTATGACACTCTTTTGGTCATATTCCTCTTATAAATCAATTAAGCATGCTAATATAGCCTTTTATTGACTAAACCATCTTCTCATTCCATTCTATACTACTTCTACTAGCTTCTAGACTATCAATCCATTTCATTGGATTGATTAGACCTCTCAAAACCCTCTCAAAACCCTAATTCCTCTCTAAACAAGATTAACTAGCCTAACCTAGTTTAACTAGTCCTAACCATGATTAACCTCTTCTAAACCTAGTCAAATCTTACTTTGACTCCTTAATCAACTTTTTGACTTATCCTTTTGTCCCACATGCACCAAAATCCCCCACTTTCCCAAATGGAAAACTATAAATAGCCCACTACCCCCTCTCTTTTTCTAAGAACTCTCCTTCTTCCTAACATAAACTATAGTATTATTACTAGGATTAAGAGCTTATTGCATTTCTTTCATTGAGTTATTACTTTGTTTATACACTACACACCAAGTATTGAGTAAATGGGAAGAACCATTGCCTTAAAGCCATTAATGACAAGCTCTCATTCTCATAATTATAACTATTGCTTAATATCCTTATTAGGTTCATTTTTTTAAGCTTTCAAGAGTAGAGGATTACTAAATATGCTAGATTTTTGCTTATTTCTTTCAATATTAATATTTATTTCAATATTAATATTTTGTTTATCCTATTATACCCTTGAACTTGTATTTCCTAATGATACTACTAAACATTTTCACCGTGTAACTTAAACTCATGGAATACATATTAGTTAATATAATTATTGCTAAATCTTACTTTATTTTGTGGGTTATAAGTACACATTTATTATTTTGATTTCAATATGATGTTAAATAGTGCTTTATATAAATGTAAGCCTTGTTTGCAAAGAATTTGTTATATGTAGCAAGTAAAATGCAACAAATGATCCATGTGGAACAACTGACATGCAACCAAAGGAAGTCATTTATAGTAAAGAGGTCATCCACAGTGAATTGACATACAACCAAATGGACTCATTCACATCATAGCATTTGTAACCAAAGGAGGTCACACACATACATAAATCCATGATTATGAGGAGCTTACACAACGTGGACACTACACCTAAGCTTGCATGTGTTGATAGAAGAAGAAGTTATGAGAACAAGAAGAAGACTCAACACCATCACCTAATTATGTGTTGCAACTCAAACAAATAACTAATTGATTTAACTCATAATTTAATAATTGGTTGATCAACTGATGGTTAGTTAAGTTATGTGATTGTATGAGAATGTCTATTGAATAGTTATGTTACACACATGTAAGTTTCTAGATTGTTTTGTTAAATTTATTTTACTTAATCAAATTGGAACTCCTAGTAGGAATCTATCTCTTCACGCCTCTTGCTGTAATGAAAGATATAAAAGGAAATATTAATGCTATAAAAATTTATAGGGATATACATAGATAGATCGATCCATAAGTAGAGAATTGGTGGTGTTTTCAACTTGTTATCTTCATGTTGAGGAGATAAGATTCTAAGTTATGTTAATTTTATTTAGACACAAACCTTAGGGGATTAGAACCTAAGACATGGCCCACTTATGGTTTTCTAACCCTCTCCTTTTGTTTGTTGTTTTAATTCCTTACATGATTAGATTAACAATAGTCCATTTCTTTATCTATGCTCTATTTTTACATGCTTTTTTATTAGCTATAGTATTTACTTTCAGTCATAATCTAGTTCATTTCTAGCATTGTTATTTCCTAATTATAGTGAAAACAATTTACCTTTACACCTCCCAAACATATGTAACTATGCATACAACACTGGAAATATTGAAATTTACATCCTTTGGTCGATAATTAAAAGACTATAGATTGATGAAAAACATATTAAATGCTGCAAATTATTTTTCACCACCACCAACATCCCCACTTTGTCATCTTTTGAATACACGAAACATATACGGTGGCCACTTATCTCACAAATCTATGTCACGAAGCTCTTACGTTAGGGCTATTATTAGCCTACCATGGAGAAATAGTCCTTAGAATATGCTACATGTTGTGATAAATGCCAAAAGCATGGCAATATTCACCATACACCTGCATATGATCTCCACCGATTTCTCTAACCTAGCCATTCACTCTATGGGGCTTAGATATTATTGGAATGATAAATAATCAATCGGTGATGGCCACAAGTTTATTATTACTATCATAGATTATTTTACTAAATTTTTCAAAGTTGCACCACTACAAACTACAACTCGTTTGATATTTGTGGTTTCATCACTACTCACATCATTACATGCTTTGACATTCCCTCTACCATTATCATTGATAATGGGTCTTCTTTCAAAAATAAGGATGTTAAAATTTTTTTGCGCAAAATTCAAAATTAAAGAGTCATTTTCTATTCCTTATTACCCATAAGGCAATGGCCAAGCTGAGGCCACACGATAAAACCATTATCAAAATATTATGCAAGATTTTTTCTACTAATGGTGACAACCGGCATAACAAATTTAAATCCTCTATGGGCTTACCATACTAGTGTGTGTACACCCACTAATGCCACCCCTTTTTCACTAGTCTACGGTATTGAGGTTGTCATTCCATTGGAACTTGAGATACCATCATTACGTGTTTCACTCAAAGGTATACTTAAAGACAATGAATATTGTGAAAATAACTTACGTTACTCAAATACTCTTTCCATGTACAAGATATTTAACATCTTCGTGCATATAAATATCGCATTGCCTAAGCATACAATCATAAAACTCATCCTCACGAGTTCAATGTGGGTGATTTGGTGTTAAAAGAAAATTAGAAAAACATGAACATTGAAGCTCCTCTCAAAGGAAAATTCAAACCCAACTAGCTTGGCCCTTATATCATTACTAAAAATCTTGGTGATGGCATCTATTACCTTGCCACTCTCTTGGGTAAGCTCTTTAAAGAACCCACTCAATGTTATGCATCTTAAGCGATACTATGCATAAAGAGCACACATCACCCTATGACGCACTTTCAAGATTTGGTTCACACTTGACTATTGAAAGGATACTACATCCATGAACCTCACATACTCCATACATCACACATCATGCATTCATAACATCTCTTTCTAGAAAACTCCTATTATACATCATACACATTGTAGAATCTACGCATTCACGACGATTATTTCTCGCATCTACTTCTACACGCTGTGCTCATTACCTGATGACGGGATCTAATTCCATGGTTTATAATCTACTGCTGAGAATGTCAATCTGAAATGAATCTCATCAAACTCACTCACTCTATAAACTCTATGATTTGATGACCATATATTTCTAGCACACACAATTCAAACCATTTCCTGATGATGCACTCTTGTTCTATGGTTCATTATCGACTACTTTTGAGGGGAATGTATAAATTAACTCCATATCATACATACAAATTCACTTAGGGGGTACCTTACTCCCATCACATTCAAACTACATTCCATTCCATATCATCCAAAACATATTTCATATTTAGGTCACACTTAGTCTTGCTTGCATTTACTTGTTAAATGTACACTTTATTACAAATTTAGATGTAATACTTTGTATGTCATCATATTTATATATAGACATATGTGTTAACTTGAATTATAGTTGTGATTGCAGATGTGTGCATGTGTACTTTTCTTAAGCTAAATTAAATGAAGCAAGAACTACCACCTAAAAATAGTTCTACAATCTAGCTAAGACAAAGCCTAAGCACCATCAAGATAAAGAGCTAAACAAGATCTAAACTAACATCATAACTTTGAAAACATAAGATCAAAACTAGCATGCTATTTAAAATCTCTACTCTCCTAGATTACCAACAAGAATGAATGGACCTATTTAGCTCCAATGGAAATCAAAAATTTCTTATTTGATCCTTAAAGAATGCAAGAATAGGAAGCTTTAGCTCTTAACAATGGTGACCTCTCAAGAAAACAAAAGGCAAGATCTTAGTCTCTTTGTTATATGCTTTGCATTTGCTCTCTTAAGAAGTTTAGGTGTAGGTATAAAGGTAGAAGGAGGGCTCCTTATATAGCCCAATGGATAAAGGAAACACTTCATCCCTTTGCATGTGGGATAAAGGTAAAACATGATTAGGAATGGATAAGGTTGCTTTATAAAAGGTAACCTTACTTTAGAAGGGTTTAATTTATGCTTAACAAGTCATGGGAGTTGGGGGTGTTTTAATTAATCAAAGGTGATTAACTAATAGGTAGATGTAAGCTTATAGAAGCTAATTAGAGGAATATTAGTACGATTTAGGCTATTAGAAGGGGATTAAATTAATTAAATATTGATTTACTAGTTAAATGAAGGGGAAAACTAATTAATTAATAATAATTAATTAATCTAGGTAGAATGGGTGAATAATTAATGGAATGTTGTTATTAGGTTGTTAGCTAGATAGGTGAATTATTAATTAGATTAGGTGTAATTAATTAATGATGATATGAGGGAAAATAAGCGTTATTGACAATATGTCATCAATTTTCCGAAGATAGATAATTAGCACAATTTAAGTATTTAAATTGCTTGGGCGTAATTATGGGTGTCTACAGCAGACTATATAAAAATCATTACACATATCCTGGATGCTTAGTGCAATACCTCTTACCAAACCCGCAGCAAGATCCTGGGGGCATCCAATTTCGCATACACTACATGTGTTATTGTTTCATTTTTCATATAACACTACTATATCATATTATATAAGCTATGACATAATTTATATCCTTCTAACATGCTAATAAGTGCTTCATGTGCAACATTTTCCTTACAAATCTAGTTACTTCCATGGTTATCTAATACATTGATTGCTAATTTTTCTCTTGTCTTCCTTTGTATGCCATTGTTTGTGGGACTTTCCTATGTCTTGTTGGTTCACCGTACATGTGCATTTTTCCACTTTGGTCTTAATTATCTTGCGACATCATGAGTGATGTTCCATGTTTGAAACACACTTTTTGTGGTCTACTTTTCTTTACTACTACTTGTACACATTATATTCTTGCATATTAGCTTACATATTTTTCTTCTACATGTGTGTTTGAATTGTTTGCACTAACACTTGTTTCCAACATCTTTTTTGAGTGTACCTTGGTTTCTAGCAAGCACACTCTCTCACCCTGTAGGGTATCAATTATGGTTCGGTGGTTAGTCCTCCTTCAGGTCGCATACCCTCGCGATGTCACATTCACCCCAAATGAGGGGGAATCATTGGGTGAATCAATCACCCCATTTAGCGATTTACATTCGTAGTTGAGCACAATTCATTATAGGTACATCACAATCTTCAATCTCAAAAACAACCTAGAATTTGACTTGGGTCTTTAAGCACACCAAAGAAACTAGCACCCAACACTAGATAGTAACACCAGGACACCCCCGACCCTTCCTAGGAACCTATGACTAGGGAAGTTATTAAATTTTTCTCGGTTTGCAACATTTCACAACAATTTACAAAACAAATTTTATATGACATATATAGTCCTTCAACACTCGGCATGCATGCATTACACCTTCTTTTCTACTTTCATGTTGGATCAAACTAGATTGGATTTTCACACACCATTTGTAGTGGTTTTTATACTTTGGGAAGCAATCAAAGGTTAGAGAATAACACTAGACCTTTTTCCTACACTTCTTCCGCACTTGGTGTGAGATCACCTAAATAACTCGTAATTGGTGTAGTTGGCCCAAGAATGCACGAAAACTCATTCTTGGCAAAATATCACCAAAAAAACTTTTCCTTGGCATAGTTGGTGTGATATCACCCAAAAATGCATTTTTGGTGTGAGATCTCCCAAAAATCATTCTTCTACAACATCTTTAAGATCCTTTCTATCTCTTTCACTCATCACGGATCAGGTGCACATGTTCCTTTTTGCATTTTTACATACTTTTTACACACTTTTTACTCGTTTGGATCAAATTTTTCATATATGTACATACTTGACTTCATGTTTTCTCTCTCTTTTATAGGTCCATCTTTATGGGAAGGAAGAGTCACACCATCATACATCAAGTGACATAAAAAAGGTATAACATGACATCTACACATACGCTTTCACCCCTAGGGTCATCATCATTTTCACTTCCTCTTCTCTAGCTTCCACGCTTCACTTTTTATCACTCCATGCTTTTTCTTATCTCTCTTGGCATGTTTTTGCCATCGATCTACATGGTTATCAGTACATATATCTATTATCTACTTCATGTTATCGATAATTCGATAAACAACATAAAGTGGGGGAAAATGTAGACACTAAATCACACACTTTGGGTACATTTCTAGGTCATGATCACGAGACAATATTCATATGATTCCTAAGTAATAAAATTACTAAATAACCACTATCTTGACCATCTTTTCTTGCGTTCGTGTTTCCTTCTTGGTTTTACACACCTTATTTCCCATTATGACTTTCAACATTTAAGTTTTTCTATGTCTTGACACCAACACCCTTTCATGATGTGTTGGTGAGAAAATTTTTGGGGACAAATTGGTGGACTTCTTTCCAATGCTCTAGGAATCTAAGTCCCTCTACTTAATTGGTACAACTACCGTATATGCATTTGAAAGTAAAAGGTAGATTTCCCTGGTGGCCTTTCGATCAAGGATCTAATAGGGGCACTCCACCGAACTGCGGAAAAATCTTATGGATATGTGCAAGGGAGGAATTTTCTAGGAGAGTGGGAAAGGGATCAAGAATGTTAGACAAGGGAAACTAATGCTACAAATAGAAAATCGAGACTTGCATACACGAGTTAGAAGTTTCATCACATACACTTAGAATTAAAAAGAACCAAATCTAAATAAAAACAAAAAGATCAAATATAATTTAATGAACACAAAGTACCAATAAGCCCTTTGGTCAAAAAGGTTGGAAACTCCTTGTATTTTGTTATCTCTCAAAAGTGCACCTGTAGAGAGATGACTGCAAGTGTTCTAAGCTTGCTTTGGATCTCTCTCTTTTGTAGATACAATGGAAACACCTCAGGTATGTGGGTATACCTATTGTTGAGGTGAGTCTCCGGTATCAAGGTGGTTCCTTTTGAGGTATCTTAACTAATTTTTAGGGGTTTTGAGGGTAAAAAGATGACTATAAATGAATTAAAAACTGGGTGATACACCAAACTTGTTGAGGGATTTGACTGAGTACATGCACAATTAATTTGAGAATGGATTCTGAATGCACAAACCAATAGTTTTCAATAGAATATTAAGGCAAAACACTTGGTGTGTTGAGGGAATGAATCACAACAATACAACAAGAAAACATGCACACTAATATTATGCAGAAATTACTAAATTTGCAGCAAGGTAAGATGATTAATCAGGGAATTTGACATTCACAAGAAATAATAAGATATACACAACACTACAAATAATTGGAAAGGAAGAAAATCAATTCTCATTCAAAGGGAAAAATTGGAAAAATATTCTTCAACACTCCTATGTCCAAAAATTCCTCCTTGTGCTTTGCAATTACACACAATATATAACAAGTTTCTTCATCCTATCTACCCTAAAAATAGGCTAAGATTTGTACTCGCCCATGCATTCTATTTTTACTCTTTAATCATAAATAATAAAGGGATAAAAATAGCATGCTAATTACAATGAGGCTACTAAGGCTTGAGTACAAAAATAACTCAGTCAAACTGCAATTGACTGATCTATTTTTAAAATGAAATGGGATGAATAACTTGGCTAATAATAAGCTTTTCTTGATGAGAAAGTCTTCTCCAATACATGCAACTTGTCTTCAACTGTTTGATGTGACACTTTCCTGAGTGTATTATCCTTGGAATGATATTCTTGGCATTCTTTAATTCTTCCTTTTGGATGCACATGCAAGAATCATCTCCCTGTGTGAGAAAAATAGTTCTTTTATTTTAACACTTCACAAAATTCATCCAATGTGTGGGGACCACTTGTGAGATCTTGATGTTGACCATGCATGGTAAAATTTCCTCTCCACCTCTCTATGGGGACCACCTGATGCTACACTTTCCTGATATTATTCTTGCATTGGCCACCTTTTGGAGAAATTAAGGATGTTTTGGAAAATATAAGGTAATGTGGTCTTGGCAAGGTACATGTAAATCACTTGGTTTGGAAATTGTTTGCAAATAATGGTGGTCAACATTTGGAAATATTACATGATTTGGACATTAGACCAAAAGTCAAGGTAATGATTTTTAAATAATATGGGGTGGCCCCCTCCCCACAGTGACTCACCCCTCCATCTACCTTGTTGGCACTCTACATTTATTTCATTGGCATTTGTGAACATGATGGTGATTGTTGATTTTGCATATTAATTCCTCATCGTTGATTCTTTATGTGACTTGATCTGTCAAGTGTGAGTGGTTAAAATGTTTTAAATACAAATTTTATCGGGCACCTTGTTGATCTTTAGTACCCTAATCATTCTGAACCGTTGATCTTGAGTTGCATTAATTAATGTCTCTATGGCTTTGTGCTTGATCCTTGGCCATTGATCTTGAGTTCTTGATCGATCCAAACCATAGATCACTGTGACATTGGTTGGCCTGCGACATGAATATGGGCCATCGATATTTTTTACCCTAACTACCATTGTCTTTTGATCTTTGTGTGGTTAAATTTGACCTTTTTGAGACATCGTATGCATTGATCTTGTGACACATCTGAGGCTCATCATTGATTTTCTAACTCCGGTTGAGTTAGGGTTCTGGAAAGTTGGTTATTGGAATGGTAAAATAAAATGAGACTTATCTCATTATTCATTTTTATTTTTTTGGCTCTATGGCGAAGCCTTGGAAATTTTTCCAGAGGCCACCATTTTTTATTCTTGTGAGCAAGAATCATGCATTTTCTAGTTAGTGTGATACTTTGTGAGGTTGGATATTCAGTATTTATGGAGCCTTTTGCTCTTAATTTGAGATTTGTGTAAAAATTTTGGGTTGTGTTTGTCATTATTGTACCCTCGAGCTTGGTTCCTTTGTGAATCTATCTTATTGTGAAGCTTTGGTCATGAAAATTGCTTCCATTCTTGACTGTTTTGAGCTTGGAGCATGATTTGGTGAAGGTGGTTGCTTGTATTAGTTGTTTCAGGATCTCTGCATTATCCTTTGAGCTTAGTTCTTTTATTTCTCATCTCAAACTTGAACTCTCGGTGTGGTTTGGTTGTGTTGGATGTCGTTATGATTTTTATTTTTGAGCTCAAGATTAATCTAGAGCATTATTTTGAAGCTCACTTTGGTTTTTACGTCATTATTTTGTTCTTCTCCTTTCGAGCTCCATGATTAATTCATTCACGATTGGTCACCATTATGAGGAAACTTTGATCTCATTCTTCTCTCTATGCTACTTATATTGAAGGAGGTAAGGCTATAGTTGTATTTGAGCACCTTGTAATAATGCTTTCTTATCATTTTCACTTTTCTTGTACTAAAACTTAGAAATATTTTTTTGCTTTGTGTCTTCTGGAAACCTTGGGTTTGAACTTTGATTTGGGTACTTGATGTTTGGCTGAATTTGTGATCCTTCGGGGTTTCGATCAACATTATTGATTTTTTGTGAGTTTCTTCTTCGTTCCTTGAATTCTTGCATGTACTCAAAGATTCTTAACTTTGTTTTCTCGAAAATAGTTTTATTCTCGAGTTTAATTTTCTTATATGAGTACTCACCATTATTTATTTTATTTTTGAACTCAAGCTAAAGCTTATGCATTGTTACCTCCATCATATCTTGCAATGTTGTAAGTGACTCAAACTTGTTTTAGTGGCTCTGCCTGTGTAATTTTGTTATGACCTTCTTGTGAACTTAGATTTGGATTTTACGTGAACTTAGATGAAGAATGTTATGCAAATATGTTCTTCTTGTGCATCTAAAATATGTGCTTCTTCTATGCATTCTTGATTCAACCCAAATTGGGTTTGCAACCAAATTAAGTTTCGAGAGACTTGAGTGCTTATTATATCATGATTGAAGAATAGATGCTCTACCATTCTTACTCCTTGTGAGTTCTATTTTACATTTCTCTAATTTTCCTGGGATGAGTTGTGTGTATTATTTCAATACTTTCCTTTGCATGAGCTCTTGTCTGTTAGAATGGCTCGGTGGATGGCCGGGAGCTCCATGTTGGTACTATGCATATGTATCTTCTTCTTCTTGCAGTCTATTTTCTAGCATTGAAAATGGTACAACTTGCTTAATTTCTTATAGTGATATAAGGCATCAATTTTCATTTGTATTCATGTATGTAATCGATTTAAATAACAAAACACTACTTTTTCGTCATCTTATGAGATAATGGAGCTTCTTCATTGCTTGTGAGCATTTGTAATCTGGATGAATGTTACTTAATTATATCATCATATGCCATTTTGTAGACAATGCATCATATTTATGACCGAAGGTGGAAGTGCCTCTTTGAAACTTTATTTACTTGAAGTATGATTGCCTTAGATTTATATTTTGTTCTTTCATTCCTAGAAAGCTTGGAGCTTCTAATTATGCACTTGTATTCATCGATCCTTGAATGAAGTCTTGAAATTGGTATGAATACATAATAAATTATGTACCTATTCTTTAAAATATGCACTCTGAAACTTGAAAAATTACTTTTAAATTGAAGATTTGTATTCTAAAACTTCATACTTTCTATTGTAACTTTGCAAGATGTGCTTGTTTTGATTTACATTGAATAATGATTTGAAAACTATGTTGATAGTTATGAGGTAGATGATGATGCCTCTCCAAAATTGTACTTTAATGTAGCATGGCATGATTCCAACATGTGCATTTTATATCTTATCCTTGGAAAGCATAAGAGGCTTTTATAAACCACTGTGACTTGAATTAATGTGTGAAATGGGTTTTCCTGTTATAATTTCTCTACCCACAAAGTTGTACCACTTCTATTTCCCATTATTTGTTGGAAGATACTGAAATAATTTTTCCTGATGGAGATTTTTTTACCATATAGAGAAATCTTGTGTTGTATGCATTGCCCCTATTGATTTTGTATCTTGAAAAGTTGTATTACTGAAAATTTTTCTTATTTTACTCGGATCTGGATATAGTTTTATCTTCTATAATCATTTGACCTTCTTTTCACCAAAGATAATCAGAACTTTTTACTTACTTAGAATAAGATAAGCCATTTCCTTAGGTCCTTCTTTATCACTAATTCTGAGTTGTATATCTTGTAAATGCTACTTCATTCATTCTATACTTTTGCACTTAGATGTTGAAGCTGGAACTGATCACTCTTTTTCAGATTGCTATTTGTGATCTTTGTTGATGAGTTTGCACTGTTTGATCTTCTGAATTGAATACTTTCACATGTTTAAGAAAACCTATAACAATGATATAATTTCTTCTGTATGTGACTATTTCAGTACTGTACCATAGCTTCTCCTTTCAACATTTAGTTCATGTAATTATTTGATTCAAAACTAGAGTAGTCATACACTTTCTTCTAGAATGCAAAATATTCCTTCATTTAAGCCTGTGCATCATGGAAGTTTCAAACATGTCCCTTGTGTGAGTGACTTGATCATGAATCTGAAAGGATTAGTATGTAAAGTCTGAATATGTTGTTTCTTGATAAGATGTTCTGTTTTCGGTAAGTATGTAACACAATCCAACTCTTTCTTTATTATTTTTGAGTCTTTTTGTCTACATATTGTCCATGAATTTGCATCCTTTGATTTCATTTTTCTTGTATGTATTTTACTTCTTTGAAAGTCTGAAATGAACTCCTTTCTGCACTTTGATGAACTCTGTGAATTTATTCTTTTATACAATCTTTGTATGCCATTAAAGATCTAGGCATGGTTTTTATTTCCTCTTTTGTTGCAACTTGTACCTGCACATCTTTAAAAATAATTAGAAATGATTTAGGATTTTTGGCCTCTCTTGTATTTTGTATTTCTTATTTTCTCTTCTCTTTCTTGAGTGTTTATGGGAATCATATGTGCCATGATAGAATAGTATTCTTATCAGTTATGCATCTATCTTTTCTATAACTCATACCTCCTAATGTCAAGAGATCCATTTACACAAAATTTAGATAGTACAGAATATGGATCAAAACCTTGAGCTCGTGACTGACAGTCTTCCTTTTCTATTTCCTAGGTACAATGCCACTGTTGAATAATGAGGATGAAGATGGAGTAAAGTTAGAGCTAGAAGTGGAGCAATGAAGACAAAATAAACCCAAGGAAATGATGGGTTTTTTCATACTCCTTTAATTTATCATTTCATGCACATGTACCTTCTACTTTAGTAGTTATGAATTACTTTTTAGTTACATCCCATGGCTTGTGTGGGAAACATTGAAATTCCTTATGAATAAAACATTAAATTCTGGAACTGAGTTGTGTACTTCTTTCTACATTTTAGTTTTATGTATGGATTGTATAATGAACTAAAAAAATCAATAACATAATTGGATGTATTTAATCATGAAGGAAAGAACTTTAAAATACCTACAACTTTAGTAATGAACTCTCAATTACTGTATCTGCAACTCTATTTATTGTTCCAAAAATTAACACTCCACTTACTCTATAATTCTATTCTTCATCAAGCTAATACATTTGTCCTTAGAGGCTTTTGTGTTTTCTTCACAAGGATATCTCTCTCATGAATTCACAAAAAAACTCATAATTCTAAGAAGATCTAAGAAGACCCTCAAATGAGGAGCTTGCTACAATTTATAGAAGAGAAGGCAACTCTTCATCTTCCCGGTGACTTTTCAAATACCATATTCGACTTTAGACTATTCATATTCCAATTAAATATTTAAGTCCCTTTTATAAAAACAAGGTGACTTAAAGTTTACATTATGTTTCTAAAGTCACTTAAAGATATATCAAAAAGTGTAAACCCCAACGCAAAATTATAACATTGAAGAGAGAGAGTGTGGGTGAGAAGAGAAGAGAGAGAAGAGAGAGGAAGAAGAAAGAAGAAGAAGAAGGAAGAAGAATTATGTAGAAGAATGAGCCGTTGCATTGGATTTGATCTCACTCCCTGATTGGTTTCCATCTCGCATCTTGAGAAGATATTTTTCCCTCCAAATTCCTTACTCAAAACGAGTTACTGTAGGTTCCACTTTGTCAACATGAGGAATACAAATACTTCTCAGGGTCTCTGTCCATCCATCAGACACATTTGTTGATATCTTTGCATTTTCCAAACCATGATGGATGTTTCTCTGTGATAAGTGCAATGGCAGCCTGAATCTCTAAGAGGAATTCCAGGTATCCTTAGTGAAGGAAAATGGATTGCTTCCTTTTTCTTGACATATTCCTCAAATGGACCAATTAGCTCATCAACAAGTTGTGTCTTCTCCCATTGTAGGTACTCCAAGTTTCTAAATTTGATGATTTATACTATCTTGCAACTTGTACACTTGTTCCTTTTTTCCTCTAGTTCAACGATGGCCCGATTGATTGCTTCAAATCTGATTTCCAAAGACCTCACCCATACATGTGACAAGTCTTTTGAAGGAGTTTCAAAAATATTCTTGTTGATCAACTCCTGATGATGAGTGTTTCTCATTTCATTCACTACTAGACCCAGAGGATCCCAATAGTCCCTTTCTTTCTCCAAGTCTTCTTTGAGTGCCTACATCCTATTTGTTGTCACACACATGTAGGAAAAAATTTGACTACCTCTTGGAGCACTAATTCCCCTTTTCAAAATTTAATTGATCCATTCATTATTATCTCACCCTTGCATTGTGAACTCATGTGTCCTCTTGATAGATTCTGGATTGAAGCTACTAATGGGTGTAACTTCTTCAATGGAATTTCATGGCATTTGATCTACTAGATGTTGCACATAGGATGAAAGAGTTCACACCTATTCTTTTAGCTCATCAATATTCTTCTTATATTCCTTATTCCTTTGCCACCATGTGAGAAAAAGATTGTTGATACATGTGCAATCCCCTTCATGAGTAGTTGGCCCTAGTTGGATTGTGCTCATCTCATAATCAATGCAATGTCATCTCATCCACTGGTTTGATCACCTTTGGTCGGGATACTCAATGTATTTATTACTTGTTTCCCCACTATAGAACCATGAGGCCATGTGTGTGAAATTTCTTTTCTTTCCTTGGCCAGTGAGGAAATTGTTGATAAGTCAAGGGGCTTCCACTTGTTGAATAGTGTGGGTGTCAGGGGAAATTATTTCCTACATCCATGGGAACATCTCATCAGACTCAGGTTCTATGAAATGTGCATGCATCAACCATTCCTTTATCTGGAAGAGGAGGCACATCTTGGATGGGGGAGACATTGTTGTTAACAAGGTGAGACCTCCTATGGTGGTTCAAAGACTGGGTCTTGAACTATGTGCTCTCCTTTCTCTTGTGCTTCTACCACTGGATCTTCTTCTTGCATTGTTAATCAATGATCCTTCTTCCACCCTAGCTTTCTTTGGTGACCTTCCATGAGAAGAAGTCTCCAATTCTATGGATCTTCATTTAGAACTTGCTCCATAAATGCCTTGAACTTGAGGCAACTTCCATGACTCTTGATGATGACTAATGAGAGGCTTGTTTTTGACCTTGGGCATACCTCATGATTGGATGATCATGGTTCTCTTCCTCTAAAACCAATCCCTCATTCTCCTAACCACCTTCTCAGTTCACTCCTTTATATCCCCTAATTCATGAACATACCAGTTGACTTGAGGTAAATGGAGAAACCTTGACTTCCACGTACTCAGGATCATACATCTTTGTCCCATCATCCTACAAAATATCTTCAAACCAAGAGAACTTGAATTTCTTCATTTCATTGATTCATCCTCATATGATCCTTTTCTCGTACTTCAAATTCATCAACACAATTGGCCCAATAGTCCTTGATTTGTGGCTCATGGTGCAAGTCTGGAACATGGAAAGAGTCAGGATCATCTCGGATGTCAAAATTAGGCCTGAAAGTGTAGGAATGCAAAGTCAAATGAGTGAAGGAAGCCTCCAGATGAGATGCATCATTTGCATTCTTACATGTGAATACCCGAGAGAGATGGGAAATGAGATCAACTTCTTCTTCTTCTACTCCTGAGCCTATTGTTTACCTATATGATTTTCCTGTAGAGCTCAAATAGTAAAATTTGGTCACTAAGGTACTTGGAAACCTTAGCGGAGCTTGGTCAAAGCCAAAACTCACAGGTAGGAGAAGGTTGAGAATTGGATGAAGTAAGAGCCATATTTTTGATTAAGGATGCCACTTGTGGTGACATCCTTGCCTCTCAAATCACCCTCTAAGTTTTAGACCACATACATTGTGAATGCATCATTCACGTTGAAGTGTTTATGGCTTTCCTCCATCACCAACTATGGAAGTTTCTCGAATGTGGAACCTTGCAGTAAATGTTTTGCATGAGAGCCAATCCTTTGAATGATCTTGAGCTAGTGAGAAGATAGACCAAGTAAGAATTCATGTGGAACTTCTTCATCATGGGAACCTAAGTAATTATAGATGTAGATTATCACTGATGATCTACCCCAGTCAATTCTTTTCTTTCCTTCAGTCACTATCAAAATGAAAAGGCCCATCCACTCCTGGAAGTCTCTCTGTGTTTGCTTCTCCCATCACCCTTATTGAGGAGGGTGATTACATCTAAATATCCCTCACAAACTCACACCTTGGAAGGGTCTTGGGAATCCTTGAGGGATTTCTCCCTGTCTTCATCCATGATCCAAGTGTAACCCCTTATACATATGCATCCATCATTTCCCAGTCATGCAAGGCCCTATCCTTTGAGATGATGACCATGCTAGGTGATGTCAGATTTTAGAGCAAGTGAGATGGTTCTAGGGACTAATGACCACCATTTTTGTACCATTTTCAGCTCAAATCATTCATGTTTCGGGCTCATAGTGTGAGAGCAAGCCAAGACTAACTCAAGGCTTTGTACAGACACGGGGTGTCCTACAACTATGAAACAATCCACTTGTGAATACTTGATCCTCAATCTTCCCTCATTCCTTGGTTGTCATGTGAGCCCTTAGGTCATCATTTAGGTCCATATATGAGACATCATTATCTTCTATCTCATACTCAAAGTGAAAGGTTGTGCTGGATTCTTCTCCTATCCATTTGTACTTCATGGTTTCTTTAAAAAAAACTAACTTACTATTTTTAGTAAGTATGAAAAATCAACTCCTTTGAACCTCAATTAGATGTTTAACTCGAATTCCCTTTCTCCCTATGTTTCTCTCACCTTCTGGATCAATTTTCTATTTTTTTGGAAGTGTTCTCATTTTTGGTAGATGACCACTTACTATTTTTAGTAAGTGTCAATTTTGACCAAGATGACCATTTCGATGAATTTTCAACTTGCAATACCTCTTTTGTGTTCACCGCCTCCTTTGCAGGTTCTTTAGTTGATGACTTTCCCAAAATAACAGTCCCTATGTAAAAGACTACTATTTTTAGAAAGTGAGCTTTTGGTGGTTAGATTTATGTGGAATAAATTTTTTTGATATGGGTTTTTTCCCAATATCACCCTCTGAAATCTTGGACTTACCCGATCAATAGTTTGGAGATTTTAAAGTTTCAAAATTTTGACCTGGTGACACCTCTAAACACGACAACCATTAATGGACCTTGAAAATTGTAGGTCTGGTTTTCTTCTCCATTTTTAATAAAAATTATATTTTTTTGTGGGTTTTTTCTTCTTATTCCACCAGTGAAATTTCTCTTTGAATCGACTATCGGTTTGATGGGAAATCAATTTTTTCTTCTCCGTGAGCCGAAAGGAAGATTTCTTCATTATGAGTGGTTTTATGCTATAAAAGGGATTTGAAGGTGAGGTTTTAATGGATTTTTAAAAAAGAAAAGAACAATAAATGGTTCTTTGTTTCATGTACCGGTTAGCAAGATATCGTTCAAATCTTCGTTTCTACGACAATGGAGGTTTTCTAAAGAATTTCTTCACATTTTCCTTCTTTTCTTCTTCATTTCCTTCAAGTCTTTCATCAATATTTCCTCTGAAACCTATGTATTCTCATGGATTTGAGGTTTTTTTTATGTGGTGGAGCTGGTTTGAGTAGCAAAAAATGAACTATGGTGAGAAGTTGCAGAGTTATGATAAATGAGGGTAAAGTTGTGGAAGGTTAGAAGCGAAAGTTAGATTTAAAACAAAATTTAAAAATTAAAAATTTTAAAAATTATGCCAAGGATGTGGGGAAATTTTATGTCCCTGATGTCCCTTAAGCATTAAGGGATGAAAGGGACATCAATTTTCATGTGCACTTCAGTGATGACACTTGGCGAAGATCCAACGGTGGAGGGTTTTGCCAAAAGCCAAAAGCAAGTTGGAAGCACTCCGGGGGCTGAAAATGGTCGTATGAGGAACTAGAGAGACATTCCTTTGGGGCTGGGAAATTTTTGTCCCTCATGTCCCCTAAAAAAGGGACATGAGGGTCATCAATTTTCATGTGCACTCCATCGTGACAACACTTGGCGGAAGATTTGATTTGTCCGAGGGTTTAGCTCCACTAGCTCCTGGGGGCTAAGAAAATGCACTAGAGAGGGTCACATGGGTGACCTAAAGACTTCTTGGGGCTGGGAAATTTTTATGTCCCTCATGTCCTCAGCAAAAAGGGACATGAGGGTCATCAATTTTCATGATGGCACGCTCATCTTGCACTTGTGTCATGATCTAGAGCGATTGAGGGAATGAGCTCTGGCAAGCACCTTGGGAGCTGAATTAGCGATCCGAGAGGTTGTATGTGTGACCAAGAGGGATTATTGGGGCTGGGTGAATTTTTTTCCCTCATGTACCTTATCTTGAGGGATGAAAGGGACATGAAATTGTGCAGCTCCTAGAGCTGACACATGTCCTCTCTAAAATTTGACTAACTGATGAGAACTCACCTAGAGGGCAACTTGAAACGATGATATCTTGAGCTCTCGATGGAATTTTTGGAAAATTTTATATGAAATTGACTGAAAATGAATTTTAAATCCAATGGTGGGTCTATAGATCTTTATTCCTCCATTTAAGCCCTAAAAAATGGATTTTTGATCTGGTCCCTTACTTCATGCAGAAAAAACTAATTATAAACCTATTGCGCCAAAGTGTTGTGAAAAATATGATTTCACCATATTGTAGAGGGATTTGAATTCCCTTTCTTAAAAGATGTTTTTTTGGATCCTAACTCCATCTAGAGCTCCTAAAATCACCTCCCAAGTTCAACAACTCTTTTGGCCTTGTGCACTGCCTAGGCCTGTGAACCTATTTTTGATCAAACTTGCCCCAACTTCTCCAAATCCTTCCCAATATTCCAAAATCACTTCCATGATGTTTCTATACCTTTAATCCACCTCCATGTTATTTTTTCCTCCTCCATTTCACTCTCAGGGGTGGTCATCTCTTGGGAAGGCCAATGGTAGCCCTTCCCAACACTACCCAAAAATAGTAGTTTTCAAAGAACTCCTAAAATCACCTAGGGGTTGAATTGAATTTCCTAAATCACCTAGGGGACTGAGTTAACATCATTTAGGAGGTCATTAGACTGATTGAGTAGACCTGGGTGCCTTGGAAGGGTAAAACTTGAAATTTTTGACACATGGGGTATAGTTGTCATGCTTGAAAATTGTCAATTTTCTTGTTGCACATTTACATGACAACAACTGGCTCTAGCTTGGGGACATGGTATGGAATGAGTGAACAACAAGACATGACATGAAGAATCCCATAATCTCAAATTTACAATACAAAGACCAGTGCCTTATCCATTGGGCCCTACAGAGTCATGTATAATTTACAAGAGAGAGATAACAAGAAGAAACACACACACACAAAAAACGAAAAGGAAACACACAACACACAATAGGAAGGAAACACACAACAAAAAAAGGAAACACACCTAAAAATCACCTATGGTACAAGGTGGGGGACAACCCACTTTCACTAATGATATAACTTTTAGGTATTTCCCACTATGAGGAAATTCCAATGGTGTTCCATCCAGATATGAGAGTAGAAAAACATTTTTCACCACAAGCTTCATGAATCTGGAATGGGCCAAGCCATAATGAATCAAAATTTCCATGGCTTCCTTTTGGTTCCCTCCTTTTATCCCATAAGGAGAAGAGGTCTCCAACTTTGAACTCTCTCACCTTGGCCTTCTTGTCAAAATATTCTTCACCTTTAGTTGATGCTCTCTGATACGGTCCACCACTCGAGTCTATTTTCTTCTAGCTTCTCAAGAAAAAGGATCCTCTTGTCAATGGAATCCTTGTACTATCCATCTTCTATTCCTAGAGAAACTTGAGAGCTGGAATTTCAACCATGATGGGAATTTCTACTTTAACTCCATATAGCAGCTTGGAATGGTGACATACCTATTGCCTTTTTGGGAGTGATCTTGTCCACCCACAATGCATCATACAACTTTTTTGTGCCAATTCCTTTGGTTTTCATCCACGAGCTTATGGAAAATGGTCATGATGTTCTTGTTGCTTGATTTGGATTGACCATTTCCTTGTGGATAGTAGTTTGATGAGTGGGATAGGAGATTCCATAGCCATAGAAAAACTCAGTCAACTCCCTTGAAGAAAAATAGGTAGCATTATCTCTACTATAATATTTTGTGGCACTCCAAAATGTACTATGATATTCTCTTTGATGAAATTACATACCATTTTTCGTATTATCTTGCTTGACCAGGGATGGCCTCCACCCACTTTGTGAAATAATCCATTTGTGAGCACATAGGTGTGCCCTGCACTTGAGTGAGGATTTAGAACACCAATGAAATCTAGCCCCCACTACTGAAATGGTTCTTTAATAACAACTAGCCTGAGTGGTAGTGTTGTAAGTTGTGGTCTCCCAACAAATTTTGACATGCTTCACATTTGGAAACCCATTCTTGAGTGTCTGCAAAGAGGGTGGGCCAATAATACCTTCCTCAGAGGATCTTATGTGTAGTGACCATCACTGAAAAATTCCCACCACATGCTTGGTCATGGTATGCTTTAAGAAATTTCTCTTGTTGTTCTTTGTCTACACATTTGAGAAAGCATCCATCTAGGCCTCTTTTGTAGAGCACATGGTTCCAGATCACAAAATTTTTCCTTAAGCTTGAGTGTTCTCCTTTGTTTGTAATCAAGATGAGGAGGGAATTCTCCATAGGTTAGATAATAGGTGATATCGGCATACCACTCATCAATAGTGGTTACAAGAGAACTTGTGGATTATCTTCAAAGAAGTTGAGAAAGCACAATTATCTTCACCATGTTGATCTTTGAGAGCTTCATCTTCAATGATCAATCTACACATAGCCATTTCCCATACCAAATTAGAGGGCCAGATCTCCAAGTCATACTCTTGAATTTTTACAACCCAGTTTCCTCTTTTAGCTCCAGGATCTTGTTGTGTCAAGATAGACTTGATTGCACTTCACTGGGGACCATCACCACCATATGAGAGTTGAGTATGTAGAATCTGAAATTTTTTACAGCCTTGACCACCACATAGGCATGTTTCTCCAATTAGTAGTTAGTTTAGTTCATGCTTCTTCAATGGGAAGCTCATGAAAGCAATGGGTTCTTCCACACCTTCATCATTATTTTGGACAAGAACAATAGAGAGTGTGTGTTTTCCATGCATAATAATACATGATGAATTATTTTTGAAATCCAGAGACATGAGAGTCGAGCTTTGGCAATGGCTTTCTTGATTTCTTCAAAATTTATTTTCCTTCATTATTCCACTTGAAGCTTAATTGAGGTTTCATCATGGTGGTGATGTGCTTCATCAATTCTGTAAACTCCAAAATGAAGCGGCATAGAAAATTTACCTTTCCAAAAAAGGAATGGACTCCTTTCTTTCTTGTGGGAAGAGATAGTGCTTGAATATTTTCACTCTTTTTGGTCAATGTGTGCTCCATGCTTATTCACAATGTGCCCTAGAAAATTTCCTTCGTAACTCCAAAAATGCACTTTTTGGGTTCAAAGATATGCCATGCTTTCTACATTTTGTGAGTACTTGTTCCAAATGGTGAATATGGTCTCCCCTTTTTTTGAGAAGACTGAGATCATCCAGGTATATGAAAATGCAATGCTTCAAATATTTGAATGCTAGGTCCATCACCCTTTGGAACATAGCTCCTGCATTGATCAGGCCAAAAGGCATTCTGTTGTATGCAAAAGTGCCCCAAGGTGTTGTGAAAGGTCTTGGTATGATCCTCCTCTACCACTTTGATTTGATTATACCCGAGAATCCATCAAGAAATGAGAGCATTTCAGATCCAACCCATTTGCAAAATGTGATCCATGATGGGAGGGGGTAATTGTCTTTCAATGATGCCTGGTTCAAGTTGTGAAAATCTACACATATTCTTATTTCACCATTCTTCTTCTGCACACAGACACAATGTTGCCACCCATGTGAATGATGGATGGGAAAGATGATTCTTGCATTGATTGAGCATCTTCATCACTTCCTCCTTGATAGTATCCAATTTTTTGGGTTGTATGGCCTTTTTTTTTCTAAATGGCTTGGCATCCAACTTCAAGGGGATTGAGTGATGCATTTCCTTTGGTTGGAAGGATTTGAGCTCATCATAAGAGTAGGCCAAAACATCTCAAATATTTTTTGAAAAAGAAACAAACCTTCTTTTCTCCTCGGGTGAACAACACTTTCCAATATTGACCATCCTCGACTTCTTTAGTGCCAATATTCTCCTTTTCAAAATCAGTTGGGCACTTTGAAGATTGCTTTTTTTCTCTTGAATGAATCTATCATGCTTATCAAAGAGGTCCTCCAGAGAAACTAGGCCTTTGGGAATCTTGTTTCCTTTCAATTTGATCACTCCTCTTCATCAACTCCTTTAATTCCTTTCTTCTCTCTTCTTACTACTTCTCTCAATGTGGATTCTCACTTCCTTCAAAGAAGAGATTATTGAAATTGTCTCTTTGTTCCAAGAATTCTAGGAGCTGATTATCATCATTGAAGACTTGCCAATGATTTGCATTATCTGGTACACTAGGCCTGAACACCATCTCAATGGTCACTTTGTCTTTTCCAAAAGAAGGATGAGGTGTCACTAGGGAAGTTGACACTACAAGGGAATCAAAATTTTCATTTTTTCTCTGTGGGAAAACTCAATGGAAAATGCATCAAAAGATTCAATGCAATCCCATACTTTTATTTCTATAATGTCGAGTCTTGGATTTTTCACCTATATTGCTTCAAACTTGCTTTACTATCACCTCCACATCACCTTGAATTTTAGCTTCTTGATTCCCATATCTTCTTGCTACACCCATGCCCAAGAGGAGAGCTTCATACTCCATCATGTTATTTGTATTATCAAATTGTAGCTTGTAGGAAAATGGGTACAATTCACTAGAAGGAGAGCACAACACCACACCTACTCCCAAACCTACACTAGAGTGACTACCATCAAATTCCATTGTCCATACTTGATCTTCTTCCTCTCCATAAGAAGTGGAAAATTCTCATATTTTTCTGTGAGGAAGTAGTTTCCTAGCCCGCTATCTTGAAATAGAATGTTTTCCCTTGGATCATCATATTTTCATACCATGTACTTCATCTTCCTTACTAGAAAATTTCTTCATCTCACCTTTTACTAGAATAGTTGTAGATGACCAATCCATTTTGATTTCTCCACCCAAATCTCTAAGAAGCTTCAGGCTCAATAGCATCCCAAAGGATGTTGGAATGTCTTCACCACTAGATGGTGAGAAGCACCTTCTTCTCTAGAAAATCAGCTAGTGCTACCTGTGCATCCTTGATTCTTCCTACCAATGGACTTGTTTGGATTCCATAGAATAACATGAGCCATTTTCTAGGTCAAGGTGAGGCCTAGGGAATTTTAAAAATTTTATGGGCATCACATTATCTAGGCTCCAAAATCTATGATGCAATTGTTGAGTTGGAAACCTTTGATGAGAAGTGACAAGTAAAAAGGTTCAACCTTTGTTGGTTTTGGAGGCACTGAGGGCTAGCATGTTTTGAGAAGGTGGTGTGGATGGTGTGGGAAGTAGACCTTTGAATTTTATTTGATTCTATAGGGCTACCACCATGGACTACATCAATGAACCTATCAAGTTGAGTGGGGTGCATCTGTAAGTATTCTAGCTCTGTGATCTAGACTTTGGTTTTTCTTGCATGTGTTCAAAAAATCAAATGGGGTTATGGTGGGAAAGGTAGAGGTTCTGGGAATGATAAAATATTTACATGGTGAAGGTTTTTCTACTTTGGGGATTGGATTTTCTTTTATAGGTGTAAAAACTAGCTTGGAAGGAGATGGGGATGCAGATTTTGATTGAAACTTAGATGATTTTGCAGAATTACATTTGAAGAAGAATTATTTTTAGCAATTTTAGGATTAGGAGAAGGACTAGATGACTTACTTGGTATGGCAGTGTGGTTCTTGCTAACCAGTGGGTCTAGTTTTTTTTTTTTAGCTAACTCCATTGAAGGTGGTAGTGGTGATCCTCTGCTGATGATTTTATTTTGAGGAATTTCTATAGGAGGATCTTCTTTCTTCTTCTTTTCTTTCACTATACCATTGAGGATGAGGCTCCTTTTTTGATTGTGTGCATGAGTGAATACCACACATGAGAAGCTTGGGGCATTTCTTCATCATCATCATCTTCATCTCCATCAACATACTCAATTAGGCCATTGTGTATCACCATCAACTTCCTCAACCTCGAGATAGTTATCATCATCACCCACATCATCTTCCTCAGGTTCTTCTATTTCTACTTCTTCTTCTAGCTCCTCGGTGTCACAAGGCATTGACTGGTGGTGCTTCAGAGAGAGCTGAACGAGGAGGGGTGATCCTTGGTCTATTTGGAGGATTTGGCTTCCTTGGAGTATTTCACATTGTGATCTGAGATAGTTGTTTCTTCACAACAATTAAGTCATTGGCCATTTTTTGGAACATTGGGTCTATGGTAACTAAGCCCAAACTCTTAACCTTTTTTTTTCCATTCGAGACCTTTTTTTACTTTTCTAGAAAAGATCAAATCATCTTCTGTCTCGATCACAAAATCTTGTGCTTCCTTCAAATCTCTAGGTTGGGCTCTTCTAAGGAAGAAACCAACTTCCGGTGGTAAGGCATTGATGAAGAATCTCTTCAAATTATTTTCAGGAGGCACAAAATCTTTAGGAATCCTCCTTATCATCCAGTTATATTTGGATGAAATATCTCATTGATTCGAAGCATCTTTCTTCATTTGTACCAATTGAACCAAAAGATCCTAAGTCTTCCATGTGGATTTGAACCTATGTTCAAATGCACTTCTTATATCTTCCCAACAGGTGATGACCCTTGAGGCAAACATGTAGAACCATTCATGAGCCTTTCTTGAAGTGATTCCACAAAATCTAGACTGATACATCTTCATGTTCAATGCCCAACACACCACAAGCAGTAGTGATGAACACTGCTACATGTTCCTCGGGAAGTTGAGAACCATCACCTCTAAATTTTGGAAAGTTTTTTCTTGAGCCTTTTGGTAGCTCATGGAGTGGTTGAGCAAGGGAAAGTGGACCAGTGTTTCCACCCCATGGTACATTTGGCTTGCTGTTCTTCATGATCATGATCCCCATTCCATTCCTGACTCTAGCTTCCAACCTTTCTAAGGCTATGGCTTTGGATTCATTGCTCTTGCTTCTTGCTTCTACTTTGGCTTGAAGTCTTTCAATTTCTTCAATTTGAGCTCTTATTTCTTCTTCTCTTTCTTCTCTTTCTCTAGCTTCTTCTTTGGTCTCTACATCAATGAAATCTTCAAGGTTCTCATTGATGTATGGAAAATCAACATCTAATGGATTGCTACACTTGGAATTCCATAGTAGAACCAAATGTGTGAAAAAGGAGACCTCTAAATTTGAGAAGCTCTTGTCTTCTTTGAAGTTCTTCAAAAGTGGGATCAATTTTCCTCCTTGTCTATTTTTAGGTGTATCTTCTATCCACCAGCTTGAAAATTTATACTCTTCTTTGTGGTGCTTGAATTTTCTTTGTCTCTCTAATTCAAATGTGTTTCTTCTTCGAGGTCAAGTATTCTTGTGGCAATGAAATAGTGGTTGACACTTTTCCTATTATGCCAAATAGCCTCTCACAAATCTGAAGCAATATCCTCTTGAATGTGGAAGAGTAATTCAGTCTTTCAATAGGAGGATTTCCCAGAATAGCCATGGTTTGAAGACATAAGGCTCGAGTGATTATTCAAATTCCAAAATTTTTTTTTTTGAATTTTTTGGATTTTTGAATTTTTTTTTTATTTTTCAAGGTCATTTTTTGGGTGTAGATGTTGCTAAATCTTCCCCACGGTGGGCACAAAAAATATTGGTGAGAAAAAAATTTTTTGGGAAAAATTGGTGGATTTCTTGCCAATGCTCTAGGAATCTAAGTCCCTCTACTTAACCAGTGCAGTTTTTGTATATATGCATGCATGAGTAAAAAGGTGGATTTTCCTGTGGCCTTTCAGCCGGGGATCCAACAGGGGCACTCCACTGACCCTATGGAAAAATATTATAGATATGTGCAAGGGAGGAATTTTCTAGGAGAGGGAAAGGGAGTGAGAATGTTAGACAAGGGAAACTAATGTTGCAAGTAGAAAATCAAAGACTTGCATACACCAGTTAGAAGTTTCATCACATGCACTAAAATTAAGAAGAAAAAATCTACATAACAACAACAAGACCAAATAGAATTTAATGAGCACAAAGTATCACTAAACTCCTTAGTCAAAAAAGGATAAAATTCTTCTTCTTGTATTGATGCTCAAGAAAAATTGTACATAGCATAAGAATGGAAGACATTTTAGAATAGGGAAAATGGAAGAAATTTTTTATCTCTTTGTTCTCTTCACAAGGATATCTCTCTCATGAATTCACAAAAAAAGCTCAAAGTCTAAGAAGATCTAAGAAGACCCTCAAATGAGGAGCTTGCTACAATTTATAGAAGAGAAGGAAACTCTTCATCTTCCCGGTGACTTTTCAAATACCATATTTTGACTTTAGACTGTTCATATTCCAATTAAATATTTAAGTCCCTTTTATAAAAACAAGGTGACTTAAAGTTTACATTATGTTTCTAAAGTCACTTAAAGATATATCAAAAAGTGCAAACCCCAACAAAAAATTATAACATTGAAGAGAGAGAGATTGGGTGAGAAGAGAGAGAGAGAGAGAGAGAGGAAGAAGAAGAAGAAGAAGAAGAAGAATTATGCAGAAGAATGAGCCACTATGGGATTTGATCTCACTCCCTGACTAGTTTCCATCTCACGCTCTAAGAAGATCTCCATCCCTCCAAATTCCTTACTAAAATGAGCTGTTGCAGGTTCCACTTTGTCAACATGAGGAATAAAACACTACTCAGGGTCTCTATCCATCCATCAGACACACTATTGATATATTTTGCATTTTCCGAACCATGATGGATGTTTCTCTCGATAAGTGCAATGGTGGCCCAAATCTCTGAGAGGAATTCTCTAGGTATATCTTAGTGAAGGAAAATGGATTTCCTACCTCTTTCTTGACATATTCCTCAAATGGACCAATTATCTCATCAATAGTTGTGTCTTCTCCCATTGTAGGTACTCCAAGTTTCTGAATTTGATGATTTATACTATCCTACAACTTGTACACTTGTCCCTCTTTTTCCTCTAGTTCAACGATGGCCCGATTGATTGCTTCAAATATGATTTCCAAAGACCTCACCCATACATGTGACAAGTCTTCTGAAGGAGTTTCAAAAATATTCCTGTTGATCAACTCCTGATGATGAGTGTTGCTCATTTCATTCACTACTAGACCTAGAGGATCCCAGTAGTCCCTTTCTTTCTCCAAGTCTTCTTTGAGTGCTGCGTCCTTGTTTGTTGTCACACACATGTAGGTGAAAATTTTGACTACCTCTTGGAGCACTTGACTTCCCCTTTTCAAAATTGAATTGATCCATTCATTATTATCTCCCCCTACATTGTGAACTCATGTGTCCTCTTGATAGATTCTTGGATTGAAGTTACTGATGGGTGTAACTTCTTCAATGGGAATTGTCATGGCATTTGGATCTACTAGATGTTGCACATAGGATGATAGAGTTCACACCTATTCTTTTAGCTCATCAATATTCTTCTTATATTCCTTATTCCTTTCACCATGTGAGAAGAATATTGTTGATACATATGCAAATCCCCTTCATGAGTAGTCCTGACCCTAGTTGGATTGTGCTCATCTCATAATCATCAGTGTCATCTCATCCACTAGATTGATCACCTTTGGTTGGCTACCTCAATGTATTGATTACCTGTTTCCCCATTATAGAACCATGAGGCCATGTGTGTGAAAATTTATTTTCTTTCCTTTAGCTAGTGAGGCAATTGTTGATAAGTTAGGGGCTTACCACTTGTTGAATAAATGTGAGATTCAGGGGCTATTGTTTCCTACATCCATGGGAACATCTCATCGACTCAAGTTCTATGATAGGTGCATCAACCATTCCCTACTCTAGAAGAGGAGGCACATCTTGGATGGGGGAGACATTGGTGTTAACAAGAGGTGAGGCCTCTTGTGGTGGTTCAAAGACTGGGTCTTGAACTATGTGCTCTCCCTCCACTTGTGTTCTTCTACCACTGGATCTTCTTCTTGCATTGTTGTAATTGAGCCTTCTTCCACCCTAGGCTTTCTTTGGTGACCTTCCATGAGAAGAAGTCTCCAATTCTATGGATCTTCATTTAGAACTTTCTCCAAAATTCCTTGAACTTGAGGAAACTTCCATGACTCTTGATGATGACTGATGAGAGGCTTGTTTCTGACCTTGGGCATACCTCATGATTGGATGATCATGGTTCTCTTCCTCTGAAACCAATCCCTCATTCTCCTAACCACCTTCTCAAGTTCACTCCTTTATATCCCCTTATTCATTCAAAAACATGTACCAATGACTTGAGGAGGTAATGGAGAAACCTTGATTGCCATGTACTTAGGATCATACATCTTTCCCATCATCCTAAAATATCTTCATACCAAGAGAACTTGAATTTCTTCATTTCATTGATTATTCATCCTCATATGATCCTTTTCCCATACTTCAAATTCATCAACACAATTGGCCAATAGTCCTTGATTTTTGGCTCATGGTGCAAGTCTGGAACATGTGAAAGAATCAGGATCATCTCGGATGTCAAAATTAGGCCTGACAGTGTAGGAATGCAAAGTCAAATGAGTGAAGGCCCTCTAGATGAGATGCATCATTTGCATTCTTACATGTGAATACCTAAGAGAGATGGGAAATGAGATCAAATTCTTCTTCCTACTCTTGAGCCTGTTGTTTACCTATATGATTTTCCTGCAGAGCTCAAATAGTACAATTTGGTCACTAAGGTACTTGGGAAACCTTAGCGAGCTTGGTCAAAGCCAAAACTCATAGGTAGGAGAAGGTTGAGAATTGGATGAAGTAAGAGCCATATTTTTTATTAAGGATGCCACTTGTGGTGACATCCTTGCCTCCAAATCACCCTCCAAGTTTTAGACCATGTACATCATGAATGCATCATTCACATGAGTGAAGTGCTATGGCTTTCCTCCATCACCAACTACGTGGAAGTTTCTCAAATGTAGGCACCTTGGTAGAAATTTTTTGTGTGAGATCCAATCCTTTGAATGATCTTGAGCTAGCGAGACAGATAGACCAAGTAAGAAGTCATGTGGAACTTTTTCATGGGCACCTAAAGTAGTTGTAGATGTAGATTTTCACTGATTATCTACCCCAATCAATTCTTTCTTTCTTCCTTCAATCACAGTCAAAATGAAAAGGCCCATCCACTCCTAGAAGTCTCTCATGTTCACTTCTCCCATCACCCTATTGAGGAGGGTGATTACATCTGAATATCCTCTGAAAAATCACACCTTGGAAGGGTCTTGGGAATCCTTTGAGGGTTTTCTCCCTATCTTCATCCATGATCCAAGTGCAACCCCTTGTACATATGCATCCATCATTTCCCACTTGTGCAAGGCCTTTCCTTTGAGATGACAACCATGCTAGGTGATGTCGGGATTTGTAGAGTGAGTGAGATGGTTCTGGGACTAATGACCACCATTTCCATTCCATTTTCAATCTTGAATCATTCATGTTTCGGGCTCATAGTGGTGTGAGAAAGCCAAGACTAACTCAAGGATTTATACAGACATGGGGTGTCCTACAACTATGAACAATCCACTTGTGAATACTTGATCCTCAATCTTCCCTCTTTCCTTGGTTGTCATGTGAGCCCTTAGGTCATTTAGGTCCATATATGAGACATCATTGTCTTCTATCTCATACTCAAAAGTGAAAGGCTTGTCGAATTTTTCTATCCTGTCCATTTGTACTTCATGGTTTCTTCAAAAAAAACAACTTACTATTTTTAGTAAGTATGAAAAATCAGCTCCTTCAAACCTCAATTAGATGTGGCAACTTGAATCCCCTTTCTCCCTGCATTTCTCTCACCTTCTAGATCAATTTATATTTTTAGAAGGTTCTCATGTGAGACCACTTACTATTTTTAGTAAGTGTCAATTTTGGACCAAGATGACATTTTGATGAATTTTCAACTGTAATACCTCTTCTTTTTTCACCATCTCCTTCATGCAGGTTCTTCAGTTGATGACTTTCCCAAATAGTAGTCCCTATGTAGAAGACCTACTATTTTTAGAAAGTGAGCTTCTAGTGGTCAGATTTCTGTGGAATGAAGTTTTCGATATGGGTTTTTTCCCAATATCACCCCTCTGAAATCTTGGACTTACTCGATCAATGGTTTGGGAGATTTTAAAATTTCAAAATTTTGACCTGCGGCACCTCTAAACACGAAAACCATTAATGGACCTTGAAAGTTTTAGGTCTATTTTTTTCTCCTTTGTTAAAAAAAAATATCACATTTTTTTGTGGGTTTTTTTCTTCTTATTCCATTGGTGAAATTTCTCTTCAAACCGATTGCTGGTTTGATGGGAAATCAAGTTTTTTCCTTCGTTGGGCCGAAAGGAAGATTTCTTCACTATGAGTGGTTTGTGTATGAAAAGAAGGAGGATTTGAAGGTGAGTTTTATGGATTTTGAGAGTGAATAAATACAAAAAAATGGTTCTTCATTTCATGCACTTTGGTTTAGCAAGATATGTTTGATCTTCATTCTCACGAAAATGGAGTCTTCTAAAGAATTTTTCTCATTTTTCTTTTGTTCTTCAATCCTTCATGTCTTTCGATCCATATTTCTATAAAATGTATGATCTCATGGATTTGAGGTTTTTTTTGTGGTGAGATTTTTTGGAGGTAGCAATGGTGTATGGTGTATGTGAGTAAGAAGACAATGGAAATGATGAAGTAGTTAGGAAAGTTAGAAGTGGGAAAAAAGAAAGTTAGCTTTAAAACAAAATTCAAAATGCTTTAAAAATTACATGCTAGGGTGGGGTGAAATTTTATGTCCCTTGATGTCCCTTAAGCATTAAGGGATGAAAGGGACATCAATTTTCATGCGCCCTCATGCCATGACACTTGGAAAAATCCAACGGTGGAGCATTTTGGCCAAAAAGCTTGCTGGAAGCACTGGGGGCTGGAAAATGGTCGCATGAGGAACCAGGAGGACATTCCTTGGGATGGGAAATTTTTATGTCCCTATGTCCCTTAATAAAAAGGGACATGAGGGTCATCAATTTTCATGTGCGCGCCTCGTGATGACACTTGGTGAGATCCGATGGTTGTCCATTTGGCTCCACTAGCTCCTGGGGGCTGAGAAATTACACTGAGAGGGGGTCACATGGATGACCTGAAGACTTCTTGGGGCTGGGAAATTTTTATGTCCCTCATGTCCAAGGGACATGAGGGTCATCAATTTTCATGATGCACATGAAAGCCACCACTTGTCACGATCTGGACGATTGAGGGAATGAGCTCCGACAAGCACCTGGGGCTGAACTGATCCGAGAGGTTCCATGTGTGACCAGAGGGCTTATTGGGGCTGGGAAATTTTATTTCCCTCATGTACCTTATCTTGAGGGATGAAAGGGACATGAAAATTGTGCCAGCTCTGGAGCTGACACGTGTCCTCATCAAAATTTGACTAACTCGTGAACTCACCTAGAGGACAACTTGAAACGATGATATCTTGAGCTCCCAATGGAATTTTTGGTGAAATTTTTATATGAAATTGACTGAAAATGTCCTTCTAAATCCAATGGTGGGTATTAGATCTTTATTCCTCCATTTAAGCCCTAAAAATTGGATTTTTGATCTAGTCCCTTACTTATGCATGAAAAAACCAATTATAAACCTATTACGCCAAAGTGTTGTGAAAATATGATTTCACCATCTTTAGGGATTTGAATTCATTTCCAAATATGTTTTTTTGGCTCCTAACTCCATCCAGAGCTCCCAGAATCACCTCCCAAAGCTCAGTATCTTTTTTGGCCCTCCTGTGCCTTTGCTTAGGCCTATGAACCTATTTTTGATCAAACTACCCCAACTTCTCCAAATCCTTCCCGAATCTTCCAAAATCAACTTCCATGATGTTTTTATACCTTTAATTCACCTCTGCATTGGATTTGGCTCCTCTTTCCACCCCATGGGGGTGTATCGGTCTTGGGAAGGCCAATGGTAGCCCTTCCCAACACTACCCAAAAATAACATTTTCAAGAACTCCTAAAATCACCTAGGGGGTTGAATTGACTTTCCTAAATCACCTAGGGACTGAGTTAACATCATTTGGGAGGTCATTGACTGATGAGTAGACTGGGGTGCCTCGGAAGGGTAAAACTTGAAAATTTTGGCACATGGGTATCATTGTCATGCTTGAAAATTGTCAATTTTCCTATTACACATTTGCATGACAACATGATGCTAACGCCAAGATCCCTCATTCCCTATGGGTTCCCTTGACCTCTTTGCATCTTGCTCACATCTTTTGGGTCATTTCTAGTTGTTGGAAATCTTCATTTCTTATGGGTCACCTTTGAGTGGTTAATTAAAAATTCAATAAAATCAATCATATAAATAAAAAGCTATGTGGTCATAATAATTAAATGAGCACTAAACATCTACTACCATAACCTAAGGTCACATTCCAAGAGAATTAAAAGAGCATTGAAGAATCGATCTAGCTTCACACAAATGACAAGGGAGTGCATTCTTCTACATATACTTCATAGGAGGGGAAGTTCATTTTTCCATGAACACACACACACACACACACACACATATACATTTTATACATATAGTTATTACTCGTTATTCAAGTACATCTGGCACAAGAGCCACCTAAGCCACGATTCTACACACACAGAGAGATAACTACATGGAGTCTAAAATGTAGTGTGTCACTTGAATCGTAATTTCATCTAGTCGGGTGAACAATGAGGTTAGTCCAACTCCCCATATGCATATTTTTATTTTTAATATTGTAGTAAAAAAATCATGCACTTTAGGAATTATTTAGCCTAGTCTCATACTACTATTTACAAGGTTCTTAAGTGAAGAAATTACTAATTAATCCCACCTTTTATCCATCTTGTTTTATCTTTTTGTTTCATCATTCCTGCACATTTTTATATACATGCCCAACTATTTTGGCACTTTCCCATCATTTTAGCCTAAACCGGGTGCCCAGGGGTGCCCTGATCCTTGTTTTACTTTCCCACCTCTTTTTGGGATCTTTTAGCCATTTATCATCCTTATCTTTTTCCTTTTTGGCCATGTCATCATTAATTATGAAATTAGAGAAAGAGAAACCTATAAATATAAAGTTATGAGACCATAATGAGGGTCCTAACGTCACTTACTACTATCACTCCATCTAGAGTTGCATCCATGCATCACTTACATCCACATACTTCCATGCATCAAGGCTAGGAGATTTGCATCAATACAAACCTCATAGGGGGATGGATTCTATTCTATTCCATTCACACATGCTATTAGATTTTCTATATTTAGTTATTGTTGGCTACTTCACAAAGTGTGACTAGCACAAAAGAACCTAGGGAATGACATGCACACACACACACACAAAACATTTGGGTCTTAAATCTAGTGAAAAACTTAATTTAGTAATCCCACTTTGTGGCAATTGAGGTTAGTCTCGACCTATTCATTTGCATCTTTTAATTTTTATGGTTTTGATAATTCTCTTATCTCTTGCAGGTCTTTAACTTCATCTTTATATATTCGGAACGTTCTGCGTATTTCAATGAATCTAGTGTGACATGAAATGAAGGTTATAGATTATCTTTCAACCCAAAATTAACCAAGTTCGATCTTTTCGAGGCCACGATGCCTATTCTACCATACGATGGTGCCCTAGGGTGCCCCAAAGACTCTCTCCCGGGTGCTCTAGTCTCGCTTTGATCTTCCGATCCACTCTTTTCAAGACCTCTATGTAGTCATTCCAACTTCTATATTTTCCTAAGTAGGCCTATAACACCTCGCGATAGTCATCCAAAATCAACTGATTCATTCCTTACCATTCTCTTACATATTAGGTTTTATTTCTATTAGTTTAGTCATTTTAATCATTTTTAGTCACCGCATTTTACTTTAGTGCATTTATTTACTACGCGTTTATGTCCTCTCTAGATTAGATTAACTATTATTACATTTCCCCATGTTTAGTTAATTTTAGTTAATCATTTTAATGAACCCAATCATCTACGCTTCTACACTCCTCTTCCTTATTTAAATAGGGATTCTTTTTTCCTTTCCCATGGCTCAATCTCAAGAGGAATTTATCAAGCTTGCCTTAAAGCCATCAATGATCACCTTTCTACGTACTCACGAGGATCTAGAATTAATTTTGCATGTGCCTCATGAGGAAGATAATAATTTGGTGGAACTCAATCCTTATGTGGCCAAACCAATTGTTGTAGCCACTCAACCACCCACTTCTACTCTTCCACCTATCTCTATTGTTTTGGTTTCTATCCCTAATGCTACCAATAATTTTATGCCTCCTTTAGTTTCTCATGAAATACAAGTATCCTCCATTGGAAATCAATATTTAACTTCTTTGTATAATGATCTTTAGGCTCAAATTAATAAGTTGCATCAGGCTACTTTGACTACATCTCCATCTTAAGATTCTACCTTGTTATTGCATACTCCATTTTCACCTACCATCTCTACTTATCCGCTTCCTCCTATTTTTGTTACCCCTAAGCTGCCCATTTTCAATGGGCATGGTGACCCGCAAGAGCATCTTCGGGCCTTTCATGTTGCTTTTCTAGATTTTTCCAATGATCATATTATCTTAGCTAATTTTTTTTCTCATAGTCTCCATGATTATGCCATGCATTGGTTCTATGACTTACCTTTCCACTCAATTACTTCATTCACCCATCTAGTTGATGCCTTCCTTACACATTTCTCCATTAACATAGGCTCTAATATTTCTTACGCTCAACTAACACAACTTAAACAAGGATCCAATGAACACTTCACTAACTACATTTTATGGTATAAGAATAATCTCACTAAAATGAAAAGTGTACTTTCCGATGTTGAGCTACAGGACCTATTTATCCAAAGTATTTTACCCCCTCTAAGAAAGTTTTCCTTTCAAGCCTCTCCTTCATTTGAAAAACTTTGGCATACTTTTAAGCTTCGTGAGTCTAAACTTTTATCCATCGGAAAGCTTAAATGTTAGGAAAAAATCTAACCTCCACTTGTTTTCAAAATAAGGCACCATTCAAACCATCTACATCCAAGCAAACCAACGCTAAAATAATTGTTAACGTAGTTATTCCCTCTAAATAAGTTCATTCACAACCACCTTGGTGCATGTTTAGCAACCTTCCAATGTCTCCACATTTTATATTAAAGAAAAACCTCGAGAATAACCTTATTATACTTCCTCCACCACTCGAGTTAGGCCCATCACAACCTAAAGGTAGGAACTACAATGAAAAATTCCATTTTGATTATCATCGTTGTGTGGGACATTTTAAAATAGATGATCCTAGATTTAGTTGATAAAGATAAGCTCAAATTCCCAAAATCTACTAGCTCTTCTCCCACAAATGACAAGGGTAAATTGAAGCTCTTTAATAATGACTCCCAACAATGGGACAAAAAGATAGAAGATTATTTTTCTAATCATACATATCATGCGGTATCACCTCCAGCATTAGGAGCTCTTGACTTCTTAATTACTAATACCGAGGTTGCGCCACCTATCATTTCCTTTTCCAACGTGGATTATCATGCCAAGTTCACATCTAATCATTTACATATTCACTGCATCTATTGGCTCAACCTCCATCAAAAATACTAAGGTTTACCCATCATGACCCATTAGTTCATGTTTTATGTCACTCCTTAAGGCTATCCACTATCCTCTATCTCATGTCGAGTACCCTTTCGAAAAACTTTTGGTGTTGTTCAACTACATGTCACAGTTGGCCCTCTTACAATGCTCATACCTTTCCTCATTGGAAACACAGTTGAGGGATGTGACATGATCCTTGGTATCAATTGGATGCATTGATCACAATCTATCATCTCTATGAATCATCTATGCCTCAAATTTATCTACAATAATCAGGTCATCTCTATTGATGGTGTCCCTCCATCTACTCCATGGCCACCATCTCATCACGCGGTATCTAGAGCACCCCTCACTTCTTATGCCACATCGCACATTATGTTGTTACCAAAAAAATTTAATCCTAGCTCGCCTACTCACGCATCATCTACATGATGAAATCATTCTACTTTTTCTACACATTAACATAGCCCTATTCCTAGGAAAGCTACCATTTCGACATCGATCACTACCTCACTTTATTCCACACCAATATTCATTACCTTTTCACATGACATCACCGAGATATCCATCACCAACACACTTTAATAGGCCACGATATTCATATTAAAATCATTCCTCACATACATATAGAATTTATTCACAAGAAAAACATTTATCTCTAATACCACCAATTTTAGATCATGGCCTTGCACCTTCCTCATCACAGGCATCAACTAAAGGACCATTGCATTTCACATTCATTGGTTATTTTTCCATTTATATGCACTTGGGGGGCATAACACCCTACACTCCCCACTAACTCACAAATATATCATCTTTACATAGGCATACCATATCACGCATCATAGCATCATCATTACCCGTTGATGCACTCTTGTGCTTCGGTTCACACTTGACTGTTGAGGGATTACTATTACATTGAACCCCACACACCACACCTTAGGAATTATACATTTCATTCCATCATACATTCCATGTAATACACCATTCATTATACACTTATTCTATTTTATACTATTCTTCATCTCCGTATTACATTCATTAAGGTGTCTTCATCATACACTATGCATTTCCACATACATTCTACATACTACGCTAGGTTACATTACATATGTGTTTAGCTTTATGTTTTATCATTACATATTCCATTTCTATCTACACCTATTATTGCATTTTACACATTACATATTATACATACAACACCTATTACATGTCATTTTACATATTGCACAACATACATCCTACACATTCTATGTTGCATTGCCAACACCATGCATTGTGAATCCTACTCATCACATGGTCATCTAGTTTCATCATACATACTACATAGTCTTCTACGCACTGCACTCACTACCCTATGATGCACTTTAGTTCCTCTGTCCATACTCGATTTTTGAGGGTTTACCAATCAAATGGAACTTACACTCACCATGTGAAATTTCTGACCTAGTGACATACACTTTAGGCTAAATCATCATCTACTCTATCATTTTGTAGTAGTATATACCTTATGTGAAATCACCAATCCCTCCTTTCATTTGGTAGTGACATACACTTTAGGCTAACTCATCACCTATTTCTATCCATCATGTAGTGATATACGCTTAGTGATAAATCATCACTCCTCCCTTCATCATATAGTGATATACGCTTAGGGTTAAATCATCACTCATCCTTTTATGCCATAGTGATATACGCTTAGTGCTCAATCATCACACATCATTTCATATTTTAGTAATATACTCTTAGGAATAGATCATCATTCATTCAACAAGTCGTGATATACGCTTCGGCTATAGGGTTCACACACATCTCTCCACATGTTGCATCTCATCACCATTACATACACACACTCATCACAGTGTACTAGACATTACAAAACACTACTCGACCATTTCCCGATGATGAACTCTTGTTTATGGTTCATTCTTGACTACTGAGGGGGAAAAAAAAATGAACCTCATTGTATATACTTCCAGACACTTGAGGTGCACGCTGCTCCTATCATTCCATCGTGCATTCCATTCCATCCATTCACAACATGTTGCATTGTCTAGGGACATTTAATATTTTTACTAATTTTTGTATGATCATTTTACTACACATGTTAGATTGATTTCTTAAATGTCATTATCTATATCATACACACATGTGTGTTCATACCTTTGTTTAGTGTGATTACATACTCTTACACACGGCATGAATGCTCACTTCTAACCTTCCTATGCACTAGTCATTGGGGGCACCCACAATCATCTCATACATGCGCTATTGTTTCCTTTTTTTACTTAGCATATTATATTACTTAATCATACATGCTTTGACATTTTGGTTATTTCTATAACATGTTAATGGGTGTTCCATGTGTAACACTTGTTCTGCAGGATTACATGTTTCCATGACTCCTTACTTATTTGTTTCTACTTGTCTTTCGTTGTTCAGCATTGTATGTGGGATTTTCCCTATTTTTTTGGTCACATTTGTTTGTTGTTTGTTGATATGATGGCATTTTGTGTCTTGCGACATCGTGAGTGATGTCCCATGTTTGCAACCTTTTTTTTTGGCTTACTTGTTTCTTCCGTGTTTACACTATTGTACTTAGTAGTTCTTACATTGTCTCTATGTTTTACACTTGTCTTATTGCATGCATGTGTTTTCGAGACTAACACTTATTTTGGCTAACCATACTTGTTTGTGCGTGCCTTGGTTTCTACCAAGAATGCCCCATTTCCCCTATAGGGCAGAGTTACAAAGTTCAAAGTGTGGTAGGTCCTTGTTTGGGGCTTCATTCTCCTATCAACGATGTCACATGCACCCCTAAAGAGGGGGACATCATTTAGGGTTTATATACTAACACAACATATTTACACTTTGGTTCATATGATGCACTTTCCACCTCTTGGCATTATGGGATTACATACAATGAGTTGGTTCGAAAATCTATGGATCCCATACACAATGGATTCAACAGACATGGTGTCCTTAGCATTTCGGGAATCAATTACATGGTTTAGAGGTTACAGGTGGGTGTGCTTCTCTACAATACTTCAGCACAGTGGCATTAGATCACCCAAAAACCAACAGAGTACAGATATCTCTTCACACACATTTCAACATAAGTAGTCAAAGGTTGGAGTACATAAAGCATTTACTCCCTACATTTCTTCAGCCACGGTGGCGTGAGATCATCCAAAAACTCACAAGAGTTCAAGATATCCTTCTACACCCTTTCTCTCGACATGGACCAGTGCACATGTTAGATTTACACTTTTCTTTTCACATATTTTACATTTGTGTATTTTACATTGTGTATTTTAATAGTATTTTTACATTCATACATATTTGACTACTTGATCATTTTCTCCTTGCAGTTCAATCGCATGAGAAACAAGCAGTCAAATTGGGGGCAACAACAACAACAACATTCCACAATGGCACATGCCTTACTAACCATGCAAGTACATTACGCACTGCAGTAGCTACACACATGTTTTTCCCTAGGTTCACTCTCATCACTTTTTTTCTATGCACTTTTTCATCTATAGCTTCCATGGTCCTTCATCTTTGTTTCATTTCACTCTTTTTCTAGTCCTTCAACACACTTTCTACTACACTCTACATGGATATCAAGTACACATCTCTATGTAATTTATGTACCAAGCTTTCCACTCACCAATATAAAGTGGGGGAAAATATAGTCACAAAATCATGCACTTTAGGCATTATTTAGCACGTGTAATACTACTATTTAGAAGGTTCTTAAGTGAATAAATTACTAATTAATCCCACCTTTTTCCATCTTATTTTATGTTTTTGTTTCATCATTTCCACACATTTTGATGTACATTCCAATCTATTTCGAACTTTCCGATCATTTTAGCCTAAACTAGAGTGTCTCTGGGGCCCTCGATCCCACCTTTTTTTTTCTTGTGTTTTTTCTACTACGTCCAAAATGACAAAAATAGAATAAATATTTTTAACTCACGATTTTCATGATTTTGGCACGACTAATTAAACAAACATGAACAAAATAGTGACGCCAAAGGAGAAGATCATGATGGATGGTGAGTGTACACCAAATGCAATAGAAAACGTCATGTAGTAGAATGAGCACTACGTAAATCCGTAGGAGAAAAAATAATCGTCAATCATTTCCTTGTGATAGATTTGCACGCGGGCTTCAATGGCGGATGCTTGAAATGATTTGACTACATGGAATATGGATCAGAAGTTTCTCTGATACCACTGATAAAAATGCACAATAATATGAGAAATAAACATCGAATAATAATATATAGAAATTAAGAATTCATTCGGGATATAAATTACAATGATAGAGGTTACATTTTATAATGTTTGATCTCCTACAAAGGTGGAGTCAAACTTCATCTTCAATCCCTCATATCACTCTCCATGAATCTCTCAAACTATCTCCTAATATCTCTCAAACCAAAATAGCTACGTGAGTTGTTTATTCAACAACTTCACTCACACACAACTATTAACTATATTATTAATATGAGTTGTATTAACTCATTATTAATAATATTACAATTTATTAATAATGTTACATAATATATTTGTAACATTCACTCCCCTATTGTTAACATTATTAATTCCCATATACACTCCCCTAATGTTGACAAGGTAGAAAAAATAATCACACTTCCTTTTGTAGCTTGTCGCCTATGCGTGCTCATGATCTGGATGGTTTTGTAGGACAACCAACAACCTGCAAGGATGGTTTTACAAGGACAAGCCAACAACCTCAACAAGGATGGTTTTACAGGACAACCAACAACCTAAAATAAAGGATGGTTTTACAGACAACCAACAACCCAAAAATCATGCTTTGCTACTTTTCCTTTGTGCTTTCATCTGTCCACTATGTCTTTCCTTCAGGGAATATGTAGGAACCACTGCTTACTGAATACAAATTGAATAGAGGGAAAATTGAACATTGAGACCATGTTCCAGTTCCCCCCCTCAATGTGAACATTTCACTTATTCAAATAGGAACTCTAAAATCATATTGCACACAACTAAAATAAACTACAAATCTGAAATAAAACACAACACACACACACACACACACACACACACACACACACACACGCCACCACATCTTCATGTGTGGCCCCCGTTGAATGATGAGAGGTTGTTGATTGACCTCCAACCTCCATTGCCTCCATCCTCCAATGAATGCACTCTTTACTTAATACAAGAAGTCTTCATCACTTTGCTGAGCATTTATTTCCTCATTATCAGAGTGGGGAGAATTCATATCCCAATCACTTTCTTTGTCTTTGTTTTCAGAAATGAAGGCTTTATCCTTTAAATTACCATCAATTAAATCTTGTGCTCTTTTCTTACAATACATAATACCATGTCTAGGAACATTACAATAGTGACAAAGAAATTTTTGTGGACCTTGGGAGGTTGATTTTTGTTTAAAAGAAGGCTTGAATTTTCCTTTAGCATATGATTTGTTTCTACCATACATTGTAGTTTCTTCTAGATCAATCTTCTTGGTTCTATTTTCTTCTTCTATCAAAGAAGAAATTAAATCCTCTAGACTTAGATTTATTTTTCTCAAAGTGAATACCATATTAGAATAGCTAGGAGGCATGCTATTAAGTAATACCACTTTTGCATCATCATCAAGAACATCAAATTTGATTCCAGCTAATTGATTTGAAATAGAATGAAACTTACTGATATGTTCCACCATACTTTCTCCTTCCTCCATTTTGAGTTCGAACAACTTTTGCTTGAGTGCCACTATTGTGCTCTCTGCTTGTGACCCAAAAATTTTACTCAATGTTTTCTAGATCAAATTTGATTTCTTTGTTAGATCTATGTGATGCAGGTAGGCATCAGATAAACCTAGGGCAATAATCACTGTTGCTTTTCGATCCTTGCTTTCCCATTTTGCTACTTCATCTATGTTGTGTGGTTTATTGATTTTTCCTTCTACAATCTCCCATAGATCTTTGTTAATCATCAACAATTAAGTTCTGACCCACCATGTATGGAAATATTTGCCTTCAATTTTCAATTCATATAAACTTATCCATAGTAAAACAATGGATGTCGGTTTCCACCAAAAATGCGTCCGTGAGTCAATTTTTATTTTTATTTTTTTTATTTTACAATTTTTGATATTATCAATGCAAAGAGCTAAAAAACACACATTTTTTACAAAAATATCATTTGAATATGAGTTACCAACTGAAAGTTATGGTAACTACAAATTTTAAATCCAACATCTTTCCGGACCCCTTTCCAAAAATGGAATTTTTTTCTTGTGTTTTTTTACTACGTTCAAAAATGGCAAAAAACGAGAAGATTTTTAACTCACATTTCAACATTTCTGCAATTGACATCGAAACAAACATGAAAAAACAATGACCTTCCGAAGGATTAGATCATGATGGACGGTGAGTGGACACCAAACGCAACATAAAATGTCATGTAGTAGAATGAGCATTACAAAATCTGCGACCAAAAAATCAATTGTCCACCATTTCATTGTGATAGATTTTCATGTGGGATTCGATGGTGGATACTTTAAATTATTTGACTACATGGAATATGGATCGAAGCTGCTCTAATACCACCGATAAAAATGCACAATAATATGAGAAAAAAACACCGAATAATAATATATAGAAATTAAGAATTCATTCGGGATATCAATTACAATGATAGAGGTTACATTTTATAATGTTTGATCTCCTACAAAGGTGGAGTCAAAATTCATCTTCAATCCCTCATATCACTCTCCATGAATCTCTCAAACCTATCTCCTAATATATCTCAAACCAAAATAGCTACATGAGTTGTTTATTCAACAACTTCACTCACACACAACTATTAACTATATTATTAATATGAGTTGTATTAACTCATTATTAATAATATTACAATATATTAATAATGTTACATAATATATTTGTAACATTCACTCCCCTATTGTTAACATTATTAATTCCCATATACACTCCCCTAATGTTGACAAGGTAGAAAAAATAATAACACTTCCTTTTGCAGCTTTTCGCCTATGCGTGCTCATGATATGGATGGTTTTGTAGGACAACCAACAACCTGCAAGGATGGTTTTACAAGGAAAGCCAACAACCTCAACAAGGATGGTTTTACAGGACAACCAACAACCTAAAACAAAGGATGGTTTTACAGGACAACCAACAACCCAAAAATCATGCTGCTACTTTTCCTTTGTGCTTTTGTCTATCCACTATGTATTTCCTTCAGGGAATATGTAGGAACCACTGACTTACTAAATACAAAATGAATAGAGGGAAAATTGAACATTAAGACCATGTTCCAGTTCCCCCCCTCAATGTGAACATTTCACTTATTCAAACAGAACTCTGAAATCATATTGCACACAACTGAAATAAACTACAAATCTGAAATAAAACACACATACACACACACTGCCACCACAACTTCATGCGGCCCCCATTGTTGGTGACTGATGAGAGGTCATTGATTGACCTCTAGCCTCCATTGCCTCCATCCTCCAATGAATGCACTCTTTACTTAATACAAGAAGTCTTCATCACTTTGCTGAGCATTTATTTCCTCATTATCGAGTGGGAGAATTCATATCCCAATCACTTTCTTCGTCTTTGTTTTTAGAAATGAAGGCTTTATCCTTCAAATTACCATCAATTAAATCTTGTGCTCTTTTCTTACAATACATAATACCATGTCCAGGAACATTACAATAGTGACAAAGAAATTTTTGTGGACCTTGGGAGGTTGATTTTGTTTAAAAGAAGGCTTGAATTTTCCTTTAGCATATGATTTGTTTCTACCATACATTACAGTTTCTTCTAGATCAATCTTCTTGGTTCTATTTTCTTCTTCTATCAAAGAAGAAATTAAATCCTCTAGACTCATATTTATTTTTCTCAAAGTGAATACCATATTAGAATAGCTAGGAGGCATGCTATTAAGTAATACCACTTTTGCATCATCATCAAGAACATCAACTTTGATTCCAGCTAATTGATTTGAAATAGAATGAAACTTACTGATATGTTCCACCATACTTTCTCCTTCCTCCATTTTGAGTCCGAACAAATTTTTCTTGAGTGCCACTATTGCGCTCTCTGCTTGTGACCCAAAAAGTTTTGCTCAATGTTTTCCAGATCAAATGTGATGTCTTTGTTAGATCTATGTGATGCAGGTAGGCATCAGATAAACCTAGGCCAATAATCGCTGTTGCTTTTCGATCCTTGCTTTCCCATTTTGCTACTTCATCTATGTCGTGTGGTTTATTGATTTTTCCTTCTACAATCTCCCATAGATCTTTGTTAATCAACAACAATTGAGTTCTAACCTGCCATGTATGGAAATATTTTCCTTTGAATTTTTCAATTCATATCAACTTATCCATAGTAAAACAATGGACATCGGTTTCCACCGAAAATGCATCTGTGAGTCAATTTTTTTTTATTTATTTATTTTTACAATTTTTTATATTATCAATGCAAAGAGCTCAAAAAAACACACTTTTTAAAAAAATATCATCTCAATATGAGTTACCAGCTGAAATTTATGGTAACTACAAATTTTAAATCCAACATCTTTTCGGACCCCTTTCCAAAAATGGATTTTTTTCTTGTGTTTTTTTTACTACATCCAAAAATGGCAAAAACAAAATAGAATATTTTTAACTCATGATTTCCGCAATATTTCAAAACAAACATGAACAAAATAAATGACGCCAAAGGAGCAGATCACGATGGACAATGAGTGTGCACCAAACACAGTAGAAAACATCATGTAGTAGAATGAGCACTTGCCACAGAATCCATGGATGATTGAAATGATTTGACTACATGGAATATGGATCAAAGCTACTCTGATACCACTTGATAAAAACTACACAATAATATGAGAAATAAACACCGAATAATAATATATAGAAATTAAGAATTCATTCGGGATATCAATTACAATGATAGAGGTTACATTTTATAATGTTTGATCTCCTACAAAGGTGGAGTCAAACTTCATCTTCAATCCCTCATATCACTCTCCATGAATCTCTCAAACCTATCTCCTAATATCTCTCAAACCAAAATAGCTACGTGAGTTGTTTATTCAACAACTTCACTCACACACAACTATTAACTATATTATTAATATGAGTTGTATTAACTCATTATTAATAATATTACAATTTATTAATAATGTTACACAATATATTTGTAACATTCACTCCCCTATTGTTAACATTATTAATTCCCATATACACTCCCCTAATGTTGACAAGGTAGAAAAAATAATCACACTTCCTTTTGCAACTTGTCTAGCCTATGCATGCTCATGATCTGGATGGTTTTGTAGGAAAACCAACAACCTACAAATGGTTTTACAACGACAGCCACCAAAACAAGGATGGTTTTACAATGATAGACAACCAACCTCAACAAAGGATGGTTTTACAGGACAACCAACAACCCAAAAATCATGTTGTTGCTTTTCCTTTGTGCTTTCATCTGTCCACTATGTATTTCCTTCAAGGAATATGTAGGAACCATTGCTACTAATGAATACAAACTGAATAGAGGGAAAATTGAACATTGAGACCATGTTCTAGTTCCCCCCTCAATGTGAACATTTCACTTATTCAAACAGGAACTCTAAAATCATATTGCACACAACTGAAATAAATCTGCAAATCTGAAATAAAACTCACATACACACACATTGCAACCAACACTTTGAGTGGCCCCATCGTTGGTGATTGACGAGAGGTCGTTGATTGACCTCCGAGCTCATGTTTCTTCCATCCTCCAATGAATGTACTCTTTGCTTAATACAAGAAGTCTTCATCACTTTGTTGAGCATTTATTTCCTCATTATCAGAGTGGGGAGAATTCATATCCCAATCACTTTCTTCATCTTTGTTTTCATAAATGAAGGCTTTATCTTTCAAATTACCATCAATTAAATCTTGTGCTCTTTTCTTACAATACATAATACCATGTCCAGAACATTACAATAGTGACAATTTTTTTTTGTGGACCTTGGGAGGTTGATTTTTGTTTAAAAGAAGGCTTGAATTTTCTTTTAGCATATGATTTGTTTCTACCATACATTGCAGTTTCTTCTAGATCAATCTTATTGGTTCTATTTTCTTCTTCTATCAGAGAAGAAATTAAATCCTCTAGACTCGATTTATTTTTCTCAAAGTGAATACCATATTAGAATAGCTAGGAGGCATGCTATTAAGTAATACCACTTTTGCATCATCATCAAGAACATCAACTTTGATTCCAACTAATTGATTTGAAATAGAATGAAACTTACTGATATGTTCCACCATACTTTCTCCTTCCTCCATTTTGAGTCCAAACAACTTTTTCTTGAGTGCCACTGTTGTGCTCTCTGCTTGTGACCCAAAAAGTTTGCTCAATGTTTTCCAGATCAAATGTGATGTCTTTGTTAGATCTATGTGATGCAGGTAGGCATCAGATAAACCTAGGCCAATAATCACCGTTTGCTTTTCGATCCTTGCTTTCCCATTTTGCTTTGCTTCATCTACGTCATGTGGTTTATTGATTTTTCCTTCTACAATCTCCCATAGATCTTTGTTAATCAACAACAATTGAGTTCTAACTTTCCATGTATGGAAATATTTGCCTTCGAATTTTTCAATTCGTATCAACTTATCCATAGTAAAACAATGGACGTCGGTTTCCACCGAAAATGCGTCCGTGAGTCAAAAAAAAAATTATATATATATTATTATTATTATTTTTTTTACAATTTTTGATATTATCAATGCAAAGAGCTCAAAAAACACACATTTTTTTAAAAATATCATCTCAATCTGAGTTACCAGCTGAAAGTTATGGTAACTACAAATTTTAAATCCAACATCTTTCTGGACCCCTTTCCAAAAATGGAATTTTTTTCTTGTGTTTTTTTACTATGTCCAAAAATGGCAAAAAACATAAACAAAAGATTTTTAACTCACAATTTCATGATTTCCGTGACTACATCAAAACAAACATGAAAAAAACAGTGATGCCGAAGGAGCAGATCATGATGGATGGCGAGTGTGCACCAAACACAACAGAAAACGTCATGTAGTAGAATGAGCACTGCAAAATCTGCAGACCAAAATCAATTGTCCACCATTTCCTTGTGATAGATTTGCATGCGGGCTTCAATGGCAGATTCTTGAAATGATTTGACTACATGGAATATGGATCAGAAGCTACTCTGATACCACTGATAAAAACTACACAATAATATGAGAAATAAACACCAAATAATAATATATAGAAATTAAGAATTCATTCGGGATATCAATTACAATGATAGAGGTTACATTTTATAATGTTTGATCTCCTACAAAGGTGGAGTCAAACTTCATCTTCAATCCCTCATATCACTCTCCATGAATCTCTCAAACCAAAATAGCTACGTGAGTTGTTTATTCAACAACTTCACTCACACACAACTATTAACTATATTATTAATTAGTTGTATTAACTCATGTATTAACTATTACATTATTAATAATGTTACACAATATATTTTTAACATTTTCATCGGTTCTTCACTCACCTTTGTCCATGATTATTTACAAATCAACTAAGTATTTTATCCCTTCATTTGCAACTAAAGTATCATATTTTCTAGCTTACTTGCTTGGGTACAATTTGCACTTTAATTATCTATATTTGTGTTGTAAATTTATTAGAACTTAACATTTATATTTCTAGATTTGTTAATTTAGTTAAATTGGTACAAAAAATTAAGGAACTATAATGTGCAACACATAATTCCATCCATTCTTGTGCAACATTCACATCCTGAAGGACATGGTTATATTTAATGATGCAAACATCATATAACATACATCCAAATATCTCATGGAACATTGTGTATCATTGTATAGCACATACATTCTATGTAGAGCCTCTTGAGCCTTTTAGAATCACTATAATATTTTTTTCCTCATGTAAATATTTCCTCACTCATTGTTTGGACATAAAATTTTAACAGAATCCCTCATAGAACTACATTGTGTGGAGTGGTATCAAAAACAATCATTCTAAAACTTTACACTTTTATGTAAATTAGTAGTTAACACTTTCATTTTCTACACTATTTCATGGGATTTCTAAGATAATTGCACGACAAGAAGTTGAACCACCACAATTCATATATTTTCATCCTTTACTCATTTTGGAACATGAAACTACTTTTAAAAATGTTCTTATAAGTAATTTGGTTTGATATACTTTTTATTTTTAGGATTAATATTTTTTTATACCCAAAGGGATCAATATGGAATTGGAAATTCTTTCAACGCATTATTAGATACTTTCTTACTTCACAAAACTTCTAACGTTTGGCCATATCTCCCACATTTTTGCATGGCATGAATTGCTAATATTTTAATGGTCTTCTCTTTGTCTCACGGAAACTAGTTTATAATTGGAAATGTTGTCAATGCGTTATAGAGTACTTTCATACTTCACATATCTTCTATCATTCGGCCATATCTACCACATGTTAGCATTCCATAAAATTCTAAAATTTCAATGTTAATCTATTATCTATAGAAACTAGTAAAGATGTGTCATCCCATTCATAATCATTAGATATTTCTCTCCTTGTATTCCTACTTGCTTATAGTTTTGGTTAGGAAGAAATTATTCCCCTTTTAGCTATAGGATCCCACACTCCTAGTCTTATTGCACATTGTATGTATACATATATTAGCCAATTTTTTCATTTAAATAAAAGTGGCTCTATTCTACAAACCTCAAATATCGAGTCTGTTTTGGTTTTTTTAATATTAGTTTCTTAGATTCCACTTCATTATCTATAGTTTGCATCTATGTTTGAACATATCAATATTGTTTAATCATTTTTAGAACTATCCCTACACAACATCCAAGGCTCATTTCAAATCACAAGTACTAAAAAAATTTGGAACATCATTTTAAGTCAAGATAATAGGCATGAAATTAACATTGAACTTTACATTGTTACAATCATGGAAAAATAATGCAAGAATATAAATAACATGCATATGATAGTTTTTATTTCAAAATGAATTTATGATAAAAAGAACCTACACAAAGTGAAAGAGATCTAGTATCATGTGCACTTAAATGAATAATTGAAAGATACACTCCATCCTAAGTAGAGAGTATTATAATAAATTTTGGTACATCTAACACATATCATTTCTCAAAGCATGCACATGATCGAACCTATTCTCAAATACCTCATTCAAGTAGAGGATAATCATCTTCACATCGTGATGTAGTATCTATAGTAACATATGTTTTTGATAGTTTCAAGAAGAAATCCAAAGGAATTAGTTATTAAATGTTAATGTAAAAGGGATATAAAAAAAGGACTTCAAAAAATGGCCCAAGAAATCATTATTACCCTCTACATGGACATGATATAAAACAACATGTTCCTTGGTTAGATAAATTAAGTGGAAAAAGACAAGGTTTCACGCACTTCTCCTTTTAGTCAAGGGTAAGATTTGCTTTAATATTTCACTCTAGGTCACATGGTCCATGTTTTCCAGTTATGGACCATGATTCTTATCCAATCATTTCTATGAGAATGTTAAATAAACCATGCAACAACCTCAACAATGCTACACATAAAATAATTTTTCAATAGATGAAAGATTTTGAACCACACACAATGTAGAAGAAACTATAGGCATGTGTCTAGGATTTATCATGGAAACATGCATAACAAAAACATTACAGACAACAAATACCATTATAGTATTTCATAAAATAGTAGTGTGAAAAATCCATGTCTACGTCAAAGCTTATCAATATCTCCCACTTTTACCTTAATTTTAAACCAAAAATATTTCCCACTAATAATATTTTATGGAACATGTATTTTAAGAGCATAAATATACAAAGGGAAAAACATCCATAATTTTTATAACAATTTAAAGTATTTAGACTATTTTTAAGGATTTATTTGGTAATCAATGTTATAACTATCTTTTGCTTCCTAATAAAAATATTACATTTTTTTACTAAACTCATTCATGCAATCCTCGATGTTGTTCTTTTGAAAGATACAAAATCCATTCTATATTCATGTGAAACCACTACCATTATAGTGGTCATACAACTAAGTATTGTTGGGATCTTCATCGTTGTGCTATTTATAGATGGAATAAGAATTTTCCATCTATATATTGGTTCTTAGAAATTCCTACATAGAGGACTTTTCATTCACTAAAAATACACTATTTATGGATATATCTTTATGTTTGAGGAAAATTAACCTCTTTAGTCAAGGATATTTATATGCAGAAATCATTCCACATCATTAATGCACTAGATATAAACACATCATGTGAAACATTCATGTACATCTTGGTATCTACATAGTTCACATTTTATTCATAGGTATTTTTGTACCATCACCTATATGACTCCATACCACTACTAGGTTAGATTTTTAACAACTCATCATGATCCCCGTAGACACTAAATCACGCACTTTGGGTACATTTCTAGGTCCTAGTCACATATCTATTCATATGATTCCTATGCAAAAAAAGTAATAATTGATCACCGTCATTGGTTTCTTTTATTTCTTTCTCATTTCTTTCTTGGTCTTACACACCTTATTTCCTAGTTTGAATTTTGAAAATTCAATTTTTCTAAGTTTGGACACCACCGCCCCCATTCCCTCTAAGTGCCCTCAACCTTTTTTATCTTGCTCATATCTTTTGGGTCCTTTTTAGATGTTGGGAATCTTATTTTATTGTTGGTCCAGATTTTAGTGGTTAATTATGAAATTAAAATAAAGAAATCATATAAATACAAAGCTATGTGATCATAATAAGGTATCAAACACCAACCATATATTACTATCACCTAAGGTTACATCCAAAGGCATATCAAGAGCATCAAAGCATAAATCTATCTACCATTGAGGAACAAGGGACTCCATTCTTTTGCATACACTTTATAGGAGGGGAAGTTCATTTTTCAATGCACACATCTATCTACATTTTCTATATCTAGCTATTACTCGCTATCAAGTGCAACTTACACAAGAGCTACCTAGGACACGATTCTACACACACACACACACAAAAATACGTGGAGTCTGAAATGTAGTGTACCACCTAGATCATAATTTCACTCAGTTGAGTAACCATTGGGATTAATCTGACTCCCATTTACATATTTTTATTTTTAGGATTTGATGTGTTTTAGAATTTTGCATGTGCTCTTTCTCTTTATAGGTTTTAGGTGAATTCGGGGATCAAGAAACAAAGTACATACGTTTAAATGTGAACATTAGAGAAAATCTTGTGACCCTTCGAAGATCATTTTGTGAGATTCTAAGTAGTCACCAGTAACTAGAGGTCTACAACACCCCATTCACCCTAGTCTCGACAATTCAACCATTCACACAATTGTTTGGGCTCAGTCACGACATCCTGCCCTCTTGTTTCATAAGTTTTCCAACTTGGCATAACTTTAGCATCACTATGAATTATCTAAGTATTTTATCCCTTCATTTGTAACTAGGGTTTTATATTTTCTAGCTTACCATCTTGGCTCAAATATGTACTTGAATTGTCTATATCTGCATTGTTACATAATTAAGATTTTAACATTAATATATGAATATTTGTTAAATCATTTGGTGAACCCATGTTTAAATACTCTTGGATCCTTCTATTTCATCTTGCATGGCTTCTAAAGCTCCTCAAATCCCCATGTATCAATTACTTCAATTTCACCCATCTTTCCAAGAGGATATCCGAAAGGTTGTACGCGTTATCTTCCTCCCTCTTGATACACCACCTTCACAAATCAATTCCATATTTGATCATCTATCTAACTCAATTAGTTGGTCCTAATTAAAATCAATCTATTTTTTATTCGTTAAAAGCTTTGTATTCTTTATTTCAAGACAAAATTCAAGCTATGGAATTAACGATTATATCTCTTAAATATGAAATCCAACATCTTAAGGAAACTTCTAAGACTCATGCTAGTTCTTCTTCTCATCCTCATTCTATGTCTTATACATGTGCTCATATCAATGAACCTCAAGTCTTACCATTACCGACACATCTCAATTTCAATCAAAATAGTACGAAACATGAAATTATTACTACACTCCTTAATCATAGATTAATCATCTTGCCATCTATTCATTTCTATCCTCCTTATCGATTGGTAAAATATCAAGGTCTCCCATTTTGTGCTTATCATCACTAAATGGACACAATGATAATAATTGCTATGATTTACAATGAATAATCAAGCATATTGAGAATCAAGGTTTTATCTCATTCATTTCACAACGTTTTGTTACATGTTCCTCTCCAATTGTTATGTCTCAATTGGTTCCTAAATATGTTTCTTCTATGTCTAATTAGAATCATACCATCACTTATATTATTCCTTATTTGGTCGATCAAAGCACAACTTATCCAATCCATTTCAACTATGCTATCACCTATGAAGGTCCATCATCCATCACCTCCTCCTAATTCTTCTTCCGCATCACCACCTCCTAAGAAACATCCTCTAAAAATCAATATAACACCTCCTTCTCTAAAGTCTTATGTGGAATCATCATTACAAAATAGTTAACCACTCACTAAGAAAGATAAGAAAATTCTAGAGCTCCTCTTTCGACTTCCTCTATTCGACCCCACTTCCAACCCTAATTCTACTAACCATTGTGGTAATGGTATGCTTCCTTATGATACATTTCAAACTCCGTCACTTCAATATATCTTTCTTACGTCATCACCTAGTTTTATGTCATTAACCTACTTTGGGGGCATCATGCTTACTTTCCTCCATTTTCTAGAATTTTTAGCTGTCTTGCACTTATACCATTTCACTTCTTACTTTACATCTTGATACATTTGTATCATCATTACTTGATGATGTAATCTTGTAAAATAGTTCACACTTGAATGTTGAGGGCTCACTACATTCATGAACCTCACATAATCACATTACACACTATATACTTAGCACATTCACGACACATGTTTATAGCATTTCACTCCTCTCATAACACACTACCCTATGAAACATTCTAGTTCCATGTTTCATACTTGACTCGCTAAGGGTATACATTTGAAATGAACCTCACCATAAGCATGCGCTTTCTACGCTCTACACTTTATCGATCACATCTTTCTAGTGCACAATTTAAACCATTTCCCGATGATGCACTCTTGTTTTATGGTTCATTATTGATTGTTGAGGGGTCTTTTCTATATGAACCTAATCTCATGTAAAATCATTCGAATCGCTCAAGGGGGCATCTGCTCTATCACACTCACTTTACATTCCATTCCTTTCACATCCACAACATATAACATATCTTGGTCACATTTACTCTTGCTTTCTTATGCTTACATGTACGTTTTGTTACACATTCTAGAAAAATATTTTTATGTCATTATATTTCTATATACACATACGCATTCACTTACCTTTCTAGTTGTGAATGCAACTTTTACATAGATGCTTACACGCAACACAGATGCTTGGCACATTACCTCTTACCAATCCCATAGTGGATCTTGAGGGAATTCACTTTTGTACTCATCACAAGTGTTCTTGTTTTGATTTATACTATTTCCTATTTCAGTCTAGTACACTACAATATCGGATCTTACACGTTTTTAAATACATTTTATCTTTCCGACATGCTAATGGGTGCTTCATGAGAAACATATGATTTATAGGTCTATTTATTCCCATGGTTGTATTATCCTTTTCTTGTCACTATTTTCCATTGCTTTCTATTGTATGATATTATTTGTGGGATTATCCCCATGTCCTACTTGTTCACCGCATGTATGATTTTGACCACTTAGGCCTCGATTGTCTTGCGACATCATTAGCGATGTCCAATGTTTTAAAATTTCTTTTCACGGTTGAAAATGTTTTCTTGCTTACTAGATTAATTTTTTTTTCTATATGCATGTCTATCTTGCTTGTATTAATAGAGGTTTTCCATCCACTTTGTTTGTGTGTGCCTTGGTCTTTACCAAACACATTCTCTCCATGAAGGGAATTAGTTTCAACATAAGGTCCAATCCTCCTTTAGGCCACATACTCCTTGCGGCGTCACATTCACCCCAAATGAGGGGGCATCATTAAGTGAATCGGTCACCTATACAATAGTTTACACTCATAGTTCAACACAATTTAGTACCTAGGTAAAACATAACATTAAGTCTTGAAACGACCTAGAACCTCACTTGGGTATTCAACATAGAATTAAGTGCCCAACACTAGACAAGAGTGCCTTGGCGCCATTGACCCTTCTTGGGTGCCTATAATCGGGGTAGTTACAAATTTGACACAGTTTACATCCGATTTTACAGAACATACACACTCCTTCAACACTTGGCAATATACATGCATTTCACCTTCTTTTCTATTTTTGTGTTGGATCTAAATGGATCAAATTTACACACACCATCTGCAGTGGTGTCTATACTTCGGGAAGCAGTCACATGTCGAAAAATAACACTAAATCTTTCTCCCTACACTTATTTCGCACTTGGCCTGAGATTTCCCAAAAAACTCCTACTTGGAGCAATTGACATGAAATCACTCGAAAAACTTGGTCTTGGCTTGAGATCGCTAAAAAAACATTTTATTCTATAACATCTTTAGGATCCTTTCGATATTTTCACTCATCATGGATCAGGTGCACATGTTCCTTTTCGCATTTTTACATATTGTTTACACACTTTTTACTCATTTGGATCAATTTTTTCATACACACGACATTTGACTAATCTTTTCTCTTCTCTTTTGTAGGTTCGTCCTTATGGGAAGCAACAAATCACATTATCCATCATCAAGTGTCATCGACAACATGTAAACCAAAACATGGTACACTCATACACTTCACCCCTAGGGTCATCATTTTTCACATCCTCTTCTCTAACTTCCACGCTTCATTTATTTTTATCACTTCATGTTTTTTCTTGTCTCCTCAACACACTTTTCACCATCGATCTACATGGTTATCGGTATGCATCTCTTATCTATTGTATTTTATTGAGAATTCACTCAATAATGTAAAGTGGGGGTAAATTTAGACACTAACTCACACACTTTTGCTACATTTCTAGGTTCTAGTCACATACATCTATTCATATGATTCGTATGCAAGAAAAGTGTTAATTGACCACTGTTTTCTTCTTTTTTTTCTTTTTGTTTCCTTCTTGGTCTTACAAACATTCTTACCCAATCTGACTTTTGAAACTTCAATTTTTTTATGAGTTTGGACATCGGCCCCGGCCAAAGTTGCAGGCGCTCGTGTCCCCCTCCCCTCTATACGCCCCCAGACCTACTTGTATCTTGCTCGCATCTTTTAGACCTTTTCTAGCTATTACGAACCTTATTTTATTGGTAGTAAAATTTTTAGTGGTTAATTTAAAAATTCAAACAAGGGAATCATATAAATACAAAGTTAAATGTTAGGAAATAATATTTTAGTGCTCATGTTATATGAGCTATTTACCATGTGATAAATAAATCATTACTAATATGTTTGTCATAAGGGTTATTGAATACAACTCATAAGTTAGTATTTAATTATTTATACGTGAGATTTTGTTATTAAACCAACTCACTTAACTAAGGTGTTTGGTTATAGGTTTCCTATTCTATAGGAAACTTATTCTCTATATATTTTTATTGTGTGAACGAAGACATCAGTCAAGTTTTGTGTGTGATAATTTGCTGCATCTATTTCATTTGGTATCAGAGTGGATGTGGCTTGTGTATGCGTAAGAGCTATGGATCTGTGCAATAATTGCAAACTGCATGTAAAAGTATGAAGAGAAAAGACAACCTTGACTGTTGTGGATATTCATACGCTGCCATGTTTTTCTTTCTTGTAAACCCTACACACGGGCATAAAATCCACTATTATGGTTGAATTGTTTCAAGCGTACGAACGTGTAAAGTATGGATATTACGTTGGTCTTTGAATGACATTTGTGATATGCTCCTGACAAAACTGCATCACTATTGCATTTTGCTTTGGACTCAACTCAACCATATTTGAAGATCTCCATACACTCTCCAAATGCCTGACGCTGTGCATGTGGAGTCAATTGAATCATTTGTTCTAAACCATCGTCCATTATGAGTATCAGGTATATTGATTTATAGGAGTGTGCAGTCAATAACAATTCTAAATTGTATTATCTTCTATCAATGCATTACCATCAACATTCATTAATTCTCTGATTGCATTCTATTGAAAGGAGCTTGAAATTGTTTCTTACACGCTCATCATTCGGATCGCTAAGAGAATTTGCAATCCTATATGCACTTCTGCGCTCAAAATGTCGGCTACTAGAGCTCCACACCAGATTGAGCACCTGCATATTTGCCTTGGAAAGCAGATTTCTTTGTGCACTTGCATCAGATGGTATATATGGAGAATAATTCTGACAGATTCTTCCTGCACTTGCTTCCACGTTGGAATCTGACATCAAATTCATTAGAGCTGAATATTTTTGGTCGTTTTATTGTGTGGTCAACACACCATACAGTCAGACTATGTTCTCTCTTAGGCGGCGCACGTTTTGGCATAAACAAGTTGTATTTTTTTAATGGCCCTCAATAATGCCCAACACAAAGAATGCAAACCCGTGGTTTTAGAGTATTGGTTAGTGGTTTATAGTTTTCTATATATTTATTCCTCCATATATTGTTTGGGTCCATAGGTTTATTTAGAGGTATTTGTGTCATATTTAGTTATATAGTTTGGTCAATTAAAGATTGTCAAATACAATCTTTAATTAGATTCTAAAGTTATTTAAAGTTTTCTTCCCAGGTCTTTTATATAGTTTTATTAGTGTTTGTCTTTAAATAAAAATTTACACACACACACACAGTGATGCTAACAATATATGGGACTGACATTTCATTTCCCAAGATATTACAATAAAACACAGGGTTTGTCAAGAGCAGGTTTATTTTTTCTTTATTTCTCTAAATGCTCCCGAAAATAATGGCAAATTTAGCTACCCTGTATGTCTGAGTTTAGAGGTTGCAATCCACCTGATACTTTCTTTCACCCGGATGTAAGAAATTGAATAATTTTGCAATCATTCATAATCCCAATTGACGTCAGATAATTGATACAATAAAGTTCTTTAATTATTGTATTGTTCAACAGTTCAAGAGTAGCATATACCAAATCTATCTAACTTGTGCCTGAGAAGAAGTCCAAGTTTATTTATATTTTTGTTTCCTAACCTGGGTATCTGTCAATTGACGCCCAAGAATGTGGAGAAAGATTACAGAATCACTTTAGGGCAGTCATCTCTGTAATTGGTTTAGATTTCATTGGCAATGTATGCAATTTCTGAGTTTTTCTTATTTCTTATCAATAGTTGATGCAGGCCTCCAAATTCGCAAGATAATAGGAGCAAGATTTGATAAGTGTACGATGTGAGCCTTCAAGAGAAGAAGTGAAAGAATTTATTGGGTAGTTAGGAAAAATGTAAATGTAAGGGGAATTTCAGCTCTTGCACTTTACAGTCAACAAATAAACGAAGGTGAATTTACTTATTTGTTTTAAGGGTTAATTTAGAAATAAGGATATGTTGTGTGGACCTAAAGTCCTAGGGTAGGGTTTATATACACAATTACAATTAGGGTTTTTTGTACCTATTAGGGGTATGAACAAGGTTGGGTTCGACCCGATAGGCACATAATTTTTCCGTTGTGGAAGATGTAGGTGAAGTACACATGGAAATGTGAAGGATGGTGCAATGTGTTTTTGCCACGAAGATGTTTGCAATCGAGAAGAAGTTTGTTGATATTGCAACCCTTCGGATCAAGTGGAAAGGACGTGTAAAAGGGATGTTCAAGGAAGAAAAACACATGAATTGAAGAGCATTATCCACATGAGTGCAATTTGCATTTAAATGAATGAAAATGTAAAAAAAAAAGGAAAATCAACAACTCATTCGAAGGAAAGGGCATGAATTACAATTGGAATGGTTCATTTGGATTAAATTCTAGACAAAAACTTTCAAAGATATTCTAATAAAGATTGATGTCAGTAAATACAAATTTGATATGCAAATTGATTGCACATTGAAAATGGAAAGCTAACAATCTAAATTCTACACCTTTGTATTAAGAACACTAATTCTGAAAACCATTAAACTAATTCTTAACCATTACACTATGTTTTGAAAAAGGATTTAATTGACTTCAACGTGGCCTCCATAGGTTCTAACCGGTTCCTATCCATAGTAATTGTACATAAAATATTATTATCTATTTTGATTTTTCTCCATATGATATGGGGGGAAGGACATTATTATTATCTATTTTGATTTTTCTCTAGGTGATATAAGAGACACAATGATACTTTATTATTATTTTGAGTTTTCTTCATGTGATATAAGAGACACAATGATACTTTATTATTATTTTGATTTTTCCCCATATGATAAAGGGACAAACACCACCAGTCAACCAATTTCGAGAGAGATTAAGACGGCCAAATTATACAAGGAAGGGTTTTGAGGAAACCTATCATCAAGCTCATTGTTTGACAAATCAAGATAATCCATGTACTCGAGCTCTGCAAATATCTCCGGTATGTTGCTCGTGAGCTTGTTATTTAATAGAAAAACACCATCAAACTTCTCAGACCTATCAAAATCCGATATCAGGTCGTCGAAATTATTGAATGATAGTTGAACAAGTCATAAGCAGGGCAAGGAGCCAAGAAATTGAGGCACCATTCCAAAAATTAAATTGTGAAAATCTAGTTGTGGGGAGTCTCAAAGCCAATCATTCGAGTGGGAATCTCAATGAAGGAAAGAATTGTGATGGAAGTCATCCGCCATTGGAGGGAGTTGAGCACAAGGAACTCCATTCTCTGAATCATGCGAGATTCGAATATGTACTTGGCTTCCTCAACCTGGGTAGAAAAACACCCACGTTATATATATTACAGCTCTGTATGGCCATAAATTGATGGAAAAGCTAAAGGAACTTGGTGAGTTCAATGATGGCCATACATATATAAAAACCAAGTCTAAATCACCTACAGTTAAGGAGGAGGGGAACCTCAGTCTCTTCCACTTTAAATGTAGGCTAGTTCCAACATGGTGGAAGGTGGCTCCAAAGGTAAGAGTGTCCTAGAGATATCTCGATTGGACCATTTTTAGTGTTGTTGTTGAACAACTTTGGAGGAGATTTGGGAGCCATGATCGACTCGAATTTGATTTTGACGGATAATTTGAAGAATTTGATGATTTTGAGCACGGCTTTGGCCGTTTTGGTTGCGTGTGTTTTCTTTTTTGTGTGGAGGAGGGGAGGATCAGATACACAAAATCTAGTGTGCGCAGGATGCCTCTAGTGAAGGAGGAAGACGAGAAGGACAAAAATGAAAAATCCAAGTGGTTTGCATGCGACAGAGACAATGTGAGACCAAGAGTAATATAAAATTTTGTTATATGTTTGATGAATTAGCTACTGCGGTCATATCTTATGTAAATTTATCCAATTGTGTCTCGAAGAACCATTTGGCATCACCATCTTAGCTACATCTTCCTTAAGCTTTAACACATTCTTTCTCGGTTCACTCCCTTGATGCCCTATCATTAGTGCTCAAACAAATTTCTCTAACCCCTGTCTTTTCACCAACACGTCATTGTCTTCTAACAAGGATTCGATATCCATCGGTATGTTCCATATCTCTTTCACAAATCTGGAAACACAAATTCAAGGTAGAATAATGGAAAGAAAAAAGGCACAAAAAATAATAAGGAACCAATGTTGAAACTATGGACTTAGGAAAATAAAAGATAAAACCTATTTCTTCCATTCACGCATGGGTGGACTTCCCATCAACATCATCCATCATTATGATTATGATGCATGTACAAGGTGGACAAATGCGAAACTTAACCCTAACCCTTGAATCATTTGATAGAGATACATGATGTAGTGTACAAGTCATTGAAGCATTATACTATGAAAGATTAAGATCACTCACTACTACAAACATTTTCATAAAGGATTTTTTTGTATTTGCAATTAAAACCATGGCATACTTGAAAATGTCATTTGCTTTTGGTTAGATTAAAATAATCTTGTTGATGGAACATTTTATGACACAGTAGTAAGGGTTTCTCCAAATTGTTTATATTGTTTTGACTTTTGTTTTTATGTTTTGTGTATTCCTCTTGAAAAATGCATCCTAATTAATGGACGAAGAGAGATTAATTTTTTTGTTGTTAGCATTGAAGTTACGAGAAAAGGGACAAGACCAGCTTCCTACTCAGTCTCCAACCATTTCCTCAGATGTAGCACCGTTAAAATGTCAATTATACATGATGTATTAGAGTCTTTTGAGAATCTTGCTGAAAATTCAACTTCAGCACAATAATGAATTGAAATTCAAGCGCTGAAAGGATTTTTGATTGTCATCCATTGCATTGTGTGGGTAAATCTCTAAGACATGATTCATTTGTTCCCACAAAGTCCTCCATACGTGTTTTTGCTCTTCCGGATTTAAATATCCCTGCTGAAGATGTTGAAGATTTATATGATAATATGTCCATTGTATGTAACAAAAATTAATGGAGACCATCATCAACAAAGGGGTTGCCGAAGAGGCAACCATCAAGGTTGTGGTTGCAGGGGAGGGAAACATCAAGGTTGTGGTTGCGGCGGAGGCAAGGAAATATATGATGAAGCGTCTTAGACTGAAACATTCCCAATCTGGGTAGGCTGTATTGAGATGGCACTGTTAATAACAATGGTTTAACATGTATAGAAGGAAACTAACAAGTATTTCTGGTCTCGGGAAGGAACTAACAATGGTAAATATGCTCTTTCTGATTACCATTGAAGGGTAGTTTTTGGAGGACAAGTTTTGCTCGCTACGATATGCAAATTCAATTCATTTATTCAAGAGGAATCCATTACCCAACAGATTTATGTGTTGATGAATGTAGATCTGTGAAGTCATTTATGTTGGTCTGCTGGGCAGTGGTGAATGTGGAATGTATAATTCTTTCCATTTACAAATATTTTCTCACATTGGAGACCAAGTTTGATAAATTGGGCTAGGTATGGAGTAAGATTCATTTTTGCTCCCCATAATTATCAGAACTCTCAACTATCTCATGCTTATATTTGATTGTTCCTTCTATTTGAGGTATTCATGGTTAAGATTCGGTCATTTGCATGCAAAACCTAGACTCTTTTTCCACTGTGATCCTACAAAATGATTGTTTTGATTCCAGATTTGCTCTTGTTTTGTTCTAAACACTGTCAATTAAATGGAATCTTGGGGTAATGTTGTACTGCAGGTGAATAGTGTTGGGTTTGGTGCAGACCGTTTAGCTTATTATTATTCTGAGTGAAAGTGGTGTCATGCATCACTGTTACTAATCTGTAACCACTTACGAAACCAGAGAACTGATACTATATTTGTTTTATCCTTCTAATGAAAATTGTTGATCTACAAATTCCACCTGGCATACTATCATAGAGCGGAAGCATCTATGTTTTTAATAATTGGATATAAACTGAAAGTTTTGTTGGCATCTATGGGATATAGACAACACATCTTGTCTGGTGTGATAAGCCGTCATCCACCACTTTGTTTGGGAAAATTTTGCTTCTTGCTCTAATTACTGGTGGTCTATTTATAAGAGCAATAAATGATCAATAAAATTTATAAGAGCAATAAATCCACAGCTCACATCTTGCTTCTCTTCTATGGTGGATTCATAATTTAAAAAAATCTTGAAGGCGCAAAACTAACCACACAGGGTCCTTTGACTTGCCCCAAAATGGGCCTCCATGGAGATGCAGATAGGTGGGATGCTAGAAAAGGCTGTGGACACTGCCTCTGCTCCTTTCACGCACCCCTGTGGTACAAAACGCCATACAAATATGTTGTTCCTCAGGAAAAACGTCTGAGCCTCTTTTTACCCCTTCACTCTTTCACGCGTTGGCAGAGAATGGACAATCTGAGTGTTTCACACAGAGGAAGAGTGATAGACAAATCTTGCAGAGACATAAGTGGAATAGCGGGAACAGGGAACTTTCAATGTTTTAATCAACACAAGTACTCGAAATAAAAGATAAAGAGCAGGAATATGAAGTGGCCTGGTTCTTTGCTTTTTCAATACTAATGAAAATGGAGTCCTGCACAGAGTAGAATACAGAACGGATTTTTTTCTTTTTTATATTAATTTGAGTTTATCTTTGTAGAAGGCAGAATGAGAACTGCAAAGGATCTTTACAGACATGCTCACGGCGTGGTGCCACTGTACGTGGCGATGATTTTGGCCTACGGCTCTGTGAAATGGTGGAAGATATTCACGCTCGGGAATAAATCATTTCGTGGCCGTGTTTGCGGTGTCGTTGATGTCTTTCCATTTCATTTCCACAAATGACCCGTACACCATGAATTTCAAGTTCAGTGCTGCGGACACTTTGCAGAAGGTAATAATGATGTTCGTGCTGGGGATTTGGACCACATTTAGCGGAGCAGCGGCTGGTGGATGATCACCATCTTTTCCCTGTCCACGCTGCGGGACACGCTGGTGATGGGAATCCCCTGCTTGAAGGCCATGTATGGGGATTTTTCCGGAGCCTCATGGTGCAGGTGGTGTTTTGCAGTGTATCATCTGGTATACGCTTTTGCTTTTTTGTTCTGCGAAGATGACAAAAATTCAATCCACGGGCAACCGCGGAATGGTGAGCCTGCGCCAGTCAAATTTCTGCTCCTGAATTACGTATTCGCTCAGAGATCATCCCGAGGGCCTTCTAATTTCGGAAGATGACAGAAATTCACCAAAACTGAATGCGAGGGTGTCCAATTCTTTTGCGGCTTCTCCGTACCTTCTGAGCTTGGTGAGGGCGAGCGCATTGTAGGCCAGGTATGTCAAATGCTCATGGGGACTCTGTAGGAGGGAGTGCTTGCGGGCTTGTGTAAATTTTTCGAGAATTTTGTGCCATGAGACCTGTGATGTCGTAGCAGAAGTCGTTCAGAGATGAATAATTTAGGGTTGGTGGAGTGGATCCAACAAAACTGGCAAGATTAGCGGTGAGATTGTGAGGGGGTATCCACCGTTGGATTTCAACGACACTGCGAGGAGGAAGGTCATCCGTATGATTTCTGAATTTTGTCAGAATAAACCGATCGAACTCCACTACAAGAATGCCTGCGGTGTAAAAATTTCATCTAGATCTATAGTTTGTTAATAGGAATTAGAGTATAATTGTTTATATAATAGTCAAGAAGAATATCATATAAATGTTGTTCATTCAATTTTGAATGTTATGTTGAGTCAACATTAAAAATTCTATGTCATTTTCCTTTTTCATGTGAAGTCAAGTAGTTTGTAATGTAAAAATTTTCAAAGTGTATGTTGTGTCAAGAGTCAAAAATAGGTCATTGTAAAAGTACGAAAAATTTAAAAAAATTTACCTTACAGACATATTTTTGGTGGTATCCGATGCCTAACTGAGATATGCAAAATTGAGCTTCATGATAAAATATGTCTAAGGTAGTAGCATGATACTAGAGGCGGAGGAAACGGAGGTTGGAGGTAAACCAGAGACCTCTTGTCAGTCACCAATGATGAGGCCGCATATCAAATGTGGTGACATATATATAGTATGAGTATATGTTTTTCGGTGTGCGGTGTTCCTATTTGAATAATTGAAAATTTCAAATTGAGGGGGGAACATGATCCAATATTCCATTTCCATTTTCAATTTTTATGAGAAGTAGAATTCAACAAAATTTCCTATGTTATTCCTTGCGGTGAAATGTGATGAGGGCTGAAAAATAGTACTTAGCACATCATAATGTGTGTTGTAGGTAAACCACTTGAAAAACTTCAATTTTGGTTTTGGTACTCCATTTGAAAACCCCCATTTTTAGTTCATGGTTAAGCTGTTTGAAAACCATACAATGGGTTTTGATCATCCTCATAAAAATCACCTAATCATGAAAGTAGGTGCAAGTAAGAAGATAGATTTTCCCCATGTTTGCACTAAGGGAGGGGGAGATTATTAGCGAGAAATATTTTAGTGCTCACATTATATGAGCTATTTACCATGTGGTAAATAAATCATTACTAATATGTTTGTTATAAGGGTTGTTGAATACAACTCATAAGTTAGTATTTAATTATTTATACATGAGATTTTGTTATTAAACCAACTCATATAATTAGGGTGTTTGGTTGTAGGTTTCCTATTTTATAGGAAACTTATTCTATATATATTTGTATTGTGTGAATGAAGAAATCAATAAATTTTTGTGTGTGGTAATCTATAGCATCTCTTTCATTACATGATAATAATAAGGGACCAAGCACTAAACATCTATTACTATCACCTAAGGCTGCATCCAAAGGCATATCAAGATCATCAAAGCATCCATCTAGCTACCATTCAAGGGACAAGGGACTGCATTATAATGCATACACTTCATAAGAGGGTAAGTTCACTTTTCCATGCACACAACTATCTACATTTTCTAAATCAAGCTATTACTCGTTATCAAGTGCAACTTGCACAAGAGTCACCTAGGGCATGATTCTACACACACCAATACCCACACAAAACTACATGGAGTCTAAAATGTGAGTGCGCATGCCCGATCATAAGTTTACTTTGTCAAGAGAACATTAGGGTCGATCTGTTAGCACAAGAGCAATGTAAAATAATGTCTGAATAATATATTGAATGCACGAGGGGTGAATAAATACATAGTGAATGCGGTTAGGAGATGTAACCGCCTGTATCCAAACTAACTAATAAACAATGTATTAAATATGCCAACATTCCCCCCCTTAATATATTGTTTTTACAAATCTACCCCAGATTCATCATCTTGTTACGTCGCGACATGTCCTATTTGCTTCTTGCAACAAGGAATTTGTCTAGATTTTCTTGAATCTCTACGACAGATGTGCTCTCGTTTGTAGAAAAATAGATGAAGAAGTGAGCTCGAAAGCTCGTGTGGTGCGCCATAGATGTGCCTGAGGGCATTTAATCTCACGTTTGTCATCTGGATCAACACAACTCTTCTTCGTCTATATGTCGAACAAGACTCAGTCCATTATGTCCTTGGATTGCAAGTTTTGGAGACTGGCGAAGAGTAGATACCGATGCTCTTCGGTTCTCTCAAATGCGGCACGTCTCTATGGTTGCTTGCAATGTTGCTAACATCTCTGGGCATGACTTTCATGCTCTCAGACTGTTGCATGGGATCATAGGCTGGTTGTTCGCGTCCATCTTTGATAGCAAATTTGATGAATGAATGAAGGGGCTTAATCTCGTTTTGTTCCGATTTGATTCAAACAAATTCCACATGTCTCTGATCTTTTGTACGATGCGCTTGCTAATGTATTGCATGGTCTGCGAACAATAGTTGAGAAGATGTTGGGGGAAGGAGTCTACCAACGCACACCTGGGCTTTCGGTGGTCGATGCCACTCATGTCAAACTCCACACAGTGCTTATAAGTTGGTCAGTGGTCATTGCCACATGCTCTCTTCTCCCTCTTTGGTGACGGATTCTTCTTTTTGAATTCTTGAACTGCGGGCTTGTACCATGGGTATCCTCCTCTGAGTACGCTCACACGCCTGACTATTTACTCTTCTGGTCACTGTTGTTTCCTCACATGCCGAGAAATGGTCGTTGATGGGATAACTTGCAGGCGGACTTGGATCGGTTTAATGCCACATTGCCAGACATGAAATACAACACCAGAATTCTCCATGTTGTCGACAGATTTGGAAGCGTCAGTCTCAACACCTCTGTACCCTGGCATTTCAGATCAGGAAAATGCATTACGGTGGGAGTTTATCAGAAAGTGTACGCCATCCTCTCCGTGCAGATGCTTCTAACTGTTTCACTTTGGAAGTATTGTCACTGCCACGTCCAACTCATCCAAAGGAGAATCAATCAGATCTTCCAGTGCTGGAATCCATCATTGGTATGGTGATTTGGCAACTCAATACTTTGCTGATCAAGATGTTTTATGTGCTGGTCGCGTAACAGAGGAGGATCTACAACAGAACCATCATGATAGTTCAAGGAGGCATTGAATAAAACATTGTTCTCTTTGGCTGAAACGTAGGACATATGCACAAAATATTTCCACGCAGGAAGTTAAAAACGGTTTCAAAACTGAATGCTTCCTCACGGCTCACCAACAGGGAAATGTTCTTCCACCAAACTCCATGAAGGAAGATTTTCACTGGTTCTGGGTCTGTAGATTTCCACGCAGGAGGGGAGAGCGGTGGTTCCAAGCAGGTCTCCATCCTTTATCTGCACGCTCCCACGCTCCTGCTTCCACACCGCTCTGATACCAATGTTAGCACAAGAGCAATGTAAAATAATGTCTGAATAATATATTGAATGCACGAGGGTGAATAAATACATAGTGAATGCGGTTAGGAGATGTAACCGCCTGATATCCAAACTAACTAATAAACAATGTATTGAATATGCCAACAAGTCGACTCCCCATTTACATATTTTTTAGGATTTGATGTGTTTTGTGGTTTTGCATGCACTCTTTATCTTTGCGGTTTCGAAATTTTTGTGATCAAGCGGTGAAGTATAGATGATCAAAGGAGAACATTATCAACCATCTTGCGACCTTACGAAGATCAATTTATGAGGTTATGAGAAGTCACTGGTGCCTGAGGAGATCTACAACACCCTAGCGCCCATGACCTGACCGTGAAGGTTCCCTAGTCCCAACATTTCTAGGATTTGCATAATTTTTTGGGATCTTCGCAACATTCATCCCTCATATCTCATCATTTTTCCATCTCGGCATAGTTTCGAAATCAATGCAAATTAACTAAGTATTATATACCTTCATTTGCAACTAGGGTTTCATATTTTCTAGCTCAATGCTTTGGGTTAAATGTGTACTTTAATGACCCATATCTGTGTTATTACATAATTGAGACTTTAACATTTATATTTCAATATTTGTTAAATCAATCCGATGTTAAAAATCATAGTTTTCCATAGAAAGAGAGTACACATATTGATGAAATGCATCCTTCTATTAAAAATATTGATATTATACATAAAAATCATTCAAAAATATATTATTTATATAAATTACAACCTAATGGGTTCTCATTGGGCTCAACAACATTTGTATCACTCATAAATTTAGGTACAAATTAAAAAACTAACTAAAGACACAATCATGGCCATTTTTATTTAAGAAAGTTTGATTCAACCATGTCCAACCATTCAAAGAGGAGAAAATGATTTTCTAAACATCTCATTTGTGACTTCATAACTTGAGAGTCATATTTATTTGTCTCTAGATTGTTTATGGAGTGTAAAATGTATCATTATTGAGCTTCATTTGGGTAATTATGTAGATCATGAGATGATATTTCAAGAAACATATTATAGTCCACTATAGATCATACTAAAAAACATGATGCACAATACAGATTGGCCCATGACATTCTGTAACACCCTCATTACTAAAAATAGGAAAATGCAAAAAAATTATATAAATAGAATAACAAGAAACTCCAACACTCCACAATCCACAATAACATTATTTTCACACACACCAAAGCGACACATCACACGTGAAATCTTCATTGAATCCATGAAAAGGAGAGTGAATACTCTCATAACAAGCACATCAACATGATAACAAATACGCACTAAGTGACATGCACAACATGTGTGTTCATAATATCACAATTACAATGTTGTTCACATAACAACATATATCACATTAATATTCCGATATCCATAACCACCATGAAAATCATCACTACTCCAATCTGTCCCGAGAGGTTTGAAAGTATGAACATATGCTCGAGACCAAATGTAATGCACACAAATTACACACAAAAATACAACAAGTATTAATACCAGGATAAATATTTTTGACTTACATTTCTCACTACACAACACCACAAGGCTCTAAGCAGAGAAACTCAACAATGCATAAGACACTTACAAAATTCATCGACTCACATAGACACATGCCAACACCATATAAATGTCGATGCCACACTTTCCCTAATGAACGAATGCTAGCAATGACCCAACCACAAGAAAAGGGACCCAAGGATTGGCAAGCCCACACACATCATTACCATGATTACATCTTAGTTACGATTAACATTCCAAGAACATTACTATGCAAGGATAATTTTTCCTTTTTCCACCTACAAATTCTTAAATTCATTTCACATTCAACTTACAATTTGACCATTTAAGTTGGCTGTTTATCGCTTACAACAATCTCCATAACTTACATAATTATTTGGTATATTTTAAATTACATAAAAAGTTCTTAATTCTCTTGTTCTTATGTTAAGAATATGCTTCTCAAACATTTATTCAATGTTTAAATTTTACCCTTTCTACATAAGTGAATCGCGTGATGATAAGAATTTTTTTAGGATTTAAGGGCGGTTTAGATTCAAAATACCTTTCTCCCATAAACATTCTTCGATCACAATATCTTTATTTCCCTAACATAGTTAATATAGTTCAATAACTTGTTGAATCCATTCAACATTTCCACATCAAGAAATTTTATTTAGATTTATATATATCTTTTGTTTTCTCAAAGTTTGATCTCACCAAGGGAAATTCATATTATTTGTAACACATGAAAATGTTTAATTGAATTATAAGGACTCCAAGAGTGACATTATTCCTAACCTCAAATCTCATTTTAATCTTATATGCTTTACTCTTACATCGCACTATGGTCTCATTATTAGCATTGTTTTATAACAAAAGGAGTTACGAAAGTATTTTCTAACATATTGAAGAAGTACATGATTGGAAGCATTATAAACTACAACATGAACCACAAGTGATTTGTGTTCAGGTAAGATTCCATGTTTCTACATTTCATGATTCCGCATGTGAAATTTATTTTATTCTTAATGTCATAAAAGGACATAACAAGGGATTACATGTCCAAGTTTCTAGCTTCCTTGGTTCGAAAAGTCAACATAATTCAAATAAATTTCATTTGTAAGGAGTTACTTACCATTTTCTACCCACAAGTTAACCCCTTAATTAGCCAAGGTTTGGTTTAATTCCAAATTGCACCTAAGGATCTACACCCCAACTATAAATGAGTTTAAGGTGAGAGTACATATTTATGCTAAACAACCTTCATGAAAGACCAAGGTGTTATGTTGTTAGTATCCAAGGTAACACATTTATCTGCGAGGAACTAAAGAGATCATTAACAAGAGTTTAAGTCATAGCACAACTATTTCACTAGCTCCATTGTGTCGTTTGGATCCCACAAGGAATTCATTCAATGATGAATTTAATTTATAGATATAACTTCTTAAGACTTGGTAGTCCACTAGGATACTAAGGAAGTGTTTACTCTTCTTACACCACAAATAGTTTGACCATGTCGCTCCTAACCATTAGGTTTATGATGATGTCACTAAACATACCGACTATGATGATAATTCAAACTAGGGATCTTATTTACTTAAGCCATAAGGTGACATCAAGTGTAGCAATTGAAGATTATCCTAAGGTTTTAGTTTTCCACACTAAAAGGATTCACGCAGAAAGGTAGTTATACATGAGTCTTATACTAGGGTTGAGTGTTTTGTTTAGATCTCTTTATTACATTTACAAGGTAAGAATACAACACACTAATTAATTAATCGTCTATTGAACACTGGAAATGCACTACAATATTTTAAATTCAAATTCATTTAACATACATATCCAACTTTTACAATACAAAATTTGAGGATCAAAATAACACTCATGTGTGGATGAACATCCCCTTAAACCCTGACATCTAAAATATTATAGAACTTCAATTATAAACCTTTTCATACTTCACAAATGTTGGAATTTCCTCTACAATTTCATTTAACATATATATATATATATATATATATATATATATATATATATCCAACCCTCTTTTTCCCATATGTAAATATGAATCAAAAGAACACCTTTAGTTACATGCACATTTCCCAAAGCACCCCTAAAACTAGCATCTCATTCATATTGCAAAATTTCAATAACTAACTTTACTGTAACATAACAATACATAAAAATTTCCTTCTATTAACATACATAAAATTCTAACAATATACAATGAATCACACCCACGTTGTTTTGCCATCTTACTTGCATCCTACAAAACATGTGAGCATGAAATCAATGATAAATTCTTTGGCATGGCATCCACCTAGATCTAGCATAATTAATTTTTCAGTTTCCCATTTACATATAATAATAATTATAATTTGCATTCAAAAGAGAAGTTTTAGAGACATGTATTCATTTCATTTCATTTCACATCATTTCGTAACCAAGGAGAGAGAAAGAGATAGAAAGAGAGAGAAACACTATTTTCCCAAAGTAAAATTTCACACAAAAATCCATAAGATAGAGTCCCAAACAATCATTCACAAGTGTCAACAAGTTTCCACGGTGGTTTGGTAACCTGACGGAGGTCCTACAACTTTCTTTTTACGTTTTACATGTTAGTTGCAAAAATGTTCAATTTATGTCCGCGAGGTTAAGAAACCAATTTCAAACGTTCTATTTCGATGGGAAAACACACCACATGTAAGTTTATATGTGTCCTACTATACACTAAGAATTTAGGGTAAGTGCACCAAGTTGGTGGACATTTAAGTGGACATAAAAAACTAAAATTTAGGTACCACGAGCGCGGTTTATAAACTGTGCTCGCGATTTTAAACCGCACTCGCCAATTGTTTTTATAGGCATGGTGATTTCTGAATCTAAAATTATGATTGCAGTTTGAAGCCGTGAGCGCGGTTTCAAACCACGATCGCGGTCCTCTGAGACCAAAAAAACAAACCCGTGACTCCTCATTTTCCCTCATTTTTCCTTTCCAACCACGATTTCTCCTAGACCTTTGCACTCGCTTTGAATACCCCCTAAAAATTACTCTTCGACTTCTAGATCGTGATAGTTTCAACCATGCTGCCAAGACAAAGAGGTAAGCCCTCGATTTTGATCAATTTGTTTGCATTTTAGGTTATTTTTTGTGATTTTCATGGGTTTTCAATTTTTATTTATGTATACAATGTTTTTGTTTTATCGGTTCTTGACAGCTCGTAATCCTACAAAGCGTCAAAATATTCCTCATTACCCTCTAAATAATCCTCAAAACCTCCAAATATTCTGCAAAACCCTCCTCCAAACATAGATCCTCCTCCTGGGGCTCCTTCTTTCCCCACGGAACCAACGGGAACACAAGGCGATATTGTTGGAAGAATCGACAAAATTAAATTGTCATTGAGAACCTTATTCAAAATATAAGACAAAATCATGCCACAAATCCATCCCACATGACTTTAGCCAACACATTGCAAACATTGATTGGCGAAGTTGACTCTGCAACTAACCAAATAGACAGATGGAATACCTTTAGAGGTGATTATAGGCAGTGGTATGCAAATAAATTATCCCATGCGGTCGTAAAAGACAATTTTTTTGGAAAAGACCACATTTGTGCATTATTTACTGACCCAAGAACCAATGCCCCCTAGTTACTTGTATATGGTTCCCAATCCATTGGTGCCATGATGACCAAATCAAGAAAAATGTTTGGGACCGATGGTGGATGGTTTTGATTATCCACCATGCAATAACAATGAGGTTCCCCTCTATTTTTGAAGAAATTATATTGTGAGTTCATGCTTAATGAGGTCCTAAATTATTTTGACTTTTCTGATTTTTATGGGTGAGGTGGTGGCTTTGCATAGAGTAGACCTGGTGCACACGTAGGTCAACCAAGGATCCCCATGCCCCAAAACCCCAACTTCCTTTAGTTATCCCTCCTACAGTGAAGGAGGTTGTGGAGATTGACACACTACATGCATTGAGGAGCTTCCACCGCCACTCGACCCAAAGCATAGTGAGCGATTGCATCTAGTGATGTTAGTGGAGGTGTCATTTCTAGATGCACCACACCACTTTGTGGATCATGTGGTTCTCGTATGCACTATGGGCGAGACATCATTTGCTGGATCACATGATTTCTTTTCTCTAGATGAGATAATGGCGGGTGTTTATGGGCCCAGTGCAAAGGATCTTGGTCTTTCATAGGTAAATGTCAAATAAATATTTAATATATATATACAATAGTTTAATTCATGTTTGATATTTTAATATATATATATATATTTCATTGTACATTATGTACATACATGTAAACACTAATTTTTATTTTATTTTAAATAGCAAGAGCCGGTGAAGGAAACATCTGGCATCGACATGCTAGCTACTGTAGCTGGGCATGTTACAAACGTAAGTTTCAAGTTGTACTTAAATTTCAAATTTCATTTGATTGTGCACTTTTATTATTATAATGTTTCACATGTACATGTACATATTAATATATGTTTGTCTTTTATACGTAGGAGCCTGGTGGGTCATCATCTGCTTTAGGAACTAAGGCTACTGGCATACCTCACGTGACTTTTACATAGGTTAGTTTCTCTTTACACTTTGTTTCTAATTGTGGAAGTTCACGTGGATTATGCTTTGGCTCTATTATGTGGCAGTCATGTAGATTAATATTGATTTGTACATGTTTTTTGTATAGCTTATGACTTCCAGAGAGACTCCTCCATATATGCAGACTGTGGAGGTTGTTGTAGATACTACCATAACATCTGCAGATCCACTAACTGAGGTACAATTTTTCAAATTTGTTAAATTTATTTAGGAATTATTTCTTATTACTTAAATCTACAATATCAAATTTTGTACATGAAATATTTAATTTGAAATTTAATTATTTGTATGTAGCTTACCTCTCATGAGTCTACTATTGTCCCTGCCACACATCAATGAAAAATTGATAGGGATCATGACATTGCAGTAAGATTTCACATGCATTTTAACTAAATTCTAAGTAACTTATAAATTTTGAATTAATTTTAAAAATATGGGTGTCAAAACTTGTTGTTTATGAATGTGCAAGTTAGGTTGCGAGGCATGCTTAGAGACGTCTTAGGACCACACAGATGAAATCCGTAGTGGCATCTCCCTCCACTACATCCCGGGTCATGGACATGCTACTTCTAGTAGGGTGAAGAGAGGGAAGATGTTTCATGATTAGATTCATAGGACGTGGATATATATATATATATATATATATATATATATATATATATATATATATATATATATATATATATATATATATATATGGGCCATCTGGTCCTAGTTCATGATTCTTCATAGGACATTGTATATATAGCCTTATGCGACTGCATGTGGTCCTATATGTATGACACACTTGGTTCAAGATGTACACATGTTATGAACTTATATTTTCAGAGACATGCATTCAACACACTTAGTTTGATACATTATATATCCATGTGTTGGTTTTCATAACGATATTACTTCTATGTTTGATTCAAATTCATTGCACATGATATCCTTCTATGTATGTATATTCTATGTATATTAATTCTATATGTATGTTTGATTTAAAATTAAAAAACTATGGTGTAACATATATGAATATAACGTTACTATGGTGCAACATTGCATGGTACAATTGTTAAGAAATTAAGGGAAGCATGTGTATTCCTCCATCAACATGGGCAACTTATCATTTTCCTCTTAAGTCATGAAAAAATATTTCATACCTTGAATCTTGAAATAAGATGTCTTCCCTTGGGTCATTTGGTTTTTGAACTGTGTATTTAATTTTATTTATCAAAAGGATATTATTCATTTTACCATTGATGAGTATGGTGGTGTATGACCAATCCATCTTTATATCCCCACCAATGTCATGATAGAAAATTTGGCTCAACAATATACCATATGTAGCTAGAATGTCTTCCATAAGTATTTCCTTCTTGATTTTCTTGTCATGGAAGTCTACAAAATCTACTTGAGAATCTTTCACCCAGCCAAAAATAGGTAATTATTTTGTTGTCATGTAGTAATAATGGCCAATAGCAGGGTTGAGAGTAATACCAATAGAGTTAGCAAATTTTATAAGCATGACATTGTCAGAGGCGCGAGTCAATAATGTAATTATTCAATTTATACCCATTGACCAACAAGGAAAGATAGAAAGGTTCTTATTTCCTAGAAGAGGAGGATTTTAAGGAAAGAAGGTTCTAGGAATGAGTGGTTCTAGGAGTGGGAAGTGATTCTTTAGTGTTGGTAGGATTCTTGGAACATGTATTTTTACTACTTCCTTTGATAAACTAGACGAGTTTATCAAAATGCTTGGGGTGTTTTTTATGTACTCATATTCAGATATTTGAATTTTATCTTTCTTAAAATGGTCACTGATGTAAAAATATGAGGAAGTGGTAGGCACATTAGGAACTATGGAATCCTTGACATGAGTAGGATTTTCATTCTTAGGAATAATTGAAATAGAAATCGATTTGACAAGAGGAGGTGCAAGAGACTTACTCAAAGAGGTAGATGGAGTCTTGGCTAAAGTAGTATTAGGATTCTTCTTGGATGACCCCATAGAAGTAGGAAATGATGTTCCTTTTTTTTTTTCTATCGATTCACCATTTGAGGATTAAAGTGTTTTGCTTGGGAAGTAGAAGAAGAGGCTTATTTATTTTTTTATGAGTGGGTGAACACTAAACAAGAGTAACTATTCATATCATCTATCCAAATTATTCAGGATCTTTGTTGGGTGAGTATTCACAATAACCAATAATTGCATAACCATCTTCTTCTTCTCTTTCATTTTGATTCAACAATTTCTTGAAAAAGTTGTAATTGTTGAAAAAGTTGTAATTGTTGAAAAAGTTAAAAAATTTGTTGAAAGTGGAATGAGTTTGTTGAAGAGGAACCTATTGCAAAGGAGAAGAATCTACAACTTTCTTCTTTTTCTTGTTCTTGTTATTTTTCTTCTTTTTCATTTTTGAGAAGAATCTGTGACTTTTTCGACAATTACAACTTTTTCAAAAATTATGACTTTGTGGTAGCTAAGGAAGTATCATTTGATCTTAAATCTCAGCATAGGGACCCTATCTGATAGTCTATCTCATTTTTTTCCTTCTCGATCGGTGCTCTCGCTGCCCTATTCTTTGCAAATGCGCCAAATAGTGTAGTTTGAGACAATGTAAGGATGTCCAATGGTATATTTTGTAAACGGTGCGCGTGGCACCAAACCGAATGTGTGGAAATGTTCGTGTGGTCGAGTGAATGCTAGAGGAGGTGTCATTTTGGTGCGGGAAATCATCGTTGCTTCCGGTTACCTCTTTCGGGTGTAGTCCCTTAAGAGCCCTGAGACCAAAAAATCGTTCAACTTCGACGGTGACTACATGCACTCCATGGCACCTAAGGATGTCTCGTTTGATCCTACACCTCAATGTAAGGACCCTCTATAATATCTGTCTCGGTTTTTTCCTTCTCCAATCGGTGCTCTTGCTGCCCTATTGTTTACAAATGCACCAAATAGTGTAGTTTGAGACAGTGTAAGGATGTCAAACAATATATTTTGTAAACGGTGGGTCGTGGCACCAAACCGACTATGCGAACACGTCTGGGTGGCCAAGTGAATGCTAGAGGAGGTGTTGTTTTGGTGCATGACAATGTCGTTGCTTCTGGGCTACCTCGTTCGGCGTAGTCCCTTAAGAGCCATGAGACCAAAAATCATTCAACTTCAACGGCGACTACGCGCTTTGTGGCATCTAAGGGCGTCTCATTTGATCCTAAACGTCGGCTTAGGGACCCTCTATAATATCTTATCTTAGTTTTTTTCTTCTCTAATCGGTGCTCTTGATGCCCTATTAATTGTAAATGCACCAAATAGTGTAGTTTGAGACAATATAAGGTTATCAAACGGTATATTTTGTAAATGGTGGGTCATGGCATTGAACCGCAGATGTGATGAAACATCTATGTCGATACGTGAATACTAGAGGAGGCATCGTTTTGGTGCGCAACAACGTCGTTGCTTCCAGGCTACCTCGTTTGGGCGTAGTCCCTTAAGAGCCATGAGACCAAAAAATCGTTCAACTTCGACGGGTGACTACGTAGACTCCGTGGCACCTAAGGACATCTCATTTGATCCTACACCTTAGTGTAGGGACCCTCTCAATATATTATCTTGGTTTTTTCCTTCTCCAATTAGTGCTCTCGCTGCCCTATTGTTTACAAACGCGGCCGAATGGTGTAGTTTAAGACAGTGTAAGGATGTTAATCGGTATATTTTGTACACGGTGGGTCATGAAACCAAACCGACTACGCGAGAAACATCTAGATGGAAAAGTGAATGCTATAGGAGGCATTTTTTTAGTGCACAAAAACATTATTACTTGGGGCTACCTCGTTCGGAGGTAGTCCTTAAAACCATGAGACCAAAAAAATCGTTCAACTTTGTCGGGTGACTACGTAGACTCCGTCACACATAAGGATGTATTGTTTAATCCTACACCTCGGTGTAGGGACCCTCTATAATAGCTTTGTCTCAATTTTTCCTTCTCCAATTAGTGCTCTCGCTGCCCTATTGTTTGCAAATGTGCCAAATAGTGTAGTTTGAGACAATGTAAGGATGTCAAATGGTATATTTTGTAAATGGTGGGTCGTGGCACCAAAATGACTATGTTAACATGTTTGGGTGGCTAGGTGAACACTAGAGGAGGTGTTTTTTCAAAGTGTGTAACAACGTCATTACTTCAGGCTACCTTGTTCGGGTGCAGTCCCTTAAGAGCCATGAGACCAAAAATCGTTCAACTTCGACGGGTGACTACGCACATTCTGTGGCACCTAAGGACATCTCGTTCAATCCTAAACCTCAGCATAGGGACCCTCTACAATATCATGTCTCATTTTTTCCTTCTCCAATCGGTGCTCTCGTTGCCCTATTGTTTGTAAACGCACCAAATAGTGTAGTTTGAGACATTGTAAGGATGTCAAACGATATATTTTGTAAACAGTGGGTCATGGCACCAAACCGGATGATCCAAAATGTCCAGGTGGCTAGGTGAATGCTAGAGGAGGTGTTGTTTTGGTGTGTGATAACGTCGTTGCTTTCGGGCTACCTCATTCGGGTGGAGTCTGTAAGAGCTCGAGACCAAAAATTGTTCAACTTGACGGGTGACTACGCAAACTCCGTGGCACCTAAGGACGTCTCATTTGATCCTACACCTTGGCGTAGGGACCATATACAATAGTTTTTCTTGGTTTTTTCCTTCTCCAATTGATGCTTGCATTGCCCTATTGTTCTGCAAAATGTGACGCAATAATAGTGTAGTTTGAGATAGTGTAAGGATGTCAAATAATATATTTTGTAAATAGTGGGTTGTGGCAACGAAATGAATACGTGAACACATCCAAGTGGCTAGGTTAATGCTAGAGGAGGTATTGTTTCAGTGCACAACAACATCATTTCTTGGGCTACCTCATTCTCAGCGCATCCCTTAAGAGCCACGAGACCAAAAATTGTTCAACTTCGACCAGGTGACTACGTGCACTTCATGACACCTAGAGATGTCTCATCCGATTCTACCCCTTGGTGTAGGGACGCTCTATAATAGCCTATCTAAGTTTTTTTCCTTTTTCATCGGTGCTCTACATTTTACCCTATTGTTTGCAAACGCACCAAATAGTGTAGTTTGAGACAGAGTGTAAAGGTCATTTGTCGAAATGATATAGTTTGCAAACGGTGGGTCATGGCACCAAACCAGATGAGTTGAAAAATTTTGGTGGCTAGGTGAATGCTATAGGATGCATTTTTTTGGTGTGGGACAATGTCATTGCTTCCGAGATACCTTGTTCGAGCACAGTCCTAAATAGCCTTGAGACAAAAATCATTCAACATCGATGGGTGGCTATGCGTACTTTGTGGCACCTAGAGACATATTTTATGATCCTACACCTAAGCATAGGGACCCTCTACAATAGTCTCTGTCTCAATTTTTTTCCTTCTTAAATTGGTGCTCTCGCTGCCCTATTGTTTGCAAACGCGGAATAGTGCGGTTTGAGCTAGTGTAGAGCTTGTCAAACGATATATTTTACAAACGGTGGGTCATCGTGGCACCAAACCGACTTTGTACATGCATATGGATGGTCTTGTAAACACTTGGGAGGTTTTTGGTTCTTTAAGCTCCAAGTCATTTTAGGCTGCCTCCTCCTGGAGCGAGAACCCGCTCCATAGGTATATAAATCATTATTAATTACGTCTTGTTAGTATGAAATCACAACACCCCCAAATGATTTATAAGGTCTACTTTTCTAAGGTAGGGTCATTTGGTGTGATTTGCATAACATTGGATCATTCCCCAAGTTGTGGGACTTGCAAATGGGAATGATCCTCTAGAGAAGGCTGGTTCCTCTTCCTAATCTACCTGCCACAAGCTATTCCAGTGCATGCAAGCTAATCTAATCCTAATATAACTTCCAAGGAGACAAAGAGAGAAAGGAAAAAAAAAAACAGAGCGTACACTAAAATGGTGATACACCAGAGAAGGAAAGTGTTGATCATCTACCAAAACTACCATGGAACAAGGAGAGGTGAGAAATGGAAAGGATGGACAAGTGCATCACAGAAGAGATGGATTTCACATAGAAAATGTTCCAAAATCCATGAACACAACTCCCAGATCTGCAAATAAACATTCAAAACATACACAGATACCCTGCAAATGAAGAGAGGCAAGAAGATGCAATAAAAATGAGAAAAGGATGGAAAAATGCATCACAAAAACACGTTTTATTGCTTCATACATTTACCTGAGAACATCGTTCACGAGAAAGAGGCAAAAAAATGCCATTTACGAGCGAGGAAGAGGTTGAACTCCATTTCAACCACAGGGAAGAAAATAAGGGAGAGGCGAGAGAAGAAAAATGAACAACCTCTACCTAACTTCTTGAAAATGTGTCTCTGTTTACAATATATAAAAAATGCAAAAAGATAGGAAAACATGAGAAAATTGGTCAAGAAATTTAAGTATCCTCTGCAAATTCCATTCCCTAATGCATTTTACCATTTCGAGGAGAGAAAATGACGGCCATTCTTCATTAATTTTGGTGGTTGAAACTAATTTTTTGTCTTTTCCCATGCCAAAACGTGTTTTTGCATTTTCTCCCACAAATCTTTACCAAAATTCAAAATTGAAGATCCCATGATGAAGAAAATCTTTGGATCTTTCCATTGGTACCAAGATTGTCAAAAATGGAGCTCTGGATCAAAAGATATGGCCTTCTGAGTTTTTCCTTAACGTTTCCTGCAAATTTGGCTTCGGGTGAATTTTGAACTTTTTCCCCACAAATCCGCTGATGACATGGCATCCATTGGGGTCGGTGGAGGTAGGGGCTTCCTTTTTTCCATTTTACATTTTTTGACAAAAAGTCAAAAAATCCAATTTACCTCCGAAGTCCCGCATCCCCGCATTAGCTTTTTGATGGGGCCACGGGTCACATTTTGATTTTATGCCTTTTGGAAGAAAAGAAATTTTTTCACTTTTTCCTCCGATGCCCCACCAGGTCCGAGTTCCTTTGGAAAAAAACTCTCCCAAGCTCCACAAGTCCGCCTTGGGAAAATTTTCCCTTCTAACTCTGTTGAGTCATAACTCAAAAACTGCAAGGAGTTAGAAATATTTTTTACCTTTACGGAAAGGGGAAGAAATTATCTATCGATGGAACATTTTCTAGAAACCTTTGAATGCTTTAAATGTCTAAAATGTCTAAAATCTGGTAGTAAGAAAAAAATAAGGGAGCTTATTTTGGTTAACAACTTTGGCCACTCACAGGGGCCATCTGCTGCTAGATGAATGATCAGTGGCCTTTTTTACATCCATTGGGCATGGAGTCAAGCCTGATAAAATGATTTTGATCTGAACTCTGAAACTATGACCTCTGAGCCATTTGGAAACCCACTGAAATTTGAAGTTGAACTTCACCAAAAGCCAACTGAATGCACTGTGCAAGAGCAATACAACAACACCAAAAACTATGCACAAAATGAAAATCATACATGCTCCAAATGGAACATGAAGAGTGTGCAAAAGTACTTCTTTTTTTGAAAACAAACCTACCTACACTACTCTAACCAAGAGTAAAGGGAGCTCAAACAAATCCTGCAACTGACAGGGATAAATAGCTTCCCTTCCTCAAAAATGGCAGCCATGTAACTGATTCGGCACTTGAACATGGTTGGTTGGATGAGTGAAAAACTAACTACAAGATGATATTCCACCAAAATCACCAAAGTATCAATCAAGACAAAACCAATACCTCTTTTAGTTTCTCTGAATTTGTATTGAAGAGGTATGATAAGCTGATCCTTGGTGTTTTGTAGCTCATCCTCATGCCTTGAAATGGGCATGACCATAGATTTGCTTCTCTTTTGGCTCCGATGAAGCTAAATACCTTATTAGGCAAGGTCTAATCCATTTGATATTCCCATTGCTATGATTTTCCACTCCAAAATGGAGTCTTCTTGTAGACCTCTTTGGGTGAATGGCGTGGAAGGAATGGTGGAACTCTTCTATTGTTTCTCTTCTTCCTCCTGTGAAGAGCATGGAAGGTTTGAGTCTCCCAAACTAGATTCCAAAAGGCTGTTATAAAGTACAGACTACTGCAAATGAGTGCTCTCCTTCATGACAGCAAGTTCACATATTTGAAGGGTGAATGAAGGAGAAAACAATAGAAACTCAACTAGTTCTTCTCCATCAAAATAGTCCTCCAAATCAGACAAGTACTCTGCTTCATTGCTGTCCTGTTGCAAATGTTCAACCTCTTCCATGGTGTATTTTTGGTTTGCAACTTGTTCACCATGGTTTCTTTCATCCTCCAACATGAAGTTTGAAAGATCAAACTCTTCTCCAACGTTAGAGCTTGAGAAAGATGAAGTGGAAGGAAGAACTAAAGGTTCTTCTATAGCCTATTTTGTGTTCAAAGCCTTTGGATCTACATTTTTCTCCTCCACAACTGGAATGTACTCCTCTTCTTTTGGATTTGGAGCAGCTTCTCCTTCCTCTGCTATTTGAAGACCATCTTGCTCTTGATTGAACTCTTCCTCTAGCATGAAGTTTTCCATATCAAACTCCTCAAACTGCTGCTCTAGAGGACAAGTTGGGACTGCAAGATTTCTTTTAGAGCTTTCCTCCAAAATGGATTCATCAACCAAAACAGGCCTTGAATGAAAGAAAGAAAACACCAATAATGTCTTCTTCTTCTTACTGCTGCTAAAACTTTGATTTGGTCTCATCCACTTTCTCCTTTCAATGGGACTTTTATTTGATTTGTTTTCTCCTTCCTTGGCTGATTGGGAAGTTTGAATTGGATCAAAATTCTCTTCACTTTAAGTCCCAACATGGACACTACATTCTGAGTAAAATGATTGCTGATTTTCTTCTTCCTTTTCTTGTTCTTTCTCTACTGCAAATTTCGTCTTAGCCACCACTGGATCTTCAACTTTCTTCTCCTCTAAAGGCTTGACCAGCAAAGGAATCTCTTGTTATCCCAAACCTAAGAGCTAAGCTCACTAACATTTTAACCATTTCTTCTTCTTTCACTTCTTCTTACTATCCTTCATGACTGATTTTTAAAATTTCTTCTTCTCCACATGGAGTTGGGAAGGAAGAGAAGAGAGTGAATTGGGATTCAACCATTTTTTCATTTGTTTGTGGTGGTGGAAGAGATGAAACTTCTTGTTTCCTTGGAGTGGAAGGTATTTATTTTTTCTCTTGTGGAGGGGATTTGGATTTGGAAGAGAAGAGGGTAGAAAAGATGAGATGGGATGGGAGACTAGGGGATGGAGGGATGGTTTTCACAACTGGAGCAGCATTGGTTGGGTTTACAACTTGACATTGTTGAAATGGTAAAGCTTGAGATGAAGAAGAAGAAATACAAGGCTGCTATGAATGACTTACCCATTGACAAGGTTGATTTAGACTCTTCTCATATGCTTCTATCTCCTCACTCCATTGTGCAAGTTGGGGCAGCATCTCAATTATGAATTCCAGCTTCTCTTGAGGGCTTTGTAGTGTCTTGGAAAAGGGCCTTCCCATGGATAGGGTGCCTGTAACCAATTTTGAACACCTTCATTTGAGTTGTAGCTCTTGACTGCACCATGCCAATCTCCATTTTTTGGATCTTCTCCAGCAGACCAACATCTTGCATTTGATTTTCTTCATTGTTTGCATACCCTTGCTCTTGGAAAGCTCCATAGCCAAACTGATTTTGGCACTGCTGCTCATAGGGGTAACCATGTTGATTTTGGATTTGCTCAAAATGTTGATTTGAAGGATTTGTAAAGCTTATTGGAGTTGGAATGTGTTGTTGCTGCTGTAGATGTGAATTCCATGGTGGAAATGAAGTCATGATTACACAACTTCATGGAATGGAAAGAATGAAAGAATATGGAAAGAAGGATGAATGGAAGTGAATGGAAAACAGTCTATAACTCAGAGAATGAGTTGTTTACCAGATGGAGTCGCCAGATGTGTAAATTGAAGCTTCTAATAAGCTGGAAATTACAACAAGTGCACATCAATCTTGTTGCAATGAAGTGGAGACCTCTAAGGTCCCACAGGTGTGCCAAAACTATTAGTGCAAAATCACAACACCCCCAAATGAGTTATAAGGTCTTCTTTTCTAAGGTAGGGTCATTTGGTGTGATTTGCATAACATTGGATCATTCCCCAAGCTGTGGGACTTGTAAATGGGAATGATCCTCTAGAGAAGGTTGGTTCCTCTTCCTAATCTACCTACCACAAGCTATTCTAGTACATGCAAGCTAATATAATCCTAATATAACTTCCAAGGAGACAAGGAGAGAAAGAAAACAAGAAAAAATAGAGCCTACACTAAAACGGTGATACACTAGAGAAGGAAAGTGTTGATCATCTACAAAACTACCATGGAACAAGGAGAGGTGAGCAATGGAAAGGATGGAAAAGTGCATCACATAATAGAGATGGATTTAACACAAAAATGTTCCAAAATCCATAAAAATTGCTCCTAGATATATAAATAAACATAAAAAACATACACAGATACCCTGAAAATTAAGAGAGGTAAGAAGATGCAATAAAAATGAGTAAAGGATGGACAAATGCATCACAAAAACATGTTTTATTGCTTCATACGTTTGCATAGAACATCATTCATGAGAAAGAGGAAAAAAATTCCATTTACAGAGTATGGGAAGAGGTTCGAACTCCATTTCGACCCTGGGGAAGAAAAGAAGGGAGAGGCAGAGAAGAAAAATGAACAACTTCTAACTAACTTCTTGAAAATGTGCCTCTATTTACAATATATAGCAAAATGTGAAAAGATAGGGAAAACATGAGAAAATCTGATTCTCTGCTCCAACCACCGACAACATTCAAAAATTGGTCAAGAAAGTCAAGGATCCTCTGCAAATTCCATTCCCCAATGCATTTTTACCAGCTCGAGGAGAGAACGGCCATTCTTCATTAATTTTGGTGGTTGAAACTAGTTTTTTTGTCTTTTCCCGTGCCAAAACACGTTTTTGCATTTTCTCCCACAAATATTTACCAAAATTCAAAATTGAAGATCCCATGATGAAGAAAATCTCCGGATCTTTCCATTGGTACCAAGATTGTCAAAAATGGAGCTCTGGATCAAAAGATATGGCCTTTTGAGTTTTTCCTTAACGTTTCCTACAAATTTGGCTTCGGGTGAATTTTGAACTTTTCCAGCGAATCCACTTTGATGACATGGCATCCATTGGGGTTGGTGGAGGCAGGGGCTTCCTTTTTTCCATTTTACATTTTTGACAAAAGTCAAAAAATCCAATTTACCTCCGAAGTCCTGCATCCCCGCATTAGCTTTTTGATGGGGCCGGGGTCGCATTTTGATTTTATGCCTTTTGGAAGAATAGGAAATTTTTCACTTTTTTCTCTCACGATGCCCACGGTTCGAGTTCCTTTGGCAAAAACTCTTCCAAGCTCCGCAAGTCCTCCTTGGGCAAATTTTCCATTCTAACTCCACCGAGTCATAACTCAAAAAATACAAGGAGTTAGAAATAGTTCTTTACCTTTCTGGAAAGGGAAAGAAATTATCTATCTGATGGATCATTTTCTAGAAACATTTGAATACTTTAAATATCTGAAATCTGGATTAAATAATAAAAGGTAGTAAGTTAACCCAAAAATAAGGGGAGCTTATTTTGGTTAACACTTCTCTTTTCTTGTAAAAAATGAAAGCTTCTCTTACCTTCAAGAATTTATAATTATCTACTAATAGTGTCAACCATGTGAAGGTGGAATCTTTTCTAAGCGAGAACTAACACCTTGCACATAAAAGTGTTAGTTAAAGAAATTTAAGTTTGAAATCAAAACCATACTAGATATATACAAAATACACAAATTTAATAAAATATATGAACTTAAATTTATCTAACTAACAAATTTATATATACCAAAGAAATTATATCAAAGAAATTATATATACCAGACATGAGCATTGTAAATTCATTCCAATGAACCATCAGGATCGGATCTACTCTGAATAGTGGAAATGATTTCTTCATGATCTGACTCTCAAACCTTCCAAAGAATCTTGTTATTAGGCCTTCCTCGATATCTATACACTGAATATTTGTCGCTAGAACTAGATGTGAATATAAGAGTATTTTCTTGTGTTTCTCAAAGTCTTCAAAAACCTAAACAGAGGAATTTTTTAATGGATACCATCGAAACTAAGTTCCAAGTAACTTACCACTGACCACCAGTAGGGTACTTAATATCTTCGCCATCTATAACGGTAGAAGTCAAATTCTTTCTTTCCTCGATGCAATGACATAAGAAATAGTTTTTCCTTCTTCATTTTCTTCTATCGCAATAACTTGCAAAACACATGTCCTACAAAAAAAAAAGTTTCACTCAAATTTAAATTGTACATATTAAAATTTCAATGGACATAACTCAATACAAAAATTGTAAATAACAGTAAATACCTTGTCGCACTTTGAAATCAAAATTTAAACAAAGTCCTTGGATGTTGCAACTTTATATACGAAATAAGTCATAATGCTTGTGGAGGTTGATAACTAGGAAGCGGAGTTAGACACCTACAAATCCATCTATCCACCCATTCTTGTGAATCACACTCAGCAGTGACAAATTCGATACAAGATGAACAAAAATATGTCAACTTTCTTGTCCATGTGGCCCACGAAGTAGCGTCTAAGATACAAAATGAGTGCATATCACTAGACCCAATGAGTGTCATACAATCCTCGTAGTTAGCAATTTGTTGTTCCTCTATCAACCAAAATATCTGGGAATTGTGAAATTTTCTTGAGAACCTCGGGCCATGTTTTGATACACCATTCCACTATGCTCTTTGCATCTTTCAATTTAGCACCATATTTGTACTTGACTCTTCTCTTGCAAGAGATATTTTCACACATGCCTCTGCATCGTCATGCTCTCCTTTTCCATGTCTAGCCTCAGTGAAATTCCAAATATGGTGCACACCCATCTTGATGTGCATCATGCTCATCCAATAAAACATTCATGCTTTCTTAAAATGATATAAAAGTGGTACTCTCTTAAAAAAATTATCATTCTCTGTATTGTCAGGAGAATGTATAAATGCTATATGCACAAAAATGACAACTTATATTGAGTTGTAATATTGTGATTGAACCTCCATTTGTGGTTGCAATGTGTAATTCTCTGTAAAATTGACCACTTTGAAACAATAGTACCAATAGGAAATGTGTCTTTGCATATCTTGAACTGTTCATCCAACCATCGAGCTCTGTGTGTATGCCTAGCATACTCATAAACAATTTCATCCTTAAATTTTCTCATAAATTAAAAAATAGGCATATGTTCTGTAACTAGCTCACACCGTTTAGACTCTTTTCCATCTTTCAACTGGTATGCAACTGATTTATATTTATCAAACTCAACTAAATTATTTCCTATTGCACCTTCAATTTTCTCATGGATGCAACTTTCCAATTTAGGTAATCTGCCACATGTACCACAACTTCCATCTAAACAATCTTGACTATAAAAAAATTGTCCAACTTCTTTTTCAAAAAATATTGTAGGAATGAAATCCTTGGAAGATATTGGTGGAACTTGAACACCACATTCTGATAACATAGTTTTAGAATGAAAAATAGAACGAATACATAAAAATTTAGCATAATGCATAGCAAATTCAACATGTTGCCTACAACAAGTGGTGTGAGCGTGGTTGATTTTCACATAGAATGGTTTTAACATTTCAAAAAAATATTGACTAATTTTAATTTCCAGATGCTCTTGTTCAAACTTATGAAAAAATTGAGTTTGAGTCATATCTAAGAAATGCTTTGGATGTGGTTTGCGATTAATAGAACCAACTCTCCATTTTACAACATCTCTTGTATTAGGTGAAACTCTAGTGTTATCATGCCAAAATTGAATAACAAATTCTCTTATAACATCAGTATTATATTTGTCCTTACACGGTGCTCTAGTAGAAAATGCCCAAAAATCGGTGTTATTGAGTGATTGAAGGATATTACGTCTTTCAATTTCTTTCATTAGAGTTTTTGATTAACTTGTAACATTTGACTTGTTTGTGTAATCAAACGTTGTTTTTTATTGATTCACTTACAACACTAGTAGCAAGTACACGACGCACAATATTACTATCCCTAGTTCGTCTCTCGAACACCAACGAGTGTGATATGCATCATGAAAGTTTTCAACGATTGTATAGGTTTGACCATGTATATTAGATGTTGTAAATCCTAAGGTGTTTAATGTAGGTCTCATTTTATTCAATTTCATCAAACTAACCAACAACTGACATCTTTGGGAATCATTTAAAATTTCAAAATGATTATCCCAAATTTTAGTGGATTTTCTTCTGATTTTCTGTTCAGAAAGTTTTTCACACATTGGTTTCAAAATGTTTTCATCAATTTCAATAAAATAATTAGGTTTCTTACGGAAAATCCTAGGAGGTGTTTTTGTCAAATTTTGCTTGTCTATAGTTTCAACCTGAATTTCTTTATTCACATTTTCATTGTCTCCTTCAATGTCAACATTTACTACATCACAAGTATTTAATTCTTCTTCAACATTAACATAAAAAATCTTCATCACGAGTATTTAATTCAACTTCAACATTTACGGTAGAAACATTACGGTTCCTCATTGCTTAAAATAGTAGGGATTGAAGATGAACCTCTTCTTGATTCACAAATATTCTGCATTCGCATAGTAGTTTGAAATCTATTTGCCTCTTATTCGTTTGGTTTTTTTACTTAATGAGTTCCTTTTTGACTTCGTTTCTTGTCTCCCATGATGTTTTGCTTCGATGAAAAGAAAACGTGTAGAAAATGACAAATTTTATAGTAATTCATACGATAAATTCAAACAAGTAAAAATCACATGGTAATTAGAACATTGGGATGTGTATAAATATGATTTACTGAACCGCGATCACACCGTTCACTAGTTATGAATTATGTCGAGTTCTGTGAAGGGTAAGTGCACCAAGTTGGTGGATAAAAAGGGGTCATAAGTGGACGTCATATTACGAAAAACAACAAAATCTCAAATTGTAGGGAGTATTAGCAATATGCGTACTCAAAATTAAAAATATTTATATAGATATGAATCGTAGCATTCGAATCTAGTTTTTAAAATACTAATTTTTTTAAAAATGGAAAATTTTAGCTATATTAAACACTTAAAATTATATGACTTGGTTTTTTTTTGAAAAAACCTATAAGATTGTAGTCCGTTTTCCTGTGATTTGGATGACCAAATATTGTTCTTTTTTTCCTTTGGTGAAAAGTTAGATGTAGTTGTCTATCTTGGGATGGATTTTATTTTGATTTTTTTGAGCAATATTTTTTTAATGATTTTTTCCGTAAAAGTGGTTCGAAAAGATTTAGAAAATAGGCGCTTTTCATTTTCCACGCCATAACTATATTGAAAAATATCGAAATAAAAAATATATTTTTTAACGTGTATAGATTTTCTCCACGCTTGGGATGGTATAAGTTTTATCACATTTTGATAAGAAAAACAAAAATTCTGATCTTAAACGTAGACATGAACAATCGAGGAAAAAATGTCTTAAAGACCTATTGTTAGTAAAAATTATAAAATGATATTTATCTTATTCTATTTACTTTAAAATAAATATTTCTACTGAAAGCTAACAGTCTCCCCTATGCGATGACACCATTTTTGTGAAATGTTTTGAGTTTTTAGCTTAGTTCAAGTCCGTGGAAGAGCAAATTTGAAGTTTTTGACCCTTTACACTTCATAATGACCTTCCATGGCTTTGGTTGGGAAAAAAAAAAAAAAATTTCCCGAGCCTTAGGGTCATATTTGATAATACTGATAGAACCGTGATCGTGAGGTTTTAAACAAGATCCACGATCACACTTTATAAACGGTGCTCGCGGTTTATAAAGCGCGATCATGGTTCTTGTTTAAAAACCTTCGATCGTGGTTCTATCTGTATTATCAAATCCAACCTAAGGCTCGGGAAATATTTTTTTGCTGACCAAAGCTATGGAATGTCATTATGAAGTGTAAAGGGTCAAAAAACTTCAAACTTTCTCTTCCACGGACTTAAACCAAGCTGAAAAAAAAACATTTCATAAAAATGGTGGCATCACGTAGGGGAGACTACTAAATTCGTAGAAATATTAATTTTAAATTGAATAGAATATGATAAACATCATTTTATAATTTTTTACTAACAATAGATCTTTAAGACATTTTGTCTCACGAATGTTCATGTCTACGTTTAAGACTGCAACTTTTGTTTCACTTATCAAAATGTGATAAAACTTATACCATCCCAAGCATGGAGAAATTCTATACATGTTAAAAAATATATTTTTATTTCGATATTTTTTGATATAGTTATGGCGGAAAATGGAAAGTGCTCCATTTTCTAAATCTTTTCAGACCACTTTCACGAAAAAAATCATTAAAAAAAAATATTGCTCAAAAAAATACAAAATAAAATCCATCCCAAGATAGACAACTACATCTAAATTTTCACCAAAGGAAAAAAAAAAAAACAAGATTTGGTCATCCAAATCGTGGGCAAACGGACTACGATCTTCACGAGGTTTTTTCAAAAATAAAAAAGAAGTCATATAATTTTAAGTGTTTAATATAACTAAATTTTTCCATTTTTAAAAAAATTAGTATTTTAGAAACTAGATTCAGATGCTATGATTTATATTTATATAAATTTTTCTAATTTTGAGTGCGCATTGCTAATAATCCCTACAAGTTGAGATTTCGCTATTTTTGCAATATGGCGTCCACTTATGACACCTTTTTGTCCACCAACTTGTGCACTTACCCTTCATGTAGAACTAACATAATTCATAACTAGTGAACGGTTTTCAAATGACGATAATTTTTCTAAACCCACCGGTTGTAATTGGTCTAGTTTGACCTAGTCAAACTGCGAATGGAGGCCTACAAAATTCCTTTTCCAAACTATCAAGAATAGTGGTTTTCCAAAATGAAGGTTCCAGGAAATTTTCTAGTAAAAATACTAGGGGTTTGCAAAGGTGGATAAGCATTTTGTTGCTCAGGGTTCAAACGATGGGTCAAAATGAAAGCCAACTTTTTAGTTTTAAAAGCTCCCTAAAAGTGCAAACGAGTGACGGGACTCCTAGAGAAGCAGTGAAAAGAGTGTAAATAGTCACACGAGGTCAAGCTAATTCTTGACATGACTCTCTACATAACAAGGAACACATACGACATTCGACAACTCTTTTATGGGGCTCAGACTGTTGTTTTGCAAGCCTCTAGAATTTGTATTTTTCTAACTTTGCAAGGTAGGAGAAAAGGTTGTTTGATTTGATGACATCATGTAACTCTCGCTAATACTAGAAGATATGAGAAATTAATTTGAATACTCTAGTATCATCATATAAGGTTATGGTAGTGACCACATTTAATGTTTAAATTGAAAAATTAGTTTCGTCAATCACAAGGTGAAGTTTTATTTCTTTACACTATTTAAATTTGGCTACATATCCATTTGTATGATTATCTAGTGGTTTAATGTTTCTATAATATTGCAAATGAAGAACCCAAATTATGAAAATTATGAAAGAAAAGGTAAGGAGACCATTCCTGAGAACAATGAGCGAAGTGGGGAGGCTCGGGTGGCTTACACTCATAATCCATTGAGTCCACCACTCAACCATATGTCTACAATTTCTACTCTCTGCTATGCTTGTGGATTCTTGCATCCTATACTAAAGCTCCCAGGCATTTGTAACTTGAGTATCTAATAGAAATATTATTCCATTTGTTTTGATGGGTCCATACCAATTCCAAGGCTCTCATTTGGGTGAACTTGAGGGGAAATGTTAGCAAAGTAGGATTGGCCTCCTTGAAAAAAAAACCCATGCATATATCATAACCACATCAAAACTATGAAAGATGGAGGTCTATAATCTGTTAAAATGTTTCCCTATTTTTTTTGGCATAGGGAAGGAGGATGCGATATAATGGTTTTGATTTTGGTGAGCGCCTCCCAAGATCACCTTGATAGCTGTCAAACCATGTTCCAATGCTCTTGCCTACTACAATAATATAGCTACCATCACTAGAGTAGCATAAGCTTGTGAAAAACTTCCCTAAAATTTAGTTAGTTGTTGTCCTATGATCATCCATTGGTCTTCTTCCTACAATGTCTCTCTGACCTTCAATAGTCCACAAAAGTTGACCTTCGATTGGGTGCCAAAAATGAATTTGACCATCTAATGTACTACATACAATATTCTTTCCATCAGGGGGATATGTAATAGTATGAACATTGTGGTTATGTGGAAATTTCTCTACCATGCCTTTACTCTCAAAAACATCCCACAACCAAACAGTTTGTTCCCATGAGGATAAAGCTGAAATTGTATTAGTTAGTGAAAATACCAATCCAAGTACAAGTCCTTTGTGACCACCCATTACATCCAAAAGCCTCCCTCTCTCTTAATTGACCAGAAAAAATCCCATAAGAATCTAGGGTACTAACACAAATTACTTCACCACTTGGGTCTTCTACTAAGGAAACAAACTATTTAGGAGTCAGAGTTAAAAATGTACAAAAATTTCTATGGCAAATAGGTCCTAAGCATGCACTTTACCATCAAGTGATGCACTAAGGAGTGCATGGTTTCTCGGTAAAAATATGAACAAAATTTGTTGCATTTGTATGTTATCCAAATCTTACAAAATAGAAGTAATAAGAAGAATTCCAAACCTTAATTTGTTTATCGCTTGCACCCGTTGCTTTAAGTTGTGAATCAGGTGAGAATACCAGGAAATTACCATCAAAATATTGACCCTGTTACTTTAATATATAAATTTCTAAATATGTTTCAACAAAACCTTTTTGTGCGTAGCCAACAATCATCGATGCCCACTAGAAGAAACATTTTGGAGAAATTTTCAAAAATTCCATGTGCCATTTATAGGCATCCATACTTTGCATATATGTCTACAGTGGCACTAGAAACTACAATATCTGATAAAATTTGATTTGATAGTCATCCACACCCTATTCAAGAGTTTGCATTTTGGCATAGATTGGGAAATGTGTTGGTAAGGTGGAAAATCTATGGGAGAGAAAAATTTCATTTTCTTCCAAAAATCAATGTCTAGGCTAGAAATTGATGGCAATGGTTGGGTTGTCTAGCCTTACACTTACCAATGCAATTTAGTGAGATCTAAAACTGACAGAAATCTTCTTGATTTGACACAGACTAGGAGGGTGCATGTAGGGAAAGGGATGTGGCATGGCCGCCCCTTTCCACACTTTTAATTGTTTTTGAATTTTTTTAAATGCGTTTGAGACACCTTTTGCGAGCACTTGATGCCTTCATCTCATGCTCAGCATCTCACACCATATTCCTTGATTTCATTATTATTTATTTAGAAACTTCTCCTCAACTCCCTTCGACCACCACCTCCAGTCAAACACACTTCATAATAAAAATTAAATTTTATTTTATTTTATTATTATTTTTTATGGTGGCACTACCAAAGCTTATGGTCGAGAAACCGAGGAACCAAGGAATTGTGCCAAAAACCCTTTCTTTGTTGATTTTGTCATATAAATTGGTCTTGGCAGTAAAGCATGGAACAAGTGGATCGAGAGGAACTATTCCATTTGTTCATCAAATTTTCGATTCACCGGATTTGACCTAATATTTATAAAAATAGACTAACTGTTATAAAGATTGAATCAACAAAATGTGAAGAATGACCAAAACATGACGGAGTTGTCCATAACTTCATTTTTTTTAAAGTTTTACTAATTCATGACATCATATTTGCCTAATATTGTGTAGTGCCCACTCCTCTTTGACATTGATATTACTATGATTTTTTCTTACTTTGGATTGGAGACATGGACTTTGTTATCATATTTGATCAGTAGACATTGATAGATGGAAATTAGTATATTTTGATTAGCCTATTTGATAGATAGTATGGATGTTTAGATTATTGACATGTTGTGACTCGTATGATGAATTATATGCATGGATTGATATTTCAGTATTGATGATGATCTAGAGTTACTACTTTATATATATTGACACTTTGGATTTTGACATATATATTTTGTTAAATGATCTAGCTAGTCTTGTGATCTCATTGTTGTTGATGAAATGATAGAATTGAAATATTTTGAAATTATAAATAATTGATGGAATTGCTTGATTTTGATGATGATTCAATTGTGTTATTTGATGATGTGAATTGATACATATATATGTATTTTATTGTTTTGATGTCATTGATATGGCCATGAGGCCGAAGAGGTATCATTTTGATTTTTGCAGAAATTATATCACAACAAACAAAGGGGATAGGAGACCAATAATGAAAGAATATTGGGCATTGACAACTAGGTCACCTTGACAACTTATGTTTTTGTATGTTGTTTTGTTGTTGATATTTTGTTAGGAGGTCCCCATTGGGGGTGGCCTCAAATGTGACCATGGATAAATGCGTTGTTTTCCCTTTCAATTTAATTATTTTGTGAGTATGTGATTTATTATTGTAATATGGTTCACCTTATTACTATTAATTCATGTGTTCTTATTTAAGTTGATTAACCATGCTAATTAAAGTAACTTGGGATCCGACCAAAATGGGTATTTAATTTTGGTAGATTTTACTTGATTTTATCATGGATTTGAAAAGATTTTATTGGTTTTGGTGTTGTGTACTCAACCTTGCATGTCAAACTCGGATTTTGGCTTAAGGGCCATTTTTTGAGGCTTGTGGGACAAGTTAAGCTTGTCCCACACCTCTTAAATTCATCTACCAACTATACCTATGGGGTAAGGGGTCAAAATTAGGCCCCATTATGTGATTTGGAAGGTAAAAAGGTGAAATTATTGCACCTTCTTACATGAGATTTTAATTTTTTCCTTTGGAGTATGGTTAATGGTTTGTGTGTGGAAGGATAACTTTTCATATTCTCACCCACCAATTTATGAGCTTTGGGCTTGGTGTTTGACCATGTGATGTGGAGTGGAGGAGAAGTGATGTGGCATCCTACATGGAGCCACATCACCACTCTCTCCTCACTTTCTATTTATGTATGTTGTTTTAAATTTTTGTGGTTACATGTTTTTATTTCACTCTTCATTTTTGTAGGAGCTTGTTTTTGAGTTCTTGGTGGAATCTTGGGATAATTTTTGTGCTTGTTTTGGACTTGTAAATCTTGGATCTTATGCTTGTGAATTGGATATTTCTTGTAATGGAAAGGTAGAGACTTCACACATGTATTTTTATTTTAATTGTTGGACAAATGGTTGTAAAATGTATGAATGTTGTATTGTTTTGGTTTTGGGGATAGTATGGCCTTAAGGTTGTATAGGAGAAAGAAAATTGGGATTTATTGAGGTAGGGATAAGATTTTTCTTATGCATTTTGAGGAGTTTGGGTTAGGTGTCCCACCTTGCAATAATAAGAAATATTTCTTATTTATCTTTATATGTTTATTGAGGGAGACATAAGAGAAATTGAGGGAGGGATAAGAGGTTTGTTGTGGTTGTGTGAATGAAGTTTTGGAGACTTTTAAGGTGGGAAATTAACCCATTAGGAGGAATACGTGATTCCCCATGTTTCTTCTCTCCCTTGGCTTGGATTGTAAGTCTTTATGCATGGAAAAATTGTATGTTTGTTGCCATAATTGTATTGTGCTTTTTGTGTTGAAAGTTTTGTGGGAATGGTGGTTGTTGAAGCCTTGTAAAAGTTGTCATGGTTACTTTATACCTCTTATTGCTTCAATTGTTGAGGCTCAGGGCCATAAGGAGGATGCCTTCTCCTTCTTCTTTGGATTATAGGTTGGGTGGAGAGCGTTTCCTACTCCCCTTTCCATTGTTGTTTTGTTTGGATATTGAAGAAATGAAGGAGTTCAAGTTGTCACCTTGGAGAGTGTTGTGTTGAAAAATATCAAAGAAAGAGACAATTAGTTTTGTAAAGTTGCACATGTTGTTTCCACTTAAGTTGAAGGCTTGTATACTCTTGTATTTTAAAAAAAAGATTCTTGTGAATTTTATCATCAAGTTATGTTGTGTTGGAAAAGGGTAAAAGAAGGACTCTTGAAATTTGTATTTATTTATTATGTATTTCCTTCAAATTTTGAAGTGAAATCAAAGTTGCAGCGTGCTTCCATTTTACTGAAGTAGTTGTGTTTTATTCATTATTTAAATAGTTATCATTCTTGTTGTGAAAGGAAAAGAAACTTGCATTTAATAAATGGTTAATATCCTTTCTCTCTTTTATAAGTAAATGCATTGTAGTTGAAAAGGAAATCTTGTATTTAAATTTCATACCTTGTTATAATGGAAAAAACTACTCGGAGTGGTGCATTTAATCAAAATTAGAATTTTGCACTTATGGATTTTTAATATTAAAAGTAACTTAGAACTCAGATTGGATATATATAAATATATATATTGGGTAAGTGCATGGAGATGGGGAGAAAAAGGGGGTAAAAAGGGAACACCTTTTTCTAAGTCAGTGAAACCTCGATCATCGAATAATTCGGCATGCCTAGGCTCAAAATTTGACAAAGTGATAAGAATAAGTATCATAGAGCAATCTCAAAATATAGTTTATAAACTACTATTTTTTTTTTGAAAATGGTTGAGATTAAGAGATTCAAATGTGGTGCGACACAAAAGTATGTCTATTTTTGTGTCAAAAAGATAAGAACCTATTGTGTGTGCACCCCCCCATTTTTGAGTTCTATAAATTTAATTTTAAATCCATTTGGTAGAAAGTTATCTAAGACCATATACGAGGTCCCATTAATTTTTCATAATTTTTGGATGAATATATAATTTTTATTAATTTTCAAAGTGCACATATCCCAAAAATGAAATATTTGTGTGTGCACCCCCATAACTTTGAGAAAAAAATCATTTTTAGTTTTCTTTTTTGAGTGCATGTATAATGGAGTTTATAAAAAAACCACTTTTAAAAAAAAAATTGATGAAAAAATCAAATTGTGCACCAAAATGTATGCATAGGTTTTTGCAAGAAAACAAGGCACTAGTAAAAGAAATTATGGATGAAAGCCTTAAACTAATCAGATTTTAGAAAGAATTATATCATCATCAAGGTAAAACCAAGCTTGACATTGTAGTATAATTTATTTTTGAATATTATGTTTTAATGCACAAGATATTGGGGTGCACATGTGAAATTTTGATGTTTTTCTGTCAAAAACATGGTTTTAATCACATAGAAACAGTCCAAACCTTTGGTTTGGAAATCCAAGGAAAATCCAAGCCTATGGATTGGGAATTTCAAACCCAAAAAGATGAAATGCAGCAATATAATGCGCTTGCATTATAATGCACTCATGTTTCAATGTGTTATGTGGTATATGTGTTTGTGGCATGTTTCTATTGACTAAAATAAATGTTTAAGTATAAGTTTTTCTTTTATTATTATTTATATTTTATTATTTCTTATACTTTAAATTTATTTTAGTAAATATAAGATGTTAGGGTCACTTTGCACCTTATAGAACTAGTCTCACAACTCCATCTGTCATGGTTTAGAAGATAGTTTTTCATTCTAATCATGTCAGTACATAGGTATTTTTCAGGATTTCAACATTCAATCTTTTAGGTTTAAATTATACAATCGATATCTGTTTTGTGAAAGAATATAGTCATTGTTTAGGTTTTGGGGCCTTTTGAATTGGTTATTGACATTTGTAGGAGTGTTTAGGAAGATTTAGGAAATGTTTACTCATTCAAGGGCAATCTTCTCAACAACAAGTTTTCTAGGTGCAAGGAACAAACACTCTAATGGTGAAATTTGACTTCTTCGGATGATTTTGGAGCTCCATAAAGAGTTAGGAGGAAAATAAATAGGCAATGGAAAGATATGTGAATCCTATACATGTTGGTAACATCCATTTTCTCTAAGAATTGAAGGTTTCATGAATAATTTCAAGATAATGTAGCTACCCCTTTCGGTTCTAGAGACAAAAATGGCCCTAAATTTGTAAGTACTAAAGATATGATCACCACATGGTGATAGGTTAATATTTGTAAATGTTGATAAGTACCTCTGGGAATGGGTACTATCATAAATAGACTATTGTGTACCATGGGTAAGGATCTCATGAGGATGAGGCCAATTTTTGTGAGTTAAAAACACCTTCCTAACACCCCATATTGTGTTTTTGAGTGATGAAACTTCTAACATGAACTTTAAACCCTAAAACCTAAGCCCTAAACCATAAAATTAAACCCTAAAACCTAAACCCTAAACCTTAAACCATAAGACCTAAACCCTAAACACTAAACCTTAAACCCTAAACCATCAACCCTAAACCCTAAACCTTAAACCCTAAACCCTAAACCTAAACCCTAAAACCTAAACCCTAAACCCTAAACTATGAACCTAAAACCCTAAACCCTAAACCTTAAACATTCAACCCATAGCTCTAAGCCCTAAGCCCTAAACCCCTAACCATGAGCTCTAAAGTTAAACTTAAGCCATAAACCCTAAACCTTAAACCCTCTCAAACCCTCAACATTGAATCCTAAACCCTAAATCCTAAACAATAAACCATAAACCCTTAAAATAAACCCTAAACCCTAAACCTAATCCTTGAAATAGTTTTGAGCTAATAAAAACCCTCTATAGGATAGTTTAAGAAATATATTAAGCATTAGGAGGTGATGTTAGAGAATCTTGGAAGTGTTGGAGGTAATTTAGGAAGATTTAGGAATTTTATTTAGGGCTTAGGGCTTTAGGGTTTAGGGATCATTGTTTAGGTTTATGGGTTTAGGGTTTAGGATTATGGTTTAAGGTTTAGGGTTTAAGGTTAAGGTTTAGGGTTAGTGTTTAGGGTTTAGGGTTTATGGTGGTAAAGGTTTAGAGTTTAGGTTTTAGGGTTTAGGGTTTAGGGCTTAAGGGTTTATAGGGTTTAGGGATTTAGGTTTAGAGTTAAGGGTTTAGGGTTTATAGTTTAGGGTTTAGGGTTTAGGGTTTAGTTTTAGTGTTTAGGGTTTAGGGTTTTTAGGGGCTTAGGTTTAAGGGTTTAGGGTTTAGGTTTAGGGTTAAAGGTTTATATTTTAGGATTTAGGGTTTAGGGTTTAGGTTTAGGGTTTAGGGTTTAGGGGTTAAAGGTTTAGGGGGTTTAGGGATTAGGGTTTTAGGATTATGGCTTATTTTTAAGTTTTAAGGTTTTAGGGTTTAGGGTTTATGGTTTAGGGTTTAGGGTTTAGGGTTTAGGTTTTGGTGCTAAAAATAGGGTTTAGGATTTAGGGTTTAGGTTTTGGGGTTCAAGGTTTAGGATTTAGGGTTTAGGGATTACGACTTAGGGCTTAGGTGTAGGATCAGACGATACCTCTCTAGGTGTAACTCCCTCTTGAGGATCATATTCATATTCGATGTATCACCATCGAAGAGGGAAACTCCCATATCAAATCAGTTATTCAGTATGACATGGAAGATGAGTAAAGAAAATGAAAGTTGGAGAATTATATTTCATTGGTAATTAGTACTAAGTATCAACAAGACTAATATGGCTTCCGACTACTCGACTAGGAGGGCATGACAATATTAGGACCATATTTCCTAGTCTCGTGCCTAGAACCATCATTGAGTCTTCTTGTGCAAAATAAGCATAGAAATAGGGGTATGACTAAGAACACAAAGGAGTTATCAATCACCTAGTAAATCTTTCTTGTTTAGTTCTGAATGGGATTCAATTAGCCTACAGCTTAGTGACCTTCCATTCATTGGTAATTCCTTCTATGATAAACCCATGGATGCTTTCAAAAGTGCCTTAAAAATATAGGGGTAGTCATCAAGCCTAATGAAGGGTGTGATGTGATGTGTCAAAACTATATATTCAAAAGAACCTCTTCTTCCTTAAAAGTGCCTAGTTTGTCCCAGTAATGATGTCTCCTGTATCCAAGGATCGAGGACTATTAGGGTATGTGGCAGGATTGGACATTCAAAAATCATCAAGTGTCTAATCAAGAATTTCGTTGCATCTGGAGAAACATTCTCAAATGTTGGAGTAATGCATCTTGGAAAATAAAATTGAACCTTAGAAATCCTCTCAAATTTCTAGTCTAGGTCTGTGTTCTGGTCTTGTTCCTGTTTTGTTTTGTTTATTTTTGGTTCTAGTCATGGTCATCGAATATGGAAGTTTTAGGAAAGGCATCCACACTTGAATAATTATTCCCATTTAGATTGTTTGTAATGCCAATGGAATGGCAAGTTCTGTGGAATTCAATTGGTGGAAGGTGGGGTTGTGCCCTTGTTGGTTTTCCCCATGGCGTCATAGGTAGCCTTTTACGGTATTATCGGAGAGAACTCCCCATGCTTGTGTGATAAGTTTAAAATCTCCCTCGGCTCCTGGGAACTTATTTTTATCAAGATGCAATCATAAGGCTAGTTTAGATGGTATTAATAAAAAAAAACAATTTTTTTACTGGAATTACTTACAAAATGTATTCCTTCATTTGAGCTTATCTTTATAAATGCAATTTGGCTTTCCAAGTTCTCCATATTTTCCAAATTTGGGGCGAATTGACATTTGGACCTCTGAAGGTGAAGAAAATGACAAGTTCATTTCCTCCAACATTTCTTGAAGTGAATTTAAACGAAATGAAATTTGGAATTTGGAGGTGGCACATAATAGACATTGATTGTCATGTACCACCGATTGAGTGAAGAAACTTCTAACATGAACTTTAAACCCTAAACCAAAACCCTAAACCCTAAACCCTAAACCATAAACCCTAAACCCTTAACCCTGAGACCTAAACCCTAAACCCTAAACCATCAACCCTTAACCATGAGCCCTAACCCTAAACCCTAAACCCTAAACTGTGAACCCTAAACCCTAAGCCCTAAACCCCAAAAAACCCAAACCCTAAACCTAAACCCTAAACTTTGAGCCCTCAACCCTAAACCCAAAATTGAACCCTAAACCCTAAACCTAAACCTTGAGGCCTAAACCCTAAACACTCAACCTTAAGCCTTAAGCCCTAAACCATAAACCCTAAACCCTAACCCTAAACCTTGAACCCTAAACCTAAACCCTAAACCCTAAACCCTAAACCCTTAAACCCTAAACCATAAAACCTATGAACCTTAAAACCTAAACCTTAAACCCTAAATTTTAAACCTTGAACACTAAAAATTGAGCCTTGATCCCTAGACCCTAAACCTTGAGCCTGGAGTATTGATCCCTAAACCCTAAACCCTAAACTAGTAACCCCAAACATCAAACCATAAACCATAAACCATAAACCCTAAACCCTAATCCCTAAACCCTAAAACCCTAAAATTTAAACCCTAAACACTAAACCCTAAACCCTAAACTCCAAACCCTATTTTCCATAAAACCCTAAACAATAAACCAAAACCTAAACCATAAAACATAAACCCCAAACCCTAAACCATGAACCCTAAATGTGAATCTTGAATGTTAAACCCTAAACCTAAACCTAAAACCCTAAACCCTAAAAACCTAAATCCTAAACCTAAACATTTAGTCTTTAACCATGAGCCCTAAACCATAAACCATAAACCCTAAGCACTGAACCCTAAAGCCTGAGCCCTAAGCCCTAAACCCTTGAGCCTTAAGTGCTAAACCCTAAACCTGAACCCTGAACCATGAGCCCTAAATGCTAAACCCTAAACCCTAAATTGAGAATAACAAGTCCAGTTGTATTTTTGGGTCTAACATATTAGGATACCAAGTAAATTTGATCATTTTTATGCTCTTTTGAATAATTATTTCATTATGAGTTGTCGGGAATTGAAGATTTCATTCAAAGAACATAGCTTGATATGTCCAGTGCTTGTGTAAGTTGGCAATTTGAGAGGATTTATGAGGTTCAATTTTATTTTCCAAGATGCATTACTCCCATGTTTGAAATTTTTCTCTAGATAAAATGACATTCTAATTCAGACACTCAATGATTCATGAATGTCCAATCCTACCACATACCCCATTAGTCCTCGATCCTTGGATACATGGGAGACATCATTACTCAGAAAAACTAGGAACTTTCAAGGAAGAAGAGGTTCTTGTGAATATATAGTTTTAACACATCTAAAAATCCTACAAATGTCAATAACCAATCGAAAAAGTGCCTAAAATCTTGAAGGTTGAATGCTAAAATCCTAAAAATACCTATATATTAACCAGATTAGAATCTGAAAAACTATCTTCTAAATCGTGATAGATGGAGTTGTAAGACTAGTTCCATAAGGTGTAGAGTGACCCTAACATATTATATTTACTAAAATAAATTTAAATTATAATAAATAATAAAATATAAATAATAATAAAAGAAGCATGCCAATAGAAGCATGACACAAACATTTTTATTAGTCAATAGAAGCATGCAAAAACACATATACCACATAACACATTAAAATGTGAGCATGTTATAGCGTGCTCATGTTATAGCTTAGAATTTCTGAACCATAATGCGCTCACGTTATTCTATGACCTAATTTTTCTCTTTCATGTCATAACGTGTCTGAGCCCAGAATGTGATCAAGTTATGGCCAAAATGGAAAAAATTGGATTTGTGTCTAGTTTTTACCCCATCTTTGTGCACTTTCCTATTAATCAATATATATTTTTCTATATATCTCCTTTTAAATAAAATATTTTTTTGCACAATGATCGATGTTGGTCGACCAATAAGCATCGACAGACACAAAACCAACATCGGTCTCTACAATATTGCAAACATTCAACTAAAATTAACTTTCCTTAATTTTCATGAATTATGTTATTGATCGAAAAGTAAAACAAAGTATTTACTTCTCACGAAATCTATAAAATCACATACAAATGTATATATTAAAGAATATACACATTTGTGTGTGATTTGATAAAAAGTGTCAGATTTACTAAGTTAGTAATCGACACCGGCAATCATACCAATGTCGATAGCATAGAAAGAACCACAATGGTTGAGTTGAACCAACAACACCGGTCACCTATACATAAAATTCTTTTCAAAAAAATGTTTTAGACCAAACCAATAACTTATATGACTATCTTTGAAAACAAAATGTAGATCCATTCATACAATGGATATATAAACATGTATATACATATATACTAGATCAAATAAAATGGGGTTTTCCCCAAATAATGAACTCAAGAAATGTGAATAACTTAATAGCAAAACCAGATTCATGGTGGAATCTCTACAACAAAGAAAATGTATAACTTTGTAATATCAAATCTTTGAATAAACCAAACTAAATGAAGAGAAGAATGGAGGAAGTTTCCCCACTTTTAAAAACTTAGATCCAAAGAAATTTCTCCATGGTTTCACATCTTATTTCCATGGCTTCCACTTAACTAACCCTGCAAATACAAAATGGAACAAATGAATGAGATTTAAGTAAAAGAAAGAATAAAAGACCTCATAAGGATATTTAGGGTATTTTTCAACATACATAAACCTAATGGTTTATATCCATTTAATCTAAGGGTTGAACATAAAGCCTACACTTTTCAAGTGGTGGCAATTTATAAGGTTGGGTATTTTTAATTAAGGTATGGGTATCTCAATGAATGGGCCACTTAATGGTTTAGGGTAAGTTGAGATCCTTTGTTTAGACTTTATGAATAAAGAAATGATATTGGTCTAGTTATGGATAACTTAAATAATTTTGTGAAAAGGGTAACTTAGATAATGATTTATAAGAGTTAAATTAATGGGAACTTAAATATATGTTAGAAAACTATATGAAGGAATTAGGTTTAATCAAATTAGGGAGTATTAGACCTTAATAATATTAAGTGGAATTTTAAATGAGGAAAAATTAACAAGATTAAAGTAGCCAAATTTTATAAATGGGAATTAATGGGAACCCTAGAAGGAGTTTTAGACCTGAAATAATCCTAGAATAAATAAATAATATTAATTATTAATTTAGGTACAATAACTTTATAGATACATAGAATTTATTAATCTAGAAATATTTAATCATAATTGGTGGTATCTTGTTACAACCCTTTTAAACAAGAAAAAATATTTCATATTTTTCCTAATTAAGTATTGAGTTTTTCTTGATTTTTATGTGTCAAAAATGTGGGTGTTACACTTGGTATCAGAGCCATGGGTTCAATGCTTGGACCTTGGGCACACATGGAAACAAAAATAATTAACCTAGCATAACCTACACCTAGAACACAACATTGTTGATAACTTGAAATATAGAAACTTAGAAAACTTAAATGAACCTAAATGATGATGAACTGACTCTCATCTTGGTTTGTGCAGGAGGCATGAACAAGATGAGGGGATCTTTCACATGGAGTTAGATATACCACTCCCGAGCACACAATTTTTTTATATTGCATAGATCCTATAGACCTTACAGAGTTCAATGCAACTATTCAAGGTGGAAAAGTAGGGGATAATCTAGCCATCATGACATAGATAGCCATCAGTAGAGGCTTGTATTTCTTCATAGAATAGTGAGGAGTATAGGGTGGAGAACTCCCACATGAAGTCCACTAGACTAGATTCACCATATAAAAGACATGGATATAGGGATACATGACATAAGGAGAGATCTATGAGCCCGAGACCGAGAGACGGTCGTGATGAGATCCCCAGAGGAAACATACGACTATGGCTTGATCACATTCGGGAGATCCTAAAGCTTCATCCATCCCATTATGCTAGTGACACAGGAGGATTTCAAAACAGCTTAGTTAGTGAGCTTGAGTGGATGTTTCAAGATTTTCTCATGTACTAACAACACCCGGAGTTCGTGTTGCGATTAATCTTTTGAGAGATGGAGTAGGAGTTTTGGTGTAGGATTGAAGAGAAAATCTCCACGTGGATTCAAAGAATGTTACATGGGAGCTCTTTGAGGAGAGTTTCCATAGCCACTATATTTCTAGGAGGTTTATTTAATAGAGGATTGATGAGTTTCATGACCTACGACAACATCTATAACAGTAGTTGAGTATGAGATTCGGTTTCTAAACTTGCTTCACTATAGATCAATACATGTAGGATGAGCAGTGAGAATTCACAGGTTCATCAGGGGCATGAACTTGGATTTAGGAGGAGCACTCTACATCCATTGTTCCATGATGTACCTTAGTTGAGGTCATTGAGAAGGCCTAAATTGCATAGGCGACCAAGGGGAAGACACATCAGCTAAAGATAAAGTGAGGATTCATATTTAACAAGATGTGTGATAGTAGGTCGAGGGGTCATCTCCTCCTTGTGGTGGCGAGACATGGTTCAACATATTCCTCTTTCAAGCCACCAAAGAAGCCACCATAGTAGTAGTAGTAATGAGACACATCCACCATTTAGACCTATCAATATTTGATACTTAGAGAGGATAGAGTATGGGGACTCCTCCTATAAGACCTTCCAGACACAGGAAGTACTAAAAGCTCAATGAGCTAGAGCTCATACACAATGGCCATAGTAGTCTATGGTAGGATCATCCGGATCCACATACCACTAGAGCACTAGGGGGAGCCACTTCATTTTGGAGAGATCCTGGTAGTTGTTATGGATGTGGTGTACATGGACACCATTGGAGAGAGTATCTATAGAACCCTAATAATAAGGGTAAGGGGGTAAGGGACATATTTAAGAGGATATAGTTGGTGACATGGCCAGGAGCCACAAGATTTATGCAAGTCGAGATACGTTAGCATAGAACCACCTTACCACACGTGATTGAGACTTCAGGTAACATCGATGGTATTTCTACCTCTATCTTGTTTGATTCAGATCTTCCTTATTCCTTTGTTTATCCATCATTAGTAGAGATGCGGGCTGGTGATAATTAGGCAATGCCTTAGTTAAGATGTTGAGATGGCTTTTGAGCCAAGCTCTCAAATGGAATCTTACTTGAGGAGTATGTAATGGACCTAGGACCCTTCACCATGACCTTATATCTTCGTATCCTTACCTTGGGTTCATATGGAGTTATCCTGGGATGGATTCATTATCTACACAGAGCTAGAGTAGATTATTACAACAAGGTGCTATGTTGTGTAGATTATTTGGGGGTTAAGTTGGTGATAGTTGGAGTTAGGAGGCATGTTTCTATTCACACCATAACCTCTATGTAGCTAAAGCGGTGTCCATGTCGAGGATGTCGGATGTATGCTATTAATGTTAGTGACAGATCAGAGGATGAGAAGAGTGGGCCATCACTTGATGATCACCTCATTTTAGAGGAGTTTTCAGATGTTTTTCCTGAGCTACCTAGTCTACCACCCCCATGTGAGATAGATTTTCATATAGATTTAGTTCTTGAGTAGAGACTATCTCACGTGCACCATATAGGATGACCACCCTTGAGCTGTGTGAGCTCAAGTTATAGTTAGAGGGCCTCCTTGAGAAAGGCCTAATCCATCCTATTGTATCTCCTTAGGGTGCACCTATGATTTTTGTGAAGAAGGATGGATCTTTGCATTTTTGTGTTGACTACAGACAACTGAACAAAGTAATGATCAAGAATCATTACCCCCTTCCACGCATAGATGATTTATTTGATCAGATGAAGGGGGATATTGTGTTTTCTAAGATAGACCTTAAGTATGGTTATCATTAGATGAGGATTGCAAAGGTGGATATCCACAAGATAACCTTTCACACTGATATGGCCATTACGAGTTCACATTGGTGTCATTCGGTTTGATGAATACCCCTTCATTATTTATGAGTTTGATGAATGGGGTATTGAAGACATTTATAGACTTTTTTTTTCTTGTGTTCCTTGATGATATTTTGATTTTCTCACATGCATGAGGAGCACAAGGAGCAACCTTTGCTAAGTTCTACAAAGGTGTCTTGATAGCAAAGAGCTATACATGACTTGAGAAATGTGCATTCTTCTATATAGAGATTCAATATTTAGGTCACATTATTTTTGGGGAAGGTATCACATTCGATCTTTCTAAGATTGGAGCTATCATGGATTTTTCGTTTTGACCAATGTGACCGAAGTGCGTAGCTTAATGAGATTGGTAGGTTATTACAAGAGGTTTATTCACGACTTCTATCGTATTGCACATCCTATCACTTCCTACAACGGAAAGGGAAGAAGTTTGTTTGGTAAAATATATGTGAGCAGGCCTTCAGGAAATGAAAGGAATGCCTTATGAAAACACCTATTCTAGCGAGTGCAAGATCCGTAGTGGGATTTTTTTGTGTCTGATGATTCTTTATTGAGGGATAGGAGGAGTATTTATGCGGGATGGTCGAGTAGTAGATTTTGAGTCTCGCAAACTCAAGGATTATGAGAGCTTAATTATCCACTCATGACCTTGAACTTAGAGTAATTTTACATGCTTTGATTTGATGGAGAAATTTTCTTTTAGGAAAGAGGTTCATTCTCGGGATTGCTCACTTAGCCTTCGACACCTCTTCACACAAAGACAATCTCAATGCTTAAATGATGACATTGGATGGAGATGTTATGTGAGTATGATATGGAGATAGATCATGTGAAAGGGAAAGATAATGTGGTTGTAGATGCTTTTAGTCATCAGAGGCACTTGGTTTTGGCTACTAGTGGGTACAGACTTGAGGACCAGGATCTTATAGCAACTTCCACATGAAAACTTCTACCTTTTAGCTAAAGTAGAGATTGAGTCTCAGAGACCCCTTGAGGGGAAGTTTGAGGATTGACACTGGAGCCAAATGGACTTCTCAAGCATCTAGATGTCATATACATGTACCTAGAGATGGTGGGTTGTGACAAGATATATTGGAAGAGGCTCATCATGCACCTTATTTAGCCCATCCTAGGGTGAAGAAGATGCACGCCACTTTGAGATAGTTGTATCACTAGAGAGGACTTTAGAGAGACATAAATCAGTATGTGTCTCAATGTTTGGAGTGACATAAGGTGAAGGCCAAGCATCACATCCAGCTAGCCTTCTTTATCTCGTGTGCATACTAGAATGGAAATGGACACCATTTCCATGTACTTCATAATGGGGTACCTACGTTAAGATATCACCATGATGCCATTATGATCACGGTTGATAAATTGACAAAAGTGGTTCATTTTTCTCCAATAAGGACCACCTATACAGCTAGTGTAGTGTGAAGTGTGATGTACTTGGATGTGATAATCGAGGCTTCAAGGATTCTTGGAAGATCATTTATGACCATGATCCTTTGTACACTTCGTCAATTTTGGACCACTATATAGTCATATCTCGGGATGAATATAAATTTTGGTACAACATATCACCCTGAGACAGATGAAAAAACTAAGTGGGTGAATCATATTTAAGAGGACATTCTTCAAATGTACGTCATGGTTCATCATCAAAATGGGAGGAGTATTTGTACTTGGTTGATTTTCCTTATAACTACTTTCAAATCTATATTCGTATGGCTCCATTTTAGGCTTTATATGGAAGAGTATAGGACTCCATTGAGTTGGGATTGGTTAGAGGATAAAGTATCTCTTGCGCCATCTTTATTACATGGATATGGAGGAACAGTTGTCTTGATTAGAAAAGAGGTTATAGGAGGCAAAAATAGATAGAAAAAGAAGTATGTAGATCAAAGGAGAGTTTACCACAGTTATGAGGTTGGCACAAGGTGTTTCTTCGTGTCAAACCTCATAAGATCCCTATCCATTATGGAAAAGGCTCTAAGCTAGCTCTTCTATATTTGGGTACCTTTGAGATCTTGGAGTGGATCGGTCCCTAAGCCTACCATCTAGCCTTGTCACCCAGCTTGTCTCGCATCCATGATGTGTTCCATGTTTCTATTTTTAGAGATACATCACAAATCCTTCTCATGTATTAGATTGGACTGCATTGTAGGTGCAGGAGCAGGGGTAGGTGATGGTGGAGCCCATGCACATTTTAGAGCACAAGACCCTAGGCCTTCGAGGCTGAGAGATTGATCAGGTGTGTGTCCAGTGGGATCGATATGATGAGACAACAGCTACTTGGGAGGATGCCACACCTTTGAGAGCATAGTTCCCACACTTGTTCCAGTGACTTCCAGGAGGAATTTGAGTCTAAGGGGAGGGGGATGTAGTGCCCACTCCTCTTCGACATTGATCTTACTATGATTTTTGCTTACTTTGATTAGAGGCATGGACTTTGTTATCATATTTGATCATTAGACATTGATAGATGGACATTAGTATATTTTGATTAGCCTATTTGATAGACAATATGGATGTTTAGATTATTGACATGTTGTGACTTGTATGATGGATTATATGCATGGATTGATATTTCAGTATTGATGATGATCTAGAGTTACTATTTTATATGTATATTGACACTTTGGATTTTGACGTATATATTTTTATAAATGATCTAGCTAGTTTTGTGATCTCATTGTTGTTGATGAAATGATAGAATTGAAATATTTTGAAATTATAAACAATTGATGGAATTGCTTGATTTTGATGATGATTTAGTTGTGTTATTTGATGATGTGAATTGATATATATATATGCATTTTATTATTTTGATGTCATTGATATGGCCATGAGGTCAAGAGGTATCATTTTGATTTTTCTAGAAATTATATCACAACAAACAAAAGGGGATATGAGACCAACAATGAAAGAATATTGGGCATTGACAACTAGGTCACCTTGGCAACTTGTGTTTTTGTATGTTGTTTTGTTGTTGATATTTTGTTAGGAGGTCCCCATTAGGGGGTGGCCTCAAATGTGACCATGGGTAAATGTGTTGTTTTCCTTTTCATTTTATTATTTTGTGAGTATGTGATTTATTATTGTAATGTGATTCACTTTATTATTGTTAGTTAATGTGCTCTTATTTAAGTTGATTAATCATGTTAATTAAAGTAATTTGGGATGTGACCAAGGGGTATTTAATTTTGGTAGATTTTCCTTGATTTTATTATGGATTTGAAAAGGATTTTATTAGTTTTGGTGTTGTGTACTCAACCTTGCATGTCAAAACTCATATTTTGGCTTAAGGGCCATTTTTGGAGGCTTGTGGACAAGTTAAGATTGTCCCACTTATCTTAAATTCACCTAAAATATACCTATGGGGTAAGGGGTCAAAAATTAGGCCCCATTATGTGATTTGAAGGTAAAAGTTAAAATTATTGCACCTTCTTACATGAGCTTTTAATTTTGTCCTTTGGAGTATGGTTAATGGTTTGTGTGTGGAATGAGAACTTGTCATATTCTCACCCACAATTTATGAGCTTTGGGCTTGGTGTTTGACCATGTGATGTGGAGTGAGGAGAAGTGATGTGGCATCCTACATGGATCCACATCACCACTCTCTCCTCTTTCTATTTATGTATGTTGTTTTGAAGTTTTTGGGGTTAGATGTTTTTATTTCACTCTTGCATTTTTGGAGGAGCTTGTTTTGGAGTTCTTTTTGGAAGATTGGGAGATTTTTTGTGCTTGTTTTGGACTTAGAAAAGCTTTGATCTTGTTCTTGTGGATTGGATATTTCTTGCAATGGCAAGGTAGGGACTTCACCCATGCATTTTTATTTTTTGTTGTGTGTAAATGGTTGTAAAATGTATGAATGTTGTATTGTTTTGGTTTTGGGGATAATATGACCTTAAGGTTATGTAGGAGAAAGAAAATGGGGATCTATTGAGGGAGGGATAAGAGTTTTTTTATGCATTTGGAGGAGTTTTGGTTGGGTGTCCCACCTTGTGATAATAAGAAAGATTTCTTATTTATCTTGATATGTTTATTGAGGGAGAGATAAGAGTTTGAGGAGACATAAGAGAAATTGAGGGAGGGATAAGAGTTTGGTTATGGTTGTGTGAATGAAGTTTTTAGAGGATTTTAAGGTGGGAACTTAACCCATTGGGAGGCATAAGTGATTCCCCATATTTCTTCTCTCCCTTGGCTTGGATTGTAAGCCTTTGTGCTTGGGAAAATTGTATGTTTGTTTCCATTATTGTATTGTGTTTGTTGTGTTGAAAGTTTTGTGAATGGTGGTTGTTGAAGCCTTGTAAAATTTGTCATGGTTGCTTTATACCTCTTATTGCTTCATTGTTGGGGCTCGGGGGCCAATGAGGAGGATTACTTCTCCTTCTCATTGGATTATTGGTTGGGTGGAGAGCATTGCCTACTCCCTTTCCATTGTTGTAGTGTTTGGAGATTGAAGAAATGAAGGAGCTGAAGTTGTCACCTTGGAGAGTGTTGTGTTGAAGAAGATCAAAGAAATAAATAGTTATTTTTGTAAATTTGGCCATGTTGTTTCCACTTAAGTGGAAGGCTTGTATACTCTTGTATTTTAAAAGAGATTCTTGCAAATTTTATTATCAAGTTATGTTGTATTGGAAAAGGGTGAAAGAAGGACTCTTGAAAGTTGTATTTATTGATTATGTATTTCCTTCAAATTTGGAAATGAAATAAAAGTTTTTTGTGCTTCCATTTTGTAAAATAGTTGTGTTTGTATTGGAAAATATATATGGAAGTTATACTTGTTCTTCCTTGTTGAAATGGTTACCATTCTTGTTGTGAAAGGAAAAGAAACTTGCATTTAATAAATGGTTAAGATCCTTTCTCTTTTATAAGTTAAATGCATTGTAGTTGAAAAGGAAATCTTGTATTCAAATTTCATACCTTGTTATAATGGAAAAACTACTCATTTGGTGCATTTAATCAAAAAGGAAGTAGACTTTTGCACTTATGGATTTTTTATATTAAATAGTAACTTAGAACTTTGATATATTTGAATATATATAAATATATATATATAATATATATGTTTGTATATTCATTTCTAAACAAACTATTATTGCATAGTGACCAACGTCGGTTGACCAACCGACGTTTATCGAACAAAAACTAGCATCGGACCATGTAAAATTGCAAACAGTCAAATAAAATTAACTTTCCTTAAGTTGCATTAATTCTTTTGTTGATAAAATAGTAAACAAAGTCTATTATTTCTCACGAAATTTGTAAAAGCACATACAAATGTATATATTGAAGAATATATACATTTGTGTCTAATTTGAAAAAATGTGTCGATTTAATAAGTGAGCATCGGCAAGCAGGCAAAGCTACTAGCATTAGTAATAAGTAGGAACCACGAGCGACGCCGGTTGCTTGTGCGTAAAAATTCTTTTCAAAAAACGTGTTTTAGATCAAACCAATGACTTAGATGACTATCTTTTACAATGGACAAATAAATAGATCCATTTATACAATGGATATATAAACATGTGTATACATATATACATGCATGTATATATGTATATAAGTGTTATACTACTAGATTAAAAAATGGGGTTTTTTGCAAATAATGAACTCAAGAAATGTGAATAACTTAATAGCAAAACCATATTCATGGTGGAATCTCTACAACAAAGAAAAAGCATAACTTTCAATATGAAATATGTGAATAAACCAAATTAAATGAAAATAAAAATGGAGGAAGTTTCCCCCATTTGCAAAATTAGATCCAAAGAATTTTCTCCATGGTTTCACTTCTTGCTTCCATGGCTTCCACTCCTCCAACCTACAAATCAAAATGGAACAAATGAATGAGTTTAGGGTAAAATAAAGAATAAGAAGACCTCATAAGGATATTTAGGGTTCTTTTGAAAATACCTAAATCTAAGGGTTCATATCCATTTAATCTAAGGGTTGAGGATAAACCCTACACATTTCAAGTTGTGGCATTTTATGGGGTTGGGTATTTTTAATTAAAGTATGGGTATCTAATGAATGGGGCCACTTAATGGTTTAGGGTAAGTTGAGACCCTTTGGTTAGATTTATAAATAAACAAATGATATTGGTCTAGTAAGGATAACTTAAATAATTTTGTGAAAGGGGTAACTTAGATAATGATTTATAAGAGTTAAATTAATGGGAACTTAAATATATGTTAGAAAACTATATGAAGGAATTAGGTTTAATCAAATTAGGGAGTATTAGACCTTAATGATATTAAGTGGAATTTTAAATGAGGAAAAATTAACGAGATATATTAGTCAACTTTTTTTTTTTTTCTCTAAATGGGAATTAACAAAAACCCTAGAAGGAGTTTTAAACCTGAAATAATCTTGGAATAAATTAATAATATTAATTATTAATTTAGTTACAATAACTTTACAGATACGTAGAATTTATTAATCGAGAAATATTTAATCCTAGTCGGTGGTATCTTGTTGCAACCCTTTTAAACAAAAATTTTTTTGTATTTTTCCTAATTAAGTATTGAAATTTTGTCGTCAAAAATTTGAATGTTACATATTGTAATACATGAGGTAATTTCATACATTGACTTAGAATGTTCCTATTTGTATTTGAAAGTAAACAATTTAATTGCTTTGTTTAATATTAAAATGGAAATTAAAAATTCTCAAGAGCAATGTGACCATTTGTAAGGAGTAATTATGTATATACTTCATGACATGTTTGAGCTCTTAGTTACATAAACCATTTATACGTCTCCAAAACTTTTCAAAATCTTCCATTCATTCATTCAATATTAATTGTTCCACAATTTTATGTGTCCATACTTCTTACGCTATTAGAAATGAGACCATGTCCTCTGGTCAAACACTAAATAAACAGGAATAAATAGGAATTTATTAAGATCATGATCACATGCTGAGAGATTTTTTTATCAAAATTTATTTATATAAAAAATAGATCAAAATAAATTTCGTCCATAAACCAAGTACAAATAATATTTATATAAAAAAATACTGAAATATATTTCATCCTTAAACAAAACCCAAGAAAATATAACACGAACATATTTCATCTATCTGTGTGAGTTCTACATCGATTAACACTTTAACACCAAAAACTGCTAAATATAATGGTGTTCCAAACTAAACCACCTACTGTATTGACTTCTCCATCAGAGCACCTGTTCATTCAAGTTGTATTGACAAAATATGCATGCTTTACTACTTGCGAATTATAACACCTTAATTTTTTTCCTAGATTCAGGTATGCTTACGAGATAAGGTTTCCACGTAAGGCTGCCTGGTTCTTGCTCATCCCCTTCTTTATCCTTCTCCTCCTCCGTGTCCAGGGTTTGTAAACGCTCAAGGTACGACTCCAGTATTTTTCTGCTATCTCAGAGCTATCTTGGCTTTCGGCCATCATTTTAGCAGCTGAGCTCTTGTTAGACGAACTTTTAGCCGAACACTTCCATTCTGATCTTCTTTATTCCCAGAAGAAGAAGACGAGGTGATTGCCCGAATTCATGAGAGTGATATCAGAGCTGGACCTGCGCGCTAAAAGCATGCTTTCAAGCCTGGATTTAGGGTTCATGATTTTCCCAGAACGCACCCTTCGCGGCGCACGCTCACAATTCTCCAGCTTTTGCAATTCCACCAGAAAATAGAGGTGTTTGGCCTGCAGATTTGCAGATCCGTCCAAAGGCTTTGCTCTCACTCCCATATGACAAACTGCCTCCGAATGCAATATCACATAGCCCGGAAAATCCTTCAGAATTTCGCCCACGGTAACAGGTTCCTTCAGCTTCACCACTTCTCCGTCCAATTTCATGATCTTCACTCGGCCATGAGCTCTCGACAGAATCGCGTTGCCCATCTATCCAAGAAAATATCAACCAGATATTTCAATGAAAGACCAAATATCAACGGCATTTTAAGCTGCGATCCTCAACATGAAATTGGGGCCCTCAAGATGTTGATGCAATTTGGAGCCACGGGCAGGGCAGCGTTAACGAACTATTTTAAATCACTGCGAGTCGATTGTAAAAGACGATTATTCATAAATGCCGAATTTTGGACTTTTCTTGTCCGACAAATCCTTCACCCTCAAAAGCTCGTCATCGGTGAATGTAATCACACGTCTAATGTGGTGGGCCGAATTAATTTGAACCACAAATTTGTTCACAATCTGATTTTCAAATGGGTTTTTTTGTCTTTGGGCTTCAATTTTTGCTGTTTCAATCAAAGCTTTCGAGACCTATTGGTGAAAAATTAGATTTCAGCTATAAACAGTTAATACTCCTATCTACTCCAACTCTGAACACATCTTTAAACATTATTAGCTCTCAAGTTGAAAATGACGTAAAGGAACACACTCAGTTTCACTTTGTGAGTGCTTATACTTCATATTATACAAAATTATAATCACACCTTAAGAGTCTTATACGAGGGCCCGCACGTTAATTTTGACACCCGCTTACGTTTTTCATGATTTTAACTGTTAAAAATTTGGAAATTTTTTAAATAACCGTCATACGTGATTTGCATATTTAAAATATTATTATCATTTTTATATAGTCTTATATATAAATATATTAATAGATTTTAAATATTGTCAAATAAATACAAAATATCTTTTATATGTATTATTATTAAAATATAAATAACACTATTTTGTATTTTCGAAAGATAATATTAAATAATTATCGTCACCTAACAAAAGTTAGACAGGATAGGTGGCCCTCAACTTTTATCTCTGTCGAGGGGCATAACCTGCAATCGCCCTATGTTGAAAAGTTTTTATTTAATAACCATGAAACACATCATTCAAGCATTGTTGAAACACCCTCTTTTATCATCCTATGTAGGATATGAAAAATTCATAACATTACTTTTACACATCCTCTTTTAAGTTTAGCTGATTGATCTAAAAATAATTTCATAAAGATGTGACTTATCTATAAAATTAATCTATTAGTAATCCATTTATAAATTGTTATAGCCTTTACTAATTTTTTTTTATTTTTGGATTTTGAAAATGATGTTTATGCTGATAGACATTCCTTCAACTAGGTGAACGATAGTCAATGGTGACACAATTTAGGAAATGAGGAATGCAAATAAGTCTATTGTGCATTTATTGATTACAAATGTATTTCCACCATCCAGATGGATGCTTTGTTGGCTTCTTATGAACAATAGATCTTTGTGGGCTTGTTTTGGTTTTCAACATACATAGGGCATTGTTTTAGAAAACATAAACCTAGAAGATGTCGTATGTTTCCAAAACCATTAATTAAATGTATTTTTATGTGTTGAAGGAGGTTGTTTCGATCGACACAAAAGGGTCTCTATGTTTGAGTGTTGGCATCCCCTTCCCCAAGTTGCCACATGAGATATTTACATGTATACAATATGTGTCCTCCTTATATTGGAATTAGCTAATTTCAGTTTAGCTATTCTTGTATAATATTCTTAGATAGGTTTTTGCATGCATCCGTGATTAGTGTGTTTAGAGTAATTTAGTTTTATTATTGGAAAAGCTATTAATTTTTTTAAAAAAGCACATAAGACAATAAAAATAAGAGGATTGTTTTGATGCATGTGTAGCATGCTCTATTCTTAGGGTGTTTGCATTTTTTTTAATTGTATGTCTTCTCTATATGAGACGTTGTAACTCTTGAATACAATTTGTAACCAGAGAAAGCTAAAGCTTTTTAAGCATGAAGGAAAAGAGCACATCGAGCGCAATATTTTTATTCTAGTTTAATTTTTGTGTTTTAATTTGCTATCATATAAACTTTTATTTGTTGGTTTTATTGTCAATTATTCTATAAATTGGTATCAGAGCATGGTTTTTTTAAGGGGGTTCTAATTGACAACAGGTTATGGCTTTTATATCCGTTTTGTAAACACCACAATTTACATGAAATAATTACGAGTATTGGTCATTAACCATGAAGGAACTATTCAAATCCTAGGATGTGTGGGAAATTGTAGAGAATGGGTACACAGAGCCCACATATGCAACAACGTATAACACACTCTCACAGGTAAGAGAAAGACACTTTGAAGAAATTAAGAAAGAAAGATGGAAAATATATTTTCTATATTCATCAAGCCATACATGAAAGCATCCTACCTAGAGTGGAAGCAACCAATCAAGAAAAAACCACATGAGACCAACTTCAAGTTGCATATCAAGGTAAGGAGAAAGTAAAAACTACCAAGCTACAATTACTTCATAGAGATTTTGAAAATATGTCAATGAAAGATTTAGATTCTATAGAATCGTTCTTTACTTTCGTAGTTGGTTTAGTCAATAAAATCAAATCCCATGGAGAAACTATTGAAGACAAAGGATTATTAAAAAATAGCTTAGGAGTTTTCCTATTAAATTTGATCCTTTGGTAGTTCTATATTGAAGAAACTAAGGATCTAATTTAGTTTTCAATTGATGAGTTGTATGCATCACTAATAAATTATGAAGAGAGGTTAAATAGATCACATGCAGTTGTAGATCAAGATTTTTCACTATAGGTATTAGGAATTTGTGGAAGAGGAAGAGGACCTAGAGGTAGAGGAAGAAGCTCATCTCGAGGACACAACAACAATCCATCAAAGTCAAATGGAAGAGGACATAGTCAAGAGAAAAATCATAATAATTTTTATAGGCAGAGACAAGATAAGTCACATGTGTAGTGTCATTATTGCAAGAGATATGGGCAATATGCTTATAATTACGGGAAAAGTAGTATGATCAAAACAAGTAGAATCAAAATCAGGTTGTGAGCTCTACTCCAAGCTCCATGTTTATTAAATGCACAAATATTGTCGAAGAAACACCTTCTTTATCACCTTTATTAAGTGTAATCTATCGAAGAGAGTGATCCATGGTATTTGGATTCTAGTTGCAATAATCACATGTTAGCTAACTTAGATTTATATTCAAATTTGGATGAGTTAGTAAAGACAGATGTTACCCTTCGAATAATAATACGATGTCGATACAATATTATTATTTCACATGATGTTTGCGTAGGGAAAATTTTAGTGGCTAATTTTTGTAAACTCACGAATATTAAGGATTTTGGAAATTGGAAATGCCAAATTTTTAGTAGTTGGTTGCGTCCCAGTTAGCCTAAAATTTCCACCAACAATAAGTCATTTGTATGGGTCGATTCAGCCTACTATTTATATGTAAAAATTAAATTATGCATGTATTTCACCAACATTTCTAATCAAAATGTGCAAATTTTTAACGAGGTATAATACATAGTCTGGGGGTTAGAAGGGGGGATTTAATACAGACGTCCAATAAAGAGTGGTCCATTACTTACGGTTAATGGATGGCCATCCATTACTTGTCATCCAACCCAAGCTAGACGATAAGAAATGGATGGCCGTCGAACACCCTTAGAACTATGTGAAATCCTGAAAATTGCACCACACGCCTTGCCAATTGCATTTACCATGAAACACTTTTTTAGAAATTTTCCATTGATTCGAAAGTCAATTTTGGAGATTTTCCACCCATTTTAAAATAATTTTTTGGAGGAGGGTATTAAAATGAACCCTATGTCTCACACGAATGTGATGTCTCCATAAGGTCATCTCAAATCCTAATCCCATGAACACTAAGTAAAGCATCGTAGGTCACCTGTCTGCAGAGATGACACCGTTAGAAAAGAGAATACTATCGGTGGAATATCGAGACTTCATTTGTTTATTTCCGTAAAGTTTCAATGATTTTAGTGCCCAAAATGGAAATGGATGGAAATCCCTTGTTCATACAAAGGAATGGGGTAAGCATTTTGAGGAAGAAGGTGCTTCATTGAAATCAATGTAGGAGTGATTGGGAAGAAGGATGCATTTCATGTTACAAAAACAACAAATATGGTCTACATGAGGGTACTGGGTGGTGGGGGAAAGGGTAACCATAACCCTTATCAAATCCAAAACCCTAGTGATGGATCGATAGAGAAAATCCTTAATGTGCTAGAATTGAGGGCGACTGAAGAAGACCAAAGGCACCCGGATCCAAAATGTAAAAAAAAATATTTGCATGTGGGTAGGAGTCATGGATCTAGAATTTTCCTAGGTAAAGGTTCATTCAAAGAAATATTCATGGGATTTGTTGCTCCCAGATCTGAATCTGAAGTTAATTTGGGCTCTCATAATCCGATGAAATTTTCTCAGAAATCCCTTCTATTACTTTTGAAGAAGATGTGATTATGAGATAAGAATAATTCTAGACAAATGGTCTTCTCATGCACATCAACAACCTCTTACCAGTGCCTTCCTTCCTTACAAAATGGATTTTGGAACACTATAAACCCTTCTTATCGGGTAAGATTGATATTTATCCTTGCACAAGAGGTATCTTTGTGTCTATTTTTTAATATTTTTGATAGAAATTGGGTTTTAATCATATATGGGATTTCCAATCTCACCAACTGATCATGAAACTATGGTTTCCATACTTTAACACATGTATAGACATTCCTAGTAAAACATGTTTGGGTTAGATTACCTCATTTACCTCTGCAGATTACTGGGGGGAAGCTAGCTTAAAGGCCATTGGAAATGCTATAGGAAAAGCTATTGCCATGGAAAATCAAACTGAAATTTATCATCACACTACCTATGCTTGTATTCTGGTAGAAATGGATACTTCAAAGGACCTTTCTTCTTTTATCATGCTTAAAGTCAAGGACAAAATTTGGACCCAATTTCTAGACAATGAAGGACTTGGACTTTTAGATGCAAAAATTTCTTCTCTCTTGATCACCTGGTCTCGGATTTTACCATTAATAATATCTTCGATGGGTAGAGATAGTTGGTGGAAAATAATTTAGAATAAGCATCTAGAAATTTTTGTTGATTTACTTCTTAATCGGTTGAAGAAACTATTCTAACTCCGCCCCCTGATGGATTGGAGGAGAAAGGTGAGCTACCCAAAAATTATGGCACTAATAGAGAAAATCTACTGAATCCACAGATAGTCTCTCATTCTCAGGGTAATCTCCCACCATCAATCTGGAGGTGGTCTTCCGATTACACATAGGATGTTAATGAGGAATGAACAAAAGTGAAGAGGAGAAAAAGACAAATATTAAGCTCAACACCTTTGATTCCAATAACAAGAAATGATCTAGTTTTGTTCCATTTCTACTCTTATTTCTTTTCTTGGTTTCAAGACCCCTTTTATTTTTGTGGTTCTAATTTTTCCATATCTAGGTTTCAGGCTCATTTTGTTGTGTTTTGGTTGTAATCTAGCTATGTTCGGCTACTTTACAGCCACGTTGCCATTTTTTGTTGCTTTATTCTATTTTGTTTTAGTTTGGTATCTTAGTTTCCCCTTTTCGATGATTTATGTTTATCTTGGGTTGGAGTCCTTTGTTTTCTTATTCTCCTTTGGTTATATCTAGGTTATAGGGCCTATTTTTGTACTTCATGTATGTTCCCCATCAAAAAACCATTTACTAATTATATAAAATGATAATAATATAGTGTTTGTAAAAGGAAAAGGATCAATCAACATTATAACTAAAAAGGGGGAGAAAATATTATGCATGCTTTTATTATGTTGTAGGTTTGAAGCACAATCTTATGAGCATTGGTCAATTGGTACAAAAGGGATACAAAGTTTATATTGAAGACAATGAGTGTGTGATCTTGGATAAAGCTCCAAGTAATCGATGATTTCTAAAGCTAAGATGGAAAGCAATAGAATGTTTCCTTTTATTATTAGACTAGCCACATCTGAAACTCATAAGTACAATTAGTCCGAAGATAAAGAAATTGAATCAACATTTTAGTCAATTGAAAAATATAAATTGTGGCTATCACAACTCAGGTTTGGTCATTTAAGTTTTGGTGGTTTGAATTTATTACATAAGAAAATATGGTAAAAGGTTTGTCTTTGATTCAGAAACCAGAGAGAGTTTGTGAAGGTTGTATTTTAGGGAAGCAACATAGAGAGTCCTCCCAATTGGAAAAATAGTAAGAGAAACTGCACCACTTTAAATTGTTCACTCGAACTTATGTGGACCTATGCAAACAAATTCTATTGGCATTTTTTCACATTTTATGATGCTCATTGATGACTATAAAATAAAAACATGGGTGTACTTTTTGAGACATAAATCATATGCTTTTGATATATTTCAGTAGTTCAAGGCCTTAGTGGAAAAGCAAAGTGGGTACTACATCAAATTTTGAGGATAGACAAAGGAGGTGAGTATGTTTCCAATGCTTTTATGAATTTTTGCAAATATCATGGTATACACAAGTAGTTTACTACCAGGTATACACCATCAAGGTGTGGCAGAGAGAAATAATAGAACCATCATAGAGATGGTGAGAAGTATGATGAAGGAAAAACATCTTTCAAATGAGTATTGGGTAGAAGTACTAACTCACTACTGTTTATATTTTAAACAGTGCCCAACAAAAATTGTTTAAAACATGGTTCCTCAACAAGCTTGGACTAACAAGAAACACAATTTTTCTCATTTTAGAATCTTTGGTTGTGTGGCATACACACATATGCCTCATGAGATAATGGAAGAAGTTATAAAAAGGAGAAAAGTGTATATTTGTTAGATATTAAGAGAATACAAAATCATACAAGTTTTTAATCCAATTACTAAAATTTCATAATCAGCAAAGATGTATAGTTTGTTGAAAATGAAGCATTTTATGGAAGTATTGAGAGAAAATTCAATGTAGAAAGAGCTATTCCTCCTTAAGATATGGCAGATGACACTATAGAACAAGTAAGTTATTATATCTTCTTCAACCTTGGACATGCACCACAAGTTGTAGCACAAGCTACACCTCCATCTACATCTAGGAGGTCTCCAAGATTTAGATAATATTCAATGATGCAAGAGACACCACAAAGAGAACCCGAAGTAACTCCTTCAACACAAAATATTCCATCATCGAGATAGCCCTTTTGTAGTGTAGAAAGGAATCTTGGTGAGATTTATGATATTGATACAATTAACGCTTTTTCAATTTTTCCTTTTTTCCTCATGCAAGTAGATCTAGTACACTTTGAAGAGGCTATAAACAATGAAGTTTGGGTTCAAGCCATGGATTATGAGATATATGCCATAGAGAATAATCAGACATGGGAATTAGTAGATCTTCCATAAGGAAATGACGTAATAGGAGTGAAGTGGGTGTCTGATACCAAGTACAACGTTGATGGTAAACTATAAAAACATAAAGAGAGGCTAGTTGAAATATATTTTTAACAAAAATATGGAGTTTGATTACAACAATACGTTTGCACTTGTAGCATGTTTGGATGCACGATAGGAATGGTTTTAGGAATTGTAGCTCAAAAATAGCTTATTTATTAGATGGATGTAAAATCAACATTCTTGAATGGTTTTCTTAAAGAATAAGTTTATAAGAATCATCTAGAATGTTATGAGATTGAATGTTTGAAGGAAACATATATAGGTTGAAAAAAGTGCTCTATGGTCTGAAGCAGGCACCTAGAGCTTGATATAGAAGGATTGATTTTTATTTGATTCAGAATGGTTTTAGTAGGAGAAAAAATGAGCCTACTTTGTACATCGAGATAAATAAGTAATGTAAAATTTTGACTATTTGTTTATATATGGAAGATTTAATCATTACTATAAATATGTCTATGATTCATTCAAATCATTTGTCAAGAAATAATTTGAGATGACAGATCTAGGCCTCATGCACTATTTTTGGGCATTGAAGTTCAACAATTAGAAGCTGAAGTTTTTATTTCATAAGAAAAGTATGCTAATGATGTTTTAAAGAGGTTTAACACGTAAAAATGCAAGTCGGTGCAAGACCGATTGCAGTAGGTTTTAAATTAGGAAAATATGGCATGGATCATTTATGGATCCAACATTATTCAAAAGATTAGTTAGAAGTCTCATGTATTTGATGGCCACAAGGCCTGATATTATGTATGGTGTGAGTCTCATCTCAAGGTTCATGGAATCTCCAAAAGATTCACATTGGCAAGATGGAAAAATTATTTTGAGGTATGTATGTAGAACTAAGAATCATGGAATTTTTTATTCAACATCAGATGAGTTCAAACTCATAGGTTATATAGATAGTGAAAGTGTTTGAAGTATAGATGATAGGAAAAGAACATCCGGCTATGATTTTCACTTTGGAATAGGAGTGTTTTTGTGGGCATTAAATAAGTATCCCACAAATCACACTATCTTCAACAGGCGAGTGTAGCAATAACATGAGTAGCATGTTAAGATTTTTGGATGAGAAGAGTATTGAAAGATTAGAGACAAAATCAAGAGGACGCTTTACACAAATTATTTGTGATAACTATTTACTAATATCATTATTCAAAAATCATATTTTTCACAAGAGGAGAAATCATATAGACATGAGGTATTACTTTATCATGGGAGTTGGTTAACAAGGAAATTTGTCTTGAATTTTGTAGATCTTAAGACTAGTTTGCTGATATTTTTACAAAGGATTTGAGAAATTGATTAACTAAAAATGGAGATTTTAGATAGTTAATCTAAGAAGTACAGGAAAAAATAAAAGCTAACCAAATAAGGATAAATAATCCAAGCAACTAAGAAAGTTGGTATGTAAAACCCTAGAGTTTAAAGAGAGTTAGAAAGAACTTAACTATTTTGATGAACTTATTGGAATGTGCCGCAAATGTGGCTAGGGAAAAATAGGAGGAATAAACAATTGTGCAAAGTCTAGAAAAGTGTAAATTTGGGAAATCGAGCGGATAGGGATACCTGGATAGTATAGGGGTGCTTGTGGGAACTCTAGTATGATATATGGGCACCTTGGTTTGTGAAAAACTTTGTAAACCCCCTTTGAGGTGTTGTTAAGTGATCACATGTGTTTGTTTCTTGTCACACTAGCTTCGTTGGAATGCATGATATGTCATTGGAAATCAAAAATGAAGATGATACTTGCAAAAACCCAAGACAAGCATCAAATCCCTAAAAAAGAAAGATGCATATGAAGGAGTTAGACTATCCTCAGCGGCCACAATGGTGGACTTACTAACTGAGCACTAGAGTACATCAAAGACCTGATGTAGTTTTATGTGCTTGTGTGTGTAATCATGCCCTAGGTAATCTTATGTTAGTCACACTTTGTTAAATTACTCGAGAAATAGCTATGTGTAGAAATGTCATAGGATGGTGGATAAATAGAATAAACTTCCATCCTATGTAGTGTGATGCAGATGAACCAGCCTTGTGCCTTGTGATGGAACTAGATTGATGCAAACTTAGGTGATGATAATAGTTCTTAGTGATTGGTCCCTCGTTATGGTATCATAACTTTATATTTATATGGTTATCTTGTTATAATTTTGTAATTAACCCTGAAGAGGCCGACCACTAAAGATATAGAATGCTGAAATGGCTATAAAGTGCCCAAAAAGTGGTGGGAAAGTGGAAAGAGTATCGGGGCACCTCGACTAGGACTAGGGAACTTGCGGGCACCCCAAGATTAGCTTGGGTGCCCCAGTCAAGGCTGAAATGATGTAAAATGACAAAAATATATTGGGTAAGTATGTGTTGAAGGTCGAAGTGATGATTGAAAGTAAAAGTAAATTGGTCAAAAGACCTATCTCATATTCATCCGGTTCCAAGAGCAAAGCCTATCTAATGAGCACCTTATAGGATGAATACCCTTGAGCTCGTGAGCTCAAGTTGCGAGTTGGAGGGCCTTCTTGAGAAAGTCCTAATTCATCTTAGTGTATCCCTTTGAGTGCACCAATGATTTTTGTAAAGAAGAGGTGTAGTGCCCACTTTCCTTCGACACTTTTGATATTGATCATGATACTGTTGACTATATTATGGACATTATTATAGTTTTGATTTAGTATGGTGTTAGATGTCATATCATGGATTATTGTTGACTTTGATTCATATATGATGCATGATGATTGTTAGAGACATTTTATATAGATGTTGACATGTGTTGGACATGGTTATATATATATATTTATGGATGTTGTTAGGACATGTGATATTTGGATATATTGAGTAGACCGAGAAAATTGAATTTAAAATTGATGATTATATAGTTGTTGATGAAATTGTAAGTGATATTGTTGATTGTCTGGATGTTGTTGTGATTCATATATATATATTGATGATTTTGAAATTATATTATATTCATTTGGATGTTCTGATATGGCCACGAGGCTGAAGGGGTATTTGTATTGTGCAGGTTAAAAATATCACAACAAACATCGGGGGATTGGAGACCAACCACATTGGAATTCTAGATGAATTCAACAAGGTCACCATGGCAACTTGTATTGTTCGTGTGTGTGTGTTTGATTGTTAGGGATTCCAATGGGGGATCACCTTTAAATGTGACCAAGGGTTATGTGTATTTATTTATTTGGTTCCTTTTTATTGATGTTTGTATGTGTTTATTAAGTGATGTGTTTACCCCTTTCATTATTTATTAATTGTGGTAAATTAATGTGAGTAAACATGTTGTTAAAATTAATTAATCAAATTGGGACATAAGAAAGTAATTATTAGAGTTGTTGGCCTAAAATTAAAGTGTTGTAAGAAATGTGTAAGTGATGTGTAAATTAATTTTGGAGTATGAAACACTCCACCTCCTTTTGAAATTCGAATTTGTCCTTGGAGGCTGATTTTGGAAGCTTATGGGACAAGTTAAACTTGTCCCATACCTCTTAAATTTGCATGCCAACCTTACCTATGGTTGGAGGGTTTAAATCTATCCTTCATTATGTATTTTTGTAATTCAAGTTATATGCTTTAATTGCACTTTCTTACATGCTTTCAATTTCAGTCCTTATGAGGTGTGGGTTTGATTTAAGTGTGTAAGTAAAATTGTCATTTATTCACCTACTTATTTATTATGCATTGGAGAATGAAGTTGACTTTTTTGGGTTGGGGTTGAGGATGTGTGATGTGGCATCCTACATGGATCCACCTCATCCTCTTCTCTTCCCTCTTCTTTAAATTTGAATTGTTTTCCTTGTTTTGGGTTGCTTCACTTTGGAGACTTCTTTTTAGGTGAATTTTCTTGTTGTTTTGGGAGTTGTTGCTTTGAAGGAGTTTTGGAAAAATTGTTGCATACTTGTGCTTGGTTGTGTTTGGATTGCTTGCATTGGGATAGAGCTTGCTGTTTTGGAATTTGGAATAACTCCATCATGGAGAGGTAAGAGCTTGGCTCATGAAATGCTCTCTTTTATATATGTAAATGTTAATTTGTGAATGTTTTGGCATGTTTGTGGGTTGTTGGGTAGATGGCCTAGGAATGGTGTAGGAGAAGACTATGGGGTTTATTTTGTGGGAGGCATAAGTGTGTTTTAGGGAGGTATAAGGGTGGAGGGAGTTGGGATTTGGGTTCCACCTTACAAAGAAATAGCTTACATTTCTTTACTCATTATGGGGTGCCATAAGAGGTTGGGGAGGCATAAGGAAATGTGAGGAATAAGGGGTACTTGGGGAGGCATAAGGAATGTCAGGGTTTTGATATACTATTTTTGCGGTTTGTAACTCAGGTGGTGATACCCATTTCCCCTTTTAGGAGGCATAAGCAACATCCCCATAGCTTCTTGCTCCTTTGGCTTGCTTGATGAAGCCTTAGTATTGTTTGTCATGTGTTAATGTAGTTGTAAAACTACATTCTATTTTTGGAATGTGTTTTATTGTAAAAATGTTGCTTGTGTGTTTGTGGAAGCTTGTTGTTGCCATGAGTTGGATCACATCTTTTATTGCATTGTGGTTAGGGCTCAGGGGCCAATGAAGAAGGATGGATTCTCCTCTTCATTAGATGTCTTGGTTGGGTGGAGAGCGTTGCCTTTCCCTACTCCTGTTGTGATCAAATTGGATGAATGAGAGGAATGCATGTTGCTGTTCTGGAGCTGAGAAAAGATAGTTTGACAGTCCCTTGTGAAATGAAATCTCATTGTAACCTTTCCCACTTGAAGTGGATGAACTTGTAAATGTTTGTAATGGAAAGATGTTGTACTGATTGCAAGTGGAAATTGGAAATGTAAAAGAGTTATACTTTGTATTTTGTTTTGGAAAGAATGTGAAAGAATGATATTGTTTTGTATACTTTGTATTTTGAAATCAAATGGAAAGGAGGTTGTATGAGTTTCATTGGAATTATTGGAAGTGTTACCTTGTTCATATGATATTCTTCCATTGGAAATTTGTGTTTATCATGCACTAGGAAGTCCCTGTTTTGAAAGTGGAAATGTGAAACACGTGAGAAGAAAATGTATTATTCTGTCTCTGTATATAATATATGTTTTGGAAGAAATAAAAGAGGAAGATGTAAAATTGCCTTTTTAAATCAATAAATGAATGTAATAATTTTCTCAAATTACATTTTTGTATTGAATATGATTATTTCAATGTATTGGAATCTCTGCTTGAAAGAAGTAAATGCGTATGAAGGAAAGTGTAGAACTCTGTCTTTGAAATGTGAAAAAATTGAAATCAGAATTGCATTTTGGTCTTGAATAGTTTGATTTGAATCAACTAAAAGGTGTTAGATTGAAATTGGAATGTATTCTAAATACTTGGAAGAAGAAATGGCAATTAGACCCATCAAAATTTGATCCTTGTTATTTGTAATTTCAAACTGGCAATTATCTAAACCAAAAATGCACAGTTCGAAGCTGTAACAATAAAATAAAAAATTAAATGATTGAATTGGAGTAGTAGGCCCTAAATGAGTTCAAATAGACAAAAACACTTAAAGGAAATATTCCAAAATCTTAAAAACGCAAGTTCAAAGTTTTCACAGTCATTTTGCTGTCAAAATTGAAAAAAATTGAATTGAATTCAATCAAATAGATCTACCTCACAATATTATCCTAATTCCTCCTAAGAACAATTCTCCATGTCTATTTGACATGTTGAGAGAGGAAGAAGATCAAATTGGACAAATCTCACAAGTTAAGAATTACCAGTTCTTGCACTATAAAAGCCTCTGCAGGCCGTTTTCTTAAATTGACCCCTTAAACTTTGTCAAAACCAAAAATTAATGATCCTTGAGTAAAGAGGATGTCGAGAGATTTCTAGAAAGTCCTTGTTTTCCCAAACCCAAGCCCTCTATCAAATGTATGGACTTATGAAGTTTTCTTCATTTGGCGTAAAATTTTGGGAAAATTTTCCTTGGCAGGCCCGCGGCCCGAATTTTTCCCTTGAGCTTTGAATTTTTTTTGGAAATTTTTTTAAAATTTTCCCGTTGGCCACTTGCCTGGCCCGTGAATCGTGCCAATCAAAGATTTCCATGTGGCACCATGAGGTGTCAGCGGAGGGGCAGATCTCCTTTTAACTTAGCACTTTTGAAAATTTTGGGAAAATTTTCCAAATGTTGCCCGCCATCCCGCAACCAATCAGGTGATGCCACGTGGCGTCACGAGGCATTAGCGGAGGAATGGGTCCCTTTTTTTTTTTTACGTCTCGGAAATTTTTTTGGAATTTTTCCAAGTTTCCACCGTTGTCCCGCCTCTGCCGTAGCCAATCAGGGGTTGCCACGTGGCATCGTGAGGTGCCGACGGAGGCACGGTCTATATACCCTCTTAGCCCTTTGGGGTGTTAAGATAATTTTCTCCCCACCCCGCCTTCCCCGTGTTGGCTTAGGATATGCCACGTGTCCTTTGTAGACTCGCGGGAGCACGGGCACAAAGCTGAATTTTCACCCATGTGGGAGAATTTACAAAATGTCTCCCCGCCCCACCTTTCCCCCACCTTTCCCTCGCTTTTGCCGCACGCCTTAGGGAGTGCCACGTGTCCCTTGTGGACTTTTGGTCCCATGCGGAAGCACGGTGCAATTGTTTTTTTTTTCCCTCACGTGGGAAAATTTCCAAAGGTCTCCCGTGGCCCGCCAACCCGCCCTTTGGGCAAATTTTCTCCCTTGGCCCACAGCCCACCCTTGGGGAAAATTTTCACCCCAAGGCCTACTGCCCATAACTTGAAAAATATGAGGAGTTAGGAGGACTTCTTTATATCAGTGGAAAGGTGAGGAAATTTCCTATCCATTGGGAGTGATTTATGGAATTTTGAATGTGTTAAGTGTGAGAAAAATCAAGTTGAAACTTTAATCCTGTTAGAGAGTGGGTATGGTGTGGAATTACCCTCTGAACCTAATTAAAACTTCTAACCCTAAATTTTGGACCTTATGACTTCTTATAATTGTTAATAAAAGAAAAGTATATTCTAGTAGATTAGGATTGTTCGGAACCTGTTAGTGACGTATGTTGTTTGTAACCTGGTTGTAGATTCCTTTAATAAAAAAATATTCCATAATTTTCCTAACTAAACCTAGGTTGTTCATGGGTCTCAAGTGGGTTGTTTTAGTGGGCGTTACGAGAAGGATGGATCCCTCTGGTTGTGTGTATTGATTATCATCAATTAAACAAAGTAACGATAAAGAATCTACCCTTTTCTACATATTGATGATTTATTTGATCAAATGAATGGAGCCACAATATTTTCCAAGATAGATCTTAAGTCTAGATACCATCAATGAGGATCATGGAGGCAGATATTCATAAGACAAACTTACAGCTGAGATATGGCCAATATGATTTCACAAAGTAGTGCCTTTTGGTCCGATGAATTCCCCGCTTTATTCATGGTTTTGATGAATGGGCTATTTCAGAAATTTTTGGATCACTTTGTGCTCATTTTTATTCATGACATTTTGATTTACTCACGTGCACGTGAGGAGCACGAGGGGCACCTTCGAAAGGTTCTGCAGCATCTTCATGAGAAGAAATTTTATGGGAAGATGGGGAAGTGTGCATTATTTCAATATGAGGTTTAGTACTTGGGTTACATCATTTTTGGGGAAGGTATCATCGTCGATCCTTCCAAGATTTGAGCTATTATGGATTGGCTCATGCCAACTAGTGTGACCAAGGTTTGCGCTTTTATGGGGTTGGCAGGATACTATAGGAGATTTGTTCAATAATTTTCTTAGATTGCACACCCCATCACTTCTCGTCATAAAAAGGGAAGAAGTATGTTTGGTCACATAGATGTGAGGAGGGCTTGATGAAACTTAAGGGATTCCTTACGATAGCAGCTCCGGATTCTTGGTGGACCTCGCGACCCGGGAAAGCGGTGTCGATCCACATGGAATTTTTTTATTTGTACGCAGATGCTTCCTTGCGGAGAACTAAGAGATGTTTTGATCCAGGAGGTCCGTGTGGTTTCCTTTGAGTCTCACAAAATCAAAGATCATGAGATCAATTATCCGACTCATGAACTTGATCTTGCATAAGTTGTGCATGATTTGGTTTGGTGGAGACATTTCCTTTTTGGAGGGATATTTATTCTCGGAGATGTACTAGGGACCATAAAACGAGCTTACGTCCACCTCTTCAAGAAACCTAATCTCAACACTCATTAGCAGCATTGGATGAAGTTTATATGTGAGTACGACATGGAGATAGAACATGTGAAGGAGAAGGAGAATGTGGTTGTTGATGCTCTGAGTAGACGAAGACATTTGGTTTTGTCTACTTCATTGGGTATAGATTTACACAAAGAAGATTTTATAGTAACTTCCTCACGACATTTTTGACCTTGTAGCTAGATCAGAGATTGAGTCTTAGAGACCCCTTGAGGGTAAGTGTGATGGTTTAGAGTAGATTCGAGATGGACTTCCAAGACACGTGAGGCTAGATCTATGTACTTAGGGATGGAGGTTTGAGACAGATATATTGGTAGAGGCTCATCGTGCACCTTATTCATCCCATCCAAGGGTGAAGAAGATGCATGCCACCTTGAGACAAATATATCATTAGAGAGGTCTTCAGAGAGATGTAGCTTAGTTTATGTCACACTATTTAGAGTGTCAGAGGGTGAAGGCCGAGCATCAACATCTAGTTGGCCTTCTTTACCCACATGCTATCCCAGAGTGGAAATGGGACACCATTTCCATGGATTTCATAGTAGGACTACCGATGTCAAGATACCACCATGATACCATCATGGTCACGGTGGATAGATTGAAAAAAATTGGCTAATTTTCTTTGGTGAAAACCACCTATACAGCTAGTGCAGTAGCAAGAGTATACTTGGATGAGATTGTTAGACTACACAAGATTCTGTGGAAGATAAATGTAGTATCCATTTGGTTTTGTCTACTTCATTAGTACAGATCATCTACGACCACGATCCCTTATACACATCACATTCGACTACCATGTGCAACAATCCTCGGATCCCTAGGGATGAGTATCAACTTTAGCAATGCCTATCATCCAGGAGACAGATGATGGACAAACTAAGATGGGGAATTAGATTTTAGAGGACATGCTTCAGATGTACGTCATGAATCATCACCAAAGTAGGAGTACTTGTATTTAGTTGATTTTACATACAATAATATCTTCCATAGTTCTATTGGGATGGCACCTTTTCATGCACTTTATGGCAGGGAGTGTAGGACACCATTGAGTTAGGACATATTGGAGGACAAAGTATCTATTTTCCTAGCCTTGTTGGGGACATGGAGCAACAAGTTGTTTTGATTCACTAGAGGTTGTGGGAGAATCAAGATAGGAAATATAAGTATGTAAAATAGAGGAGAGTCGACACCTTTTCAGTTATGAGGTGGGCACAAAGGCGTTTCTTCATGTCATACCTCATAATATTCCTATCCATTATGGAAAATGATCTAAGTTATCTCCTATATTCATGGGTCCATTTGAGATCCTGGAGTGGATCGGTCCCTTAGCTTATCGTCTAGCCTTTCCACCCATCTTGTCTCACATGCATGATGTGTTTCACGTATATGTTCTTAGGATATATATCCTAGATCTATCTCATGTATTGGATTGACCGCATTACAGTAAGTGCGGGGAGCAGGGAAGATGATAGTGGAGCCCATGTGTATTTTAGAGCGTAGGACCCTGGGCCTTCAAGGAGAGAGATTGATCAGGTGTGAGTCTAGTGGGACAGGTATGATGAGACTGTTGCTACATGGGAGGATGTTATGTTTCTATGAGTTTAGTTTCCACACCTATTTCAGTGACTTCCAGGAGGAAGTCGAGTCTAAGGGGAGGGGATGTAGTGCCCACTCCTCTTCGACACTTATTATATTTTGATTTTGATTACTATTGACTATAGACATGGATGTTATTGTATCATTTTTGGTTTAGCATGATGTTTGATGATAGAGATATTCTAATTATTGATGGATTGTGATTCATAGTATAATTGTGTGGAATTTTAGATACATAGAGAGACATTTATAGTGATGATGATGATGTGTTGTTGGCATGTATATTACTAACATTCGAATTCTCGCGTGTTTACTAGAATTTAGCTTTTGAACTAATCTCGTGATCTTAATGACATTGACAAAATATGGAATTGAGATGTTCTTTAAATTTCAAACAAATGATAACATTTTTAGTAGAGATGATGATTTAGCTATATGCGAATGATTATTGATTTATGTGTGTATATTTTATCTTTGATTTTTTTATGTGGTGATAAGGTCAAGGAGGTATTGTGTGATTTTATAGGTAATTATATCACAACAATCAAAAGGGGATTGAGACCAACCACAACGGAATACTAGATGGATACAACAAAGGTCACCATGGCAACTTGTGTAATATTGTTGTTTTTTTGTTTTTATTGTTAGGGGGTCCCCATGGGGGATGACCTCCTATTGTGACCATGGGTTAGGTGTGTAATACTTTCCCTTGCATTGTATATATTATAGAGTATGTGATTTATTTTGTGATGTAATTTATTTAATCATTGTTTATTAATGTGTTTTTATTAAGTGAATTAAATCATGCTATTAAGTTATGTGGAGATGTGACAAAAGGGGGTCATTTATTAGAGTTGTTGTTTTTCATTTGGAATATGTTATTTTGATTGAGTGTAATTTACTTTGAGTGTTGTACACTCTACCTTACCTTGGAATTTCGTATTTGGGCTTAAGGGCCATTTTTGGAGGCTTGTGGGACAAGCTAAGCTTTTCCCACACCTCTTAATTTATTATACCAACCCTACCTATGGATTGGGGGGTCAAAAATAGACCCCATTATGTGTTTTGTAAGATGAAAAACTGATATTTATTGCACTTTTCTTACATGGGTTTTAAATTTTTTCCTTAGGGGGTGTGGGCTTGGATTGTGTGTGTAAGAGGTTTGTCATTCCTCTCAACCACCAATTTATTGTGCATTGGGGTTGAGGTTTGACTTGTGATGTGGAGTTGAGGATGAGTGATGTGGCATCCTACATGGAGCCACCTCACCCTCCTCTCTCTCTTTTTCTATTTATGCAAGTTTAATTATTTGTTTGGGGGTTACTTGATTTCATTTTGTGCTCTTGTATTTTGGGAGTTGGAGGATTTTGGGGTGCTTGTTGCATTCTTGGATCTTGTTGGAGTTGGATTGAGCTTGAAGGAGCTTGGAGTGTGATTTATTGATCAAATTCTTACCATGGAAAGGTAGGATCTACACTCTTTTTACTTGTTTTGTTTTTATGTGTGTGTATTGCATGTATGTGAATGTTTTGGTATGCTTGTTGGGTTCTTGGGTAGAATGCCTAAGTATGGTGTAGGAGAAGGCTATGGGGATATTATATGTGGGGAGGCATAAGAGTTTGTTTCATGTTTTGGGAGGGAGTTGGGTTGGGTGCCCCACCTTGGATAAGAAAATGCTTGCATTTCTTACTTAGTTCTTTTGAGGGAGACATAAGAGATTGTAGGGAGGCATAAGAGAATTTGGGAGGCATAAGAGTTGTGTAGGGGTTTTTGAGTTTTTTTTTGGAGGGATTTAAGGTGGGAACCTAATCCCATTGGGAGGCATAAGTTATCTCCCCATAGATCCTTGTTCCATTGGCTTTACATTTCAAGCCTTGTGTATTTTGATATGTTGCATTCTTGTGATTGTATCTTGTGTTGAATGTGTGTTATATGGTTGTGAAATTTTGTGTTTTGATGTTGAAGCATTGTAGTTTTTCCATGAGTTGGATCCATCCTTTATTGCATTTTGGTGGGGCTCGGGGCTAATGAGGAGGATAGCTTCTTCTCCTCATTGGATTATTGGTTGGGTGGAGAGTGTTGCCTCTCCCCCATTTTTGTTGTTGTGATCAAAGTGAAGAAAGGTGGAGCTCTTGTGGAAGACTTGGGACTTGGAGTATTTTTGAAATCAAAGGAAATCCTTCATGTAGAAATCATCTTGTAATTCCCACTTAAGGTGGAAGACTAGTAAATTGTATTGAAAAAAATTGTATTGTATATTTTGTTATTAAGTTGTAATATCATATTTGAAGAAAGTTCATTAAGGAATGTGTCTTTCCTTTCTCTTCAAATTAGTTGTATGTAAAGGAATGATTTAAATGGATATCATGTTTAAATTTTACCTTGTGTTGAAAGAAAAGAAAGTTGCAAATCTTAATGTTTTGATCTAAATGTGAATTGGGAAGTTGTCATAGCTTTATTTTGGTTTGAAACATTAAAACACTCTCTAGTTTTGATATATTTAAAGTTAATGTTATCTATTCTTATATATATATATATATATATTCCTTCAAACATTCACTTTTAGAGTTCTCTTTCCTACACAAAGGACCGACACCGATCGGTCTCAATCGGTGTCGGTGTACTCAGTACCTGACATCGGTCACTGTTTCATGTTTACAATTTTGAAATTTTAACTCCTAGCTTAGATCTCAACTTAAATGATATTATGACTTTCTCAACAAACCGAAATTTAATGTATGATTGTTGGAAATGTCTTTTAGAAAAGTGTAAGTCGGAAATGTAATAGATATGTTAAGATTAAAAAAAAAAGACTCTATTGACAATGACTAGCATCGGCGACAGAACCACCGTTGGTATTCCTATAATCTGATATCGGTGACTATATATTTCATAAATTTTAATTTTCCAAACTTTGAAGACATTTGTGGTTTTTTTTGAATCGATACCTTTGAGACTGTTATACTATCATGAAATTGAATAATAAGTTACTTTTGGTACAAATCCAACATCCTTGACATTTAAAAATAATAATATAAAATACACTAATGCCACAGAACCAACATCGGTAGTGGAACCAACGTTGGTAGCATAGTGAAACCACGGTCATCAAGATACCTCCATCGGTCACTTGTGCATGGACTATTTTTTTGAAAAAAACATGTTTCCAGCCAAACCATTGGCTCTTATGGATCTAAACTTCATCTAAATGCATATCCATCCTATGTGGGTTGTGTATGCTTGTTTGGACCCTACTCCAACCTGCATATGGGGATTTAAATGCATAAGACTCTTGATCTACAAAATGGGTTTCTTCCCCATCAATGAAAAAAAAATAGAGAGCTAATAAACAATAGATCTCAAAAAAGATCTAGGATAGGTGTTTTCTTTACAACAAATACCTAATAACACATGATTAAATATAAGATTTAACTATCCTAAAGGGGGAACCATTGGGTGAAATCCCTTCTTCTTACACATTGGATCTAAGAGGACTCTTCCATGGGTTTCCCTTGATCCATGGCATCCACTCCTCTAACCTACAAACCTAAGAGAAACAAATGAATGAGATTAGGGTAAGGAATGCTTAAGAAGACTCCCTTAAGGATGATTAGGGTTTCTTTAGGGTAGATCTAATCTTGTGGTCCCTATTGATTTGATCCAAGGGTTAAGAATCAACCCTACAATTGTTAGGTGAGATTATTCAGATCATGGTTGTAAATTTTAAATAAATCAAATGTATGTGTAAATGGGTGAATGGGGCCACTTAGGGCTCTAGTGTATTAAGTTAAAAATGTAACCCTTCTAGTAGGTTTTAGTGAATAATTCAATGGACATTAAAGAAAATAATTTAAGTGAACTAAGGTAACTAAAAATAAGGGTTTATTTAATTGTGAGGTGAATGTTAATTCCCAAGAGAGAAACTATTTAACCCAGAAGAGAAATTAATGGACACATAACTAGTGATGATAATTAAATTGACATTAGAAATGGATTAAGAATAATTAATTAATAATCTAGTCTATATCCATCATATAAAATGCAACATTACTAGTAGGAATTAATTAAACGTTTATAGGGTTTAAAACCTTGCAACTTGTTTATGGGTCAATGCATGGTGTTGTGTCTCACTTGTTGTCCCAAAAATGCGAGTAGGGATGGTAAATGGGTGGTATCCAAGGTGGGTTCATGCGAACACCCTTCGCAAGAAACACGCTTAAGCGCCGAAGATACACCTGGCCGTTATCTTGCCACATGTCACGGTTGGTTAGGTTCGTGCGAACAACATGTTCGCGTGAACCCCTTTCGCGTGAATTTTGTTCACATGAACCCCCTATTTATATAGTGGAGGCGTTGTGGAGGAAATCATTTTCCTCCGCCCCGCCTCCTTCACACGAAGTTTGTGCGATCGTGCAGCCCACCACACCACGGTAGAGAGCCAACCAAGAAATGACACCCACCAATGATGAGCCCAGGTATGTTAGCAAAATCGTACCCATTTTTTAGCAAAATCATAGCCATTAAAATACCATTTTTTGCAAAACCCTAGGCTTTCACTGATATTATGTGGTTTTCACAAAACGGAAAACATTAGAATCAATATTAAGTGTGTCTTAATATAAAAGTAGATGACAAAAAATTGAAATTGGGTGTTTTCAAAACCTAAGGCTTGTGCTCAAATCAGTCAAAAATACCAATGCTGCATGGGAAGCATCCTATTGAATTGAACACAATGTTGCATACCCAAATGGGTAATAATCTAGTACGACCAACCATGAATCAGATAATCACCCAGGAGCATTTCTACCAAAAATAACAGGTTGGAATGACACTAATGGAGAGCTGTAGTGTTTCAAAGAGCTAGATAATTTATCAATTGTTGCAGGTCACCCATGCTTGCCACTAAAAAGTGTAAATCAAACTCACTTTCCACTTCCATCCCAAATCTTGGAGACTTTGATCCAGCGTTCCTCCATCTTTGTCCTCACTAGATCTTTAAGCACGCATTCTTCCTATTTTCCAATCATCATTATACCCACTTCCATTAGCTTTTGAAGAAGCAGATTTTTCTGTTGTCCATTGGCCTCATCCACAAGTCTTGAATACACATTAAAGGATGACTCAGACCCTGGTGCACAATATTGGATGGCCTCTGCCAGTTTTATTGGAGTTGGAAGCAAATGCGGGAGCACACTAGTACCAGGAAACACATATCTAGTCAACCAGCTTGTAGATAAATATGAAAGATGCATGTATGAATTGTTTCCCTTCAATGTCTGCATCAACCTCTTCTAACTATGCAAGCAGCTCTAATAAGGACAAAATACCCTTTGGTGAAAATTGTGGGACATGAGGGACCAACCAAGTATATTTAGTGAATATATTTGCATTTGTGAAACATGAGTGGTTGATGAAAGATGTAAGAGCCCAAAATCCCCATCTATCAAGTGTAATGCTTCCTGCCCATGGATTGCCATCTTCATCAAACTTACCTTATTCATCTCATTTCCTTTGCATCATATATGTGAGTAGGGCATCAAGAGATCCATTGATTTTTTTTCTCCTGTCTGGGTCAGAAATTATGCAAGGTTTTACAAGCATCGATGTTGCTCCAATTGCCGTAATTTATCTCGGAATAGTTCCATGTCAGTTTCTATGAGGGGAAAATGATGTGCTGCAATTTCTTTGCATAATGCAGGGGATGACAACGCAAGAAATCACTTGGGTAATCAGATCATGCCTCGCCCAGCTCAATCTTCGCCAACTCGTTGTCTATTAAAGCATAAGGGTATGCCCTCCTATACAAATCACTCATTACAATAGCATTCTCCACAACAATGGTATCCCCAACATCTAAATCCCCAAAGTAAAGAAATAGCCTCTGTCACACCCCGAAGTTAGTGCAAGAATTTGGGTTTAATTATTTCGTCTTATTGAATATGCAAATTTTGCAATTGAAGGAATGAAAGGAGAAACTCCAATTGAACTAATATTAATATTGTGGTTGAATCCTTCTCATTAGATGCCTTGTATGACTATTTCATCCATATGGTTAGAGTGCCATATTCCGCTCACTATTTTTTTTATTCCCACCTATTTTCAAACACAATTTAGATTGTTTGTGTATCCATATTGATTGTAGATAGCTTAGTAAAGACTTGCCTTCTATATTTAAGAGAGGAGGAAAAAGTTGAAAGGAAGACATAGTTAAGGACATAATCTATAGAAATAATTTTTATTGTTATTTTCATAGTAAGTCTCTAACATTTATTATAGCAAAATTATTAAGTTTTATGTGCGGTGGTGAGACTATTGCTGGTTTAGTCTTTATAGAACTTGGTGGTTGTTAGCTTGATTTTTTGTTGACAAACAATTAATGGGATTTGCTTTCAGCTGAATTGTGTCATGACTTGTTTTGAAAAGTGTAGTAAAAAATTCAAATGTATTACATATATTTATTACCAATAACATTGTTTTTTATGTTGCTTAATTTAAATAGGAATTTTCAAATATAGCTTAGCTTGATTCTCATTATCTCAATTTTCTTGCTTTTGTAGTTTAGTAGTATGACCTTTTATGAATCTAAAGCATAGGCCAGGTTTATGAGATGTACTTTTAAATGATGTTTTGAGGAATAATAGTATTTCTATTCTCGGTGGCATGGTATGGAATAATATTCAACTCGGTTGTTTTCATTATTATGTTATGAGTATACATGTTGAGCTGTATAAGCCAAAGTTTCCATCTGAACTTCCGTAGTTTCATTGTACATATGTTTCTCCAGAAGTTTGAATTAGGTTAATCCACATCATTTTGTATAATCCAAAGACAAGACCTGTTTTTGGTGCATCTTTAATTTTTGTTAATAGTTTGTTTCAATTTCACAAGATTATTCTATCAGTCAAAATTGTACATGCATTTCTTTAGAAGCGATGCATGAAATGCATTTTATACCAGAGTGTGATAATGTACTCTGGACGCTTGTCTGCAATATCTAGGGACATCTTGTATAATTTAGTGTAGCTTCTAATTTTTGTCCATCTAGACTTTTTGTGTTGTGGTATTAATTTCACCTATTAGAAGTTTGACTTAGTGTAGCCTTTTTAGATTTTGCTTAATTATGGCTATTCACTCTTCATGAATCATCATCTCTTTCGACACTTTTGTAGCCTCTTATGATTTTGGTTACAATTTGTTGTTCTAATTCTTTAAGCATGCCATTTATAAATTTGGAGACCTGTATGACGAGGTTCGAGGCTTCGATATATTTGTGCATACCTAAGTAATGGTGATCAGATTGATTAACATACATTGGTCTGATGGGTACAAGTGTTACAATGTCTAGAAGCACAAAGCACACAAGGTTTACAAAGTCAGAGACTTGTATGATTGAGGTTCAGCGACTTGAAGAATACCCGATTCACTTTTGAATATGTGATTAGGGGTGTTACCAGATGGTTATACCACTCAGTGAATGAATTTGCACATAGCTTGAAGTTTGCTGGTTTGATCTCTTGTGCTCTTTAAAGAAATAATAGAACTAGAAGAGTGATAATTATGGAATGGCCCCATGATAAGTGAATGCTACCATCCTTGAGTGCATGTGCATCCCTATGAAATATAAAAGCACCAAGGAATTAATATAGCTTTTGAAGAAGATATGACTTAATTTTGGATCAGAAATGTGCTTTGTTTCTAGATATGTGATTAGTAGCACTTGTGATTGAATTTGCACATAGCTTGAAATTAACTGGTTCAGTCCTTTGTGCGTCATAAGAAACAATTGTATTAGCAGGGGTGCTAAAATTATGGAATGGACCTAGGTTTACTGAAGATATGTCAATCACCCCATGATTGCATATAGACACAGATACGATTAAGATAAAATAACTACAATAATATCTAAAGAGCAGAGGTGGAGGGTTAGGAACCCTAACTAGAGTTTGCAAAGAGCTAACTTTTGAGACCCTTAGACTTGTTTTCAAGACCTGTAATTTTGAACAAATCTGGTGCAGAGGTTATAGAAATTTTCAGTATATATTTCTTATATGAACACTTACCTCCTAGATACATGTCCTCTTGAAAGAGATTCCAAGGCTTGTTTGAACCGACTCACACTTCCCTTGTACTGTAAGGATCTCCTTTATGAAGTTCAATAGATCCATTTCTATGCTCCAAACACCTTGAGGTCCATTGATATCTAACACATACTCATAAGAATACTAATATCTATATGAAGGGAAAACCATGAGATACCCATACCTTGGTTGTTGATTATGACTCCCTTGTTCATAAGCGAAATGACCCATCACTGGAGAAGTGTTGCAGAGGAGATAACTGTCGAATGGAGCGAAACGACCCATCACTTTGGAGAAGTGTTGCAGAGGAGTTTAGGTGAGCGAACCATCTGATGTATGGAAGGTGGAACTCGTAGCAAAGGGATTTGCTTAGTTTTGAGCTTAAAAACATGTGCGAACAGTGATGAGTTGTCGAAACCATGGTGAGATCTCATCCGGTTGACAATATTTAACTAGGCAAAGGCATGTTGCAGTATAGTAGAAGCCTTTTTTTTGAGTGCTTCCAAAGCAAATAGGTTTTGGTATGTCGTTATCTCTGCTCGAGATCGAATGCATCCTCAAATTTCGAATCTCAATGCTCTAGCATAATGCATTTGTAGGCTTATCCTTATTATGAACTCGATCCATGAAAACTACAGGAAACAAATATTCATTGCCATGTATGATGGATTGAGTCACGCTTATTCAAGGATTCATAAAATTTCCTGAATCCGGAGATGAAGGTTTATTACGGTGCAGAATGAAACGATTCATATTGCTCAGCATTTTTTCTCCTAGAAATGAATTGAATGTGAAGGTCAACTCTGAAAATACCTAGTTGGCCGTTTTGTATGCTACATCCTTGTTACTTGTAAATGGTCTCTTTGAGAAACTCTAAGGGAAATAGGCAATATTTATACCCTTCCATTATGTACGTCCAATCAAACAATAAAAGTATTCTTTTACCAGGTTAAGAGAAACTTGGTTTTTACAATGGATGATTATACTGTAGTTTCAAGCTAATTTTATCTAGCTTTATTTCTATTAGCTTTGATCCACAACTAAGGAAGAATTCATATGGTTATTACCTATAAATTTTCCAAGCTCCTCTTGGTTTCCTAGTTGTTCAATGTATTTTTCGAAGGGCTTCTTTTATGTGCTGCAAATTGTAACATGTTGGTCGTCAAATAGGACTTTACTGAAGAGCAACAAGTTAGGGGACAAGAAGTCCCTGCTCCTTAATGGGAGAGGTTCCCTTATTCGAAACGAACCTATTTACAAATATACAAAACATGACTTTCTTGTTGAACTTGGATATTACGAAAGTGTTTTCTATAAGGATCATCAATTACAAAAGGACTGAGGAATGAGAATACAGAATGAGTAGAAAGGCACCATTCAAAATTATAGATGATAGAGTAACTCTTTATGTATGTGAAGGTACAAGTGAATGAAACAAGATCATTTGTATCATACTTAAGACGAAATTTGAAAGACACAAAGTTCTATAAATAACATCTGCAAGAATACAAAGCTTCTTAACGTAATACAGACAAATGATCTTAGCAATATTAAAGGAACAACTTTTTTGGATAAAAGGAAATCAGATAGACAAAGAATGAAAAGTCCTTCTGTATTGATTTCTTTATGAACTATTTTACACTTTCAGAAAATAAGCCAAGTTCTTCCTTTTCTTCAAAATGGCGAGGAGAGGCCATTATATAGTTTACAATTCCATTACTCTCAGTAACTACTTCTTTTAACTAAAGATTAGTTAAGGATTGCCAATCGCAATACCTCAACTTATTACAATAAATCCGAGAAAAGAATAGGAAGAGAAGAGAGGAATAAGGAGAAGAAGACAGGTGCTTATGACTGGGAGGGACCCACTGACTTCAAAATCCGCTGCCTGAATCTCTTGAATGCCTTGGCTATGTCTCTGCCACGTGTATATTGGTCAATTCACTCGAATCAGGGTTGAAATGAGCTCTGCATGAAAGCACTATATCTGCACATTACACAGAGATTGGGAAACCACCAGCGAAAGCCAAACCGCTGTCATGAATCATCTGTGCCATTGGCGTAGGGTTTGCATCTATCATCCTCGACCAAAAATCACTAAAGTCAAGATGGCGAACTTCACTATCCCCGATATCGGGAACGGCAGACTCTAGTGGTGAGATTTGTTCTTGCCCCTGAAATTTGATCTTCATGTTGGTAGTAATTCGGAGGGCGAAGCTGCAAGCTAGACTTGGGAAGGAATTGTAGAGAAAAATGGATACGCGTGCAGGAATTTAGATTGCAAAGGTTTGAGCAAAAGATAGCGAGAAAGCGGTGCAAAATGCATAGGGTTCACTTGTTATATAGCCGTTTAGGAGAGAAAGCAATGAATGCTCATTAAATGTATACCTACCAATTTGAAAAGCAAGATATTCGGGTAGAACGGAAAAAATAGCACGAATGGCATTTGGTTCATTTGGGACATGCGCAGGACACGAAAGCGTGAAGTACGTGGCTTGGCCGATTCGGGCGAAGCGGGAAAAGACACACAAATGAACTGGGACATGCAGGGATGCGAAAGCGTGAAGTATGCGGCTCGGCGATTCGGGTGAAAATGGAACAATTGGTCCGAGTGAACTTGGGACATTTGGGACAAAAAATTCCGATGGGCCCGAAAAGAACAGACTTCGGGTGAACCGGCCGATCGGGGAACAGAGGGCCCAATTGAACTTGGGACACGCGGGACAAAAGTACGCGAAGTACGCGGCTCGGCCGAATCGGACGAAAATGGAACAATTGGTCTGGGTGAACTTGGGACATTTGGGACAAAAAGTTCCGACGGGCCCGAAAAGAACAGACTTCGGGTGAACCGTAGATCGAGGAATAGAGGGTCCAGTGAACTTGGGACACGTGGGACAAAAATGTCCGACAGGCCTGAAAAACACACAAAATGACCCAAAAACGTAGATTTCTCAATTTCTTTGGCATTTCACATTATCAGTACAACAGAGAAAACACTTAAACTCAAAATTTTAAATTTTCACTTTCTTAAGAGCAGGGGAATTTTGAGTGGACAACAGCTGGCTCCTTCTGGGGATGACTTGGCATAAATTCAAGGAATGAGACAAGGTAAGAACTTAGACAAACTCGGGGAAGTAGACCAGTACCTTATCCATTGGGCCACGGAGTCATCGAATCAAACCAATACAGAGGACAACACACCAAAACAAAGGGAAAGAAAAACAAAACGCTGTACAGAATATACAAAGGACTCCCTAATCACCTATGACTTGAACAATTTCAGGTACTGCCCACTATAAGGAAGTGGGAGAGAAGAACCATCCATATAATCAAGGTAAAAAGAATTCTTACCAGCAAAGTGCCTGATCTTGAAAGGTCTAAGCCAAAGGGAATCAAACTTGCCATGGCTGCCACGAGGTTCATGCCTTTTATCCCATAACAAAACAGTGTCTCCAACTTGGAAATCTCTGAACCTAGCTTTCTTATCAAACAGGACCTTAACTTTTTGTTGATGAGCAGATATCTTATCAAGAACTTCCAATCTATCCTCATTGATTTGTGAAGGTACATTATTCTCTTATCCAAAGCATCATTAAACTAGTATCTTCATGGCCTTCATTAGATCAAGGTCGTGTGACTCCCACTTTATTCGGCAATTGAGCTTCTACTCCATATAGCACCTAAAAGGGACATTCCAATGGCTCTCTTAGGTGTGATCCTGTCTGTCCAAAGAGCATCATAGAGTTTCTTGTGCCGGTTTCGTTGAGACTCGTTGACTAATTTCCTTATTATGGTCACTGATTTTTATTAGTGGATTACTCGCTTGTCCATTTCCATAAGGATAGTAATCGAGGAGTGAGCCGAGAGAGATGCCATATCCATAACAAAAATCCATCATCTCGATTGAAGAAAATTCGAAGCATTATTCATCACAATCTTGTTAGGTACACCATACCTTACCAAGATGTTTTCTTTGATAAACCGCACACCACTTGAAGTAGTACTCTTTCTTGGAATGGCTTCTACCCATTTGGTGAAATAATCATGGCGCTTAATACATGAGTATGACCAGCACTAGAAGAGGGATTACATGTTCCAATGAAGTCCAAACCCCACTTTGTTGAAAAGGTTCTTCAATTACAATCGGCTTAAGAGGCAAAGAGGCCAATTGGGTCTACCCACGAAAGTCGACAAGCCTCACATTTATCAACCCACTTTGATGCATCTCTGAACAAGGTAGGCCAGTAATATCCTCCACGAAGTATCTTATGAGTAGTGACTGTTGATGAGTAGTGTCCTCCACATGCCTGATCATGAAAAGCTGAGAGTAGCTTTTTCTGCTATTCCCTGTCCCTGTCACATTTCAAAACCTTCCATCTAACCCACGTTTAAATAAGGCATTTTCCCACAACACATATTGCATTGACCTTAGTTTAACAGGGTTCTCTTTTATTTGGCAGTCAATGAGAGGGGCATTCTCCATAGGTGAGAAAATGGGCGATATCAGCATACCATTCGTCAACTGAGCTAAGAAACAGAATGGTAGGAAGACCAACTTTATCCTCCAGTAACTCATGTCTAGCTCCTTCAGCAATGAGGTCACAAAGGCCTTTTCCACGGATGAGCTTGGTCGGTTTGATGTCAATATCATATTCTTGGACCTTGGCCACCCAGTTCCCTCTCTTAGATCCAAATTCTGCATTTGTGTGAGAATTGACTTAATTGTATTTGGTACCAACACCATGGAGTGAGAGTTAAGAATGTAATAACGAAACTCGATTAACAACTTTAACCACTCGCAAAGCATGTTATTCCATCATGGTGTATTTTAACTCATGATCTTTCGAATATAGCTCATAAATGCAATTGGGAGTTCATGCTCATTAGAATCTTCTTGAGTCAAAACCATAGCCAAGGTGTTATCTATGGCGTAGCAATAGATAATAAAATATTTGCTGAAATCTGGACATGCTAAAACATGAGTTTTAGCAATGGCTCTTTTAATATCTTCAAAGGCTTCTTTCCTTCAAAAGACCAACCAAACGTTTGTTTTCCTTTCATCATTTGGGAGATATTCAGAGTTAGTTCTACAAAATCAGGGATGAATCTTCTCAAAAAAATGATCTTACCAAAGAAAGAGTGCACGCCCTTTTTGCTTTGGTTGGGAGAGGAATTTGCTAGATAGCTTGAACTCACTCAGATCAATCTTAATCCCATCTTTGGAGACGATGTGCCCTAATAATTTCCCTACGTGACACAAAAGACAGATTTTTTAGGATTGAAAGAGATCCATGTTCTCTACATCTTAGCGAAATCCGTCTCCGTATGATCTTTGAAAATGATCCGCCTTGTTTTAGAATACACACCATCAGTCATCAAGGTATACAAAAATACACTTCCCTTTCAAACTTCCAAAGGCTAGATCCATATCTCTCTGAAAAGTGGCACCGGCATTAATGAGCCCAAAAGGCATCCTTCAAGAAAGGTACCCCGAGGGTAGTGAAAGTTGTTTTGTGTTTATCTACGGTATTAACTTCTACTGATTATATCCTAAGAATCCATCAAGCATAGAAAACATTTCATATCTTGTTCTTGCTTGTAAGACCTGATCCATTATAGGTAAAGGATAATTGTCTTTCAAGAAGCTTTGATTGATTCTGAATTCAACACGATACGAATCTCACCATTTTCTTTCTAATAGGTACAATATTGGCAATCCATGTTGAATGATGGATAGGAAAAATGATTTTGGCTTTCAACAACTTCTGTATTTCTTGAAAAATGGTGTCAGCTATTTTGGGATTGTATTGCCTCTGTTTCTACTTAAAAGGCTTAATTCCAAGTTTGAGAGGAATAAAATGCTTTGCATATCTTTTGGTTGGAAAGATTTTAAATCTTCATAAGAGTAAGCAAGAACTTCCTTATACCTATTTAAAAGATTAATTGCTTTCTTCCTCTCATCTACTATGCAACATTTTCCAATGTTCACGAGCTTAGGGTCAGTAGAACTCCCAATATTAATCTTGTCATACTCAGCTGATTGTTGAGGTCCCGTAGAATCTCTAGACTTTACATAGCTATCGTGTTTATCAAACAGTTCCTCTAAACTCACCAATCCTTTAGGAATCTTGTTTCCCTTGAGTTTAATGCATCCATCCTGATCCGTTTCTTCTCCTTGGGTAGCTGCTTTGTCAAAGGGCACACTTTCACGAGGCAATTTATCACTTCCTTCAAAGTATAGCTGTTTCAAAATTATCTTTGAGTTATAAGAAAGAAAGCAAATGTTGATCATTATTGAAAACTTTCCAGCTTATTTGTATTATCAGTGTACACTAGGTCGATGCATCATCTCAATGAACTTATCTTGAGAAGTCGGGATGAGGAATGAGCAAAGGTGACTTGGAGACTGCTAGTGAATCGGCCCTGGTATTCTACTCCCTAGGTATTGCTTCGATGGACAAAGCATCGAGGAATTCAATGGAATCCCAAACCCGATTCCCGTAATGTTTCAACCTTCCATTTTCACTTGGAAGAGGCTTCTAACTTGCTTTACAATCAATTCTGCATCTCCACAAGCTAGAAGATTCTTCACACCTTGTTCTTTTGCCACCTGTAGTCCAAGAATGAGAGCCTCATACTCTGCTGTATTATTGGTATTTTTAAACTGCAACTTGAATGAGAAAGGATGAAGGCTTCTTTGGGCGACACCAATATAACGCCAGCTCCGTAACCGGGTGAGGAACAACTTCCATCAAACTCTAATATCCAAACACCATTAGGATCTTTAGGTGACACTTTGGGAAGTTGGATTTCTTCAGGAGACATAATCATGTAGTTACCATGCCCCATATCCTCATAGAGTATTTGTGCTTTAGGATCATCCGTTTTTTGTACAATATACTCAGACTGCTTCTCAGGCAGTAGCTTCTTCATTTTCCCATTAACAGGTACGAGTGCATGTGACCAATCCATTTGAATTTCTCCACCCACATCCTTACAGAAGTTCTGCTTAGCAACATCCCGTATGAAGGAGGAATATCGGCTACTAAGATAGTAGCCAAAACTTTCTTCTCACGCAAAGCAAAGAAAAGCCACTTGTGCATCTTTAATTCTTCCGACTAAGGGCACTTCCTTACTCTCCATAGAGTAACAAGATCCATAAGTGCGTGTGAGATTCAAGCCTAAGGCATGAGCTACTTTAGCTTGAGCATCACATTATCTCGATGCTCCCGAGTCTATGACGCAATTCTGAGCCTATGACCAGGTATAAGAAGTGTCACATAGAATGGTTTGATTTTGTCACCGGGTGAGGTGACAGCTTATCGATAAGGTTGTGGTGCGAGAAGAAGGAGTGGGTAAAAGGCCTTTAGAGGTAGTTTTAGAATGGGAATTGACAAAGTGAATCATTTTAGCAAAGGCCTTAGGATGGGTTTGATAATATTCACTTCCGAGATTTGAACCTTAGTCTTTTCGGTGATCAATAATATCAAAGACCCGTAGTGGACGGGCTATCATCATTTGAGATCCTAGGTTTAATAATTTTAGGGGAAAAAGAAGTAACTTTAGTAGCGGAATGTGAGGACTCACCTTTGGTGCGAGATGAAATGGGAATAGGAGATCCTCTTTTTTGCAATAACGGGATAGTTGTCGGCTTCTCCTTAGATTTCCCGGTGGGCCGCATCACTTTCTCCCTCCGATTTATCTCTCGAGTCATGACAGCGTATGAATCGCTATTCATGTCTACTACTACTTCGTCATAATCATCCCCTTCATCAATGCCTTCGGTGGTGAAGAAATTAACTCGAGATCCCTCAAATTCATCTCGCTTCATCATCAACCTCTTCAACAAATTCCTCGTAATATTCATTAACCTCCTCATCCTCTGGTTCCTCAACTTCACAGTTACATTGACAGGGGAACTTCAATAGGAGGTCCTTGAAGCACTAGCCTTGTTTGAGAAGCAAGAAAATGATTTCTGGGCTGAAAATTCCTCCTTGGAACGTCTGCATAGGGAGCATGCTGAGCCAATTGTTTCTTAATGGCAATGAGATCATTTGCAAGTTTTTGTACCAATGGATCAATATTAGGTCCAGGAGTGGAAGAGGAGGAAGAAGTAGATTTAGATTTAGAAGGGTCTCTCCTCAACTTCCCTGACATGATTAAATCATCTTCAACACTAACAGCAAGAGTTTGATCCTCGGCCAATGTTGCGAGATTAGCCCTTCTCAGTGCATAACTAACTTCAGGCGATTGGGCATTTAGGAAAAAACATTTTTGAATTTGATCTACAGGTTGAGTATTTTCCGGAATTTTGTTAATCAACCTGTTGAATCGGGCCACAAATTCTCTCATGGGCTCTGGTGAATCCTTCTTTATTTGAGAGATTTGGGCTAGCAAGGCATGCACATCTTCTGCTGGTTTGAAACGGTTTTCAAACCTAGTTCTCATTGTGTCCCAGCTAGTGATAGCACCAACCGGAAGGTGATAGAACCAATCAGCAGCATTATCTTGTAAAGTCTCAACGAAAAGTCTTACGGAGACATCTTCGTGTTCAACTCCCAGAACTCCACATGCAACTATGAAGGCTGCGATGTGTTCATCAGATGTGCTTTACCATCACCTTTGAATTTAGGGAAGTTCTTACGGTTACCTCACAGGTAACTCATGCAAAGGCTGAGGAAGGGCAAGGGGCCCGACACGATGACCCTAGGGAAATGGTACCGCCATTCTTGGAAAAATGGATTGAAGAGGAACTACAACACTAGCAAGAATCAAAGCTCAAAGATTAGGACTGATTGACTCTGAAGGAAAACCAACCGTAGGGATTCTATCTTAAACAGGTGGAGTACTTGTCGAATGAGTCTTTCTATTTCTTGTTGAAGGGAAAGGAAAACCCTGCTGCTCCAAAAGATGGAACTGAGAATCTTCAATACCAAGGGTCCTTCTTCCTCGAGTAAAACGCGGAGTCACTAGATCAAAGGATGATCAAAAATTACAGAACTGGAATATGATTTCCCCAGTGGAGTCGCCAAAAACTGTTGGTCGTCAAATAGGACTTTACGAAGAGCAACAGTCAGGGGACAAGAAGTCCCTCCTCTTTAATGGGAGAGGTTCCCTTATTTAGAAACGAACCTATTTACAAATATACAAAACATGATTTTCTTGTTGAACTTGGATATTACGAAAGTGTTTTCTATAAGGATCATCAATTACAAAAGGACTGAGGAATGAGAATACGAGAATGAGCAGAAAGGCACCATTCAGAATTATAGATGACAGAGTAATTCTTTATGTATGCGAAGGTACAGTGAATGAAACAAGATCATTTGTATCATATAATTAAGATGAAATTTGAAAGACACAAAGTTCTCAAATAACATCCGCAAGAATACAAAGCTTCTTAACGTAATACTGCAGACAAATGATCTTAGAATATTAAAGGAACAACTTTTTTTGGATAAAAGGAAATCGATAGACAAAGAATGAAAAGTCCTTCGTATTGATTTCTTTATGAACTATTTTACACTTTCAAAAAATAAGCCAAGTTCTTCCTTTTCTTCAAAATGGCGAGGAGAGGCCATTATATAGTTTACAATTCAGTTACTCTCGGTAACTACTTCTTTTAACTAAAGATTAGTTAAGGATTGCCAATCGCAATACCTCAACTTATTACAATAAATCCGAGAAAAAGAATAGGAAGAGAAGAGAGGAATAAGGAGAAGAAGACAGGTGCTTATGACTGGGAGGGACCCACTGACTTCAAAATCCGCTACCTGAATCTCTTCAATGCCTCGGCTATGTCTCTGCCACGTGTATATTGGTCAATTCACTCGAATCAGGGTTGAAATGAGCTCCGCATGAAAGCACTGTATCTACACATTGCACAGAGATTGGGAAACCACCAGCAAAATCCAAACCGCTATCATGAATCATCTGTGCCATTGGCGTAGGGTTTGTGTCTGTCATCCTTGACCAAAAATCACTAAAGTCAAGATGGCAAACTTCACTGTCCCCGATATCGGGAACGCAGACTCTAGTGGTGAGATTTGTTCCTGCCCCTGAAATTTGATCTTCATGTTGGTAGTAATTCGGAGGCGAAGGCTGCAAGCTAGACTTGAGAAGGAATGCAGAGAAAAATGGATACGTGCGTAGGAATTTAGATTACGAAAGGTTCGAGCAAAAGATAGTAGGAAAGCATGTAACAGCAAAATGCATAGGGGTTCGCTCGTTATATAGGCTTTGTTTAGAGAGAGAAAAGCAATGAATGCTCATTAAATGTATACCTACCAATTTGAAAAGCAAGATATTCGGAGTAGAGCGGAAAAATAGCACGAATGGCACTTGGTTCATTTGGGACATGCAGACGCGAAAGCGCAAGTACGCGGCTTGCCGATTCGGCGAAGCGGGAAAAGATGCACAAATGAACCTGGGACATGCGGGACGTGAAAGTGCGAAGTATGCAGAGTCAGGTGATTCGGGCGAAAATGGAACAATTAGTCCGCAGGTGAACTTGGGACATTTGGGACAAAAGTTCGATGGGCCCGAAAAGAACAGACTTCGGGTGAACCGCCAATCGGAGAACAAGAGGGTCCAATTGAACTTGGGACATGTGGGACAAAAGTAAAGTATGCGGCTCGGCCTAATCGAGGCGAAAATGGAACAATTGGACCGGGAAAACTTGGGACATTTGGGACAAAAAGTTCACGGGCTCGAAAAGAACAGACTTTGGGTGAACCGCCAATCGGGAACAGAGGGTCCAATTGAACTTGGGACACGTGGGACAAAAGTACGCAAAGTACACGCGGCTCGGCTTGAATCGAGATAAAAATGGAACAATTGGTCCGGGCAAACTTGGGACATTTGGGACAAAAAGTTCCGACGGGCCCGAAAAGAACAGACTTGAGTGAACCGTACCGATCAGTGGAACAGAGGGTCCAATTGAACTTGGACATGCGAGAAAAAAATGTCCGACAGGCCCGAAAAACACACAAAATGACCCAAAACGTAGATTTCTCAAATTCTTTGGCATTTCACATTACCGAAAACAGAGAAAACACTTAAACTCAAAATTTTAAATTTTCACTTTCTTAAGAGCAGAGGAATTTTGAGTGGACAACATAACATAAAGGATCTTTTTAGTTTATGGAAAAATGAGTATATCGTGTAGCTCACATTTACTTATGCCATACTAAGATCCCAATAGTGGCATAATTTTTATTTGAGCCGAGATTCCAGAGTGCACTTTGCCAAAATACGAAGGGCTCTTTGGCCAAGAATCGATCTTAAGGGTGTCTATCGACATGTTATGGGCATGAACTGGTCATCATCATGGCAGCATTAAGTCTTTATTGGTATTGGAATTTTCTCATCGTTTGGAAGGTACAATTGTGCTTATTATGGCAAAGCCAAAACATTCTTACTACAAGTGTTATATAATAAGGAAGAACCATGAGCATTGTTATCTATTCAAAGATCAAATGCATCCTCAAATTTGGGAATATCAATGCTCTAAAGCATAATGCATATGTAGGCTTATCTTTATTCGAACTCGCATCCATGGCGGCAGATGTAGAAACAAATATTCACCGCCGTGTATTTTGGATTGAGTCATGCTATTCAAGGATTCATAAAATTGCCTTGAATCGGAGATGAAGGTTTATTACGGTGCGTAATGAAACGATTCATATTGCTCATCATTTTTCTCCTAGAAATGAATTGAATGCGAAGGTCAACTCAATATATGCACGGTTGGCCGTTTTGTGTGCTACATTCTTGTTACTTGTAAATGGTCTCTTTGAGAAATTCTGAGGGCAATAGGCAATATTTATACCCTTCCATTATGTACGTCCAATCGGATAATAAAAGTATTCTTTTACCGGAGTTCGAGAAACTTATTTTTGATGGACGATTATACTTTGTAGTTTCAAGCTAATTTTATCTAGATTTATTTCTATTAGATTTGATCCATGAGTAAGGAAGAATTCATATGGTTATTACGTATGCATTTTTCCAAGGTCCTCTTAGTTGCCCAGCTTATTCAATGTATTGTTTTTAAGGGCTTCTTTTATGTGCCGCAAATTGTAACATAAAGGATTTTTAGTTTATGGAAAAATGAGTATATTGTGTAGCTCATAGCTACCTATGCCATACTCGAGCCCAATAGTGGCATAATTTTTGATTGGAGCCGAGATTGCAGAGTGCACCGCCAAAATACCAAAGGGATCTTTGGCCAAGAATCGATCTTAAGGGTGTCTATCGACATGTTATGGGCATTAACCTAGGTCATCATCATGGCAACATTAGGTCTTTATTGGTAATGGAATTTTCTCATCGTTTGGAAGGTACAATTGTGCTTATTATGGCAAAGCCAAAACATTCTTACTACAAGTGTTATATAATAAGGAAGAACCGTGAGCTTCTTCAATCTGTCAACATTTCTATTGATTGGCTTCCTCTATTCAAGTACTGCTTGCATGACCCTTCTTGCTTTCTTCCCTTCAAGGGTAGAGAGGATATTTACCTGTTGTATATCTAGGTCACTTGGACTTCGTAATTTATGTAGATGGGAAATTTTGTAATTTATGTGATTTGTAATTTATGTAATTTATTTTCTATATTAGTTGCATTGAAGCTTGAAAATTTCATATTTCTGTTTTCATTAATATAGGAGAATATCTTAGGAATTTTTTTAATTAAAAGTACTATTAATTAGAATTTTACTTTCATTTTTTTTACAGTCATGGCTTCTTCTGGAACTCCTAATTTTTTTGAGAGGACCGATTTAGAGATTGCAAAATTGCAATCTATTCTTGAAAATCCAACTACAGTTGGGCAAAGATATAAGCCCATTGCAAAAAAAAATACTTGGTTGATCTTCGTAGAATAGAGACAAGTTTGAAAACATATAATCCATTTGATTCTGAATCAATAAAAAAATTTATGGATTCACTAAAATCAAGTGTCTCAGGAGATGTAGGTTATAATGAGATTACATCACAACTTTCCGATAAGGAAGTCATTAAGAGGTCTTGTTGGAGTTTGTATGCAGACAAACGAAAAATAAGGGCATATTATGTAAACAAATGTTCATGTCCCCTATGTGCCCTTTGATTTATCCTAGATTTGTGGCCTCTCAAGGCCAATTTCCAAATAATGACCAATTACCGTTATACTTCATAATGATGCTACATGTTGAGGTTCACTTAAACCTAAAGGTGAACTATTTAGACATCCCTAGTTATTTGGGGCAGGGGTGTGGCCATATTAGCCACAGGGAGGCATATAGAAAGGAGGGAGCTCTTGTAGTTGTTGACGCGTGGCAGCTTGTACCAAGGCCACAACCATTCTTATCAGGCTTTCAGGATGTCACAGCACCTGTCGTTATGACTACACATGAGGCTGCTATCGAGGGTCTTGCTGGAATTTCTCGCGAGACCCAATTTATCTCTTCTGACCGTGTGGGTCAGTACCTTCAGAGACGCAATACTAGTAGTGGAGGTGCTAGTAGCACTAGTGATGCACGCAGTGAGGTATACGCTCGTGCATCTTTGATTTCCCCAGATGACTTTGAGCTAGTTACAGATCCCACTCAGGCATGTTGGCTAGGACGCATCATGGCTGCTAACCTGTCAAGCGTGCGTATGAGGTGATTGATCAAGCATTGCAGCATTCCACTATCAGGGGTTTTAGATTTTATAGAGTAGAGTGGGAGTGTATCTTCTAGTCAGGGTACTACTGCCACTGCTACAGATAGACTTCTTGTTGCTTTGGGATCGTCACACCTGATGTTTAGCACATTTCTGTTCCGGTGTGTGAAAATTAAACCTTTAATATAATTAAAATTTATTTTAATTGATCATTACTTTACAATTTATTAATATTAAAATTAAACATGTACTTCTGTGTTTAGGCTTCTGCTCCAGTGTGTGGAGCTTCATAGCCCACACCATCTACCCGTGTCACATACACACAGCTCTTGACTGAGCACAACATGGATCTTGATGTTCGGTCTGAGTCAACTTGGCTTAGTTGGCGACATATTTGTTGGTGTTGAGGTCATGGATGAAAATCCCATACATTTGGAGACACGTTCCGCAGAGGTATAAATACATGTGTTTTAATAGAATTAATATTTAATCTAAATTGAAATGTTAGAAATTAATGAACTTTATTCAAAAAACTTATTTATCAACTTCTTACATTTTATTTATTTTGTTTCACAGGGATCTATGGGACAGAGATCTACACATAGCGTAGATACTCCCAACATCACCCAGGGACAGATACTGAGGTAATCAATTGTACATATCTGTTATATGATGTATTGAATTAATCAAGATTCAAAAAACTTATTTATCAACTTCTTACATTTTATTTATTTTGTTTCACAGGGATCTACGGGACAAAGATCTACACATAGCGTAGATACTCCCAACATCCGCCTAGGGACAGATACTGAGGTAATCAATTGTACATATATGTTATATGATGTATTGAATTAATCAATAAATTGTTGTAGAATTTTGCTTATATATTTTAATATATGGTACATGTTATATATAGTTTATGACATGTATATTCCTTTTCTTAACAAGCGGTGCGGTAGAGCGTAGTGAGGGGTCCGCACTCGCGCTAGTGCACTGGAGGAAACTTCGGTGATATTTTATAGATTTCGGACATACTTTTAGAGATTGTAGACATGTATATATATTCATACACATTCTAGACATTATTATTATTTTTTTATATATGTCTTAGACATGTGTCTTATTAATATATTTTGATATATGTCTTAGACATGTATATTTACAATTATGGATGTGAATATAAGACACCGTATGATGGAAAAGTAACAAGCGAGCATGGGAATCTACAAGTAACTTTTCCTCGCACCCGACCTCTCGAGGTCGTGCCGAGACAACCGGTGGGGATGGAATATACGTGGGATGCAGACAAACTAGTTGGGCAATCTGATATCTTTGACACACACTAATGGAAATTACAAATCTAAGGCAACGAAGGCCCTCCTAACCTGAACTGGTGTGATAGATCGATCAGCAAGGATGACTGCTCGAAGGCTCCAATCAATATCAAGCTCTAGCGTGATTCGGTCTATGGGTTGTGGAATACGTGGAAAATGACCTGGGATAGTTTCGTGTATGTCTCTAGATAAGGTCATAGGGTGGATGGTAAATATAATTGATTCTATGGGTGATTCTCTGGCCTAGTCCAGAATTCCCTAGCTTCGTTAGCTGCTACATCTAATAAGGATAATTGTTCGATGATGATAGGTGGAAGTGGAGTAGACCAAAATACTAGTGTACGTAGGCCAGTATCTATGTCTGATTCACCTATGGATTCGTTGGGCTGTGGGATTTGTGGGTCACAACCGTAGATTCATGGTTGTTGTGGTCCTACTATGGTCATGTGTAGAATTAGTCCCTAATCCCTAATATCCAATAATTGTATGCTTTCTCAGCTTCTATATTCAGAATTAATAATTGTGTGATCTTCTCAGAGTATCTTATAGGTGTTTGTGCAACCTAAATTCTCAAGCTAGTATCTATGTTCCATGAGAGTATCTCACGATCTCTGCGTCGTGGGACCAAAGGGTCACAACCAAAGCGTTTTCTCTCTTTTCAAACCCTTCTACAGTCATGTGGATATGAATCTAGGGTAATATGTAGTTTGGTTGAATGGACCAAAATGTGTGTGCTTGGTTGTCTTCTATGTTTAACCCGTGCAGTTGGAAACTAATTTGTTGTAAGTTTACCGTTGTTTGGAAGACTTGGATCCTGAGATTCTGATCTATATCAGTTATGGCTGTGACGAGATTGGGTTGGGGCATGATTGGCTCGAATACGTATTCCCTGGGCTCTCTAGGTCCCGTGATTGTCATGCAAAAGCATCAATATAAACTAAATGCAGCGAAGCAAAATTAACTATATGAAATATATCTAGAACATATATAACTTCTATATTTTTGTGTTTTCCTGATGAACTTTTCGAATGAATTTAAAAGAGTAATTATTAATATATCTAGAATTGATAGCTAAAATAACAATTTAAAACAAACAAAATAACCGAGTATAGCTATTTGTCTGTGTAATTTGTAGATCTATTCTAAACAATGAAATAACTGATCTAATCTATTTGTAAGACTATCGATCCTACCTCAGAAGTGAGGAATGAATCATAGTTTCTCAGAAACTATCAATCCCCACAACTTCCCCGGCAATATCGAAAGTAAAATTAACTGAAATAAAGAAATTAACTACTTTATTTGATATAATTCTAATTTAGAACTTTGAAAGCTAGAACCTGGATTCCGCAGAACAATGGCGAATCCGATGGTGTGTGTGATCTTGTCCCCTCAGTGTGATCTCCTCGTTCCTTCATGTTCACTTGGATCCAGAAAAGCGTGTAATGCTAGCATCAATAGAAGTAGATATTGGGACAAAGGTAGCTTAGGATACAAACTGAATACAATGCGAGTAGGAGAGATAGTGCAAGAGTACGAGCTTGGATTATGTAATTCCTAGCAAGATTTATTGCAAGTCATGCAACATAAAACGTCCCGAACTCCGAAAACTATCCTATCGAAGAACAAAACCTGCAACTTTAATGGCTTCCTATTGAAAACAAACTATTTTACTCCAATGGATTGGATAAAATATCAACAGCACTTGCACAAGATGGATATGTAGCTTCCTAACAGAAAAAACAACACTAACTAAGCATGCAATGAAAGAAACTAAGAATTCTAAACAAGATGAAAGACTAATCTATTACAATGAGAAATTCAGAGGCAAATTTGAGGGGCCATTTTCTTGAGCACAAGCCAACTATTTATAGCATTTGCATTTACCCAAGGTAAAAACCAAATAGAACTCTTAAACTATAAACAATGGCAAAACACTATTCCAGGGAACCAGAATCATTAATGCAAGCTTATGGCGGTGAAAAAAGCTGGTGAATCATTGATTTTTACGTGAGTCACGTTAAAAGATCATTCTAGAAAATGCGTAAAGGACCGCCGCCCTGAGTAGGGCGGCGTTACAGACCGCCACCCTGCTGAGGGCGGTGGTCACGAGACCGCCGCCCAGTCGGGTGGCGGTTTTGTAACTGAAGAGCAAAAGGCCAAGAAAAGAGGGAAAATGAGAAAAAAAAAAAAGCAAAGCATGTGGGGGCTAAGCGGGGCATGCGGGATGTTAACACACACTTAGAGAGATTTTCCGATCCCGAACGCCTTGCGAGGAGACTTGTATCATCATTGGGGTACATGTTACGTTGTTCCAAGATGCAGGCAAGACCCTACAATTTTGGGTACGTACATATTTCCCCCTCGAGAAGTGTTTTAGCCATGAAGAGGCGTAAAATGGTGGGTCCAGTATGGCGGTCCCAAAATGGGAAATTGAAAGTTATTCTGATACGTCCGTGTGTCAAATGACGCCATCCAAAATTCCCGCCTCCTTGAAAATGAAAAGATAACTCAAGTGCAGATAGACAAGATAGATCGGAAAATAAACACTAAAATAATGGGAAATGAGGACGTACCATTTGTGCGGGGTAAGAACTTACCTCCGTCGGTGCTCCAAACCTGCAAAAAAACATTTTTAAAACAAGTCAGGTTGCTATATATATGAAAGTGGGCCCATTTTCCTATTCATTTGTGCGCGTTGATTTGATTGATTTTGAGCTCTGGGACCCACGGTGATGGTTTCTTGCGTGAGTAGAGCCAAAACGTTCGTGATAGGATAGTGATCATGCCTCCGTGAGCGGAACATCGACCCACGAGATCACAGGTTAGTTTTCTTCAATTTATCCTTTTCACCCCTTAATTTTAAAATGCTAAAATCTTTGTCATGGGGGGGTAATTTTTGAAAATGTTAGGTTTAAAAGGTCCATCTAGGGGGGGCGCCTACTAGGTAGGTCTTGTTTTAGTAAAACTGGTCCTCTTTTGGCATTTTTAGGATTTTTTAGGTTTAAAAACCCGCGTGGGTTTTCGGGCCATGACACCGCCACCCCGCCTGTAGCGGTTACATGACCGCCGCCCTGATCGGGAGGCGGTTACACGACCGCCACTCTCTTAAGGCGCGGTTACTGGCTGCCGCGCCTGCTCGGGCGGTGGTTTTACACAGAATGCCAAAAGAACATCTGTTTGAGATTGTTTTTGCATTTTTAGCATTTCTATGTGTTTTCATGATTTTTCTAGTATTACTCGGATGCTAACTTGCTTTGTTTTGTGTGTTTTTGGGTGTATGCATGCGAGAGGAGTATATTCGGTGGAGATGAGAGAGGAGTATATTCGGTGGAGATGAGAGGGAGTGTGGACTGCTCCCAAAGATTTCAGATGCACTCTCACATGATGAGGAGGACACTCTTCAGAGGGCCGGGATACTACGTATCTCACGTGTTCCACATGTTGCACCATCCAGTCACATTCTTTGTGACTTATTCTCCTATTGGGATGATGATCGAACACCTTCCGATTACTAGGGGTCCGAGGTGAGTGGACCATCACTTTGGAGGATGTTTATCACATTCTAGGGGTCCCGATCATTGGGAGACGTCGACCCTTGAGACAACAGGTTCACGGGCCCAGATAGCACAGTGGGCCACTTATATGGGAGATGTAGTCATCTCCACGGGTTCGAAGAAGGGGGTCAGAGTTCGATCTATTCCTAGTTTGCCCATCCCCTTGCTTCACCAGGCCATTATGGGGATCCTTGCCTCGAGACTGATCGGGGACAAGGGAGGAGACACATCTATATATTGCTGGTCCCCCATCATTGCATAGATAGAGGGACATGGCCGGATTTATGCCTAGGGAGTAGATATACTTGGGACTACCTACCATGATTTATACAGGGTAGTCCATTTACAGGGGCAGTCCTTGAGCCACCCGACCTTGGTCATGAGTTGGGTCTATGAGCACTTCATCCCCTATGGAAGAGGTGTAGAGGTGACAAACCCTGGAGATGTGAGGGCAGCTAGATGAACAGAGATATGTCGGTGCTCGTGAGAACCTCATCATCTAGTTGCTTCTCGACCACTTCCGACATGGAGGCCACACCGTATCGACCATGGCGGGTATATGGGGCGAGGAGGCTCTTACTTTGATGTCTTGCTTCACCCTGTGGCAACTTATTGACAGTGGGGGAGAGTGGAGATACACCCCTTTGGCTGAGTTCCTCAGCAGTTTGGCCTACCTTACATGGGTATGCTTCCCACGGTAGTGCTAGTATACAGTTAGTTCGAGAGGCCAAAGGAGGTCCTAGAGGCCGGGGTTGGATAGTTGTTACTCCCGGAGTTCTATTACGGCCGGGAGGGTAGTACGTGCTCGAGGGAGAGCCAGTGCACCTCGTGCACCTTTGCTTTGGATTGCGCAGTCCCGCCCATAACAAAGATGACCCTATCAACATAGAATCTCGAGTCCGAGGAGTTTACGAGGAGAGAGAGGGAGGATAGTGATCCTGAAGTGGCATGACACTCGTGGATATCATGTAGGTAAAGAGGACTCGAGCAGAGCAGAGAGAGTTACTCTAGCTTCAGAGGAGCCACTCTCCCAGGGCCATGGTGGGGAGGATGAGTCCGTTGTAGGATGCCACGTTGCTCCAGCCACGGGGGGAGCACCTCAGTCATGGTGGCATCTGTGGTAGGTGCGGACCCTAGAGATCCATCCTGGAGGCCTGGTGATCCGAGTAAGTTACCATCCTTCCTTTTAGTGTTTGTTTTTATTAGGATTTCCTTAGTTACTATTTCTCCTCTTGTTTTATTTCTAATTTGTTTTCTCCTTTGTTTGCAGAGACTCATGAGTGGCGGGACTTGATTCGTAGGGTATGCACTGATACCTGATGATCCCCATGGAGAGGACCCACACAGAGTTATCTATGGACACTTTGGGGAGCCCTCAGCAGCTGGTAGACACATTGACATCTTTGCCCCAGTCTGGCATGTGGCTAGGATGGTATCGACTCTCCGCACGGAGCTAGCGGGGTATAGGACAGCGAGCACATGATGAGGATCGATTCTCATGGCGAGACCGTGGCTTCCCCTCGGGATCCTGAGCCCTCCGTGCACTCAGAGTGCCGGCGTAGCTGGAGTCCTAGGCATGGGCATGCACCTTCAGAGGGGTCTCATAGGGGTTGAGAAGCCACTTGGCTCTCCTAGATTTTGTATGATATATTCTTTTGTATATCCCGGGCTCTTTGATTTTGACCATGCTTAGCGCATGATGGCATTGTACAGAAACTTTGATCATTTGTATATATATATATTCTTTTTGGATCAGACTTTTGGCATTTATGGCTTACTTGCATTTCCGTTTCTCATGTGAACTATGATATTATGCATGTATGCTCTTTAGAATGTATGCAATGGAGAACAAATGATGCAAGTGTTTACTTACTTTCTTTTTATATTTCATGATGCTGATATATGGTAATGTAGATACAATGTGATTTTGAATCTTAGTTTCTGTAAGCAATTTTGGATACTTCATATTTGTTTTGGCAAAGTGGTGAAGATAAGCTGATATGATGAGCAGATAAACCTTCCCCTACACCTAACTCCACGCAACTAGTAAGATGTGAGGGCTCATCACCGAGAGTTGGGAAGGGCGCAAGTTATGAAATGTGTTGAAATGATATTGATGAGAGATAGAAAAAGCCTTGGTGGACCCAAATTAGGATGCTACAAACTTACTCCACTCGAGTGACTTCATAGTTTTGGGATGCAACTTGCTTTGCGGTTTATCTAGACTTAGATCCGTAGATGGCCACATGGTAGACAAAATCTGGGTTTTTAGGTTTTTAATTCTCTTGGAATTTTGGACATCTGATTCATTTGTTTTTGACTCAAGATTTCAAGATTTGAATTGTTTGTCTATGACCTTTTACATTTGTTTGTCAAGAGGACCCCCTATACTTTGCCCCATGCTACTAGTAAGAAGCGTGGGTTTATCACCATGGGAAAGGCATAGGTGAGTAAGGGCATTTCCATCCTTTCCCAACCCTACGTCACTAGTAAGAGATGCAAGCTCATCACCGAAGGTTGGTGGGGCAAGGAAATGTGTAAATTTAAAATTTTCTATTTGATTCTATATTTGACTTGTTTACTTGAGTAAAATGTCAGTGTGTTTTTATTTCCAAAGAGATATACATACGGGATAGATGTGACACCATGAAGCTTCTAGAATAGACCATAGGCAAGACACCTATCCTAAGAAGAAACCAAAAGTGAGAACAACCTGCAGATCTTGGTATGGTTACCGTTAAGACCTTGTCATATCTAGCTTTATTTGATGAAATGATTCCGAAATAACTTGATGATATCATGGAAATGGAGAAGTACGATTAGAGTGTTTATGCCAACAACATCATGAGTTTGTAATGAATTGCTTTGAGAACAAATTCCTTGATCACAATTTTTGTACGAAACAAGCGAACAAAATGATCCTAATCTATATGAAGATGTAATGTAGATATAATTATACAAGTAGTGCTAGTTGCTTACGCGTAGAATCGTTTGAGGTGTAGGGAATTGACTGTTTCACCAAATTCCTCACCTTCCAGCAGTACATAAGAGGTATGCACCATTTCCATAGTCCTTCATGACTCGGTATGGGCCCAACCATTTGGGCCGAACTTCCTTCCTTCGCCGTTTTTTTGTCGATCCAAATTGCCTAGCCTTAGAACTAGATCACCTTCATATATGTCGCATTCATAGACCTTCTTGTTATACTACCGGCACATCTGGTTAGCATAGACTCTGTGCCACTGTTCAGCATCTAACCTAGCTTCATCTAGGCTTTCTAGTTGGGAAAGATGTGCTTCTCTATAAGCGTCTTCATCTAGAATCCCTTGTAATGAAATGCGGAGACTGGGTATTTCAACCTCAAGCGGGAGAACTGCTTCTGCCCCGAATACTAGCGAGAAAGGATTCGCTCCTGTTGGTGTTCTTATTGAGGTTCGGTGGGCCCATAAGGCCGGATATAACTTCAAATGCCAATCTCATTTGTTTTCTTTCACCGTTTTAAGGAGAATGGCTTTTAATGTTTTGTTCATCGCCTCAGCCTGTCCATTGGCTTGAGGGTAATATAATGAAGCCGTATGATGGCTTATTTTAAATTTATTGCACAATTCTTGAACTTCATCATTCTTAAAAGAAGTTCCATTATCTGAGATAATGATTTGCAGGACACCATACCCAGTAAATGATTTGGTTCAAAATGAACTTGGTGATTACGAACTTGGTACAAGTAGTAAGAGGCATAGTCACTACCCACTTGGTAAAATATTATGTGGCATGATTATAAAATTATGGCCGTCGGTAGATGAGGGAGAGAATTTCCCTATTAAATCTAGGCCCCACGTAGAAAAGGGCCATGAAGTAGCGATTGGTTGTAGAGCTTGTGCTGGCATGTGAATTTTGTGGGAGAATTCTTGACATTTATGACTCCTGCGTCAAACTCTATTGCGTCGTGTTCTAGAGTGGGCCGAAATAGCCCATTCGATGTATTTTATGAGTGGTGGCATGGCCACCAAGTGACCTCCACACATTCCACCGTGAGATTCATGGAGAATCTTCTTGGATTCTTCCGTGTCGACACATCTTAGAAGCACTCCATCAAATTCCTTTTGATAGAGGAATTGCTCTATAATGATGTATTTCGCTACGATAATGCGTAACCGCCTTTTTTTTTTTGAAGTAGAACCTTCGGATATGTATGGTCCATGATATAATTAATGATATCGGTACCAAGGACACCCATAGATAGGAGGTCTGGTTTCAATGTAGTATATGCATTCATCCGGAAAATATAGGTCTACTAGATGGCCTCCATCTAATGGGTTATCACCTAACCAATCCGTGATTTTTGTCCCTTAACGGACATCCGATTTACAAATGTTAATTCAATTCTCCCATTAAGGTTATAAAATGTCTAACCTTCTTAGACAAGGACCTCGTGATGAGGAAAGTTCGTAAATGTTCTATTTTTACAATGACCTTTGTTTCTTGATTTAGCATATAATGTCTTAAGTGTTTGGTCGTAAAGACTATGGCAAGGCATTCTCGTTCACTGTGTATAACGTGTTTCGTAGTTGAGCAATGTTTGACTAATGAAATAAATTGTGCGTTCCCTATTGTCATCATCTTCTTGAGCCAAAGATACGAGATATCGAGACATTGTTAGCTCACGAATATAAAATTAATGGGAAATCTAGCTTAGGTGGCATTAGCGTAGGTGGTGACAACAAGAAACGCTTAATCTGCGTTGAAAGATTCATTGCACATCTTGACCTAATCAATGCTATAGTCTTTCTTGAGTAGATTGTTGATTGGATGAATGGAAAAACTTAAATCCGGGATGAATCTTCGAGATCACACCAAGTTTTCTCGAGAAATGATTTGATTCCGCATTCATCGAAGGTGGAACCATTTCGAGAACAACCTTAATTTTGGTTGGGTTAATATCGATCCCGCGTGATGATATAATATAACCTAGGAGCTTCCCTCCTGTCACACCAAAGACACATTTTTCTGGATTTAGCATGACTCCGTATTCTATCACATGAAAGAATGACACGAAGCACTTCCAGATGGTCACAACGTTTCTTGGCTTTAGCCAGTAAGTCATCTACGTAGGATTCCACAATTTTGTGAATAAGATCATGAAATATATACGTCATAGCCCTCTGGTATGTTGCACCAGCGTTCTTGAGACCAAATGGCATAATAACGTAGCAGTGGGTTCCCCAAGGAGTTATAAATGTGGTTTCAAATTGATCTTGTTCAGATATTCTGATTTGATTGTATCTCGAGAATCCATCCATGAGAGACAAAAGCTCAAATCCAACTGTTTCATCAACAATGACGTCTATGGATGGTAATGGGAAGTCATCTTTGGGACATGCCTTGTTAATGTCTCAAAAGTCTATGCAGATGTGTATCTTTCCATTCTTTTTGAGAACCAAAATGATATTAGATACCCACCGAGAGTAATCGATGGTTTGATGAATCCTACTTGGAGGAGTTTCATTACCTCCTCTTTTACCATGAGAGCTACCTGTTGTATATATCTTTCCCCCCAGGTAGATATAGGCAAGCAGAAGAATATGGAAATCAAAGGAACTCAAAACCCGATATTTATGGCGCACCTTCAGAAGGTGCAGGTAAAGGGTGCATGAAAATGGATGTCGACATGAAGATAGATGTGCCAAGGCGTAGGTAAAGGGCGCATGAAAATGGATGTCAACATGAAGATAGATGCGCCAAGGCGCAGGTAAAGGGTGCATGAAAATGGATGTCAACATGAAGATAGATGCGCCAAGGCACAGGTAAAGGGTGCATGAAAATGGATGTCGACATGAAGATAGATGCGCCAAGGCGCAGGTAAAGGGCACATGAAAATGGATGTCGACATGAAGATAGATGCGCCAAGGCGCAGGTAAAGGGCGCATGAAAATGGATGTCGACATGAAAATGGATGCGCCAAGGCACAGGTATGAGGGCGCATGAAAATGGATGTTGACATGTAAATGTATGCACCAACGCATAGGTCTCAGGGCGCATGAAAATGGATTTCGACATGGAAATGGATACGCCAAGGCACAGTCTAAGGGCGTATGAAAATGGATGTCGACATGGAGATGGATGCGCCAAGGCACATGTGTCCGAGGGCGCATGAAAATGGATGTCAACATGAAAGTGGTTGTGCCCATGGCACACAGCAAGAAGAGTGTCGACATAAAGATGGATCCACCATGGCGCATCTTTAGGAGGCGCAACATTTCGAGTCTTGTGACAAGAAGCAGACCACTCGGCGCAGAGATATTCGAGATGGCCATAACTTTTGGTAGGGAGCTCGATTCATGCAAGGTTGGACTTTTTGGAAAGCTTACGAGGTCATCTATCCAAATACGATTGGATATCTTTAATTGGGTGGGAACAAGTTCTTAAAAATGCAAAAATACAGTTCGCCATTTTTTTGGGTTTGTTAGGGTCTCACCTACCGCCATAATGAGATGAGTTAGGTACAGCTTGGTGGTGGTTGGGGCAGATTTCGAATTCTTCTCTTCTCCCTCACTTTTTCATCCTATAAATTGTAAGGAGGGCTTCTTTCTAAGGGTTGGACATTCTTGTTTTGCCCCTCCCTTCTTCTCTTTGGCAGTGAATCTGTGGAGTTCAAACCTCCTATTTAAAAATGCAATGCAACCTTGCCTCTTGGCATTTTCAGCAGTGTGTTGTATCATCTTTGGAGAAAATTAATGCATGTATGTGGATGATTCTCAGCCCTCTCTCGTGTTTATTTGCATCCTCTTGATCTTTCACCGCAAATATGGTTATCTCATGCATGATCTTGCATTGCGTTTTTATGGCTTGTGTTTATTGGCAAGACAGCTTGTTCTTCATTCCTCGGTGCATCACCTCTGTTAGTTTAGTTTTATTTTTACACTTTATATCTCTGTCTCCTTGCAATTTATAGTAGGATTAGGATCTCGAACCTCTATAGTTTTGCAAAATATAGATCGAAATCGAGAGGAGTTTGAGGAACCAGCGTCCTAACTGGAGATTCCTCTCTCGGTTTTCACAAGTCCCCACACTTGGAGAGAGGTTTCCATGTTGTGCAATCACACCGGATGCTTTGAGTGATCAACCTAGAAGCCTAATCTACATCCAGGGTGCTTTGTGAACCTGCTACAACAGCTTTGGCACACCGGGTGGGACCAAGAGGTCATTCCACAAGATTTGAAGGAGTTTTCATGAAATTTGGACTAAAAATTACGCCTTACAATTTCAGATTTTGCACCTTCCAGTTGAACTTCAAATCAATTTTCAAGGGCTTTAATTGCTCAAAACAAGTCAAAATTTCACCACTTGGTGGGTCTCGAGGGTAATCTTCAAAAGGGTATCCTTAGTTTTTGAGATTTTGACTTTCAAAATTTCATGGTTTTCTGGGTTTCGAGTTTTCGAGGTCCGAGAACATCAAAGAAGACCCAGCCAGTCATTTCAGGTTTTCTGGGGTGTTGAGCATGTCCCAAGTTCCGACACATGGAAATTCAGTGTTTTTAAGTTGCGTTGCACGACCTGAGTTCCGCCTATACCTTTCGGGGTTTCACAATGCACAACAAGACCCGATAATCGAATTGAAGAACTAGATCTTCTAGGTCCTTCAAGGTTTTAAATTCTATTTTTAATATTTGTCAGGTTCGGTGTGTAACTTGACAGATTCAGCCTTTTGGAGGCATATTCAAAAGCACATCTGGCGACTCCATCTGGTAAATAACTCATTCTCGAGTCGCAGACCTGTTTTCCATCCATTTCCATCCATCCTTCTTTCCATCTCTTTCATCATTTTCCATTCCATGAAGTTGTGCAATCATGACTTCATTTCCATCATGGAATTCACATCAACAACAGCAGTATATCACACCTCCAACATGTTTTACAAATCCTCCAAATCAACATTTTGGTCAAGTTCAAGATCAGCATGCATACCCATATGAACAGCAGTGCCAAAGTCAGTTTGGCTATGAAGTCCATCAAGAGCAAGAGTATGCATACAATGAAGACACTCAAATGCAAAATGCAGATCTGCTGGAAAAAATCCAAAAGATGGAGGTAAACATGGTGCAATCTAGGGCTCAGGCACAAATGAAAGCATTTGGAATTGGTTGCAGGACTCCTTGTCTATGGGGAGGCCCTTTTCCAAGGCATTACAGCCCTCAAGAGAAGCTGGACTTCATGATCGCAACACTTTGCGCCATCGCTTACAAGGTGGATTGAAGGAATAGAGATATATGAGAGGAGTATTCAACGACCTTGTTAACGGGTAAGCACACAATCTCATACTCTTTCTTTTCCTCCTTCTCAATCTATATCATTTCAGCAGTGTCAAGTTTTAAACTCTCCATCTGTTGTCCCAAATGTTGATCCCATGTCTCCACCTCTCAGTCTTCCACCCCATCTCAATTCTTCTTTCCCCTTTCCTTCCAAACAATCATCCCCTCCACAAGAGCTAAATGAAATACCTTCCACTCCAAAGAAACAAGAGGTTTCACCTCCTCCACCACCAAAAAAATTGCAAAAATCACCATCAAGGACAGCAAGAGGAAGAGCTAAGAAAAGAAGAAATGATTAAGAACTTAGTAAGTTTGGCTCTTAAATTTGGAATTGAGAAGATCCCTTTGCTGGTAAAGCCTATAGAAGAGGCTAAGGTTGAACAAATGGTGGTCAGGACTGGTTTTGTTGCAGCAGAAGAAGAGCAAAAGGAAGAAGCAGATCAGCAATCAGCTTGCTCAGAATGTAGTTTCCATGTTGGCACTCTATTTGAAGGAAATGTTGATCTAATTCAAGTTGCACAATCAGCCATGGAGGAAGAAATCTCTGAAGGAGATCTTGCAGCCCCAACTTGTCCTCTAGAGCAGCAGACTGAAGAGTTTGACTTGACAAACTTCATGCTAGAGGAAGAATTCTATCAAAAGCAAGATTGTCTTCAAGTAGTAGAGAAAGGAGAAGCTGCTCCAAATCCAAAAGAAGAGGAGCACAATCTAGTGGAGGAGAAATTTGTAGTTCTAAGGGCTTTGAACACAAAGCGGGCTATGGGAGAACCTTCATTTCTTCTTTCTATTTCATCTCTCTCGAGTTCTAGTCTTTGAAGAAGAGTTTGATTTCTCAAACTCAATGCTTTGGAGGATGAAAGAAACCATGGTGGTCAAGTTACGAGATCAAGAGGACACCATGGAGGAAGTTGAGCATTTGCAGCAAGACAACCATGAGGTAGTGTATTTGTCAGATTTGGAGGACTGTTTTGATAAAGAAGAACCGGTTGAGTTTCCACCATTATCTCTTTCATCTTCCACGTCCCAAATACTTGAGCCTGCTGTCATGAAGGAGAGCATTCATTTGCAGTGGCTTGCATCTTATAACAGCTCTTTGGAACCAAGATTGGAAGATTTTAATCTTTCATGTTCTTCATTGGAGGAAGAGAAAGGGAAGAAAGGTTCTACCATTGCTTCCACACCATCCATTCAAAAGGGTTTACAAGAGAACTCCATTCTTGGAGTTGAAAATCAGGGCAATGGGTATACTCAAAGGACCATACCTTGCCCAATCAGGTATTTGGCTTCATTGGAACCAAAGGAGAAGTCACAACCAGTCATGCTTGCTCCTAAGCATGAGGATGAGCTACAAAGAACCAAGGATCAGCTGTCATACCTCTCCAATCCAAATGCAGAACAACTAAAAGAGGTATTGAATTTGCCTTCACTGATACCTTGATGATTTGGGTGGAAGACCAGCTTCTTGTTGATTTTCCACTCATCCAATCAGCCATGTTCAATGCCAAATCAGTTGCATGGTTGCCAATTTTGAAGAAAGGAAGCTATTTTGCACAACCAGTTGCAGGGTTTGTTTAGCTCACCTTTGCTTCCAATTAGAGTAGAGTAGGTAGGTTTGCTTTCAGTAAAAGAAGTGCTTGTGCACACTCTGCATGTTCCATTTGGAGCATGTATGATTTTCAGTTTTGTACATAGTTTTGGTGCTGCTGGTTTTTCTCTTCCACAGTTCATTTTAAGTGGCATTTTGGTGAGAACAACTCTAAGTTCATGGAATTCAAGTGGCTCATAGAGGAAGTTTTCAAAGTTCATATCAGTTTTAAGGTGTTGCTTATGACTCCATGCCCAATGGATTGCTAAAAGGCCACTGATCTTCTACCTAAGAGCGAGATGATCCCCTTGAGTTGCCAAATTGTTGTATATATCTTTCCCCTGGGTAGATATAGGAAAGCGAAGAATATGGAAATCAAAGGAACTCAAAACCTGATATTTATGGTGCACCTTCGTAAGGCACGAGTAAAGGGCGCATGAAAATGGATGTCGACATGAAGATAGATGCGCCAAGGCACAGGTAAAGGGCGCATGAAAATGGATGTCAACATGAAGATAGATGCACAAGGCGCAGTAAAGGGCATGAAAATGGATGTCGACATGAAGATAGATGTGCCAAGGCACAGGTAAAGGGTGCATGAAAATGGATGTCGACATGAAGATAGATGCGCCAAGGCGCAGGTAAAGGGCGCATGAAAATGGATGTCGACATGAAGATAGATGCGCCAAGGCGCAGGTAAAGGGCGCATGAAAATGGATGTCGACATGAAAATGGATGCGCCAAGGTACAGTGTCCGAGGGTGCATGAAAATGGATGTTGACATGTAAATGGATGCGCCAAGGCGTAGGTCTAAGGGCGCATGAAAATGGATGTCGACATGGAAATGGATGCGCGCAAGGCGTAGATCCGAGGCGCATGAAAATGGATGTCGACATAGAGATGGATGTGCCAAGGCACAGTGCGAGGCGCATGAAAATGGATGTCGACATGAAAGTGGTTACACCCATGGTGCACAAGCAAGAGGTGTCGACATAAAGATGGATCCGCCATGGCGCACCTTTAGGAGGCGCAACATTTCGAAAGCCTTGACAGAAGAGCGACTCACAGCGCAGATATTCGAGATGGCCATAACTTTTGGCAGGGAGCTCGGATTCATGCAAGGTTGGACTTTTTGGAAAGCTTACGAGGTCCTCTGTCCAAATACGACTGGATATCTTTAATTGGGTGGGAACAAGTTCTTAAAAATGCAAAAATACAGTTCGCCATTTTTGGGTTTGTTAGGGGTCTCACCTACCGCCATAATGAGATGAGTTAGGTGCAGTCTTGGAGGTGGTTGGGGCAGATTTCAAATTCTTCTCTTCTCCCTCACTTTTTCCTCCTATAAATTGTAAGGAGGGGCTTCTTTCTAAGGGTTGGACATTCTTGTTTTGCCCCTCCCTTCTTCTCTTTGGCAGGTGAATCTGTGGAGTTCAAACCTCCTATTTAAAATCGTAATGCAACCTTGCCTCTTGGCATTTTGCGGTGTGTTGTATCATGTTTGGAGAAAATTAATGCATGTCTGTGGAAGATTCTCAGCCCTCTCTCGTGTTTATTTGCATCCTCCCGATCTTTCACTGCAAATATGGTTATCTGTGCATGATCTTGCATTGCATTTTTTATGGCTTGTGTTTATTGGCAAGACAGTTGTTCTTCATTCCTCGGTGCATCACCTCTGTTAGTTTAGTTTTATTTTTGCTCTTTCTATCTCTGTCTCCTTGCAGGTTTAGAGTAGGATTAGGATCTCGAACCTCTCGTAGTTTTGCAAAATATAGATCTAAATCGAGAGGAGTTTGAGAACCACCTCTAATATGGAGATTCCTCTCTCGCCACAAGTCCCCGCATTTGGAGAGAGGTTTCCATGTTGTGCAATCACACCGGATGCCGAGTGATCAACCTAGAAGCTGATATGCATCCAGGGGTCTTTGTGAACTTCGCTACAACACTACCTTGGGTTTCATTGGTCTCAATTTTTGTTTAATTGGTTTTGCATCTGATTTAGTGACGATGTTGTGCACCACAATGTGGGGTGCAACTCTTGTCATTTCCTTATAATTAAATGCAAACACCTTCTGATGTTCTTTGAGGATCCAAGTGTGTATTTCTACTTCTAATGGAGTTAACGAGGATCCTAACTTCAATATCCTTGGTTCATCTTCCGTTCCGATGTTAATATCAATTGTTTCTTCGATTAAAGAAGCATTACCTTCTTCAAACTCAGGTGGGGCTGGGGGTAGTCCTCTGTCTCTATTCTCGATCGTGTATATACTGAGTTCCGTTTATGGGGGAAGCTCTGTGATGGGATTCCCATAATAGGAAGATGAATGCGGGATCAAAGATAAATCTACTACGTGATGGGCGAGATGTAATGCCGCATAGGCGTTTAAGAAATCAAGAGTGGTTGTATCACTATCGATGTGGTCTAGGATAGTAGATTTGTTTTCATTTCCATTTAAAAGAGGTTTTGACATTGTTTTTATCAATGGTTTGTCATGAAGGGATACCATGAAACAAGTATCCTCTAACTTACTATTTGGAGTAAAGCGTGACGCTGATGCTACTATTGAATCAGCAAGGAGATTTTGTTCTCGTGGGATTGCTTCGATCGATATGAAGTCAAACTCCTTGCTTAAATTCAATACAGCTGTTTTGTAGAGCTGTAGGTGCTCGGCTTTGGTTTCATATACTTCAGAGACTTGGTTTGCTACCAATTGCGAGTCTCCTAACACTCTGATGTTATCAACACCGATTCTCTTAGCTAAGATGAGGCCCAGGAGGAGGGCTTCATACTCCGCACTATTGTTTGTGCATTCAAATTTTAGTTTAAAGGCAAATGGTAGGACTTTTCCCTTAGAGAAGTAAGGATTACTCCAGCCCCAACTTGTAATGAAATTTATCTCCATCGAAATGGAGATTCTAATACTTAGCTAGAAATATGGGAGCTGGGTTTTTTTTTGTTAACATCTTCTACCTCTACCATGCGAGATCTACCTGCTAGGAGAGAACCGACACCTAGGTTGCACCCCATACCTACGAGAATCAAATGGTAGGAACATTGGTAGATCCTGTTCTCCGATAATTCAACTATTTTTGCAATAGTTCCTAATGATATTGTTTCTACAAGGTTAGCCTCATCTTTGGGGGCTGGGATCATCTTGACTAGGTTCATAGTTTCAAGATCATCGTCGTAGGTACCAACTTTTCTTCTCGTTTCGCGTCGGTAGGTTTATTAAGTTGGTTCGTTGGGAGTTTAAACTCCAAGTGCATGCTTGGTATTTTCTTTAGGTCAGCCAGTGTACATCGAATGGTTTTGGATCACCTTTGGCTACGAATATATTTCCTAAGTGTAACAACCTTACTTCTTGAAATAGCGTAGAAGGGATTGCCTTCATATGGTGTATCCATGGTCGGCCGAGGATCATATTATAGTTAGTTTCCGATCTATAATATAAAACTCAAATAAGATGGTTTTGGGTCCTAAGGTGACCGATAATATTATAGTTCTAATCGAGGTGGCTTTAAGGTCGTCATAGCCTCTTAGTGTATTTCAGGTTGTGGAACAATTTGTTTCTCCATACCCTAGCTTTTGAAGGAAAGAGAAGGGGACTATATTAACTGCCACCCCATCGTCTACCATTGCACGCTTTACATAGTTGTTATAAACCCATACTTGCAAATGTAAAGCTGGATCACCTCGGCGTGTAATCTCAAAGATTCGTTGTCATTTTGTTTATTTTGAATATGAATTCGACATCCCTATCCGCCTGCCCTTGGAGGATAAAGTTCAAAGTCTAAATGTTTTACCGGTGTTTCGGAGGTGGAGTGATGTTAATTAAATGACCTAAACCCAATGCCTCTAAAAGAGCATCCCATGCAAGCGTGAGAGTTCTTTAGTAAGTCCAAAAAGGAGATGTGTGAGAAGGTTTTTGTTAGATCATTAATTAAGTCATAAGCACCTACGGGTTTTGTTAATACTTGTTGGATATTGTCTGTTTCTAGCGGGTAGCTTGGAATTAGCTGAGAGGAATACTCTCGTGTCCTTGTTACAGCTTCTACGGGTAGTTCGACATCTAATTCCACTAAACCGACTATCTTAGGTCATGGTTGACTTCCTAGTTGTGGCGCAACTAATGGATTTAGCGAAGTTGAAGCCTCATGATCATTGTTTCCTACAATTACACCCTTGTTTGTCCCACTTGGATTTAACTTGTTATTGTTGTGATTTGGGAGCGGATCATTAAAGATCTTGAGGGGTGCATTTTGAGGGGAAACTGCCCTGTAAAAGTATTTGGTGCTGGTGATGTAGGATCTGCCAAGAACATATCTATGAAAAGTTGTCTTTGTTCATCTGGCAAGCGTTGCATGAATTTATTGTAGTCACGGCACGTTCTAGTGTCATGGCCCCGAATTTTGTGGAAACCACAATACGAATTAGGATTGTAATTCCTAGTTTGTTGGCTTGATGTATATTGTGGCCCAAAATTCTGATCAAACCGTTGTTTATTAAAGTTTTGCGTTTGTTGTTGTTTTTGGTTTGAATTCTGGTTTTGATGCCTAGTTGAATTTTGATTTGGATCCCGTGTAGGGCTTCGCCATTGTTGTTGTTGTTGTTGTGGATGATTAAAATCCACCGCATTGATTATCGGGGTAAAGTTGTTGTTTCGTTGGTTGTTTATTTGTGATGGAGTATTGACAACATTTACCTTCTTAGGCTGATCAGTTACTCCATCCATTGTCACTCCATGATTTTTGCTAAGAATCTTAGGTCCTTGATTGACATTCGTGTTAGTAGGATAAGTTGTAGTGTTTTGGTTGGAGGTGATTAACCTCCCGTTTGATCCATATGTCTTGCGACCACTATCAATTACCACTTGATCTATTTAGAGATCACTCTCAAGTACGTCATCGTAAGTTCTTAGTGGGAACTTCTGGACTTCTTCCTTCACTTCTCTCCGAGAGAATGAAGGAATAAATCTCATAGTTCCATTTTATCCATATTTGGATCACTTTCGAAGAATAAAGAATCAGTGCGCCACCTCTGGATGAAATGGGTGACATATTCATTGTGTTCTTGCTTAATGTGCAAGAATTCCCTAATTCCTGTTCTTAATAGTTTGTTCATGTCAAATGCCTTGACGAACTCTGACACGAGTTGCTTGAACGAATGGATGGAAGCCTCGTATTCTATAATACCAATCGAGAGCGATACCTTCCTGTGTTTTGGGAATATTTGTGCAACAACCCCATCCCATGGGAGTAGTTCCCGGATGGCTATAGAGTAAGCTTTGATATGGGCATTTGGGTCTCCCTCACCTTTGTACTTGGGAAAATCGGGAAGAGATCTTGGAAGTATGACGCTTCGTATGGTGAAATCTAAGGGCTCTTTCAAGTATTCTCAATATGTCCCTATCGCATAGGTTTCACCATTGATGGTTCCCGCTAAGGGTGGGTGGAATGGGTTGTTGACATGGCGTTGCATATGCGTTGGTAGGGGCATAAGGAAACCCATGTGTTTGAGAAAATATGCCAGGAGAGGAGAACATATCCCCTTGTGGTGATTTAGAATACATGTTTAAGTATGAAGGGGTATTGTCCAAGAATGGATTATTTTGTACTAAACCAGGAGGTATTGGAGTGGTATTAGAAACGGTGGTTCTAATCGGTGTTTTTTGTGAATACTGAGGGGTCATGCCTAACGTGCCTACTCCTGTGAGGAGGTCTACTTGGCTAGGATGGTGTGGAGGATTGGAACTTCCTGCCTGCATGAATTGGGAATTTTGATTTGCTTGAGCAAGTTCTAACCCTCTCACTTTTTCTACCAACGTTGAAATGACTTCATTTGGTGAAGTCACGGTGTTTTGCCTTAGCGGCATTTGTTGTATATCATGGTTTTGTATAGGCATGTGATATCCTGCTATGAATTGATCGCTGCCCTGCCAAGTTTCCCCGAGGGCATTTCCTATGTGTAGTGGCATGGAGGTATTTCCTTGAAAAGAAACCTCAGGTTGTGTTTGTAAACCTCCTATAGGTGGGTACATATTTCGAGAACATTGTTCATTCCTGGTATAACATACCGAATGCTCATCATCTAAACCCAGATATGGGTCTGATTGTCTACTAATTTGTGGTCTAAGTAGTACCTGAGGAGATGAACTAGACTCTCCTGTGAGCGTCATATTGTTTGAGCCTGAAGGCTCTGTTTGTTGTGTTTGAGCGAGCTGATCCCACTCCTCTGTTTGGAAAGATGAGTTATATCTGATCCTTGAGATGGAGTTTGTGTTGATAATTGGTTAGTTGAGTAGTTGTCACCCCATACTGAGAGCGAGGGTGATGATTGTCCATTCAGTTGAGCGTAGTATGCCTCAAGACCTAAGAGAGGCCTACCATATGCATCGAATCCCAACATATTCGGGGGGTATATGAATACTGCAGAATAATGGGAAGGAGCGAAGGTGATGGTGAAAGCTAATGAGGTAGTAAAGATGAAAGAGTAGAAAGAACTGTAGAAGAAATCGACTCTAGACTAGAGATTAGAAAGATTATTCACGTGGAGTTCACCAATTTTGTACGATGGAAAAGTGACAAGCAAGCATGGGAATCTACAAGTAACTTTTCCTCGCACCTGACCTCCTGAGGTCATGCCAAGACAGCCGAGTGGGATAGAATATACGTGGGATGCAGACAAACTAGTTGGGAAATTTGATATCTTCGACGTGCACTAATAGAAATTGTGAATCTAAGGCAACGAAGGCCCTCCTAACCTGAACTGGTGTGATAGATCGATTAGCAAGGATGACTACTCAAGGCTCCAATCAATATCAAGCTCTGGCGTGATTTGGTCTATGGGTTGTGGAATACGTGGAAAGTGACTTGGGATAGTTTCATATATGTCACCAGATAAGGTCATAGGGTGGATGGTAAATATAATTGATTCTATGGGCGATTCTCTGGCCTAGTCCAGAATTCCCTAGCTTCGTTAGCTGCTACGTCTAATAAGGATAACTGTTCGATGATGATAGGTGGAAGTGGAGTAGACCGGAATACTAGTGTACGTAGGCCAATATCTATGTCTGATTCACCTATGGATTCGTTGGGCTGTGGGATTTGTGGGTCACAACCATAGATTCATGGTTGTTGTGGTCCTGCTATGGTCATGTGTAGAATTAGTCCCTAATCCCTAATATCCAGTAATCGTATGCTTTCTCAGCTTCTATATTCAGAATTAATAATTGTGTGATCTTCTCAGAGTATCTTACAGGTGTTTGTGCAACCTGAATTCTCAAGCTAGTATCTATGTCTGTGAGAGTATCTCCTGCGTCTGGCTATGGGACCAAAGGGTCACAACCAAAGGTCTGCTCTCTTTCAAACCCTTCTACAGTCATGTGGATATGAATCTAGGGTAATCTATAGTTTGGTTGATTGGACCAAAATGTGTGTGCTTGGTCGTCTTCTATGTTTAACCCATGCAGTTGGAAACTGATTTGTTGTAAGTTTACCGTTGTTTGGAAGACTTGGATCCTGAGATTTTGATCTATATCAGTTATGGCTGTGACGAGATTGGGTTGGGGTACAATTGGCTCAAATACATATTCCCGGATCTTTAGGTCCAAAGTGATTGTCATACAAAAGCAACAATATAAACTAAATGCAACAAAGCAAAATTAACTATATGAAATATATCTAGAACATATATAACTTCTATATTTTTGTGTTTTCTTGATGAACTTTTCAATGAATTTAAAAGAGTAACTTATTAATATATCTAGAATTGACAGCTAAAATAACAATTTAAAACAAACAAAATAACCGAGTATAGCTATTTGTTCTGTAATTTGTAGATCTATTCTAAATAATGAAATAACTGATCTAATCTATTTGTAAGACTATCGATCCTACCTCAGAAGTGAGGAATGAATCATAGTTTCTCAGAAACTATCAATCCCCACAACTTCCCCGGCAATATCGAAAGTAAAATTAACTGAAATAAAGCAATTAACTACTCTATTTGATACGATTCTAATTTAGAACTTTGAAAGCTAGAACCTGGATTCCGCAGAACAGTGGCGAATCCGATGGTGTGTGTGATCTTGTCCCCTCAGTGTGATCTCCTCATTCCTTCGTGTTCACTTGGATCCAGAAAAGTGTGTAATGCTAGCATCAATAGAAGTAGATATTGGGACAAAGGCAGCTTAGGATACAAACTGAATACAATGTGAGTAGGAGAGAGATAGCGCAAGAGTACAGAGCTTGGCTTATGCAATTCCTAGCGGGATTTATTACGAGTCATGCAACATAAAATGTCTAGAACCTGAAACTATCCTGTTTGAAGAACAAAACCTGCAACTTTAATGGCTTCCTATTGAAAACAAACTATTTTACTCCAATGGATTGGATAAAATATCAACAACACTTGCACAAGATGGATATGTGGCTTCCTAACAGAAAAACAACACTAACTAAGCATGCAATGAAAGAAACTAAGAATTCTAAACAAGATGAAAGACTAATCTATTACAATGAGAAATTCGAGAGGAAAATTTGAGGGCCATTTGCTTGAGCACAAGCCAACTATTTATAGCATTTTCTTTTACCCAAGGTAAAAACAAAATAGAACTCTTAAACTATAAACAATGGCAAAACACTATTCCAGGAAATAGAATCATTAATGCAAGATTATGGCGGTGAAAAAGTCATGAATCATTGATTTTTACGTGAGTCGCATTAAAAGAGCATTCTCGAAAATGTGTAAAGGACCTCTGCCTTGAGCAGGGGTAAAGCGGTTACATGACCGCCTCTGTTAGGGCGGCGGTCACGAGACCACCACCCAGGGGCGGTGGTTTCGTAACTTAAGAGCAAAAGGCCAAGAAAAGAGGGAAAAAGAGAAAAACAAAGCATGTGGGGGCTAAGCGGGGCATCCGGGATGTTAACGCACACTTGGAGAGCTTTTTCAGATTCCGAATACCTTGCGAGGAGACCTATATCATCATTGGGGTACGTGTTACATTGTTCCTAAGTGAAGTAACCTACAATTTTGGGTACGTGACTGGACACCCCCTTATGTTCTGATCTTATTTTCCAAACTTCTATCATTCCAACTGATGAGCGGTGAATCCACAAAACATGTTTTAGAAATGTTTTGGATTTCTTTTGTAAGATCTTAATTAAATTTTTTGGTTTCTCTCATGGATTCATGTGTTCTTCTCTTGCTCTGATCCACCTTTTTCTTCTCAGATAGCTACCAGTGATCTTTTTATAAAATTTTAAACTATAATTTCTATGATTTTTTCATGATGGCCACTGAAGAAGAATTTTTCAGGTTGAACTTTGCTTGATTTGAAGATAATGCAACTCATACTCCTTTACCAGCTGCATTTATCCCAGAAGCTGAGTCGTCCCCTGTACCTGCTGGATCTAAATGCAAAAGAATTGAACCATCGGCTTCCTCTACAGACAGATTTCACTCCAGAGCACGTGGGGAGGTTAAATTTCTCTCTGTGCCTCCTGTGGATGTTCTACAAACCCTGGAATGGTTCGTTGAAGCTTCCAATCACCACTTTGCTGCTCTGGAATCTCGTCTGGACATTTTTGCTTCTACTTTGCACGTTTTGGCTTCCTCTCGGTCTCCAAACACTGCTTCAACTCCTGCTGTTGGTGCCTTGGTCGCTCCAAACGTGGCTTCAACTCCTGCTGTCAATGCCCACACAGCTGGCTACGCGCCCTCTCCGTCTGAAGCTCCAACCCTAGCCACATTTGGTGCTTCCAATGCCCATGTTGGCAATATTTTGTTGGCTCCAGACGCCTCTAATAAATCCACACCTACTACTGTTCTTTAAGGCCGCAACCGCTGCTGCTGCTGTTCCTTCTGAGACCGTGGGCACTTTTTCTGAGCATGTTCACGCCATTCCAGAGGCTGTCAACAACCTGCACCAAACCTCCACAGCTGTTAATACTTCAAACATTGTTCCAGATGTGGATATGCCTGATGTCCCTCTGCCGAATGTAGAAACTCCTGCTAAACCAGCTTCGAATTTTCCTGTGCAAATTCAACTTCTGGTAAACAAAGCTTTCGCTGAGTTTAAACGCCTTTCTTTAATTTCTGAGCGTTCAAAGGATTTTCTCATTAAATTGCAAGGGTTCAAATCTTCTGGCATTTTGCCTAAAAATCTCCATGTTAAGGCTCCAAAAATCTCTGTCAATGATCTTGAAAGTAATGCTTCTCTTTCTTTGAAGCTGGATTCTATCCAAGTCGATGCAAACCACCTTTTTCTAGATGCTTATATTGATGCTCTCACCAAAGCACATGCAAATCATGATTCTTCCATTCTCCAATCCGTTGAAAACTTTGATTCTACCCTTCTGGGTGCTTGTGTTGCAATTAAGCACCTTCCTCTTCTTGGCCAATTCTCTGTTGCTAGTGATGACTGGCATTCTGCTGCAACTCGTGAATTCCATTCTCTATGCAACAATTTTCAAATTGATCGTTCCTTGAAGAGAGCTGCTCGTAAACAAGCCGAATCAATCAGACAACAATCACGAGATGATGCTTTGGGTGACTCAGATAGCCTGCCTACTGATGCAACTATCTCTTCCCTTATTAATGAAAAGATGAATGCTAAGTTCGGGGGAATTCTTAAAGAGCTGCAGGACATTCGTTCTATGTTGGGTAAATCTTCTCCTGCTCTTCCTCAAACTGCTCCCAAAGTTCCTCCAAACAAGGCTACCAATAAGCATAAAAACAAGAAGAACAAGAAGAAAAAGGCTCCGAATCTGAATCCGAATCCATCTACTCCTCTTGCTACAAATAAATCTTCTGCTTGTGTTGATCAGCCCCTTCATCAACCTCTTATTTCAGAGCCAAAATGGGCTGCAGCCAAGAATGGCATCCCTCTGAATGCCACCTTGGCTGCCTCTGGACCATTTCTCTCCAAGCCAAATTCTGCTCCTCTCTTGAACAAGATCAATGCCCCATCTGCGGGACATTCAACATCATCTTCGAGAGGAAGAAACAATGGAAGAATCAGAGGTCGTGGTCGAGGCTCCTCCTCCCACAAGGGAAAATCTCCTCACAGGTAGAATTCAGTTCGCAAGCCATATGCAACTCGCAGTCAAAGTTTCCTCTTTTTTTCTCCTGTTGTCAAGTTCCTCAAGCGTAATACCATCTCTCTCACGAGAGCCTGTGCATTCTATCTCCTTCCCAAAATTCACAAACCTGTTTTGGCTGGGAGACCTATTTGCAGCTATTCTGGTTACATGCTTGAACCCGCCTCCAAACTCCTTCATTTTCTTTTGTTTCCCATTCTCCTTCAGCAAAAATTCCATCTTCCAGACTCCATCTCTCTTCTTCGTGACATTAGCAATTGCCGCTTCCCGGCTGATTGCATTTTGTTCACATTTGATGTGGAATCTCTTTATCCCAACATTCCTACTACTGAGGGTCTCATTGCTCTTCGTGTGATGGTTTCTAATTATTTTTTGGAGCATAATCTGAATGCTGGTCTTATTGATTTAGTGCTCAACCTTGCTGAGCTTGTGCTTCGAGAACACTATCACTTCAAAGATAATGTTGCGCATCATGATCTGTGTCCATAAACATACACATGGGATCCTATCAAAACCCTTGCCTTTACCCAATCTAAAAACATAAATTATCATATTTAAACCTTAGAAATAAAAAAAAAAAATAGGATCTATCAAGGGTTTCTATACATATGTACAAATTTTTGTAGCGTTGTCTTTCACTTGTTATGTCTTCTCTCTCTCTCTCTCTTTGTGCCCTTTTACGAACATATCTTCTAAAGCATTCTTCTCTGCATTCTCTTCCTCGGTATATTTTCGTTTCTCATTCTTTGCATTTCCCATGATTCATCCACTTCAATAATTTTCACCTACACACATAAATCGTGATAGATCCGAATGTCTAAGAGTAAACTCGATACAAAACTATATGTGTATGCAACTCTCTATTTATATACAAATCTCAAAGAGAAATTAGGTTACTTTTAATTTTAGTTTTCTATAACTTTAAAACAACTTTTTAATTTTAATAGAATTTATATTTAATATGTAAAAAAACTTTTCTAATTTAATATTACATATTTTTGGTTGAAAACAATTAAAAAAAACAAACTTAGTTTAAACTTTTGGAAATGTTTTGGATTTCTTTTGTAAGATCTTAATTAAATTTTTCTGGTTTCTCTCATGGATTCATGTGTTCTTCTCTTGCTCTGATCCGCCTTTTTCTTCTCAGATAGCTGCCAGTGATCTTTTTATAAAATTTTAAACTATATGTCTTAGACACGTGTATTATTAATATATTTTGATATATGTCTTAGACACGTGTATTTACAATTATGGATGTGAATATAAGACACCCCCTTATCTTTCATTTTTGTCTCTTGATGATATCATAATAGGTATATAATGATAGATAAGATATTAAATGCCCTTCATTTTTGTGATATAACATTGTGAACTTCGTTAAAATTCTATATTGAATTATTTTCAATGCTTGACCTAATTTAGTAATACTTTATGTTACATTAAACATTCCATGGTATAATGGCTTATGTTACTATTTGAATCATATATGATGAAAGTTTAAGTTCAATAGATCATTCAATTAACAACTTGAAATAAGACTCCTAATGACCATAGATTGTAATAGATCATGTTTGGGGGTTATTTTGGGCAAAAGATCATTTTTACACATCCTTTCTATTTTAAAGTCATCTCACACCCATTTTGGAAACATGCAATTATGAATAAATCTACTTATATTTTTGTTTATGTAGGAATAAAATGTCATATAGGTCATGTGAAACACTTAGAGTCTTGTAAACAAATAATACAACATCACGAATTGCATTTTACATTAAAATATATTCCAAATCATATAATATCTTTGCAATGGAAGGATTTTGTTGCTTAGAAACTTAGAAAAGAGAAATTCCCATTTTCTCCTTAGAGAGTTCCATTTAAATTTTCTTCGCAATTGATCCTTGTATCAAAACCTTCCATATTAATCACATTCTCTCTTCTCCTCCTCTCTTTCTTAGGTAGCTAACTCTATGTCTTCTTAACTCTTCTTACACATAAAAGGTGTCGTGCCTAAAATTTTATACCTAAGATGATATATATTTCTGAACTTCAACCAACATAGTAGGCATTGCTAATAATATACATTCTTATGAAATAAGATGGGTTAAATTTGAAATCATTCTCAAATAATCTTCACACTTTTTGAAATCTTGTGCATACTAATCCATAGTTCTCACATATTTTAAAAACACCATTACTCTCTCTCATTACATCTATAACCTATACTATACATTCATCCACTTTCTTTACAACACTCACACATACTTCATCCATACAAGCATGTCTCTTGGTCAAATTACACCTTCTTGCAATCTCATAAAAGACTTACACTTGAAAATTTTATGGACCTTCTTTTGTTTTATCATAAAACTCGAAAACAATTTGTTCTACCCATAGCCTTTTAAACCTCACACCATCATTGACATATTGCACCCTTATGAAAAAAAATTCGTTGTTCACCATTGTTATTCTTTAGTGCCAAGATGCACTATTGTAAAAATGTGAAGCACTTAACTCCTCAAAAATACCTCATGCTAAGAACACATAATCATACCACTCTTGTGTGCTTCCAAAACACCTTAACATGCCACACATTTTCTAGACATGTCATTCAAAATCGATGTGAGACTCTCGGTTTCTCGGCATCTTTCAAAGTGACATCTTCCTAGTTCCACATCACATGGTATGAATATCTTGGTCTAACTATTAGCACGATGTCCATATAGAGGAATTTCAACAATCACTTGGCTTGGTAGATGAAATAAATTCTAACCATTATTCTTTATAGTCAATCTTTTATAGCTAAATTTTTCTAACTATAAATATTGTAAGGAATTTGAGAGAAAATAAGGAGTTAAGAGATTTTATTTCCCTTTCTTAATCAACTATACCTAGAAGACTAATACTATCATGTTTCACATTTCTTGTATTATTTAACCATGTCTCCCACATGTTATCATGCTCTACATATATACCTTAAAAATGGTAACTTCTTTGTTTAGGATACATTCCCCTACATGATTGTAGGAGATTTCTCTCCTTGTATTTCTAGTTACTCACAATCTATGTTCCATTACATATTCTACAATCTATTTCCCTCCTATCTCATTCTCTATGACATAATGAATCCTTAATGAATCAACACAATTCCAAGCATATTGAAATATGATAAACTTGTACAAAGGATAAGGGTACTCCATATACAACCTTTTGGTTCACAACTAAACAAATAACATATATCAAAAACTATGTACATCTCGAATTCCCAACTAACATTTCCACATTAAAAATAATAATGCAACATACATCCACATCATAAATACCATACATACTTCCATGTAAAAACCATATCACAATACTTAAAGTAAACCGTAAACCATCTCACAACAAGTAAGAATCACAAGTATTAAACAACTTTATTGTATAGTGGTCTCCATAGTCCCTTCAAGTAGAAAATATAATGATATCTAGCTTAATAGTTTATTACCAACAAGGTTTAGTAATTTATTCCATGTCCTTCTCTATAATACAAAGTGGTCGTGCTTGGTGTTCAATGACTTGTAAAGTTTTTCATTGTCTTCAACATGTAGTCTCAAATTTTTGCGTTACTATTTGTAGTCTTCACCGCTGCAATTGTAACCTTGTAGAAATTATGTGATGGGTGTAATGATACACCTTTTTGTCTGGTTTGTAATAAAAAAGTGAATCCCACTTTGGAGGGCTTTCACTTGTTGTAAGTATGTTTCGTACTACAACCGAGCCGGTAAAAAATGTTGTCACTTCACTTGTTATTTCACATGTTAGCTTTGTTCTCTCTTTGTTCAACGTAACAAGCAAGACTCCACTTTCTCAATATTGGATTCTTTAGAAATGACTGCAAATACATCTCCTACAACAAAATGCTAAGAAACATTCAATGCTTGAATGTATAGTATAAATTATATACATATATATTTAATTATCAAATTATACTTGATCCTTTCAAATAAAACATACCTTGTTTAACCAAACTGTATATGTGGTCATAGTCGTTGAAATTAATGGCACATCTTCAAAACTATCATCATGATTTGATCCATATGTGTCATCCACAACTAAAGGAACTTGCTTCCACTCACCTACATACCCATTTTTTTTACTATTGCACTCTGAATATGATTTGTTCATGCATTCATAACAAAAACAAGAATAATCTCTTGTATAAATTGTCTAGTTATTACTATCCATAGTCATCAAAGAGTGCAAAGACCTAGAATTGGGAATCCTTTCACATCCGTATTTTTCTTTTCGATCAATATCTTCATTTAATCATGTTCAAAAGATCAATACAGCTTTAAAACAAACAACAAAAATCAAAATAAAATTTTAAAGTTAGTAACTTGTAGTTCACTTAATAAATCACTTCAAGATCTACATATCTATGTTTTAAATGTGCATGTACTTGTTATCTCCCAAAACACTCTGTGGGGTCAAACTCATGTGATGTTCAACCCTCGTGAGGTCAGCATGTGAGGTTGAAACCTCGAACCGTAAAATGTTTCTTACACCATCCAACAATGCTCAGGGCATCAATCAATCGATCTCCCTCATAATCAAAGCTTTTTTCTTTAGAGCACATTTGATGCATGCACCCACACCATCGTGTTCTCCCTTCCCATGACCACTCTAAAAAAACTCCATAAATGAGGAATTTTGTGATGACGATGATAATGACTGAGTGCAAAGAAAGGGCAAGAGGATTTGAATTGTGATGGGCAACCATCCGTCCAAACAAAATGTTGATCTATTTGTATTCCTCATTGATGAAGATATTGAAATAACAAACCAAAACAATGTTACACAAAGTGGGTGTCATGTTCCTTGTCATCACTTATATAGAAGTGATACTCCTCCTTGATAATTCGCTTCACATATGTACTTTCAACCCCATCTAAATCCAATTGTGCATGCCTATAAAATACTTGAACCATGATAGTAACCTGGTCAGTATGATAATATTGTGTTTGAATTTCTTTTTGATGAGAAAATGAGTAATTCTCAACAAAATCAACCATGGACAATATGTAACCAATTGGGAATGTGTCGCTATTAGTCTTGAATCATGTATCCCGCCACTTTGAATAGTGAGAATGTTTGATGTACTGACTAATTAAACTTCGAAAATTTTCATGAATGTAGCAATGGGGATTTGCTCTTCTACAAAATCTAACCTAGTTGCATCTTTTCCAAGCCTTGTTGAATATTTTATGTATTTGAACCTACGTAATCAATTCATAACATGGACAAATTGATATGTATTCATTTGGTAAAGAAATAAAAATAAAAATAAAATCTAACATCAAAATTTAAAAACATAAATTTATATATATCACCTCTTCGCAAGAAACCGTATTAATCGTGTCCAAATCTTCATTTGTTTTTGGCAATAATTTCAAGTCCCCACACTTGTATAGACACCTTTGATGAAAGTCATACGATCATCGACATGATCATCATATACGTGCAAAAGAATTGAAGTTATGAATTCACCGACACATGTAGGTGGGGCAATTTCTTCTCGTAACTTTCTATACACCAAAAAAACATAGATTTTGAAATACATTACTTTTAAATCACATTTTAAAAACAATATTTAAACAAATTTTAAATATATAAATATAAATGAAAGCACACCTCAAAATATATATACATTAAATCTATAAAAAAATTTGTACACTGATAGTGATAATCAAACTCAACGTGATAATGACAACAATATGTGTCAAGGACTTTATCATCTCAAGCACATACCAAGGCTTCAAATTTTCAAACATTCGTAGTCCAATCTTAACATCTGAATTTTATTCTCAGAAACTTATGTACATCTCATGTTGAGTTATTTCAAGCCAATGTTTTATATGTTCATTATAGTTATTGTGAGTTATCCTATGTTTTAAAACATCCCTCACATTCGGAGAAGGACGAGTCCTCTCAGTCCAAAAATCGAAACTATCTTCACAATATTATCCTCTATTTTATCAGAACATGGATTTCTACACATTAGTGCCCAATTTCCTTCCATAGTAGAGTCATTCAATGTCTTCCTCCTCTTTGCATACCTACTAACCGCTTTGCTAGATAAACCAATGCCTTGGCAAAGGCGGTAACATGATGATTCTTTGTTGTATCTTCACTTACAATTGAAGTTAATATTGCTCTACGAGAAATACTCTTATCAATGAGACCTAATTTTTGTACCCAAAGAACTTATTCCTTTAAAAAATTCCCAACAAATTCTTCTTCTACACATTTTGAATTTTTCCATCCAAAATTAACACCCAACAATTCTAATGTTTCCCTCATATCAACATGATTCAAGAATGTAACCAACAAATGTGCTCTAACAATGTAGTCAAATTAACAAATTCACCATATACTATCTCTACACTTTTTCTCGTTTTCTTTCGTGATAGTGGTTCTTGTTGGGAAAATTCTTTTAATTTTGTAAATCCATCTTCACCAAGTTCAAATTTTTCTTGGAAGTAATTCCATAACTTTTGTCATCATTTACCCAATCTAAAAACATAAATTATCATATTTAAACCTTAGAACTAAAATAAAAAGGATCTATCAAGGGTTTCTATACATATGTACCAATTTTTGCAGCGTTGTCTTTCACTTGTTGTGTCTTTTCTCTCTCTCTCTTTGTGCCCTTCTACGAATGTAGATCTTCTAGCATTCTTCTCCGCATTCTCTTCCTCGGTATATTTTCGTTTCTCATTATTTGCATTTCCCATGATTCATCCACTTCAATAATTTTCACCGCACACATAAATTGTGATAGATCTCAATGTCTAAGAGTAAACTCGATACAAAAACTATATGTGCATTGCAACTCTATTTATATACAAATCTCAAGAGAAATTAGGTTATTTTTAATTTTAGTTTTCTATAACTTTAAAACAACTTTTCTAATTTTAATAGAATTTATATTTAATATGTAAAAACCTTTTCTAATTTAATATTACATATTTTTGGTTGAAAACAATTAAAAAAACAAACTTAGTTTAAACTTTTGGAAATGTTTTGGATTTCTTTTGTAAGATTTTAATTAAATTTTTCTCGGTTTCTCTCATGGATTCATGTGCTCTTCTCTTGCTCCGATCTACATTTTTCTTCTCGAGATAGCTGCACAAAGATCTTTTTATAAAATTTTAAACTATATGTCTTAGATACACATGTATTATTAATATATTTTGATATATGTCTTGACACATGTATTTACAATTATGGATGTGAATATAAGACACCACCTTATCTTTCATTTTTCGTCTACTTATGATATCATAATAGGTATATAATGATAGATAAGATATTAAATGCCCTTCATTTTTGTGATATAACATTGATAAACTTCGTTAAAATTCTATATTGAATTATTTTCAATGCTTAGACCTAATTTAGTAATACTTTATGTTACATTAAACATTAAATGGTATAATGGCATTTTTAAAACCTATTTAGAATCATATATGATAAAGTTTAAGTTCAATAGATCATTCAATTAACAACTTGAAATAAGACTCATAATGACCATAGATTGTAATAGATCATTTTTGGGGGTTATTTTGGGCAAAAGATCATTTTTGACATCCTTTCTATTTTAAAGTCATCTCACACCCATTTGTGGGCAGCATGAACTTATGAATAAATCTACTTATATTTTTGTTTATGTAGGAATAAAAAATATAGGTCATGTGAAACACTTAGAGTCTTTAAACAAATGTACAACATCACGAATTGCATTTTACATTAAAATATATTCCAAATCATATAATATTTTATTTATCTAAGGATTTGTTCCTTGGAAACTTAGAAAAGAGAAATTCGTCCATTTTCTTGTGGAGATAAGTTCCATTTAAATTTTCTTCATAATTGATCCTCAGATTGCAAAACCTTCCATATTAATCACATTCTCTCTTTCTCCTCCTCTCTTTCTAAGGTAGCTAACTCTATGTCTTCTTTGTAACTCTTCACATTAAAATGTGTCGTGCACTTTTTTATACCTAAGATGATATATATTTCGAACTTCAACCAACATAGTAGGCATTGCTAATAATATACATTCTTATGAAATAAGATGGGTTAAATTTGAAATCATTCTCAAATAATCTTCACACTTTTCTGAAATCTTGGTGTATACTAATCCATAGTTCTCACATATTTTAAAACACCATTAGATCTGAATTCTGTTTGATTACATCTATAACCTATACTATACATTCATCCACTTTCTTTACAACACTCACACATTGAACTTGTCCATACAAGCATGTCTATTATTCAAATTTTACACCTTCTTTTGTTTTCTGCCTAAAAAGGATGACTTACACTTGAAAATTTTGATGGACCTTACTTTTCTGTTTTATCATAAAACTTTAAAACAATTTTTTCTACCCATAGCCTTTTAAACCCACACCATCATTGACATATTGCACCCTTATGAAAAAAATTCGTTTGTTCACCATTGTTATTCTTTAGTGCCAAGATGCACTATTGTAAAAATGTGAAGCACTTAACTCCTCAAAAATACCTCATGCTAAGAACACATAATCATACCACTCTTGTGTGCTTCCAAACACCTTTGAAACATGCCACACATTTTCTAGACATGTCATTCAAAATCGATGTGGAGACTCTAACAAAGATCTTTCAAAGTGACATCTTCCTACAGTTCCACATCACATGGTATGAATATCTTGGTCTAACTATTAGCACTATGTCCATATAGAGGAATTTCAATCAATCACTTTTAGATGAAATAAATTTAACCATTATTCTTTATAGTCAATCTTTTATAGCTAAATTTTTCTAACTATAAATATTAAAAGGAATTTGAGAGAAAATAAGGGAGTTAAGAGATTTTTTTCCCTTTCTTAATCAACTATACCTAGAAAGACTAATACTTTGAATGTTTCACATTTCAAGTATTATTTAACCATGTCTCCCACATGTTATCATGCTCTACATATATACCTTAAAAATGGTAACTTCTTTGTTTAGGATACATTCCCCTACATGATTGTTTCAGGTTTTAGATTTCTCTCCTTGTATTTCTAGTTACTCACAATCTATGTTCCATTACATATTCTACAATCTATTTCCCTCATCTCATTCTCTATGACATAATGAATCCTTAATGAATCAACACAATTCCAAGCATATTGAAATATAATAAACTTGTATAGTGATAAGGGTACTCCATATACAACCTTTTGTTCACAACTAGACAAATAACATATATCAAAAACTATGTACATCGAATTCCCAACTAACATTTCCCCATTAAAAATAATAATGCAATTTACATCCACATCATAAATACCATACATACTTCCATGTAACAACCATATCACAATACTTAAATTAAACCATAAACCATCTCACAACAAGTAAGAATCACAAGTAAAACAACTTTATTGTATAGTGGTCTCCATAGTCCCTTCAAGTAGAAAATATAATGATATCTAGCTTAATAGTTTATTACCAACAAGGTTTAGTAATTTATTCCATGTCCTTCTATATAATACCAAGTGGCTCTTCTAGGAATGTGTTCAATGACTTGTAAAAGTTTTGCATGGTATTCTACATCTAGTCTCCATTTTTGTGTTTACTATTTGTAGTCTTCCCACAGGCTCTTCATTGTAACCTTGTAGAAATTATGTGTTGGGTGTAATGATACACCTTTTGTTTGGTTTGTAATAAAAAAGTGAATCCCACTGGAGGGATTTCACTTGTCAGGGTATGTTCCCCGTTGACCAAGCCAAGGAAAATGTTGTCACTTCACTTGTTATTTCAAATGTTAGCTTTGTTCTCTCCATTGTGGCAACGTAAGTGGTGAGCCTAAGCCACTTTCTCAATATTGGCTTCTTTAGAAATGACCAAATACATCTCCGGACAACAAAATGCAAAGAAACATTTAATGATCTCGATGTATAGTATAAATTATATACATATATATTTAATTATCAAATTATACTTGATCCTTTCAAATAAAACATACCTTGTTTGGTGAACCGAATCCGTTGATATGTGGTCATAGTCGGGCTAAATTAATGGCACATCTTCAAAACTATCATCATGATCTGATCCATATGTGTCATCCACAACTAAAGGAACTTTCTTCCACTCACCTACATACCCATGTTTTTGACTATCAGCACTCCATTGAATATGATTTTTTCATGCATTCATAACAAAAACAAGAATAATCTCTTGTGGGCAAATTGTGACTCAATTATTACTATCCATAGTCATCAAAGAGTGCAAAGACCTAGAATTGGGACTCCTTTCACATCCGTGTGTTGTCCTTCGATCAATACCTTCATTTAATCATGCTCAAAAGATCAATTGAAAGTTTAAAACAAATAACAAAAATCGGCCATAAAAAATTTAAAGTTAGTAACTTGTAGTTCAATTAATAAATCACATCAAGATCTACATATCTATGTTTTAAATGTGCATGTACTGACTCCCAAAACACTCTATGGGGGTTGGAAGCCTATGGATGTTGAAGCTCTGTGAGGTTGAAGCCTATGAGGTTGAAGCATGTGAGGTTGAAACCTCAATCGTAAAATGTTTCTTACACCATTCAACAACACCGCGGGCATCAATCAATCGATCTCCGTCATAATCAAAGCTTTGTTTCTTTAGAGCACATATTATGCATGCACCACCATGCACCATCGTGTTCTCCCTTCCCATGACCACTCTAAAAAAATTGGAGATCAATGAGGAATTTTGTGATGACGATGATAATGACTCAACTTCAAAATTAGAAAGGGGCGAGAGGTATTTGAATTGTTCTTGCGCAACCATCTATCCAAAAAAAATGTTCCCCTTTGAAAACATATTCCTATGTGCGGAAGATATTGAAAGAACAAACCAAAACAATGTTGCACAAAGTGGGTGTCATGTTCCTTGTCATCACTTATATAGAAGTGATACTCCTTCTTGATCATTGCTTCAATATGTACTTTCAACCCCATCCAAATCCAATTGTGCATGCCTATAAAATGCTTTGAACCATGATAGTAACTGGCACGTATGATGATAAAGTACTTTTGAATTTCTTTTTGATGAGAAAATGAGTAATTCTCAAAAAAAAATCAACCATGGACGATATGGAACCAATTGGGAATGTGTCCCTATTAGTCTTGGTTTTTAACCTACCACTTTGGAAAATGAGAATGTTTGATGTACTTTGCCTTTAAACTTGGAAATAATTTGTGAAATGGGGTATCAAATGGGGATTTCCTCTTCTACCAAATCCAACCTAGTTGAATGCACAAGCCTTGTGAATATTTTATGATTTGAACCTCAAAATCAATTCATAACTATGGACAAATTGTCATGTATTCATTTAAGCGAATAAAAATAAAAATAAAATCTAACATCGAAATTTAAAAACATAAATTTATATATATCACCTCAAATTCAACGTTTGAAAAGTTTAAGCGTGTTCAAATATTCATTTTTTTGCAATAATTTCAAGTCCCCACATTTTTCATATTACAAAGAGATTGATGGTTAATTCATAGATCATTGACATGAACATCGTTGCCTGATTTAGCCAAAGAATTGAAGAGTGCCTTTCCATTGTAGCCATATGAATTCACCTTCACATGTAGGTGGGGAAATTTCTTCTCAAAAGTAACTTTCTATACACCTGAAAAAGAGTAATAGATTTTGAAATACATTAATTTTAAATCACATGGGTCAAAAAATGATATTTAAACAAATTTTAAATATGGGTAAGTGCAGGAAGTTGATGGACAAATATAGGGTCATCCGTGGACGTCATATTGCAAAAAAAGTGAAAATCTCAACTTGTAGGGATTATTAGCTATACACGCACTCTAAATTAGAAAAATTTATATAAATATGAATCGTAGCATTCGGAATCTAGTTTCTAAAATACTAATTTTTGTAAAAAACAGACAAGTTTAGCTATATTAAACACTTAAAATTATATGACTTTTTTTTTTTTTTTTCGAAAAAACTTATAAGATTGTAGTCCGTTTGCCCACATTTTGGATGACCAAATCTTGTTATTTTTTTCCTTTGGTGAAAAGTTAGATGTAGTTGTCTATCTTGGGATGGATTTTATTTTGTATTTTTTTAGCAATATTTTTTTTTATGATTTTTTCCGTGAAAGTGGTCTAAAAATATTTAGAAAATGGAGCGCTTTCCGTTTGCCCGCCATAACTATATCAAAAAATATCGAAATCAAATTTATTTTTTTAAGGTGTATAGAATTTTCCACACTTGGGATGGTATAAGTTTTATCATATTTTGATAAGCGAAACAAAAGTTATAATCTTAAATGTAGACATGAACATTCACGGGAAAAAATGTCTTAAAGACCTATTGTTAGTAAGAAATTATAAAATGATATTTATCTTATTCTATTCACTTTAAAAACAATATTTCTACAAAGCTAAGAGTCTACCCTACGTGATGGCACCATTTTTGTGAAATGTTTTCAATTTTTTAGCATGGTTCAAGTCTTTGGAAGAGCAGATTTGAGGTTTTTTGACCTTTTGCACTTCATAATGACCTTCCATAGCTTTGGTTGGGGAAAAACAAAGATTTTCCGAGGCTTAGGTTCGGCAGATAGATCCGCGATCGTGGTTTTTTAAAAATACCGCGAGCGCGCTTTATAAAGCACGCCGTGGTTTATAAAGCGCGGTTCATAAATCATATTTACACACATCCCAATGTCCAATTACCATGTGATTTTTACTCTCGACCTTACCATACGAATTCTTTGCGAAATTCTGTCATTTTCGAGCACGTTTTTTATCACCGAAACAAAACATCATGGGAGACAAAAACGAAGTCAAAAAAGGAAGTCATTAAGTAAAAAAAAAACCAAACGAATTAGAGGCCAACAAAATTGAAAATGTTGAGTGAATGTGGAAACTTCGTGAATCTAGAAGAGGTTCATCTTCAATCCCAACTATTGTAAGCAATGAAGAACTAGGTAATGTTTCTACTGTCAATGTTGAAGTTGAATTAAATACTCGTGATGAAGAAGTTTTTATTGTCAATGTTGAAGAAGAATTAAATACTCATGATGTAGAAAATGTTGAAATTGAAGGAGACAATGAAAATGTGAATAAGGAAATTCATGTTGAAACTGTAGACAAACAAAATTTGACAAAAACACCTCCTAGGATTTTACATAAGAAACCTAATTTTTTTATTGAAATTGATGAAAACATTTTGAAACCAATGTCCGATAAACTTTCGAACGACAAAAATTAGAAGAAAAGCTTCAAATTTGGGATAATCATTTTGAAATTTTAAATGATTCCCAAAGATGTCGATTGTTGGTTAGTTTGATGAAATTGATTAAAATGAGACCTACATTAAACACCTTAGGATTGACAACATCTAACATACATGGTCAAACCTTTACAATTGTTAAAAACCTTCATGATGCATATCACCTTGTTGGTGTCAAGAGACGCACTTTAGGGATAGTAATATTGTGTGTCGTGTACTTCGCTACTAGTGTTGTAAGTGAATCAATAAAAAAACAACGTTTGATTATGCAAACAAGTCGAATGTTGCAAGTTAATCGAAAAACTCTAATGAAAGCAATTGAAAGACGTAATATCCTTCAATCACTCAATAATGTCAATTTTTGGGCATTTTCTGCTAGAGCACCGCGTAAGGACAAAAATAATTCTGATGCTATAAGAGAAGTTATTAAATTTTGGCATGATAACACTAGAGTTTCACCTAATACAAGAGATGTTATAAAATGGAGAGTTGGTTCTACTAATCGTGAACCACATCCAAAGCATTTCTTAGATATGACTCAAACTCAATTTTTTCGTAAGTTTGAACAAGAGAATCTGGAAATTAAAATTAGTCAATGTTTTTTGAAATGTTGAAACCATTCTATGTGAAAATCAACCATGCTCGCACCACTTGTTGTTATAGGCAACATGTTGAATTTGCGATGCATTATGCTAAATTTTTACGTATTCATTCTATTTTTCATTCTGAAACTATGTTATCTGAATGTGGTGTTCAAGTTCCACCAATATCTTAGCAGGGATTTCATTCCTACTATATTTTGTGAAAAGAAGTTGGAAAATTTTTTTATAGTTAGGATTGTTTAGATGGAAGTTGTAGTACATGCGGCGAATTACCTAAATTGGAAAGTTGCATCCATGAGCAAATCAAGGTATAATAGGACATAATTTAGTTGAATTTGATAAATATAAATCAGTTGCATACCAGTTGAAAGATGGAAAAGAGTCGAAATGGTGTGAGCTAGTTACAGAACAAATGCCCATTTTTCAATTTATGAGAAAATTTAAGGATGAAATTGTTTATGAGTATGCGAGGCATACACATAGAGTTCGATGGTTGGATGAACAATTCAAGCTATGCAAAGACACATTTCCTATTGGTACTATTGTTTCAGTGGTCGATTTTGCGAGAGAATTCACCACAAATGGAGGTTGATCGTAATATTACAACTCAAGACAAGTTCCCATTTTTTTGCATATAGCATTTCTACATTCTCCTGATAATACAGAGAATGATCAAATTTTTTTAAGAGAGTACCACTTTTATATCAGTGATGATCATACTCATTCTACTGAATTTGTGCAAGGGTGTTTCCAGTTATTTTATGGAAACTTGTCTGATAGGGACATCCACTTCAAACAACATTATATATGGTCAGATAATTGCACGTATCAGTTTAAAAATGCATGAATGTTTTATTGGATGAGTAGAATGCATGTCAAGATGGGTGTGCAACATATTTGGAGTTTCACTGAGGCTGGACATGGAAAAGGAGAGCATGATGGTGTAGGGGCATGTGTGAAAAGAGCTCTTGCAAGAGAAGAGTTGAAGTACAAAGATGGTGCTAAATTAAAAGATGCAAAGAGCATAGTGGAATGGTGTATTGACAACATGGCCCGAGGTTCTCAAGAAATTCCACGGTTTTCGAGATATTTTTGGTCTGATAGAGGAAAAACATATTTCTAACTACGAGGATTGTATGACACTCACTTTGGTCCAGTGATATGCACTCATTTGTAGCTCGAGACGCTACTTCATGGGCCGCATGGACAAGAAATTTGACATGTTTTTGTGCATCTTGTATCGAATTTGTCACACGCTTTGAGTGTGATTCACAAGAATGGGTGGAAGGATGGATTTGTAGGCCTCTAACTCGCTTCCTAGTTATCAACCTCCATAAGCATTACAACTTGTTTACTGCAGATGAAGTTATAACATCCAATGACTTTGATGAAATTTCGATTTTGGTGTGACAAGGTATTTATGGTTATTTATTTAATTTTAGTATTGAGTTATGTCCATTGAAATTTTAATATGTAATTTAAATTTGAGTTTTCAACCTTGGTTATTTTTGTAGGACATGTGTTTGCGATAATTGCGACAGAAGACAATGAAGAAGGACAGGACTATTTCTTATGTCATTGCATCGAGGAAACAAAGAAGTTGACTTCTCCTATTATAGATGGCGAAGAGATTGAGTATCCTACGGGGGTCGAGTGGTAGTTCTTTGGAACTTGGCTTCGATGGTATCCATTAAAAACTCCTTTGTTTGAGTGTTTGAAGACTTTGAGACACACGAGAAAATACTCTTATATTCACATCTAGTTCTAGCGACAAATATTCATTGTATAGATATCGAGGAAGACCTAATAACAAGTTTCTTTGGAAGGTTCGAGTCGATCATGAAGCAATCTTATGCTCTGCTATTCGTGAGTAGATCCGATCCTGATGGTTCATTGGAATGAATTTACAATGCTCATGTCTGGTATATATTTAATTTCAAGTTTCAATTTATATATATATATATAATTTTTTTAGTTTAAAGATCTAGATTTAAGTTTGAATATATTTTATTTTAAATTTGTGTATTTTGTGTGTCATGTATATAGATAGTATATGGTTTTGATTTGAAACTTAAATTTCTTTGACTAACAATTTTATGTTTAGGTTAGTGGTGCCAGAAAAGCTTCCACCTTCACGTGGTTGGCATTGTTAGTAGAGAATTTTAAATTCTCGAAGCTAAGAGAAGCTTGAACATTGTTTGAAAAAGTTGTAAATTTTGAAAAAGTTGTAAATTTTGAAAATGACTCCTCTAGGTGCCACGGAGTCCGAGTAGTCACCCGTCGAAGTTGAACGATATTTTGGTCTCAGGGCTCTTAAGGGACTAAGCCCGAACGAAGTAGCCCGGAAGCAACGACCCTTTCGCGCACCAAAACACCACCTCCTATAAGCGTTCACCGCCACTCGGACGTCTTTGGCGTAGTTTCGGTTCAAAGGCGGACCCACCATTTGCAAAATATAGCATTTGACAACCTTACACTGCCTCCAACTGCACTATTTCATGCGTTTGCAAATAGTAGGACAACAAGAGCACCGAAATGAGAAGGAAAAAAATGAGAGAGGCTATTGTATAGGGTCCGTACACCGAGGTGTCGGATCGACGAGGCCTCTCTAGGTGCCATGGAGTCCTAGTAGTCACCCGTCAAAGTTGAACGATATTTTGGTCTTAGGGCTCTTAAGGGACTACGCCCGAACGAAGTAGCCCGGAAGCAACGACCCTTTCGCGCACCGAAACACTGCCTCCTCTAGTGTTCACTTGGCCACCCGGATATGTTTCGGCACAGAAGTTCGGTGCCACGACCCACCGTTTGCAAAATATAGCATTTGACAACCTTACACTGGCTCCAACTGCACTATTTCACGCGTTTGCAAACAGTAGGACATCGAGAGCACCGAAATGAGAAGGAAAAAAATGAGAGAGGCTATCAGATATGGTCCGTACATACTGAGGTGTCGGATCGGATGAGGCCTCTCTAGGTGCCATGGAGTCCGAGTAGTCACTCGTCAAAGTTGAATGATATTTTGGTCTTAGGGCTCTTAAGGGACTACGCCCGAATGAAGTAGCCGGAAGCAACGAAGGCCATACAAAAACATGTACAAATCAATATTTAGTTAGTCAAGAAAGAATAAAAATGTTATTATTTTATCTTCTATTTAGGCTAAATACATAGGATCTATAAATGTTAGCACGAAGGCCATCTATCTTCATAAGATTTTGACAAAGTTTTGTATTTAATCAAGGTAACCCATAGTCATCTTCTATGACAATTAGAGCATCATTCAAATTTGAAGGACTTTTATCTAACATCACCAGACCAAACACATATAGATTCACAGAATTTCATCAAGGAGTTGATCCATGGATAGGTCATTTATCTCATATATTGCTAGACATTGGATTATATTGCAAACATCTTGACCAAACCATTCACCGACAGAAATATTATTCACTTATGATCTATTTTAAGGGTGTGGTCTATATCAACATCATCTTCTGAGGGAGCATTTTATCCATCCTTTCTTCTTTTCTCTAAATTAAAGGAGTTTTTCCCATTGGTTTTTCTCATGTTCTCTACTTTTGGAGAGTTTCATTGTAATTTGGGTAGCTCATATGGTCTTATTTCAAGGACCCTCATTTTTACCAACCTAAGCTACACTTCAGGGTGTTTTCGTGTAGGTATAGATTTTCCTTGTAATTATTTATTTCTTAGAATATTTCGTGTAGATATATCGTGACTCATCTTGCTTATATGTTCTTTGTTTCATAGGAGTTACTTGACTTTTTAGGAGTTATTTGTGTGGTGGTACTCCGAGACATGTAAAACCAATATATGATTACATACATGGCTAGTTATATCAAATGAATTGGCATTTCCTACTAGAAATAATATATAGGTTGAGTATAAGAAAGTGAAACTCATGTACAGAGGTCCAAGAATTAGAAACAAAGTGTAAAGAGATTTGTAACTAACCTGCATAAAACTCATGTGAGGCGTGCAAGATAGCCTCGCTCCCGAGCAGATGATGACCCGCCGTGCCCCCGTATAAAAGAAAAATATTAATACATGTACAACATACACATGAAATAAATTATAATAATAATCTAGTGCAATTAAATGATTTATTAAAAATGTAAGTTTGACAACTTGAAACTTACGTTTGAAACATGCCTAGCCGCAGAGCTAAGCATGTCGACAACGGATGTTTCCTTCATCACTCTTGCTATTTAAAATAAAATAAAAATTAGTTTTTACATGTATGTACATGACGTACAATCAAATATACATATATATACACACACACACACACACATATATATATATATATTAATATCTCAAACATGTGAATTAAACTATTATACATATATATATTATTTAAATTTATTTAAAATTTACCCGTGAAAGACCAATATCAAGTGGCTCCAGCCCAAAACATTCCCAAAGATCTCATCTATAGAAAAGAAATCATATGAACCAACAAATGATGTCTCACCTACAGTGCATACGGCACCACATGATCCACAGTGGTGTGGTGCACTAGAATTGACACCTCCACCAACATCACCGGATGTAATCTGGGTGCTATGTTGGGTGAGAGTGTCAGTGAGCTCCCTCAATGCATGCAATGTATCAATCTCCACAACCTCCTTCACTGTAGGAGGGATAACTGAAGGCGGGGGCTTGGGGCATGGGGATCCTAGGTTGACTACGCATGCACATGGTCTGCTTCGCGCGCAGCCACCTCCTCGACCAAAAAAAGTATGAAAAGTCAAAATAATTCGGACCTCATTGAGCATGAACTCTCAATATAATTTCTTCAAAAAATAAAGAGGAACCTCATTGTTGTTGCATGGTGGATAATCAAAAACCATCCACCATCGGTCCCAATTTTTTTTTTTGATTCTATCATCATGGCACCAATGGATTGGGAACCATTTGCAAGTAACTACAGGTGGGGCATTGGTTCTAGGGTCGGTAAATAATGCACAAATGAGGTCTTTTCCAATTTTTTTGTCTTTGACGGCTGCATGGGATAGTTTATCCGCATACCATCACCTACAGTCACTTCTAAAGGTGTTCCATCTATGTATTTGGTTGGTTGCAGACTCGACTTCGCCAATCAATGTTTGCAATGTATCAAGGCTAAAGTCATGCAGGATGGATTTGTAGCATGATTTTGTCTTATAGTTTGAATTAGGTTCTCAATGACAATTTTATTTTCTTGATTCTTCCAATGATATTATCTTGCGTTCTGTTGGCTCGGTGAGGACAAGGAGCTACAGGAGGCGTATCTATGTTTGGAGGAGGGTTTTGAGGAATGTTTTGACGCTTTTCATGATTTCGAGCTTGCCGACCAACCGATAAAACAAGAAAATTGTATGCATAAAGAAACATTTCAAAAAATCCATGAAAATGCAAAAAAACCTAAAATGCAAAAAAATGATTACAATCGGGGACTTACCTCCTCGCTCTTGGCGGCATGGTTGAATCTATCGCTATCCGTAAGTCCGATGAGTAATTTTGAGATAGTATTGAAAGTGCGAGTGAAAACATTTAGGAAAAGTTGTGGTTTGAAATGAAAATGAGAAAAATAACGAGTCGCGGGATCATGTTAAATTTTGTCTCGAGTTCCATGATCACGGTTTATAACCGTGCTCATGGTTCTAAACCGTGATTGCGGTTTTAGGTTCGGTAATTACCGAACCTAGAATTCAAGAACCGTGATCACGGTACCTTTATTTTGGGTTTTTATGTCCACGGAATTGTCCACCAACTGCACTTACCCATATATAGATATAAATGAAAGCACGCCTCAAAATATATATACATTTTAAATCTATAATTTTTTTGTACACTGATAGTGATAATCAAACTCAACGTGATAACGACAACAATATGTGTCAAGGAATTTATTAGCTTGCACATACCAAGGCTTCAAATTTTCAAACATTCGTTGTCCAATCTTAACATCTCGAATTTTCTTCTCAAACTTATGTACATCTCATGTTGAGTTATTTCAAGCCAATGTTTTATATGTTCATCATAGTTATTGTGAGTTATCCTATGTTTTAAAACATCCCTCACATTTGGAGAAGGACGAGTCCTCTCACCCAAAAATCGAAACTATCTTCACAATATTATCCTCTATTTTATCAAAACGTTGATTTCTACACATTAGTGCCTAAATTCCTTCCATAGAGAGTCATCCAATGTCTTCCTCCTCTTTACATACCCGCTAACCGTCTTTCTAGATAAACCAATGCCTTGGCAAAGGTGGTAACATGAAGATTCTTTTTGTATCTTCACTTACAATTGAAGTTAATATTTCTCTACGAGAAATACTCTTATCAATGCACCTAGTTTTTGTACCCAAAGAACTTATTCTTTAAAAACATTCCCAAAAAATTCTTCTTCTACACGTTTTGAATTTTTCCGTCCAAAATTAACACCCAACAATTCTATTGTTTCCCTCATATCAACATGATTCAAGAATGTAACCAACAAATGTGCTCTAAAGCAATCGTAGTCAAATTAACAAATTCACCATATACTATCTCTACACTTTTGTTGTTTTCTTTCATGATAATGGTTCTTGTTGGGAAAATTCTTTTAATTTTTGTAAATCCATCTTCACCAAGTGTTTCACATTTTTCTTGGGAAGTAATTCCATATTTTTTGTCATCACTTCAGCATAATGTTGAGCATCTTGATCTCGTGTCCATAAACATACACATGGGATCCTATCAAAACCCTTGCCTTTACCCAATCTAAAAACATAAATTATCATATTTAAACCTTAGAACTAAAAAAAAAAAAAAGGATCTATAAAGGGCTTCTATACATATGTACCAATTTTTGCAGCGTTGTCTTTCACTTGTTGTGTCTTCTCTCTCTCTCTTTGTGCCCTTCTACGAATAGATCTTCTAGCATTCTTCTCTCGCATTCTCTTCCTTGGTATATTTTCGTTTCTCATTCTTTGTATTTCCCATGATTCATCCACTTCAATAATTTTCACTGCACACATAAATCATGATAGATCCAATGTCTAAGAGTAAACTCGATACAAAACTATATGTGCATGCAACTCTATTTATATACAAATCTCAGTAGAAATTAGGTTATTTTTAATTTTAGTTTTTTATAACTTTAAAACAACTTTTCTAATTTTAATAGAATTTATATTTAATATGTAAAACAACTTTTCTAATTTAATATTACATATTTTTGGTTAAAAACAATTAAAAAAACAAACTTAGTTTAAAACACAAAAATATGTAATAAACTAAATTTAAAACATAAAAGTGAACAATATTAAATAAGTAACTTGTAAAACATTAAATTTAGAAGGGGAGACGTAATTGTGAAACATTAAATTTAGAAGGAGACATTTTGGCGGCACTTTGGTGGTGTAGAAGGGGTTCATGTGAAAAGGTGTTCGTGTGAACCATATTCGCGTGAACACCCTTTCATGCGAACCGCACCGAGTGGCGATGGACGTGGCACTTTGAGTGGCACATTTTGGCTCCAAATCCTTTTGGGGGATAATTGTGAGCCAAAATCTGCCACTCGGGTGCCATGTAATTAGGGTAAACAAACTAGTTAAATTACAAAATTTTGACACAAAATTTAGATTTTTATTAGCTTTCTAAAAATGTAATTTTCATTTTTTAAAAATCTGTTTTGTTATTTATTTTTTAATTTTTACTAACATACGGTATTTTAGGACAATCAATAGTACACAATCAACCAAATTTGAAAAATAGTAGAATATATCAAAAAATTTGAAAAAATATACTTAGTATTTGTTGAATTCTTCTTCTTACTTGTGAAAAATAAATAAAAATTGATATAAATATTATAATTATTAGCATAGAAATGTGGACACCATTTATTTTAAAATATAGTTACTAAATAATTAATTAAAAAAATATAAGTCAAAAAATATGAAAATTTGACATCACGTCAAAATTATAATCTTGAATATATATCTAAAATTTCATAGTGAAAAGATAAGTTTTCATTTAAAAAAACACCGGGGACAATCATTCCTCTTTAATAACATAAGAAACAACATATGAATAAAATATAGAAAAAGACTATATTTTTTTGCCAATTTTAAAAAAACATACATGTATTCTACACTCTAAACACAACATTTTGTTAGTTTGTGGAATTTCATGAATCTCGTATGGTTTTGTGGCTATTACCTTTAGAAAATCAATTAAACTGAAAATTCATGTTTACTAAGGTACAAACCATACCAAAAAGTGGGACATTTTAGTGTGCTTTTAAAAATAAATAAAAAAATTCCACAACATCCCAAGTAATTACTAAAGCATTAATGTGGTTTTAGAGCATCGAATTTTTGGGCATGACACTTGGTATCAGATCCATGGGTTCAACGCTAGGACCACAGGGCACACTTGGAAACATAAGGCATAACAAGAAAACATAACACAACTCTAAACCTAGATCACACAACTTGCATGATAGTTTAAATGAAGAAAACCTAGAAAACTGAAACAAAATCTAGAGTAATAAACTAACTCTCACCTTGGTTTGCATAAGGAGCGTAGCAAATGAGGGGGTTCTTGCATGTGACTTAGACTTACCACCTCCGAGATCAGGGTAAGTAGTGGTCATATTACCTCATATACTTTAGATATTACAGATGTTAATGCCGCTATACGTAGAGGATCCTTGGGAGGGAGACACAACAAAAAGGATAGAGAGCCATCAATAGAGGCTCTTGTACCTTCCCAACGTAGTGATGATTATAAGGAAGATAAATCCCATGTGGATTCCATCATATTATAATCATCATGGTGAGGTCATGATGAAAGGGATAAATGTCACAAGGACAGATCTAGGAGCCCTAGGACACATAATGATCGGGTTGAGAGACCTAGAGGTAGAAAGCCTACAATGGTGGGTCACATCAGAGACATCCCAAAACTCCATCCATCTCACTTCATTGGGGACATTGGAGGATTTCAGGTAGAGGCATGGTTGGTCAGCTTGAGCGGATGCTTCAAGCTATGTCTATGTACCAACAACATAAAGGCTCGTGTTTCCATCCACCTTATGAGAGATGGAGCTAGGGTTTGGTGGAGGAACGAGGAGTAGAAGCTCCATGTGGATTCTAAGAAAGTCACTTAGGATCTCTTCAAGGAGCGTTTCAAGAGAAAATACTTGTCCAGGAGATTCATTCAGCCGAGGAGAGATGAGTTCCATGACCTTCATCAGGCATGCATGATAGTGGAAGAGTATGAGAATTACTTTCTAGACTTGATCAAGTACATGGACTACATATATGATGAGTAGGTGAGGATCAACAGGTTCATCAGGGCTTGAACCTAGACATTGGAGGGAAATGTGCATTCATTACCCGAAAACATTAGTAGAGGCCATTAAGAAGGCCTATAATGCGGAGGAGACCAGGGGAAGACACAACAGGCTAAAGATAGAGTGCAGAGCCATATACAACAGATGCGGGATAGCAAGTTGATGGGGTCGAGCTCATCCTCCTCATGGTGGACATGGTTCTACATAGTCTTCATTCACCTCAACAACCACCTCGGTAGAAGCGAGAACAACAGGCTCATCCTCCATTTAGGCCTCCACAGAGATTTGATGCTCATAGGGGATGCAGTATGGGGCCTCCTCCTGGGGACCAGTCAGGACTCATGAACCATCGAGAGCTCGGTTAGCGGTGATCACATCATTCCATAGTAGGATCATCAGGATCCATGACAATAACCACTAGAGTAGCTGCAGGAGTTGCATCTCATTGGAGGGGACCAGGTAGTTGTTACGGGTGCGGTGTATAGGGGCATCATTGGAGAGATTTTCCTCATAACCTAGTAATAATGGTAAGGCACTAGTTTGAGAGCTTACTATAGGATACATGGCTAGGAAACATAGGATATATGCAGCGATCGAGAACTTCCAAGCCGAGCACTGTAAGCATAGTGATCGAGATGATAAGTAGTATTGATGGCATTTCTATTACTATTTTATTTGACTTGGGGCTCCTCAAATTCATTTATTTCCCATTTGTAGTAGAGTGATGTAGGCTATTAGCAGTTAGGTAGAGCCATAGTTGGGATGTGGAGATGGCTTCTAGAGCCAAGATCACAATGGACTCCTTAGTCAAGGAGTGTTTAGTTGACCTAGGACCGTTTTCCATGACCCTGGATCTTCATATCCTTCCGTTGGATTCCTATGGGATTATTTTGAGCATGGATTGGTTATCTACACAATAGGTCTAGGGTTGATTTTACAGCAAGGTAATATCATGTGCAAATGATTTGGGAATGGAGTCATTGATAGTTGGAGTTAGGAGACCCACCTCTATTCGCACCATATCCGTTATGCATCTTAAGTGGTGTGTGCGACGAGGTTTCCAGTTGTATGCTTTCATAGTTAGAAAAATATCATAGGATGATTATAGTGGGCCGTCACTTGATTATCATCACATATTGAGGGAGTTTTCCAATGTCTTTCTAGGGGAGTTGTCAGGGTTACCTCCCCCACATGAGATATATTTTCACATTGATCTTATTATAGGATCAGATCATATCTCACGAGCACCTTATAAGATGACTACCCCTAAGGTCTATGAGCTCAAGTTGTAGTTGGAGGACCTTCTTGAGAAAGGCCTAATTCATCCTAGTGTATCCCTTAGGGTTCACCATGATTTTTGTAAAGAAGAAGGATGGATCCTGCGGTTGTGTATTGATTATCATCAATTGAACAAAGTAATGATCAAGAACCGTTACCCCCTTACATGTATTGATGATTTATTTGATCAGATGAAGGGAGCCATAGTATTTTCCAAGATATATCTAAGTTTGGATACCATCATCTGAGGATCACAGAGGAAATTATTCATAAGACAACATTTCATATGAGATATAGCCACTATGAGTTCATAGTAGTGCCTTTTGGTTTGAGAAATTCCCCTGTAATATTCATGAGTTTGATGAATGGGGTACTCGGAAATTTTTGGATCACTTTGTGCTCATTTTCTTGATGACATTTTGATTTACTCACATAAACATGAGGAGCATGAGGGGAACCTTCGATAAGTTCTACAATGTCTTCGTGAGCAACATCTTTATGGGAACTTAGAGAAATGTGTATTCCTTCAGTCAAAGGTGTAGTACTTGGGTCACATCATTTCTAGGGAAGGTATCGCCATTGATCCTTCCAAGATTCAAGCTATTATGGATTGGCCCGTGCTAAATAGTGTGACCGAGGTGCACAATTTCATAGGGTTGGTAGGGTACTACAGGAGATTTATTCAAGAATTTTCTCGAATTACACACCCCATCACTTCCCTTCAGTAGAAAGGAAAGAAGTTTGTTTGGTCCGACATATGTGAGTAGGAATTTAGTACACTAAAGGGATGCCTTACCTCAGCATGGATTCTTATAGTGCAGTTTCTAAGGAGATTTTTTTGTTTGTATAGATGCTTCCCTAATAGGACTAGGAGGTGTTTTGATGCAGGAGGGCCGTGTGGTTTCCTTTGAGTCTCACAAACTCAAAGATCATGAGCTCAATTATCTAACTCATGACTTTGATCATGTAGAAATTATGCATGCTTTGGTTATGTGGAGACATTTTCTTTTGGGTAGGAGATTTATTCTCAAGATAAACCATTTGAGCTTATGTCACCTCTTCATGCAACCCAATCTCAACGTTCATCAGTTATGTTGGATGGATTTTCTATGTGAGTATGACATGGAGATAGAACATATGAAGGATAAGGATAATGTGGTTGTTGATACTATGAGTATACGGAAACATTTGGTTTTGGCTACATAAATGGGGACATTTTGTAGAGTAGGATTTTGCAGCAACTTCCTCACAATAGTTTCTACCTTACAGGATGGATCGGAGATTGAGTCTTAGAGACCCCTTGAGGGTAAGATCGATGGTTTTACATTAGAATCGGATGGACATTCTTAACATAGAGGCTAGATCTATGTAACTAAGGACGAGGTTTGATACATGATATCTTGGTAGAGGCTCATCATGCACCTTATTCAGCCCATCTAGAGGTGAAGAAGATGCATTCCACCTTGAGACAACTATATCATTGGAGAGGTCTTTGGAGATATGTAGCTTAATTTTGTCACACTATTTAGAGTGTCAGAGGGTGAAGGTCGAGCATCAACATCCAACTGGCCTTATTTACCCACATATGCTATCCCGGAGTGGAAATGGGACACCATTTCCATGGATTTCATAGTAGGGCTATCGACATCAAGATACCACCATGATATTATCATGGTCACGGTGGATATATTGACAAAAGTGGTTAATTTTTCTCTGACGAAAAACCAATTATACAGCTAGTGCAGTAGCGAGTGTACTTGGATGAGATTGTTAGAATGAACTTGATTTTGTGGAAGATCATCTGCAACCATGATCCCTTATACACATCACACTTCTAGACTACCATGCAACAGGCCCTTAGGATGACTATCAACTTCACCACTACCTATCATCCAGAGACAGATCGAAATACGAAGTTGGTGAATAAGATTTTAGAGGACATTATTCAGATGTATGTCATGGATCATCATTGAAGTGGGAGGAGTACTTGTATTTAGTTGAGTTTGCATACAACAACTTCTAGAGTTCTATTGGGATGGCACCTTTAAGGCACTTTATGGCAGGGAGTGCAGGACACTATTGAGCTGGATAGATTGGAGGACATAGTATCCATTGGCCTAGCCTTTTACAGGACATGGAGCTACGGGTTGTTTTGATTTTCCGGAGGTTATAGGAGGCACATGATAGGTAGAAGAAGTATGCAAATCAGAGGAGATTTGACCATAGTTATGAGGTGGGCACGAAGGTGTTTCTTCATGTCATACCTCATAAGAGTCCTATCCATTACAAAAAGGATCTAATTTGTCTCTTATATTCGTGAGTCCTTTTGAGATCCTGGAGCAGGATCGGTCCCTTAGCTTGTTGTCTAGCTTTCCCACCTATCTTGTCTCACGTGCATGATGTAATTCACATATATGTTTTTAGGAGATATATCCTAGATCCATCTCATGTTTTGGATTGGACCATATATAGGTGCAGGAGTAGGGGAAGATGATGGTGGATCCCATTCATATTTTAGAACATAGGACCCCGGCCTTTGAGGCCGAGATATTGATCGGAGTGAGTCCAGTGTGACATGTATGATGAGACTACTGCTACATGGGAGGATACTACGTTTCTACGAGTTTAGTTTCCACACCTATTTTAGTGACTTCCAGGAGGAAGTCGAGTCTAAGGGGAGGGGGATGTAGTGCCCACTCCTCTTTGACACTTATTATATTTTTATTTCAATCATTGTTGACTATAGACATGGATGTTATTATATCATTTTGGTTTAGCATGATGTTAGATGATAGATATATTTTGATTATTGATGGATTGTGATTCATAGTATGATTGTGTGGATTCTTAGATACATAGAGAGACATTTATATTGATGATGATGATGTGTTGTTGGCATGTATATTACTGAAATTTGTAATTCTCGCCATGTTGAATAGGATTTATCTTTTGAACTAATCTCATGATCTTTTTGATATTGATAAAAGATGGAATTGAGATGTTGAAATTTTAGACAAATGATAACATTGTTAGTAGAGATGATGATTTAGCTATATGTGAATGATTATTGATTTATGTGTGTATATTTTATCTTTTATGTTTTTAATGTGGCCACGAGGTCAAAGGAGGTATTGTGTGATTTTGTAGGTAATTATATCACAACAATAAAAAATGGATTGAGACCAACCACAACAAAATACTAGATGGATATAATGAAGGTCACCATGGAAACTTGTGTAATGTTGTTATTTTGTTTTTTTTATTTTTAGGGGGTCCCCATGGGGGGTATGACCTCCAATTGTGACCATGGGTTATGTGTGCAATTATTTCCCTTGTATTTTATTTATTGTAGAGTATGTGATTTAATTTGTGATGTAATTTATTTAATCATTGTTGATTAATGTGTTTTTATTAAGTGAATTAAATCATGTTATTAAGTTATATGGGGATGTGAAAATGGGGTCATTTATTAGAGTTGTTGGTCTTTTGGACTATGTGATTTTGATTGAGTGTAAGTGACTTTGAGTGTTGTACACTCTACCTTCCCTTGGAATTTTTGGATTTGAGCTTAAGGGCCATTTTTGGAGGCTTGTGGGACAAGATAAGGTTGACTTACACCTCTTAATTTCTTATAAAAACCCAACCTATGGATTGGGGGTCAAACAAAACCGCATTATATGTTTTTTCAATACAAAAAAGTGATATTTATTGCTTTTCTTACATGGGTTGTAAATTTTGTCCTTAGGGGTTGTGGTCTTGGATTGTGTGTGTAAGAAGCTTGTCATTACTCTCAACCACCAATTTATTTTGCATTGGGGTTGAGGTTTAACTTGTGATGTGAAGTTGAGGATGAGTGATGTGGCATCCTACATGGATCCACCTCACCCTCCTCTCTCTTGATTCTATTCATGCAAGTTTAATTGTTTGTTTGGGGGTTACTTGATTTCATTTTGTGCTTTTTATTTTGGGAGTGTGGAGTATTTTGGGGTGCTTGTTGCATTATTGTAGATTGTTGGAGTTGGATTGAGCTTGAAGGAGCTTGGAGTGTGATTTCTTGATCAAATTCCTCTTTTTACTTGTTTTGTTTTTATGTGTGTGGATTGCATGTATGTGAATGTTTTGGTATGCTTGTTGGGATATTGGGTAGATTTCCTAAGTGTGGTGTAGGATAAGGCTATGGGGATCTTATATGTGGGGAGGCATAAGATTTTATTTCATGTTTTGGGAGGGAGTTGGGTTGGGTAAACCAACCTTCGATAATAAAATGCTTGCATTTCTTAGTTGGATCTTTTGAGGGAGACATCAAAGATTGTGGGAGGCGTAAGAGAATGTGGGAGACATAAGAGGATCTTGAGGGCGGCATAGAGTTCTGTAGGGTATTTTGAGTTGTGTTTTGGAGATATTTAAGGTGGGAATCTAACCCCATTGGGAGGAATAAGTGATCTCCCCATAGATCCTTACTCCATTGGATTTTCATCTCAAGACTTGTGTATTTTGATATGTTTCATTCTTGGGATTGTATCTTGTGTTGAATGTGTGTTATATCATTGTGAAATATTTTGTTGTGATGTTGAAGCATTTTATAGTTACCATGATTTGGATCCATCCTTTATTTCATTTTGGATGCATCTCGAAGGGCCAATGAGGAGGATAGCTTCTTCTCCTCATTAGATTATTGATTAGGTGGAGAGTGTTGCCTCTCCCCATTTTTTTGTTGTGATCAAAGTGAAGAAAGATAGAGCTCTTGTGGAAGACTTAGAACTTTGTGAAATAAAAGGAAATCCTTCATGTAGAAACCATCTTTTAATTCCCACTTAAGATGGAAGACTAGTAGATTGTGTTTAAAGGAAAAATTGTATTGTTTATTTTGATATTAGGTTGTAATACCATATTTGAAGAAAGTTCATTAAGGAATGTGTTTTTCCTTCCTCTTCAAATTATTTGTATGTAAAGGAATGATTTAAATGGATATCATGTTTAAATTTTACCTTGTGTTGAAAGAAAAGAAAGTTGCAAATCTTAATGTTTTGATCTAAATGTGAATTGGGAAGTTGTCATTCTTTTTTTTTTTTTGAAACAATTAAACACTCTCTGGTTTTGATATATTTAAAGTGAAATTTATCTATTTTTATCTCTATTCCTTCAATCATTAATTCTTATAGTTCTCTGGCCTCATAGTGGCTAGCAGACCGGTTCATCTCAACTGTAGCATCGATGTAGTCATCACGGACATCGATCATTATTTCATGTTTACATTTTTGAAATTTTTACTCCTATCTTAAATATCAACTTAAATGATATTATGACTTGCTCATAAAACCCAAATTTAATTTATGATTGTTAAAATTTCTTTTAAAAAGTGTAAAGTCATGAAATGTAATAGATATGCTCAAATTGTAAAAAAATAGACTATATTGACAATAACCGAGACATCGGTGATCGAACTTTCGTCGGTATTCTTGTGACCAAAATAAGTCATTGTATACTTGCATAAATTTTAATTTTTCAAACTTAGAAGACATTTTTGGTGCATTTTTTTGAATTAGATACCTTTGATACTATTATACTATCATGAAATTGAATAATAAGTTACTTCTTTTACAAATCTAACATCCTTAACATTTAAAAATAATAATCTAAAATACACTAATGCTATAGGAACCAACACCGTTAGTGGTACCACGATATTCAAGAGACCACCGTCGACTCACCTATGTGTGAGTGTTTTTTTTCAAAAAAATGTGTTTCTAGCCAAACCATTGGCTCTTATGGATCTAAACTTCATCTAAATGTAGATCCAACCTATGTGGGCCATGTATGCTTGTTTCAACCTTACTACAACCTGCATATGGGGATTTAAATGCATAAGACTCTTGATCAAAATTGGTATCTTCCCCATCAATGAAAACAAAACACAAACTAGAGAACTAATAAACAATAGATCTCAAACCAAATCTAGGATAGGTGTTTACTTTGTAACAAGTAACTAATAACACATGATTAAATCTAATATTTAACTATCCTAAAGGGGGATCCATTTGATGGAAACCCCTCCTTCTTCTTACATTGGATCCAAGAGGAATCTTCCATGGGTTTCCCTTTATCCATGGCATCCACTCCTTCACACGCAAACCTAAGAGAAAAAATGAATGAGCTTAGGGTAAGGAATGATTTAGAAGACTCCCTTAAGGATGATTAGGGTTTATTTGACTTACATGTGTTTTAGGGCCCTTTATCCTTTTGGCGTTTCCTTATTTTTGGTTATGGTTTTTCTGTTTGTTTCATCTTTGGCTAGGCTTGGCCTTTTACCTTTTGTTTCACCTGATTATCTTTTGGTTGTATAGGATTCTTCATCTGTTAAAAATCTACTTTATTACGTTATGTATTAAAAATACCCCAACTAAGAAAGAATGTTTATTGAGGCCAATCTAGGTTTTAATTAATCCATAATTGAAAATCGTGTTAATTTTGAAAAAAAATTAGAATAATGATAATCTGAGTCTTGAAAATGACATATGTCATATTCCTAATTTGCATCATTTTCGACACATCACCCAAAAACATGGTGTCTACTTTTGTAGACACTACTTATATTCTGAGTAATAGAAGATTTAGTCTGCACAAGTTTTTCACCCTTCAAGTTCAAGTATGAATAAATTGTAGATTTAACTTTTATTTATATTAGTATTTATTTTAGAGTTTTAGCATTTAATTTAATCGGTTTTCCTTAAAATCATGAATTGCAATGCCACTACCCCCTTCCATCCATTGCCACAATGCATTGATTATAGAAAACAACATTCACATTATAATAAATCTATATTGATTTTATTATTTTTAATTTTTTAGTGTTCTCTTGTTTGAATTTGTAAATACAACATATTGATATTGTTAAATTATTTATGTTCAAAGAATTTTCATAGCCTTAATCTCATTTTCGGTGGCCACCCCAACTTCTCAAATCCTCGGCACTTAAGTATTACAACATGCCCACCTCCCCTTCTGCCTCATGGTAGGGTAAATAGGATAATATTCTTTGAACAATCAAGGTTGATGTATAATTATACATTGTCAAAGTTCCCTAAATTTTCATTGGGTGGCGTGTAAAGTGCCAGAGGAACTTCTATTTTAAAATAGATAGATACAATGAGGAACATCTTGGTTTTGACAACATTTAAGACATGGCACAACAAGAAAACATTATGAAAATATTATTCAGGATGTACGAAGCGGTTTTCGGTGCCACAACATCAATACACTTTAGCTCCTCCTTCCCCAATTACGTAGAAAAATTTGGATGACAATGGGTAAATAAGATTTTCGGTTGACATTATTTGGTTGATAATTATACATCCCTTATGATGGGTAGTTTTATTCATGACATTAAGTAACTAAGGATATGGGATATCAGAGTGAAATATCTAATCAATGAAATTAATGAAAGATATCATTATTTTCCAAACAAGGAAAATATCTTTTCATTTATTAAAAATAAACTAGTGACGATTGATACTTTACTTTCTCAAGAAAATCTTAGTATTTAAATCACCAAAAATATTTACAATAATGATAATTTAATAATTATAATGCTCAAAAATATTTGTGAATTTGAATTTTGAGGCATGTTCTTATTACAATAATTAGAGTAGAGACAAAAAAATTGTCACTTTTGCAAATGTTGCTTAGAAATAATTGGCCATGGTAAGTGTTATCCATTTTTCCCCTCAGGAAAAATTGATCAAACATGACTTTGCACAGGGAACATGGAGGGTGTTTTCAGTCGTGCGAGCTCACATGTATTTTTTGAAATTTGGATTAAAGATGAAATCATCATGGAAATGCAAAGGTGGAAAATCAATGGCCAATGTGAACGTCGAAGAAGATCAGGACTCAAGAAGAAGAAGAATGGAAAAAAAGTTCAACTTTTTGGCATTTCGAGAAAACAGGTTTTGGGGTTTTGGAAATTTCAGACTTTTAGTTTTGCAAAATCTCAAGCGTAAAATCAGAAAATCACCCAAAAAAGTCCAAAATTCCAAAGTCCAAAAGTCTAAATTTCATAATTTTAGGTTTTAAGGTGTCGGGAATTCTCGTGGGCAAGTTGGAAAATGAGCGAGAAAGTTACGAAGTCTAAAACTCTAAAAGTCCAAAATTTTAGACTTTTGGGTTTGAGTTTTGGAACTCTCAAAGAAAAAAATGGAAAAAAATGGCAAAATGTATGAAATTCTAAATTTTGAAAATTTGAAATTTTGGACTTTCAAGTTTGAACTTTTAAGAAAATTACCGGATGAATAGTGTTTAAATTCAAAAACAAAAATGTCTAAAATTCTGAATTTTAGGTTTTTAAGGTTGCATGCTTTTCAAACTCCGAAAAGTGACAGATCAAGAACCCACCATTTTTGTAGAATGACACCTCGACCTTTAGATGGCCATAAATTTTGACTGGGATCTCGGATTTGAGAAAGAGAGGACTTTTTGAAAGCTCTTGGATTTGAGCAAGTGAGACTAAGTTATTCAAAATGAAAAATATAGTTCGCCATTTTTTGAGGTGTCCCAAGTTTCTCACCTACCACCATTAATGAAGTATGGGCTTCCTTTCTTTCTTAAGGAACAATACATGGAGGCATGGGTTTTGGAGTAGAACCCATCATTGTTGCAGGAAAATTCAATACAATTTTGGGGTGGTTGAAACAAAAATTCAGATTTCTACCATCTCATTCTCTAATTCTTCCTATATATTGTAAGGAGGGGTAATTTTCTAAAGGTTGGACATTTTTTCTTTGCACCCTCCCTTCTTCCCTTCTCTGTAAGTGAATTTGTGGAGTTTTCAAACCTCCCATTCAAGTTGTAATGCATTTTTGCCTCTTGGCTATTGTAATGCATTGTATCAATTTTTGGAGCAATAAGATAAGTTTGTGGATGATTTCAACCCTCTCTTGTGTTCATTGCATCCTCCTAATCTCTCATTGCAGTTTGGTTAACTATGTATGGTGATTGTATTGCATTCCTATGGTTTGTGTTTAATGTCAAAGTAGGTGTTCAACATTCCTTTGGTGCATCACCTTTATTAGTTTAGGTTTATTTTCCTGCATCTTCTCAACCTTGTCTCCTTGTAAAATTAGAGTAGATTTTAGATTAGATCCTCTGCAATATGAATGTGTGCTCTGAATGCAGAGGAATAGGAACTGACCTTCATCCGGAGATCTCTCTTGATTTCAAGTCCCACATTTTGAGAAATGCTCCATGTTATGCAATCACACTAAGATTCTCAACCCATCGAGTTACATACATTTAGGGGTGTTGTGATTACTCATCAATAGTAAGTACTTACTATTTTTAAGATTATATTTTATGTTCTTATACCATATAGTTTATCTACTTTCTAACTATGGGTTTTTTATATGTAGTAAAAATACCAGACATTGAAGACTAAAGTGTAGGTGTTAGATGAGAACCTGAAAAAAGTGAGAGAAAGTGTTCTGGTGCAATCGCCTTCAAAGAGAAACTTGTTCTACTAAACAAGTACAACAATACATTATGAATGATTATAAAGGAACATGCACTTGATCTTGATATTCTATTGAAGAAAAAAATTGATGAGGATTCTAATCTCCTTTCAGCAGGAGATGTAACTAGTGAGGATAGAAAAAATCTTGAAAATATTAATGCAACAACATTTAGAATTACTCGAGTTTGGTGTTATAAAAGATATTTCAAATGTTGATGTTATAGAATTTTTTCAAGGACAAGGATCAATATGAAGTAACACTATTGATGTAAATCATTGTACTTGTCAAATGAAAACATTATTTTGATTTTAATCATTGCATTTGTCTCATGTTTGTTGTCTAATGAAAACATTATCATTATTTCAAACCTTGTGCAATTGATGAATAGTAATACATGGATTTACATTATGCAATTTAGTTTTAAACATGTGTGAAATCAATATTGAAAACATGGATGCACAATGTGCATTTTTCTCTTAAATCTTGATAGTTGATTCTTCATGTATAGATAGATTTTGATTATAATTATAGTGCATTTTCAAATCTGTTGAATTAAATACAAAAACATTATCTCTAGACTCCTATGTTTTTATTAATCCCCATAATATTGATGCGATATATGGATTATAATATATTTGCAAACACATGTGAATTCAATTTTGATAAATTAAATATTGAACATACTTTCCTAATAATGTAATTTAATTTAATTACATCATCTGTTTGCATTTTCACAATGGGTTACTATTTGTTATTTTCAATCATTATAAAAACATAGCAATGATTTGAAACTTCCAAACATTATATAAAAATATATGTAAAGGAAAAATAAATAAATCAAAATGACGATTCCTTATATATATATATATATATATATATTTCAAAAAATGAAAATGTCAACTATGTCGGTAACTAAATCAATCCTATCCTAAATGGTCCTTCATCACTTATTTTATCTTTTGCAATTTTTGATCTGCTTAGAGTCCACATAAATTTCCCATATTCGAGTCTCCATTGATTGTTATTTTATTAACAACTCTACTCTCTGCAAGGAATGTCCAAGTAGCTAATTCTATTTCATATGGAAATGTGTCCACTCCATATCTTGAAACATACAGTCTTAAACAAGTTTCCAGATTTTTGTCCAATATTTTACAAAATTTTGATTTAACAAATGTTAATGCATTAAAACCATTTCATCTATAATTGAATCCATAATCATTGTTTGTATGAGTTATACAATCTAAAGTATTCATTGATAGTTTCCCTCAAAATGTTACTATGATACAACTTTCTCCACAATAATGTGATAGCTCCCTTTTCTATGCTACTTCATATAAGTGTCTTATATTGATCACTCTTTGTCAATGGAAAATGTGTTGATTGTGATATGAGTAATTTTATATTTAATATATCATTCAATTCTCTCCATTAACATCTGAAGATTTGTAAAACTCATCCATTATTCTAGACATGTACTTTGTAAAATTTGAGCTATTTGCTCTTCACCAATAATTGGATTCTAGAAATTGGGATTTATAAATCCCATGACATCAAGAAGATAATTATTCTTACATCATTCTTTGATCTAAGAAGCTAATGTTTCATATACCTTCATTAATTTTTCCTTATACCGAGACAATCTTTGTAGCATTAAATAGAAGACTTTTCACCGGTACTTCCTCAATATCATAACCTAGGACATAAGGATATCTTTGGAAAGTGTTCATTTGTATATTTTTTCCATCCACTAAGATAAAAATATGATGGTTGATAGTGAAATTCAAATATATATTGGTATCTTTTAAAAAATATTCCAATTAATGAATATTGGCTTAAAAACCATTCTTGGTTGGAATAAAATTTATCCAAAATAATACATACATTTTTCCTTAATATGATAAAATCGACAATGTATATCGATCTTTCTTGATTTTGTTTCACCAAGTCATTTATTTCCTTTAGCATTGGGAAAATAACCCATAATGTTAATAATGTTTCCAAATCAATCAAGCGATATAGTAGATAGTTCTCCTTGTCATCGACTTCTCTACAATTTTGAACATATACTTTGCTAATAACTTGTATTCCTCAAACATTCTAAAAGTTGGATCATATAATGATATTCATCTTGTGTCAATATCTATCAAAATATTTTACCATTTGTAATTCCATTAGAAAAATATGAAACTCCAAATATATTTTAAGACTTATTGAGATGTATGAATGCAAATCACATATAATCTCTTCCACTTTAGAAACATTTTCAAAATTGCTTGACAATCTTATAAGAAAGATTCATTCTACATGAGCTATACGATGAATGAATATCATGTACGAAATGATTGTTTCAAGGTGAATACAAAGACTAGTTTTGTGACCTTGCATGATAGATGCCCCATCAGCTCAACCACAAATTCATGTCAAATATATTGAATTACCATCTACACCAGCTATTTCTTTCAAATTTTTAATCACTAATTTGCACGAGATTCTCATAATTACAATTATCCATCATTTTGTTCATTGTGAGTAGATTATTTTTCTTCAAATGGTTATTGACATTGAAAGTGTAGATATGCATGCTCACCCACAACATATTTTCTACTAGTGTTACCTCATCAATCGATAGTGAAATAAAATTTAAATTTTTGTCCTTCTCTCTCAAATTAGTGATTTCAATTTCTACCATTAACTTTTTTATTTCCCAAAGAACTATATCGACCAGGTGTGATATGGAATGTTTGGAAACATATTAGATTGAAAAAATATCTTATAATTAATGAAATATGAAATAGGTCCTGTCCTTTTTTAAAATGTGAAATATTGTTCGAATTGTATAAGTTTTACATGAAGACTTGCATCAAAACTTTGGCAAATTTAGTATTTATTATTTCACCTTTCTCAACAATGTATTGAAGATATTTATGATGATTTTCATATTCTAATGCATATCTCATATGTAGATAATCTTCCTCGCTTTCCATCTAGATGTTATTATTACAATTTCATCTTCTTACTTTTTTGACTCATATACTTTCCCACAATACTTATCTATTGTGTCCAACTCCAATTGCATTTTGTGGTATTTTCCTAGTTAAGAAACCCTTCCGAATAGTGAGCAGAAAGTTCTTGACAAGTTCACCCTTGGTCTGATGGAATTTCACATTCCTAAAAGAACTCCAGTTGGAATAGGCCTGGGGAAATGTTGTTAAGTTAAATTTTGATGGAGCCTCAAAAGGGAATCTAGGTCCTACTAGGGGAGGGGGAATTCTAAGGAATAGTGAAGGAGATTGGTTGTTTTCCTACGCGGGTCCTTTAGGTCACCAAACCAACAACATGGTGGAAGCTAGAGCTCTTCTTTGGGGGGTATTGCTAGCTAAAGAAAAAGGCTTCAAGGACATCCAGATCGAAGGTGAATCTCTCCTCTTAATTTATGCCATTAATAATCATGGTTCTATTAATTGGGCCATTAGTAATATCCTCAATGATGTGAAGGAAACTTCAAATTTTTTTATAGCATTTCTTATAATCATACCTTACGTCAAGGGAACAAATGTGCGGATAAGATGGAAAATTATGGAATCAATTGTAATGATTATAAGATATGGTGTAAAGTTGATATATTCCCTCATAAATTAATGATATCATTAGTAGAGATATAAGGCACTAAGTTTTATAATGCCGGCATGAGTGAGCCCTATGGCGATGACAACTTACTTAATATCTTGATTTTCAAGATTTTTGCTAGTGCGAAAGAAGGTCTTTTTTTGGAATTTAGTAGAAAACAGAAGAATCTTAGTCTGGTGAAAATGGGGGTGATAGGATTAGAGTTGAACCTACTAGCCAAAGCATTGAATATTTTAATCAACCTCTATGGAACAGGCTTAGGATTGGGGGTTTCAATAATTTCATTGCCAAATTACATGGTCATGACCCCTTCTGTCTAAGGATTTTGGAAAAGCTTGGAAAGAGGATAATTTTGTTGTTAGAGGGATGGAAATTGAGGTGTCTGAGTCCTCCATCGCCCTGGCCATGGACATGAAAATGGATGGGCTTAAAATTTTAAGGATAAAACCCATAGAGAACAAGAAATTGAGTTGTTCTTTGTTGCAAGGAAAGATGTTCTTTCTTTATAGATGGTATTTCTAGGTTGTGCATTCTAGGTATATGGAGAGAGTGTGCCTTCAAATCATGAAGTACATCACTCTGGAAGGAAAATACAAAAAAATCTATACCCACCATTTGACCCTTCTGAACATGTTCCACCATAAGGTCATGGTGAGCATCCCCTTCTTTTTGTTTATGTCTCTAACTAACTCTTTGATGGATTTCTAACAGGAGAAAGTGGAGATGCCTCTACATGAAGGGCTCATTCTTCTGATGTTTGAAAATGGGAAACATGCTTTGTCCTCTTCCCTGAAAGAGCATGTGGATGAGGATGACTCACTCTTGTTGATTGCCTTACTAAGATGAAGGCTGGAAAATGAAAAATATTGGGGAGGATTCTAGTAAAGAAATGGGTGAGGATGGTCATGGGGAAGCGAGCACTTTGAGAAAAAGAGACCGGGATGGTAATTTAAAGGGTTTCGAGGATTTGAGTAGAAAGGTCCACAATACTTAGAAGGGGTACTTCAAGCGATGGAAGAAACCAATGTTGGTCAAAGGGAAATAATGATGGATGTCATCAATGCTTCCAAGAAAATTGTCACTACACAGGTGAATTCGAAGTAGAAATTTCTGGAGCTGGAGGACCAGGTCAAAAAGCTAAGTGACATGCCTGGAAGGGATGCAGGAGGGCACTAAAAGAAGGAACTTTAACTTACACATCAATAGCTCTGAGGATGAGCTATAGGATGATATTAATGACAAAGGTGCTGAGGGTGATGTGATCAAAGATAGCTATGATGGTAGCAATGGGGATCCCCAAAAAATTAACTTTTTGTTCCGGACATTTGGCAAAATTTTGGTGAAATTTTGTTATTTTGATGTTTTGGAGACTATTTCTCCTTCTCTCTAGTTTCCCCACCTTTTTACTAAGTCTGGTTCTTAATTGTAAGAGTTAAGCATGTTTAACTCTTTTAGGACTTTTTCATTTCCTTCTTGCTTGTTGTTTTCTGTTCCTCCTCTTATAATGGCCCATGGGAGCGATCCTGTTTTTGACCATATCTAATAAAAAAATTTAATATATGGAAATGGATTCTTTAGTATAAATTTTCTATTGTAATAAATAAATAAAAGTAATATCAAGAGAATAAAATAACAATAGAAAATATTGAAACAAATTACAAAGCATTTGTTAGATGATCATCTTAATAGAACTTTTAATGAATGTTGGTCTCATATTAATTTATTGGCTAAATTATTAAAAAAATCAATCTAATTATTAGATAGTTAAACTTTAGGAAATTTTACAATTGAATTTGAATTATTTTGAAATGAATTTCACATATAATTTTTATGTTTAAAAGTACATTTTATAATTTAAATAATTTTTATGTTTAAAAGTACATTTTTGATAATTTAATTTATAATTGTAATAAAAATAGATAGACTTTAGTATAACAACCGCAATAAAATTGAGGAACAAATTAGTATAAGATAAAATAATGAGTGATTATTTGAAAATAATTACACCATAGGTGTGGCTTATTTGTACTTGATCGTCATGTACGACGACACCCTGTAGCTTAAGATGCTTGTCATCATGCCCTCATGGTTGAGCTTCCTGTTGTTGGAGGTGTATGTGTTGTTGTTGAGTAGTCTGCATGGTTGTCTTCAGCTTAGATATGTTCTCGCTTCTCCTTCAACTTGATCTATTTGGTTTTCCCCTCTACCATGTCGAGTTCTCTGATACTTCCTATAGGTAGACGATGGAAAAAGGGGTATTTACATTGTGTATGTGTCCTATAAATTTGGGGAAAGGGGGTTTTAATCCTGTCTTCAATTTGATCGATCGAAGCCTACATAAGACATGGGCATCCTCATGAAGCATTGACACTATTTCACCAAATGTAACCAACAGTGTCCAACCTATCAGTTCACTTTTACTAGCATACTCCCTTCAGCAAAAATATGAGCTTTAAAACAGTGTAAGGACATCCACCAAAGCATAATAGAGAATATACTTTTTGTCGATGATGTAGTTATAAGTTCCTTGTAGACATGTATGAAAAATGTGGAAGCATTATAAATGTACGTGAACTATTTGAAAAAATTCCTCAAAGATATGTAGTCTCATGGAATTGCATGATTGTAGGATATGTTAAATTTAGACTTGCAAAGAGATTCCAATGGCTCCCAAGAAGAGAGCTTCTTCATCAATTTCAAAACCCGTGTCTAAAAAAGAGAAGAAACCCACATCTAATGGTGCAGGGGATGAGCTAAAGGAAAATGTGACGAAAACCCACTTCAAATCATGCAGAAGAAGAAAAACACCCAACCAAGAATCCCAGGAGAAGTAATATGAATACGTTTGTTTTCTATGGAAAAGAGACCGGGAAGAAGTGAAAGAAGTGGTTGTGGAGAAAATGTTCTTGTGAATGCTAGCCAATTTAAATGCATTGTCATCGAGCACTAGTATGTAATTTTCTTCGAGTTTAAGTTTTTGGGTGTATTTATATATCCACATAGAATGGGTTTTTTTGGATTTGGTATAGGACCATTTAAGGGGTTAGGAAGTGGGTTGCGGTCTAAGGGATTTTGTTGTGATTTGGGTCACTGGTGTTTTACATTTCCCCATTTTTTATGAAGGCCATGCAAGCAGGGTCTTGCCTTTCCCTATTTTTACTCACATTCATCATCCTCTTCTTATTGTCAATAAGAGTTTCTAAGTATAAGCGAGTCTCTGGGTGGCATGGAGGGGATTCTGTTTCAGAAAATCCCTCATCCTATAATCCTGCTTCTTTTAAAGAAGCGGTGAAAAAAATAGGTTTTCACCGTGTAATGAGGGTTTATTTCTGTTTCTGGTTCACCTGTTCTAAAATCGGCATCAAGAAAAGACTCTCCCAACTACTGTAGTATTTTACCCAAACCTCAAATTGACTTCAGTTTGTACGGTATGTTTTCTCTTTCTCTTCTTTTGAGATATTTCCTATAATTTTGTGCTTTGTGTTGTGTTTAACTATGTATAAAAAAAATTGAACAAGATAAAAACTTGCCAACTTTTTCTTGAGAGCGGTTCTTCTACTACCGACTCTGGTTACAATTTCCCCTCCTTTTCCTGTTCTGGGTTGTTCTAATAGTTTTGATAGAGAGACAACCTCTAATTTTTGCGCATATCAGGGTATAATGTCACGGTACATCTAAATTGATCCATGTTCACATTCCACAAATGACACATTCTATACCAACCAAACTCAAAACCTTCACTTGAGAGAGGCTACAATAAATCAACCAATTGTAAGTGCCTCACCTAACACCCTTGTAACTTGATATTTTATATATTATTTTCTTGCTATTTATTTTGATCGAAATTCCCCTTTCTATTCTATTTTTGAAGTTTTTAATAGAAATACAGAAAGTCATCCCCTAAGGTGTAGGGATATCTGGCTCGGATATCACTATAAGCCGAGCATTCCATGATGACCTGCCTCTTTATTTCCACTACCCTTGTTGTACCAAATATATGTAGCCTCTCTTTGTAATCTCTTTGTTTACACTTGAGCTGGGGTGAGCTGGTTGTGCATCATACTATTTCACATTTGACCTAGAGTAAACCAGTCATCGATTGGGCTAATGAGCATCTTTGCCTTCCATTTGATCACCTTGTCTTTTCCATTCCTCTATTTTACATTAATTCCATTTCCAATTGCTTCATCAAATACCTCACATGTTTGAAAACAATTGAAATGTCATCTTGTGACCACTCGTGGATGAAATATCTCTAAACACATGCATCTTGATTTAGGACTTTGTTCTATTTTAAAATTTTCCTTACAATTGAATTCACATTTAAAACCACTCCAGTCATATAGAAATAGGAATCCATTGCATTCGCTATATTGGAATCCAGGACACTTCTCCTAACAGACATACTCCTATTTGGCACCAAACTCTGATGGAAATTTTCTTTGGTTTTATGATCTTTCAGGGTGCACTTTCAGCCTTGATGGCCCAAAGTTATTGCACTTTATTAAAAATTATCCTACTTGGATACGACCTCCTAAATCATATTTTTCATTATTTTTATCTCATCCACATTTGCAAATAACATCCATTACCATCTATTTTAGGAAAGTTTCCTAATTCTTAATCCACAACCATAGACGTCTTCTCACGTTGAACACACCTCCCAAGCGGTTGATTGACTGGCCAAAATTTCTACTAGGTTATACACCATGGTGCATGAACATAGAACCTCATGGTGTCTAGAGATCATTTTCTTTGTTGATCCTTGGGTAGTTCATAGTAAGCCACAAAAGGAATCAACCCCATGCCAATTGAAAAGGATTTTTCTACGAAGAAAATGAAATGTATATGTTTTTTCAGATGTGCTTACATCTAAAGACTTCTTGACTTGAGACTGTCACATATGTCTCCACAATTTCATTGAATATATAATGCAGAGATTCTGGATCTGTATTCACTCCTTGTCTATGATTCACTCCTTGCAAACAAAACCACATTTGTACTTGTAGATAGGATTTCATAAACCAGAAATCCCCATTTGAAGATAGTCTCATGTTGATGAGAAATCATAGACCTGGGTCCTAATGTAGTGGAAGTTGTAGAGGGCAAGTGAACAATTAGGAACACTTCATCAGGAAGCGAACCATGTCCTTTATATAAAGTGCCTCTTCTCTGGGAAATGGTGGTTTTCTCTTAGTTTGCCAGTAAAACAAAGGGCAATAATTTTTTCTCAAAACCATGAATACCAATGGTAGCAGTAGGAACAATGGTGAGGAGAATAGAGATCTCCTTGATGATGGAGATCATGCATTCTCCCTTGTGGATCATGGGTTCTTCCCTAGTAAACAACCGCAGTAGTTTCTTTCTACCCATTGATTCGACAACACATTGCTTGTCATGGTTTTGTTGGTGACATTTGCAGTTTCACGCTCAACCACCTCCATTTCCCTTAACATAAAACAAGTAGGGATTTTTTTCATTTTTATCAAAATTAGAATATGTTGGGAAAATTCTTATTTTAAACTAAGGGTGTAGTGAGTAATGGTTTCTAAACTTTAATCCAAGTTACTTCTAAGTGTTTGTAATTCTCTCCCCCACATTTTCCAATGCCAGCTATGTGCAAAGACGAAGTCCTTCCTTGGAAAAACATCACCATACTAGGGATTTCTCATTGACAAATCCCTTTGGGAGTGGCTCTCTCCATCCAAAATTTCGAAATACCAAGTTCTTAATTTTTTTTGGATATAAACTTCTATTGAGACTCATCTATAACTATGGAATTATTCTAGTCTCATTTACAAACTGTTGCTCTATCAATAATACCATGAAAAAAAGTAGTATTGTTAAAAGTCAAAATATATACATATAGGTAAAGAGCACCTCTAGCCTATAGACAAAGTCTTGAGGAACTCTGTTGAGTAAAATGTTTCTTGGCCTTTTAGTTTTTAATGTGACTAAAACATTTATTTAATTGTTCCTCTCTTCCTCTCTCTCTCTATGTTTTTACCCATTTCATCTTGAATAAATCATTCTAAGTCTACATTTCATCTATCCACATTGAAATGTTTCTATGACACTTATTCCAAAATTTCCTCTTTCAAGTTTCTATCACTCTCGGCAATTCTCGATTGTTTCGCGACTTTGATAAGTTGGTTTATTGCTTTGGCAATTGTTTCATCTTGGACGATAAGATGGTTTATTGATTTGCACGCCACAATCTATACAAATACACATGCGATTTTTGAAAACCCTTGGGTACGATACATCTTGGATATCTCACACGCGCACACACACATACACGCACACACACACACACACACACGCACACGCACACGCACGCGCACACACACACACACACACACTCATTTTACTCATTTTTTGGTCAATAAGAAATACAAAACTTGAATGACCTATTTATGTGTTGCTTATTCTAGAAGTTTCCTCTTTCAAGTTTCTATCACTCAACCAATTGTTTCCACAATAACTTGATTTATTACTTTGACCACAATCATGTTTCCAAGATATGGATACATTTTGAAACATGGATACATTGATTTCTAAAAAACCTTGGAGTACAATACATCTTCATTGTCTCCAAAAATGCATAATACCATTTTGTAGTCTATAATAAATCAAACCTTTGAAAAATGTCTCTACACACACACACACACACCACACTCATTTTACTCATTTTGTAGTCTATAAGAAATACAAACCTTGAAAAATATAGTACGGTCAATATACAAAACATCCAATATATTTAAGATTTTACATTTTCTATGAAATACGCATATTGTATTCCTTTCTGTTTCAATTGTTTCCTTTGAGACTAATTTTGTGCTGCAATGGTGGTCATAAAAGATGTATATAGGGAGCTCCTAAAGGACCTATTTAATGACATAAACTCTAACCTATCAATGATAACTAAAGATTTCAGTCCAATTGAAAGGTTGTAGGCCGTTTTTGTGATTTAAACCATATATTACAGTTGAAGTTTTTTAAAAAACCTAAATAATGTCACACTGAAAATTTTAAAAACTGTAATATACAGTAAAAATTTTAGAAACCAAGATAAAGTTTCAAAATTTCCTTTAGACAGACAGAGATGGCCGTCAAATTCCAGGCCTAGTTTTCCCATTCCAGGCCTGGTTTGTGGGAAAGGATGCTCTTTGAAACTTTAAGTTATGCAATATGTGGTTCCAAATTTTTCTATTAGTATTGAAGATCACTACATATTTGATCTCATAAATAACTTGTACGGAGGTTCGGAACAAAATAGGAAGTTTACCATGCCCTTAGCAAGTGGATTAGTTGGAGTACATTTCATCTTAAAACCATAATTGTTTCTTCTCATCATTTAAAACATTAATTAGTGAAAATACCTATCATCGCCAACCGCCAACATAGTGGGAATTTTGTTACTAAAGATTCATAATGCAAATTCAACAAAGATAATATCTTGCATGGCTTATATCAAACATATTTATCTACTTGCATTATTTTCAATTTGTATTGTATACTTATTGACTAAATACTATCCAAAGTAGGAATGTTCATGCTCGTCTCAGAAGATAAGAGCTTTGTTGTTTACATAGGATAATAATTTTATTCTGCAATAATATTGGTGGAGTGCTTATGTGATATATATTTTTATTTTGCAATTCATATTCCCACGATAATGATTTGGTTAACTAGTTGAAAAAAAAGTCTACTTCAAAAAAATTGTATTTAAAATTTTTTAATTTATAAAATACTCTCTCTCTCTCTCTCTCATGCAAAGCTAGCCACCTCCCCATATGATATGTGTGCTATTTTTTGCATACATCTTATGAAAAACTTTAGGATCTCGCATAGTTTCGATGTACACATTAAGAAACAAATGTCAAACTTTAAGAAAACACTTGGCATCTAGAATAGCCCACATTGACTTCTTTCTCTAGAATAGCCCTCTTTTTAATTGTCCCCATTGCAATGTCAAATTGATACACATCCATTGCTAGATGTTAGTCTAAAAGGTGATTTTGGAGTAAAATATCCGTACAAATTATAGATCGGTTGATTTTAACATTGATTGTTCAACCTCCTATACAATTTTGAAAAGCCCAATATGTATTGTCTAACTTATGCATTGAATCCTACATAACATAAATCTGCGTAGAAGTTCATTACACTTTTAGACAAAACAAAAGATTTTGCAAACATAATATTCATGATTTAGCTAACATATGTTCACTTTAAATACACAACTGTTCATGATCATTTCCTAAAATACTATCTACTATGTTGTCTTCAATTCAAACATAAACCATTCAGTCTTTTCAATTTATGCCTCTAATACATTGTCTACCCACCTCTTTGCAGGCACTTCAAGCATGACGTCCACATTCAATGACATAGCAGACCGTATTGGAACAGATTGTACCCACATACAACAACTACTATCTGAATGCGTACAAGAACAATACATGGAAGGCACACCTAGAGACAACGATGCAATATTCGCAATGTTTCTTACACAACAAAGACTAGAACAAGCACAAATAGCCCTACAACAAGAAGCCATTGCCAGTGAAGACACCATCCACATCCTTAGGGAAAAGTTCTACACATAATATTATAAACCCACCCCCTCCCCCATAACAACCAACCACCAATGTAAAACCCTACCAAGCTCCACATGTACAAACCACAAGCTCTAAAGCTCATGTATCAAGCTCTCTTTAACTACTTCAAATATGTTTCAACCATACAATGCATATAACAATTATTAATTAAAAACCTATTTTTTTTTCCCCACAATCAACATACAATGTCACTACATTTACATTGATTTTCTGTCAAATAGAATAATTAAATACATGCTTACTATCTATCAAACAAAAGCAAATGTTTACCGCATTTAGATGCTTTTCCCATATATTTGTTACAGATCAACATTACATGTGCCCTATTCTTCAATTACCAAGTTCTCCTTAATTTTGCAAAGAATAATTGAATTTCAAACAACAACTTAATAAATTGAAAAAAAATATTATAAAACCAACCAAACTAAAAAAACAAAAAAAATTACAGTAGATGCCACGCACAAAACAATAACTGCTATTAAAAAGCATTCCATTGCGCATACTAAAATTACAAACAAAAAAAAAAAAAAAAAAAGTGTCATCAACAATAAAATTAAAAAAAATAGCAATTAACCGCCATTCAAGCAATCACTAGTAATCTTGCTCCTCTTAAAGCAACCACTAATTATGTAGAAAGACATTTTAAAAACAATAAATGTTGACATTTCATGATATTTATGTGTAAACATGTATAAAAATGTTAACATCCATATAACTGTCACCTTCAAATTTATTTTTAAACTTTTAAAACAAATTAACAAATATATGATATCTTTAACTATATTAGAATTTACAGTATAGTTTTTAACAAAATTGTGAACGAGGAAAGGGCAAAAACCACTCACCATAAAATATTTACAAAAAGAGAGTGGACCATCTAAAATCTATTTATACTAACTTACCTTCACAAACATACAGCCAATAAGACAAGAAGAAGGTTCGAGTTTTGCTTTCTTTTTACACATTAAAAAGAAATTGAGAATCAATAATTCACAAAGATCTTTCAAAGCTTACATACTTTTCAAAACAGTCCATTCAAAGAAAAAAATATCTAGTTTCTTCGATACTCGAAATATTTTATCAAGTGACGTGACTTCATGCATTGAATATTGATAACCTTTTTTCATCCTTGTTGGCTGTAGTAAAACCAGTTTAATATTAATTTTTCCGCATCCCCGCGATAATATGTGTACCAATTACACTAAATGATGCCTTGTGCTTTGTTCCAGCAGTAAATAAGCAGAAATTTATAAAGACTGGTCACATGTCTAAAGATAGTTGGACATACGTTCACGTCTACAGAATTATTGATATGAACAAAACCTAATAAATTTGTAGATAAACTCCTTATCTGTCAGAGCAATTGTTCATTCTGCGGCGAGCGAAATGTTACCCCGTTTGCATGCGTTGTATTGACAAATATGAATGCTTTACTACTGGCAAATTATAATAATATCTCCTAAGCGAAACAGAAAGACAAGTAGTGTAAAATACCTGCACTTTTTGGAAGCCTCTGGTTTGCTCACGAGAGCAGGTTTCCAGGAAGACTTACATCATTTCGCTCGTTCCCTTCTTTATCTTTCTCCTCCTCCATCTCCTGGGATTTTGCACGGTCAAGGCACGAGTCCAGGATTTTTCTGCTGTCTCAGAGCTATCTTGGCTTTCCGCCATCATTTTAGCGAGCTGAGCTCTGGTCAGTCGGACTTTTAACCGAAGACCTCCATTCGGATCTTCATTAATCTCCGAAGAAGAAGGCGAGGCATTATTTCTCGAATGCAGGAGAGTGATATCAGAGATGGACCTGCGCGCTAAAAGCATGCTTTCAAGCCTGGATTTTGCGTTCATGATTATCCCAGACCGCACCTTTCCCGGCGCACGATCGTAATTCCCCAGCTTTGACAATTCCACCAGAAAATAGAGATGTTTCCCCTGCAGATTTGCAGATCCGTCCAAAGGTTTTGCTCTCACTCCCATATGTCGAACTGCTTCCGAATGCAATATCACGTAGCCCGAAAATCCTTCAGAATTTCATCCACGGTAAGAGGCACCTTCACCTTCATTACTTCTCCGTTCAATTTCATGATCTTCACCCTGCCATGCCGTCTCCACGGAATCGCGTTGCCCATCATGAAATTTCAACGAGAGATTTCGATTGAATATGAAGGATATGCAAGTATCGTCGGATTTTTATAAAGAGAAGGGCCCGGTTAATGAGATTGGGACCCCGGTTAATAAATCAGCGGCGATGGCCGTACCACTAACTTTGTTTAGTTCCTACACGTCAACCGTATATGACAATAATTCATAAATTCTACAGATTTTGGACTTTTTAAGCCGATAATTTGTTCCCTTTCAAAGAGTTCCTGTCCACAAGTCCCTTCATGATTATGTACTTGCGATTTGATATGTTTTCAATGTTTTTATTTGTAAAATCTTTGTAAATTTGTAAAATATTTGTAAATTTGTAAAATAATTGTAAATTTTTTAAAATAATTTTCGTTTTGGAATTTTATATTTAAAATATAAACATTTTTGTATATTTTTATTAATAGTTTAAAGTTAAAATAGAGACATAATATTGGCGATGCTCATGGCTCTTATAGAGCCCACCAAGGATCAAGTCTTGTTGAGCGCAAGGTCTGGAGATACATGACACGGAGAGTCGAAACAGTTGAGGCAAGGATTGTGCCTTGGGTGACTTTGATGGCGTGGATGCCCCTCACTCGTAGTTGCTTAGTTGAAGGTGACCACTAGTATGGTTGTATGCTTACTCATAATTGTCAACCCGTTATATGCTTCCTCCGAAGTATGAGCAGAGATGTCGACAATCTATGTAAAACTAGTGCCCAATTGAGTGCACACCTCAATAAAAATAAAATAGAGACATAATTGCTTTTGTATATTTATTAATAGTTTAATCATAAATTGTATATTAATGGACAATGCTTATAAACTATTCACTACAAAATTATATGTCATGTGGACGTCAAATATAAAGCCTACATGAGTATAATATTTTTTAATGTGGTGGACCACAATGCTTTGTACACAGGTTAAATTCGATGGCCGTTTAGACATTTTTTAAATTTATTTTTAATGATTAAAAGTGTAAAATACTTGCAAATGTTTCAAAAAAACATCTTTAATAAATTGCAAATTTAAGTAGTTATTACTATCATTTTATGTACAATTTGTATATAAGCTATATTAATATATATAAATATATATTAGAATCAATTTTATATATATTCGTCTTTTATATATTTTATTAGTAGTATATAAATAAAATTCTTTTGTATTTTGTAATGATTTTGAAAAATTACCATCACTTAAAAATTGATTGATAGACATAGCTAGTTTATCAAATTTAACCCTTGCTTGAACCAAAAATTGTTTCAATTGTTAAAGTTTCAATGGGTGTCTCTAATGTACCTCATAGGTCAACTTGTGCAAAATTAAATTTGAATAGAAATTGAATGGGATGTAGTCCAATAATGTGTACTATGGTGTAAAAGGTGTTACCTAGCCATTTAGAAAGGTTCGACTCCGAGGAGATACCAATGAATAAGGGATGGCTTTTAGATTGTGCCCCATTGAATTTAGCGGAATGGAAACCCTTTAGTCATTGATAATCATTATCACCGAATCACAAAGCACTCCCGTGTTTATACAAGTGCATATACTTGAACTCACGGTGTGATTGGATAACATGGGTACTATCTCCAAGTTGTGGGACTTGCTACTTGAGATAGACCTCCAGAGAAAGCTGGTTCTTGCTCCTAAACTACCTGCCACAATCTACTCTAATGCAGGATAAGCTAACTGTTCTAATCTAAATTTCCAAGGGACCAGGGAGAGAGAATGCATAAAATGAAAGCCTACACTAAAGCGGTGATACACCAAAAAAGGAGGGTGTGAGAGTATTCTTTAAATGCGTGAAATACAGAAGCAAAGTGCACACTAGAAGAGGTGATGACAGTTCTCCATAATCTAGCAAAATGCATTCACAATGATATTCCAAGCATACACAATGATAATGGATCCCTGCAAGAACATAAAAATAGACACAATATTCTTGTAGAAAGATTAAAGGGGCAAGAAGAATGCAAGAAAACACAGCAGGGGAAGATACATCCACAAACTGGTATTTTATTGCTTCATGATATGCACAGTTCAATCTATTACAAGATAAGGGCCTGGATCACCATGCAAGGAGTCCACTACAAGGGCCTGTAGCACATTGGCTTCACAAAGAAATTTTGACAGAGCTTTGCTACTGAAAACCCTCCTTTACAATGAGCCCAACACTCCAATTTATAGAAAAATAAGAAGGGAAAGAGAAGGGAAAATGGAAATCCCAAAATCTATCCTTCAACCACCTGTAAGAGGTATTAAATGGAGTGAAATGATTGTATATTACTTGCAAAAGGCTCCCCATACTGTCCCAGGTGCTGCAGCAGAGAAAGAATGATGACCATGCCTCTTAATTGCACTCCCAACCACCAAATGAAACATTGTTATGAACCCGGCCACGTTTTCTTAAAAATCTCAATCAATCTCTCATCAAATCTGGAATTTCTTGATTGCTGTGCATCGGTCTCGGAGCCATGATTCCAACGGTACCAATTTTGTGCTATTTCGTTGAGAAATGCAAAAGTTATGGCCTTCTGAGTGCGGACAGCTATTTGGGGTCTAGCAGGCGTTTTCTGTCTTTTGACGGGAATGAGCATTAACTGACTGGAGCCAAATATGTTTCTCTTATTTAAATATATCTACCCTCATTGAAAATAATAAATCCAATTTTTGTGGTGTAGAGGACGTCGTGCTCGTTCCAGAAAGTCCAATTTTGTGAAAATCGAAGCTCGGAGTCAAAAGTTATGGCCGTTTGAAGTTTCACGGGTCAAACGTTGACTTTTCTTCTTTGCCGTCGGCCGCTTCGGCTTTTCACGTCCCTCGCGTCCCGCGCTTACCTTTGTCCCAGTTGTCCCGGACGAAAAACTCTTGCTTCGGCCGATTCAGGCTTCCTTGTCCCTTTTGCGGTGAAGACACGTGGCGAGATTCCATTCGCTCTCGGCTCTTTCAGCTTTTCACATCCCACGCGTACTTTTGGCCCGGATGTCCCAAACTGTCTCGGACGAAAGTCTCTGTTTCGGCCGATCGGCCGGTTCGCATCCTCCGCGTACTTTTGTCCCAACTGTCCCGGGCTCCCAGACAAATATTTCCGAACCGCGCGAAATGGACTGTCCTTCGATTTTCGGCCGGTTCGCGTCCCGCGCGTACCTTTGTCCCAGATGTCCCAAACCACGCGATAACAAAACTTGGCGATTTTTTCCATTTTCGGCCGGTTCGCCTTTTCGCGTCCCGCAGCGTCCCGACGTCCCAACTGCCCCTTTGCTCTGCAGACTGCCTAGCGGCCTTTCAGCCGATTCGCTCCCAGATGTCCCTCATGTCCCGACTGTTGCGAGGACTAGGACTTAGCCATTTTTCATGATTTTTCCTGGCCCAAGCTTGTTTTCTGCAACTTTTTCACATTTTTAAAACTTGCTGGGTTTTTCTCTTGGATAGGAGAGTTAGAAAGAAGCCGAGGGGACCCCAGAAACACGATTTTTGCCTTGAATCAATATAATTGCTTGGGACTAAAGATGCATGTTATCAAAATTACCTTGAGGGGTGAATTTTGGATAACAATAACTAAGCCAAAGAACTTTGAACAACTAATCCATGTATTCTCCAATTTAATCAATAAATATTAATTGAATGTGATTTAAAATTTTACAACCATTTACATATTTTTCATATTTTTAGTTGTAACATACTTGTAATTATGTATTTCATGAGAAATTCAAATTTAAAATTTTAGTGTCATTTTAGACTCGTACATTTAAAATATGATCATTAAATTTGTATAAACTATATTTATATGTAATTTATGATTATTATTTTATATAAATTATCTTAAAATCCATAAATATATTTGGAGATAGATAAAATAAAGGTATAGTTTTTATATTAATTAATAATATTACTATTGTGTATTAGACAATAATATTGAAATGTTAGTCACTCGAAAATTATTTATTATAGGTGACTATAAAATTTAAAGCTTAGTGATTATAATAACTATTAATGTGATACCTGTAATGCTTTAAATCGGGGTTAATCTTGACATCGTTTAGACATTTTACATGATTTTAATCGAAAAATAATTATAAATATTTGAAATAACCATTCTTCACATGACTTATACATTAAAGATATGACTATCATTGTTTACATAGAGCTTATATATATACTATATTAATATACATAAATAAATGTTAAAAATAATTAACTAGAGATAGAATATTGTTCTTTTATATGTTTTATTTGTAGTATAGAAATAAAATTGTTTTACATTTTTGAAGGAAATATTTAAAAATTACCATCAGCTAACAAATGTTTCACGGACATAAGTGGCCACTAAATTTAACCCTGCAGTTTTAACCATATATGTCTTCCAACTTTTAAAGTTCAAATGGGTGGTTTTGTCTTTGGCTTAATTTGTGATTTGAGTTTCAACTAAAGTGTCCTTTAATAATTTGTGAAAAATTGATTCTGAATTGAATATGATTTTAAATGCAACAACCATTTACATATTTTTCATGTATTTAATTGCAAAATACTTAATAAAAATTTGAAATTAGTATTTCCTAACTTTGAGAGTTTATATATGGCGATGATTGTTTAATATACATCCATATATAACCAATATTAATATGCAATAAAAATATTAAGACTAGATTGAAATTTTGTCCGCTATAGGGAGTCTAACTTGAAATGAGTGTACAATCCTTAGTTTTGTTCTGTTGTTGCAGTTGGGTTGCTTGTTTCGATTAATTTTTTCTTGGTCCTCATTGTTCTAACTAGGCTTTAGGCCTTCTATATCTCAGTCAAAAATACCTTTATCCTTCATATATATATATATACACAGACTAAAAGACCAAAATAGAAAGGGTGAAGAAATTTCGACCAAACATTTCCGTGATAGACCAAAATACGAATATGCAAGTATCAACCGCATTTTAGGTTTGAAACCCTCAACATGTTGATAAAAATGGGGGCCACGGGAAGGATATCTGCGCTGGGTTTAACAAATCAGCGGCCATGACAGTCCCAGTGACACCAAACTATTTGATATCGATGCAAGGCAATTGCAAAAGACCATAATTCATAAATAACTCAAATTTTGGACTTTTCATCTCCGGCAGATTGTTAACTTTGAAAAGTAGTTTCTTTGATGAAATTAATGTCGTCTTGTGAGGTGGGTCGAGTTATTTTGAACCACAAATTTGTTCAAAATTAGATGTTTCGCATTGGGCTCAAGTTTCAGCGGAAGATTTCGGGAACGGTTCGTGAAAAATTAAATTTTAGGTGAGTGTGACAAAATAAGACTAGAAACCATGAATACGCTACTGTGGTGTGTCCACGAAAGCAAAACTTCAGGGCGCCATTATGTTAACATAACCGCTTTCATTATCCCACCAGACCTTACGTTAGATAGTGTTTCACTCAAATAATCATTTGTGTCATAGTTACCAAATACAGTGGATGTTCATAGAGATTTTTATATTTTTGTCATTTCTCTAATCTATCATATTAAATAATGTATTTTCAAGGTTTAAATAATAAAAATATAGAAAAAATCTAAAATGTTAATAGTGGCAGATCAAAATAACTAAAGAAAATATAAAACTCCAAAAATAAGTTCTCTATAGATCATAATTTTGAAGTTGTTGTATAGTTATGTTTTAAATTATTAAAATTATTGAATTTTTTAAATATATGGTTTATTGTATTTAGAAAGCATTGTAATTCATGATTCAATAATGAAGAATAAGATTTATTTTCTTTGAGTTCAAGATATTTGCGGTGTGTATATATTGAGTTTGTGTTGAATTTGACTACATTAGATGTGTTTCAATCGTCCACTTTGAGGCTTTGTTGACATTCGGATGGACAACCGATATTTGTGGGTAACCTTTTTCTATCAATGTGGGTTGGTATTGTTGTAGAAAACTTAACACTAAAAGATGTAAAACATTTTGAAACCATACCTTTGCAGGGTGTTGCACAAAATGATGAGTGGTTACGTTTTTGCACACTATAACATCTGTAGGGACATGGTAAGGAAGGACCCCCATTGAATATGAGGTGGCATTTGTTGCAATACTATTTTTGTTGGTGGTTGTTGGATAACAAGATAATTTTTATTGTGGTACTTGTTGTAGGGATATTTTAGACCCCAAACTTTCCAAATATTCAACATTCTAGATTGCGAGAATAATGGTTGACATTTAAATTTAACTTTCGGTGGAGATATTGATGAGCAAGATGAGTTAAGCGTATGAGATGGTGGCCTAATGACATCCCATCAAATGTAATAGAAAGGCGCTAAACCTAGCTAATTCACCCTAGCCTGCCTGAAACTTATGGACTATGCTAAATTGTGAGCTTTGAAATGGGAATGTCATATGAGGAAGTATGTATATGCTTGTGAGAAGGGGCTCACGAAACCTAGACTCCTTGATGTTAACTGTGAACACAAACATCCTAATGTATTTACAACAATAAACTCGAGTAATTAATGCAAATTATTTTTTTCCACTTGTGCGCATGAGATCCGTGAGAAAATAGGTGTGCGTAAAAAAAAACTAGAGGATTGGTGACGAAATACAATACATACAAGCCAACCACATCCACTATAAATAATTCCTTCGATGCAATTATGATTTTGTGTATCAATTCAGCAATCGCACGTGAAGTGTGCGATGTTAATACCAAGTGGCGATCTAAGATGAGGTTGATTTGATGTAGAAAACATAAAAGGAGGAAAAGGGGTGTAGAAGAAGGGGTTTGAGGGAGAAGCAATGAGGAGGAAAATATTGGGTGGAGCCATTTTATGGAAGCCATCTTTCTTACGACGAGGCACATATGTAACATGTGTATTTTTTTCAATTATTGGAAAGAGAAAGGAGATACGTTGTGTAGGGCATCATGGCGATATAGTTTAGAGATATATTATAAATAATGGTGTTTTCTATGAAAATTTCAAAGGTAAACATGCATTTCTTAGTTCAATCTCAAAATCAACATATGTTAAAAATTGATATTTTGCATAGCGTGTTAATTATGTTGTCGATTTCATGGCCATTTTTATTATGGCCTCAAACGAGAAATTGGCAGTAGCCATCACTATAAGAGTGAAACCAAAAATTGGAATTCCCTCCCAATGATGAAGGAACCAACGAAATACTAGCTTCGTGGAATCATGCTCGATGATCTCCCATTTGATATGGAGTATCAAGCTAAGCTAGGGTTGTCTAAATAACCTAGTGAAGAGATTGTTTGGGAAGAAAATGTTAAGGAAAAGAAAATTCGATAAAGTGGCCAAGATTTTATAGAGGAGGAGTGAAAACTTGATAAATACCCACATCGAGATAGTGTTGGTGTAGCTAATTTTGTAACAGGTCTTGTAGAAAGCCATCCCGAGAACACATAGATAGAGGAGATTAATTCAAGGTTGTTGATACGTTCTAGGGTATGGAAGGACATGATTAAATGGAATACTAATAGGTTGTAGGAAGGCACTCTAGTTTCTACCAGTATAACGCCTTCTGCGCATAAAAATCCCATTTTATGACAAACCCTAGTTTTGTGGTCTGGTGAATTTGTTATCCATTTTGGAGATGCCAAAAACATTTCTCTTTAGCAAAATTTTGAGGGAAATTCAACCCTCATTTGGAAATCAAAATCAACTTGTAATACAAATGGATTTCTATGTGTTGATTATTTCATTTAATTATTGGGCTATACGAAAATTTTTTCTTTCCATCTATTGTTGTACATTGTTAATCAGTCGATTTTGTCACTACATGGAAAGCGAGATAAAGTTGTAGGGTTTTGGGATTTTTTAGTGAATTTTAAAATGGAAGACATCGACAACCACAATTTTGTGCATTTTTGGTGAAATTTTGGGTGAGATACATGGACAACTGAGATCAGTTAGAGGTCATTGATATGCCATGCAAGGTGGATGGTCAAAATTGTTTCTCGTTGGTATGGACATTAGATCTCACCAAGGATCCTTGCTAAGAAAAGAGTCTTTGATGTAATAATGAAAGAATAGTATAATTTTACATATCTACCTATGTAAGGAGCCATTGCTTCTTTTAGGTGTTAAATTTTACATCCATCTTTGTTTGTCACCCAATTTTCAAGTGATACTAATTTTTTAATATTGCGCTTCAAAAATACAAAACAATATTATGTATATAGCAATTATTCTATATTTATTTAATTATTTTAATAATATATTTTTATAAATTACATATAAATGTATATAAAAATGAACGATATAATTGTAAATATGCATGTCACATGAATGGTTATTACAAATGTTTTAAGTATTTTATGGCTAAAATCACAAAATAAACCTAAACGGTCAAAAAAATTTAACCCCTAGCTTCTCTTAATCGTGCTTTATTATTGCTCTTAAAGATATTTTTAATATTTTTGAACCTCTCGAAGCACATGTAACCAATTTGCTAATGTTATTAAATTTCAACATTGAGAGCTGAAATTCAACAAATGGAACCTCGAGGGAAAAAGCCCATCAATATGACGATCGACAAACCAAGTATCTTGGCAGAGTCACAAAAAAAAATAATCACTATACCATGTTTGAGAAACCAGATCTTAATGAAGATGATTGTAATGCCCCATTTGGCGGTTACCCAGTTTCTTGGCGTAGTGACCTTTCCCTTGTTGGGCGTCGAACAACTGTGCGTAATTCTGTTGTCTTAGACCCTGTCTCAGCGATGTTTTAGCACCTTCCCCCTCCTTCTGGCATCCTCGAGTCGTTATCGACACCTCCCTTTGCTGGTAAACCCTTTTCGAAGGTTGATTGGGCTAGTAACTTTCCTTGAAACCATTTCCATCCTGCTCCTATTCGTTGTCGAGCCAAGGACTTTAACCCATCGACATGGGTTGATGAGTTCGACGTTTGGTTTATTATCGCTTGGGGTTCGGTTTTTGTTATGAGTTGGGATAGAACCCACTGTTAGTTGCAGAGAATTAAAAGACTGAGGTTTTTCGACTTGCTTTAGCCCAATGAATAAACTTGTTACTGAGTTACTGTTGGAGATGTTCTGGTGACTCTGGTAAATTTGGATTATATACACTCCTTTTTAAGTATCTGTTGTTGCGTATTTCATTTACATGGGATTATATTTTAAAAATAAAATACCCAGAAGACATGGGTGTAGAACGATATATGTATTTATACACTAGTAAATCGAATCCTTAGATTCGAGTGTGTGGCTTTTAACTGATATGTTTTGGTTTGGGGAAATAGATGAGACCTTAAGCCGTGCAAGCCTCTTAACTTAGTGTGTTTTTCAATTAGGTTATGTTGAGAATTATATTGTAACCTTTAGCTTGGTCTTACATCGTGAAAGCAAGTAGCTTATAATTTTACAAATCGTAGGATTTGAATGCAATAAATACAGATTTATACCGATGGCTTAATTTCTATTCTGATTAAGGTTTGGAATATAATGATCAATGGGTACTGAAAATAAACAACTAAAGGAATGGAGGGGTTGCGTGGGAATGATGGGGGGGTAGGTGTGTGGCGCAGGTTGGAGGGGACATGGTTTTAAAGTCAAAATTCTATCTGCTTGTGCCTAAGGCCCTACTGTCCCTCACCCCCCCTTCCTGCCATCTAGACCTGGTACGTGGCCATCTCCCACTGGCCTTACCTCTGCCAGCCGCCCCACCTTCTTTAATTCCTTTGATTTGCAAATCTAACGCGTCTTTTGCTACCTGCTCTCTTTGACCTGTTCTGGCCGCGTGAGCAAGGAGGAGTGTTTTTGTTGGGATTTGAGATGAATGGCGTGAAAACCCCAGTCCAGTGGAGTCGCAGGTTTTTGGAAGCTCTTCTTTTGTTGTTCCTCTCCTTGCCATGGCCGCATAGGCTATTTTAACAACGTTTTTCCAGCTGACGGTCGTGTTTAGATTGGGGCTGAATGTTTTGAAGTTAAATGCTTTCGCATGGTTGCAGCCGCCTGTTTCCTTTGTCCTATCTACATGCCCTGGACTTGTGGATCCTGCGCATGCCAGGTGTTGCTGCGAATGGAGTCTGAGCCTTCAACAAATGAAACGAAGGGAACTTTCACCATGCGTGGCCGCTGCAAGTGTATGGTGGTTGGAGTTGAAGCCGCATGCTAGTGAAGTAGACGTATTACCTCCTCTTCCTGGGGCGCTGTGAGGTGTGTTCTTGTCGGGGATCCACAGCAGAGACCTGCCACCATTTTCAGCCAGGCTGCAGGCACGTTACAGCAAGGAAGAAGCCTTTTTGAGCGCCTCCAACAAACAGGTCGTCCAACTATGTTGTTATCTGTTCAGTATCGACTGCATCCTCATTTCAGATTCTCCTTCAAGGTATTTTTATCAAAATCGATTATGTGACAGTGAGAGTGTTACCAGGAGACCTGACGAAATTCTTTTACAAAGATTCTCTACTGAGACCTTGCTGGTTTTACGATGTAACTCATGGAAGAGAATCTCATAGGCGTGGATCTGTTTCATATCAGAATATTCATGAAACACATTTTTCTTTGCTATTATATGAGCTTCTTCAACGAGTCACCGAGTTGGTAGGCATAAAGTTTTCTGTTGGACTTATCACACCTTACAAGCTACAGCTGTAATGTTTGCACCGAGAGTTTGATGCTTTGTCCTCAAATCGATGAAGGAAAAGGTTTATTTATCATTACGGTAGATGCCTTCCAGAGCCAGGAGCGTGATGTAATCAGTATGTCTTGTGTCCGAGCTTCAAATCATGGGGTTGGTTTGTAGCTGTTTTTCACCGCGTGAATGTGGCGCTAGCACGAGCTCGCAGAGCACTTTGGGTTAAGGGAAAGCAACGGCATTGAAACAATCAGATGCATATTGAGATGGCGTTTTAAACCAGGCATGTTAAACCTACCCTTGCAATCTTCTGCTACCCTTTTATTATGTCATGAATTGAATGTCATTTTATTTTTTTATCTGTTATGGCATTTAGAATGGGCTTCTACTTTTTCCTTGTGAATCGACCCAGATTGAAGGAAAGGAAGGACTGTTGGGAGTTGTTTGTTTTTCATACCCTGATAGCAACTGTGACAGCCTGTATACATTCCTTTCTGCCTCGTTTTCTTTTCGAAATAAAAGAGTAACTGCTATGTGATAGCAAAATAATGGTTGAAGTTTTATACTGTGGGTGTTAGATCTTTAACCTGGGTGCTTTCCTGCTTAATTCTTAAAATTTGGGTGACATTTAGAGACAATAGTGAACAATGGCCATTGAGTTCGATTTCTAAACCAGCAGTAGCAGATATAAACTTGAGCCATGAATAACATTAGTGGATATTTGTAGATTTGTCGATTCATGGCCAGTTTTAGGCTAAATGTTTGTTTTTGTCTTGGTAAAAGCTTTTCTTGGGCTGAATCTATGTGTAGACCTCGCATAGTGAGCATGAGGTTTTCTTAGAGGCCTACGTGAGTGAAATATTGACTACTCAATGCAGATCCTGTGACGTGAGTCACTGTATCATAAGATAAAAGAGTTCAATCAAACTCTGTAGTAGCAGATGTTTTCTTTGGAGCGACTATGAGGATAGGTCGAGTAGACTGTCGTGAAATAGATGGGTATGCCCAAGCTATTCATATGTTGTTTTAGAGACGGAAGAGAAGGCATAGTTCGTAGGAAGAGTATTTTGCTTTGTATTCCTCCTTCGCTGACTGTAAACCTTGTGATTGGTGACTCGAGTTGGGTCACGGTAGAGGATCTATTAAATCCAAGTATCGAATGAAATGGGTTTCTATTAAATCCATTTTGTAGCTTAGCAAACCTTCAATAATTCAGGTAGGGACTTTCTGAGTAAGTGTTGACTGAGGCATGTATGAAAATAGAATGGTTACCTTTCTTCGAATTGGGTTAGACTTGTATGAAAATGGAAAAGGTAGGAATCGACTCAGTTACATATTTTAGTGAGCTAAGTCCTTAACTCTTACAACGATCATACGAGTGGTGGATTACGGGTTTATTACTGTTTATGTGATGTAAGATAATAACAACCTTTGGTGAAAAGACTTCTTCTTGATCCTTGCTTGTGTAATCCAACTATAGTTGTTGAATGTAATTTAGTTGGATAGAATCTAATTTATTTAACTTCTTGAAGAAAAATAATTAGGTTCGGTGAGAATTACTTGGTATTTTGAATCTTCAGATTCAGTTTTTGTGTTGTGAGTATTATATGTATGTTGGTTTATTCAGTCGAGTGAAGTTAACTTTAATCTTTGACTGATTTGTGTTCATATATGGTTGGGGCCTATATTCTTCCTAAAACAAGGATGTGTGTTAATGAAGTCTTGTTACCAAGCAGTTTTGAATATGTTAAGTCATTTGTCTGATCTTTATCCTTTTGGTTAATAATAATAGAATGATGTTTGGGTGTTAGATTTCAATCACGTAATCCATAGGATTACATGACTGAAATCTCAATACTCTCAGCCTTGTTGTCTTCACCAATAAGGTCTCACCTTGATTGTCTTTGGAATATCTCTCTCACTTGAATATTGGGATTCCTCCTTGTTGGCTGGTATAAATCTCTTCATCTTGTGAAACATATTGATTAGTGGTTTGTGATTTGATCCATTCTTGAGTTTAGAATTTTACTTTCATGATATTATAAAATGTTAGCTTACTGTTGCAATGGGTAGTCTTAACATGCTCAGTTCTAGCGAACTGACTCTAGTTAATATTTGTGCAGATGGATTATGCGAGTAGACTAGAAGAAAAGAGTGTAAAAGGTTCATCTGTACAATTTATGAAGTTCCTTGTAAAAATGTCCAATGTGTTGTAAATTGTGTAACATTGCTTGCAAAGAGAGTTTATATGACCTCTTGCCTGGAATTGTTCGGAGAATTACGTGAAGAAGTAGTTTTGTCTTTTTTTGTAATTTGGCTGGTAACTCTTCTTAGTGAGAAATAATATTCAATCTCTTCACTGGCATAAGCATTGTAAAACTTTGATCTTGAGAATTAAGTGTTAATTTAAATCTTTCTAAGACTTTGTATTGATGGGTTATATGTAAGTTTTAATGGGGTGGCTTTTCCTTACAGAAGTTACCTAAAAGTTTTATTCAAATAAATCTGTTGTAGAGGAGATCCACTCGAAAACAAACAATACCTTAAGTAATCAAGAGTGAGACTATCCTTGCAAAGTGATTTTATATAACGTGTTATCCCTAACTGAACTAGTAAACACTACTCTTTTGGTGAACGCTAAAGACAAGCTTAAAGGAAAACAATGGTTAGTTTCTAATAAGATTTAACAAGTAAGAGAAGAAAATTTTGAAACCACTCAATTTATCTCTAAGACTATTTAAAAGTAAGTAGCTTCCTCTTGATAAGCTCTTTCGGTGAAGCCTAAGTAAGAGCGCTAATAATTACGTATAAAACCTCAAGCTTCAATTAAACCTTAGTAAGAGCTAATGACGTCTTAAGGGTGAACTCATTTGACCTTCTTCCTTTAACTTTATCCAGGGTACCTTGTAATTTTCTCTTAAGTTTGTTGAACGTGAACCGATGTTGTCATAAGGGCATGAACGAGTTCTAGTAACGTAAGTGTGAATAGATGGCCCTGTGGAATTAAATTACCATCTTTATCAAATAAATATATAAAACAAATAATTGTTATAAAGGAGAAGACTTTAAGTGAACTACTCTACAGTGTATAAGAACATAACTCAGTTGGTAAGATGATTTGTGCGAATCATATATTGAATCCTTCTGAAAACTTAAGTCATGAGTTAAAGGGTGTCTTATCAAAATAAATAACCACCAATCATTTCTGACTGTGGCTTGCCCTAGCTGTGAGAGTGTCTTGTGGTTGGGCTTCTATGTTATTCTGTCAAAAATAAAGAAAAAGTATATTATCCTTTTGGGTGTGAACGTTTCCGTGCTAACCTTGTGGTCATCCCCGTAACAAGTGGTTCCCAGAGTTGGTTGTAACTTTGTGACGACATGTTGTGTCGTGTTTTGTGTCGAAGCAAAAATAAAAATAAAAAAATCCTTCCTTTTACTGTTTTGTGTGTGTTTTGATTTTGGGTTATTCTGATGATGATGGTGTTTTTCTGTGGTAGAGCGAATAACACCGCCCATTCCTAGTTGTTTTTGACTTGCATTCCTAAGAATGTTCTTTCGTAAGGTAAGATAATCCACTATTTCATTACTCAAATGGGATTTACATGTGCCGTTGTCTCATTTTTTCCTAAAACAAGGTTATCAACATGTATGTAAAATGCAAAATTTTGGTTTATGCTCGAACATGGGCAAATTTCTAAGTGAGAATCATGGATGCCCGTGATCAGCTACCGCTTCTTAGATATGACCTTCAATGCTAATGGTTGAGATTGTTGCTCGTCATTACTAAAGACAGAGCCCTCCTAGGTTTCTAGCTCTAAGAAACACCTTTAGCATAATAAATAATTTAAACCTTGGATATGGGAGTGGAATCCAAATCTATTTAATAACATAAAAAACTAGTAATAGATTAAATAAGGGTGTGGGGAATAAATATCAACTTTATGACCAAGCATGCACAAAGATGATAATTTTTATTTCATCACGACACCAATAATTCAGTTAAAAAAGATACGTTTAAGTGTATTTTAAAATGAGCTCAACCCGAGGATCGAATCTCAGCAGAGTGTCTTTGCGAGATAAATTGAAACTAAAGCCTACCTTCCCGCCTACCTACCTACTTGACACCCTTCCACCCTTTTGAAAACCATTTCTACCCTCTAATTTTTCCCTCTACTCATAAAAGCCCGCGCTAAGATTCTATGAGTATGTTGTGAATTGCGGAGCCTCAATTTCGAGCTTATATTTTAGCTTCATTACATGGTCTAAGATTCGATTCTCTCACCCTATCTCTTTGAAGTAGTTTTGGCCTGATTTGGCTTATTTGAGTATCTTGGTTTATTTATTTGGTGTTTTTTTGAGGATGTGGTTATCGTGTGCTTCAAAGGGAGATTATCAACATGTATGGAAAATGTGGAATTTTGGTGGACAGTCACATTGGTGAATTTATGAGTGTAACATGTGGACATTCATGTTCAACTACAAGGCCCTCGGTAGGGCCTCAAGGTGGATGGTTGAGATTGTTTCTCGTAAGTACAAACATTAGAGTCCACCTAGATTTCTAGCTACAAGAAACGTCTTGATGTAATAAATAATATAAATTATGGATATGGGATTGGAATCTTTACATAAAAGAATAGTAATAGATTAAAATAGGGTGTGGGAATAAATATATAATTTACAATGAATAATTTACGAATATGATTATTTTTTATTCATTACGCCACCAATAATTCATTTAAAAGAGGAAAATAATAAGCTGCGGTTAACTTCAACCCAACCCGAGGGTTTGAATCTCAATGTAGTGTCTTAGCAAGTCAACTGACATTGACACCTGCCTTCCTGTCAACCACTCTTTTACCCTTTTGAAAACTATTTCCACCCTGTAATATTTCCCCCTCCACTTAAAAACCTTGTCTAAAAGGTCGCGAGTATGTCATGAATTTCTGAGCATCGATTCTAAGCATATATTTTTTTTGTTGTGTGGTCTAAGTGTCAATTCTCTCACCCTCTCTCTTTGAAGCGGTTTTTGACTTGCTTTGTCTTATTTGAACATCTTATTTTATTTATTTGTTTATGGTTTGAGGGTGCGGTGGCATTGTGCTTTACTAGAAATTTATAGAGCTATAGTTTTATTGAATGTCTTCTGCTAAGTTATTTTGTAAAGAGAAGGAGAATAAATATCCATTATTATTTTTGTATGTGTTTAGAAGTTAGTTTTTCCATATGGATGCCAAGTCGTTTCATATCAACATGTTTGGAAAATGTGGAAATTTGATGTATGGTCGCATAGTGGTGAATATATAGTGAAACATGTGGATGAAAGTAATTAGTGAGAGGCCGTCGATGCATCTTGGAATGTTGATGGTCAAGATTACTACTCTCCGGCATAGATAGATGTGAGATCCCCTATCATCCTTCCCATTGTAAGAAACATCTTCACCATAAATATATATGTTTCTTATGCTACTAAATTATGGCAATGCATGACCTTGTTATTTTCCTATGCTTACAAAACCATGTGCTAAGATTCCACAAATATGTTGTGAATTTGAGCATTGATTCGATATTATATTTTAGGCTTCTGGGAGGTCCGAGTTTAGATTCTCTCACACTCTCTCTATGAAGTTGTTTTTGGCTCACTTTGCCTTATTCAAACATTTTAGTTTATTTATTTTCTGTTGGTTTGAGGATGTGGTGGTTTTTGTTTTTGTGGACATTTACTAAACTGTAATTTTGTTGAATGTGTTTTGTAGAGTTATTTTGTAAAAGAGGAGCATAAATATCCATTATTGTTTTTGTATGTGTTTAGAAGTTGGTTTTTCCATATGGATTCCAATTGATTTCATATCATCATGTTTTGAAACTGTGAAATTTTCGTGGATGCTCGCACATTGGAAAATTTCTAGTGGAGCACGTAGACAAACGCAATTGGCTACATGTCATCAATACGATCAGCAAGTGGATGGTCAAGATTAATTCTCTCCAAAGTATGAATGTGAGAGACCCCCTCACCTTTCCCATTTAACAAACATCTTCATTGTAAATATATATGTTTCTTACGCTACTAAAATGTGGTAATGCAAGTGAAACACATGGACGGTCGTGATCAGCTAGAGGTCATCGATATGGCCTACAAAGTAGATGGTCAAGATTACTACTCTCTAGTTCGGATGTGATGAGATCCCCCTCACCTTTCCCATTGTAAGAAATGTCGTAGATGTGTGTGTATGTATATATACACACACACACACACACACACACACACACTAAATTTTGGTAATACATGTTAGGTCAAGATTTGTGAATGGATTTAAGTTAGCACGGAAAATTATATGCATTACCTATTAGATGTACGATGGTTGACCCATTTTTCAAACTGACGATTTAACATTTTAAAAAAATATATAAATGTTGTTGTTTACGTACTTTTTAAAAATTGACTTTGTGTATTTATTTTCATATGTCACACAAAATTTTAGGTTACATACCACAAAATTATTTTAGGAGATTAAAGTTTCCAAAAATTATGGAACAAAAATTTGATATAAAATATTTTTTTTTCTAATATAATGCTAAAATATAAATAATGCATAACTTTACTTGTGATTGAACATGAATAAAATATGAAAGGGTATATGGGAAATTTTCTCGAGATTTTGTGAAGTGCGGATGCATGGGAAAACATTCTGTTTCTTCTATTGGTTCAACTACTTCAAAATAATATTCATATAGATTATACCACTATCATTCTTCGACGAATGTGCATCCGAGTTTTGCTGTGATTATATTTTTATTCCATCTTGGTATGTATGGCAGCACTTTGTGTAGGCCGCTTCCTATAGAAAGCGATCCACAGGGGTTCCTTAGTACGTGAGGCCCGTGTATTATGATTTTTTGGCGTTTTCAAACCCATTCGAGTTCTATAGGTAAAATGTATTGTAGGATTTAGTTTTTAGCAAAATAAATAATTATGTCACCTGTATGTAATGATTTCTCACCGTCAAGATGGTCGTCGATGCAAACTTTGTGAACCATTATATGTTTTCAGAGAGGCTAGGGATATTCCCATTGTATGAAACGCCGTTGGCGCAAAGAGATGACTACAACTAAGATAGTTAAACCGAGAATTTCTAGAATATCTAGTTTAAAAAGGTCTATCATACAAATATAAGTAATATTAATAGAATAAATAAACATATGAATACCACTTTTCATGAAATTTAGTCTTATACTAGAAATAGCACTCGATTAGTCTTATACGTACAAAAGGAGGATTAGAGGAGAATATCTAGTGGTAGAAAATGGGTGATGAAGAATGGGGTTGTATTTATCATGTTTATGTCATGGTTATAACAAGGAAGTGCTTAAGCGGGGAAATGGGAAAGGTTAGAACTAGATGTACATTCTAGGAGACATGAAAATTATATTATTTTATGTCTTGATAAAGGATAACATTGGGTTTCATTGTTAGAGGGGAATATATTAATCAATAGATGCCATCTGAAAAGACAACTAACAAGCACCGAGTCCTTATCCATGATGTACTCATTCTCCCTCTATGCTAAAAAAACTTAGGGGAATCCCAAATCTACGACTCATGTATAATTGACTACATGTTAAATGTTGTAAAAATTCCGAATGAACACAAATATTGAGTTTAACACATTGATGTCCTACACGGAGAGGATGCATTGACCATATATGAGGCACAATTTTGTTTATTAGATAGTGCATGGTTGGATTCTTCATTTAAGTGTTCCTTCACTATAGGTTTTATATCTTCGCTTTGCACCCTCCTCTTTTATCATTTGCACATTCTCACCCTGAATTATCTAATAACAATAGAGTTAATGAAATAAAATATATCAATTCGAATGCTTATTTTATTTTCCCTCAAATTCTAATCGCTTATTTCTTATCTTTGAAAAGTTTCTTTACTATAATCTCTTAGTTTTTCAACTTTAAGAGATTACAACAATCAAATTAATGTGTTTTAAGAATGCAAGAAACGAAAGATATAACAAAAGACAATGGTAAACAAAAACTATTGGAGGACATATGTGTGATTCAATTTAGTGCTTTTTAGACCTCCACCAACATCCTCCTAGCTACAAGAAAATGGGACTTTAGAGAAGGGCACATGAAACCATCCAAGATTATTGGAAGGTGGAGTTTTTATGTATTACGTTATTGCATGTGACATTGATGGAAAGACCCCAAGTGACAATATTTTATTCCACAAAGGCATACTAGATGTTTGGAACGAGGCTATCAAAAGCCAAGTGGATTCAAATGGGATTTAACAAGCTTAGTCCATTGAGATTACGAGTGCAATGTTTATTAAATAATAATATCTCTAAATAACCGTCAACATTTTTAAGTAATTACTAGTGTTGTAACTATATGGTATTACTTTAGTTTCATTATTATGTGTTTTTAATATTATAAGCATTGAAAAAAATATTTAAGACAATGAAAATAAAATAACTTCTTAATAGATAAACATGGTATAAAAATAATAAATTGAAACATATATCATAAGGTTATAAAAAATTGGATTTAGCTTAAAATGTTATTAATTAAATATAGATGGGATACATCGGATCGATACCACCAGATCATTTCATATAATTTTTCCATGTATTCTCATCATCATGCCACTTGGATAACCCCAAATAGTGATGGTAGGAAACTTAAAAAAATCATCAAACAATCTTTGTTCCCATCACCTCTTGAAGCTTCCAATACAAAATGAAGGCACATGAAGGAAAATTTTTGGGTTGCATTTGAGGATGAACATAATTTTATATGGCACATTCAAATGGTGACATGGAACATTTTATCTATTTATTTAATGAACATATTTTTTCATCATATCACATTACTATAATAACTAGATGAATAACAAACACAAAGCAAGTGAAAAATACATTTAGAAAATAATAATAAAAACGATTAAAAGCTAATTTTAAATAACATAACTATAAGGAAGGTGAAAATTATATAAAAACCTACCACATGATGAAACTCATAGTTATCCATCTCAAGTATTTCCTATCATGATTATAACCTATATCTATTGAAACTTAAATGTGTGTATTTCTACCATATTATTTTGTTAGTGTATGATTTATTTACCTCACTTTATTTATATTATGCTACTTGGGATATTCAACCTCACTTTGAGTTTCCCTACACTTATGGGATATGCTTGCCTTAGTGTACAATTCACTACACTATTATAGGTGTTGATTACCACTTGACTACACTATTATAGGTTTTGGTTACCACTTTAATACACTATTCTAGGTTTTTGTTACTAGTATTCTATCCGGAGATTGTCATGATTCTAGGAGGAGGTTAAACATTCACCTCCTATATGTACATATTTTGCATTATTCTATTTGATCGCACCGAGTTGGAGATATTTCTCCGTTGTTACAATTATCTCTCTTATATTTTCGTAAATTGCAGCCTTGTATGTTTACTTTGTTTTTTCTTGGAAAATTTCACATATCACATCATTCACCTTTACATTCTTCAAACTAGCAAATCTGTGGCACTTCTACGATATGTTATCATAGCCAAGTTGGTATTGAGCTTCTCTGGTCATTATTCGGCAAGTTTATTTACATGAGATTATTATTTGCAATATTTTTATTTGGTTGTTTGTATTTTCTAGTTTTTTGCATGGAAGGCACATTGTAGTCTCCTCTCGGCTCATTTTAGACATATAAAGGAGGTTTCAATAGTTTTTCTAGATCTAGAAGAAGGTTTGATGGCATTTTATAGTGTTATTATAGCTTTGAGAAGGTTTAGATGGTCTTATTCTGTTGTAAGTCTTTGAGGAGATTCTAGATGACACCTTCATTCATTTATACACATGTATTGGAGCTCACACTCAATTTACAAACCTGAGATGTAGTTTTTACACCTCCATAACATGTTTTTGGTCCTTGAAACAGTGGAGCACTCCTATAGTGAAGGTCCAGGCTCTAAGAGAGAGTTTAGAAGGAATTTAGATGCATTACAAGCTTCTTAGGAGAATCATGCCTCTCACAATCATTTGCATGCCTTGTATAACAACATTACAGACTGTGGAAAACATTTTTCAAGATACACCATGCACTTTACAGTTTGCGGGTTGTGTTAGATAGACCTACACAAGTCTCGATGATGTCTTGTGTTCCTCAAATAGACTTTCTCACTCCTCGAAAGCTTTGAAAAACTTGCTAGAATATTTTCCTTCTCCATGACAACGCCATCAAACAGTTAAATAATACAAAGCATAAGGAAAACTAATGTTTTTCAACCATAAAATATCCTAACGCTACTCTTTCCCTAGTGGACCCAACTTCAACAAGGTTTATATTTTTTCAATTTCTAATTTGAGTTTTAATTATTTCAAAATTTAGCATTTTATGATTTTTAGGACAAGTTGATTTGGAGAAATTTCATTAAAATGGATTTAAGTGGTTTTTCAAGCTTGTATCTTCGTTTATCGAAGATAAAGTGTGAGACCTATTAGAGGATGAACATGATTTGATATGGCACATGCGAATGGTGACATGGAACATTTTCTCTTTTTATTTAATGAACATATTTTTGGTCATCTCATATTACTATAATGACTAGATGACTAACAAACACAAAGTAAGGGAAACAATTATAATTAGAAAATAAAAACAAAAATGTGCAAGATAATTTTAATAAACATAACTATAAGGAAGGGAAAATTGTATAAAAACCTACCACAGGATGAAACTCGTAGTTTTCCATCTTAGTATTTCCTATCCCGATTGTAACCTATATCCATTGAAACTTGAATGCATGTATTTCAACCATATTGTTCTTTTCGTGTAGGATTTATTTTCCTTGCTTTATTTGTGTTATCCTACTTGGGATAATCCACCTCACTTGGAGTTTCCCTACACTTATGGGATATGCTTTCTTAAGTGTACACTGACTACACTATTATAGGTGTTGATTACCACTTGATTACACTATTCTAGTTGCTGGTTACCACTCTACTACACTATTTTATGTGTTAGTTACCACTATTATATGTGGAGATTTTTGTGATTCTAGGAGGAGGTTAAACATTCACCTCATATATGTACATATTTTGCATTATTGTATTTGATTACATTGAGTTAGAGATATTTTTGCATTATTGTAATTATCTCTATTGTATTTTTGTAATTTGCATTCTTGTATGCTTACTTTGTTTTATCTTGGAACAATTTATGTCTCACTTCATTCACATGCGCATTCTTGAAACCAACAGCTATGTGGTGCTTCTCGATATGCTAACACAACCGAGTTGGTATTGCATTTTCTAGTCATTATTCTACAAGTTTATTTACATGAGATTATTATTTGCAATAGATATTGTTTGTTTTTTTGTGTTTGCTATTTTTCTTCCTGGAAGGAATTTTATAGGCTCCTCTAGCTCATTTTAGACCTATAAAGGAGGTTTGAATCTTTTTTTCAAACTTGGAAGAATGTTTTATGGCCTTTTATAGTGTTATTACAACTTTAAGAAGTTTTAGATGACATTATTATAGTTGCAAGTCTTTGAGGAGATTCTAGACGACCCCTAGATTCATTTATAGGCATGTATTAGAGTTCCCACCCAATTTACAAACGTGAGAAACTATTTTTTACACCTCCATCACATGTGTTTTGTTCCTTGAAGCATTACGAAGTCCCTACAATGAAGGTGCAGGCTCTAGGTAATATTTTAGAAGGTTTATAGATGGACTGAAATATACCAAGGAGAATCATGGCTCTCATAATCATTTGCATGCCTTGTACAATATGATTATAGGCTATGGAAGATAATATTTTCCAATCTCCACCATGCACTTTAAAGTAAGAAAGTTGTGTTAGATGGCCCTACACAAGTCTTTGGTTGTCTTGAGTCCCTTAACTAGACCTACACACTCCTCTAAAGCTTTTACAAACCTTCTAGAATGATTTCCTTCTCCATCATGGTGTCATGAACTAGTGAAAAACATAAAGCATCAAGATTTCTATGGTTATAAACCCTAAACATAAGCAACTCTCTTCTCTCTCAGTAGTGTACCCCACTTTGTCAAGGTTGATATTGTTTTCAATTTCTAATTTGATTTTTAATTATTTCAAAATTTCGCATTTTTTAGTTTTTGAAGACAAGTTGATTTCAAGAAATTGAATTAAAACATATTTAAGTGGTTTTAAGGCTTGTATCTTCACCTGTCGAAGATGAAGTGTGAAGCCCTAGTTGGTAGGAGTCCAATTTCCCTTAAAAATTAAATCCATTGTAAGCTACATTCTGTGTCAATTCTAATAAGTAGATAGAAAGCTAGGTTAATCCTCACTAAGTGAATTTTTTAATGCTTTAGTGTAATTTTATTTAAAATTGGCCTTATTTACGAGAAATCATTATTGCAATAATTTTTTGATTAGTAGCTCAAACAAAGAGTTGTAATTTTCAAAAGTTAATATTTTTTCATTTCCCACACATTGGTCCTATTTATATTGTAAAACACACTAAGTTATAAAGTGCCAAATTTGAGGGTAGTTGCTCGATGCACTTTCAAAGGTGAGTAAATTGTGTATTTTCTTACATTCAAGACTTCCATGTTTTCTCACATTTTTGTAGCTCAAATTCACTACTTTATTTTTTGCAAAATGGATCTAAGCTCGGCTAATGTACTTACACTTTTTGAGTACTAGATATGGAAATAAAAAATGACCATTGTGCTTAGGAGTAAAGGTTTGTACCACATCACTATGGGGTTAGAAATTGATCCTAGTATAGATGTAGAAAAAGTCAAGTGGTTCAATAAGTGTGATGAAGCTTTTAGTATCTTATGTCTTTCATTGTCATTTGAACTCCTCTTCCATGATGAATTAGCCACATCACCAAATCAAGTGTGGACTATCTTAACTTCATTGTTTAAAATAGTCAATACAATCAGGGGATATGAGATGGAAATTAAACTTATAATCCTAAGTCCTAGCAAATTTGACACTTTGGAATATTTATTTACCAAACTCAAGTCCTTGAGATTACATTTGAAGGAATGTGGAACAAAAAAAGATGGGTGAAAAACTTGTTATGTCTTGTTTTGCCAAACTATGTCATGACTATTCTATCTTTGTCTCTACCTTCTATGCCACCAAGAGAGCCATTGGAGCCAACTGGAAAATTCCATCCTTAGATGAATTTATTGTTGATTTGACTAAGGAACAAGAAAATTTAATCCAAATGGGCACCTTGAAGTCCTCCAAACCTCAAGCTCTCATTTCCGGTATGGAAAAAAAAATCCTCTAGAAACAAAGACTATAAACAACATAATAAGGATCGAGAAAGCAAAAAGACCAACATTCTTCACCTCTGAAAATTCCTCTTCTAATGTTAAGTTTGACAAAGAAAGGATTAAATTTGGGTATTTCAAAGGAAGACATGGTGAAAAAAATGCATGAAGAAACATATTGACTACCCACAAGTCTTCTTTATAAGAACAAGACAGGTGATCCCAAGTCTTTGAAACAATATTTATCATCCAATGCAAATATCAATGAAAAGGGAAAGGGAAAGAGTTCTTTAATTGATAAAAAAAGGAGATCCTTGTTGCATTTGTACCACCACCTCTTACATGGGTTATTGATTATGGTGAATCACATAATATGGATTCTTCACACATAGAGTTCAATTCATTAGAGCCATATGAAATGTCTACAATATAATTAAGTGACAACAGTTCTACATAGGTATTTGGGAGAGGGGTTGTAGAAGTGAATGGAGGAAAATTCAATAATGTTCATAGTATTTCTTCACTATCAACTAATCTCTTACCAGTCTAGCAAATTACTCACCTTAGTCAGGGCATGTGGGTTGAGTTCACTCCAGATTCAATCTATATCAAAGAGCTACATAGTGACACTATCATCATGTGACTCAAATATATTCCTTCTATCCATTTATCCCACCTTCATATTCTTCATCATATTCACTTGTACTTGATGACACATTCGAGCTTGAACACATTTTTGATGAGAAATTATCTTCTGGCACATATGACTATAGTAAGGATTGGGACACACCTCCACCATCTCCTTGTCACCTTCCAATTTTAGAGTAGTTATTTCTTGTTCCACTTAATTTTGGTCTCACCTTATACTTTTCGGGAGTGGGCATCTTGATTTAGCACTCATTAGACATTAGGAAGTCTTACTACTCAATTATAGGACACTCCATATTCTTTCTTTGCTTCTACATCACATCTTCCATTCCTTCATTGAGAATTTGGCACTTCTACCTTGCATGAGGAGGATAGCTCCTTGTATATGAACCATACCATGGTTGGAGATCCATCAGACACTTATTATATCCCTTGATATTTCATGGAGATCCACTCTTCACCGAATCTACTTGAGCCACATTCACTCAAGGAGATTGCTTTGCGAGATCTTGTATGACTACCGCATTTGTAGCTTTGAGTTGGGATTTCTTGTTACTGCCTTTTCTTCTTTGTTTCTCTTTTGGGGAGATTTTTTCCCATTACATTTTCTCCTGTTATTCTATCTTTGTGAGATATGCATTATACATGGGTACTTCATCATGCCTTCTTGACAAGACCCACTTTCCTTTTCACTACCCACCTAAGCTGTGCTTATGGGGGTGTTAGTGTAGGATTTATTTTCCTCTTATTATTTGTATTATCTTACTCGGGATATTCCACATCACTTAGAGTTTCCCTAGACTTATGGGATATGCTATGTTAGGTGTACACTTGACTACACTATTCTATGTGTTGATTACCACTTGCCCACACTATTCTAAGTGTTGGTTACCAATTGAATACACTATTCTAGGTCAAGATTGTCATGATTCTAGAAGGATGTTACACATTCACCTCCTACATGTACATCTTTTACCTTACTCTATTTGATCGTATTGAGTTGGAGATATTTACGTATTATTGAAATTATCACTCTTGTATTTTCATAATTTGAGTCTTGAATGCTTGCTTTGTCTTGTCTTAGAAAAGTCGTGTATCACATCATTCACTGTCCATTTGTCAAACAAACAGATCCATGGAAATTCTATGATATGTTCTTATAAAACATAAGTGTTTCCCTTTACACAATAGCCTCTTCCCAACCCTCGACACCTAATGATTTGGATTGGATTTTGAATCTTTAATTTATGCATTCATCTCTCCCTTTTCAATGCCAATCCGTTTGTGTGTAAACATGAATCTTGAAGCCAAGTTGCACAAACGTATAAAAATAGTTTGTGTATCGGTATATAATTTCACCTCATGAAAGTAGAGTAAAAACATAGTTTCAAGATAAGCGGAAACTGGATAAGAAATAAGAAGAGGAAAAATTGGAGTAAGTGTTCAACCTTGTGTGTAAGACTAAATCAAAAAGAAGCATAAGCATGCTATTTGAAGGATTCATGTATATAGGCAAGGGAGTCTTATCGAAGATAAGGAGGATTTTTTCAAGATAGGCCCATAGAGAATGTGCGGACATAAGAATCCAACCAAATCAAAGAAAGAAGCGAGATCACGGGAAGCACATGCAGGCCAAATAGTGAGACAAGGAGAATACAAAGTAAGTGAGGTGTGGATATGAAAGTTTAAGTTGTGTTGAGGCGAGGATTTTTGAATGCAGGAAGGTCTTGAGATGAAGCCAATGTAGTTTTGAAAGGTGGTGTTGAGAGAAAAGTTACAACTCATGTGAAAGCTAAATGTTGAAAGTCATGAAGAGTTAGCAAAGCATATATTAGCGACGAATGAATTTGAACTTCAAGGGTTATTACCTACAAATTCTCGTAGTCTTTTAATTTTTTTGGGAACAGAGCCAATCGAAATGGCATGACGGTCAAAAGACAGAAAAATGGTTCATTTAGCCATGGCATGGAGACTTGAGGACTTTAAGTGAAACAAAGGAATGCCACGAAAAATTTGCGAGACTATAGGATGTGAGGAATTTGAGACCATTCGATGGTTGACAAAATGAAACAGATACCAACAGGGCCACATCTACTATAAAGAATGTCTTCGGTGTAATTAATTTATCAAGTACACTTTAAAAAATCAATCTAATTATTAGATAATTAAATATTTGGGATTTTTGCATCTGTATTTCAGATTATAATGAAATGACCTCCATGAATATTTTTTTAATGTTTTTAATACTATTTTTGGTAATTTAATTTATAATTGTGGTAGAAATGGATGGACTCTAATTTAAAAGTGTGATAAAAATGAGGAACATGAACATAAAATAAAATTATTAGCGAATATTTTGAAAATAGTTATACTAATAGGTATTCTACAATAAAGGATGACATTTAATGGTGTGAGTGTGTAAACTTTTATTTTGTATATTAAATTTGACATTCTTTTGATCTTCACCTAAAAATTCATTTTTAAGTTTGAGAAATAAAAAAATAAAAGTAATATCTTAACCATATGTTAGAGTTTGGGGTCCCTTGTTAGAAAGCTTGTTCGGGAGAGAGAAAATAAAAACCAATCACGATAAAATATTTACAACTTGAAATTACAATACATAAAATAAATAAAACAAAGGTGTTGGATCTTCTAAAATTTATCTCTAATAACTTACACTCACAAACTGCATATAGCTATTAAGAAAAAAAAAAATCAATTTCAAAATAAAAAAGAAACGGGGATGAATAATCCACAAATATGCTTCAAAAGTAACAAACATTTTAAAATAAGTCATTCAAAATTTCAAAGAAAAGCAATTCTCCTAATTATTGAGGATGGAAGGCAAACCAATAAGTGCGAGCGTAGATGGAAATTAGGGAGCTAGTACATGTCACTTTATCACTTACATTTTGAATAAAAAGTGTCCAATAGAATAAGTCACATCAAGTCATTTCACCCCAATTAGCCAATCAAATGATGACAAATAGGTAAAAACAAATATGTGACTTAATTCACAAGTAATGGTTCACCTTTAAATTTCTTTGTATTTAAAATAACCAAATTTAAATATTTAAAAAATGTCCCTTCCACATTATTTTAATATTTAAAACGAAATATATATAATAAGGAGAACATAACCTATTAAAGGGTATTTTTTGTTTTGAATTATATGATATTTTGTGTTCTATGTGCACCCTTAAACTTTAGATGGAGAAGACTAGTTCCTCTCCTTTAATAATGTGGGGTGACTTCCCATATTGAATTATGATTATCTTGTTTCATAGTGTAATACTTAGGTTTAGTAAAATAAGTTTAATATTCGTTAATAGATAATAATAAATGAAGCCATGTGCTGCGGACCAGGAGGAAATAAAGAGGAATTCATAAAGGTTGTTCATACGTTCACATCTCTTTTATTATTGGAGAGCATATTACATCTAGGTACTATCCAAAGCACATATACACAATTTTCCCATTTATAAATCAGAAGTTTCGTCACAGAGTACAACCCACTTAATTATACAACAGTCTACCAGGGCTGAGTAAATTGACATAAAAGTCGGTGGCATGGTTTTTGATCTAACACTAAAAATCAAGCAAAAGTATATACACCGACCTTCGAATATAACACGGACGCACGAACAAGATAGAAGCTGTCGTCTTTCACTATGGTCTAAACTAAACACCTCCCATGGCCTTCGAGCTCGTAACTATTTACAGTCGCTTGGCACAAAATGTCATAACTGGCAGACAAACTCCTTATCTGTCAGAGCACTTGTTCATTCTGCGGCGAGCGAAATGTTACCTTCTTTCCCTGCGTTGCATTAACACATATGAATGCTTTACTGCTGGCAAATTATAACGAAATGACCTAAGCGAAACAGAAAGCTAAGTAGTCTAACATACCTGAACTTTTTGGAAGCCTCAGGTATGCTCACAAGAGCAGGTTTCAGGAAGACTGCTCGGATTTCGCTCCTCCCCTTCTTTATCTTTCTCCTCCTCCATCTCCAGGGTTTCTGCACGCTCAAGGCACGAGTGCAGGATTTTTTCTGCTGTCTCAGAGCTATTTTGGCTTTCGGTCGTCATTTTAGCGAGCTGAGCTCTGGTTAGATGGACTTTAAGCGGAAGACCTCCATTCTGATCATCTTTATTCAGGAAAGTGATATCAGAGATGGACCTGCGCGCTAAAAGCATAGTTTCAAGCCTGGATTGTGCGTCCATGATTATCCCAGACCGCACCTTTCTTGGCGCGCACACATAATTCTCCAGCTTTGGCAATTCCACCAGAAAATAGAGGTGTTTTGCCTGCAAATTTGTAAATCCGTCCAAAGGCTTTTCTCTCACTCTCATATGTTGAACTGCCTCCGAATGCAATATCACATAGCCCGGAAAATCTTTCAGAATTTCGTCCATGGTGACAGGCACCTTCAGCTTCATCACTTCTCCATCCAATTTCATGATCTTCACACGCCATGACCACTCAATGTAAACACGTTGCCCATTTTATCAAGAAATATCAACACACATATCGATTGAAGACACACATTAAAAGGATATGCAAAGTATCGATGGAATTTTATAGAGAGAAGTGCTTAAACCGTTTTAACTTTTAAACCCTAAAGCTGTTAATGAATTTGGGGGCGACGACGGGTAGGTTTCTGGGCAGGGTTTAGCAAATCAGCTGCCATGGTAGTGCCATCAAAGTATTTTAAAGCCGTGCAAGTCAACCGCAAAAAGATAATAATTCATAAATTCTTCATATTTTGGACTTTTCTCTTCCGACAATTTCTTTACTTTTGAAAGCCGACCGCTATCCGCTATTCTACTGATATAATTCTCCGCCCAGCATCCATGCGTCCATGAATAATATACATTCTCATATATGGATGGGTCCTGCGGCCAGGTATCACATCATAAATGACAATTTTTTGTGAATAGGAGAATGTCCTCAGTCCTATGTGTTTAAATGGACATAGATGCATTCTATCGGGAGAATAGTCCACGCCCTTTTGAAAAGTCCTTGTCTGAGATTTTAACACTCTTAAATTATGTACTTGGTTAGAAAGTGTACCTTTTCTAAACAAATGCAATAGCTTCTATATTACAACTAATAAAAGAGTAAAATTGTTTTAAGAAAGCAGGTGGTATGAAAGCAATTTTCAAGCTCAAATTTTTGTGAAGTTAAGGAAGACCATTAGTATTGATCTCATACGCAATCAACCAATCACAAGACCACATTAGAATACAACACAAAGAATTATGATGTAGTCGCGAAAAGAGTCAATGGTGGAGGATCTTTATCGTCGGGCTTACCAAATTTGCCATCTAGAAGGCCTTGCCCATCGAAATGGTATACCACATGGTATTAATGGTTTATGTTCATCCATTCATTTCTTTAGATTCTTTCCTACCCCTTTGTAGTGAAATGGCCTAAGCCGCTAAGGGAACTTGTTGCTCTTGGGAGGTGGCAACAAGTTGTGATTACAAGGCGGTGGAAAACCCTACCCCTACACCGAGGTTGTGAAGGAGATTGGCAATGAGTAGGTGATCCTTATCTAGAATGGCTATGTGAGCAAAAAAAAGGGTGACAATAAGAGTAATTGTTCCAATGCCCTCTTCCCGTGCTTCTCATCGAGGGATCTTGAGAGATCTATGGGTGGAGAAACATGAGCTACATTCATGTGGTATTTCCACAACGATTTGATAGTGTCGAGGGTGGGCCCATTTCAACCTACCATGCTTGTAGTTTAATCAGTAGAAAAATATTATACATAAACATTGCTTTGTTAAAATCCAAAAGATTTCAATCAACAACATAATGAGCGAAAATAGTTGAATTTATCTCTTTCCAAATGAAGAAAATGATTTCCACTTTGAAAGCATGCCAAACAAGGATAAAGGCCATGGATAGGCATAGTTAATCCCTAATAGAATAAGTTACCACGAATATGGTTTAGGAAGAAAAGGATGGAAGAATTCATGAATCCAAGCCCATATGGTTTGAGTTTTGCGAAAACACGAAAATGTGCAACGGGTTGCAATTTTCTCACAAAATGGCCAATGGTGATCTAGAACACATAATTGAACAAGCTTGTGGCTAATGACTAGAACCTAGTATAGAATATGCTAGGGATAGAATAACAACCTTAGGCTTAAGAATGGATGACTGCTGAAGTAGATAATTTGTGTTGCCAACATTAAGCTGGAAGAGTGTAAAAATCAATGAGAGTTGTGTTTAAGCACCATGGAAAGATTGGGAGACAATGATTCATAGCCTCTTTTGGATGATTAATTGTGAAAATTCACATTTTAAAACCATTTCTAGTCCATCCACCATGGATGAGATGAAATAACCCAAATCTTGTGTGACATGTCATCTAGAATAGCTTGATAATGGTCTAATAGGATTGTTATCGGTTCAAGTACACCTTTTCTTTGGATGGAAATCGACTTTTGACTTCGGCCGTCAATGAGATCTCCTCCAAGTTGTGGGCATCTCAAGCGAGGAGAACCTCTAGAGAGGCTGGATCCCTTTGATGAATCACTAGTTTCCTAAAATTGTGTAAGGTGAGGGTTGGGAAAACCTAAAATTGAAAGCTTGTAAAAATTCATACACCAAAATTCTGGGGCTTGGGCTTGTAAAAACACACTTCTTGACTAGTAAAACAACCGCTTAAGTTCACAACAATAGCTTATTTGATTGATTTACGATTCACAAGGCAATACACTTTTATGGCTTGCAAAATGATTAAAATTATTCGATGTAAGTGTTGTAAGAGTAATAACATGCAAAGGAACAATAAATTCACTAAAAATGCATATATTCTACTATAACAAAGTATCAAAATATGCTAATGAAGGAAAAAAGTCTCCTTATTCAATCATAAGGTGAAGAGTACAAACAATTTGTAGCATAACAACGTAAAATTTTACCCCCTTTACGATGATTGACCAAAAATTGTCAACATCTTGGTGACTTCGCTCATTTAGTTTCCTACTAACCAGCTTAGAACCCTTGCATCTCTTGAATTTTTGCTGTAACTACAATCGAAAACTTGTACCAAGTCTGAACATGCATGCCAAAGGCTGCATAGTGCCGATAAAGACTGAAATCCTCCTAAAAAATAACTAAAATTAACAACTAAAACACTGCAACATTTTCACAAGGCACTTGGAGGAAGTAAACAACTCCTATGAGGCCTTCCAATTAATTTGGTAGCCATTTATTGAAAGCAAAAACAATTACGTGCTAACTAACCTCCACCTTGCTGGTCCTCCTTGGTCAAAAGGGAAAGTTATTATTTCATCTCCATGAGGCTGTAAAAATGAAGAAAACCTCTTATTAGCCCATAACTGATGCTTATGGCCTTCATAGCACATTCGCATAAGGTTCTTTATAGTGCCCACTTCCCTTTGACACCCTTTTGATACTAATCATGATACTTCTAATTATATTATGGACATAATTATGGACTTTATTATGGTATGATGTTAGACGTTAGATCGGGGATTATTGTTGACTTGATTCGGTTATGATGCATGATAATTATTATAAACATTTTATATGTTGATGATGATATCTTGTTTAACATGGTTATGTAATGGATGTTGTTCGGACTTGCGATATTTGGATATTGTGAGTAGACCTAGAAATGGAAATTATTGGATGATGAGATAGTTGTTCTTAAAACAATAATTGAATGTTACGATATGGCCATGAGGCCGAAGGAGGTATTTGTATTTTGCAAGTTAAAATATCACAACAAACATCGGGGGATTGGAGACCAACCACATTGGAATTCTAGATGAATTCAACAAGGTCACCATGACAACCGGTGGTATTTTCTTATGCGTGTTTGTATGTGTTTTGGATTCTATGAGGGGATCACCTTTAATTGTGACTAAGGGGTTTTATGTAGTCCTTTTATTTTGGTCCCTTTTTGTTTATGATTGCATGTGTTTTTTTGTGGTGCTTTTACCCCTTTCATTAGTCATTAAATGGTGTGCAATATTGTGAGTAATCATGTTGTTAAGTTAATTAATTAAAATATTTCATAAGAAAGTAATTAATAGAGTTATTGGTCACGATTCAAAGTGTTATAAGTAATGTGTAAGTGATGTGTGAATTGTTTTTGAGTGTGAAACACTTCACCTTGGAAATTCAAAATTTTCCTTAGAGGCTGATTTTGGAGGCTTGTGGGACAAGTTAAACTTGTCCCATACCTCTTAAATTTAATTACCAACCATACCTTTGGTTGGAGAGTTGAGATTAGAATTTTATAATGCTTTTTGAGAAGACAAATTACAAGTTTTAATTTTACATTCTTACATGATTTAATTTCAGTCCTTCGGGGTGTGGGCTTGTTTTGGAGTGTGTAAGTGATCATCATATTATTCACCCATCCATTTATTATGTTTTGGGTTTGGGGTTGAGGATGTGTGATGTGGCATCCTACATGGATCCACCTCATCCTCTTGCCTTACCTCTTCTATAAAATTCAAATTCCTTGCCTTGTTTTGTGTTGCTTCACCTTGTAGACTTCTTTTTGGGTGATTTCCTTCTTGTTTTGGGAGCTCTTGCTGTTGGAGAAGTTTTAATATTGTTGCATGCTTTTTTTGGTGGATTTTTGGATTGTTTTTTTGGAAACAAGCTGCTGTTTGGAACTTGGGAAAACACATCATGGAGAGGTAAGAGCTTGACTCTTGAAATGCTCTTTTTTATGAATGTAAATGTTATTGTGTGAATGTTTTGGCATGTTTGTGGGCTATTGGGTAGATGGCCTAGGTATGGTGTAGGAGAAGACTATGGGGTTCATTTTGTGGGAGGCACAAGTGTTTTGGGAGGTATAAGTGTGGAGGGAGTTGAGATTTGGGTTCCACCTTACAAAGAAATATCTTGCATTTATTTACTCATTATGGGGTGCCATAAGAGGTTGGGGAGGCATAAGGAAATGTGAGGAATAAGGGGTACTTGGGGAGGCATAAGGAATGTCAAGGTTTTGATATACTATATTTTGGTAGTTTGTAATTCAGGTGGTGATACCCATTTTCCCTTTTGGGAGGCATAAGAAGCATCCCCCATAGTTTTTGCTCCTTTGGCTTGTTGGATGAATCCTCAATAATGTTTGTCATGCTTTAATGTAGTTGTAAACTACATTCTATTTTGGACTGTGTTTTCTTGTGGAAATGCTGCTTGTGTGTTTGTGGAAGCCTGTTGTTGCCATGAGTTGGATCACATCTTTTATTGCATTGTGGTTGGGGATTGGGGGCCAATGAAGAATGATAGATTCTCCTCTTCATTGGATGTCTTGGTTCGGTGGAGATCGTTGCCTTTCCCTACTCTTATTGTGATCACAATTTGGAAAGATGAGAAATACACATGTTCTTTGTTCGGAGCTGAGAAAAAGATAGTTTGACTGTCCCTTGTGAAATGAGATCTTATTGTAGCCCTTTCCCACTTTTAAGTGGATGATTTGTATTTTAATTTTAATGGAAATATACCTTGTATTGACAATGAAAGTTGAAAATGGGAATGTAAAAGAGTTACACTCTATTTCTCTGTTTTGGAAGGAATGTGAAAGAATGATACGTATTTTGCATGTTGTATTTTGAAATCAAATGGAAAGGAAGTTGTAAGAGTTTCATTTGAATTAATGGAAGTGTTTTCCTTGTTCATATGATATTATTTCCATTGGAAATCTGTGGTTAACACGCACTATGAAATCCTTGTTTGAAAAGTGGAAAAGTGAAACATGTGAGAAAAAAATGTATTATTTTGCCTTATATATAATATATAATTTTGGCAAGAAAAAAAAGAAGTTGTAAAGTTGTCTTTTGGAATAAATAAAGGATTGCATAACCTTCCTCAAATTGTATCATTGTGTTGAATTTAATCATCTAGATGTGAGTTGTAATCTCTGTTTGAAAGGAAGAAATGCGTATAAAGGAAGTGTAATACTCTGTCTTTTGAAATATGTGAAAATTGGAAATCAGAGATGTATTTTAGTTTTTAAATAGTTGAATTGAATCAACTAAATGTATTAGATTAGAATTGGAACATATTATAATACTTGGAAGAAGAAAATGGCAAATAAACCCTTTAAAAATTTGATCTTCTTGTATTTTCAAACTGGCAATTATTTAATCCAAAATGCACAAACTGAACCTGTAATAATGAAATAACAAACTAAATGATTAAAATGAAGTAGTTTTCCCTAAACGAATCCAATTAGACAAATATACTTAAAGGAAATCTTCCAAAACCTGGCAAAACCGAGTTCAAAGCTTTCACAGTCGTTTTGCTGGAAAAATTGTAAAATTTCGAATTGGAATTCAATCAAATAGATGTACCTCACAAACTTAACCTAATTCCACCTAATAAAAATTCTCCATGTCTATTTTACATGTTGAGAGAGGGACAAGAACAAATTGAACAAATCTCATAAGTTAAAATTTACCAATTTGCACTGTAAAAGTCTGCAGATTGTTTTTGTGAAATTAACACCTTAATATCTATGAAAATTTAAAACTAATGAATCCTTTGCAAAGAGAATGTCGATATATTTATATAAAGTCTTTGTTTTCCAAAAACTGAGCTCTCTATCAAAAGTTATGGTGTTTTGAAGTTTTTTTTGTTCACTTGGTGTCAAAAATTTTTTTGGGAAAAATTTCCTTGGCGGGCTCGCGGGCCCAAATTTTTACTTTGAAGCTTCGAAAAATTTTGGGAAAATTTTCCAAATTTTCCCCGCTGCCCCACCAGCCCACAGCTAATCAGAGGCTGCCACGTGACACCATGAGGTGTCAGCGGGGGGATCCTTTAACTTAGGACATCTGGAAAATTTTCCAAATTTTCCTCGGCACTTCCCCGGCCCCTAACACATCGGTGATGCCACCCGCGTCACCTAGCATCGGTGGAGGAGCGGGTCCCTTTTTTCCTTTTTGTGTTTCGAGAATTTTGGGAAAATTTTCCAAGTTTTCTTCGCCACTCTACCGGCCACGGCTAGTCCGGAGCTGCCACGTGGCATCATGAGGTGCCGGTGGAGGCGCGGGTGAAGGTGATCCTTATGCTCTTCGGGGTGTTAAATTTTTTTCTCCCCATCACCTCACTTTTCCCATGTTGGTTTAGGAGATGCGACGTGTCTCTTGTGGACTCGTGGGAGTGTGGGTGTAAAGTGTGCTTCTCGCCCCGCACGGGAAATTTTTCAAATGTTTGTGCCGCCCCGCTTTTCCCCGCATGGCTTAGAAGGTGCCATGTGTCCCTTGTAGACCCGAGGGAGTGCGGGTACAAAGGTGGTTTTTTCCCCCATTCGGGAAATTTTCCAAAAGTTTCCCGCGGCCTTCTTGACTCCGCCTTTGGGAAATTTTTCTCTCCTTGCCCGCAGGCCCGATTTTGGGGAAAATTTTCACCCTAAGGCTCACCTGCCCATAACTTGTGAAATATGAGGAGTTAGGAGGACTTCTTTAATCATTGGAAAGGTGAAGAAATTTCCTATCTAATAGAAATGATTTAGGGAAATTTGGAATGTGTTAATTTTGGGTAAAATCAATTTGAATCGTTAAGCCCATTAGAGAATGGGTATGGTGAGGATTTACCCTCTGAACCTAATTGAACCTTCAAACCCTAAATTTTGGGACCTTGTAACCTATAATATATGATAAAAAAAGAAAATTACATTCTAGTGGATTATAATTGATCTGGAACTTGTTAGTGACAATTGTTGTCTTGTAACCTGGTTGTAGACTCCTTTAAAAAAAAACTTATTCCATAATTTTCCTAACTAATCCTAGGTTGTTCTTGGGTCTCAAGTGGGTTGTTTTTAGCAGGCACTATAGCTGGAATCGATCTTGAACTTCCTTCATGAATTTAGCCTCTAATTGTTGTATCATGACCTCCTCAAATAATTTATTTCCAAAAGATCATGTGTCATCCCTTGGCTCTTGATCAAGGCCTATCATGTGAGCATGGACCTGATCTTCCTCCTCAATGTAGCATGGAAGTTCTGTCAATTCACAAAGTTGTTTTTCTCTTTGGGTTTCCTGTGAAAAATCTGCAAGTTCTCCTTTAGGAGTGTCAATCTCAATCTCATCTTCACACACACTTTCATCCTTCTCTTCTTGTTCTTCCTTAAACTCATGTGGATCATTCATCCTCTACTCCAAATCTGTGATGCTTTGCAAAATCAAACTTCACATCTTGCAAGCATCCTTTCTCATCTAAGTGAAACTTGGAGACCCATTGCTGCATATTTGTCATAAATTCCAGCTTGTTGTCTTGAATGGGATGCACCTCTGGTGATTTTCGATCTTCAACTTCATGAATCAAGTTTGAGGATGCGAGGGTGGGTTGAGTCTCAACTGAATTTAACAACTTTTGTACCAAGGGATGGGGTTCAAAATATACTTGTGAGAAAGGGGAATTGGGAACAACAACAAAAATAAAGCTCGAATCGATAGGTAGACCGAATTGGTTGACATGGAATAGGCCTTTGAATTCTAATGAGGAAGGTAAGTGGGAAAACCCTATTGACAGGGCTCTTCTAATTCAAGCTTGTTGTCCTATTCAACTTTCAATTGCTCAATTTAGTTATTGAGAGCTTGAAGAGTCTGCTCCATCTTATAAATTTTATTGTTAAACACTTCATTATACATATAACCGCTCTCATGACCCGCATTATCTCGCATAACTTTGGGAAACTATCTCTATTCTTGAATAGCATAATGGCTATAAGGGTGGCCATATTGATTAGAAAAATTTGGATCATAGGGATATGGGTTGTAATAAGGGTTGTGGTATTGATTTGGTGGAGGATATTAACAAAGCAGAGGTGGATCTGGATTTTTCAGCTCTTGTAGGTAGGAATCCTACCTAGGAATTGATGTCATGATTGCATGACCTCATAAAGGATTGAAAAAAATGGAAAATCAAGTCTACTAGAAATGAAAATAAGTTGTTTAGACCAAAAATATAATCAAATGTGTATAGAAAATAACATCCAAAAGGCTTGAATCTTACTAAACACAAATTAAACTTGGTAAAAATGTGAAAAATTGAATTTGTGTCCAACTTGGCATGCCAAAAATCTCTTATCATTATGAAGTTATCATTATCGAGAATGAAAAATTACTTAGCCAAAAAAAATATTCCTAAGCAACTCTATGAAAAACCTTTATAAAATTATGTAAATTATGGATGCACCGTGTCTTGTTATAATTAGGCTCTTAAAAATACATGTTTGGTCATTTTATATGCTTTTGGTCAAGTTTTACTTGTGGGATATATGTTGTTGAAAGCACAAAAAGTGTAAAGAAGTGAGATATAATTATATATTTTGACACCTCTATTAAAACCCTTACTGAGTGCCAAGCTAGGCCATAAAAAACATTGAGTGAATTCTCAATTGTTTTATAAGAATCATTAGAATGAGATCAACCAAGAATACACACATGTATTATAGAAAAGACGTTGGAGAACATATGGAAATAACTGCTAACCAAAGAGGCTTCACGAACTAGTACAATAACTCCTTCTCTACTCTATAAACCACATATTTTCATATCTAAGAGGGAGTTGCTTGGAATGCAAATGGGATACCCAAAAGTTAAAAAAATTGATTTTCATGTTGAATCCACTTCCATTGGAAGGTAGTTAATCATGGAGGTGACATCGAATGGACTATTTGTAACACTATGTATTTCACTAATAGATGTTCAAGCCCGAGGAAAGGATCATGCAATATATGACCTAGTGAACATTCATTGCATCTTCTATTATGGCTAGAAATGATTCTTCCACAAAGTGACCATTGATCAACTAAGTAGAAGGAAACTCTATAAGTGACATGCATTTTACCAAGCCATGGTGGCAAGGAAATAAGAAAGAGTTTGGTCATTAACACATATGGAGAAGGAGTCGGAGAGAAGCCTCGGTGAACAAAGAAAAAAATATCAAATGGATTGAGTGAATGTTATTTATAAAAATATAAGATGAGGAATTAGTGAAAATGATGGAAAAAGATATGATAAAGGTTGGTCCAAATCCAAGAACTTTGAGTATGGCTAGAATGAAATGATTTTCAATCATAGTATTTTTAAATTCAATTTTCAAAAATGTATTTCATTGTGGTACGTGTGCTTTATGTGTAAAATGACCTACATGAGAAGTAACTTTTCGGTCACCAAGAGGGATTGAAGCCTATTTGCATGGAGAAAGGAGAGGCTTGGAAAAAAGTCTGAAATAATTCGTTTCCATTCTTTTGTATAACAAAGAATAGTGTCCAAGTTGAACACATTGATCTACAATGAATAAGGACCTATAGATTTTCATGCAAGTCGGTGAAGCCTATGTGTGAGGTGTAGAGTTCTCGAGTGACCTGAAAACATAATTATTATGCGTGTGGACAAGAAACCAAAGTGTCCACCTATATGATAAGGCATGCGATGAAAAAATTAGTGACCCTCAAAGAATTTTTTGTCGAGCGATCTATCTGGAAGAGCTACATGGAAGATAAATCAACAACATGTGTAATTAAGCATCACTATTTCTATTTGGAGAATTTCAAAATGTTAAAATCTTGTTTGAAGAAAATAAATCCTATGATATGAATGTTAATTGGAGGAGACATAAGTTCATTACAAATCCCAACTTCATCAACTCCACTATAAAGCTACAAAAGAAAAAAATATTCTGTAGAATGCATGTAACCAGTCCACAAGGTAAAGCATGGGATCCCATGTAATAAAACGAGTGCATGAAAATCATGCCTAGAGAAGCCACTAAGTCTGCAAACAACCATAGCGATGTGCAATGTTTGAGATACTAAAGTCAAGCACAAGAATGTGCTGATTTGTACTTTACATTTCTTAAATGTCTCCAAAACATGTAATTTGAGGACACAGTGCATCAAGGACTGCATGACTGAGTCTTGCTTGATGTATGTTACCAAATAAATAATATTCGTGCCAAGATCGAGTAAGGCTATGATATAGATGATGAATGCGAGATATAAAGTCCCTACGATCTTCCTCATCTCACTGCACAAGCATAAGCGAGATCACCTCTTCATCCACAACTCAGGAAATGAGAGAACATTTGGTTGTAGTGATTTATAGAAATCTAGACATCATCCTTTCCATAAGAAGTAGAAAGGACATGTCATGACTAAATAAGATAGTGACTTAGAAAAAAAAAGTACCAAAATAAAAAGGATGATGATTATGGTTCGAGGGTACCTTTGTAAATACAATGTAAAAAGGGAGTGAATGTTGGTATATTTCATTGTTTACGTGGGTGTTATCTTGTCCTTCCACATCTACATTACGGAAAATTTTAGTGGAAAATTTTCGTAAACTTGCAAATTTTAGGGGTTGTGGAAATTTTGAAATGGTGAATTTTCAAGAGTTGGCTTCCTTACATTTCACATAAATTTTTGTTTGTGTAGATGAAAAATCATGTAGTTTAGACATGATTTAGTCTTGGTCTGATACTACTATTTAGAAGGTTTTGAGTGAAGAAATTACTAATTATCCCTTATCTTTTGTCCATCTTATTATATTTACTTTCATCATTTCCGACCTCTTGCATCCACATTACCATAATTTCTTATCATCTTTCGTCACTTTATCCTTGGGTGGGTGCCTAGGCTAGTACAAGGGTTCCCATGAGTGTCGTGGTCCCACTAGGGGAGCACCCCAATCCTTTTCAAAATTTCCCGCCACTTTTCGGGCTCTTTTTAGCTAGTTGAGATCTTTATCCTTTTGGTGGTCAACCATTTCGGAGGTGTAGAGTGCTCGAGTGACTGAAACCATAATTATTATGCATGTGGACAAGAAACCAAAGTGTTCACATGTGTGATAAGGCACATGAGATGAAAAATTTAGTGATCCTCAAAGAATTGTTTGGCTAAGCGCATCTATCTAGAAGAGCTACATGGAAGGTAAATCAACAACATGTGCAATTAAGCATCACTATTTCTATTTTGAGAATGCAAAATCTTGTTTGAAGCATAGAAAGCCTATGATATGAATGTTAATTGGAGCAAACGTAAGTTAAGTTCAAATCCCAACTTCATCAACTACACTATAAAGCTACAAGAGAAAAATATATTTACGTAGAATACACGTAACTTGATCCACAAGGTAAAGCATGTGATCCCATGTAATAAAATGAGTTCATGAAAATAATGCTTGGAGAATGCACTAATCTGCAAACAACCATAACGATGTGCAACATTTGAGATACTAAATTCAAGCACAAGAATGCGCTGATTTCTACTTTACATTGCTTAAATGTCTCCAAAACATGTAATTTGAAGACATATTGCATCAAGGACTTTGCGTGAATGACTCTTGTTTGACGTATGATACCAAATAAAGAATATTCATGCCAAGAACGAGTAAGGCTATGATATAGATGATGAATGCAAGATAGAAAGTCCCTACGATCATCCTCATCTCACTGCATGAGCATAGCGAGCTCACCTATTCATCCACAACTCAAGAAATGAGAGAACATCTAGTTGTAGTGATTCACATAAATCTAGACATCATCCTTTCCATAGGAAGTAGAAAGGACACGTCATGACTTAATAAGATAGTGACTTAGAAAAAGAAATACTAGAATAAAAAGATGATGATGATGGTTTGAGGTTACCTTTGTAAAAACAATGCAAAAAGGAGTGAATGTTGGCATATTTCATTGTTTACGAGGGTGATATCTTGTCCTTCTACATCTACACTAAGGAAAATTTTATCGGAAAATTTTCATAAACTCGCAAATATTAGGGGTTCTAGAAATTTTGAAATGGTGAATTTTCGAGTTGGCTTCCGCCCATTTCAAATAATTTTTTTCTATGTAGACAAATAATCACATACTTTAGACATTATTTAGTCTCGGTCTAATACTACTATTTAGAAGGTTTTTGATTGAAGAAAGTACTAATTAACCCTCATCTTTTGTCCATCTTATTGTATTTCCTTTCATCATGTCCGACCTCTTACACCCACATTCCCAGTCATTTCTCATCATATTCTTTATTTTATCCTTAGCTAGGGCACCTAGGCTAATACTAGGGTTCCCATGGGCGCCATGGTTCCACTAGGGCGTCCCTATCCTTTTTAAAATTTCCCGCCACTTTTCAGGATCTTTTTAGTTGTTTACGATCTTTATCCATTTGGTGGTCAGCCATTTCACATTAATTACAAAAATAGACTAAGAGAACCCTATAAATATAAAGTTATGAGACCATAATGAGGGACCAAACACTAGTCACTACTATCATCCACCTAGAGTTGCATCCATTTGGAGATCATTTGCATCCATTAGCTCCATCACAAGGACAAGGCTAGTTCATCTACATCACACAAGCATAGGGGGAGGGATTCTATTCTATTCCATGCACACATTCTATTACATTTTCTACATATAGTTATTACTCGCTACTTCACAAAGTATGACTGGCACAAGAACACCTATATAACATGATGCACACACACACACCAGAACTATATTTGGGTTTGAAATGTAGTGTAGGGCTCATTTAGTTATCCCACTATTGTGGAAACTGAGGTCTTCTATACATACGGTATTATTAATGACACATGACACAATGCGGTGAATTTGATGTGACACATAGAGAGGGTTTCGAGACCACTTGTCGGGCATGTGAAACTTAGTTCCGAACTTTCACAAAGACAAGGGTGCCCATTATGCAGAACTAGAGCATCCATAGGTTCTCCAATCCCTCTCCGAGCACTAGAGTCTAGCTAATTAGCCAAGATCCATCCTTCTCGGAACTAATGCACAATGATTCTTGTTTCCTGTTCCTACGTCCTCTTATAAGTTAAGTTAATTAAAACTCTCTTAGTACTCTAGGCTTTAACATTTCCATTTTCATAGTTTTTGTGTCATTTCCATAGTCATTTACTGCATTTATTTACTGTATTTACATGTCATTCTAGATTAGATTAACTACATCATATATCCCATTTTTAGTTAATCATTTTAGTGAACCCCACATCTTTCATGCTTAGGATCCTCATTTTTCCTCTATCATGGGTCAAGTTTCTTTATCTGATTTACTTAAGAGATATCCTAATTTTTAGGCTATTTTGCAAAAATCCTTAGACACCAAGTATTTTGATGACAATACGCCACCACACAAACTAAGTCCTATGCTCACTTGTCTATTTACCAACCCTAGTGATCCTCCATCTAATCAACCCCTATTAGACTCAATTCAAGATTTACATTCTTTGTTTCAAGACACATTTACAACTATGGAATCCATAATCACATCTCTCAAATTTGAAATCCAACAACTTAAGGATGCTTCTCAAGCTCATGTTTGTTCTCCCTCTACATTTCATCTTTAATCTATGTCCACTACATGTCATATAGTTGAACCTCAGGTCATGCCATTTCTGAGCCTCTCATATTTGAATGTAATACTAAGCAACATGACATTCTCACTCAACTCCTTAGTCATCAGTTGATCACGCTACCACCTACTAATTACTATCCTCCTTATCGATTAGCAAAATATCAAGGTCATCCATATTGCAATTATCATCGAATCAATGGACATAATGACATCAATTTCCACACTTTGCAATGAAGAATATAATATCTTGAGCGTCAAGGATTTATTTCATTCGATACACAACATTCTATTGTGTTTCCATCTAAATATGATACACCCACATGGGATCCTAAATTTTCTCCTTCTTTTGCCGGTTAGGAGCTACCTAAGCAACCACCTATGGCATCATCAAGTCAACATAATTAACCACTAAAACTGTGGAACCTGATGGAGAAGGGTGGAATAGAGGTGGAATAACAAAAAAGTTGTTTATGCTTGTTTTTTGGTCAGCTAGGATCTTGAGCTACACACTAGGAACCACTAAAACTAATGCCCTCATGGAAAGAAGAGGGTCCACAACCGATTCCTAAAAGGTCATTAAAAGGGCCAAGAATCAATTTCAATACATTGTTGTTGGCTCTTTTACTGGGTTGAGGCCTAATATTGACTTCGTTAGGGATTGGTGTAGGAGGAAGTGGGTTTACAAGCTGTAGGTAAGAGTGTTAGTGAGGGATGATTTTATATTTCATTTCCAGGATGATAGGGACTTGTAAAGGGTGTTACAGGGTGCACCATGGTTTTATGGAAATGTGGCCCTCACCATCATGTGTTGGTTACAGGTGTTTCAAGGAAGGAAATTTTAGGATATTCTAGTTTAGATTAGGCTTCCATCTTTCCCTTTCAAATTTTGGGAACCCGAAGTGTTCATGGGAATTACTAGAGCATTGAGTGTGTTGATTTTCGTTGATCCAACCACTAAAGCCCATTCTCGGCTGATTTTTGTCTCAATCTGAATTAATTTTCCTATGGGTGTTGTTGTGCCAAAATGAATTATATTGGACTCCTCCATAGGAAAATGGGAACAAAGTATAGATATTGAACCCTCCCCAATCATCCTTGTAAGGTGCGGGGTAGTGGGATTTCAAGAAAAAATATGTAGTTGTGATGATTTGTAAGATCCATTGGAGGAAAAGGTGGATGTGAGGAAGCCCATATCTCGGTTAGTGGACGTGTATGATGGTGAGTTAGAGGTTGATAATAATGACATGGTGGAGGAGTGTGAACTTTGTGATGGATCGTCGATGGCTCTGCCCAAGTTTTGGTTGATTCGGTGCCGAATCTGGTCAGTGGTTATGTTTTGTAGCTATGTGTGTATTTGTTCCTTTCCTCCTCCGGGGAGGCACTACATCTAGTGGAGGTTTGGTGGAGTGTTACAGTCCGAATTACCTTTGGAAGGTGGCCATGTCGGAAGATGTAAATGAGCGGGATTCAAAATTTTGAATGAAAACATTAATGCTTCATCCTATCCTGTGTTAGACGATAAAGTGGGAAGTATCTCGGTTGGCATTTTTCCATTTCTACAGGAGTATGGGTCCTCGAGGATGGATTATGCTATGAAAAAATAAAAACGGTAGGATGATGACTTGGATGGCTACGTGCACTGGTGGGGTTTGTCAACATACGTTGATGGCCATGCACGGTGGGTTTGTGGTGAACCTTGGCCATGTGTACTCGGATAGAGGTGCCTTGGGTGCCACGGGTGATGCATGTGGGTGGACAGGTCTTAGACGTTCTATTCGGTAGTTTTTAAACAATATTTAGTCGTTTTTGAGCCACGTGCTTCTTTAGTATTTATTGGTTTATTTCTAGCGTTGTTTGTTGTATTTGTAAGTTCTTTGGTAGAGGATTTATTTGGGGTTTATAATTACTATATCTTTTTCTCCTTTATATGGGTTTTTTTCCCTCAAAAGGAAACCATTTTTACCATATATAAAAAACATAATCAACCACCTATCAAAATTAGTTGAGCACTTCCTCCTAATAAGACATATATTGTATTACCAAGTCAACCTAAGCAACCTCCTTTAAAACTCAGTGCAACTTGGCCTCCTCTCAAGTATAAGATCCAACCAATTAATTTTGTCAAAGAAACTAATCCTCCTACTAGTGGTCATGACACATTACAAATTCCACCACAATCGCATGTTGTTACTTTTCCGACCATGCTTCCACCGCTAAATGAAAACTTGGTCTTTGGTAGGTGACTCTTATCACTCTACCCTCCTGATGACACACTCATATTCTTATGGTTCTTATATGATTGTTGAGGGGTCTACTACGATTAAGAACCTCATTTCATCTTACATTCACATATCTATCCATTACATAACCACTCATACATACATACATATACAATCATCTATCACTCATCACACATACTATACAATTTCTCATTATTTATCCCATTAATGAATCAATCTTACAAAATCTATGATACTTCACAACCTTCATACATAATTTATCGAGTAATATATGCACTTCATATCATACACTCGAGGGGCATAGCATCTAATACACCCCCACTCATCATAGCATCTACGCATCTATTATCTTGGTCTTCTCATACATCATTCACCTGGCATACAAATACTCATTCATACTTTAACATCATCATTACCCAATGACACAATCTTATGCTTTGGTTCACACTTGACTATTGAGGGATTACTACACATGAACCCCACACACTACACTATAGACACCACACATCACATTTCACACATTCTACATTTAGTCCATATCATTTTAATCTTTACACATCTACACGTCATACATCGTACTAGTGCTCATCATACATGTGTCACATTCACATATGGCATTACATATTATTCATCATACAGATCACATAGTGTGAATTTCACCTTATTAGTCCATCTATAATTTTTACATTACCTCCTATACATTGCATATAATACATCCTACACATAACATGGTTGGCTGCCATCATTGCATTTGCTATATATTCTTCTATGCGTTCCACTCACTCTTGTATGATGGAATTTAGTTTATCACTCCATACTTGACTTCCAAGGGTTTACGAATCAAATGGACATCATCTTCATCACACATTCTTTCTTTGACCTTACACCATGCAACATTACTAGGTTAGTGACATACACTATAGGATAAATGGTCACCTACTCTATCATCTTGTAGTGGTATACACTTGAGCTACATCACCACCCGCTTGTCTTCATCTAATAGTGATATACACTTTAGGCTACATCAACAACCCTACATTCATCATGTTGTGATATACACTTCAGCTATTTTTTCACACATATTTCTTTTATATGTTGCATAACATCATCACCACACATATGTACTCATCATAATGTGCTATACACAATACACACATTTTGACCATTTCGTGATGACGCTTGTTTACATGATTTAGTCTTGACTATTGAGGAGAAAACTAAATGAACATCATTGCATAAATTTATATTCACTTGGGGCACACAGACCTATTAATCCACTTTTAATTCCATTCCATTCATCCACAACATACTACATGTTATGGTTACTTTTAAAAATACTCTTGCTTAATTCTATTTGTTTATGGTCCGTTTGTTACACATGCTAGTTAGATTTACTTATATGTATTTTATCTATATCATCCAAGCATACATGTTCACATATTTTTCTATCTATGATTACAGATACATGTCTCTTACACGCAACATAAATGCTCGCCTTCTACAATTACTACACCAAAGTAGGTAGGGGCATCCACATTCATCTCTCACGGTGTTTCACCAATATTGTAGTAGAGATGAAATAGATAAGAAGGTAACGGTGAAGAATGAATACACGTGTTATGTAGACAGTAGAAGGAATTACGTGTGTTGTAGACTTTTGATTCGAGATAATTGTGTGAGCTTCCCTTTGGCTAGGAGGAATGACCTGTATAAGAATCACAACAAGACCACAAAATAGTATTAAATAGAAAGAGTCAAAGGACTGCCTAGCGGTGGCTAGATCTAGGAAGTATGATACTTCCTAGAGGGTTGTCAATCCTCTGTTTAATACAAATCAATGCGAGATGAAATAATAAACAAGTACATCCTATTGTAGTTATAAGATTTAGGCTTCTCTAACAACATACAATAAAATATTTAGTAAAAAGGTAAGGGTAGGCTTAGATCTGAGTGGTCAAGTAGGTTGTCAGGTTAGGGAGAGGTTGTGGGTGGAGTTTTGGTGGAGTTAGGAAGGTTTTAGGTTGTTTTAAAGAGGTGGTGAGATCATTATTTTTTGAAAAATTATCAGTCATAGACACCAACATCGACTAGGCGTCCGACGCTAGTGTAGGAGAGTGATCAATGTCGGTTTGGCGACCAGTGTCAGTAGGGGCAATAGGTGGGAGACTATTAAATATAGGTGTCTAAGCTCTCTATGATTATACAGAGAGTGTGGGTGGTGTTTATAAGGTTGTGATATTGTTGAGAAGACTCAGGTAAGATGAAAAGGAGGTAGAAAAGGGTGTAAGGCTTGGGATGGTAGAATAACAGGTTTGTGGGAAGAAGGTGATATACGGGTAGTGGAAGGAATGTAAACACAGAAAGAAAACAAGAGATATACACTAGAATAAGCACAAATGATAAAATATCAATACTTACTTGGTATTTTGTAGATCATGTGAGTGAGGATGGTTGGTGTTGGATCGTAGAGGAGATGTCTGGGTCTAGTGCCACGGATATGAATCATGTGTGATCTTGTAAGTATTCCAATTCTCGGAAGGAGGAACCCACTTGCTTGTCTTGCATTATGGTTGTGTGTTCATTGTCGGGATGTAGGAGAGCTTGAAGATTCAACCTTGAATGCAAGAGGACTCAAATAAATGAATGAATAACCTATGTGAAGAGTTCTGAAAGTGTATATAATGTGACCGATGGAGGTTAGGTAATCGACACCTTTAGTGAGGAAAAACTAACATCGGTTAGGGCGAATAGGTCAAGGTTGCCAAAAATATTTTGATATTTGCTATTTTGGCATGATTGATATTTTAAATTTGGGTCTTAAGTAATAGATTGTTCCCAGATAAGTAAAATCTTTGTTGGAGGAGTTATGCGAGTTAATTCCTAGGGCATACTGAGTCTTAGTTAGTTAGGATAAGTATAGACCTATTCCTAGTTAATTAATAGGCCAAGGAATGGGTCTTGGGTGAGTTGGATAGGTGAGGTAGATAATTAATTAATTAATGTAATTGAATTAATTAAAATGTGTGCACAAGGGGCTTGTGTAAGTATAGTGTAAAGTGATTTAATAAAAAAATCAAGAAGACCATGCTTATGATCCCTTCAAGCAAACAAAAGAATATTTATTTTGCGTTTATTGTTTGCATGAAGAAAATGCACCAATCCCCTTACTTGTCCAAAATAGAAAAAACAACAGAAGGATTATGGAAGCTTCATTTCGATGGAGAAAAGAACAAAAAGGAAAAGGTGTAAGTTTGATGCTTACTTCCCTATAAATGAAAGGTATTTTCAGCTCTAAGTCTACAATTCTCATGTACTTGTAACGTAGTTGAATATGAAGCATTAATTCATGGCCTACAATGGGCTAGAAAAGAGGTATCAACATGTTACAAGTTTTTGGTGATTCAGAGTTAGTGATTAATCAAGTAAAAAAATTTAATGTGTGTAAGAATTCATTATTGAAATCTTACAAACATAGAGTTTTAGACTTAATAGATGATTTTGAGGCTATTAATATACAATTTGTTCCAAGAGCTGAAAACAAACATGTAGATAGACTTGCAGCAGTTGGTGCTAGATTTGAAGTGCTAGAACAAATTGAAAAAAACAAAATACAACCACATATAAAGTTGATTATCAGACCTTCAGTTCCTGATAATGAAGAAAACTTGAATTTTTTGAAGATGATGAGAAAATTTGCAGATTTTTGCAACAAGAAGCTAAATGTTCTGTAGTTAACCAAGAAAACCTACAACATTTATATGGTGACTAGATTATTCAATTGAAGACAAATAAGCTACCTTAAGGACTTGGTCACATTCGAAGATATATTCATTCGATGATCAACTAAGAAAGGATAAAGGAAAGATCTCAACTCATGCGTAGATAATTACGAAGATATCTTAGTTGATGATGAAAAGAAGTTATTTATTGGAAAGGTATGTTCCTTAGTTGAAAAGTAGTATTTCATTAATCTATGCAAATAATTCAAAGATGTTTTTGTTTGGAAATACCAATATCTAAGAGGATATGATCCCGCTTTACGTCGGATACCATAAAGTTGTAGCCAAATTCTAAACTAGTTAGGTAGAAACAAAGGCCTATAAATCCTAAGATTGAACCCTTGATGAGAAAAGAGAAATCCCAATTGATTGAATTAGGTATTATCTTTCCAGTTAAGCATTCAAGTTGGGTAGCTAATCTTGTTCCTATTCGGAAAAATAATGGAGAAATACAGCTATGTGCGAGACTTTAGAGATCTTTACAAAGCTTCATTAAAAGATCATTATCCGCTGCCTAACATGGATCAGATTTAAAGAATAGTTTCAAGTTCAAACAAGATGTCTGTTTTGGATGGTTATAGTGGATACAATTAGATTATTGTGTGAAGAAGACAAATACAAAATAACCTTCACCACAAAGTGGGGTATTTATGCTTACAAAAGAATTCCTTTTGGAATTTCTAATGCTTTAGTTGCAACGTTTCAACATGAAATAGACATGGATTTTCACATCCTATTAAATAAATGCATACTATTTTATTTAGATGATGTTACTATATTTTCAAAGAATTCTGATGATCATCTTATGCATTTAAGGTAAATTTTCATCTTCTAGACAATTTGGAATATCATTGAATCCCAAAAAGTCTATCTTTTCAGTTCATCAAGGTAAATTACTTGGACATATTGTTTCTAGAAAAGGTTTAGCTATTGATCCTTTCAAAATTGAAGAAATTTCACAGCTATCCTTGCCTCATCATAAGAAAGCATTACAAAGTTTTCTTGGAAAAATAAACTTTGTTAGAAGATTTGTTCCAGATTTTGTAGCATTAGTCAAGCCATTAACAACCATGTTAAAGAAAGATAAAAATTTCTCTTGGACCAGCGAAGGAAGAAAAGGATTTGAAGCTATCAAGAAAGCTATTTCACAAGCTCATACTCTAGAAAATCCAAATTTTGATAAGGATTTCACGATGTATGAACTTGCTGGAGCTGAAACCATTTTAGCCATATTAACTCAGTTAATGATGAAAATATTGAGCAATCAATTGCTTTCTTTGGGCAGAGTTTACATGACTATGAGACAAGGTACACTTTTCTTGAAAATAAGTACTTGTTGTAGTTAGAGGACTAAAGAATTTCAAGTACATGCTTTCCAATAATAAGATTCATGTTTTAGTCTCTCATCCAAGTGTTAAAGCATTTTATTTTAAATAATGAACTAAATGAAAAGAGGGTAGGTTGGATTACAAAGGTTATGGAATATGATGTTGACATCCGTATTCGTGTTGCAAAAATAGTTTGAGGTAAAGGATTATGTGAACATTTGATTGCTGATATGGAAAAACAACAACTGCGAGAATCATAAAATTCATTATACCATCCCGTAATCACGTATCAAAAGTCATAAATTTTATTACATCCTGAAAATCAGCAACCAAAACTCAATCTAGAAGTTCAAGGATCAAGTTGGATGACTGATTTGATTAAATACTTACAACATGGTACTTATCCGGAAGGTATGGACAAGAATAAATGAAGATATTTCAGATTACAAGATATACCTTATGTTTTCATTGATGATGTGCTGTTCAATAGGGATATAAATGGAATTTTCTGCGATGCATTGATTATGATAGAGTACAATAATTGTTATCCGAGTTTCACGAAGGACTTACGCATAAGGCCACCTCTCAAAGACGTACTATAACTTTAAAGATTATGAATGATGTTTACTATTGGAACATCATATTCAAGGACTACTTTTAATGGATGAAAAGGCGTAAGAAATGTGCATTATTTGTTGGAAAAGAATATTTAGCTTCACTACCCTTGTAGGCTATTTCAGTAGATCAACCTTGCATGTAGTGGGATCTTGACTTCATTGGCACGATAAATCTACCTTGGTACCCAAATTCATTCTCCCTCAAAGTCTGAGCAACATCACAAGTTTTGGCAGGAAGCTTAGAGACAGATAGATCATGGTGAGTCATTTTGTAGCCAGGGATGGGATCTAACTAACCCTTTGTCACTCAGATGTGGAGAAATGGATAGCACCCTCAAGAGGATTTGATCTATCCTCACTATTTTAGGTTGTGCCTTTCAACCAAGGTAAGAGAACCCTTTTGTATCTTGTTGTTTATGGAGGAGATGGAGATGTCCTTCCTAATGAAGTTGTTAAGGAGACCTTGAAGAAAATATGATCAATGCAACAAAATCTAACTCTCACGAGTTGTCACTCTAGATAGTGGAGATATTCTCTAGGCAAGGTTTAGGCTACTAAAGACATTTGGAATCCTAATTATTTATGTATGTTTTAGTGGTAAAATTTATGCATTTGTATACACACATGACAAACAGGGGTAGTATGGGTAGGATTAGTTGTTTTTAAATATTTTTGGTGGGAGGTGAGGCAGAATAAACTTGATTTTCCAAATCTCTGAGAACTCTTACAAAATGGAAAGTCTAGATAACAAAATGCTTTAGAATAGCTAAAATGTTCCTTTAACTAGAATATGTACTTTAATGGAGGCCCAAATTAGCACTTTTTCACACAATCTATGAGATTTTAACACGAAGGATCAAGTTAGAAGACCCAATAAAACATCAAAATCTAAGATCAATCACGCCTGAGGTACACCCAAAGGCTTACAAACAATCTCTGTCAACAAATGAAAGAAAAGTGATTTTAAATCATTTATTTCACTCCCAGATGAAAGCTCTTATTGAGAAATTAGATTGCAGATGCCACTAAACTATCACAAGGATTGAGACCTGTGTGATTAAGACAAATTTTGATACAAGATTGCAATAAGAACAAGAAAAACTATTTGCAGACATTCAGAAATGAAACAAACACATTTTTCTCAAGATCAACATAGAATAACTCGAGTTTGATTAAATTTATCAACAGGGGAAAGTTTCTAGAAAAATCTTAGAGCTTGTCAATGGCTGTACACTTGCAACCACCTTGACATGATCAAACTTAATACAAAAGAGATATACAGCTTCTCAGATGGCTTCTCAAAAGACAAGACTTTATCAAATTTTCCTCTTGGGAATTTTCTTCGACCTCTAACACTCCAACCATTTACACAAAAATTTTTGCCATTTATAACATTTACAATAGAGCCCCTTTTCCCCAAAAAAAATCTCAACATTGAGTGCCACCAATTCTCACCATGATCACGATCACGATTTCCAGAATCAGATCTACAAAAAGTCATCAGGTGCTCAAGGGGAAAATCTCTTCAATATCTCCCGCATTCAACTCCTCCTTCTAGTAGATCACTCTTTCTTCAACTCATAACCACTTCTGCCCCTAATCTGTCAAATCTGGTTCCTTGCATGCTCGAGAGAAGAAAAATAGAAAATCATATCGAGCCCGAGAGTTAGATCATTTTAATGGCGAAATACGTCTCCAAATTTTCCCCACCAAACTCAAATATCAACATTAACTCTCCTCTCTATTTGGCGTGTAGGAAATACCAAGAAATCATGAAGACTCACACTTCCAAGTGTGTTTTAGTAAAAATGGGGAAAATCATATTCAGACTCTCAGCTACCATTGATATTTACTTTGAATTTTGGTCATCCATGTGGAAGATTCAATTTAAAATGGGCCCGGCATTTCCTTTGACCTTTACAAACTTTTGAAAAAATGGAAAAAATCCACATTTTGTTCTACACCTCTCTCCTTGAGAAATGAGCCTTACACATGTCCTAAGGTGGGTCTTAATAGAACCATGGCTAAAATTTTGCTATTTCACCTCATTTTTGGAAAAGGAAAAATTTTCCAAGTTTTCCCCATAGCTCCACCCTTGAAAAATGGGCCTGACACATGTCCCAATGTGGGTCCCAATGGAACCATGCTTCTTCCTTTTTCACTTTTAACTCTTTTCTCCCAAAAGGAAATTTTTCCAAATTTCCCCCAAGAGTCTGCACCTCTTCCATTGACTAGGAAAAAGCGTTGACCTTTTCTTTATTGGGCTTGCAGGCCATTTTTTGTATTTTAACCTTTTTGAGCATAAAAGGAAAAATTCTAAGTTACCCTCGATGGTCCACTTCCCCACCCCTTCTAACTTTTCAAACTGCCACGCATCACAATGGCGCATCTTGAGATGGTTCCCAAAATTTGAGACTTTGAAAGAGTGTGGGATCACCACGTGTCCCTGTCCCACCTAAACTGTATTAGCTACATAAAAAATTGTGTAAGTCTAGTGGGTGCGAAACTTCCATGTCCTCCCGAGTTACTCCAAGGCCAAACCAAAAAGTAAATCTTCAAATGAGCGCCATTCCTCCACGTGGAAAAATTTCTAAGTTAAGGAAATTCATAAAATTTCTGAAGTACCTAGCTAAGCCACATCCAACCAAAAGAGGCCACGTTTCCTGATGATGCAAGGATGCAAATTTTGACTAGAGAAATGCCCATCAAACCGTAAAACATAGAAAAACAATCATTCGAGCCCAGAGATGAAATTTTCTCTAAGGAAAGAGAATTCAAGAGATGTTACAAGGCTCAAATACATTCTTCAGAGCTACATCCATTCATTTTCTTCAAGTATTTAGGGAAAAATGACAAGGGTAGAAATCCTGACTAAAAAATGGAAAGAATGGGAGAGCCCGAGTTTTTAGATGAAAAGAGAATAGGAGACCCAAATTACAAACCTTTACGTGATCATCGGCCCAAGGAAAGATTAATTATGGTAGAAAAGGAAAATAGAGACCTTTCAGGCACAAATCAGGGGGATAAAATGTGATAGAGGCTGTAAAAGGACAAATTTCAAAGGAAAAATGGGGTGAGACTATTTTGAGCACCAACATCGACTCCAAATCGGGGATTAGAAATCCCCGTGAGTGCCACAAGAAGGAGCATACCAAGTGCCAAAAATATCCATTGGGTGATAGAGTCAACTTGTAGAGCAAATAAACAAAGCCATCTCACAAAAAAAAATAGAGAAACCAACAAAAATAGGTCACCAAGGACCAAAACTAGTAGAAACACAAAAAAGGAAACAAACAAGCAACTATACACTGTATAAAAATATGTTTACCTTGATTCTAGGGGGAATCAATCCAAGAAATGCTTCAAATGCCTTCCATTAATAGGTAATTCAAGCAAATCACCATCCAAATCCTTCAAGAAGAAGGTATGTTCACCAATCTTGATATCAATGGAGTAAGGGCCCATCCATAGTGAGTCAAATTTTCCATGCTTGCCCTTATCTTCATGCCTATTATCCCATAGTAGCACAAGATCTCCAATTTAAAGCTCTGGAGTGACCTTCTTGTCAAATAACTTCTTCAGCTTTTCTCTGAACTTTACATGCCTCTGGTGGGATGCCCTCCTTTCTTCATCAAGTTCAACAATCTGGTTAATGTGAGCATCATAAGGACTTACTTCTTGATCCTCTAGTTGTTGAATGAAATGATATGAGGATAATTGCATATGCAGGGGAACAAGGCCTGAGTTCCATACACCAACTCAAATGGACTCTTTCTAGTGGCTCTTTTAACAATGATTCTATCATCCCAAACAACAAACTTCAACTATTTACCCCATTTTCTCTTATTCAGCTCCAAGGTTCTTCTGATAATCTTCAACTAGGTTTTTTTATTACTGACTCAACTTGTCCATTTCCTTGGGGATTGTAATTAGATGCATATGTCAAGTTGATCCCATACTCTTGGCACATTGCCACCAGAGGTTTAGCTCTGAAACTCATGGCATTATCAACTACAATCTTGACTAGCACCCAAACCTACAGATGATGTGGTTCAATAGAAAATCCATGAAAATTTGGTGTGTTTCTCTTTTGGTGGGGATTGCCTCCACCCACTTGGTAAAGTAATCAAGTGGCTACAAGAATCCACTTATGGCCAACACTTGAAGGGTCTGAAATCTCACCAATGAAATCCATTCCCCATTTCTTGAATGGAGCTTCAATTGATACAGGCTGCAAAGGAAGGGAGCCTAAAGCTTTTAGTCTTCCAGAGAAGCACTAAAAACTCTCACATCTTCTAACCAACAAGGTTGTATCCTTGAAGAGAGTTGGCCACCAATAACCATCCCCTCAGGATCTTGTGTGTTGTGACTCTTGTAGCAAAATTCCCCCACAAACTCCTCCATGGAGATCAACAATTATCTTGGGGCTTCATCTTCAGTAATGCACCTTAAGAGGACTCCCTCAGGGTTCTTCCAAGCTAACCCATAATCAATAATGACATATTTCTGGGAAGCCAACTTAAGGGCCCTTTTTTGGTTCTTACTCAAATACTCAGGGTAGTTTAGATGTCTGAGATAGAAAATCACATCCTTGTACCACTCAAAATTCATTAGTTTATCAAAGACATCTACCCTACCTTCTTCTACCTCATTTACCTCAATAGTTTGCAAGTTTCTCTCAGCCATAAGCCTAGCCAAGCCCAAACCTCTCACCAGCTTCATGGTCTGGATATCCATATCATATTCTTGCAACTTGTTCACCCACCTGCACCTTTTTCTTGAGACTTCCATCTCTGATAAAATGTCTTTTACCATGGTGTGGGGAACATAAGCAACCACTTTAGAACTTAGAATGTAAGGTCTAAAAACCTTTGTTTCTTTTACCAAGGAAAATGCCTATTTTTCCATGATAGTGTACTTCAGCTCAGCCCCCTGTAAGGCCTTACTGAAGAAGGCAATTGGCCTCTCAACCCTTCATCATCCTTCCTGTAGTAGGAAAAGAATAGTGTTCTCTCAAGAAAGGAAAATAGTTTGGAAAGGCTTCTTATAATCTAGCTGCTACTAAAATAGGGGCATGCTTTAATGCCTCCTTGATCCCATTGAAATCTTGGATGGCAGTCTCTTCCCATTTGATGACTTGGTCCTTCTTTAGCATGGAAGTGATTGGAATGGTCAACTCAACAAAGTTTGATATGAATCTCTTGATGAAGTTTATCTGCCCAAAGAAAGACTAAATTCCTTTCTTGGTCCTTGGAATAGGGACCTTGCTGATGGCCTCTACCCTCTCTCGATCAATCATCACCCCTTCTTGTGACATAATGTGGCCAAGCAATTTTTCCTTCTACACTCCAAAATGGCACTTCTTTGGATTGAGTGAGATGCCATATTCTCTACATCTTATCAAAATCTTCTCCAAGTGTAACAAGTGATCACTTCTCTTCTAGAAAATATAGTTACATCATCTTGATAAACTACAATAAACTCATTGATGTAACTAGAAAAAAAACATCCATTGCTCTTTGAAAGGTGGCTCCAACATTCATCAAACCGAAGGGCATCCTAACATACACATATGTCCCCAAGGAGTAGTAAAGGTTGTCTTGATCCTTTTTGATTCCTTCACCACAACCTGGTTATAACCAGAGAAACCATCTAGGTGGAGAGCAATTCAGAACCAATCACTAATTACAACATGTTTTCCATATTTGGTAAAGGATAATTATCCTTCATTGATGCTCTGTTTAGATTCTTGAAGTCTACACACAACCTGATATCACCATTCTTCTTTCTTACTGGTACTAGGTTTGTAACCCAAGAAGAATACCTTGTGGGCTGAATAATCCCTCCATCTCTTAGCTTCTTCAGTTCCTCTTGCATTTTAAGAGATAAGAGTGGATTGATTGGCCTCTGTTTCTTCCTGAATGGTTTTGCATTGACTCCAAGGGAATCTCATGTTGAAACAAATCCTCTCTATATGCTTTTAGTTCAGAATAGGTCCAAGCCATGCAATCTTGGTATTTCTTCAACAATTGGATGTATGACTGCTTCTCCTCTTTGCTGAGATTGCTGCCTAACCAAATTTTTCTTGGCTTCTCCTTTGTGCCAAGGTCATGCTCCTCAATATCCCTAGAGGCTGTCCATGCATCTGTTAACAATGTGATCAACATTATCAAAATTGGACTCAAGAGCAACCAGCCCTCTAGGAATGGTATTAGTCTTTAGCTAGATGATGCCCTTGTCAAACAAGGTTTCTTTCCCTTCTGCTACACACACCATTAGCTCCCAATCAATAATTTGATCAACAAACTCTCCCTTTATATAAATCTTCTGATCTGAGCATCATTATCAAAAACTTACCAATGCTTAACATTATCAGGTACATGATGGCCTTGTTAACACCTCAACATCATATTCACAATATGGGGATATTGCACAATTGTCAAAATGAGACCCCAACACTGCAAGATTTTCTACCAAGTCATTGAACCTCCTATCATGATGCACAATGTTGAATGAATCAAACATCTCAATGAGATCCCAAACTGCATGCTTGTATTGTTTCATTCACTGATTTTTTGTGGCATACAATTTTCTGATTTGTTTTACAATTAGTTCTGAGTCCCCTTTGACAATGATGTCTTTGACACCATATTTCCAAGAAATTATTAAACCCAAAAACAATGCCTCATACTCAGCAATGTGTTGTTAGTGCACTCAAAGTTGAGTTTGAAGGAAAAACAATTTTTTCCTAACCTAGGGAAAGCAGAACAACACTAGCACATTCCCAAACTTGGAGCAAGCTCCATCAAACAATAGAGTCCAAGGAGAGCCCGCTTGTTCAAGACACTGCATTCCTCAATCTTGTGCTCCTTTCCATCAACAAATCCTACAAAGTTATCAACATCAACATTTGTGTACAATACTTCATAGGATGCATTGTTGGGATCTTCAATAAGATGCAACATCTTCTTTTCCCATACAACTTGACAAGGCTACCCTCAACTAGGATGGTGGCATAGGACATATCCATTTAAACACTCCCACCAACACTTGTAGCCCACCTTCTAGATAATAGTATACCCCACTTGGCTGGGCAGTCAACAATAACTACATCAAGTTTCAAATTCCTTCCTGGATAGGCTGCAAGTTGCACCACTAGACCCTTCACACACCCCACCACTATCACCTCTTTGGAATCCATAACAGTTCACACTTCCCATATGTAGCTATTACTTTGATATTTAATTCATTCATAACTTCCAGAGGCATAACATTGCATGATGCCCCTGAATCAAACATATAATTATGCAACAATCTATCCTTAATGATCAGGGTAGTGAAGAATGGGTCCACATTCAACTGAGAATCTACCAAGGATGTTCCCAAATAAACCTTAGGTGGTTCATCTAGATTTTCTGATGCTGGTGGTGCCTCTAATTCCTCTATGACTGGTGGAGTCTCCACAATGTTTATGTTTTTGCTTGGGGCAATCTTCCCTTCTTTCAATCCCAAGTATTCAAATGCTCTTTTCTTGTGCTCAGGAATCCTAAGAACTCAACAATTGGAACAAAAATTTGATTTGACTTAAAACTTGGGCAATGTCATATGGGACATTCTTTGGCAAGGTAGTATTGAAGGAAATCGACACACTCACTAGGTGGTACAAGATTTTTGACAGCTTGGGCATGAGGAGGGGTAAAATTTTTTTTTGGAACTACAGGCTTTTAGTAGATGCATCCTTCTTAGGGGCCTCTTTAGGAATGTTTGAAAGTAAGGGAGCTTTTGTCTTGGCTTGAGGCCATTACCTTTGACAACCTTACTTCTTGTGTTATATTCCTTCTCTTGAGAAACAACAACATTCATCAAGAATCGCTTCTATCTTCCTCGATGGGGATTCCTCCATCATACTTCTTTATCATTAAATCCCTTAAATATTCAAAGTCATTATTGGGCAATTCAAAATCTTGTACAATATCTACTTCTAAAGTATGAGAGGGAGGAAGAATAGGTACCCTATGAATGCAGTCCCAAAAAGTGGCAGTAGTCCGGGAACTTATCACTTCATTTGAAGTTTCCCCTTGTTGTGATCTTGTGGAGCAACCCATCATGCAGACATCATCATCATTGTCATCATAAGCTTCTTCTTCTTCTTGTTGATCTTCCTTACATGGAGCATGGGGCATGAAACATTTATCACACCAATCAATGACATCTGTCTCCTCCACAACATCAACTCTAGCAGCCAAAGGATTAGGCACCATTATTTTTCCCTTCCTTAGGGCTTCCTATTTCCAAATCCAATAGGTCCCTTACCTTTGTCATCAAATCTTTGGTGATTTGTGAACCTGTCTTGGCCTTGCTACTTGTGTTGACCTTGTGAACTATGCCCAATCCCCTTCTCTTCCCGGGCTAGTTTGTATGATATTTCCTTGACATCCCCTACCAAATTTTTCACAACTTCCTCCAAATCAGCAACCTTGCTTGTCTGAGGTTTTTCTAGGTTAATTAGTTTCACACCCTCCCTTTTTGGAGGCTTTCTAATTACCTTGATGTTTTTCTCTATTTACAGAGCCATGGTGAAGGCCTACCTCAAATTAGCATGGTTTTTGTCCCTCAAGTAAAGTAAGCAATCTTTTATCAAATGCATCTAATATTTGATCAAACATGATTCATCACATGGCCTTATCCTAACAGAAATTCCTCAAGGTCTTGTTAAACCTTGTGTTGAAATCATGTACTTGACTCATTAGGATTCTTTTTTATGTTTTCAAATTCTCTCAAAAGAAACCTAGGTCATTTCTATCACCATACTACAATTTAAATGCATTGCTCATCTCAGTCCAAGAATCAATAGAGTTATCTGAAAATCTTTATACCAATCCCTTGCATCCTCTTCCAGAGTATGGATAAACAACTTGATATATACATCTTCATGTTCAATCTCAAAGTCTTCCATCATATTGATAAAAATCTTTAAATGTTGATCACCAGTTATAGCGTTGTTTCCTTGGAACTTTGGTAGTTTGTTTCTTACATCTTGAGGAACTACATTTGGATAACCAGCCATCCCTACAAAATTTATAGGTCCAAAGGTATTTACAACAAATGGAGGTCTGGGTGGGGGTAGGGCCATGTTGTTTTGAGGAGGTGACCCTAGAGGGGTGATAGATTGATAAGGGGTAGAGGGTCTCTAAAACACAGGGTATAATTTTCAAAGTGGATATCCCCTAAAGGCCTTGTTTCTTGGAAATCCCTATCAACTTCTAAAAGATAGGTAGGGTAATGAGAAGAAAACTTCTCAAAATAAAATGAAGGCCCCTCTCCAATTGAGAATTCAATTCCACAAAGAGGCTACTTGATTTAGAAGCACTTGAATAATAGTCTTTAATGATAGGCCAATCACTTTCATCAATGGAGATCCCTCTTCTTGTCTACTTGATACCCCACAACTCTCTAGGATTTTCTTCCTTCTAATTTTTCTTTTCCTAGCTCTTGAAATAATTTCTTAGCAGGGTCCCAAGGAAAGAAATATATTCTTCCTTATAGCTTTACAAATGTTAGTAACAAATCTCACTTGATAGAGGTTAAGACACTGGTATTCATTAAGAATCAGATCAACAGGGAGTCGCCACTAAGGATTTCCACCTTAGTTGTGTAGATGCACTAAACATGATCTATCAAATGTTGTCAACACTAGAAACTGGAAATGGAAAGACTCTAACTTTTCTTTACCCATATTTGTCAATGAAAGCTAGTGCACTCGATGTAGAACTAAAAATAATTACGCATAATGCACACTGGACAATATAAGAAGTGTTTTACCAGTGGTATAAACATGAACTAAAACCACTATTTCCTCGGAAATGCGATGCCAATAAGGTGTTGTTGATGGGATAAATAGATATGAAGTGGAAGTGAATCAAAAATAGTCTCAACAACTCAAATAAGTCCCCGGGCAATGGCGTCGTAAGGTTTGGTACCCAAATTGATTCTCCTCAAATTCCCGAGGAAGCTTAAGTTTTGGAAATCTTAGAGATAAGATCATGGTGAGTCATTTATGTAGCTAGGGATGGGATTTAACTGGGCCTCTGTCACTCAAATGTGGAGAAATAGATAGCACCCTCAAGAGGATTTGATCTATCCTCACTATTTTAGGTTGTGCCTTTCAACCAAGCGAAGAGAACCCTTTTGTAGCCTGTTGTTTATGGAGGAGATGAAGATGTCCTTCCTAATGAAGTTATTAAGGAGACCTTGAAGAAAATATGATCAATGCAACAAAATCTAACTCTCATGAGTTGTCACTCTAGATAGTGGAGATATTCTCTAGGTAAGGTTCAGGCTACTAAAGACATTTGGAATCCTGATTGTTTCTATATGTTCTGGTAAAAAATTTATGCATTTGTATACACACATGAAAAAAAAGGGTAGTATGGGTAGGATTAGTTGTTTTTAAATAATTTTTGGTGGGAGGTGAGGCAGAATAAATTCGATTTTCCAAATCTCTGAGAACTCTTACAAAATGGAAAGTCTAGATAACAAAATGCTTCAAAATAGCTAAAATGTTCCTTTAACCAGAATATGTACTTCAATGGAGGCCTAGATTAGCACTTTTTCACACAATCTATGAGATTTTAACACGAAGGCTCAAGTTAGAAGACCCAATAAAACATCAAAATCTAAGATCAATCATGCCAAAGGTATACAAACAATCTCTTGTCAACAAATGAAAGAAAAGTGATTTTAAATCGTTTATTTCACTCCCAGATGAAAGCTCTTCTAAGAAATGAGATTATAGATGCCACTAAACTATCACAAGGATTGAGACCTATGTGATTAAGACAAATTTTGATACAAGATTACAATAAGAACAAGAAAAACTATTTGTAGACATTCAAAATGAAACAAACACATTTTTCTCAAGATCAACACAAAATAACTTGAGTTTGATTAAATTTATCAGCAGGAGAAAGGTTCTAGAAGAATCTAGGAGCTTGTCAATGGATATACACTTGTAACCACCTTGACACAATTAAATTTAATATAAAAGAGATATACAATCTTCTTAGATGGATTCTCAAAAGATAGGGTTTGCCAAAATTTCCTCTTGGGAATATTCTTCGACCTCTAACACTCCAACCATTTACACAAAATTTTTCTGCCATTTATAACATTTACAATAGAGCCCCTTTTCCCCCAAAAATCTTGACATTGAGTGCTACCAGTGCTCGCCATGATCACGATCATGATTTCTAGAATCGATCTAAAAAATCTATAAAAAGTCACCAGTGCTAAGGGAAAATCTCTTCAATATCTCCCACATTCAACTCCTCCTTCTAGTAGATCACTCTTTCTTCAACTTGCCAACCACTTCCACCCCTAATCTATCAAATCTGGTTCCTTGTGTGCTCGGGAGAAGAAAAATGGAAAATCATATCGAGCCCGAGAGTTAGACCATTTTAATGGTGAAAGACGTCTCATTTTCCCCACCAAACTCAGATATCAACATTAACTCTCCCCTCTATTTGGTGTGTAGAAAATACCAAGAAATCATGAAGACTCAGCACTTCTAGGTGTGTTTCAGTAAAATGGGGGAAAATATGATTTAGAATCTCATCTACCATTGATCTTTACTTTGAATTTGGGCTGTCCATGTGGAAGATTCAATTTAAAACGGTCTCGAGCATTTCCTTTGAGATTTTACAAACTTTTGAAGAAATGGAAAAATTCCACATTTTATTCTCGCACCTTCGCCCTTGAGAAATAAGCCTGACCGTGTCCTAAGGTGGGTCCAAACGGAACCACGACCAAATTTTACTATTTCACCTCATTTTTGGAAAAGGGAAAATTTTCAAGTTTTCCCCACAGCTCTGCCCTTGAAAAGTGGGTCTGACACGTGTCCCAATGTGGGTCCTAGTGAACCATGCTTCCTTTTTCAATTTTAACTCTTTTCTCCCAAAAGGAAATTTTTCCAAATTTCCCTCAAGAGTCTACACACTCTGCTATTAACTATCGCAAGGATTGACCTTTCCTCTATCAGGATTGCGGGCCATTTTTGGTATTTTAACCCTTTTGAGCATAAAATTCAAAAATTCTAAGTTGCTCGATGGTCTCGCTTCCCGCCTTCGAATTTTCAAACTACCACACATCAATGGCGCATCTTGAGATGGTTCCCAAAATTTGAGACTTTGAAAGAGTGCAGCTCGCCACGTGTCCCTATCCTACCGAAACTTGTATTAGATGCATAAATTTTTTTCTAAGTCCGGGAAAAGCAACGAAAACTTCCACATGTCCTCCCGGCTACTCTAATGCCAAACCAAAAAGTAAATCTTCAAATGAGCGTCGTTCCTCCACGTGGAAAAATTTCTAAGTTGAGGCAATTCATAAAATTTCTAAAGTATCTAGCTGAGCCACATTCCAACCAAAAGAGGCCACATTTCTTGATGATGCAAGGATGCAAATTTGACCAGGAGAAATGCCCGTCAAACCGTAAAATGTAGAAAAACAATCATTCGAGCCCGAAGATGAAATTTTCTCTAAGGACAAAGAATTCAGAGATGTTACAAGGCTCAAATACGTTCTTCAGAGCTACATCCATTCATTTTCTTCAAGTATTTAGGGCAAAAATGACAAGGGAAGTAAATCCTAACTGTAAAAAATGGAAAGAATGGGAGAGCCCAATTTTTTAGATGAACAGAGAATGGGAGACCCAAATTACAGACCTTTACATGATCATCGGCCCAAGGAAAGATTAATTATGGTAGCAAAAGGAAAACAAAGACCTTTCGGTTATAACTTAGGGGGATAAAATGTGACAGAGGCCGTACAAGGACATATTCGAAAGGAAAAATGGAGCGAGACTATTTTGAGCACCAAAAAAATCCACTTGTCACAAGGACACAAGTGGATCTTGAGTACCATGTATTATTTCACACATTGGACTGAAGAAATAGTCTTGAAGGAAGCTAACGAGACTTTGATTTTTTCATTTTACTTAAAGTATAGTTTGCAGATTTGGTGTTCCAACAACTATCATTTCACATAATGTCTTAGCGTTTCTTGGTTCAAAAGTAATATATTGGGTTTTCAAGCATTGTATTTATATGAGTACTTCATCTAATTATTACCCACAAGGTAATGAATTAGTTGAAAGCACTAACAAATATATATATATAAGATCATCAAGAACACTCAAGGACAACCAAATAGCTTGGTATCTAATGTTGAATTCAACACTTTGGGTTGATAGAGTGACTCCTAAAATATCAATTGACAATTCACCATACAAAATTATTTATGGACGTGAGGTAAGAATGCCTATTTCAGTTGAGCTGCCCACATTGGATTTATTACATCAAATGGAATTAATTGAGAATGAACCAATGCAAGTTTGTTATGTAGAATTAATGGAGCTACAAGAGCTAAGAGATCAATCTCATCTAAACATGGAAAAGAATCAAAGACAGATCAAGAGAACGTTTGATAAAAAGGATAAGTTCAAAGTCTTTAATGAAGGAGACATTGTGCTAAAATGGGATGTTGATCGTGTAAAGCCAGGAAACCACACAAAGTTTGATACAATCTGGAGTGGTCCTTACAGAATTTCAACTTGCAAAGAGCACAAGGCATTTCAGCTTTCAAGGCTGAATGGAGAATAAATTCCCATTCATGTGAATGACATGTTTCTTAAACATTGTTTTTGAAAATCCTACAGTGTTTGGTTAGAGTAGGATTTCCTTTCAATAAGTGCAATTCATGCACATTGTAATGTTTTTAAATTCAATAAGTGCATTCGATCACCTAATCTGGTTCACCATATCCTTTCCCAGCTTTAGTTTGTTTCTTAGAAGGGTGGCTTTTTTCAGAAAAGGTAGATTTTGGTTATATGCTTTGACTCCATGCCCAATGGACTAGATAAAAGAACTGGTCTACAAGCTAGTAGGTAGATTTCCCGTAAGATCCCCGAGAATGTTAACAATTTTTGCACTTGTGCAAAATGGGCAACTCAAAACTTTGTTTTCGATGGAAGGAATTGATGAATGAACCTAACTGGGGGAATTTACAGTTAAATTGAGTTTTTAGTTAAGTGAATCAACAAGGAAAATTGTAGCTATGTGTGTTGTTTCCAAGTGTAACACCTCACATATGTACTAAGCACAAACTTGAGGAAGGAAAAGTTAGAGGCGAGACTTCGAGAAGTTGGACTCAAAAACAACAAATGTAGTTGTTTGCATTGCGAAAGAGTTCATTTTTAAGTTACATGTATTTTCAATTTGATCATTTCCTATGATTAAGTGTTATTAAGTATGTATTGAGTTGTTTAATTCATTTTACAATCATTACAAATCATAAAAGATGAAAGTAAAAGGAAGTACACAACTCAATTACATAAATAATATCATTTATTCATCAAGGAAATTCAATGTTTCCCACACAATCCATGGGATGTAACTTACAACTACTGAAATAAGAGATACATGTACATGAAACTAAAATAAAAATAGTATACGAATAAACCATCATTTCCTTGGTTTTCTCTTGGTCTTCATTGCTTTAGTTCTAGCTCTATCTTTATCTTCTCGCATCATCCAACCCATAACCATGCACTGAAAAAAAAAGAGATAAAAGGCATCATTTACAAATCTTAGGGTTTAATCTGTATTCTGTGCTATCTAGATTCAAGTAAATGAATCTTTTGAAAGCAACAAAAATAAAATACATCAAAGTAATAGATTCATAATTGGGAAAGTATGATCTTATAGAGCCACATATGATTCTTAGAGTTACGATAGAAAAGAAAGAAAATAGAGAATATGGAATACAAGAGAGGTTGAAATCATTTTATTTTTCTAACTATTTAAGTTATAATGTGAAAAAACATATAGTAGTTGAAGAAAGAAAATTATTTTGAATGTTATAAATTATGAATTGACAAGAATAGATTGCATTAGTGCATAAAACAAAATTCAAGGCTATAGAAGAAAACTTCATTCATGCCATTTCAAAATTATCAAGTCATGAAGTGTAGTGTTCAAATCCATTATCACTCAATTAAGAGAGAAAAGAGAATGCAAAAGAGATATATTTTCAACAAAGAAACACAGATTTGCCTTCATATACGCTTTTAAGTACAAATAAGAGATTATAGTGTACAATATGCTTTCAGCAATCAACTTTTAGGTCTTGAATCTAAAATATAGTTTCCTAAGCAACATAAATGTTTGGAATCAAAGCATAACACAAAGGGTCATGATCACAGTAAGTTAAGAAGTTTTCAAGTTGTAAGGAACACGATGGAAAATGCATATTTTCAGCTTTTAGCATATTTCACAACAACATAGATCAAAAAGGCTCCAGATTGGGAAGGATAAGATACATCCATAATGAACATGAAAGAGAAATAAATTACATAGAATGTAACTTTCAGAGATGGAAAAAGAAGCACTCTACAAATAATGATACAACTAGAAGCTTCAGGGAATTGACTCTCCCAACTCAAATCCAATGGATGATCTTGATTGCATCATGGAAGTAAAAAAATCTATGATATTATTTTTATTCGGATGAATTGAAGAAGTTAAGTGGTTCAATATGAATCGAACTATGCAAGTTACTAAAGTTTAGAGGATTAAAATTTCAAAGATAGTGAAATTATTAAGCACAAGCTAAAAATCATAGTTTTGAAAATGAAACTTCACACATATCAAATGAAAATCCTGAAGGAAGTCATTTTGCAATAAAAACAAGAAATAATGGTGGCCATAAGATTTTAAGGCAAATGGAAGTTACCCAGAGCTCAAAAATTGATGCGATTAAACTCTAAATGCATGGCAAAGAATAATGAATGACTTAGAGTTTCACTTTAAAAGAAACTCAAACAACATCCGATTAAAATAAAAAAATATCACAAGACAGAGATACCCAAAATCAAATGTCTAATAGTGTAGTATTCAATGAAAAAGGTAAGTAAGTCAAATGTTTTCTCATAAGAGCTTAAATCGAAGGAGAAGGTGAACGTATAATGAACCCAGAATATGACCACAACTATCTACAAAGTTCTTGGAAATCAATAATAAACCACTCAATCCAAGTACAAATTTTCTAAGGAAAAGTCTCCAAGTATGTTGTCTAAATCAATGAGATTCAAGAAGGGAATGCCAAATTTAAAGGTTGTAAAAGAAGAAGTAATATTTTTCTCATTATCACTTCAAGTTCGGATAAACTTTGAAATATTTTGAAAGAGACAACAAAGACAAAAGAATAAGACGTTCCACGTAAAAATTACCATGAACCGAATAAATCTTGAGTATCGAAACTATTTAATGGCAAAATGGAAGCGAATGAAACCAATCTTGCACAAATGGAATTGCATATATGACAAGTATCTACAGGGGAAATAATCAAGGAAAAATAGAGGGAGTCTATACAAAGAAACCATAATGAAGCCCTCAAAAATATAACCACATAGAACCATCAGTATAGATGAAGAGGTAATTCATAACAAGGGGTATTCAAGACTAGAAAAGAAATTTATGAATATCCATTAAAGATGAATTAGTTCATTCTTTTGGAGCTATAATGACAAACCGTAGAAATACATCAAATAAAACAGACCATTTCTTCATGAATTGCCATTCATTATTTTATGAATTTTTGCAGAAAAATCACAGGGTAAGGCTCTTACCAATCGTTATTTGAACCTTTAAAACCCTCAAAGATCAAATGGTCCATGAAAACATTCAAATGACCCGAGAAAGATTTTTAAACTCGATCCATAGGAGAGAGAATGATCAATGCCACAAGTTTCAAAGCATAGTTAAGTGCCATTTTAAAAGTAAGAGAAAGAAAAATGATGCTATAGCAAGAAAGGCTCCTTGAAAATCAAATGGAATGAATGAAAAACAAACATAATCTCACCCTTTCCAACATTTATGGAATCCATTAAAGTTACAGATGGCTCGAACCAATAAATGACGACCATTCTTTTACTACAAGAAGTCAAGTCACGAAAACACAAATATCCGAACCCTCTAAAACTCTCATACAAGAGATACCAAACTTCAAACTCACATAGAAATCATAGCCGGTGATGAATAAAACTTACACAGAACTAAAAATGGAGAGGGATATGTAAGTATTTGAATCTGCAAAGCTTCATAAGCTTGAAAATACTAGAGTATCAAGCTCAAGCGAACATCCTTAAATTCCTTGAACCAATTTTTCCAGGTCTTCACCCTTTTTCAAAAATTTCCCAATGAAAATGAGCTTTGTTTGAAATGTTTTATCTCGGTAACATAACTCATCCAAGTTTGATCGGACGATCAAGATCGATCAATATAACATTGAATGGATAGCCGACAAAACTACAAAATTCACCACAGCTTTAAGTTTCAACGGTCGAGAGATCAAGATGGTAGACATATTAATGTCCAAGATCAAATAGCAAATTTAAACAAAAATCAAACCCTAGCTATAGTCAACGCCAACTCACCATGGTTCAAAGGGAAAAAAAAATCCAACAATGATGATCAAACAAAGGCCAAAGATCAAAAACTTAAGATTAACAACCAATTCCAATGTAAAACTCAGGTTGCCAGTTTAATCAAGATTGAATTAGAGTTAGGTAAGAGTGCCACTGACCAAATGATGGTTCAATAATCATGGAAAGGGGACAAGATCCCATTAATATATCAATGCAATGACTTTGAAAAAAGTTCTAAAAAAATATTATTGCTACAGGATAAAAGGGTGGCAAAATAATCAAAGACCAATGACTATATATGTGTCGTGACTGTCTAAGGTTAATAATCATTGTATATGCCAAGTTAAAGGAGACCCAATCAAGAACATGCCTACCATGATCAGATAAAATACAAGGAGAACAAAGCATGCAAAAGGTCAACATCATTTGTCACATATAGTTAGCTTATTTTTCACAAAAGGACCTTATTATCTACAAAAAGTGAGAAAATATTATTTTGCACATGCCTCTAGGTGGTCCCCATAGAGTGGAGGAGTATTTTTCTAAGTATGAAGACAAAGGTAATTATTTTTGCTTGCAAAAGAGGAAGTATTTTTACATTCCAAAGGGCATAACAAAGATAAAGACAGAATGCCATACACGAAGATAATGAATTGGTGTCACATCATGCATAAGAAGACAAAGAAGATGCACTTGCATTAGAGAAGACTTGAACAATAAGCAAGTGTCTAAAATTAGTCAAAAATAGTTACCCAAGAATTTCCATTAGATTAAAAATAGAACAATCAACTGCACTTTCACTAGAGTATATTTTTGTAACTAAGGCTATTAATGCCTCATTGTAATCGACATGTCTATTTTTATTTCTATTTTAATTCATGATAAAGGGGTAAAGGTAAAGGTAGCATGCATGGGTGAGTACAGACTGTAGTCTATTTTTAGGAGGGGTTGGGTGAAGTATTTTTATATATATTATGTGCACTAGCAAGGCACAAGGACTTTTTAGACACATGAGTGCTGAAGCATATTTTTGCTAGTTTTTGCCTTGAATGAGAACCAGTTATTACCTTTCCAATTATTTGCAATGGTGTGTATCTTTACATTAATTCTTGTGAATGTCAATTCCTTGATTAATTATCTTACCTTACTACAAATTTGGTGCTTTCTTTTCAGTCTTAGTGTGCATGTTAGCTTTGTGTTGTTGTGATTTATCCCTCAACACACAAGTGTTTGCCTTAGGATTAAGCTAAAAACCCATTAGTTCGTGCATCTCAGTAACTTATTTTCTCAATTTTATTGTGCATGTACTCAGTCAAATCCCTCAATAAATTTGTTTTTTCACTAGATTTCAATTCAGATTATAGAAATATTTTTCCCTTAAAAACCCACAAAATTATTTTAGGATACATCAATAAGGAACCGACCTTGATATCAAAGACTCACCTCAATAATAGGTATACCCACAGACCTGAGGTGTTTCCATTATATCTACGGAAGTGAGAGATAAGGAAAGCTTAGAACCCCTACTGTCATCTCTCAACAAGGGTACACTTATGAGAGATAACAATATGGTTATGTTTGAATTTGAAAATTTCCAAGTTATTGTTCTTATGGAAATTAGATGATTTAGGCATGGTTGAGTCATGGTGACTATGATGTGGTTGTATGTGTTTTGGTTGATTTTTATGTTAAATATGAAAATGAAATGATGTTAACGCAAAATGCTTTAAATTTTCAACGTATTGATACTATGGAAACTAGGTTGTTTAGGCATGGTTAAGTCTACTTTGTGTTGAGTTAATTTAATTACAAGTTATTGACATGATGAAAAATAAATGATGAGGTATATATGATGTATGGTTTGATTTAAAGTTAACTTCCAAATTATTGTTGTTATGGAATCTAACTAAGTGTTTTGTTTGATGTGGAAAATAAGGATGGGGTAAAGGGTTTCGAGCTAACCTCAAAGGGCCCCATGCCCTAAGAGTGTTGCCTACATAGCCCTTGTGAAAGGGGCCTCAGGCTGATGTAGTTCTCCCTTAAACTAGGGAAGAAGAAAGGTGGGTTGGGTAGGTTGAATAGGTAGGTTGTTTAGGTAACGTGATTGGGTAAGGAAAATTGATGAAGATAGGCAAGGTGAAATGTGAAATTGGTAATAGGAAGGGTAGATTAGGTGTAGGTGTATAGGTGACAAGCTTGGATGATGTTGTCTTAGTGAATCAAATAACCATGTAGGCAGAGGTGAACAAAGGAAGCAAAAATGCCCCAAGTTGGCAAAGACCCTAAGTGTTGGACCCTAAAACTTATTTGAACATAATTCCATAGATACATTGCACAATTGATAGGTCTAAAGGTGAAAGAAGTTGCATGATCACAATGTGTGGAATACATACCATGTCCCTTAAGTTAATTGGAAAATAATGAAATAGAAGGTGAAGTGGAAGGGTTTTTTTAGTGTAAGATTTTTGTGGGACAATATGCCCCTTCTACAAGATACCCAAAACTTAGATAGGAAAGTCCATGACTAAAAGTTTATAACTTTTTGTTTTTTGAATTTTTCTTTTCTATTTGTATAGAATTATATATGTGGTAAGTCTATATTTATGATACATAGGTTCTCCTTAAGGTATTTGTGAAGTGATCGATATGGGAAGCTTCCAAACAATTTATTTTGAGAAGTACAAGCTAGTCTTCTTTTTGGATAAACTAAATACATTTAAATGGATAATTTTTTTATAGTTTTCCTTCAAGGGAGCAATCTATTTATAGTAGATAGAGAGATGTAGATGTCCTTTTGAGGGATTCATCTATTTGCAAGAAGTTTGACTCAAGGAGTAGATTTTTGGTATCCCGAATTTCTTTTTTCATTTTTCTTTTGGACTTTAAGTCATGGACAAGACTATAAAGGAATGCAGACCTCTTTGATGAAGGAAAGAACATAATAAAAACAAGTTTAGATATGAAAGAAGGGGTTTTTAAGTGACGAATGACCATGGGATTCCATCTTGAAAAGGAAGAAAAGTATCCATGAGAATCATGCCATGAGTAGATCTGTGGTACTCATATTGAAGACAAGGTTGAATGGTGACAGATAATCACAAAATTCTAGTTTAGTCGTAGGTCCTTAAAACAAGTAAGTGGAAGTAGAAGTGCACTCAAAGGATGAGCATGTAAGTGACATAAAGTGATGTAGTACTTTATTCAATAATAGAATGGTCGAAGATGTAAGGCATTCAAGGGATCAGGTTCATGTTTACCTTCAAGTGAAGCTAAATGATAAGTGCATGATCCATAGGCATGGGTGACAATATAGGGTCCAAGCTAATTTAGAGTAAATTTCCCCCATTTAATTTTTTTCTACTTTGGTTTCATGTTGATTATCCTTTAAGAAAAGATCACCAATCTTGAAAGTTTTCTCATGTACACATTTTTCATAGGATTATTTAATACATTTTTGATATATTTGAAGTTGGTTGAGAGCACTTAAATGATGTTCATCTAAAATCTTGAGTTTTACTAAAAGGTTCTTGGAAAAATTCATCATCATTGAGCATGTCTTTGAGTGATATGCAACAAGAGGGAATTTGGACTTCAAGAGGTAAAATGGCTTTAGTGCTATGTACTAAAGAAAAAGGTGTGGCTGTAGTAGATGTGTGAATACTAGTGTGGTAAGCCCATAAGGAAAAAGGAATGTGCGTGTGCAAATCCTTTCTGTATCATCGACAAATTTCATGAGAATCTTGTTGAGGGTTTTGTTGGAAGATTCGGCTTGGCCATTGGTATGTGGGTAATAAGGTGAAGAAAAATTGAGTTGAATGTTGAAGCTGTCACAAAGTTTTCATAGGTTTTTATTCTTGAATTGTTTTCCATTGTATGTGATAATGTGATGGGGAAGGAAAAAATGACAAATGATGTGATGATTGATGAATTCACATATTTTCTTGGATTTTGTAGAAATTAGATGAATGGCTTCGACCCATTTAGTGTAATATCCAGTTGCAGTAATGATCCATTGATGACGCCCGAGAGGAGTGAGGTTTAATCACTCTGACAAGATCCAAACCCCATTGAAAGAAAGGAAAAAATTCAATGGCAACTTGTAAGGCATGACTAGGAGTATGGTGAAGGTTATCATGTTACTGAAATTTCACACAATGCTTGACATAGTCAAAAGAATCTTGGTTACGGGTCCGCCAAAGCAATAGTCAAGGTGAAGGATGCGTTTAGCAAGAACGTGGCCATTGAAGTGTCCACCAAAATTCCATCATATATTTCCTTTATGGTATATGAGATTTCAAAACTTTTTAAGCACCTAAGTAGGATACTGTCAAAGCCGCATTTATAGACCTTGCCACCTATGACAATGTAACAGGAAACCTTTTGAAGGAAGGCATGTTGACCATTATGGGTGAGATATGGAGGTAAGATGGAAAGGGAAAGGTAATCAATGTATTTCTTATACCAAATATCATGTGGGTCAGTTTCAATTTGTCCACAAAATTTACATCATGGCTTATGTGAGAAGGTGACTACACCCTTTGCACCATGAAAAAAAATTTGAGTCGAAAGGCGAAGCAGTACCTATGAGGCTAGAGATGCCTTGATATCCATGAATTTGTTAGTGGAACGTAGAGTGGTTTGAAGATTGTAATGATCAAAGGTGGTCAAAATCATGTCAACATGATGTTTATACTTTTTAAGGGTTTCGTTACGACACTTTGGTATGATCCATTGACTTGATTTACTACTAGTTGAGAATCACCAAAGATATTAATGGTTTTAATATCAAGGGAAATGGTGGTTTAGAGACCTAGTATGAGTGCTTCGTATTCGACCATGTTATTAGTACATTCAAAATCAAGTTTGAATGATAAAGGAATAGGTTCACCGTCAAGAGGAATGAGGATAACACCCATGCCACCCCCATGTTGACATTTGGAACTGTCAAAGAATAAGGTCATTTGGTAGGCCATGACATCCATGTCTTCAAGAGAAATAGTGGAAATTGATTCGTTGAGAAAGTCAAAGTTAGAGGATTGATGTCCAAGAAGCAGTGCATCTGCAAGTTGGTCAACAATGGTTTTTCCTTTAATAGACTTCTGATGAGTAAACTCAAGGTCTAGTTTTACAAGGATCATGAGCCAATGCAAGGTACGTTGGAGTTAGTAGGGATTAACATACATGTATTGGAGAGGGTTAGTGTTAGTGATGATGAAGGTTTTATGATTAAGTAGGTAGTGACAAAGTTTGGTGGCGACAAAGACTAAGGTGAGGCACAATTTTTCGACATGAGTGTATCTTGTCTCGTATTCTAAAAGCATATGATTTATGTAATAAACTATTTATTCCCTATTTTTCACATCACGATGAGTGAGCATGGCACCCAAGGAATGGTCAATAGCTGAAATGTAAAGGTAGAAAGGTTGATCATATTTAGGTGGGATGAGCACAGGTGGCTGAAGAAGATAGGCCTTCAATGCTTCAAAGGCTTTATGGCATTCATCGTCCCACTTGAAGGAGACATCCTTTTTAAGAAGATGGTGGAAAGGATGAAAATGATCAGAAATTTGGGAAATGAAACATCGAATAGATTGCAATTTACCTTGTAAAATATAAAGTTGTTTTAGGTTAGTGGGTGGAGGCATCTCGAGAATGGCCTTGATTTTAGCGGGGTCGACTTCGATGCCACACAAAGAGATGATAAAATGAAGAAGATTTCTAGATAGGAAAATGAAGACACACTTTTTGGGTTCAAGCAAGACAAATTATTATATAAGAAATTTGAAAATGATTTTAAGGACAGGGAGATGTTCTACACTCTTGGACTTACCAAGAATATCGTCAACATAGTCTTCCAAAGATGTACAACATGATGTCGTGGAAGATGTAAGTCATAATAGGCTGATTAGTGGTACCATAATTTTTAGAGATAAAGGGCATGAATTAATAGTAGAATTTCCCATAACGGGTGATAAAGGCGGTTTTATGTTGATCTTCAAGAGAAAACAATATATGATTATAACCGAGAACCCATCCAAGAGGGATAAAATCTCATGGCCTCGCTATAAGATCAATAAGTTGGTCAATGTTAGGTAAAGAAAAGTCATCCTTTGGGAAAGCAATGTTGAGGTCACAAAAATTTGTGCGAGATGTGGAGTCCCCATGTCACTTTGGTGATAGGGATGATGTTAGACATACATTGTGGATAATCGATGTGTAATATGAAGGAAACCGAAAGGAGGTGCATGAGTTCTTCTTTCACAAGAAGAAATGTGTAGTCTCCATTATCACGCTTTGTTTCAACAACCAATCCCAAACACGCCGACATATCATCTAGATTATTCTGGAGCTCACACGAGGCACACATAGGTGCCGATTCCCTCATTTATGTGAGATACATGAGAATGATCCTTCTTTACACGAGGATGTAATATACCTAGAGAATAATTGCATCCATTCATGGAATTTAAGATATAAGCATTAACTCCTAACCTAATGCATTCCATTCATAAACTAACATGATCACCTAAATGTAAATAGAATCAACCCACGAATATCATCGGAAAACTCGTAACACACACATGAACATGAGGGAAAACACAGATCAAGATCCATTACATGAGTGTTTCAGAATCCCTTCATTATATTTATATGCCAAATTATGGTAGCTAAGATTACATCAAGAGAGCTCCATTGTTTTGAACTTTTCACACTAGTAGAGATTACTCTACATCACAGAGCTCACCATTACACATTCTTCACCCTCTCTCCTACTCCCTATCTATCCTTTCTTATCTATCCCTTGCTCTCTGAAAACCATCATACTCATAGCATAATCCTCCTCCTTCCATCTTAACCGCTCATCATTACCTGTGAAATCCTAATGAAATCCTTTCATCATTGCTCTACCACTTCCCAAGAATCTTGATGAAATCCTTTCATCATCGCTCTATCGAGTACCTTAAAAAAACATGTGCCAACTAATATTTAACAAATTGCACTCCTTATCCTTTCATGATAACCTTATTTATTTCTTGGAATATCCTTTCCTTGAGTCGCAAGTCTCCATGGCTTATCCACATCTATATCTAGTCACTTTTCCATTTTCTCGCTATGCATGTATTTTCATGTCATGTCCCCTTCTAGTTGACATCTCTCAGAGCACAGGATTAGCCTATTATGCGACCCTCGTAGGCTGATAGGTTGGATAGGGGGTCATGTTGGAGCTTGGCTCAGTTTCAGTTGGCAGTATTTGATCAGTTGGCTTTCGTTCGGGCTCGTTCGGACACTTTTAGCCTGCATTGCTATTTTTAGCAGTATTCAGCACTCAGCGAGGGACCCCTGCTATTTTTAGCAGTATGGATTGATCACGTGCAGAATCACTTCAGTGTTCGTCAGCTTCAGACGGTTTGTGCTTCGGGTATATATCGAGAGAGATATTAATATTTAATTGATTTAATTAAATATTAATGGTGGGAGCATTATAATATAAAGTTATAATATTTTATTATAACTTAAGTGATTTCAGTGAAGGGGTCGCCCATCATCGAAAAGGGGCCATTCTTGATGAGTATATTTTATTATTAAAATTTGGTTGGAGACTATTGAAATATTAAAATCAAAAGTTTGAATTATTATTTTTAATGATTTCCTATTATTGAGGAATTCACACTTTTCATGAGTATAAGCCATTTGCTTGGGAAGAAGAGAAGGGTATTATTATTTTGGGAATATAAAACTTGATCAAGTCCTCGAGCGAGCACGAGCCTAGGGTTTCAGTCTCAAAACATTGGGAAATGAGCCATCTCCGGTGAGTGCAATTCGAGAGGGTGTGAAATATCATCCACTTTATTGCAGTAGAGGGATTTCTTCATACGTAATAAATTACGAGCTTCACATTGATTCAAAATTACAGGGTTTTGGATAGCAAGTTTTCTAGAGAGGTTTCTTACATCAAGGCGCCAACTTCCATAAGATTTGGAGATCCAGAGAATAGCCGTACTCTTTATTTATTATTTGCTGCTGATCACAAGGCCGTACTGTACAGTACCAGGCCGTACCATCATTTAAAAAAAGGTGAACCTTCAAGAGCAAGCAAAGCCCTTTCCATCTCTTCAGTCTATCACCATTGATAGAGGCGCCTATACACAATGGGCATTATCTAAGACATCTCATAAAAGGGAGAAAAAGGTTATTCATTCTTTGCTTTGTATGCATCAAGGGTTTTCACATTTATACTTTTGAAAATACAAGGTTATTCATTGCTGCTGTACCAGATCAAGGGTTTTCTCATTTATGCTGCAAATACCAGGTTCTTCAATAAAAATCATTGTCTTTTATATTGCATGTTAGTGGATCTAAATTGTAATCATCTCAGAAAATTGATAAAAAAAAGACTGGCATCCCTATTAGCAATAGAATCTATTGTTTCAGATTTGATTTATTTTTATAGAATTTATTCTCTATTTCTTGCAAAATCGCATTATTGCATTTGTGCCCAAAACTCGCAGAAACAAACAAAAACACAAATGAATCGAATCGGGGGAAACAAGGGTTTCTACATTTCATGTTTCCCAAAACTTGTTAAGTCTCGAATCCATTATTCCCTGGAGTGAGCCTTTTTGCATCTCAAAGAATTAATTTTATGCATGCCTTCATGCCCTAATTCTACGTGCTAGAAAGTTTCACACCTTAGGTACTTAGTTACTTTTAGGGTCGAAAAAAATATGTTAATGCATTTTTCACATCCTCTCCCCAATGGAATGTACATCCATGCTTCAACGAACATTCAATTGGCGTGGATGATTTTGACATACCCCCTTATTAAATTTTTGTAATACCTGTATGCCCAAGGAATCCACACACTTTGCACTCTGGTGGTAGGATCCCTCAATCCAACAATAATAGAAACTTCGGCAGATCCACCAACAAACCTTCCCTACATATGATATGGTGTAACAGGGTTCCAAATGGAGTAACGAAGAGACATTTCTTGATGTTGAGGGATATTCACAACTTCGGAACCTCTAGAACATTAACCATAAATTTTCACAATGGTCTTTCACTAGTCCATACACTGTCAAGTCATCAAGGTAGACTTGAAGGAACTTATGGATAAAATATTGAAATGCCTAGACCACTATGCTCGAAAAACACAACAGTGCTTTATTTAGTCCAAAAGGCATGATTTTGTAGGCAAAGCTTCCCCATTGAGTGGCGAACATTTTATTTTCTTATTCCCCATTTGTAATACTAACTTGATGATATCCTGAGAAGCCATCCATAAAGGAATAGATCTCATGCCCAACTACTCCCTCTAGGATATCCTCGGTAAAAGGGGTTAGAAAGGGATCAATGACACATACCACATTCAAATCCCTATAATCAACACAAATCCTTATCCTCCCATCCTTTTTAATACTTATGACCATTGGGATTATCCATTATGATTCCTCAATAACTTCAATGATACTTGATGCGATCATTTTTTCTATCTCCTCCTTGACTCGGATGTGCAGGTTTGGATTCATTCAAGTAGGTCTCTTCCACATCAAGCATGCTCCCTCCTTTAATTTGATCCTTATCTCTCCTAAATAGTGGTGAACTCCTTAAGCTCATGGCACCCGTGTCAAAATAAATCTTGAAACTCATGCAACAAATAAATGATCTTTGAACTTTTCGACCCAATAGTCCCCAATAGTAGCTTGCTTAGGTTTTCTTTCTAAGCCAATGTTAACCTTCTTTGTTTTGAGAGGTTCTTGGTAGCTGCACGATTTATCATTAACACTATTTGTTACCTCACGGAAACCATAGTATGGTTAACATACAATTTCTCCACTTCCTCGCCATCTATCACATAGAAAAACTTTCCCTTGTCTTTTTCCATGAAAGCGTGCTCAACCGTAGTTCCTCCATTTCATCTCGCATCAAAATGCGGCTCCAAATCGAGTTCTCCCGATAATTCAAAAATCCTATCCTTAGCCATGGCACTGTCTCCCATAGTTAGGTGCTTAACAACCTACAACACTCATTCACTAATGGCTTAGCACTATGATATTTAAAGGTTTGAATCAAGTCATATGTCAACTCCTGCCGCTTCCTCGTCTCGACAATGTAATTACAAATTACTTGTTCTATGTGTGTGCATAACCTTGTAGTGTGGAATAGAACTTGTGCAACCAAAGGGAAAGAGGTAAATCCTTTGCACCTCCCATCCGTAACCTCTCACATTCTGGACATGATCTGAGGCGTACCCTTTCCCATCATAGGCACAAAGTTTAGTTGGCGCGTTACTCTTGAAGAATCTAATAGAGACCGTAATCATCACCTCGTGCCACCTTAGAAGATTGTCTTAATGCATCATCCACCAACGTGCTATGGTTCTGCACAAAGTGTAGACAAGCATTCTCCTTCTTTTGATCTCACATATCTATTGAGCTTCCATGGCTTGCAGAAAACATCAGGGTTTCCATTCCTAGTGTAGCTTGGTAACTGCTTCCCTCTTAGATGCCTAAGTGGGTGTACCCTTGTCACTCTTGTAATAGAGCCTCTTAATTTCCACCCAATTAACTCATAAGTCTGATGCGCCCAATTTTCACATGCTACACTAGTGGTATCACTCATAGATTGAGTGTCTTCAAACATAATAACTCCTTCCATAGGATTAATCACCTCAGGGTCCCTGATAGTGCATAAATAGATTCTATTGAGGACTTATTCTCCTAAGGGATTAGTATATGGTGTTGAATTCCCATCAGTTAAAGGGATAATCACATGTTCTTCCTTTTTCTCAAAACTTATGGATCCCTTATTGAACCCTAGGTCAAGTATTGTTCTTATAACATCGGGGGCACCTAAGTAACGCTATTTGGAAAGTTGTCTCCACTTTCGATAGCACCAATAATTCAAAGTATCTAATGAATTTAACCCCTTGGATAGCAATAATGGTGTCCTTCAAGAAACCAATGGGCATCATCTTTGTCTTGTTAGCCATATATAGCACATTTGAGGATGGTTGTAATGGGGGCCTTCTCATTTGATTCCATGCATCTAAAGTGAGAAAATTAACCTCCACACTCATATCTATTAGAAAATTTCTTAGGATCCATCCATTGACTACTGCATTCAAGGTAATCTCCTTATCATAGTAAATGGTGTGAGGGAGAAGGTTAGCATGTACTAATTTTCACTCGCGCTCTACTTTGACATGTGGTACTTTTTCTCGTAACCATTCCCTAGAAAGGGATGATGTCCTCTTGCCTCAACATTTTGCATACTTCCCGACTTCATCCGGATCCTTTGGAGGAGCCTCAATGCTCTTCATTTTATCCAACTTCCATGATTACTAGTTTAGGCACTCGGATCTCTCCTCTTGTAGGCTTTGAATTACATTCATGGTCTCCTAATAAACCTCAATCTGATGAGTAGGGTATGGGTACTTTCCGTGCACCACCTCTTCTATAGTAACTAGTGAAGTTTTCTTGGGTGTTTCTCTTGTGCGTGTAACCTCAGCTCACATCATTATTAGAATGGGTTCTAACTCTGACTCATGCACCACCCTTGGCATCCATTATGAGTCAACCTTCTTCACGCTTAGCATACCTGCACCTTTATCCTTCCGATGTTGCTAGCTCATGTGTTCAAATAACTTTAGGCACTCTTCATACTTGTGCTTCTTTCCAAACCAAGAGCATTATAACAGATCAGGGCATTCACACTTATAGTGCTCTGTAGACCCACAGTTGTAACAATTTCCATGTGGGAACTCACTTCTTCCACCTATACATTTTCCTCGACCTCGAAATACTCAGGAATCTTCTTCTGCAAGGGCTTCTCCATCCTTGCACCCTTCATAGTGATGACCATCATCCTTAGAATTGTTTGCAATGCTGGTCTGGCACACACCAATATTAATGACATCATGTATCTAGTCAATCAATCTACAATCCTTGGTGTCATGAGTAGTGGAGGTGTAAATCTTGCAATAACAAGATACATTCTTACGGATCGCGTGCTTTGCAAAGAGCATACACCTACTTACATCATGATCTCCGTGGAAATTTTCACAGTCTACCATCATGGTGTGTATTGATTTCTAAGGAAAATTGTCCTTCGTATGCCCCTCTACCTCACAATCCATGCACCATAGGCCACTGCGAGTCTCATGGGACGAGTTCATAGATAACTTCTCTAACTGATTTTCCATTACAACAATTTGAGCTTCAAGAAAAGGACTAACACCAATATCCACGCTTCCCACATCCTCAACGCATAGGGCAACCTCCAAGGCCTCGCGTGGGTTTGTGAAATTCTTGTGAGACAATGATCTCCTGAAAGGTGTTATTAGTCATCCAAAAACCATTGAGGATGATGAAAAGGATGAATATCATAAGATAATTTTGACAAGACTCAGATTAAAATGTGTATCATACTCCCACACACTCTCTGCCATACCTTGTTGAATCTCCTTTAGCACACTAATTCTCTTCTGTTCAAACTCAAGAATATGGAATTCAGCTAAGAAGGCATTACGCGGTGTGGTGTAATATATAACTGTCTGGTGGGGGTCATAATTCTATTACCAACTATGTGTGGACCCTTGCAATGTTGTTACAAACTAACTTGCCTTCCGTTCAGGGTTATTGATCCCTTTGCGCCATATAACAACTTAGAATTGTGTACATGCTCTGTAACATCCTCAACACCTTTGTAATCTAGTAGATGCAAAGACATTTCAAAAAATAATTGTTGAGGTAGTTGAGGTCCTTGTCCACCTGATCCATAACCTTGATTCCCTCCGGTGTTTCCTCCACCACCAGATCCACTAGATCCACTAGCGCCTATTTCTCCGACCTAGCAGATCCTACGAGATCAACTAGTCCACTAGGTCCACTAGTTATAATTCCACCTCCTGTAGCTAGTAAGGGTCTTGAAGTGGTTGCGCCTTGTCTCCCCAATGTGGTGTTAAACTACATGCCAACAATATGTGATATTGCACCGCTACCATATATGTTTCCCATTCCAGTTCAAGATGCGATGCCCAAAATTTTTATACATTGCATACTTTTCCCAAATGTCATTCCCAATAATATACCTCCAAACACAAGGAATGATTGGGCAACCATAGATGTGTCAAATAAAAATTTATACCTCATAGGTGTTGATTGGTTACATCCACCAATACAAATTGGATTAGTAATACTTATCTCTAGATTTGGAAAGCTAAGCGTCTGGGGTTGGTTACCAAGTGAATTTAGATGCGCGCCAACAACTCCTCTTCTTTCTTCATATGATGAGCCTTCTCTAGAATCTAAGGGGGCTTCTCTTCCATACTTGCTAAGGTGGGGTAGCACAAACTACTCAGGTTCTATGTCCTACGCGTGAACCTCAATTCCTTCCTACAATTTCTACCTCCATAAATCCATTTCTCATGTAACTTTGCATTGTCTATCTAACTCCCTATCACGAGCTTCATTATACTTGAGTCACCTCTCTTCCCTCTGCTTTTCAGCCGCAAGGTCCGCCATCTTCCTCCACCCTGGCTTCCTCACCAAACACTCGGAAGAATTTTATCAAGACATAGGAAATGCTTCTAAATTCAGTGTAATGATTAAGATCCTTATAGCTAAAGGGGTAATAAGAAAGAATGATCCTCTTGGATCCCCTAAGAACTTAAACTCAAAAATATCCACACAAGAATACATAGAAATCACGTACTCCAAGGTGTAGCACGTCAACACTCTACTCCACCACCGATCAACAACATGTTTCCAAGTCAAATCATCATCATGCACCTTTTGATACTCCTCTTGGGTCCATACATGAGGTATATAGTATCAACTTGATCTAGATGCATATGCCAAAATCCATTCATACAACTCTATTGAAAAGAAACAAAATAAGGTCTCATACAACTCATGATATAGATGTTCTTCTACCCATTTACGTTCATCAAACTCACGTCCATCACTAAATCTCTAAGAAAAATTCATCCTCCTTTCTTTTCAACCATGCTTCAACATTTTCCAAGGTCAAGGGATCTATCACGATTCACCATTCTCACAAGAACTTCAAAACTAGGTCTTGACAATGAAACCAAAATGTAGTCTCCGTTATCACTTCTTATTTTAGAAACCAATTCCAAGCACTCCAAAGATATCATATAGATTAGTCTAGAGCTCACCTAAGGCATGCACATGTGTCGAACCCTCTTTTATGTGATCTTCATGAGAACTCTCCTTCTTTACAAGAGGATGTAATAAAATTAGAGAATAAGTATATTCATTCATGGAATTTAAGATATAAGCATTAACTCCTAACCTAATGCATTCCAAGCATAGATTAACATGATCAACTAAATGTAAGTAGAATCAACCCATGAATATCATCAGGAAAACCTATAACACACACATGAACATAAGGGAAAAACATAGATCAAGATCCATCACATGAGTGTTTCAGAATCCCTTCATTATATTTATATGCCAAAATATGGTAGCCAAGATTACATCAAGAGAGTTCCATTGTTTTGAACTGTTCACACTAGCAGAGCTTACTCTACATCACAGAGCTCGCCATTACACATTATTCACCCTCTCTCCTACTCCCTATCTATCCTTTCTTATCTATCCCTTTCTCTTTGAAAACCATCATACTCATAGCATAATCCTCCTCCTTCCATCTTAACCGCTCATAATTACCTATGATATACTGATGGAATCCTTTCATCATTGCTCTACGACTACCTAGGAATATGCCAGATGTCATCATGCATTTCCCTCAATCGAATACCTTAATAAAGAATGTGTCAGCTGATCCTTACCCACCTCGACTCCTTATCCTTTCATGATAATTGTATTGATGTCATAAAATATCCTTTCCTTGAGTCACAAGTCTCCATGGTTTATCCACATCTGTATCTGGTTTCTTTTCTATTTACTCCCTATGTGCATATTTTATTGTTGCCAAAAACTTAGTAAGTCGCAAATCCATTCTTCCTTGACACGAGCCTTTGGGCCTCTCCAAGAATTGCTTCATGTGTGCCTTCGCACACCGCTTACATGCCACAAGGATTCATGCCTTAGGTAATTAGTTACTTTTACGTGTCCAAGAAAATGCATGGATGCATTTTTCACAACTTTTGTTTCATTTTTTTAATGTTGGGTATAGTTACGATGTTATGGACAATGATATTGGGGTCAATACTGAGAATGTCAGATATGACCAAGCAAAGGCATTGCTATATCCATGGAGGAAAGAAGTAAAGGATAATTATTCAACAGATCTAAAGATTGGCCTATCTTTAGAATTTGGGGGTCATCTTGAGTGTGAATGTTGATCTCTATGGTCAATTCATTCAACATGGTTTATGTCTTAGAAGGTAATGATCGTTGAATATAAGAATTATCTGCACCTAAATAGGTGAGAAGGGAATCATCATCGTGACATTGAATGACATTTATAGAAGGTGTGTCATCATCGATCATGTCAGGATAACAAAGAGGAATGGAAGAGGAAGCCTTGCGATCATGTTCATAGGTCGATGTCCCAAGAAAACCTGTGTTTACAAAAAAAAATAATGTTAGGTGGAATGGATTTTGTATCCATGGACTCCGTGGGTGAAGGTGGGGAGACAGGTGAAGATGAATTCGTTTGTGGAAAGATAGGTGTTGAAGGTTCGAAGGTTGATCCTCCTTGACAAGGTTGATTTGAGCCTTCTTTGCAATAGTTGGTATGGATAATATAATACCACATTGGTCCTTGTGTTTGTGAGTAGTGTATGGTATAACTGTGTGATAGCCTTGTTCATAAAGAACGAAACCAAATCCTTTCCAAGCACAACAATGGAGGAAAGTATGTGAAAAATAGTGGTTGGTAAGGTATCTAAAATAGTAAGAAAAGGGTTTGGTTTGAGGTGGCGATTTGAGAGAACAAGAAGAGGTATCTAATCCATCGTAGGTAAGTCTTAGAAAAAGATGAGGAGGACTGTATGAAAACATATCTCCTATAAATTATTCATAATGGGGATGTTGGTGGAGGCTACCATACTCTTGAGGAGTAAGGAAGGTATTGACATTGTAGAGGTGGTACTCCCCCAAGGAAAGACGTTGAAAAATTTCTACCAAGGGATCGTAAGTTAGGACTTGGGATGTAGGAATAGATGCTCTTTTGAGCTCTTGGGAATAGTATAGAGGATCTTAATCAAGGCTTGCCATTGAGATTTAGAGGTTTAGATAAGATTATACAAGGAAATTTTTAAAGGGTATTGCTACAATTTATTGACTATGGTGAGATGTGGGACACCATAAAAAATTAGAGAGGCCGACCCACATATGGTTACCTTTGATGCAGGTGGTGATGGAATGTTAGGTACAAGTGTCGTGAATGGGTTTCCTGTCTTGTCTTTTCATTTTTCCTTTTTTTCTCGATTGGAAATGTGAACCATATTGATTTTGGGAAGAGAGGGAGGTGAGTGTGAAATGTAAAAGAACATAAGGGATAGAAACCTAATACGAAATGCGTGGCACACTCGAGTTTCAAATGGGTTTTATATAGTTCTCTAACCAAGAAAATATATATCTCAAAGGTCAGAGGAGGATAAGAGGGTTGTGGAGGTGGAAGTGAAGGTTGCATGATAATAGGAAAAGGTGGAAGAAGAGGTTTTTCATCCAAATGGTCATCTTCTTCATAGGAATCTTCAGGAGAACACAATTGTAGAAGAATATATTTTAGGGCCTTGGAATTCTCAACATCATGCCTTGGCACATTATTGTAGGCACAATTCTTGGCATCGTCAACCTCTTCGGGTTTAGCTTTGAGTGGGTTCTAAGGTTTGAGAGGTGGTAATGTCATAGTGAAAGTCTCGACAACCGAGTGAGGATGTCAGTGTAGGACCCTACTAAGGAATCACAATAAGAGGTAATCATGGGTTTAACTAGAATTTTAGGTGACTGTTGTAGAAGAGGTTTTTCTAGGGGTGGAGTTGGAGGTTGAATAGGTTCGACTAACTTTTTGAGAGGTAGTTTGGTCTTTTCTTTGAGTTGGACCTTCTTGGGTAAAGGTGTCGAGGTAATGTGTGAGGTAAAGGGGAATGTAAAAGATGAAAGTGGATGGTTTAAGAAAGGAGAGAGGGAGGTGAAGTGAAGGTAGTTATATTAGGTAATTAAGGGAGTGTAGATGAGAGGGAAGGTGAAGGTATGCGTAATGGAGCATACGTTGGTAATGTAACTGGCTTGGGTGGAATAGAGGGTTGTCTAAGGCTATCATTGGCTTCATTTTAGGATTACTTTGAGTGAGAGGATGCTTGAATAAAGTAGATGGATGAGGACACAATATAGATGGGAGTGGCAGAGAGAAAAGAAGAGGTGGTTAAAATACAAGGATTCATGGCCTAAGAGGTTCGGTCTTTCTCTTAGGTGGGGGATAGATCTGGTGATATTCTAGGTAGAGGTAGCTATACCTCTCTTCAAAGGAAGATGAGTTAGGATTGATATTGGAAACACTCATAATGCAGCAAGTGAGTTTAGGAACAAGTGAATTTTTGTGTTGGTTAAGGTTTAGTTATAGGTGTAGGTTGCCGTGCAAGTGTGGGTTAAGATGAAGAATCAATTACGAGTGGTTCATGTGTTGTGGTCTTGGTTGACTTGAATACTTTCGGATAGATGGTAGAGGTATCTATGGAGGACATTTTTGTTTGAGTAGGTATTGGGAGTCGCAGGTGTCCCTAGAGCATTGAATGATCGATGTAATCCAACTTATCTACCAACCGTTAAAATAAATTTGGTTTAGACATTGATGAGTGGGTTGTGACACCTGTCCAAAATTTTTAATTAAGTGTCACTAGAAATGTTTCCACCTATAAATTGGTAGGAAAAAGTGACGTAATGAGATCAACAAGATCTTGGAAGATCTTGGGAGACGTATCACTTTTGGGAAAGAAGGATACAAATGGCTCCTCTATGGGTGGAGGAGATTGCAACACTAGTGATGCTTATTTTATTCAGGAAGAAAAGTAGATAGGTTTAGCCCTTCCTTAGGTAGAGGAACGGGTAAAATAGTTTCAATGGTAGGAAATGCTATAGATGCGGTCGGTGCCTCGATGGGTAGAAGAAAAGATGTGATAAAATCCATAGTGAGAAGAGACATGGATGAGGTAAGCTCTTCTATAGAGGAAGGCGTAGATATGAGTGGAAGGAAAAGGCTCAGTCCATGGGTAAAGGATCTCACACAAGGATTTCGTCAATAGAGGGGATGGGAGATAACTTATTATAAGAAGCAAAAGCGTATCAAAGACGACGTGAATGTCATGAAAATTGTTTTCATAGGTTTTAACTTCTTGGTTTGACATATGAATATGGTTTGGGAAACACTTTTTGAAGATGTGCAGGTTTTGGTTTGTTGGTGTATTAGGATTGTCAAGAACGAGATCTCCATTATCTATCATTTCTTGAATGTCTTATAGTTACCATCACTATGGCCCCTAACATGATGGTAATTGCAATAGTCATTTTCTTTATACCATGCAGGCAAGGGATGGGAAGGATCAAAACTAGTATGTGGTTTGATCGGTGGAAGAACAATAGCTCCTGCTTTCAACAAATTTTCCAGCACAAAGGAGTAAGGTTCCCCTATGGGAGTATAACGTCTTTGTTCATATTTATGTTGAAAACTCTGAACAGGAGAGAGAGTAGAAGACAGGTTTTGGTTGGTTGGATGGATGAGATGGACTAGCTTTCAAGACTACCATGTTGGTAGATCCTTTCACTTTGGAATGATTGTTTGAATGGTTGTTTTGTGATTTGGAAGAAGAAGAAGAGTCATTTGGTTTGAAGGAGCACCCTTGCTATGTAATTATAATTTATTCTCTTTGATAGCATGGGTTTTAAGCTTCGAGCCATTGTGAATGCCTCATCAAATGTTCATAAAGTTTAGAATTGGAGAGTTGGAGAGATGTGACGAGAACAAGTTCTAGTGAACAACTTTTTTAGTTCATTTTGAGGCAATTGGAAAGCAAGTTGGTTAATAAGGCTTTGCCAACGTGTGAAAAACTTTGTGATAGAATTTTCGTCATATTGGCATATCGAATACATGGCTGTCACGGTAACCTTTTTGACAATTTTTGATGAATAAATAATCAAGAAAGGCCTGAGCTAATTAATTAAATGAAAAGATAGAGTGCCTGGGAAAATCACTATACTAGTCTAAGGTCGGTCCTATCAAGGACATTGGGAAATAAGATAACATACATGTTTTAAGGATCGCAAATGTTTTTACGGATCCTCCTTGCTATTGAACCGGTTAAATTTTGGCATTCCCAATGTGTGGGGTAGTGATGAATTGGAATAGAAAATTTAATATGATCGTTACAAATATCGTCATAGGTAAATTTGTTTCATGATCCGAAGTAGATGTTGAATATTTTGCATCTTGTCCATCATCATTTTAAGAAAATATGTGGTTGTATTAGACTATGGGGCACCTCCCATGGTATAGGGAGGTGGATATGATGAATAAGATGTGGGTGGTACTCTAGTGTATGGAATTTACAAGTAAGAAAACTGAGAAGGTGGAATGTAGGTAGCGGTAGATGATGATGGTACATACCCAGTAGGAAGTATGAACAACAAGTAGTGGTTAAGATAGGGTATAGGTAGGAGGAATCTATGTCGAGACCCACGTAGAGATAGGTGACAATGTAATGGGTATGGACATGACTAGACTCTGAAATGGGGTCGACATAGGTGAAGGTTGCGAAGTAATAGGCAATGAAGAGGTGAGAATCCTTACACTAATATCCGGAGATGATGAGGAAGTGGGTGTCATAGGTGTGATATATGTTGAAGGTGTGACATATATAGATGATGTAGGGATGATGTAAGAGATGACAAGTGGTGAGGTAGTAGTAAGTAATGTTACAATCTGCTGCCCGACACGGAATTGGTTGCAAATAAAGAGAAATGGAAACATGCATTCTATATAAGAGTTGTCTGATGAATCCCAGGTGGAAGAATGATCTAGGTAATACTGCAAGGCTATGGGGTTGTGATCCAATAATTTTGTGAATTCCTCATCACTTGTAGCTATGATGGGAGGAGCGTTGGGGTCCATAGGTGATGAGATGGAGGGTGGTGAGGGATTAGGAGGTAACGGCTAGTAGGCGACATGAAAAAACAAGGAGTTGACTTGGTGACGAATAAAAACCATTTGAATAACATGAGAACAAGTAATCTGAGTTCTTCGATGGTATAAAAACATAGAAATTGATAGCAGAAGAAGTTTGGAAAGTGGAATTTGATCACTATTTTGACAGAAAATTCAAACACAAAGAGTGATGTTAGTAGGTTAACAAATCTTTGGTAGATAAGAGCAGCCAATGCAAGTTCTTTGTACTGATGATGGTTACTATGGATTATTGGAATATTTGAAACTTTGAGGATGAAGAGTGTAAATAGATGAAACTGAACTCTGTTGTTGGTAATAGAGACTCGAAATTCTAAGAATGATAGAAACAGTCACAAAAATACTTGGATGTGGATTGAATACTATATTGGGAAAAGTAACCAAAACAGATAGGAACAGATAACGATTAGTGAACCAATACCAGTATGAGAAGGTTAGCGATGAAGGTCATTAGATCGATGTCGGTTACTGTGAATGATTAAAATATTTGAAAATATGGGAATGATAAATGTAAATTAGATGAAACTGAGTTCTGTTGTTGGTAACAGAGACTCAGAGATGTCAGAAATGACAAAGATGAATAATTGAAGATGATTGGGTTTGATTTAAGCACTACTTTAGGAAAGATTACCAAAATAGTATATAACTAATGGCGGTCCGGTAAAATTGTCACCGATTCTTGTGAAATCTGAAAACCGATGAAAAAATGAATTGTAGGTGATTAAGTTAAATGATACCAACCCAAAATGGAGTATGGTAATGAAAAGTCCAAACACACTTAGAAACAAATTTAGAATACACCAACTGTAATGATGGGGTGTGTAGGAAAGAAAAAGAAGAAGAACGTGCCTTACAACTCAAAACATAAGACAAATAAAAGCTAATAAACATGCCAAAAATACTAGGAATAGATTTTATGTTGTGTGGCTTATGCCATTTAGGACTGACTAGTAAGTAGAATAGAGTTTTTATCAATGAAGGTGCCCTAAATAAATTGACAACTGTGGATGGTTTCAGGTAAATTTATACTTTACAGTATGCGAGGCCCTACTCCGATATGATGACTGGCCACAATAGCAGGTGGATCTGCCACTAATCAAATTATTAGTCGTCAACGGTAATTTCTAGGTTGGAAGATGTTTAAGAAATGAGTTATTTGTTTCAATGATTTGGTTTAGGGAGTGTGTGCACAAAGTGAGCTACACTTCATTCTCGCCAACCATCAGCTGGTCATGACCTCCAACATATAGGTTGCAATTAAATTTAAGTGAGCTATAATGCAACAAACTTAGAATGCAAGTGCACAAGTTTTAAACCCAAATCCACAAATGAAATTTGATGAGAACAATTAATGAAGAGGAAAAGAGTATGTCTTTCACTAATGCAATACAAAATAAAAAGAAGTGTTCTTTTTAATCCAAAATACAAATTTCACTGAGACAATTAGAAGAAGAAGAATGTTCCCAAGGAGAAAATTTAGTGTGAACTCTTTCAAAATGAAATAAACACACAATAATTCCCTAAGAATGAACAATGAAAAAGAAACCCAAAAGGGTCCCATTGGGCATGCCAAAATGTTTCACCAATATTGTAGTAGAGACAAAATAGATAAGAAGGTAACGAGCATAGGAGGAATACCTGTGTTATGTAGACGGTAGAAGGTGTTGCGTGCATTGTAGACTTTTGATCCAAGCTGATTGTGTGAGATTCCCTTTGGCTAGGAGGAACAACCTATATAAGAATCACAACAAGACCACAAAATAGTATTAAATAAAAAGAGTCAGAGGACTGCCTAGTGATGGCTAGATTCGGGAAGTATGATACTTCCTAGAGGGATGTCAATCCTCTGTTTAATACAAATCAATGTGAGATGAAATAATAAACAAGTACATCCTATTGTAGTTATAAGATTTAGGATTCTCTAACAACATACAATAAAATATTTACTAAAAAGGTAAGGCTAGGCTTAGATCTAAGTGGTTGGGTAGGTTGTCAGGTGAGGCAGAGGCTGTGGGTGAAGTTTGGGTGGAGTTAGGAAGGGTTTTGGGTTATTTTAAAGAGGTGGTGAGATCTCTATTTTTAAAATATTATCGAGTCACATAGATCGATGTCGGTTAGGTGACTGATGCTAGTATAGGAGAGTGACCGACGTCGGTTGGGTGACTGATTTCGGTAGGGGAAATAGGTGGGATACTATTAAAAATAGGTTTCTAACCTCTATGTGATTGCATAAAGAGTGAGGGTGGTGTTGATAAGGTCGTGATATTGTTAAGAAGACTCAAGTATGTTGAAAAGGAGGTTGAAAAGGGTGTAAAGTCTTGGGATGGTAGAATAGTAGGTTGGTGGGAAGAAGGTGATATACGGGTAGTGGAAGGAATGTAAACATAGAAAGAAAACAAGATATCTATACTAGAATAAGCACAAATGATAAAATCACAATACTTACTTGGTATTTTGCAGATCTTGTGAGTGGGGATGGTTGGTGGTTGATCATAGAGGAGATGTCTTGGTTCGGTGCTGCATGATAGTGAAACCTGTGTGCTCTTGTGAGTATTCCAATGCTCTGGAAGGAGGACCTGGCTACTTTTCTTGCATTGTGGTTGTGTGTTCATCATCGGGATGCAGGAGAGATTGAAGATTCAAGATTGAATGCAAGAAGGCTCCAATAACTGAATGACCAACCCATGTGAAGAGTTTTGAAAGTGTATATAAAGTGACCGATGGCGGTTAGGTAACCGGGATTGGTAAGGGAGAATAGGTCAAGGTTGCCAAAAATATCCTGATATTTGCTATTTTTGCATGATTGATATTTTAAATCTAGGTCTTAAGTGATAGATTGCACCTAGATAAGTAGAATCTTTGTTGGAGGAGTTATGGGAGTTAATTACTAGGGCTAAACTAAGTCTTAGTTAGTAAAGATAAGTATAAACATAGTCCTATTTAATTAATAGGTTGGACAATGGGCCTTGGGTGAGTTTGAAAGGTGAGGTAGATAATTAATTAATTAAAGTAATTTGATTAATTAAAATGTGTGCATAAGGGGTATGAGTAGGTAAAGTGTATAGTGATTTAATCAAAAGGGGTTGATAGAATTTGACCCATTTGGGGTGTCTACAACAAGTTTTATTGTTTCATTTCGTATATAGAACTCTACATTACTTGGGTATACATTTTATTGAAATTCTATTTATCCTTCTAACACGATAATGGGCGCTTCATGTGCAACATTTGTTATACAGGATATTTTCTTCCATACTTGTTTGTTTTATTATTTTTCTATTGTTTGCTCTTATATGCAGAATTGCACTTTGTTTTGTGTACACATTTGTTTTTTTGTATGCAGCCATGATGGCCTTGTGTGTTTTAGGAAATCATGAGTGGTGTCCCATATTTCCAACCTGATTTTTGTGACTTACTTTGTCTTGTTGCATGTTTACAATACTACTTTACTTGGTAGCTTATACACAATTTTCTACATGCATGCTTGTTCATACTAACACTTGTCTTTGTCTATCCTTATTCTTTGTGTGCACCTTGGTTTTTACCAAGTGCGTTCCTTTCCCCTATAGTGAATAGTTTCATACTTCATGTGGTTGGTCCCCTTTAGGGGCCACGATCTATTATAAGCAACATCGCATGCGCCCCGAAGGAGGGGGCATCATTTTGGGTTTTCATTACTACACAACGGATTTAAACCGGTTCATTTCAGTGCACTTTCCTCCCTTGGCATTGTCGATTACATACAACGAGTGGGTTTAAGCCGATCTATCAACCCCATACATAGCAGCTTTTACAGGACACGGTAGTCCTTAGCATTCCAGGGAAGTAGAGAAAGGTTGGAGGATACAACAAAATTTCTCCCTATACTTCTTCAGTCAAGGTATCGAATTTCCCAAAAGGACCAGGATGTACAAAGATATTTTCACACACATGCGGGGAAGTAGTTACGTTAGAGGATATAAGGGAATTCCTCCTACACTTCTTCGGCCTATGGCATCGAATCATCGAAAAATATCTGGTAGTGCATGATATCCTTTTACACTCTCTTTCTCAACATGAATCAGTACACAAGTTCCATTTACATTTTCCATTTTCTTATTTTACATTCACATAATTTTTATAAAGATATACATATGTCTTTTACATTATGTTTTTACACATACTTACATATATATTTGACTACTTGATCATTTTCCCCTTACAGGTCCAGCCATATGAGAAACAAGTAGTCAAATGGGGACTACAACAAGAACAAGAACAATGCCAACAAAGAAACTTCATGGAATCACACACCATACTAACCATGCATGTACATCACACACATCAACAACTAGACATGTGTTTCCACCCTAGGTTCAATCTAATCACTTATTTTTGCACTTGTTAATCTTTAGTTTCCATGCTCCATCATATTTTTGTCATTCCAAGATTTTTCTAGTCCTTCAGCATGTTTTCTACTATAATATTCATGGACATCAGTTATGCATCTTAATCTACTTTATGTTACTGATCTTTCCTCTCACCAACATAAAGTGGGGGAAAATGTGCACACAAAATCTTGAACTTTAGACATTATTTAGTCCTACTTTGATACTACTATTTATAACAGCTTTTAGTGAATAAAGTACTAATTAACCTCTATATTTTGTCCTTCTTATTGTATTTCCTTTCATTATTTATGACCTCTTGCACCCACATGCCTTCCATCATTTAAGCCTTGACTAGGGTTCCCGGGGTGGTACTAGGCTTCTCGGGAAATCGCCCTGGTCCCACCAGGGGTGCTCCAATCCTTTTTAAACTTTCCCACTATTTTTTGGGTGGTTTTATCCATTTGATATCTTTATACTTTTGGTGGTCGGCCATTTCGGGGTTAATTATGAAATTAGATCAAGAGAACCCTATAAATATAAATTTATGAGACCATAATGAGGGACCAAAAACTAGTCACTACTATCATCCACCTAGAATTACATCCATTTGGAGATCATTTACATCCATTAGCTCCATCACAAGGACAAGGACAGTTCATTTGCATCACACAAGCATAGGGGGAAGGATTTTATTCCATTCCATGAACACATTCTATTACATTTTCTACATATAGTTATTGCTCAATATTTCACAAAGTTTGACTGACACAAGAGAACCTAGTGTACATGATGCACGCACACACACACACACACACACACACACACGAAAAAGCTAAATTTTGGTCCAAAATTTAGTGCAATGCTCGATTAGTAATCCCACTTTGTTGTGGCAGGTGAGAGGTATTATATACATCTAGGATTATCAACGAAACACAGTGCAATGCAAAGAATCGATGCGACACATAGTGAGGGTTATAGACCACTTGTCAGCCTACAAGACTAAGTTCTGAAACTTTTGAATAGACTAGGGTGCCCATTTTGTAGACCAGAGTGCCCATAAGCACTCCCTTCCATCTACAGTGCTACAGATCTAACTATTTAGCTCGAGATATGTCCTTTTCAGGACCTTTCCCAGTCATTCCTATTTCATGTTCCTCTATCATTTTTGCGACATAGTCAAACAAGTTCCACTAATCGGTTGAGTCAATTCTAACTCTCTTAGTACTCTAGGGTTTAGCATTTCCATTTTCATAGTTTCCTATGTCATTTCCATAGTCAATTCTGTATTTACATGTTGTTCTCGATTAGATTAACTACATGTTATATCCCATTTTCAGTTAATCAGTCTAATGAGTTATTTATATGGGCGAGTTAACCTAGTATTTACACTAAAACTAAAATTATGCATGTATTTTGAAAATGTTTCGAATAAATATGCGTTCATATTTATTGAGGTATAATCCATATACATCAATCATCTAAGCTATCAAAAAAATATGCATATCTCATTTTTCGTGACATAGACAACTATACAAGACTGCCATTTGACACCTCCCTACCAGCCTTTCCTCCTTCCCGACTTCTTTCATCTAAGCACTAACATCTAACCCATGTCATCCAACCCCTCATCCATCCAATCATTTCCACCAACATCAACCACATTTCCATCTATCCCCTCTCCCCTTTATTGCCAAACCCATTACCATGAAAGCTTGTAAATTTCCAAACATGTAGCCATATGTAAACAAATCAATATATCTCTGTGACACATCCATAGATTATAAAAAATAGGGTAAGAACGATACTACAAATTCAAAAAAGAGTAACACAACATTATTTGGCTATTTTTGCTAGTAAAAATAACGAAGTTTGTGTTGGGATCTACAAAAAATATAGGTATGTACTATCTACTAATTTACATAATTTTAATCATATATTTTCCATACTATTTTTCTTGTACTCCTTTTTAATAAATTTTATTGTTGTTTATTAAATTGACTCTTTACTCTTCATACTCTTCTTTATTTAGTTGTATTAATAATATAAATAATTAATACTATATTTTTGTAACACTTATTTATGCACACATTTCTCAAACACATTCATAAACTAATGTATTTCGAGATGATCCTATTGATGAAAACATGCATTCCCTTGATGATATCAAACTAGGAGAAGACACATAAAATTATCATCCATCACCGACATCGGATGAAAATTCTACTCGAATCTGCCTTTCCAAAAAAAATCGACATGACGATAAGTATATTCCTGATGAGAATAGAATTACGAGAAGACCTAGAGGATCAAGTTAAAGAACATAATACAAATATGTGAGAAGAAAAAATGCTAACTGAATAATAGGAAGTACTATCAAGATCAACTTGAAGCCAAATATCCTTTTATTGAACCTATGGAGCCAAAAAATGGTAACGATATTCCAACTCAATGTTGATGTAAAATATGTAGTTGGAAACAAGGAAAGATCATATAATGCAACTCAAATTAGACACTATTGAAAAACACTATGGGAAAATATATGTTTCATAAAATAAGATGGATGGGAACATAGTAAGGAATCATAAATGAAAAATTTCAAAATACTACTTGTATGTATAGTACACGAGAAGAGTATGAAAAATAATAAAGAATGTTTGGAAAATACAAATGAAAAAGACAACACAATTGCATTGAGATTATGCAAAGCTATGTAGACTGAAATTATTTCCAAAATTATTCAATTTTCTACGACATTAGATATATTGTAAAAGGAAGACCTATTTAGGATTTCTCATATGATAAAATTTTGTATCAAGTTATTGGATAAAAGAATGTTACACAATCACAATGGTCGAGATAGCGGTTGCCTACGAAATTACAAAATGTCTTTCTATGGTGGTAAAGGATTATTTGAAAGAAGTGATTAAAAGTACAAAGTCTTCTTCACTTTCAATTGATGAGGTTATAACGGTGGACAACACGTCACGGGTTTGTATTCATGTCTATATTTTTGTAAATAAAGTAAGAAAACCCCATCTCCTAGTTATTCATAAAATGGGTGAAAATTACAATTTTGAAAACCTTTACAAATTGATGGTGTCAAGTTTAAAGGATGTAGTAGGCATGGATGATTTTTCCAATTCCATGAAGTTAGTTTGTGTTGGACCCGATGGTACAATAGTAATGCGGGGGCCATAAATGGTCTCTGCATCGGACTATAACTAACATTTTCAATGTAGATGATTGTAATTAATTGCATGGATCATAGAATGAATTAGGCCTATTAAATTATGAGCCCAATCAAAAGTGGTTCTAGAGTGGAGGAGCTCATATGTAACTTACATGCATATTTTTCAAGTAGTATAAAAATATTTATAGAATTTCATAAATATCTAATTGGATTGATAGATGACAAAAAGGTTCTTAAATATGTAGATACGAGATGGATTTCCATGCATGAGATTTCTTATAAAATATTTAAATAATATCCTTCATTTCCAAGTTTTATGTATATATACTGTAGGGAAGTAGATAAAGATAAAGATTTATTTTACCATTAGACAACTATTGAAACTATACTTACATTATGTGGTATTTTTCCAATGTTTAATGAGATCAATGTTTTGACAAAGCATGCCCAAGAGCATTCCATCTACATTATTGACTTCATACAACTAAGAAAACATGTATCCATGACTCTAGATAATTTATATTTGTCGGATGGATGTTTTTCGTGGAATTTTCTTTGAAATTTGGAACATGTTAGCTGCCCTTAAGAATCCAAGATGCTACTGAAAATTTAATATAAATTATTTTTGTGTATAATAGTTAATGGGAAAGAGATACCGCTTCACACTTTTAAGAGAATAACAACTTTAGTTGGATCAAAGTTGGAATAAGAACGATTGACACAATTTATATGCAATAGTATTATGTGACACAAAAAAATTGAAAAATATTTCTCAAACTTTATCTACGGATATCCACGAATTATTTTAAAAAGATAAATTACTTGAAGCAATGGAAGTTGTGAATCCACTATTTTGAAATACAACTAGTGGTGTTGCTAAAAATCCCATCATTAATTTATTTATAAAATACATGAATAGTATAATGGAACATTTATGTAAGCGTGAAGAGATAAAAGGTGTTGTAGTTGATGGAATTTCACAAAATAAGTTATTGTGTTCTCAGTCATAACATTTTTCTCTTACTATGTTAGAGTAATTTCATTTTCTAGACGAGCCAACAGAAAATGGTTCCATTAAAAGGCTTTGGAAGAAGCTTTATTCAAGCATTATTTTGCGAGATGATTTCAATGAGTATTTTCAACTATATGAACTATTCCAAACTATGATCCTGGGATCTGTTGAAGATGAAAGAGTATTCAGTGCATTATCCTTCATAAAATCAAAAGTTCATCATAAATTTTATAGAAATTTAGATAATTGTCTCGAGATTGTATGTTTTGAGTTATTCCATTGAAAATTATCCTTATGAAAGAGAACTTGGATTATCGAATTCACTTGTAGAAATAATAGGAGTAGGTAATATTGTGATGATGCAAAATTTGAATTCAGGTAGAATTCAAGGACACTTATGAAGAATGGGTTGCTCGAATGTTGTGTCATTTGCTAGAGTCGTAATTAATTGTCTACATTCTAGACATTATCGACATAATGATTTGATTATTTATATATTTCATATTGAATAAGTATCAACTTGTCTTACTAGACTATATATGTTGTTTGAATTGTAACAAATTCATTATTTATATTTTTATTTTTATTTTTAGAAGGATAGTGATTAATATTTTATCTCTGCATGAAACATAATTATTTTACGTACTCAAACAAACGCACACAAAACATCTAAAACCAAGTAAAACATCTCCAAATAGTAACATTAAAAACATTCACAAGAAAGCATAAATATTTATACTAGAGTGCACATTAAATTGTTCAAAACATTAAAAATGTGTTAGAACTCGCAAATGGAGTTTTCAATTCATAATTAAACTTGTATACATACTAATAAGTGGTAGATTAATTTATGAAGACACATGTTTTCATAAAGCATTGTTAGCCAATACAATTATAAATTTCTAGATTATTATAAATTTCTTTTCAAAGATTCTAGGAAAGTTTTGTCATATAAGAACACATTACGAGGGAATCCTCTTTTTTTTCCTATGATTCCAGTCATAGTTGGACTTACATACATTATAAATAATTGATTGCAATACTCATATTTTCACAATTTTTCACGTGTTAAAAATGACCTACCACAACTTTTTATTTTCTTGCATTTACAATTAAAATATTATTGTTGTCTCCACCCCATTTGTTGTAGTATGCTTGAGCTTCATCATTAATATTTTCCAACATGTTTAGAAATATATCTAAAATTTCTTCATCATAATCATTATTATATAAAATCGTACCATATTGAGATTTATTTAGCAAAATTTCAAGCATTTACGGTTGGATTTATACAATAATGAACAATGAGTACATTTGAGCATGATTATGGTAACAAGTATTTATTTCTTTGATCAAAGCTTTGGCCTTGTACTCCCAACTTCCCACTAATTGCACATATGAAATAACCACTTTCTAAATTAAGGCCCCCATACCATCTTATATTAGATTTTGAAAAGATTTTTTTCTTTTGATCATCCGTGAGTGGAATTTAACTTGGTTGAGTAGGGGAATCTCTTATTTTAGGAATATTTTATTGCATTTTTGGTTGAGAAGGATGAGTACTTTGTATCATATCATGGGTGTCAAAATAATTACCCATCTCGATGTCAACACTATCAAACCCCAAAACTCATATCGAGATCGATATGTTTCAAAATATGGGTACCAGTTACACTCTAGATACAACCTAGTAAAAACCTAGAAATGTAGAGGTTACAGGGGTGAACTAATCTGTTGAGTTAACAATAAATTTAATATCCTTCCTTTGAAATTTTCTTTTTATTTGTACAACCCATATTAACGAGATGAAAGGAGGCTTGTTCGAAATTTGTTGTGTTCCTATGGTAATCGTAAGAAGAAAAGTATTACAACATTAAACATTATATCATCGTAAAATATGTATACAATATTTCCAAGCAAACAAAAGAAATTATAAATTAAATGGCATGCTTAGAGAAGAGACCATATGAATTTGTGACCGATCTTGAGATTATCTACATCATCAAAGTCGAAAGTTTCGCAAATAAAAAATTTAAAAATCTTAAAATACTTTAACACTTACATAAAAGTAGATAGCTTATTAGTGATTCCAGCTAGTCCTTTAGTTATAAATAATAATATAAATACCTATAGAAAATTGTGGAGGGAAAGGTGGCAGTGGAGGTATCTAACCCCTAGATCTTTTATGTCAAGTAAATCGAACAGGGTCGATTCTCTTTGAATCCATATCATAATACACGAAGCCTCTTGTGGGATTTACCCAAAGCAATAGCCTCCTTGTGAACTATTGCAGCTACAATCTTCTCTTTAGAATATAAATTATTGTTAGTGTTATTATTACATTAAAAAATAATTAATATATATATTTTTAAAATTAATTGTTACATGTTGTTCTTCAACTAAAAGACCTATGGATAGCAATTTTTGGTTTGTTGCGTTTACAATTTTTCTCTTCTACAATTGGTGGAAATCTTATTAATAGAAAGCAAGATGATAATTGTACGAGAAAATACCTTCTTCGATTTATCGGATGCATTTATATTAGAACATGCATTGTTGACATCTTCTTTAATTGGATTGGAAAAATAAGTGCACTAATTAATTTTTTTCCCTTCCAGTGACAATAATAAATATTGAAATTCCCAATTTGGAATGTCCATAGATCTACAAGAAACAAAATAATCCTAGATTGAAAGAGTGATATCATTGCAAGAAAGAAACTGTTTGTAACACCTTGTATAACAAGGCCTCTTTTCGATCAATTAATCTCAACTCAAACAACATAGAAGAAAATTTAGATGTAGGGATAGTGAATTGATATTAAGAAAGACAATAATTGAAATATACAATTGAACTTACCATCAACCTGCACATTGTAATGAGATTCCAATTTATTTTTTTACATTAGTTAACATAGCCTTAATATCAATGGCCATATGGTGTGGATATGGTACACCAATTAATTGATGCATGTCTATGGGCTCCATGCCAAATGTAGTTATACGATCAATTAGAGGGACATTAAACTTTCCGTCTTCAAAGATTGTAAGCAGCGATCGATCGTAATCAAGGTAAGGATTTTCTGTTTCATATTAGGGCATCTTGATAAGCCCTTTGAATTTTGTTTTCTACATCTAATATTTAGATGTTTCTTTGAGTTTTATTAGTATAGTGATTTGAGGGCACATGATATTTTTGTACTATAATTTGTGGGCAGGAATAAATGTGGAACTAGCCATTGTTGAAAGATTTATTGAAAAGTGGCACAAGAGGGAGGAGCCAAAGAGTGGGTCCACTGTAGATTTGGGAACATTGGTTGTTGTGGGGATGCGATGGTTTTGTAGAAAATAATATTCCTAAGAGCATTGTATATTTATATAATTTTTATCAAAAATAAAAAATGAACCTTGTAGTGATATATATAGATTGAGGGTTCCCGCTTAGGAGATGGAAGAAAATGATATGTGGAGATATTCGAGGTCCCACTTTCCGAAGATGGTTGTTCAAGAGATGACCCTCATGATAAAAAAGGGATGGTTGAGAATATGTTGCATGTCTAATTGTCTAGAGATTGCCAAAATAATGACGTTTGTCGACTAATATTGTTTGAGATAATCATCTAATCGTAGAAATCATGACCATCCAATCTTTATGTCGCATATGTTATAGTTTAGAGACAAAAATAAGATGTCTGTTTGACCAAATATGCTCAAGAGGACCATATAAATATAAATTAATGAGACCAAGAGAGCCATATAAATATAAAGTTATGATACCATAATGAGGTACTAGGCACTAAGCACTTACTATAACCACCTAAGGTTGCATCCATCAAAGGCTACTATTGCCTCACTTACATCCATCTAGCTCCATCACAAGGGACAAAGACTGGTTCATCACATCAAACTTCATAGGAGGGATTTAATTCTATTACATACACCATTTACTTACATTCCACACCTATTTATTGTTCGCTACTCACGAGGTACAACTAGCATAAGAGAACCTAGGGAAAAATTTACACACATACCTAGAACTACATTGGCTTTGAGATGTCTGCATGCTGTGATCGCCGATAATTCAATCCATTTGGCTATTGAGGACAATCTGACCCCTTCATATGCATATTTAATTTTTAGGGTTTTGGTGCTTCACTTGGGGTTTTATGGGTGTTTGCTTCATCTCTTAATTGTAGCGACATACGGTGAAGTTCAGTGACATTCACATGATAGGAAGCGGAACAAGAAATCACCGAATGACATCTCGAGGTGGATTCTTGGTCATTTACACAGATTAGGGCACCCAAATATCTCATAATGCACCCTAGCGCACTTTCGAGAAAACTCAGATCTATATTTTTTGTACCTCTTATGTGGTTGTTTCTTCCTCCTTTTCATCCAGTATCCACTGTGACACAGTCTCGCCACATTTGTGAATCAGATAAGGAATTTTTAACCCTCTTCACACATTAGGGTTTCATATTTCATTTCTTATATTGCTTGCATCTATTTTCTACATGTTGTTTAATTTATTTACTACTTTCCATAACATCAGACTAAGCTAGAATAGATCTCCATTTTTGATTTTAGTTTAATCATTTTTGTGAACCTATACTCGATCATCATGCTTTTAGGATCCTCATTCTTTATTCGTCATCCTAGAGTCTAGTCATCATGATTATCTTGATAAATGATTACTTACTTGCAAATATTGATTTAAGGCATTGTGTCCAATATCTTCTTGCTACTACTCGCACTCATGTTGATATGCATCCTTACTCATTATATCAAACTTTTGTAGATGCATTTTCTTAACACCTAACATTAAAATCTAATCCTCCTACCGATGCTAACACTTTTGACAATGACTATCATTTGTATATCATGTTTCACATTCAAAATATGGGTGTCAAGTGCACTTGAACTCAACTTATGACTCATTATGACTCATGTCGTTCCTTGAGAAGCAAGGTATTTATGCTCGTGATGTTATTCCATCTTTTCTTTCACTTCCTGCATATGATGGGTCTATTCATCCATGTGTTGGTCACATTACATTACCTATAACTGCAGGGCCAATAATTGTCAATATTGTGTTATCTATCATTGACTTTTAAGTCTCCTATAACTTTTATCTTGGTAGACCATGACTCCATGCCATATAAGCCATCATTCCTAATATACAACATTGTGTTAAATTTATACATGATGACGTAGAATATACTATTTTTTGTGATCGTGACCCATTCCATTATTGTGACCCAAATCATAATGCTAGTCTCCCTATTCCATGCACCTGGTACTGAGATGATCCATAACCCATGGAAGAACCACCTCATTTTCCACCACTTGAGAGTTCTATTTGTGTGATAGATGTAATTTCTTCTCCATCACCTCCACCAGCTACTACTACTACTATGATTCTTTATTGGGAGCTTGTCCACTCTACGGATGTAGCTCTATATCCTACACCTTCACATGCACCACCTTTAGCAACGCTCACCATTCACATGTACTATTTTCATGAATGATTCATATTGGGAACATATTCCATTTTATCCTCTATGTGATGTCACTATATGCTCACATGATGGTTTAGATCGACTTGGTTTTTATTTTTAGGACCTCAATCCTCCTACTCACGATCTTCATTTATTTTATGACTTCATCACTATTACTATTGATTATGGTTTATGTGTCTTCCATCTTATAGTCTATCTATCACACACTCCTCACACTTCTCCACTAACATTATGTGAATCTTGGCTTACATATATAGGCACACATTAGACCACGATCATATCGATATCCCATTTCCTATGCCCTTTGGTCATATATTAATTTGAAACAGCTTTTTTTTTTGGGTTATACAAAAAATCTCACTCAATGGTATGCACATGGATGTCCACTTTCTTCATTAACTAATGAGGAATATTCTATGGCATGTACCATCTATGCCCTAATGGATCATTACACAACCAACTGACGACATTGTAGCTTATTAGGTTTCCAATGTGGCACCATATGGCTTCGATCTAAACACCGATGACCTTCTAGATGACATAACATGATCAAATTATTCATATTCCACACTTGGGGAGCATAACATTCACACAAGCTCCACCCATACTAGCATAAAAATATCTCTCATCTTCGCATTATCATCCATCAATATCCTAGCATACACATAATCATCATAAGAATCGTTACTTCCCGATGACACACTCATTTGCTTCAGTTCAAACTTGATTGTTGAGGGAATATTACAAACGTGAACCCCACACACTTTGTAGAATAGGAATTACACATCTTACACTACATCTTACCATCACCATACATTGAATGCATCTTACACATCACATGGTTTTCTCTCATCACCACACATATTACATACATCTACTTGTACACGTTGCACTCACTACCATATGATGCACTGTAGTCTTATGGTCCATACTTGATCGTTGAGGGTATACATCACAAATGGAAATCATCATACTCACACATTCATCATTCAACATTCTATAAAGATAAATTATTAGGTTAGTGACATATGATATAGGCTCAATGGTCACCTATCCCATCATCTTATAGTAGTATACGCTTTAGGTTGCATCCCTACTCCCTTTATTCATGTTGTAGTGATATACGCTTTAGGATGCATCATCACTTCTTTCATCATCTTTTCTTGATATAGGACTCAACGAGAACATTAGGAACACTTCATTTCTAGGTTGCATATCATCAGCATGCACATGACCTCACCATAGCGCACTACACACAACACACATTTTGACCATTTCCGATGACGGAATATCATTTATAATTCATTATTGACTCTTTGAGGGACATACAAAATGAACCTCATGACATCCAATTCCATTCCCTCGGGGCACACATCTCCTATCATCCATCTTGCATTCCATTCCATCCATCCACAACATATTGCATATCTTGGACACATTTATGTTTTCTTATACATGTTCACTTTATTACACTTGTTAGATATGTCTCTTGTATGTTTTTATCTATACCATAAACACATGTGTGTTCACATCCCTTTGTAGTTGTGAGTGTAAATATAGGTCACTCACATCTAACATGGATGCTTCGCCATTATTACCACCCCATAACGGCTCTTTGGGGCCATCCAATTTTGTCTACCATAGGTGTTATTATTTCATTTTATATTTAGCACTTTACATTCTTCCATTATATACGCTCTTGACATATGATTTATCTTTCTAACATGCTAATGGGTGCTTCATATGTAACATTTTTTACAGGATTACTTGTTACTTGTTTGTTATCGTTTTCTCTTGTATGCGGGCCTCACCCTTTGTTTGGTGTGCACATTTGTTTGTTCTATGCGGCCATTATGGCCTTGAGTGTATTGGACATCGTTAGCGGTGTCCCATGTTTCTGCAACCCGCTCTTCATGGTTTATGATTGGCTTCTTGCATGTTTACTTGCATTCTAGGTTACATATTTTCTACGTATTTTACATTGTGTCTTCTAGATGCATGTTTATTCGTACTAACAGTTTTTCCTAGTCACTTGTTTGTGTGTGCCTTGGTTTCTACCATGCACATTTCCCTTCCCCTACAGGTCACAATTTCAGCAGGTTGGTCCATGTTTGGGCCACATTCTCCTATCTGCAATGTCACATGCACCCCCAAAGAGGGGGCATCATTTGGGTTTACACACAATACACAACGCAAAGATTCAGTGCAGCTTCGAGTTTTAGTTTCCATCCATGACATAGTGGGTTATACAACGAGTGGGTTTAGACCAATCTTTAAAACTCCGTACACAATGAATTTTATAGGGTAGATTGTCCTTACCATTATATGGAGAAATTACAAGTTAAAGGATAAATCGAAACTTCCTCTCCACACTACCTTGGCCGGTGGCGTCAGATTACCCAAACAACTAGACTTTACAGAGATCTCTTCACTCTCGGGAAGAAGTTACAGGTTGGAGGATACATTTGAGTTTCCTCCCTGCACTTCTTTAGCTAGTGGCGTGAGATTGCCCAAAAAAACACACTTCATCAACATTTACATGATCCTTTCTAGACACACCTTTTCTCATCATGGATCGGTGCATAGGTTTCTTTTTCATTTTTGTACTTTCATTACATGGTTTTTACATACACACATGCATCTTTATACATGCATTTTTACACATATACATGCATATTTGACTACTTGATCATATTATCTTTTGCAGGTCCATCCATATGGGAAGTAATTAGTCAACAAGAACAACATCACTCAACATCACACATAACATACTAACATGTAGGTACATCACACACATTGGCATCTACACACGTGCTTTCACCCCGGCTCACTCTTGTCATATTTTACACTTTTATATCTTTAGTCTCCATGCTCCATATTTTTGCTATCAAGTTTCATGCTTTGTCTATTCCCTCGGCATGCTCTCTACATCGATCTACATAGATATCGGGTACTCATCTCTACCTACTTTATGTTACCGGGATTTCCGCTAACATACATAAAGTGGGGAAAATGTAGACATCATCATACACTTTGGGTAATTATTTATTCTTGGTTTTATACTACTATTTATATGGTTCTCAAGTGAAAAAGAGTACTAATTAACCCATGTCTTTGGCCATTTTACTTTTCTTTCTCTTTTTTCTTTTGATCTTGCACCCACACATGCCTAGTTTGTATTGTCATTTTTTTGTTCATCCTATTTATGACCTGGGGTACCCGAAACCCTGGTCCCCTCTAGGCGCCCGATCCTCTTTACACTTTAATCTCATCTTTTGGAGCTTTCTAGCCATTTGAAATTTTTATATTTTTGGTGGTCTTCCTTTTTGGGGTTAATTATAAAATTAGAATAAGAGAACCATATAAATATAAAATTATGAGACCATAATGAGGGACAAGGCACTAAGAACTTACTATCACCACCTAAGGTTGCATCCATTTAGCTACATCACAAGGATCAAAGGTTGGTTCACCCGCATCACACTTCTTAAGAGGGGAGTTCATTCTATTTCATGCACCAATTAATTACATTCTACATCTAGTTATTGTTTGCTACTCACAAAGTGTCACTAGAACAACTGCACCTAGGGTAGAATTTACATACACACACCTAGAACTACATTGGGTTTGAGATGTAGTGTAGTGCTTGGTGATAATTCCATCCATTTGGAAGCTGATGACAGTCTAAACCCTTTATATGCATATTTATTTTTAATTTTTTTGATGCTTCATTTGGGGTTTTGCAAGTGTTTCCTTCATCTCTTATTTTCATCGGCATAAAGAAGTTTCACAAAATTCATGCAATAGGAAACAAGCATAGGACATTAATTAGTGACACCTTAAAGAAGGCTTCCTTGTCATTTTTGTAAACCAAGGCACAAAAATATCGACAGGGGCCCCAATGACCCCAGTGTACTCAAATGGCTCAAATCTAGATTTTTCGGAGCTCCTCTGTGGTCATTTCCTCCTCCTATTCATCTGGTCTCCACTGCAACATAGTTCCACCACATCTGCGAATCAACTAAGGACTTTTTATTCCTCTTCGAAATTACGTAGGTTTCATATTTCATTTCTTAGATTGATTGGGTCTATTTACTACATGTTATTTCATTTATTTACTACTTCGCATAGCCTCAGATTAAGCTAGAATAGATCTCCATTTCCCATTTTAGTTTAATCAACTATATGTAAGTGCATATATAGAAACTCACAAAGTGTTTTTACAATACAATGGGTACAAAAAAATTGGGATGACTAAATAACCCATAATGGTTCCCCATAATTCATGGGTTGTGACACCAACCATATACATGTATAGATAAAATATAACATATCTATACTCCCGGGAAAATAGGGATCCCAATTTTTTTAGAGGTGTACAATACTCCCGAATACAATATACAAAATATATAACATATAATTATAACACCGAGATACTATACTAGTTTTCATGGGACCATGAAGATCTAAGTATACAAAATATAATAATTTGTTCTTACCATGATTTATAAGTAGGAAAGGGTTTCCTAACTTGCTTACCCAACCGAGATCCTACATGTTAATATTGATTTTTGAATAGGTGGAATTCCATTGACCATGTGATTTTTACTTAACACAATTAGATAATGATAATTATGATGACCATATCTTTAATTCCTCATAGTACTAGTTTTATAGTAAAATGAACTTATAAAAGCTATAACTTTCTACTAGAAACTTCATCTTAACTAACCTTTTATTAAAATATATTTTTTCATGCTCTTTAAACAATGCTACTTTCATTTTCTTGTTTTTACTATATGAGACACTTCAAATAATTAAAAATTCAATATTTACATCACATTATAAAGTGTCATACATTGGGGTAGTGTAATTAAGAATTGAGATAAAGTTCCATTTGGGAGTTCATAATGGGTTTTGGTATTAAATCCAATTATTATATTGTTTAAAAAAACTCAAAGAACTATTTTTCTTAGAAACAGGGATACAAGATCATTGCACATTGCATGATCTAATTCCAAATGTTCTTGGAGTCATTCATGAAATTAATGACTATAATAAGAAGATATTATGGTTAAATAATTATGATATGATTTACTTAAATAACATGTCTCACTGTCTCTAAGGATATTTAGCATCAACTTGTGTACATTGTGTTCCCTTTGATTGTGTGGACATGAATATGGAATTTTTATAGAGACCATGATTCTCCATATGAAAGTGATGTTTCCTATGAAAACCATTCATGTGTGGATGATTACAAGACTTCTACTAATCCTCCTACTACTAATGGCACCCCATCTACAATCGAGCACAATTTTTTTAGTACTTCCACGTTAATATTCTCTTCTTAAAGAGCTTCAAATGATTCTTTGTACAAGGATCGTGTCATTTCTCTTATACCTGTGTGTACTTTAGAGTTTTTAGTAACTTCTTACAAATATTCCAATGATTATTTATAGTAGTATCATGACATTACTCTTTTTACTACTTGAGATTGGATAGTTTTTCTTTGAGAGATTCTAGTTATTCTTCATAACATAATTAAGTCATTCAAATTCTACACTTGTTACTTTTTAAATTTGATATTTTATTCAAAATATATTTTAGTTATTCTTTACAACAAAATCATATATGTGCGTCTACATTCACCTCATTTAGACACATACTTACTATACATCGCTTCTTTATTTGTAGAGTATGACATTTTAAATATAGATGACACCATTGAGGAGATTGTTATCCTATTTAAGAAAATTCCTCCATCAGATGTATTTTCCATTAGATTTTAGATTTTTTTCCTCAAGGGCTTCTAGTGATTCTCCACATAAGGACACCCCATCATTATCTCGTTATTTTATCATTGTTCATACTTTCTTCCTCAATATATTCTAGTGATTTTCCATAGGAGAAAATTCCTCCATTAATTTATGTTTCATCACATTCTAGAGTTTATTCCTTGATGAATTCAAGTAATTGTTTATAAAAGGGATGTTCATGTCAATAGGATTCACTTCATTCGGTGGTATACTCACTAGTGTCGTATGTACTTTGATACATTAACATTTCAGTTCTTGAGGACTCTACTAGGGATTTTTTTTTCTTGAATGATGAAAACTATGAAAGTGTTGTTTCTTATACTTCTCTAGATGTATAATCTCTACCATTGGATCCTTATATGGTGACACCCCATGCATTTCCTTAATCCTATAATTCACCTTTTTCATCATTCATGTTGGCACCTTCTACATGAGTTCTTATTTCTTGGTTTAGCTCTATATCAATTTTTAGAATCATTCTCAGTCCTCTTTGATACCATATTTGATTCATTGACACTTATCACAAGAGATAATTGAAATTCTTGAGAAACATCTAGAGATATATTCATTTCCTCTACCTTTGATCCATAGTATTTAAGTGTAATATTAGGCATTCTTTATTGGGATGTAGTTTTTACCAATTCCTTTACTCGATAGTAGGATTTTTCATTGGCAGGATCTATTGGGAGTTCATAAAACATTATCTTCAAGGGGATAGGAAGTCCTCTATTCTTCTCCTCCTTTTCTCTCTATTTCCAACGGGCTTCTCCATGTTCTTCTCGGAGGATTTTCTAATGAGATAAATTTTATATGCACTTCTCATGTCTCTCTTTAGGGAAGCATTTTTCCTACGGATTTCCTTCTTTCCTCTAATTTATAAGTGATTTTTATATTCTTTGGTGCCACATCATAGCTAATTTTCAAGACCGATTTATTTTATCCACCTAAGTTATCCTTAATTGAGGTGTTAGTGTATGTTTTTCCAACCATTTTATAGTCTTTATTCGATTGTATGGTTTTCCGAAACATGTATTTATCTTTCTCAAATGTCAGTGTGATAGATGTGAGTTACACTTCTTCACTATTTTAGGTGGTGTTTACACTTCTCTCTTCCTATTTATACACCTCTTGTAAAGTTATTTTCTTAATGAATTAAATATATAATATATATTTTGGATCATGTTTGATCCCTCTCTCAAAACTCACTCTCTTTGTGCATTTATATTTTATCATTTCCTAATCGTGGACCACATTCTCTTAGCTTCCTTCAAACATAACTGCCAAGTTTCGATTTGTAGAGATTTCACTAATAGATATAAGATGTATGTTCAAATCAAGAACATATCTCACTTTACATGATATATATATATATATATATTCAAATTGTTCAATGTAATATGCACATCGTATCCCTTAATATCATGTGTTCATCCATCACCCAAGGAAACCTTCTCATGACTACTAATAACCTCAATGAAATCTCCATAACAATATTTATGACATGTATAAATCGTAGATGCCCCGAGTTAAAATACAACGTGTGTGACTCATTTGATTGGTCATGTGTGATGTTGTAAATGCAAATTTAGTAGATTCCTCGTGTTCTTCTTCTTCTTCTACAACATTGGCATGCCTAGACATATTGTTCACATTAACCATATCTTCTTGTTTCTTTCTACAATCCCTCTAAAAAAATGTTGTTTGTAGTAAAAATTTCAATTTGGGTTTCTTACAATCACTTACGTAGTTTTGGTGGTTATCTTTGTGGAATTACTTGTATTTGATTATTTTTCCTTTCCCTTTGACTATTCCGTGAATGCACTCTCCATATCCATTGATGTTAAAGAAGTTGCACAATTTCTCCTTCTCTCCTTCGTATGATAAGTGTACATAACTTCTCAAAATCAATCTCTCGTTCCTTCGCAATCATATGCATGGGCTTAATAAATGATCCAAATGACATTGAAAGCTTTTGTAGCACTAGAGCAATCAAATCTTTCTCAATTACATGATCGTCCACTACATTTAGTTGATTTAAAATATTCTTCAATTGTAACAAGAATTCAAAGATTAAACCACCCTCCCCGCATTTTAGGGAGAGTAACAAAAATTTCAAGTACAATACCATACCAAATTTTGAAGCCTCATACAAGGATATTAGACATTTCAAACAATCCTAAGCATTAGTTGCATTTCTATTTTTTGGAATCAAATTTTCAAACACTGAAATCTTTAACACAAATATGCTTCTCTATGATGCTCTTGTTTTATTGCCAAGTATAATTTGATCTTGATTCAGATACTAAAAATTAGTAGTATCTTGTGACTGCACAAAAAAACATTTTTTGCCAATTTTTGTGAATTTGACATCGAGAAATGTTGTAAACTAGCTATTTTGACCAAGTTTTTCACTAAAACAATTCAATAGAAGAACCCATAAAGGATTTTATAAAAATTATTTTTTCTAACTCGAGTTGAAGCTAAAAATAGACAAAATCACAATTTTTCAGCTCAAAAATCATGATAGTTTGAGAGATTTTAATTTTAGTACTCATGAAATTACCAAACACATACAAATAAAATAAAATGTTGAGTTTTACAAATTATTATAAAAAAAAATATTAATGATTTTCCATGATATGAATTAACTGTACCTTTTCTCGGAAAATATATAGGTTTCTAAGGCAAAATTAAAAGTTCAATTTCTGAACAAACTTTTAAAATAAATCTTTTTATATAAAATTACATTTTTGATTAAAAATTCAAATGTTTTTTTATCACCTAATAGAAAATGACCCATGTATGCAAATGGAAACGGCATGTTGCGGCGTCCTCTTCTTCAATCGATGGCTTCAACCAGCAAGTACATTAGAGATTTAGGAAATTTCTTGTTCTTGCAATGCAAAACTCAACATAACAGTCTAGAATGCTTTAGAACACCCTAGGGACCATCAAACTTGCACCAAAAATCTGTTTTGTTTTACCTTGAATAGCTTTTTTCCATACATTCGCCCCTCCAAGCTACTTTACGTTTTCCTCAACACCACCAATTAGCAAGATTAACTACAAACAACAGAAGATATCGAATCCGATTAGCAAAATATGATAACATAATTGTCCCGTCCTCCTTTCAAGATGCTCTAGACTTAATAAAATACAACTAATTAGGCAATAAAATACAACTAATTGTGCCTTCCTCCTTTGAAGATGCTCTAGCCTAATTTATTGAGATTCTTGACGTTTTCTTGGATTCGGGATTTAATTATAATTGATTTAATCCTTGCGATTACCTTAAGCTTTTTTCTCAAATATATGGAAGATCTTCTAAATAAATTAGGCAATAAAATAAAACTAATTGTTTCCCATGTTTTTAACAGTATTTTGAGCATAAAATATTGAGAGTGTACAGTGCTATGAATTTACATTTTTTTATGCGAGGGCGAGGGTGACACCGTGAGTATGCATGAAACTCTAACTCGGTGACCTCCGCACCTGCATTCGGTGTGCAATACAATAAATCTAAACATTAACATTGTAAGACTTTGTTCCAACATAAGGCCTCTGCCATGCATGCCTCTGTGCTCAAATGACATAAATTGGCACCTTTATCTGTTCTCTTTTACAATCTTGATCAAAAAGCTTTACCAGTGGTGCACTCTTCCATAGACAAGGAGTCGGTCATTATACTTGACAATGACCCATCACATCCTACGAGCTTTGCAAACACCCAATCGTCCAAAATGCCAAATGCATACTAGGGAAACCTCCACATGGCGGACATGAACTGATCCGTAAATGGCAGAGCGACATGCAATAGCAATTCTAAGTCACTGCATTCAAATTCGTGTTCGAATTCGCTGAAGATAAAATTCGACTACAAAAAAATATTTTATATTTTATTACTAAATACAAATATAATAAAAACTAAAATATATATAATAAAAATCAAATATAAATATATAAAAAAATGAAATATAAATATATAATAAAAATGTAAAAGTATTATATATAAAATATAAATATAATAAAAACGTTAAAATAAAACCTAAACTAAAAATATATAAACTAAAATTGTAACTAATATATATTAAAATGCTAAAATAAATCCTAAAGTGAAATATATTCTCGAATGCTAAACCTAAAGGAGGTAGCGCTCACATCAACACGATCGTGGAAAGGCCCTTTCCACTGGTATCGGCGAACAAGGTCGGAACGGAAGGGAAAACACAGGGTCGGAAGGAACGAAAAACACAGGCAACAGATTCACGACTGTAAACTGCCATAAAATGATTCGTGAATGCAAACACATGGTCGGAAGGAACGAAAATGTAACAAAAATAGATTTACGATCAAACCGCCATAAAATGATTCGTGAATGCAAACATAGGCGTCAACTGGAAAAAACCTAGAAAACAACACGATTTCAATGATACAGATTTTTTTGGTGGACAGGTAATTAAAATTGTTAATTTCAACGAATTTCATGTCACGGCTTGACATTCGACGAATTTTGCATTTTTCCCTTAAAAATCGGCGAATGCGGTGACTTAGAATAGCATTACATTAGCATTAGAATTAGCATTTTCTCATTTTCGAGCAAATTTTCCATGTTGTCATCACCATTATCACGTCTAGGACGATGACACGAGTTATTTACAGACCCCATTAGTGATCAAACACAAAAATACCTGAAACACAATTCTTGAAGAACGAAAGCAAGCGGAAGCCGGAAACTATTTCCTTCACCGACGATCGCTAATTGTTTAGCTTGCTTTTGTTTGGAATTTTGTTTAAGCCTTACATGAATCGTTATATGAATTTTTATATAATAATATTAAAGGATTACCGTGACAATAAAGATTGCAGTTACTAACATCTGTTACCTAGAACAGTCGTTACTTAGATTTCCAAAGCTGTGCTGTATAATAGTATTTGGCAGGAGGACAGTGACGAAAAAACAACAGTTATAAAGAAATTCGACTCTAAATAGTCCTATTGGCGATTAGCTATATTAATAAGTTTAATTATTCTAATACAAATAATGTTTTGAACCAAGGTTAAATTTGACGGCCATTTAAAAAAAATCATGATTTAAATTGTAAAATATTTGCAAATACTTAAAATAATTGTTACATTTTAAATATGACCATCATTTTTTCTAGAGTCTATAAAATAAATTAATATAAATAAATATAATTAAATAGACATAGAATGGTCTTTTATATATATTTTATTACTATTGCCTAGAAATTGTTTGGTTTATTCCATAGTGAACCACAAATGTGTTCAAAGTGTTGAAGTTCTAATAAGTGTTTCCAATATAACTTACACCAACTTGTGCAAATTTAAATCCAAACTAAATATAATTTCAAATTTGACACGTATTTCCATCTGTTTTTTATGTAACTTAAATCCAAACTAATAAATTTTCGAAATCATTGTTTTGTAACTTACAAAATTAAAATATGGCTATCAAATTTTTAATATACATCCATATATAATTTATATTAGTTAACGATAATAGAAGGGTATGCAAGTATCAAGAAATTTCAACCAGACATTTAATATACAAAGAGTATGCAAGTATCAACCTCATCCTAAAATGAGGGGATTTCAACCATTTTAGGTTTGAAACGGTCGAGATGTTGATAAAATTGGGGACAGTGGGCGGCATATCTAGGCAGGGATAACAAACGACGGTCATGGCAGTGCCACCAATCTATTTTAAATCCCTGTTAGTCAACCGTACATAACAATAATTCATAAATAATTCAAATTTTGGACTTTTCATTTCCACCAATTTGTTCACTTTTGAACAGTATGTTCTTGATGAAAATAATAACGTCTAACGCGGAGAGCAGAGTTAATTTGAACCACAAATTTGATTAGAATCTGATGTTTTGTCTTTGCCATAAGTTTCAGCCAAAGTTGTCGCGACTGGTTAGTGCAAAAGTAAAATTCGAATCGAGTGTGACAAAATAAGACTAAAAACCATAAATACTCCAGTATGTTATGTCCACGCAAGGAAAATTTAGGAAGCCATTATTTTGATGTATCCAGTTTCATTATCCTACCCAACCTAGGTTTTTATATAGTCTTCACTGAAATAATCGTTTTTGTTATTCCATTCCATAACAATGTGATGTGTTCTATTTTAATGTTTGGTATATATTTGTTAAAAATAATTATTATATAATGTGACGTATTTTTAAATTAGTGGAAAGTGGAGTGCTTTGTTTGGTTAATAAAAATAAAGTATTATTAATATAATTGAGAGTAGTTATATCTTTTATTAAAAAAGAATTTATATTAGGAAATGATGTTTATGATGATAGGTGTTCGTTTCAATTGAGTGAAGGGTCAATGTTGACATGCATTTATAAATGAATAGTGTATATTAGTTTTTCATTCATATGTTGATTATGGACGTGTTTCAATCATCCACATGGACACTTTGTTGGCTTTGGGATGGACAAATGATTTTTGCGGACTTATTTTGTCCAGAGATTGGGTAGGCACTTTTCTAGAAGATCTAACACTAAAAGATGTCAAAACATTGCTAAAACCCTATCTCCGTAGGCACTGCTAAAAATTATCAATGACCACAGTTTTTGCATGCCATGGCACCTACAAGGACGTGGTAAGGAAGGACCCCCTTTAATATGAGGTGACATTTTTCGCAATACTATTTTTATTGATGCTTGGTGGATGGCAAGATAATCATCTTTGTTCACCAAAAAGGAGAGAGAAGATTCAACTATCGGTCATCTTCTCTCTTCACCTGGTTTCTCGAAGGAAGGAACAAAGGCCCCATTAGTCCTATGTTTGTGTGTATTCTAAGGTTTTCATCATCCACATGGAAGGGCTGTTTTTCTTAATGTTGGCAAACCTACTCAATTCCACATGCAATAATTTATTTTATGTGTGTGTGTAGTTTTCCTTTGGTCTATTTGCCACTTTGACATTGATAATGTACATATAAATCTCTTTTTGTCTCTATTCTCTATGGCCAAAGAGTGGCAGAAATCGTGGTGTGGGTAGTGTGTTCGCTTCAAAATTTGCTTTATCACTAGCCATTTTGACCAGGGTAAGCTAGATATTTGATCTACTCGTAATCTTCATGTTGACTATAACTTGTTTGTAGATTTTTAGAAAACATTTACAAGGATTCTTCTAAAATGACTTGTATAAAAATTTCCTAGTATTGTATTTATTTGTCAAGTGTAGTAGTTGCAAGTGCCATGTCATATTAGTTTGTATGCGTGAAGTTGTTATATACTATCTATAGTTTGTTTTGCCTCGATTTTATAGACATGTTAGCACCGCTAACAATCCCTATCTATTAATGCCTCAATGGAAGTTGAGGCATAGTAAATTACAATGTAGTTATTATGTACACACCACATGTGTAATTTTTTAGTTCTATTAATATAATGTCATACTTATTTAAATAGAAGAAAATATAGTATATTTATTTAAAAGACTTGTCACATTATCCCAATTGGTTGACCAAAGTCATGTTATTCCATTTATCACTTATGAAAATGTTGTCTTTTAGAATGATGTATGTTTCTTAACATGATGTTATAGATGTATGACATTTTTTTACTTCTATTATCCTTAAATAGTCTCAACACACAATTATCTTGGTGTTTATAATTTATCATACGAGCATGTCTTCACAATGTAATATTCATGTAAGCTTATTACACATTAACATTATAATTTTTGAAACTCATATATTTTCTACTCATTTGTGAAAGTATCTCGATATTTTACATGTTTTTCAGCATTATATTTCAAAGGAAATTAGAACTTTGAAAATCTAATTTAGGTAGCATAAAAGTTGTCTTTGTTATATGGAATGTATGACACTTATAACTAACCTTCTACCATGTATTTTTATGCACTTTAGCCAAGTTTTTGTTAACTAAATCTTTATATCATTTTTTTATCAAATTAGTGAGCAATCTAATCTCTTATATCAATTTTTTTTTATGTCCAATAGAATAATAAATATTTATACATTTATTGCAATCAAACAAAAATGATAAAAAAATTTTACAAAGAAGGGATATATATATATATATATATATATATATATTGTTGAGAAGTCTAATATGCAATTGTATCTTGGGTTTCAATATAGTTATCATAAGATATTTGTCTTTAAAACAAATTTTTTTATTAGATAAGGTAAGAAGCAAGGATTATGGATCCCAAATTCCATACAAATAAATATGTATCGTGACAACACCCATAAAGAAACAAAGAAGATAAATAGAACCACGAAGTGAGTTAAGAAAAATTAACCCGGGAAAGCAGTCCACACATCGCCAAAGGCATACACGGTCCGCAAAACAAGAAGATCTTGCTATTATTTCTTCTAGATTGCACTATGTGCCACCCATCATCATAATCAACCACATGCCCAAATGTTTCCTTGATATAGTCTTTGTATTTTTGCCCTCCCAAAAGGAAAGAACCTTTAGGGAGTCTGGATCGATTTGGGGCTGGGACATCCAAGAGGAGAGGTTTAGATTATCCTCCATGTTAATCTCCGTAACTACCTATAGATTACCACAAGGGGTATTCTCCTCAACCGTATTTGAAATTTCAGGTTTGGTGCCAATAGATTTACTCGATTCTTTAAGTCATTGTATTTCCTTTTGAAGTGCTTCCATCTTGCTACCTCAAAGGAATCCTCCATTTCAAAAAAATTCACCATTAGAATAGGGGATGACACAACTGAATTTTCCATAGATTCCTCCAATAAAACAAAATTACCCGCAATAGAATTTTCCTTTTTGATTTGTTTTATATAATTTGTTTTTATTTACTTTCTAGCTAGCAATGAGTGCACCAATTTCAAAATTATAATTAATTTTCATTATTAGATATTATTCCATTGATCTTAACTAATCTATTGAAATATTTGTATTTTCATTATTAGTTCTTTTCTTTGTTCTCTCTAATGTAATGTTGCTTCTTTCTCTATTTCGGATCCACAATTTTCTTTCATTTTATTCAAAATTCTTTAATTTGACTTTTCTTATGCAATGTGATATTCTTACTAATTGTAATTAAACATCAAAGAATTAATCTCTACTCATTTATGCTTATTAAATTTCCACAAATTTTAGAATAGGGTGTGGTTTCATTGGGATCGTTAAACCAAATATGTTATATTCATTAATTTTTAAAAATATTTAACAAATGATTAAAAATACATCTCATTATTTTATTTTACCTTAAAATAATGATGTGGTTTCATTGTGGTTCTCACACCAAATATGTTCTATCGATTATCTTATTAATATAAGATATGCTTCAATAATGACCTAGTTATTGTTTCACTTTTATAGATATTTAGTTATGTTTTCCAATTTTACAACTAAGTTTAGATTGTGTTTCACGGTATCATTGGACCATTTTATGAATATTCCACTACTATTAAAAGAAGTTATTTTTAAAATATGTAAACCTTTAAATATCAAATCATTATTTAAACTTTTCTTTTATTCAATTTTATTTTAAATGTACATTCTTTAATAAGGGATGAGATTTTGTAACACTTGTTAAAACAACTCACTTGAGACCCAAGAACAACCTAGGATTAGTTAGGAAAATTATGGAATAGTTTTTTTTTATTAAAATAATCTACAATCATGCTACAAGGCAACAACTGACACTAACAAATTCTGGAACAATTCTAATCTACTAGAATATACTTTTATTTTATTTGTAATTATTAGAAGTCACAAGGTCCAAAATTTAGGGTTAGAAGTTTCAATTAGGTTCGAGGGAAAAATTTCTCACAATACCCACTCTCTAACAGCTTAAATTTTTCAAATTCATTTTCTCACCCTTAATGCATTCAAATTTTTCCTAAATTACTCTCATCGGATAGGAATTTTTTTACCTTTCCCGTGATATATAGAATTCATCCTAACTCCTCATATTTTTCAAGTTATGGGCTTGTAGGCCTTGGGGTGAAAATTTTCCCCAAGAGCGGACTTGGGGGCCCAACGGTGAAAATTTTCCCAAAGGGCGGGTTAGTGGGCCACAGAGAGACCTTGGGAAAAATTTAATGTGTAGGGAAAAAACCACATTTCTCCCGTGCTCTTGGGTCCGCAAAGGACATGTGGCACTCCCTAAGGTAGCACGGGGAAAAATGAGGAAAGGCGGGGCGGCGGGAGACATTTGCAAATTTTCTCGCGTGGGGTGAAAAGTCATATTTACGCCCATGCTCTCGCAAGTCTGTAGAAGGACACATGAAGTTTCCTAGGCCAATGCATGGAAGGCAGGGTGCCGAGGAGAATAATGAATTAATGCCCCAAAGGGCTAAGAGGATACATGGACCTGCGCCTCCATCGGCACCGTGTGATGCCACATGGCAGCCCCTGATTGGGCATGCGGGTCATCGTCGAGTAGTAAAGAAAAATTGGAAAATTTTCCAAAAAAATCGAGATGTGAAGGAAAAAAGGAACGCATTCCTCTACCGATGCCTCATGACGGAACGTGGCATCACTCGATTCATCATGAACCGACGGGAAAACTTGGAAGATTATCCAAATTTTTTTGAAAGTGCTAAGCTAAAAGTGGATATGTCCCCGCCTGCACCTCATGGTGCCATGTGGTAACCTCTCGATTGGCTGCATGGGCCGGTGGGGTGGTTGAGAAAATTTTGAAAAGTTTCCCAAATTTTTTTTCGAAGTCCCAAAGATAAAATTCAGGTTGTGGGCCGCCAACTAATTTTTTCCCAAAATTCAATGCCAAGGAAGAAAAATTCAGAAGGCCATAACCTTTGATAGAGAGCTCAAATTGGGGAAAACGAGGAATTTATGGAAATCTCTGGACATCCTCTTTGCACTGAGTTCATTAATATTTGGTTTTGATAAATTTTATAGGGGTCAATTTTAAGCAAACGGTTTACAGTGCTTATACAAAGTGTGAATCGTAAATTTTAACTTGTTAGATTTATTCAATTTGATCTTCCTCCTCTCTCAACATGTCAAATAGACATGGAGGATTGTTCCTAAATGGATTTAAGGAAGGATTCAAGGTTCAATTTGTCTGATTGACTTGCAAATTTGAGCATTTCCGTTTATTGACAGAAAAATGACTACAAAATGGTTTGAGCCTGATTTTGCTAAGTTTTGAAATATTTCCTTAAGTGTTTTAGTCAATTTGAACTCGTTTACACCCTAACATGTTCAATTTTAATGTTTCATTGTTATTTCTTGCTTGCAGGTTCAAACTGTGCATTTTTGGTTTAATTAATTGCGCTTTTAAAATTACAAATAACAGGGATCAAATCTTAATGTGTCTATTTGCCATTTATTCTTCCAATTATTTAGGATATGTTGTAATTAAAATCTAACAAATTTTGTTGATTCAAAACAAACCATTCAAGACCAAAATGCAATACTGATTTCAATTTTTCACATTTCAAAGACAGAGTTCTGCACTATCCTTCATACATATTTTCTTCTTTCAAGAAGAGATTCCAATACATTGAAATAATCAGATTCAAATACAACAATGCAATTTGAGAAAATCATTACATTCATTTATTGATTCCAAAAGACAAATTACAACTTCCTTTCCATTTGATTACAAACCACAGATATACCAAGCACATATTATTCTTTCACATTCTTTCTAAACAGAATACAGAGTATAACTCTTTTACATTTCAAATTTCACTTGCAAATCTGTACAACATCTTTCCATTACAACATTTACAAGATCATCCACTTCAAGTGGGAAGGTTACAATGAAATTTTATTTCACAAGGGACTGTCAAACTATCTTTCCTCAGCTTCAGAACAACAACATACATTCTTCTCATTCTTCCAATTTTGATCACAACAAAGGTAGGGGAAAGGAAATGCTCTCCACCCAACCAAGACATCCAATGAAAGGAGAATCCATCCTTCTTCATTGGCCCCCGAGCCCCAACCACAATGCAATAAGAAATGTATTTCAACTCATGGCAACAACAAGCTTCCACATCACAAAGCAATCTTTCAACAAGCACATTTCAAATTAAAAACACAGTCCAAAACAAAACAATAGTTTTGCAACCACATGAAAGACATCACACAAAACTTAGGCTTCACCATGCAAGCCAAAGGAGCAAGAACTATGGGGGATGCTTCTTATGCCTCCCAAAGCATGGTGTTGTGTCCCACTTGTTGTCCCAAAAATGCGATGCAAAATGAGAGGTGCGCGGTTTCCAATGAGGGTTCGCGCGAACACCCCATTCGCGCGAACCCGTTTCGCGCGAAGAGACACGTAAGCCGTTATTTGCCGCGTGGTGAAATTGAAAGTGTTCGCGCGAACACCATGTTCGCGCGAACCCATTTCACGCGAATGGGTTCACGCGCGAACCCTCTCTGTTCACATATTGGAGGCGCTGCGGAGAAAATCATTTTTCTCCGCCCCGCCTCCTTCGCGCGAAGTCTGTGCAACCGACCAAACTGCCCACCACACCAGCTGAGAGCCCACCAGCGACGAAGGCGAGCAACGGCGAGCCCAGGTATGTAGCCACTAAAATACCATTTTTTGCAAAACCCTGGCAAAGTTTTTTTTGGTAAAACCCCATTTTTTCTCGTAGAAATGAATTGAATGTGAAGGTCTACTCTGAAAATACCTGGTTGGCCGTTTTGTATGCTACATCCTTGTTACTTGTAAATGGTCTCTTTGAGAAACTTGAGGGCAATAGGCAATATTTATACCCTTCCATTATGTACATCCAATCAGACAATAAGAAGTATTCTTTTACCAGGTTCAGAGAAACTTGTTTTTGCAATGGACGATTGTACTGTAGTTTCAAGCTAATTTTATCTTAGTATTAGCTTTGATCCACGACTAAGGAAGAATTCATATGGTTGTTACCTGTACATTTTTCCAAGGTCCTCTTAGTTGCCCCAGTTGTTCAATGTATTTTTTTGAAGGGTTTCTTTTATGTGTTGCAAATTGTAACATTTTTGGATCTTTTTAGTTTCTGGAAAAATGAGTATATTGTGTAGCTCACAGCTACCCATGCCATACTAAGATCCCAATAGTGGCATAATTGTTGATTGGAGCCGAAATTGCAGAATGCACTGCCAAAATACCGAGGGGCTCTTTGGCCAAGAATCAGTCTTAAGGGTGTCTATCGACATGTTATGGGCATGAACCTAGGTCATCATCATGGCGGCATTAGGTCTTTATTGGTAATGGTATTTTCTCATCGTTTGGAAGGTATGATTGTGCTTATTATGGCAAAGCCAAAACATTCTTACTACAAGTGTTATATAATAAGGAAGAACCGTGAGCATTGTGGTAAAACCATTCTTTTCAAAAATGTTGGGTTAAGCTTGAATATAAAGTAGTTGAGCTGAAAAGCTAAAAACAATTCTGATTACACTACAACAAACTTAACGATTATTGACGAGAGTTAAGTGTAATCATGGTGGCAAGGTCAATCCCTATAGATGTTGGTTTAAGCCTATGGATGAAGACCATCCTATGATTTGAATTTGGTTTAATTCTATGTATGAAGACCATAGAATGATTCATACTTTTTGTGGAGGAGATAGATCGCACTAACAATTACCCACGAGATGGAGGCAACGGGGTATTTTTCGATTCAAGATTTCTGAATGATGTTCACGAGTAAAATAATCATTCCTTTGTCACCTAAATGAGAAGTTTGCAATGCCATATTGATTGATTGCAGGAAACAAATATTCACTGCCGTGTACGATGGATTGGAGTCACGCTATTCAAAGCTTCATAAAATTTCCCTGAATCAGGAGATGAAGGTTTATTACGGTGCAGAATGAAACGATTCATATTGCTCAGCATTTTTTTCTCCTAGAAATTAATTGAATGTGAAGGTCAACTCTGAAAATACCTGGTTGGCCGTTTTGTATACTACATCCTTGTTACTTGTAAATGGTCTCTTTGAGAAACTCTGAGGGCAATAGGCAATATTTATACCCTTCCATTATGTACGTCCAATCAGACAATAAAAAGTATTCTTTTACCAGGTTCAGAGAAACTTGTTTTTTACAATGGACGATTATACTGTAGTTTCAAGCTAATTTTATCTAGCTTTATTTCTATTAGCTTTGATCCACAACTAAGGAAGAATTCATATGGTTGTTACCTGTACATTTTTCCAAGGTCCTCTTGGTTGCCCCCGTTGTTCAATGTATTTTTTTGAAGGGCTTCTTTTATGTGCTGCAAATTGTAACATGAAGGATCTTTTTAGTTTCTAGAAAAATGAGTATATTGTGTAGCTCACAGCTGCCTATGCCATACTAAGATCCCAATAGTGGCATAATTGTTGATTGGAGCCGAGATTGCAGAGTGCACTGCCAGAATAATGCATATCATGGTTGCTATGTTATAAATGTTTTGCATATGGTTTGGCTTGCTAAAAGTGCTCATACAGGTTCAGAATCCATGAGTTTATATGGATAGCTAAAACATCCACTAATTATATATAGGTGGCCAGGAAATAGAAAATAGAAAATTGATCATAGAATGGCTAAATTGGGATTTTCCTGTAGTGGCAAGAGTACTCTTCTTAGAGATGGTTCAGTGATTTTGATGTGCCTGTTTTGTATTAGACCTTCATTTCAATCAATACTTATCCTTTTGAGTTTGGAGGTTCTGCTTCACAAAGTTGCATCTCTCATGTTGATTTTCTCGGAGTAATCTGTGAATGTTTGTAATCATACATGGATTTGTTGGAGGAAAAGTCATGCCTCAGATTAAGATGTAACCAGCTCGTGTACTGACAAATTTCAACAGTGGCATGTTGGGCACTCAATTTGAAGTCAAGGCTCTATCGTTCTCTACAACACTTGTTTTGACTTAAAAGCAAATGAAGATGAACTTTCCTTTGATGGTCACTGATCATAGCAAATCCTTTATAGTCATATTGCAAAGTTTTGACTCAAAATGCTCTTGGCGAGGATGATCCTTTCCACTGTTATGCAACAATATATGAACAAGTCTGGGAGAGTTGCCAATAGATCAATAGCAAGCAAGCCAAAGGAGAACAAGGTTCTAGTATGCATTGGTACCAAGGGTACAAAAGGGACCACTAAAGGGCTGATATAGAGATAGACGATGCCCTTGTGACAGGCTATGAGAGTGACTAAAAAATCCTAGGAGGATTCAAGGTTGCCTTCTCAAGGCTTCTCCTAACACGCACAATTGGCAATCCTCTAGATGTAGAAAGAAAATTGGCACTTTGTGCACCCGCCCCGTAGTTCGGGCCGTGAGTAGTGAAAATTGTCACTCTACAAAGAAGAATAAGAAAAGGATATCTGAGGCACCATGATCACCACTTGCTAGGTGAGGGAGATGGAGAAGCCTCACAGATCTAGAACCACCCGTGATAGTGACTAATGAAGCTAATGGGCACTTGACATCGGACAACTATGGATGAGACAGTAAACAAGAAGCAATAAATTTGATGGCCCTAGAAGTCCTTTTGACATCTCGATGTCTGAATGTAACAACCTTCATAAGGTAGGGCCAATTATCTCTAACATGAATTACGAAAAAATATAGCTAGTAAAATCTCACTCAAATATCATAATAGATAGAAATGCTAAAGATAAAGCATTCTTCCATCTAACACCTCTATGAGAGAGAAAAGACGGCATATCCTTTTGCCTTGCGGAATATGGTGATCTATCTTGACTCCTAACTGGTGCGAAAAGATGTTGACCTTAGTCAGAGAGGACAATCGTCCAATCAGAAATCCACAAGGAATGCTCATCATAAAATTCTGCTACATCCTTGTTACTTGTAAATGGTCTCTTTGAGAAACTCTGAGGGCAATATGCAATATTTATACCCTTCCATTATGTACGTCCAATCAGACAATAAAAAGTATTCTTTTACCAGGTTCAGAGAAACTTGTTTTTTACAATGGACGATTATACTGTAGTTTCAAGCTAATTTTATCTAGCTTTATTTCTATTAGCTTTGATCCACAACTAAGGAAGAATTCATATGGCTGTTACCTGTACATTTTTCCAAGGTCCTCTTGGTTGCCCCCGTTGTTCAATGTATTTTTTTGAAGGGCTTCTTTTATGTGCTGCAAATTGTAACATGAAGGATCTTTTTAGTTTCTAGAAAAATGAGTATATTGTGTAGCTCACAGCTGCCTATGCCATACTAAGATCCCAATAGTGGCATAATTGTTGATTGGAGCCGAGATTGCAGAGTGCACTGCCAGAATAATGCATATCATGGAGATATTCCATTTTCACAAACCTTAATACTACTGCCATGAGATTGATTTTTATGCCCAAAAAGAATTATTGAACCTTGTGTCTCTATTTCAATGTTTTACCGATGTCTTTTGTTGTTTAAATATATGCATTAGACATGTCTTTTACCGATGTGTTTTGTTGTTTAAATTTGGATTGGTGTTCTATTTGATTGCGCTAATTCTGTATCATATGCACAAAAAATGTGTTTCAGGGAAAGGTGAATCCCACTCAATTGTTCTGCTTTGATAATGGTTTGTGCCCAGGTAAACTTACATTCTCTTCTACAAACATTGCTTTGACTTTAAGATCATCTAAATGTATTCAAAACTTTTCATTTCTGAACTCTGCAACATCACTTGGTATATTTTGTTATCAAATGATTTGTAATTTATGTAATTTATTGAAGCTTGAAAAGTTCATATTTCTGTTTTCATTAATATAGGAGAATATCTTAGGAATTTTTTTTAATAAAAAGTACTATTGATTAGAATTTTACTTTCATTTTTTTTTACAGTCATGGCTTCTTCTGGAACTCCTAATTTGTTTGAGAGGACCGATTTAGAGATTGCAAAATTGCAATCTATTCTCGAAAATCCAACTACAAATTAGGCAAGATAAAGCCCATTGTGAAAAAATACTGGTTGATCTTCGTAGAATAGAGACAAGTTTGAAAACATATAATCCATTTGATTCTGAATCAATAACAAAATTTATGGATTCACTAAAATCAAGTGTCTCAGGAGATGTAGGTTATAATGAGATTACATCACGACTTTCCGATAAGGAAGTCGTTAAGAGGTCTTGTTGGAGTTTTTATGCAGACAAACGGAAAATAAGGGCATATTATGTAAACAAATGTTCATGTCCTTTATGTGCCCCTTTGATTTATCCTAGATTTGTGGCCTCTCAAGGCCAATTTCCAAATAATGACCAATTACCGTTATACTTCATAATGATGCTACATGTTGAGGTTCACTTAAACCTAAAGGTGAACTATTTAGACATCCCTAGTTATTTGGGGCAGGGGCGTGGCCGTATTAGCCACAGGCAGGCATATAGAAAGGAGGGAGCTCCTGCAGTTGTTGATGCGCGGCAGCTTGTACCAAGGCCACAACCATTCTTATCAGGCTTTCAGGATGTCGCAGCACCTGTCGTTATGACTGCACATGAGGGTGCTATCGAGGGTCTTGCTGGCATTGCTCGCGAGACCCAATTGATCTCTTCTGACCGTGTGGGTCAGTACCTTCAGAGACGTGATACTAGCAGTGGAGGTGCTAGTAGCACCAGTGATGCACGCAGCGAGGTATACGCTCGTGCATCTTTGATTTCCCCAGATGACTTTGAGCTAGTTACAGATCCCGCTCAGGCACGTCGGCTAGGACGCATCATGGCTGCTGACTTGTTGCGTGCGTATGAGGTGATTGCTCGGCATTGCAGCATTCCACTATCGGGGGTTTTAGATTTTATAGAGCAGAGTGGGAGTGTATCTTCTAGTCAGGGTACTACTGCCGCTGCTATAGATAGACTTCCTATAGCTGGGATTGTCACACCTGATGTTCAGCACATTTCTGTTCCGGTGTGTGAAAATTAAACCTTTAATATAATTAAAATTTATTTTAATTGATCATTACTTTACAATTTATTAATATTAAAATTAAACATGTACTTTTGTGTTTAGGCTTCTGCTCCAGTGTGTGGAGCTTCACAGCCCACACCATCTACCCGTGTCACATACACACAGCTCTTGACTGAGCACAACATGGATCTTGATGTTCCGGGTCTGAGTCAACTTGGCTTAGTTGGCGAGATATTTGCTGGTGTTGAGGTCGTGGATGACAATCCCATACATTTGGAGACGCGTTCCGCAGAGGTATAAATACATGTGTTTTAATATAATTAATATTTAATCTAAATTGAAATGTTAGAAATTAATGAACTTTATTCAAAAAACTTATTTATCAACTTCTTACATTTTATTTATTTTGTTTCACAGGGATCTACGGGACAGAGATCTACGGGTAGCGTAGATACTCCCAACATCCGCGCAGGGACAGATACTGAGGTAATCAATTGTACATATCAGTTATATAATGTATTGAATTATTTAAGAAATTGTTGTAGATTTCTGCTTATATATTTTAATATATGGTACATGCTATATATAGTTTATGACATGTATATTCCTTTTTTTTAACATGCAGGGTGCAGCAGAGCGTAGTGAGGGGTCTGGCACTCGCCCTAGTGCACGGAGGAGACTTCAGTGATATTTTATAGATTTCAAACATTTTAGACATACTTCTGGAGATTTTAGACATGTATATATATTCATACTCATTCTAGACATTATTATTATATTTTGATATATGTCTTAGACACGTGTATTTACAATTATGGATGTGAATATAAGACACCCCCTTATGTGACAGCTGAATATATTGCTCAGTGTTCAACAATTTATTATGGAAATATATCATTTTGTTGCAATTTGCAATTCAAGATAGTACGTTCAGCAGCTCCATTCTTATTTACTGGATACATAGTTTGCGTAATTGATAACTGATCTCACTCCATCTGGTTTGTAGTATACATTGCCAATAAATGTGTAATTGAGCTATCATAATTATGGTAGATGGTAAAGACTGCTGATTAAATGTTTTAACGATCTAATGTTTTAAGCTTTCCCAGCAAATTGAGTTTGAAGATCGCTTTTTAGGTCAAGTGTCATATATATCACTGTCCCCCATGGAGTATTCTTGAATACACATCACGAGTGAAAGAGTTAAACCAACAAATGTTCTCATTTTCAAAGTAAATGTAGCATTTTAAAAGGATTGGAACCTAAAATATACTTAAGTCCTACAAGTATCAATGGGACACAAGCTTGAATTCCGAACAGGTTTGGGTAGAATCAGTTTGTGTCCAGATGGCTGGAATTCTTTCAATGCCAAAGTGTTTGTGTGCCTCACGAAGTTGTTTCTCAAAGATTTTCCACTTAAATTAGTAAAAATACAAATAAGTTGATTTCTTTTAAGGTACCAAGATTTCTTATGAATCACTCATGTTAAGAGAAGAGGAGCTTGATAATGAGTAGTTGGTAAAATGACAAGCTAGTTCTATCATACATCTTTTTAAGGCCCCATTGGAATATTCTCTACAATCTTTACAACTAGAGTGTCTTTTGGGTGTATTATTCATGCTGCTGGAAATTTGTGCCGACTCTCTGCAAGACTCTTGTCTGAAAGCTCGAGATCACTATTTTTGTGTTTGATTCTTTGCTTCCTTCTTTAATCCTTCAAAGAAAGCAAAACACTCCCCTACAACCTCTCCTAACATCCAAGGGGTGAAGAAACTCTGTAGCTTGTAAAGAAACCGAACACCTGCACCGAACACTAGAATGAAAATCCATCTCTAAAATTTTCCTCGCCAAGTACGGATGGCATCACAACATGTCTAGAGAATGGCAACCTTATTTGGCTAGTTAAACCCCTAAAATCCATTCTTAGCTATCACAAACTCCTTTGAACAGGTCTCAAGGACCTGATATTTCCCTTGTGTATAATGTCTAATATTTTGTTTATGGGTCATTTGAGATCACTCTAAATTCCCCTTAATAATGCTATTCGCTACAGTGACCCTGTGAGTTGTAAACACTATGCATTTTGTGAAAATTCTAGCATGAAGATATTCAAGTCCTCACACAAGAAAATGGCTTGGTTTCTTCAAGAAAAGCAAATAACATATTAAAAAAATGCAAAATCTTGTAAACCCTTACACACAATCTAAGCCACTAAGTTCGAGTTGAAGTTCATGTTCGGCAAGGATAAAATTTGGTTCAAGTTTGCCAAAGGCACAAAGTTCGGTTCAAGTTCACCAATGGGATAAAGTTTGAAAAATAAACATCTTTAAGTTCGAACAAAAGAATTTTTTATCATTTTTTTTACTGAAAAATGCATAAATATGTTAAGAGGGACAGAATGGAGAGAGCTTTACATCCTCTACTTCTTTCTTATTTTATGTCACAAAAGATTATCTAAATAATCATTTATCTCAAAACTTCCCTTAGGCGTTTGAAAAGTAATGGATTAAGTTCGAGTTAATGTTACATTTATTATACTAAAGTTCAGCGAAGTTTTTTTTTTATAAAATTCGTTACCTTGAACATACCACATCTGCAAAGAGTGTTGATTGAAAAGGAAAATTTACATTGTTAAACAAGAACTAAAAAATTCTTAAATTGTCATGACATCTTCTGAACTTGCTAAAATTGCATTATCTTGAAGAAGAAATAAATCATAAGATCAAAAGAAATTAAATTCACATAGATGATTGCAAATGACGTAAATCAGTCAGTGGGAATCAAGAGCACTTTCAATTACTTATCATAAACACAAGAGTTAAAAAATCTAGGTTTGTTTCGTAAACAAGATCTTCCTTCAAATCAATGTGATTTAACTAGAATGAAAACCTTTTTTTTTGCTTATTCTCATTTGAAATGAGTGTATTACATTAACATTTTGCAATTGTGACTCATCAATATTTAATTTGTAAAGAGTCGGTTCCATGTTGGGGATTACTTTGTCACGTTTTGGGCATCACCCACGAAACCTATTGCCCATATAGGAGTAGTATGTCTTCGATCGTGTGATTTTTACTTTCTAATGATGACCACCGCCATGCAAGTTCTGCAGAGAGCAGAGCATCAATGTGACCTGTGTAGATAACTTTCAATATTTTGGCCATTTAATATTCCCTTTTGTATTCTTCTTGTGACGCAGTTCATGGATAGGATATGCAATGAGTGATTTAGGACTTTTTTTAAAAATTACTATACAATTAGAATTTAAATTTTGGTTGACATATGTGTTTGATAAAACAATCCATTTGCATTTCCTTTAAATAATTGTCATTGCTTCAAAATGCTAGAGAAATTATTTATGCTGGACATGGGTTCCCTTTTTCATTTTTATTCATTACCCAATCAGTGCCATTCTTCCCTTGTTTATCTCGTTGTTCATTTGCTTTCCATGTTTGTATTTCCAAATTCTACCACACTTTGGCCTTGAACTATTCATATTCTTGTTGAAAAGATCTAATTAAGACTGCCAAATCATCAATAAAACTGTTGATTAGTTTCTCTGGAGAAATTTTTATATGATGTGAATAAGCTTCACTACCAAGCATCATTTCTATGAGCTTGACATTGCAGTTTTCTATGTGGACACCTTATCTTTCCATGCATATTTGATAAATAGTAGTTTTCAAAAATGATTGTTTTTGTTCATCTATTTGAATTCAAGTTTGGGCTGGCTTTTCACGCTTTCAAAAAAAAACCAGGACAAAGTCATAGTAAAAGTGTTTGGTTCACCTCGTATAATGAATTTTCTATTTTTTTACAACAAGGAATCAATTCTTTGAAAGTCGGTATAGGATTCTAATCAATTAATGCTTTGCTATGCCCGAATGTTCTTTTTACTTTCTCATATGAGGCGCCAATTGGTGAAGTAAAGTACATGATAACAAAGCAAGCATTTTATAGGTTCAATTAGAATCAATATAGGCCATTGTCTTATCAGCATGTTTTTCAACCAAAGAGTCATGTTAGTGATTGAAAAACTGGTTAAGTTTGTGATGAGAATTCTCATCCATTAAGGATGTACAAAATAATGAGATCCAAACCTCTTGAGCTAAAATCCATTTGTTTATAATAGATCTTTAGTTTAAAAACAATGCATTTTTATTCATCAATAGACCTATTTCTTATAAAAAGTCCTAAACACAATAATTAGCTCAATTGAAGGGATGTTTCCAAGACAATATTTTCATCTTGCTCTCTAGGGCTGATATTAGTTCATTTCTCTTCATACTCGTGGAGTTCTGGATTCAAATGAGGAGCTTGTTGACATGTACGAACAACAATTCCAAGATGCCATGATAACGAGATCTACAAACTTGACGCACTAATGGCCCCGTCTGGGCATAATAGAAGCTAAAAACTTTCTCGACTTTGCCCATTTCTTTTCAAGTTCCACCCATTTCTATTTCACATACTATATCCTTATGGATTCATGGTTTTATTTCTTAGTAGCCTAAACTTTAATATTGCACTCTACAGAGGGATTGGGTATTTACGAATTTCACAAAATTAATTGTAATGAAAATAAGAATAATAATAACGCATTTAATATGCCTCGGAGTTGATGTAATGGCCTAATGGGGATACTCTAATGAACATCACCACGCATAAAGCATGTTTACAAATTTCTACGATCTTAGAGTATTATTCTTTGAAACTATAGATTGTTGGATATTCACTAATTCCTTGGTTATGCAAAAAGCTCATAGGGTTTCACTCTCATTAAAATAGAAGGCAATTAAATGAGTGTATTACATTAAAATTTTTAATTAATTTTACAATTGCTATGTCACTAAGGCATTAACACCATTCTAAAATCTGTGAGTTCAAGCAACGATGAATGGTCAAAAGCAATTTATTAGGATTTTTCAAGCAAAACCCATGTTTAAATGAAAATCAACAAAACACGGGTTCAATCGTAAAGTGATTCTCTAGCTATTATGGTGCATACAAGAGGCTTGACTGACCCATGTTTAGAAATCTTAAGAACTCATCTTCATTTTCAATGATGGAAGTTCGTTGTCCTCCGAAGCTCATAAGAATTTGGAGTACCTCCGATGAGACCCATGCATGAAATTAAATGCTCAATGGGTTCGAATTTATCAAAAAGATTTTAGCTTTATACATTCTTGTGCTCGTCGATGTCTTAAAAGGAAAAAGTTAGGTTTTTGAGTAGACTAACTCATTATGGAGCTATTCAAATGGAGATTCAACATGTTACCTGTAAAAGTCAGAGTCTAATCAGTCTTTCAACAGAAAGTCACAACTTTCATCCTTCTAAAATATCTAAAATTGGAAATCATGTATTGATTGGACATGATAATTGAAATCTCATTTAACCTCATAGCTATTTTATTTAGGAAAGGAAATCTAAAGTGGACAGAGAGAAAATGTAATGTTGTAATTTATCCATTTTCATATTTACTTTGAGTCAAAAACCATATACCATACATACTAGTCATGTAACAACCATATCACAATACTTGTAAACCATAAACCATCTCACAACAAGTAAGAATCACAAGTATTAAACAACTTTATTGTATAGTGGTCTCCATAGTCCCTTCAAGTAGAAAATACAATGCTATCTAGCTTAATAGTTTATTACCAACAAGGTTTAGTAATTTATTCCATGTCCTTCTATATAATACCAAGTGGCTCTGCTCGTTGTTCAATGACTTGTAAAAGTTTTTCATGGTCTTCTACATCTAGTCTCCATTTTTTGCGTTTACTATTTGTAGTCTTCACCTGCTGCAATTGTAACCCTGTAGCAATTATGTGATGGGTGTAATGATACACCTTTTTTTCTGGTTTGTAATCAACAAAGTGAATCCCACTTTGGAGGGCTTTCACTTGTTGTAAGTATGTTCCTTGCACTACAACCGAGCCAATATAAAATGTTGTCACTTCACTTGTTATTTCACATGTTAGCTTTGTTCTCTCCTCTGTGCAACGCAACAAGTAGTACTCCACTTTCTCAATATTGGCTTCTTCAAAAATGACTGCAAATACATCTCCTACAACAAAATGCAAAGAAACATTCAATGATCGGATGTATAGTATAAATTATATACATATATATTTAATTATCAAATTATACTTGATCCTTTCAAATAAAACATACCTTGTTTAACTAGCCCAGATATGTGGTCATAATCAATTGAAATTAATGGCACATCTTCAAAACTATCATCATGATCTGATCCATATGTGTCATCCACAACTAAAGGAACTTGCTTCCACTCACCTACATACCCATGTTTTTGACTATTGCACTCTGAATATGATTTGTTCATGCATTCATAACAAAAACAAGAATAATCTCTTGTACAGATTGTCCAGTTATTACTATCCATAGTCATCAAAGAGTGCAAAGACCTAGAATTGGGAATCCTTTCACATCCATACTTTGTCCTCCGATCAATACCTTCATTTAATCATGCTCAAAAGATCAATAAAGTTTAAAACAAACAACAAAAATCAGAATAAAAAATTTAAAGTTAGTAACTTGTAGTTCACTTAATAAATCACATCAAGATTTACATATCTATGTTTTAAATGTGCATGTACCTGTTATCTCCCAAAATACTCTGTGTGGGGTTGAAGTGTGTGATGTTGAAGCCTGTGAGGTTGAACCCTGTGAGGTTGAAGCCTGTGAGGTTAAAACCTGAACTGCAAAATGTTTCTTACACCATTCAACAACGGTGTGGGCATCAATCAATCGATCTCCCTCATAATCAAAGCTTTGTTTCTTTAGAGCACGTTTGATGCATGCACCCGCACCATCGTGTTCTCCCTTCCCATGACCACTCTCAAAAAAACTCCATAAATGAGGAATTTTGTGATGACGATGATAACGACTGAGTGCAAAGAAAGGGCGAGAGGATTTGAATTGTGATGCGCAACCATCTGACCAAACAAAATGGTGATCTATCTGTATTCCTCACTGATGAAGATATTGAAAGAACAAACCAAAACAATGTTGCACAAAGTGGGTGTCATGTTCCTTGTCATCACTTATATAGAAGTGATACTCCTTCTTGATCATTCGCTTCACATATGTACTTTCAACCCCATCCAAATCCAATTGTGCATGCCTATAAAATACTTGAACCATGATAGTAACTCAGTCAATATGATAATACTTGTGTTTGAATTTCTTTTGATGAGAAAATGAGTAATTCTCAGCAAAATCAACCACGGACAATATGGAACCAATAGGGAATGTGTCCCTATTAGTCTTGAATTGTGTAGCCTGCCACTTTGAATAGTGAGAATGTTTGATGTACGGACTAATTAAACTTCAGAAACTTTGCATGAATGTAGCAATGGGGATTTCCTCTTCTACCAAATCCAACCTGGTTGCATCTTTTCCAAGCCTTGTTGAATATTTTATGTATTTGAACCTACAAAATCAATTCATAACATGGACAAATTGTCATGTATTCATTTGCAGTAAAATAAAAATCAAAATAAAATCTAACATCCAAATTTAAAAACATAAATTTATATATATCACCTCTTGCAAAGCAACTGTGTTAATCGTGTCCAAATCTTCATTTGTTTTTGGCAATAATTTCAAGTCCCCACACTTGTCACAGACACCTTTGATGCAAGTCATACGATCATCAACATGATCATCAGATACGTTGCAAATAATTGAAGTTATGAATTCACTGACACGTGTAGGTGGGGCAATTTCTTCTCGTAACTTTCTATACACCTGAAAAAAACATAGATTTTGAAATACATTAATTTTAAATCACATGTCTCAAAAACGATATTTAAACAAATTTTAAATATATAGATATAAATGAAAGCATGCCTCAAAATATATATACATTGAATCTATAAATTTTTATGTACTGATAGTGATAATCAAACTCAACGTGATAATGACAACAACATGTGTCAAGGACTTTATCAGCTCGCACATACCAAGGCTTCAAATTTTCAAACATTCGTTGTCCAATCTTAACATCTGGATTTTCTTCTATAAACTTTATGTACATCTCGTGTTGAGTTATTTCAAGCCAATGTTTTATATGTTCGTCATAGTTATTGCGAGTTACCCTATGTTTTAAAACATCCCTCACATTCGGAGAAGGACGAGTCCTTTCAGTCCAAAAATCAGAAACTATCTTCACAATATTATCCTCTATTTTATCAGAACGTGGATTTCTACACATTAGTGCCCAATTTCCTTCCATAGTAGAGTCATCCAATGTCTTCCTCCTTTTTGCATACCTGCTAACCGTCTTTCTAGATAAACCCAATGCCTTGGCAAATGCGGTAACATGACGATTCTTTGTTGTATCTTCACTTACAACTGAAGTTAATATTGCTCTACGAGAAATACTCTTATCAGCAGACCTAGTTTTTGTACCCAAAGAACTTATTCCTTTAAAAACATTCCCAACAAATTCTTCTTCTACACGTTTTGAATTTTTCTGTCCAAAATCAACACCTAACAATTCTAATGTTTCCTTCATATCAACATGATTCAAGAATGTAACCAACAAATGTGCTCTAGCAACTGTAGTCAAATTAACAAATTCACCATATATTATCTCTACACTTTTTGCTGTTTTCTTTCGTGATAGTGGTTCTTGTTCGGAAAATTCTTTTAATTTTTGTAAATCCATCTTCACCAAGTGTTTCACATTCTTTTTGGGAAGTAATTCCATAACTTTTGATATCACTTCAGCATAATGTTGCGCATCATGATCTGTGTCCATAAACATACACATGGGATCCTATCAAAACCCTTGCCTTTACGCAATCTAAAAAACATAAATTATCATATTTAAACCTTAGAACTAAAAAAATTAGGATCTATCAAGGGTTTCTATATATATGTACCAATTTTTGCAGCGTTGTCTTTCATTTGTTGTGTCTTCTCTCTCTCTCTTTGTGCCCTCCTACGAACAGATCTTCTAGCATTCTTCTCTGCATTCTCTTCCTCGGTATATTTTCGTTTCTCATTCTTTGTATTTCCCATGATTCATCCACTTCAAAAAATTTCACCTGCACACTTGATACAAATCTGAATGTGTAAGAGTAAACTTGATACAAAACTATATGTGCATGCATGCATGCAACTCTATTTATATACAAATCTCAGTAGAAATTATGTTATTTTTAATTTTAGTTTTCTATAACTTTAAAACAACTTTTTTAATTTAATATTACATTTTTTTGGTTAAAAACAATTTAAAAAAGAACACACTTACTTTAAAACAAAAAAAAAAATGTAAAAAATTAAATTTAAAACATAAAAAGCGAACAATATTAAGTAAGTAACCTGTAAAATATTAAATTTAGAAGGGGAGACGCAATTGCGAATCATTAAAGCTAGGAGGAGACGTTTTGGCGGCGTTTTGGTGGCGCAGAGGGGGTTCACGCGTGAACTAGGGTTCGCGCGAACCATATTCGCGCGAATATGGTTCGCGCGAACCCTAGTTCGCGCGAACCCTGCTGAGTGGCAATGACGTGGTGCCCAAATGGCACATTTTGGCCCCAAATCTTTTTGGGGACAATTGTGACCCAAAACCTGCCACTCGGATGCCACGTAACCAGGGTAAACGAAATAGTTAACTTACAAAATTTTGACACAAAATTCATATTTTTATTGGCTTTCTAAAAATGCAATTTTCATTTTTTAAAAATCTGTTTTGCTATTTATTTTTTAATTCTTACTAACATATGGTATTTTAGGGCAATCAATAGTACACAATCAACCAAATTTGAAAAATAGTACAATATATCAAAAAAAATTGAAAAAAATATACTTAGTATTTGTTGAATTCTTCTTCTTGCCTGTGAAAAAAAAATTAATTTCGATATAAATATTAAAAGTTATTGGCATTGAAATATGGACGCCATTTATTTTAAAATATAGTTACTAAATAATTAATTAAAAAAAAAATATAAGTCAAAAAAATATGAAATTTTGACTGCACGTCAAAATTATAATCTTGAACATATATCTAAAATTTCATAGTAAAAAGATAAGTTTTCATTTTAAAAAACCACCAAGGGACAGTCATTCCTCTTTAATAACATAAGAAACAACATATGAATAAAATTAAGAAAAATACTAGATTTTTTGCCAAATATTTTTAAAAAAATATACATGTATTCTACACTCTAAACACAACATTTCGTTAGTTCGTAGAATTTCATGAATGTGTACGGTTTTGTGGCTATTAACTTTAGAAAATCAATTAAACTGAAAATTCATGTTTACTAAGGTACAAACCATACCAAAAAGTGGGACATTTTATTGTGCTTCCTTATATCTCCCCAACCTCTTATGGCACCCAATAACAAGTAAATAAATGTCAGCTATTTCTTTGTAAGGTGGAACCCAAATTCTCTACTCCCTCCACCCTTATACCTCCCTAAAACCAATTGTGCCTCCCATGCAGAATAACCCCATAGTCTTCTCCTACACCATTCCTAGGCCATCTACCCAACATCCCACAATATATACCAAAACATTCACACAAGAACATTCACATAAAAAGAAGAAGAGCAGTTCAAGAGTCAATCTCTTAACTATCCATGATGGAGTTTGTTCCAAGTTCAAAACAACAAGATCCTTCTAATGCAAGCAATCCAAAAATCAACCCAACACAAGCATGCAAAAATCTTCCAAAACTTTTCAAGCAAGAGCTCCCAAAACAACAAGAAAATTCACCCAAAAGAAGTCTCCAAAAAGTGAAGCAACCCAAAACAAGGCAAGAAATTTAAATTTTATAGAAGAGGGAAGAGAAGAGGATGAGGTGGATCCATGTAGGATGCCACTTCACACATCCTCAACTCCAACACCAAATTAATTTCATTATCTAATTCATAATAAATAGGTGGGTGAATAATATGACAGTTTACTTATACACTAAAATCCAACCCACACCCCAAAGGACTGAAATTAAATCATGTAAAAAAAGTGTAATTAAAACCTACAATTTGTCTTCCCAAAATACATTATAAAAGTCTAAATTTAACCCTCCAACCATAGGCAAGGTTGGTATGTAAATTTAAGAGGTATGGGACAAGTTTAACTTGTCCCACAAGCCTCCAAAAATAGCCTCCAAGGACAAATTCGAATTTCCAAGAAGGTGGAGTGTTTCACACTCAAAAGTTAACTTACACATCACTTACATATTCTTACAACACTTTAATACAAGGCCAACAACTCTATTAATTACATTCTTATGACATCATTTAATTAATTAACAAAACAATATGATTACTCACAATATTAACACCACATTAATTAAATAATGAAAGGGGTAAGTGCACCACAAAATAAACACATGCAAACATTAAACAAAAAGGGACCAAATAAAAGAAAAACATAAAATCCCTTGGTCACATTTAAAGGTGATCCCCCCAATGGGAATCCCTAACACTAACAAACACACACAAACAAAATCGGTTGCCATGGTGACCTTGTTGAATTCATCTAGAATTTCAATGTTGTTGGTCTCCAATCCCGATGTTTGTTGTGATATTTTAACATGCAAAACACAAATACCTCCTTCGGCCTCATCGCCATATCATAACGTCCAAAATAATATAAATATAATTAAATTTCAAAAATCATCTGGATATATGAATCACAACAACATCAAAACAATCTAACAATATCAATATAGTTTTATCAACAACTATATCATCATCAAATAATTTTTCATTTATAAGGCTACTCACAATATCTAAATATCATAAGTCCGAACAACATATATCATATAAGCATGTCCAATAGTATAACATCATCAACATATAAAGTGTCTCTAATAATCATCATGCATCATATAAGAATCAAAGTCAACAATAATCCATAATCAAATGTCTAACATCATACTAAATCAAAACTATAATAATGTCCATAATATAGCCAATAGTGTCATGATCAGATAAAAAGGTGTCAAAGGGAAGTGTTATCCAAAATTCACCCCTCAAGGTAATTTTGATAACATGCATCAAATTCTTTAGTCCCAAGCAATTATATTGATTCAAGGAAAAAAATCATGTTTCTGGGGTCCCCTCGGGTTCTTTCTAACTCTTCTGTCCAAGAAGAAAACCCAGCAAGTTTTAAAAATGTGAAAAAATTGCAAAAACAAGCTCGGGGCAGAAAAAATCATGAAAAATGGCTAAGTCCTAGTCCTCGCAACAGTCGGGACATGAGGGACATCTGGACGCGAACCGGCCGAAAGGCCGCCAGGCGGTCTGCGCAGCATTTGGGATAGTTGGGACAAAGGGACGCGCGGGACGCGGAAATCCGGCCGCTGCCGAAAAGTGGAAAAAATTGACTAATCAATAAACAGCAAATGCAGGACATCTGGGCAATTAGTACGCGGAGGATGCAAGTCAGCCGAAAAGACTTAAGGCAGCCCGAACAGTTGGGCCGAAGGTACGCAAAGTACGTGAACCAGCCGGATCAGCCGAAATGAGAACTTTCGCACCGGGACAATTGGGACAAAAGTACGCGAACCGGCCGAACCGGGCGAATCGGAAGAATTTGTCCCAGACAGTCCGAAGCAAGCGGGACAAGAGTACGTGGAGGACGCGAACCGGCCGGTTCGGCTGAAATGAGGCCTTTCATATTGGGACATCCGGGCCAAAGGGATGCGAGGGACGCGAAAGCCAAAGCCGCCGACAAAGAAGGAAGAAAAGTCAATGTCGACCCGTGAAACTTCCAACGGCCATAACTTTTGACTCCAAGCTCCGATTTTCACAAAATTGGAATTTCTGGAATGAGCACGATGTATTAATGAGGGTATATATATTTAAATAAAAGAAACATATTCAGCTCCAGTCGGTCCAATGCTCATTCCCGTCAAATGACAAAAACGCCTGCTAGACCCAAAATAGTCACAAGACTCAAAAGCCATAACTTTTGCATTTATCAACGAAATCACGCAAAGTTGGTACCGTTGGAATTGTAGCTCCGAGCCCGATGCACAAAACCAATAAATTCTATATTTGATGAGAGATTGATTGATATTTTTAACAAAACGTGGCCGGGTTCAGAACAATGTTTTATTTGGTAGCCGGGAGTGCAATTAAGAGGCATGGTCATCCTTCTTTCTCTACTGCAGCACATAGGATAGCAAAGTATGGGAGAATTTTTCAAGTAATATATAATCATTTCACTCAATTTAATGCCTCTTACAGGTGGTTGAAGGACATATTTCAGGATTTCCATTTCCCCTTCTCTTCCCCTTCTCATTTTTTCTATAAATTGGAGTGTTGGGCTCATTGTAAAGGGGGAGATTTTTTGGGTAGCAAAGCTCGCCAAAATTGTTTTGTGAAGCCGCAGTGTTTTAGGCCCTTGTAGTGGACTCCTTGCATGGTGATCCGTGCCCTTATCTTGTAATAGACTCGAATCAGTGCATATCATGAAGCAATAAAATATCGGTTTGTGGATGTATCTTCCCTACCGTGTTTTCTTGCATTCTTCTTGCCCTTTAATCTTTCTACAAGAATATTGTGTCTATTATTATGTTCTTGCAGGGGATCCATTATCATTGTGTATGCTTGGAATATTGTTGTGAATGCATTTTGCTAGATTATGGAGAACTGTCATCACCTCTTCTAGTGTGTACTTTGCTTCTGTATTTCACACATTTGGAGACTACTCTCACACCCTCCTTTTCTGGTGTATCACCGCTTTAGTGTAGGCTTTCATTTTATGCATTCTCTCTCCCTGGTCCCTTAGAAATTTAGATTAGAACAATTAGCTTATCCTGCATTAGAGTAGATTGTGGCAGGTAGTTTAGGAGCAAGAACCAGCTTTCTCTGGAGGTCTATCTCAAGTAGCAAGTCCCACAACTTGGAGATAGTACCCATGTTATCCAATCACACCGTGAGTTCAAGTATATGCACTTGTATAAACACAAGGGTGCTGTGATTCGGTGATAACAGAAGTGGGCACTATAGATTTCCATGTGTTGACATCTAAATCTTCCTTTCTTTTCATTTATAACTCTCGAATTTATACTTTTCATTACGAACATGATGTTATTGTTTCTTATAATTAAATACTAACGTTTTTCTCTCTCCCTTTATAATTATTAAATGTTTTCCATATAAATAAAGGTTGTGGAACTAGAGGGGTAAGTAGTGTTGTTACTATAACTTGCATTTTTGAAATATGTTCCTTCATTAAAGCTACGCATTGGTAAGTATGAACATGGTTGTTGATTGGTTGAACTTACACCAATGTATCCTAATAAAATTGATAGTAGATCATGTTGTGATAAGAATTTTAGATTTTCCTACCGAGGAGATCAATCTCATTAATAAAAACAAAAACTAGGCATGGTTATAATAGTCACATACTAGTTGATTTAATAAAAATAGAATTTATTAAACCTTAATTACACAATCACATAAAACAATAAATGCTAAAATACAGTTTGAAACAAGCAATAAACAAGTAGAGTAAAAACCCTAAGCAAGAGGCATAGGAAGAATAAATTAGATGATTATCGCTTGATCACGGAGTATTCTAGAATGGGAAAACTCACTACAAGAAATAGGGTTATTTATCCACAACATTTTCCACAAATTAATTGTTTTGTAGAAAATTTGTGGATTATCAACATTAAATGAATAAATTATATAAAATAAAAATTAGATATTCCACAATTTCATAAAAGTAACATTTAAACTTGTGGAACATTCACATCTTAAAATTTTCATTGTGAAAAAATCAAAATATCTTCATATTATATAGACCACTAAAATTTTGATTATATATTGTCCAAAAAGCATAAAATTTATGCATTATAGATAAAATTAATTCTAATAATTCATAATATTATTAAAATCAATCATGAAAATTCAAAACCTTTAAAACTTTATTATGGATTATTCACAATGTGTAAAATATATGTATTGTGTATGATCTACACGATTAGAAACAGGTTTATTTATCCACAATATTATCCCTAAAAAAATAATATAAAAACATTCAAATTATTAGCATTAAATAAATTATTTTTCAAATACAATTAAATCCACAATTTCACATTTTTAAATCTTTAAATTGTGGAATATTTATATTCCTAATATTTTATTGTGGACAAAATCACATTTTCTCCATGTAATTTGAAAAATGTAGGATTTTGAAGCTCTAATTTATGGATTAATTTTTCTCCTCATTGTTAAAAATTAGTTTTTAACTACAAAATTTCAAATTTATATTGTTAGGAATAATTTCAATCATAAATTTAATGTCTTTTTAATCATTATATAATTATTTTTCTAACTTAAATTATTATTAAATTTCTAAAATATATTAAAGATAATAAAATCTAGATAAATATATTTATGTATTTAAATGTTAACTTCCAAGTATCATATGCAAAACCCATTAAAGTCCACATAATGGATTAATCCTTCTTAGGATTATGCGGAGTCATTTTAGCTCCAGATAATTGGTTTTAGTTTAAAATGTTTTTGGCCTTGTGAATTTTTCTCAATAAAAATTTATCACCACAATAAATCCTACTACATGGATCATGTAAATATGATCTTCATTGTCGTGGATTCTAAACTGCACGGATCAAGAAAACATATCATTAGCTGTCAATTATATTGAACGGTTGAGATTTATACCTCATTTAGCAGAAAAGAAACTCAAACCGTGTTGGTTTTAAATACAAGTGATCGATGTGGCCCTCTTTCACGGGGTTTTATTTGTTGATGGGTGATGCCCTATACCTAATCTTTATGCTTCAAAGAGAGCAGCAGTCTAAATTCAAATCATTTTTCTGCAAGATGAGGGATGAAGAGATTTGTTTGCAGCCATTTTTTTTCTCTTTCTCACGTTTTCGATACATTTTTTTATGTTTTATGTTTGATGCTAAGCGTCTCTATTTTTAGAGAGGGTAATTTTGATAATAGGTTTAAAAGAGAATAAAATATTGTGCAGGATATTGGAAAACAATAGGAATATGGTTATTTTAATATTTTGTAATGTGGATTATGTTAATATTTTTTGTTTGTCTTAGGTATCATTGTGAGCATGAGAAAATACTGTACAAATATATTTTTATTTTTGAAAAGAGAATCGATAAAATTTCATCTATATTGCATGGAAGATGCATGCTTGATGATGCGTGAATCTACAAGCAACATAAAAAATTATCCCCATAACTCTACGTGCAACAAAAATTTGCAGGCTTTCAGCAAAATAATCCCATGGAAGAACATCTCACATGTACTTTTGTAAAATAATTCTAAAATACTTAATATTACACTAGTACAGGATTTCCTCATTTGAAATACATTGAAACTAAAATAGTATAATATGAATTTACAATTTAAATAAAATTTAAATTTCAAATGGTATTTTATAATTGAAATTAGAAAATTGAAACTATAAATCATATACCTATAATTTAAACTATTAAATTATAGAATTATATTTATAATGTATTTATATTTATATTTGGAAGATTATTATAAAGTTGTAATATCAATATATTTGATTTGTAGTAATGTCTTAAATGTTGATTTTGTGGTAAAGTTACAATTGTTAAAGTTGTTGTAATGTCACAATTGTTTGAATTGTTGCAATTGTCACAAGTTTTTATATGTGTGATTGTCACATGTTTTTAGTTGTAGTACAATATACAACTTTCCTACAATTTAATTTTTCCACATTAAATTTGTGGGTGGAATCCACAAATTTGGATTCACAATTTAATCTTTGTTATCTACAATAATTTTTGGAAAAATTATGAATGAAGGACCGAATATCTTGTAGTGACTGCTTCCACATGAGGTGAACTATGTCGTCAATGCTCGGATAAATTCCAAACTACAAGAATATGCCCGAACATGATGGCCCAGTACAAGACAGGGGTGCCTAGGTAATGACAACCTCTACTGGGTGCCTATGGATCCGAAAATGGTCGAACATGATCTTCATTGTGCCTCACAAGTTTCAAAAATATTTTATGTGGATCACCTGTGTGCCATAATATGATCACCAAGGTACTGTAACTTGCCAAAAAAGATTCACTTGTAAATCCCACCATACCACATCAGATCGGAAAAGAAAAATGCAATATGGGGAGTAAGACTCGACCATGGTGGTCACCTCGAGAGTGAACTTACAACCAACCATTGCACTACATCTCAAACTCCATGTAGTTCCGGTGAGTGTGTATAGAAATTGTGGCCTAATATGCCCATGTACAAGTGCACTTGATGATGGGCTAGCTAGATATAGCAATGTAAACAAAATGTGTGGATGGAAAAATGATCTTCCCCTTCCTATATAGTGTGTGCACAAAATGGATTATTTGAAGTGCTTTAGATGCCTTTTGAGTTGATTAGGTGATAGTAATAATGCTTAGAGCTTGCTCCCTAATTTTGAATACATGTAACAATATATTTATATGATTCCCTTGTTTAAATTTCATAATTGACAAATAAAAGGTTGGTCTCTAAGTGGACAAGGTGCCCAAAAGATAAAAGAGACCCAAAAGAGGTAAGTAAGGTGGAAAAGGGTTAGTGGTACTGAGAGGATTGGGGTGCCTATGCCCTCCTATAATGGCAAGGCACCGGTGTCTAGAGACATAAAACGTAAATAATTAAAATACCGATTGGGCTATAAGGTGTGCAAGACCAAAGAGAAAATAGGGAACAAAGAAAAATAGCCAAGGACACTTGTTAGTTACTAGTTTTCTTTCTTAGGAATCATATGAATGCTAGTATGTATTTAAGACGTAGAAATGTACCAAAGTGAATAATTTAGTGTCTCTATTTTCCCCACTTTATGTTTTTGAGTGAATACTCAATAACATACATCACATAAGAGATGTGCACCTAATAACCATGTATAGTGTGCATAAGAAAACGTGTTAAGTGTACAAGTGAATCATGCAATGATGAAAAAATGAAGCGTGGAAATTAGGAAGATAAAGTGACCCTAGTGGTGAAGCATATGTGTTGTACGCTATTGTGATTATATCTTGTTGGTGTACTTGTGATTCCTACTTCTTGTAAGGTTGGACCTGCAAAATGAAGAGAAACAAAGTAGTCAAAGTCATGTATATGGAAAATTTGATCTAAGTATGCAAAACTATGTAAAAATATGTAAAAATGTGTAAAAGGAAGCATACACCTGATGTAGAAGAGTGTAAAAGGATAGAAAATTTTCCTAAACTGCTACATGAAGAGCAAATATTTTTAGGTGATCTCATGCCAAGAGCAATTTTTTTAGGTGATCTCATGCCAAATGTGAGTTTTTTGGGCGATCTCATGTCAAGTGTGAGTTTTTGGGTGATCTCATGCCAAGTGTGAGTTTTTTGGGTGATCTCATGCCAAAGAGCAAGTGATGGGGATAAAGGTATAATATTACTCTACTTTCATGACTCTACCCGATATACACCAATGCAAATGGTATGTTCTTGCTTTGTTCCTGTTGTCCCTTATTTGTTTCAAATGTATTGTTTGTTCTAATAGGAAATGGTGATCAAATGGATTCTTCTTATCGGAGGATTGTGCATGTATCTGTGAAAATTTTATGTAAACTTTTGTAAATTATGCTTATCTCGAGAAGCTAATTATAACTTCCACCAGGACATTGGCACCTAGGGGAGGAAACAAGCTCCTTAGCACCGGTGTCTATACTATGATGAGCACCTAAGTCGGGTTTTAGGCTAGTGCAATGCAAGAATATAATTTGTGCCAATTCTATGTTGAATTGTACTGTGTTGTAGCTTTGAGTTGCTGTATGTGGAGATTTGTTAAGACAATGTATAGCCCCCTCAATTTGGGTGTAAGCGATGTCTATATGAGTGTGTATCGTAAAAGAGATGTGAAGCCCAAAAGATAGGACTTGATGCTGATCTGAACTATATCCCCGCATGGGAGGGAATGTGCATGGTATAAACTAAGGCACAAGTAACGGAATTAGCTATATGCATGTCTTAGTAGAAAATTTAACAAACATGTAATATAAAATCAATGTAACAATCACATGTGCATACAAGATAGACCATGAAAGTGGGTTTCAAACATTCACAATGTGATCAAACAATCCATAAGGCATAACCTACAAACTATAGAATAAAAGTAGAAATCAATGCCAAGAAAAATGTATCGTACAACCATGGTGGAAACTAGTTCCTACAAAACAAATGCTACACATGCATCTCTCATTAGCATGTTAGAAAGATAAAGAGTATTTTAAAGCATGTATATATTAATAGAAAGTAGTGTTCTAGTAAGAAGAGGAAGTAGTAAATAATGAAACAATAACATATGGAATGTGTGAGAAAGTAGATGCCGTCGAAGCCTTAGTGGGACTAGTAAGAGGTAAAGTGCCAAAAATCAATGCATCATGTAAGGTTTTATATGAAATCTGCATTCACAACTAGATAACTAGTGAACATGGATGTGTATATCGAAAAGATAATTGACATACTAAGTGTGTGTCTATCAGCATGGGAAACAAAGTATATTTGTAAGTATAAGAAAGTAAGAATAAGTTCAACCAAGATATGTAATATGCAGCCAAAGAGTGTAGTGGGATGGTATGCAATGCGAATGCGATGAGATAATTTTTCCCCAAAAATTGGTACAGATGTGGATGAATATGAAATGAGATCCATTTATAAAATAACCTCAAAAAATCAAGAATGAACCATAGAAAAAGACTACATTATTGGGAAATGGTTTGAAATTGTGTGCTAGATAGAGAAATGATGAAGCATAGAGTGTAAAGAGTGAATGATGGTGAAGTTCATTTTAGATTTAGACTCTCGTAATGAGTCGTTTGGGTGTGCTTAATGGGACTAAAATCTACGCGGCGGGCGCAAAAAATGCGCGGAATCTATCTACAAGTAAATTGTGTCTATTTAACTTGCGAGAAAAGTATGAACAATGGAACTAGATTGTGTCATAGGGTAATGATGATACAAGTGTGTGTATCATGATGTATTAGAGAGATGAAAAAGGCTATATAGGAATCGAAAAGAAAGATGTGTATGTGTAGAGTTTAGACAAAATTAGAAATGATTGAAGGGGAGAAGAATACATGATTACCCCGACGTGTGTGATGTGGAAAAAAATAAAATAAAATTGTCTAAGCTATCATCAATGTAAATATAATATCCGATTAGAGCTAGGTCATATACTTAATAAGAAATTATGAGAGGTTGATCATATAAAGAGCCATTGCATCATAAAATGTACATTCCCATAGCATATTATTCCTCGGTGAAAGGTGGTTTCAAACAACCATGTGCATACCATCTAGTTAGATTTGGATAATATCGAAAGGAGTCATCAGTAATAGAAATGTGGCCAAAGGACAAAGGAAATGTAATATCAATATGATTTGGATTGAGTGTACACCTAATGTAATCAATTTATTGTGTTCTTACGAGAATTCATTATTATTGTGTCAGCCCATATTTCCCAAGTGCGAGTGGAGAATAAAGAGGAGTGCATGCAAGGAATATCGTATAATGGAAGGCGTGCAGGTCATAAGTAGTAGTAATGAATACACGTCCATGATATAAATGATCAGAGTGAGATGGAGGAAGAAGATCAGTGAGTGTGAATCCTAGCCAAGCCAAGCCATCACGTGTGTAAATAGTGTTAGAGAAAGTGTGATTGAATGGAATGTGAGTCCAATTAGAGTCATGTATGAAAAATGTGCATGTGAAAGGAGGAGATGTCGAGACAGAGTGGTCCTAGAGAGATGAAGTAGATGGCATGTTGTCCTATGTAAAAATAGATCCTTGGAGAAGTAGAAGGTCGGTGGTAGGGGTAGGAGGTTCCATGGGTTGATAATAATAAGTGAGATATGTAAGAACAGTATGGGGATGACCAACATGATGATATAGAAGTTCAAAGTAGGGAGTGCAATGAGTCATTCTAGGTGGAAATATTTGACCATGGGTATGGGGATGAAGCATGAGCTTAGTAACAATGGTATATGCATAACCATCATGTAGGAATTTAATGCACCGATGAACTATAGAAGGTACTACCTACATAACGTGAATCCATGACCTACAATGTAAGAAATTAAATTGAACCTTTTCATTGATAACAAAGAATACCATAAGAACAATATTAGGCCCAACTGTGATAGGTAAGGTGATAGTGCCCATGCACGGTGTGAAGAAGAATCATAGCTACATATAGAAATAGATGTTGGATGGAACATTAATCAAGGAATGGCCAAACTATTGAATAAATGTGAGATTACAAATATTGAGCTCGAGATCCATTATTGACTAGTACTTGCCTAATGCTTATTTTATAGATGCGAGCTTGGATATAAAGAGGAGGATCATTTTCATACACAAAATAAGAGTTAGTTGTATCGATGGGGAAAGTAATTTGTGTAGAAAATGTAACTACAAAATTATGATATACATGATCCAGAGGAGTATTGGGAGAAATACGAGCATTAAATGGAAAGATTAGCCTCGCAAATGAGTCTCATGTAGATATCCATAGTGAGAGGAAAACGAGGATATAAGATTTTTCAAGTGAGAGTTCACCAAATTATTTAACAAAAAAGAATTTATTAAACCCTAATTACATATTCACATTATAGACACAAAATCAAGAACTTTGGGTAATTATCTAGTCTTGATTTGCATACTGCTATTCATATGATTCCTAATTAAGAAAACTACTAATCAACCCATGTCTTTGGCCATCTATGCTTTCTTTTGTTGCCACTTTTTTTCTTACACTCTTTCTAGCCCATTCTATGTTTTCACACCTTGGCATTTATCATCCTGGACACTAGTTTCCACCAAGATGCCAACGCCAGTTTCCCTTCCCCTTGAGGTCCCCCTTACCTCTTTTTACTTTGTTCACATCTTTTTGGTCCTTTCTAGTGGTTTGAGCATCTTATATTTTGGGTAGTTAGCCTTTTCACATTTAATTATGAAATTCAAGAAAACGAATCATATAAATATAAATTTATGTGATCATAATAAAGGACCAAGAACTAAGTATTATTTATCACCACCTAAGGTTGCATCTAAAGGATATTCAAGCATCCATTCTAGCATACATTCAAGGGAAATGAACCACATTCCTTTGCATACACTTCATAAGAAGGGAAGTTAAGTCTATTCCATACACACATCTATTGCATTTTATTACATCTAGCTATTTTCTCTCTATTAAGTGTGAAACACACAAGATCCACCTAAAGCATAATTTTTCACACACACATACCTAGAACTACATTGGGTTTGAAATATAGTGCAACACTCACTCATAAATTAACTCCTTTGATAGCTGAGGATAGTCCCACAACTCATTTACATTCATTTATTTGTAGGATTTAATGCACTCTAGAGGAATTTGTAGGTCACTCTTTCATTACAGGTTATCAGTTACATTAGTGATCCTTGTGCAACATATAAATGACCAAAAATAAGCACATCAATCATATCACAACCCTCATAAGGAGGTTTCTTGAGGGTTTGAGCATTCATAGGTGCCTAAAGGAGATCTAGGGTGCACATAGGTACCATTGGCCCTTTCTAGCTACCCCCGTCTGGCGGATATTTAGCTCACATAGCTTTTTGAGGTCTCTATAACACTTCTCTCTCTATCCATCACCTTGTCACTTTGGCACATTTCATGATTAATTGTGAAATAACTAAGTCATTCTATCTCCACTTTACAACTAACATTTTATATTTACTACATTTTCTTCGGTCTATTTTTGTACTTAACTTCTTTTCATTTATCGCTATCCTTCAATTTGATTTAGGAATCTATTTATTCAATATTTTCTTAATCATTTTGGTGAACTCGTTGATTGAATCCACCTTCTCAATCTTATGGCGATTTAACTAAAACCCACCTTAAATACCTTAATGATCATATTATCGAGCATCTATAGGAGCTAGACATGCTTTTATTTGTATCGCATGAGTAGGCCACCAATCTCACAAAGCTTAATGCTTCCACCAAGATCCCACTTCCATTCTTTACTCATCCTCCCGCTTCCCCTCTTTTACCTACTTCTAATGTGCCCGATTTTGTTCTTATTCCCACCAACCATTTCAATCCACCTCAAATTTATCACACATGAAAGGTTTCTTCCACTATCACTACTGATTTAGCCTCCCTTTATCAAGATCTCCAAGTTCAAATCTGACAAAATTGCAGCAGGATACTTCTCATGCATCTCCATATTTCGACTTGACATTACTCCTTACTTCTCCTTTCACACCCACAATTTCCACTTACACATTTACACCTAGTTTTTTCACTACTAAGCTACCTATTTTCAATGGCCACTGGTGACCCCTAAGAACATCTATGAATATTTCATGTGGCATGCCTAGATTTAACTCGATGATCATATTATTTTAGCTAACTTATTTCCTTGCAGTCTTCATGATTACATGATGCGTTGGTTCTATGATCTACCTATTCACTCAGTAATGTATTTTACACATCTAGATGATGTTTTTATCTCTCATTTATCTATCAATATCAGCTCTAAGAAATCTTATGCTCAAATTTCTCAGCTTAAACAAGGTTCTAGAAAACATCTAGTGGATTATGTCTTACGATACAAAAATTACGTAGTTATGATGACTAATGTGATTATCAACTCTAAGTTACAAGATTTATTCATCCAAATTCTATTGCCACCTCTATATGAGAGTGTTATCTTCAATACATATCTATCATTCGATCATTTTTGTCACAATTTTAAGCTACAAAAAAATAATTTGTTATCTATTGATAAGCTTGAATATTTCACCTTCTACATGATTTCAAAGTAAATAAACTTTTAAGATGACTGAAAAACCTACCGAGGATAAAGAAACCATCAAATCCATCTCTAACACTAAAGAGCTTCAATGACATCCACCTAAGTGTACATACACAAAATCAACTGTTACTCCACATATTCTACTACCATAACTCATCGAAAGTAAGCTTATTAGACTTCCTCCTCCACTCAATATAGATTGATCTCATCCTAAAGGTCGTAATTATGATGGAAATATTAGATACAACTATCATCGATGTATTGAAAATACTACAAATAATTGTTTTAAACTTCTTAATCTTATTAAAGAACTGATCGATAATAAAGTAATTGATCTTCCGGATCCTCTGATTCTACACCTATCAATGACAATCATAAGCTCAAGATATTTAACAATCCTCTATAAAAACATGAAATTAAATTGGTTGAATCCTCAAAAATAATACATATTGCATAGTTCCTCCTCCTACATCGGGGCTCTTGATTTTCTAGTTTCTCATACAAAGACATCCCCACCACTTATTACTCTCTAGTTACGACTATCACGCTACATTATCTTCTCGATCGCTTACACATTAGATCTTATATTGGATCCACTTATATCAATAACACTACATTTGATCCATCATGACACATCAACACATGTTATATCACACTCCTTGTTATTATTGAATGTAAACTCTCACAAATTTCATATTTATCCGTAAATCATATGGCATTTTCCAACTTGTCACTTTTGGTCCTCCCACCATGCTTTTTCTTTTTCTTGTGGCACTAGAAATCAAAGGGTTTGACATGCTCTTAGTTCTCAATTGGATTCATGCATGAAAATATATAATATCCTTGAATCACTTAAATTTTAAATGCATTCAACAAAAGCAAGTGATATCTATTAATAGTGTTCCCCATCTACACCATGGACACAACCTCCCCTTGAGGCTAACATTACATTAGCTAAAGCATCTAGGTCCCCACAACCTCTCAAAACTAAAGCACATTTTCCACCTAGCTCATCTATTGACACACAACCTATAAGTTCTTATTGGTCTACCACCGCACATCAGTCTAGGTCCACCATTAAAACAATTCCTTCTCCTTGGTATGCATCACCTTCGCATTTTGTTTCACATAGGTTTCTATCACCTTTGTGCCCTATTTCACATACATGTCAATCACCTCCACGTTCTCGCTCACATAGGTTTCCATCACCCCTACATTCTGTTACAAAAGGTGTCCACCGGCTTTCAGCAATATACTCATACGGTCACATCCATAAAGGCTTCATTCACCTACTGAACATCTATCTCATATACCACAAATCTTAGAGCATGGTCACACGCCTTTATCTCTCGAAATCATTAGGTGGAGGGACCCTCTTCTTTAACATTCATTCTCACACACTTGGGAGGCATCATGCTATTTCCTCCCCCTTCTAACATTGAAAAGTGACTTATAATCTCATCATTTAATATCTAATCTTTCACATACAACATACACATCTTGATACATTACTATAGTCATTACTTGATGAAAAATTTCATGCTAAGGTTCACACTTGAATGTTAACGGAATACTATACACATGAACCTCACACACTACACACTTCATACTTTATGCACTCATGACATCTCTTTCTCTCATCATCTATTGTGCCTCATTCTATACATGAATAACTCTATTTCCATGGTCCATACTCGAATGTTGAGGGTCTACATCATAAATGGACCTCACCATACTCAAATGTTTAGTCAATCACTCACAAACTCTATGCTTTATAGTTTGACAATCACATATTTTTAATACACACAATTCAACTCATTTCCCGGTGATGCACTCTTACTTTGTATGGTTCATTCTTGATTGTTGAAGGGGATGTATAAATGAACCTCATCACATATATACACATCCACCGGGGAACCCTACTCCTATAATTTGAATCTGGATTCCATTCCGTATCATCCACAACATACTACATATCCTAGCCACACTTACTCTTTCTTACATTTACTTCCTACATGTACACTTTATTACACATGCTAGATAAATATCTTATATCTCATTATATTTTTCCAAACACACATGTGCATTCACTTGCTCTCTATTTGTGATCACATATTCTACAGATCTCTACATGCATAATGGATTCTTGGTGTAGTACCTCTTACCATTACCACAATGGATCCCGAGCGCACCCACTTTTGTATACTATAGGTTTTATTATTTCATTTTTTCATAGCACAATATTATCAAATTATATATGCATTGACATACTTTTTATCTTCCTATATGCTAATTAGTGCTTTATGTGTAGTATTTTTTGTGCAAATCTATTTACTTCCATGCTTCCTGTTACATTACTTTTCATTACTTGTCGCTTGTTTACAAGATTTCCCATTTGTCTTTTGTGTATGCTTGTCTACTTTTGGCCTAGTTTGGGTTGATTGTCTTGTGACATCGTGAGTGATGTCCCATGTTTGAAACCCAATTTTCTGGTTTACATTGTCTTCTTGCATGTTGTTCACTTGATTCTTATCTTACACATTTTATACATTCTTGTTAGCTTATATTTTGTCTTCTACATGCATGTTCATCTTTTCTTGCACTAACACTTTTATCCTAGCCACTATCTTTGCAATTCCTTTTTTTTATCAAGTACACTCCTTCCCCCCACAGGAATAGGTTCAACACAACGATCCATCATATTTTAGTCCACACACTTGTCAATGATGTTGCATGCACCCTAAATGAGGGGGTCATCATTTTGATGAACTAGTCATCCCATACAACAGTGATCTACAACCACCACACATAACAAATTTGGTACCGGTACAACACACTCATCAATCTCAAACAGGGCTCAAAACAAGACTTGGGACCTTATCACAAAGCACAAACACTAGTACCTAGACTAGGAAAATACTTCACGGAGTCCATGACCCTTCTATGGATGCTTATGACCAGGGTAGTTACGTAATATCTTTCACCAACATAGTCTATAGTACTTCAATAAATTTTTTTGATAGGATAGAAAGTTATTTAGCTCTCGGCATACATGCATTACACACTTCTTTCCTACTCTTACATTGGGTAAGAATTGGTCAAATCGGATCAAATTTTTACACATCATCTGTAGTGGTGTTCACATTTTAGGAAGTAATTAAAGGTTGGAGGATGATATAAAAAAATTGTACACTTCTTTCCATTCTTGGCATGAGATTGTTGAAAGAAACTCATAGTTGACACAACTAACATGAGATCGCCCAAAAAAATCATCATTTAACATTATCTACAAGATCCTTTCTACTCTCTTTTCCTCATAACGGATCGGATCGGGGTAAGTGCAGGAAGTTGATGGACAAATATAGGGTCATCCGTGGATGTCATATTGCAAAAACAATGAAATCTCAACTTGTAGGGATTATTAGCTATACACGCACTCTAAATTAGAAAAATTATATAAATATGAATCGTAGCATTCGGAATCTAGTTTCTAAAATACTAATTTAAAAAAAAAAAACAGACAAGTTTAGCTATATTAAACACTTAAAATTATATGACTTAGTTTTTTTTTTTTTTTTTGAAAAAACTTATAAGATTGTAGTCCGTTTGCCCGCATTTGGATGACCAAATATTGTTTTTTTTTTTTCCTTTGGTGAAACATTAGATGTAGTTGTTATCTTGGGATGGATTTTATTTTGTATTTTTTTAGCAATATTTTTTTAATGAATTTTTCCATGAAAGTGGTCTGAAAATATTTAGAAAACGGAGCGCTTTCCATTTGCCCACCATAACTATATCAAAAAATATCGAAATCAATTTTTTTTTTTAACGTGTATAGAATTTTTCCACACTTGGGATGGTATAAGTTTTATCATATTTTGATAAGCAAAAAAAAATTACTGAGTTTAAACGTAGACATGAACATTCACGGGAAAACATGTCTTAAAGACCTATTGTTAGTAAAAAATTATAAAATGATATTTATCTTATTCTATTCACTTTAAAAACAATATTTCTATAAAGCTAAGAGTCTCCCCTACGCGATGACACCATTTTTGTGAAAAATTTTCAGTTTTTTAGCATCGTTCAAGTCTTTGGAAGAGCAGATTTGAGGTTTTTTTACCTTTTACACTTCATAATGACCTTCTATAGCTTTGGTTGGGGAAAAACAAAGATTTTCTAAGGCTTAGGTTTGGCAGATAGATCACGATCGCGGTTTATAAAGCGCGATCACATTTTTTTAACACAAACCGCGAGTGCGCTTTATAAACCATGATCGCGGTTTATAAAGCACACTCGCGGTTCATAAATCATATTTACACACATCCCAATGTCTGAATTACCATGTGATTTTTACTCTCTGACCTTACCATACAAATTACTATGAAATTCTATCTTTTTCTACACGTTTTTCTTATCACCGAAAATAAAAATTATGGGAGACAAAAACAAAGTCAAAAAGGAAGTCATTAAGTAAAAAAACACCAAACGAATTAGAGGCCAACAAAATTCAAAATTTAAGTGAATCTGAAACTTTTGAATCAAGAAGAGGTTCATCTTCCATCCCAACTATTGTAAGCAATGAAGAACTAGGTAATGTTTCTACTTGTCAATGTTGAAGTTGAATTAAATACTCCCGATGAAGAAGTTTTTATCTTGTCGATGTTGAAGTTGAAGAAGTTTTTACCGTCAATGTTGAAGAAGAATTAAATACTCATGATGTAACAAATGTTGAAATTGAAGGAGACAATGAAAATGTGAATAAGGAAATTCATGTTGAAATTGTAGACAAGCAAAATTTGACAAAAACACCTCCTAGGATTTTACATAAGAAACCTAATTTTTTTATTGAAATTGATAAAAGCATTTTGAAACCAATGTCTGAAAAACTTTCTGAATGACAAATAAGAAGAAAAGCCACTGAAATTTGGGATAATCATTTTGAAATTTTAAATGATTCCCAAAGATGTCAGTTGTTAGTTAGTTTGATGAAATTGATTAAAATGAGACCTACATTAAACACCTTAGGATTGATAACATCTAATATACGTGGTCAAACCTCTACAATTGTTGAAAACCTTCATGATGCATATCACACTGTTGGTGTCAAGAGATGCACTAGGGATAGTAATATTGTGCGTCATGTACTTGTTACTAGTGTTGTAAGTGAATCAATAAAAAACAACGTTTGATTACGCAAATAAGTCAAATGTTGCAAGTTAATCGAAAAACTCTAATGAAAGCAATTGAAAGATGTAATATCCTTCAATCACTCAATAATGCTGATTTTTGGGCATTTTCTGCTAGAGCACCGTGTAAGGACAAAAATAATTTTGATGCTATAAGAGAAGTTGTTATTAAATTTTGGCATGATAACACTAGAGTTTCACCTAATATAAGAGATGTTATAAAATGGAGAGTTGGTTCTACTAATCGTGAACCACATCCAAAGCATTTCTTAGATATGACTCAAACTCAATTTTTTCGTAAGTTTGAACAAGAGAATCTGAAATTAAAATTAGTCAACATTTTTTTGAAATATTGAAACCATTCTATGTGAAAATCAACCATGCTCGCACCACTTGTTGTAGGTAACATGTTGAATTTGTGATGCATTATGCTAAATTTTTACGTATTCGTTCTAATTTTCATTCTGAAACTATGTTATCGGAATGTGGTGTTCAAGTTCCACCAATATCTTCTAGGGATTTCATTCCTACTATATTTTGTGAAAAGAAGTTGGACAATTTTTTTATAAGTCAGGATTGTTTAGATGGAAGTTGTAGTACATGCGGCGGATTACCTAAATTGGAAAGTTACATCCATGAGAAAATTGAAGGTACAATAGGACATAATTTAGTTGAGTTTGATAAATATAAATCAGTTGTATACCAGTTGAAAGATGGAAAAGAGTTTAAACGGTGTGAGCTAGTTATAGAACAAATGCCCGTTTTCTAATTTTTGAGAAAATTTAAGGATGAAATTGTTTATGAGTATGCGAGGCATACACATAGAGCTCGATGGTTGGATGAACAATTCAAGCTATGCAAAGACACATTTCCTATTGGTACTATTGTTTCAGTGGTCGATTTTGCAGAGAATTACACATTGCAACCACAAATGGAGGTTCAATCGCAATATTACAACTCAGTACAAGTTGCCATTTTTGTGCATATAGCATTTCTACATTCTCTTGATAGTACAGAGAATGATCAAATTTTTTTAAGAGAGTACCACTTTTATATCAGTGATGATCGTACTCATTCTACTGAATTTGTGCAAGGGTGTTTCCAGTTATTTTATGGAAACTTGTCTAATAGGGACATCCACTTCAAACAACATTATATATGGTCAAATAATTATACGTCTTAGTTTAAGAATGCATGAATGTTTTATTGGATGAGCAGAATGCATGTTAAGATGGGTGTGCAACATATTTGGAGTTTCACTGAGGCTAGAAATGGAAAAAGAGAGCATGACGGTGCAGGGCATGTGTGAAAAGAGCTCTTGCAAGAGAAGAGTTGAAGTACAAATATGGTGCTAAATTAAAAGATGCAAAGAGCATAGTGGAATGGTGTATTGACAACATGGCCCGAGGTTCTCAAGAAAATTCCACAATTCACATATATTTTTGGTTGATAGAGGAACAACATATTGCTAACTACGAGGATTGTATGACACTCACTGGGTCCAGTGATATGCACTCATTTTGTAGCTCAGATGCTACTTTGTGGGCCGTATGGATAAGAAAGTTGACATGTTTTTATGCATCTTGTATTGAATTTGTCATTGTTGAGTGTGATTCACAAGAATGGGTGGAAGGATGGATTTGTAGGCCTCTAACTCCACTTCCTAGTTATCAACCTCCACAAGCATTACAACTTGTTTCTGCAGATGAAGTTACAACATCCAAGGACTTTGACGAAATTTTGATTTTGGTGCGACAAGGTATTTATGGTTATTTATTTAATTTTTGTATTGAGTTATGTCCATTGAAATTTTAATATGTAATTTAAATTTGAGTTGTTCAACCAAGTTGTTTTTTTAGGACATGTGTTTCATAGTAATTGTGATAAGACAAATGAAGAAGGAACAACCTATTTCTTATGTCGTTGCATCGAGGAAAGAAAGAAGTTGACTTCTCCTATTATAGATGGCGAAGATATTGAGTATCCTATATGGTCAGTGGTAGTTACTGAACTTGGCTTCGATGGTATCCGTTAAAAAATTCCTCTGTTTAGGTGTTTGAAGACTTTGAGACACATAGGAAAATACTCTTATATTCGCATCTAGTTCTAGTGACAAATATTCAGCTATATAGATATCAAGAAAGACCTAATAACAATATTCTTTGGAAGGTTTGAGAGTCGATCATGAAGCAATCTTGTCTGCTATTCAAAGTAGATCCGATCCTGATGGTTCATTGGAATGAATTTACAATGCTCATGTCTGGTATATATAATTTCTTTTCAATATATATATATATATATATATATATATATATATATATTAGTTTAAAGATCTAGATTTAAGTTTGAATATATTTTATTTTAAATTTGTGTATTTTGTACATATATAGATAGTATATGGTTTTGATTTGAAACTTAAATTTCTTTGACTAACACTTTTATGTTTAGGTTAGTGGTGCCAGAAAAGCTTCCACCTTCACGTGGTTGGCACTGTTAGTAGAGAATTTTAAATTCTCAAAGCTAAGAGAAGCTTTCATTGTTTGAAAAAGTTGTAAATTTTGAAAAAGTTGTAAATTTTGAAAATGTTGTAAATTTTGAAAAAGTTGTAAATTTTGAAAATGTTGTAAATTTTGAAAATATTGTAAATTTTGAAAAAGTTACATAAATTTTGAAAAAGTTATAAATATTGAAAATGTTGTAAATTTTGAAAAATTTGTAAATTTTGAAAATGTTGTAAATTTTGGAAATCTTGTAAATTTTGAAAATGTTGTAAATTTTGAAAATGTTATAAATTTGAAAATGTTGTAAATTTTGAAAAAGTTACATAAATTTTGAAAATGTTGTAAATTTTGAAAATGTTGTAAATTTTGAAAAAGTTGTAAATTTTGAAAATGTTGTAAATTTTGAAAATGTTGTAAATTTTGAAAAAGTTGTAAATTTTGAAAATGTTGTAAATTTTGAAAAAGTTGTAAATTTTGAAAAAGTTGTAAATTTTGAAAATGTTGTAAATTTTGAAAAAGTTATAAATTTTGAAAATGATGTAAATTTTAAAAATGTTGTAAATTTTGAAAATGACTCCTCCTAAGTGTTTACAAGACCATACGTACATGTGCACTGATCTGGGAAAGAAAAATTTGAGAGAAGATATTGTAGAGGGTCCCTAAAATGAGGTGTCAGATTAGACGAGACGTCTCTAGGTGCCATGGAGTCCGAGTAATCACTCGTCGAAGTTGAATGATATTTTGGTCTCAGGGCTTTTAATGGACTACGCCCGAATGAAATAGCTCGGAAGCAACAACCTTGTCGCGCACTAAAACACCACCTCCTCTAGTGTTCACCTAGCCACTTGGACATGTCGGCGCATTCGGTTTGGTGCCACGACCCACCGTTTGAAAAATATAGGTTTTGACAACCAATCACTAGCTCTAACTGCACTATTTCACGCATTTGCAAACAATAGGGTAGCGAGAGCACCAAAATGAGAAGGAAAAAACTAAGAGAGGATTTTGTAGAGGGTCCCTACATTGGGGTGTCGGATCATATGAGCCATCTCTAGGTGCCACGAGAGACCGAGTAGTCACCCATCGAAGTTGAACGATATTTTGGTCTCAGGGCTCTCAAGGGACTACGCCCAAACAAAGTAGCCCGGAAGCAACGACCTTGTCATGCACAAAAATACCACCTCCTATAGCATTCACCCGCCACCTGGATGTGCCGGATAGTCGCTTTAGTGCCACAACCCACCATTTGCAAAATATAGCATTTGAAAACCTTACACTGGCTCAAACTGCACTATTTCACGTGTTTGCAAACAATAGGACAGCGAGAGCACCAAATGAGAAGGAAAAAACCAAGAGAGCCTATTATAGAGGGTCCCTATGCTGAGGTGTCAGATCAGAAGAGCTATCTCTAGGTGCCACGTAGTCTGAGTAGTCACCCACAAAGTTGAAATATATTTTTGGTCTCAGGGCTCTTAACGGACTACGCCCGAATGAAGTAGCTCGGAAGAAACGACCTTGTCGCACACCAAAACACCACCTCCTCTAGTGTTCACCTAGCCACCCGGACGTGTCGGCACAGTCGGTTTGGTGCCACGATGCACCGTTTGTAAAATATAGGGTTTGACAACCAATCACTGGCTCTAACTACACTATTTCATGCATTTACAAACAATAGGGCAGCGAGAGCACCGAAATGAGAAGGAAAAAACCAAGAGATATTTTTTAGAGGGTCCCTACGCTAAGGTGTCGATCAGATGAGCTATCTCTAGGTGCCACGGAGTCCAAGTAGTCACCCGTCAAAGATGAACGATATTTTGGTCTCGTGGCTCTTAAGGGACTATCCACACCCTCAAAATTTTGAAGTAGTCCTAAGCAATTATATTGACAAGGAAAAAAATCATGTTGTCCCCTCACTTCTTTCTAACTCTCCCGTGAGAAGAAAACCCAACAAAAAAATGTGAAAAATTGCACCATCCTCTAGTGTTCACCTAGGCCACCAGCACCATGAATCGCTAAATACCAGTCAGCATTTGGTATAGTTGGGACCACGACTCACCGTTTTGGAAAATATAGCGTTTGAAAACCTTATACGCGGAGGACAACTGCCGACCAAACATATTTCATCGCGTTTGGGACAAAAATAACGCGAAAAGCTGAAGCGGCAAGGCAAAGAGTCAACGCACCAAAAACTGAGAAGGAAAAAACTAAGAGAGCTCCGATTTTCTAAAATTGTAGAGGACGTCCCTATGCCACAGGTTTTGGATTAAATGAGATATCTCTAGGTGCCATGGAGTCATTCAAGTAATCACCGTCAAAGTTGAGCGATATTTTTGTATTTCTCATCACACAAAATTGGTCTTAAGGGACTACGAGCCCGAAACATAGAAATAAATAAATTCGATATTTGGTGAGAGATCGATTATCCGATGAAAGCAATGAGTTCTTTCACACACAAAACACCACCTCTTCTAGCATTCACCATTTTCCCTTCTACCTATAACATTATAAAAGGAGGGAGTTTCAATGATAGCAGGTGTTAGTCACAAAATTTCTTTGGTTGCATGACCCACCGTTTGTAAAATATAGCATTTGACAACCAATCATATCTGGCTCCAACTTCTTGCCACTTATTTCTACAAGCGTATTGTGTCTAATTATGTTCTTGCAGGATCCATAGATTATGCATGCTTGGAAGCACCAAAATTTGAGAGGGAAAAATCACCTCTTCTAGAGAGGCTTTTGTAGAGGGTCCCTACACTCGAGGTTTCGGATCACCACTTTAGTGTAGGCATCTCTAGGTGCCACGAAATTTAGATTAGAATAGTAGTCACTCGTCAAAGTTGAACAATATTTTGGTCTCTCAAGGGTCTCTTAAGGCACTACGCCCAAATGAAGTAAGTATAGGCACTTGTAGCAACGACCTTTGATCATGCACCAAAAGTACACCACCTCCTCTAGTGTTAAAACAACACCACCCCTAGTGTTCAACATGCCACCCGATGTGCGTAGTCGGTTCGGTGCCACGACCCATCGTTTGGAAACTATTACGTTTGACAACCTTACACTCACTCTAATTGCACTATTTCACACGTTTACAAACAATAGGACAAATGAGAGCATCGAAATGCAGCGAGAGCACGAAATGAGAAGAAAAAAGGTATCTCTAGAGGATAATTTTTTCAACGAGAAGGGTCACTATACCAAGGTGTCACACATTAGATTCACCTAGCCATATCTAGGTGCCACGGCGTCCACCGCTTGTAAAATATAGTAGTCACCCAAAACAATCAGCAAGTTGAAGGAATATTTTGGTCTCGAGGTTTCAGGCTCTTAAGGGACTACGCCTCGAAAGTTGAACAATATTTTGGTCCCACTAAGCAATGAACCTTTCACACACCAAAACACCACCTCGTCTAGCATTCAACTAGCCATCCAATATACCAGGTCAGTTGCGTTTGGTTGGTGCCACGACCAACCGTTTGCAAAATATAGCATTTGACAACCAATCACTCACTCCAACCGCACTATTTCACGCGTTTGTAAACAATAGGGCAGCGAGAGCACCGATAATTTTTTAGAAATAAAAAGGAAAAAAGCTGAGAGAGGCTATTGTAGCCAAGGTTTCCCGTAGGAACTAGGGTCCCTACTGCCGAAGGTTTTGGATCGCAGATGAGGAATCTCTAGGTGCCAAGGAGTCCTGCAGTAAGTAGTCACCCGTAGTTGAACAATAGTTTGGTCTCGGGGCTCTTAAGGGACTACACCCAAACGAAGTATCCCGAGAAAGCAACGGGTCCCTTTCGCACCAAAACACCACCTCCTCTAGTGTTCACCTAGTCACCCGGATGAACAATATTTTGGTCTCGGGGCTCTTAAGGGACTACGCCCAAACGAAGTAGCATAGTCTTTCATGGAAACACCACCTTCTAGCATTCACCTAGTGCTAGCATATTCGGTTCGGTGCCACATCCTAAGGCATGACTTCTCACTCCTCGCCTCTGTTCATTTCCTAGGACTCAAAACATTCAATTTGTCACTTGTTTACCTTCCATCTCTCTTGTTCTCTTTGGACTTGCCTCTGTCCTCTTAGACCTACTTCATCACTGTCCTTTCTTTTCTCTCTTGAGCTATGTTGTTGTGGTGATCTCTCTCCATCCTCTGCTGCCCCAGCTATGTGCTTACATGCTCATTATTTTTGCATTGTAATAGGATTCTTCATCACATATCACTAGACACAGAATTAGGAGTATAAGTACAAATCATCAAACAATTAAGGGAACACATGTGTGAGGACCTTTTATTCATAAGTTCCATCATTGATTACATGAGATTAATCATCTCTGCCTCAAATTGAAGCAATGTCTCCCATCTGAAACTTCAACCCCCCAGTCCAACAAGCAAGATCAAGCATTCATACTGCAAAGAAGGACATGTGACCATTGGGTGAGCATGATCCTTGAAAAAGGGAACATGATCTATTTCTTGAGATTATCTCTTTGTTTAGATTGTTCTTGGTCATATTTTTGAAAATCAATAGGAATAGAGTTGAGATCAAGAAAGAGAAATTCCATTGGGAAAATAATCTCCCATTTGCGAGTGAGATGAATAATTTTGATTCTCATTCCTTGGTGAGATCAGGTGTGTTTTCATCTGACTCAGAGAAATTGTATGACATTTTTCCCATACCATCACCTAGAGGTTTGAAGCTCTAAAAGAAGCCATTGTGCATTCTTGGCACAAGAATGCATGCGCTTGGTACACCTCTCAGGGAGAATACTAAGAATACTAAGAATCCTTCATTAGAGGAGGATTCTTCATGCGATGGGTGGAACCTAAGAATACTAATAAGGGCTTCTTGTCAAATTTTTACCCAAGTTTCAACTTGGGACATTAGAATGCACCACCACATGAAATCTCTCCCTTTCGTCACTTAAGGCATTGTAACATTCTCACTAGGTATTCAATTCCTCAAAGACCCAAACTTGATTATATTTCCCCCCTGCATCAATACTTGACCCCTTCTCATAGTGCCCCTTTAAGTCCCTTTGTCACTTAAGGCTTGTAACCCTACCCTGTTATGCCATGTAACCCGGATTAATCTAGAATGGTCAAGGATGAGTTAGAAGGTGATTTAGCTAGGCTAATGTTAAGAGATGAGTATAAATATACACTTAGCCATTTTTTAATCCCTTTTTAAAATATTTCCTTTTCCTTCATTGTTGCTAGTATATTTAGTTATGCTACTAAATTTTCAAGAAACCCTATTGCAAAAATCACATTTTTGCTCATATCTCCTTCATTTTTGCTCCATTTCCCCTGCAATTTTGCCCGTAACTTCTACTCATGAACTCCTTGAAGATGATCTAAAAATATTTTCCACTAGTACCCTAATTTTTTATAGCATCCCATTTAAAATTTCAGAGAAAAACTTTCCTTTTTAGATCCTTGTAATTCTAGAGATCGAAAACAATTGAAATTTGAAGCAAAGAAACCATATGAAAATACCTAATCTAATGAAAAATTTCATCTCAATCCAAATACAAGAAGACATGATTAAATATTTAAATCAAACATGTACATATCGGAGAACTAATTTAAATGGTTATGAAAACATACATAGAAGGATATCATACATGCAATGAAATCAAATCAAACATATATAGTTCAAATTATCGTTATGAAAACCAACACACATGGATATATAAGAATCAAACAAAGTGTGCTCCGTATGCACATCTCTCGAAAATATATACATGTATAAGTTCATAATGTATGTGTACATCTCAAACTAAGTGTGTCATAATGTACATATGGGACCACATGGGGCTATATATAATATATATATATATATATAATGGACTATATGAAGAAACATGTTCACTAGGACCAGATGGCCCATATATATATATATATATATATATATATATATATATATATGTATGTACATCCAGGTGGACTATGAATCTACTCATGAAACATCTTCCCTCTCTTCGCCCTGCTAGAAGTAGCACGTCCACAACTTGGGGATGTAGTGGAGGGAGATGCCACTATGGATTTCATCCGTGTGGTCCTAGGTGTCTCTAAGCATGCCTGCAACCTAACCTGCACATTCATAAACAATAAATTTTTAACACCCAAAATTTTAAAATACATTCAAAATTTAGAAACTTGTACAATTTAGTTAAAATGCATGTGAAATCTTACCGCAATGTCATGATCCCTATCAATTTGTTGTTGATGCATCGTAGGGACAACAATAGACTCACGAGGGGTAAGCTACATACAAATAATTAATTTTCAAATTAAATATTTCACATATACATACAAAATTTGATATTGTAGATTTAAGTAATAAGAAATAATGAACCTCCAAAATTTAACAAATTTGAAAAATTGTACCTCAGTTAGTGGATCTCAGATGTTATGGCAGTATCTACAGCAGCCTCCATAGTCTACATATATGGAGGAGTCTCTCTAGCAGTCATAAGCTATACAAAAAACATGTACAAATCAATATTAAAATCTACATGACTGTGCACCACATAACAGAGGACCAAAGCATGTAATCCATGTGAACTTCCAGTAATTAGAAACAAAGTGTAAAGAGATTTACTAACATGCGTAAAAATCATGTGAGGCATGCCAGTAGCCTCAGTTCCTTGAGTAGATGATGACCCGCCACTCCATGTATAATAAAGAAAAAGATTAATATATACAACATACACGTGAAACATTATAATAATAATCTAGTGCAATCAAATGAAATTAAAAATGTAAGTTTGTACAACTTGAAACCTACGTTTGAAACACGCCCAACTGTAGTAAGCTAGCATGTCAATGCCGGATGTTTCCTTCACCAACTCTTGCTATTTAAAATAAAATAAAAATTAGGTTTTTACATGTATGTACATGATGTATAATCAATATATACACACACACACACACACACACACACACACACACACACATATATATATATCTCAAACATGTGAATTAAACTATTGTATATATATATATATATATATATAATTTAAATTTATTTGAAATTTACCTATGAAAGACCAATATCAGTGGCACTAGTTCCAAAAACATTCCCTAGCATCTCATCTATAGAAATAAATCCTATGAACCAAAGAAATGATGTCTCGCATTAAGGCATGCACGGCACCACATGATCCATAGTGGTGTGGTGTGCTAGAACTAGCACCTCCACCAACATCACCAGATGCAATCTTGTCACTATGTTGGGTCAGAGTGTCAGTGAGCTCCCTCAATGCATGTAATGTATCAATCTCCACAACCTCCTTCACTATAGGAGGGATAACTTAAGGTAGTGGGGGTTTTGGGGCATGGGGGATCCTAGGCTGACTTATGTGTGCACTAGGTCTGCTTTGTGCAGAGCCACCTCCTCGACCAAAAAAGTCAGAAAAGTCAAAATAATTTGGGACCTCATTGAGCATGAACTCACAATATAATTTCTTCAAAAAATAAAGAGGAACCTCATTGTTGTTGCATGGTGGATAATCAAAAACCATCCACCATCGGTCCCAAAAATATTTTTGATTCGGTCATCATGGCACCAATGGATTGGGAACCATTTGCAAGTAATTGCGGGGGGCATTGGTTCTAGGGTCGGTAAATAATGCACAAATGAGGTCTTTTAAAAAAATTTATCTTTTACGGCCGCATGGGATAGTTTATCCGCATACCACCACCTACAGTCACCTCTAAAGGTGTTCCATCTATGTATTTGGTTGGTTGTGGACTCGACTTTTCCAATCAATGTTTGCAATGTATTGGCTAAAGTCATGTGGGATGGATTTGTAGCATGATTTTGTCTTATAGTTTGAATTAGGTTCTCAATGACAATTTTATTTTCTTAGATTCTTCCAATGATATTATCTTGCATTCCTGTTGGCTCAGTGGGGATAGAAGGAGCCACAGGAGGCGGATCTATGTTTGGAGGAGGGTTTTGAGGAATGTTTAGAGGGTTTTGAGGAATGTTCGGTGGGTTTTGAGGAATGTTTTGATGGTTTGCATGATTTCAAGCTTGCTGACCAACTGATAAAACAAGAAAATTGTATACATAAACAAACATTTCAAAAAACCCATGAAAATACAAAAAAACCTAAAATGCAAAAAAATGATTACAATCGGGGACTTACCTCCTTGTCTTGGCGGCATGGTTGAATCTATCGCTATCCAGAAGTTTGATGAGAAATTTTGAGGTGGTATTCAAAGCTCAAGTGAAAAATGTTTAGGAAAAATCATGGTTTGAAATGAAAAATGAGGAAAATAAGGAGTCGCAGGACTGCTAATTTTTGTCTCAAAGTTCTGTGATCATGGTTTATAACCACGCTTGTGGTTTTAGGTTCGGTAATTACTGAACCTAGAATTCAGGAACCATGATCACGGTTTAAAAACCGCAATCATGGTTCCTTTATTTCAGGGTTTTATGTCCACGAAATTTTCCACCAACTTCGTGCACTTACCATGTAAATGTTCCTTTTTTACATTTTCGCATCTTACATAATTTCTTATATATTTTTTACATATTTTGATCATATACATGCATATTTGAATACTTGTTTGTATTTTGTTTTGCAGTTCCATCTTTATAAGAACTAGTAGTAATCATCATCCTACATCAACATCGACATCAATCACATCAACATCGACATCAAAAATAGGTACAATGGTGACCTCTACACATGTGGTCCCACCCTAGGGCCATCATTCATTACCACTTTTACACTTTATCCTCTCTAGTTACCATACTTCACATTGTTATCACTCCATGCTTTCTCTTATCTATCAACATGTTTATGTTATTAATCTACATTGGTTATCAAGTATGCATCCTTTTCTACTTAATGTTATCAAGCATCTTCTCAAAACATAAAGTGGGGGAAAATGTAGATAAAAAATCATGCACTTTGGGTAATTATCTAGTCCCGATTTCTATAGTACAATTCATATGATTCCTAAGTAAGAATAATACTAATTATACCATGTCTTTGGCCTTCTTTTCTTTCTTTTAGTTTCAAATTTTGGTCTTACAATCTTTCTAGCTCACTCTCTATTTTTACACCTCGGCATTTATCATCCTGGACTCCAATGCCCAGCTAGAATTCCAACGCCAAGTGCCACCATCCCCTCTAGGTTCCCCTGACCTCTTTGTACTTTGTTCACACCTTTTGGGTCCTTTCTAGCCATTTGAACATATTATATTTTTGGTAGTTGACCTTTTCGTGTTTGATTATGAAATTCAAGCAAAGTATGCATATAAATATAAAGTTATGTGATCATAATGAAAGACCTAGCATGAAGCATTATGTATATCCACCTAAGGTTGCATCCAAAGGCCATTCAAGAGAATTAAAAATCCATTATAACATCCATTCAAGGGATATGGAATACATTCTTTTGTATACACAATCGAGGAGGGGAATTTTATTCTATTCGATACACACATCTATTATATTTTCTTACATCTAGATATTTTCTCGCTATTAAGTCCGGCATGCACACAGCCACCTAAGGTATGATTTTGTGCACACACACACACACACACACACACACACACACACACACACACACACACACCTATAACTACATTGGGTCTGAGATGTAGTGCAATGATTACTCATAATATCACTTGTTTGACATCTGAGGATATTTTGACCCCTCATTTACATTCTTTTATTTTTGGGATTTTTATGCACTCTTGAGGGTTTTGCAAGTCAATATTTCATTGCATGTTATTAGCGACATCAGTGATCATTTTTGACATACTAGTGACAAATGGAGAAGGAAAATTATCATCTCACAACCATGTAAGGAAGGTTTCCTAAGGGTTTGAGTAGTCACAGGATCCTAGAGAAAATTTGTGGCACCCACTGCACTTGGCACTTGGGAATATATTCATCTCGCAAAATGTTCTTAGGTCATCATCCACACTTCTCCCTCTTTTTCATCACCCTATCACTTAGGCATAGTCCATGATTAATATTTAAAAAGTATGTCATTCTTTATCGTCTTTGGAACTAGGGTTTCATATTTACTAGCTTACTTTTCTTGGGTCTATTTATGTAATTGATTTTTTATTCATTTATTGTTATCTTGCAATATTATTTAGGAATCTATTTATTCAAATTTTTCTTAATCACACATATTATAATACATGCTAAAATATAGATTTGAGACAACAAGAAATAATTAAGTAAATTACAAACCTTATGAAACATGTATAAGAAGAATAAATTAGATTATTAACGCTTGATCCTATAGTGTCCTAGATTGGGAAAAAAATTCATGGGAGGTGATGTGTGTCGTTAGTTCTCAAGATGAATTTTTACTACAATAATATGGATAGACATGGGCTCCATGGAAGGAGAGGAGTTCTGGGTGCTTGACGACCTCTACTAGGTGCATGTGAGTGCGAAAATGGTAAAAAAATAAAAATTTTTTTTTTTTTTGTTTCACACAAATGCCAAAAATATTTTGTGTTGATATCTTGTGTGTCGTAATATGATCTCGAGGTACCTATAACCTAGAAAAAAATATTCACCTATAAAACCCACAATACCAAATCAAGTCCGAAAAGAAACATGTAATATGGGGAGTTGGAATGACCTCAATGGTCACCTTGAGAGTGAAATTATGATTGAGCACTACAATGCATCTCATACTCCATGTAGTTCGGTGAGTGTGTGTAAGAATCATTTCCTAGGGTGCCTTTTTGTAAGTGCACTTGATAACGAGCTAGATAGATGTAGCAATGTAAATAGGATGTGTGGATGACAAAATGTAACTCCCCTTTCTATATAGTATATGCAAAAAATGTAGTCACTTGTCCTTTAATTGAATTCCAAATAAATTATTTGAAGTTATTTAGGTACTTTTTGAGTGCAAGCTTATGTGGTAGTACTAATTCTTAGAGCTTGGTCCCTAATTTGGCTACGTATTTATATGATTCCCTTTTTTGAATTTCATAGTTGACAACTGGAAGACCAAACCATAAGTGGAAAAGGTTCCCAAATTATAAAAGAGACCCAAAAGAAATGAGTAAGGTGGAAAAGGGCTAGGGGCATCCCAAAGGGGAGAGGGGTGCTTGGGCGCTTGTGTCTAGAGTAATAAAATATAAATAAGTAAAATACTTGACCGATATCTAAGGTTTGTAAGAACAACTAGAAAATAGGAAATAGAGACAAAATGGATAAAGAAAGTTATCAATTATTATTTTTATTTATTATAAATCATATGAATGATAGTATGTATTTAGGACCTAGAAATGTGCCCAAGTACATAATTTTGAGTCTACACTAGTCCATTATTATAATGTGGTAATGGTGGAGATCCTATTTATAAATAGAAAAGTGATGATCATAGACATAGGGATAGGGAAAATGTGTTGCAGAGTGACATGATGTGGTTTGCATCATCGTTATGGGGTAAGGAACATGACTATGGATTGCGCAGAGGCAATAACCATGTAAACAATGCATACATGACCTGTTTATTCCCCTCATTCTCTTGTCAGCAACCACATAATGGAAAAAACCATGGAAGAGTGGTTGTTGGTGTGGGGTTTCATTGTGGTAGGGTGTCCCAACATGTTTCCCCTAAAGCCACGACACAATTCTCGATGGATTGGGTGGTGATAATCCTTAACTTGGCATGAGACAGGCCAGAATAATTATAGTGGGATTTAGATATGGTGTTGGTGGTGACACATTTATAGACTCTCTCCCTCATGTTCCCCTATAGGATCCGCATTCCCCTACCCCTATTTGTAGAGGTAGAGAGTCTTTATATTCATATCTCTTTGGTATAGAGAAGGGGAATACCCTTTAATTTCCTCACAATAAATGAAAATATCCTTTTAGGAGGTTGTTCATATGGGAACAATATCCAAAACTTTGACTTCTACATCTAATAATCACAACGTCTAATTTTTAGAAGAAGTGATTGACTCAAAGACATTATTTTAGGAGCATGGATTGATCTACAAATTTAGTGGTTTTTGGCCCATGCTAACTATAATTCTTGATTCGATAACAAAATACTTAGTTCCATTTCTAAAGGTCAGTTAGTCATTTATCCCTATGCCAAAGGAATTTACATTTATTTTTGTACACAAAAATATATGCATTTGTGTACTTTTCTAGGTCCTATAAACATTCTAGCATTTACATGATTAATAAACAAGAAACATAGTAATCAAAAACTCCCTTTAGCATGTTGCTTTTCTTTCTGCAGCTTTATTGAATTTATATATCTTATAATTTTTTAGCATTTAACTGTTTTATCTTTCTATGGCCTCGTACACTTTTTCCCAGTCAAGACACTAGACCCAGTGCTCTCCTATCCACCTTGGTGCTCATGTCCCTCTTTATTCTTTTCTTATCCTTTTTACCACTTTCACTACATAATTACTTTTTATCACTTTGAGCCAACCTTTTAGTTGTCAATTATGAAATTCAAACAAGGGAATCATATAAATGCATAGTTTATGTTTTGAAAATGAGGGAATAAACAATAAAAATTACATAATACCATCTAAGCTTGCATTAAAAGGCACAATAACATCAAATTTATTCATCTAGCATTCATAAAATGGAAAAGGGTTGCATCAATTATGTATAAACATCATAGGATGGGAAGTCTTTCTATTTCATCCCACACATTCTATAAACATTATACATTCTAGATATATCTAGTTATCATTTGTGTAACTTGCACAAGGGAATCATAGGGCATCATTTCTACACACACACACAGAACTATTGGAGTTTGATAATGTAGTTTAGTGCTTAGTTGTAAGCTCACTCTTTATTTGACTATCGTCGGTCGTCAAAAAATCCTCATTTCACATTTTATTTTTACATTTGATGTGGTTTATGAGTATGTTCCACTGAAATTAATTTTTGCAGGTTATAGGTATAGTTGAAGATCATACATTGAATATAAAATGTCAGATAGGAAAGGAAAATGATCATCCTCTCGGCTCTCAAAAAATAGATCTGTAATGCCTACCTAGACACTAGCACTAGAAACGCCTTTCCTCTCCCGGGTGCTCCTCTCCAGTGCAATTTATGAGTCCATAACCTCCATTCAACATTTTTGACTCTCTTTGAGTCCATTTCAATAGTTCACTTGCCGAGATCACGTTCTGTTCATTCCAAAATCAACTAAGTTCCCCCATCTCTAATTATTTCTTAGTGTTTCATATTGCATATGCTTTATTTCTTGCATCTTAATGTATATTAGCATCTGTAAATCATTTATGACAATAGTTACTCTAAAAATAAGGTTTAATTCAGTTCATATTTAATCATTTGGTGAACCAAACCTTACATGCCCATTATCATATCTTTCATGGCTTTCCTATTGTATATTGAGGTGTAACTTCATAATATCCTCATTAAGGCTATTGTAGTTTATCCTAGCTCTGGTCTCAACATATAAGCTTTGGCCTTAACATATCTTCTCTGCTACTCATCTTAATCTATGTACTTTGTGTATCTTTGGCCTTGATAGTATACATAAGAAAGTTTTGGGCACAATCTATCTTCTCCTTGCTATGGGATGTTACACTCTTAATGTTCTATGTCATGTTATGCCTTATGATGCTCTTTATACTATCCTTCTAGGCCATCCATGGTTACATATTATGCACACCCATGCCATAACACACAATTCCTTGCTTTACACCTTATTCTATGGATAGTAATTATTAGATTCCATAAATCATGTTGTTACTCCTTGTGATATTCCTCTTATACATCATACTAAATAAATTACCTATATTGCACATCCTTCTCGTTTTGGCATGCACCCTCATGTTGCTGATTTAAAATAACAATTATATATTGGTACTCATGATAGTCCTTCCATTCCATTATGTCTCTACTGATCATATGCTTAGTACTTCTGATTTTACATCTCTCTTCGCATCCTCTTCAATACATGTTAGAGCATTGTATATTGGTTTTACATTTATTCCTAATCTATGCACTTTCCATGATCCTATACATAACTCATTTACTATGGTTACACCTTATCTTATTGCATTCATGGTGGTCATCCATTCCCCTCTTTCTATACATTTCAAACCATGATCATAGGGGATAGTTCATTTTACATTATTTCTTATAATACTCACAAATTGCACTTATTGTTTTTCATTACTACCAATGAGCATCCGAGAATTACATATGTTGCACATATTTTGTCTCCCATATTGTTCCTTGTGTTTTTCGTTACTTTTTCCACTATTAAAACCATAAATAATTTTACATCTATTATATTTTATCCTCATGGGTAAATTCTTATTTCCTATACACTTCCTATTCAGCCAATTCAAATCTTAGACTCTATCAGTTTTCCCCTCACCATGTCCACAATATTAGTTGGTATCCTTTGTAATATTCTAATTATTCTAATTCTACCACCATGTCATGATTTCTCTCACATCCTTATAGTAACATGTGTTAATAAGAATTTTTCAATCCATATTATTCATATACACATCAATATATTACTCTTTCTTTGTAATTCATGTGAATTGTTTCAGTAGTAATCTATCATATCTACACTATGGGAACACCTTGCTACATCTCTCTATGGTCATATACTACCCAATATGTGCTTTACTACTCATTCTTACTTATGGATACTTCTATTCATGGTACACATACTACTTGATAATTATGATACACATCCTTTAATGTACTATACATACTATCACTATGATCACATCTATTTTCCAACATCTCTTGATATACAAAATTGGGGGTATTACACTTATCCCCGTCTCCATCAATCTCAACTCTCTTTATTATATATTGTAATATCCTTCCCTACACTTCACACTTCGTGCTTCATTTCTAATTTTTCTAAGAACTCATACAATCTTTGGTACACACATTATAGCGTCATTACCCTATGACATAATCTCATTATATAGTTCACACTTGACTGCTGAGGGAACACTACATCATTGAACCTCAAATTAAACACTTCATACTATGTGAATCATGACATATATTTTCTATCATCTACTCTAATGTGAAAAACCCATTTCTTAATGATGCACTCTTATTCTATGACTCAATCGTGACTAGTGAGGGGCATTTATAAATCAATCTCATTTCAAGAACATTTGTTGGGGAAAAAAAAATCCTTATATATTAACATTTTTCATATCACACCATCTCATTCATACCACATTTATATATCTTGGTTTTATATATTACTACTAGCTTATACTACTTACATCTTACACTTTGCTTACTTTGCTAGATGGATTCATAATATGTCATTATCTTTATCTTATATGCATGCATGTTCACTTGGTATCTAGAATTGAATTTAGATATCTTACAGATCCTTACATGATGCATGATTCTCGACACTGACTCCCTTTCCCATCTTGTCGAGACTCTTTGGGGTGTTGGTACCCAATTTTTTTGCTTTTCAGTTTGAGCAGCATCAAAGATATGGCATGAAGCTTGAAGATAGATAGATCATGATGTATTTCATTTTGTAGTCGGGGATGTGATCTAACTGGAACTCAGATTTGTGGAGAGATGGATAGCACTCAAATAGGACTTGATCTTGTCCTAATTGTTTTAGGTTGTGCCTTTCAATCAAGGTAAGAGGACCTATTTTGTAACCCCAAATGCTTGAAGGAGGTGAAGATATCCCTCAATTTTATAAATATTATGAAAAGGCCTTGGGAAAATATGATCAAGACTTCAAATTTGACTTTAAAAAAGTTGTCACTTCAAGATTATAGAGATATTTTCAATGTAAGGCAAGGGTTATTTGAGACATTTTGAAATCCTGATCTATTCTGCATACTTTAGAAAATGGATTTTGATCTTCTATGGGTATACAATCAAAACAAGGGGTAGTATGGGGTAGGATTAGTAGTTTAGAATGAGTTTTGGTGGGATATTGATAAGAAAAACTTGACTATGCAAATCTTTGAACAACCTCTACAACATTTGAACAAATATTAGATAAAATTCTTCAAAATAGTCATGATGTTCTTTCAACTTAGAAGAGATACACAAATGGAGGCCCAGTGTTTACACTCTTCACACAATATTTGAGACCTCAACACAAAATCTTGAGTTAAAGGACTCAATTAAACATCAAAATCTTTAATCAAATAGCACCTAAGGTACCCCAAAGGCTTACAAGAAATCTCTATCAACAAATGAAGGTGAAGTGATTTTAAACTGCTTATTTTCAATGCTAGATGAAAGCTCTTCTGACAAATGAAATTGAAAATGCCACTAAACTATCAATAAGGATGAGATATTTGTGATTCCTAAAGATTTAAATACAAGATTACAACAAGAACAAGGAAAACTATTTGTAGACATTTAAACATGATAACAGACATCATATTGCCAAAATAACATAGATTATTTAAAACTTTGTTAGATTCATTAGCGGGGAGAGTTTTAAGAAGAATCTCATAGGCTGTGTGATGGCTATACACTTATAACCAACTCAACATGAATGAAGATCTAACACAAAAGACATTGACCGGAGTTTTTTGGAGGGTTTCTCGAAGATGAGCTTCTCTCAAAATTTTCTCGTGATTTTGAATTTCCTGACCATCTACATGTCTCAAAACATGTATTATATATATATATATTACATTTGATCCTTCTTTCCCAAGAAAAGAATATCCTATGGCATCAAGTTTGTTACAAAATTCCATCATGATTCATGACAGGGACATTTAACATATTTTCAATAAAAGTTTCCAGTGTTTCAAAAAAGGTGAATCATTGAGGATTTTTGCATCATAGTTTAAATTGGGAGCACGTTTTTGTTCTTATTTCATGTAGCATGCTCCTTGTTCATCATTTCACCTTTACACTTTCCAAATTTTCCTCTCCAACTTTTGGATCTGATGTTTTACGTTTTTAGACGGGTTAGGTAAAAATTTCATTTTGAAAACATCTCTAATCTTCAAATTGATCCTCAAAACTGATTGCATTGGTCCTTGGAGGCACAAATGACACAAATTTGTCAAAAACTTGATCAAAATTGATGCAAAAATGCATTTCCACACTTCTTGAGTAAAAATGGTAGCGAAAATGAAAAATGCATAGTTACCATTAATCTACCTTTCTCCTTCAATCTGACCCCTCCACGTATCACAATGCAATTGGAAATGGGTTTGGGATCACTTTTTGACATTTTAACAGTTTTGGAAAAATGTAAAAATTTGACATTTTTCTCCACCCCTCCATTGTTTGAAAATGAGCTTAACACATGTCCCAAAGTGGGTCCCATTGGAATCGCGGACTGATTCTACACATTTCTACCTTTTTGGAGAAAAGGAAAATTTTCAAACTTATCCCCATAGACTCGGACCTCCGATTATGTCCCGGACACATGTCAATCATATGATTGGCGGTGGGCCTCTATTCCGCCTTTTGATTTTTATCTTTATAAGATAAAAGCTAAATTTCTCTGCAAAGACCCGATGCTCCAAAATCCCTTCCTTTGATCCGAGCCATACACGTGGCTCAATCATGAACATTGATGGAGTTGCGGCCTCATTTTACAATTTTAACCCTTTATGCCAAAATGGGAAAAAAATCAAGTTTCCCCGAGGCTCAAGTTCTCGCTCTCTCACCCGCCACGTGTCCACTCCTAATTGCCCTAGCAAACCCATGTCCCTTTTCACAACTTTCATTCCCATTCACCAAAAAGCAAAAGAAACTCTAAGTCCTCCGCCACCTTCCATCCCACTTTTGATGAAAACATTACACGTTTCCACATCCGATTCATCAAGGGCAAGCGCTCCAATGTTTTAGCTTAACTCCTTTTCACCAAAGAAAAATTTTCCACCGTGCCTCCGCATCCCCTCTGCCAATTAGAACAAGCCACGTATGAGAAGATTTGAGCTAAAATTTGACGGCAAAGGACACCCGTATGACTGTCAAAAAATGTAGAAATTGCCAGCGATGCCCTAGAATGCCGAAGATGAATTTTACAAGTAAATGATGCCGATCTGACCATCAAAACACAGAAAATGCCAGGGATGCCCAAAATCAATTTTTCCTTCATGGGTGAAGAAATTTTTGATCAAAGGACAAATGGAAAGTGATTCAAAGCAATTTACAACCATGGTAAGGGATTTTTGAGGTAAATAAGTATAAAATGAACAATTTTGAGCTCTAAATGGCGGGAAAACACGGGAAAAATGGAAAAGGCATTTGAACAGGCAAAATTAGGGCAAGGTAATGAGTTTGCAAACAATCCAATACACAAGAATGGAGCTATAACTTCACATCATCGATTTCATGAGGAAAAAGCATTTCAAAGCATAAAGAGTAGAGGAAAACATGGCAAAATGGTAGAGGATAAAAATGGGCACCAGTAGGGGCCATCTACCTTTAATAAACTTACCCATTAAAGGTTATATTGCTACATTATTCACTACTTCTCATTTCAGTTACTCTACTTTTCGTTGATTTATACACACATTGACAAAATATTTATTTTCATAATATACTAATGGCTGCTTCATGTGTAACATTTTCCTTGAAGGACTATCTACAAACATGGTTATCTCGATACATTTGGATTTTTATTGTTTACTATTATATGGTATTGTTTGTGAGCTATATCACGTGTCTTGTATGATCATTACATGATTTTGGACACTTTCACCTTGATTATCTTATGGCATTGTCAAGATGCCCCATATATGAAACCCTCTTTTCATGGTCCATCTTATTTCCACACTTTCTTGTTACATTGTTTTCTATTTCATGTTAGCTACTTTTACTACTAACACTTGTTACTATCCCACTTTGTTTGCATGTGCCTTGGTTTGTACTATGAAAACCCCAACTCCTTGCAAGTATCCAATTAAACTCAACATCTAGTCCTCTCCTTTAGGAGAAATTATTCTAAATATGTCACATGCATCCCAAATGAGGGTGGGCATACATTAGGTGAAAAATAACCTCTACATCAAATCAAAGATACATTTCGGATGAGAACAATATAAACACAATACATGCATATAGTCAAGAAACAATCAAGAACTAGAATTGGAATTCACACACATTACAGAGATACTAGCCCCTAGACCTAGAAACTAGTGCTTTGGGAGCTCCTATCCTCACATGGGTGCTAATTTCTTGAGGGAAGAATTAGGAATTTTTTTATTTCAACACAATCTTAGCGATTGAGATTTCGGTTCTCCAATAGTAGCCACTTTTTTCAATAAAGAAAATGAATTCTATCTCCTACATTCATTTACAATAAAAATAATATGAAATAACATAGGACATACCATCTATAGTTATGCTCATTTTGGAAGCAATCACGGAAGGAGAGTACAACTATACCTCTCTCCCAAACACTCTTCTCATCTATGTCATGAGATTGCCCAAAACTTGCATAATATCGCCCCAATATTGCCCAAAATCACTTTTGGCATGAGATACTCTAATCCATAAACTTCTACTTTGGAAATACATAAAAATTAAAATAATTCATTGTTTTAATTTCTCTTTGGAAAATGACAGATTTGCTTGAAGATTAGAGCTTTAGTGACTGATTATCTAGTGCTTAGAATTGAATTAAAGAGAGTGCCACAAAATTCAACCACACAACACAAGAATTTTATCCTGGAAACCCCCAATTTGAGGGAAAACCAGTCGGGAAGGGAAACTACTTTTATTTTTTGTAGTATAAAAATTTTACAATCAATAAGTATGAAAACAATGTAAACCTTCTCTCCAATTACTTTTTGGTTTATTTTCTTACACCTTGGTCTTACAATTCCACTCCATCACTCAAGAATTTTTGCTCACTTTCTCTCATATAATTAAAAAAATTCTTGATCTCTTCGATCTTAGAATACCCAAATACCTTTCTCCTTCATGCATTTATAGCCTTCCCATGTCCTCTCGTGCACTAGAGGATGTGAAGGGACGTAGGAAAGGAAGAGACAAAGACAATTGGTTCAAATTTGAACCATTTGGGCTCCATTTTATTTTTCTACCAAAAGTGATAGGACCGCCACCTTGTATAGACTAATGGTCACAAGACTTCCATCTTGTCTGGGTGGTAGTTATAGGATTGCTGCGGTTGAGCAATGATTCCACAACCTCCGCTCAGTAGAGCAAATGTGTGGTTCTATTAAAACACCGACAAAACCTCCTTTTCCTCATTTTTCTTTAATTTTCCTTCTTTATGTTGATGGATCTTATAGGAATGGTGTGTTTCTATAGATCCCTATGGATCATACCTCCCTAGTTAGGAGGATTTTCATCTCAAAAATTTTTAGTGGGGGAGTGTTAAAGGAATCAAATCCCTCTCTTTCTCCTTCGAGTACTACCGGTTTCCCTTGACATCTTCTCTTCTCATCAAACCTTCCAAGATTCCTATGGATCTCTAGTTTGTTTCTCGAGTGTTACATCCACCTCCGAGTTATTGTGAGTAAAATCCTCTTTAGAAGGAAGCTTCTCTATGTTTTCTTTATCACTCATAGATGACCCTAATAGGTGTGAGTTCTTACAACTTTCTACCCGGGCATCCGCATGAAGTGTGGAAGACTTTGTCTCTAGAGATGGATTTTCTGCATCCTCTTCATGTGCACTTCTGCTATAGTCACCACTACCCCTTATATGTCCTCCTATTCCTGCTTCCCTACCGTTAAGTTCCAGTGAATCAGTAAGTAGATACAATGAATACATAGTGGAAGTTTGTATTACTCCTTAAATGAGTAGCTCTTTTGGTGGATTCTTCTGCAAATACTGACAACTGCTATCCAAATTCTCCATCCTTTGGTTAGAAACATTTGTGTTCTCTACTAAATTGTTTTGATTCCAATGAATGTAAATAAAACTTATGATTTTCTTGAATAAGTCTTTGTGCTTTATTGTAACTTACCATAGTCTTCTTTGATTTTCTTTGGTGTGCTCGAATGTTGAAACTAATTAGTCCATCCTTTACCCATATGTACTAGTTCTCCTCCTTGTTAACACAACATCCTTGGCATACAAGGAATTCTGAATACAACATCAAATGCATCAAGTGGAATGATATCAACCTCTAATACATCAATATATTGGGTATTTATCCCAAACTGAAAAATTAATATACTTTCTTGTTACTTGGATTTCTACACCCTTCTTTACTCATCCTAACGGGTATGGACATGAATGGTTATAAGTTTCTATGCCAATCTCTTCTACAATCATATCAAAAATCAAATTTGATTAAGAACCATAATATACTAAAGCGTTAACCTTAGTCTTCTTGATTTGGATTCAAAATTGAAATAACTTACTCATCTCTTCTTATTCTTCTTCTCCCCCATATATGTTAGTGGTTGTGCATCCCACCTCTCGTCTACATCTGAATCATCCTCAATCTCCATTTCATCTTCTATTTTTACAAAGGGCCATTGATTTTTGGAATCCGTTGTTTGGTGCTTTGGGTGCAATTCGGATGTAACTTCCAACATGTGGCATTAGTATGTCCATTTATATCACAATTCTTACATAATCTTTTAGGATCTTTACAAGTTTGCAAAGCGCAAGGTGACCTTTTTCCTTTCTATTTAACTTTGTGATTTTTTTATCCCTTCTCCTTTTCCTACCGATTTACTTGTTGGTCTTCCTATGGCTCTACTTCTCCTTTCTTTTCTCATCATCAATATAGTATGCTTGCACAAAAGCTTCATTGAGATCCTTGGGATTCGTGGAGATTACCTTCCTTTGAAGGTGAGTTTTAACTCATCCCAAATATTTGGTTAGAATTTCCTCATCCTCCAAATCCATATTAAGAAACACGGCTTGTCTCTCAAACTCTAAATATAGTCCTGCACACTTGACCACTACCCCGTCTAAAGTATTGCCACTTAATCATCTGGTCAGTCTTATGGCCGATAGGATAGAAGTTAGCTCTAAGTAATTTCTTAAAACCTTTCCAAGTATTGACAATAGGACATTTCTTCCTTTCACAAGTTGTTAGGTGGGTTTCCCACCAAACTAGAGCATGACCTTCCATTTTGAGATGTGTAAAGGTAATCCTTTGTGCCTCATTGACATTATGCACACTAAAATATACTTCCAAATTTTTTAGCCACTTATCAAGTAATTCTACATCTACTCTTCCTTCAAAGTTATTTATTTCAAGTTTTGTTTCTACTTTGAAAGGATTATGAGCATATTTTACCTTCTCGTTTATAGTTGTAGTATCTTCTTCAAGCTCTTCCAAATCTTCCTCATTATGGATCCCTCTGATATCAAATTTTTTGGCTAGTGCTCGAACCAGTGAGGCCATGGAATCTTTCTTAACTTAAGCCATATTTTGCAGATCTAAAATCTCTTGTTATTTTCTTTCATGAACCTATCCATCATGGTCTCTAGCATCTCAACTCTATGGACCAAGTTCTCTTCCTCCATTTGAGATCCAATTATTTGTTTCCAATTCTTTTACAAATATTTGGTTCTACAAGGTAACACTTATTCACATTTGGACCTTTTCATTGTCATAAAAATCAAAAGAAAGAATTAAATACCAAAATACTTGATATATAATCAACTTTGTACAAAAAGATCCTTAAACTTCTACTTTGGAAATTCACAAAATCATAATAATTTTTTGTTCTACTTTATATTTTAGAAATGAGATATTTTATTGAAGATTAGAGTTCTAGTGACTAATTGTCGAGTGATTAGAATTGAATTAAAGAGAGTGCCAACAAAACTCAAACACACAACACAAGAATTTTATCTTGGAAACCCCCAATTTGAGGGAAACCAGTCGGAAGGAAAACTACTCTTTCTTCCCACTTGTGTTGGCCAATAATATAATTTTACAAATTACAATAAGTATGAAAAGAAGAAAAAATATAAACCTTCTCTCCAATTATTTTCTTACTATGTTTTCTTACACCTTTGTCCCACAATTCCACTCCAACATTGAAGAATCTCTGCTCACTTGCTCTCATATAATTAAACAAAATTCTTGATCTCTTTGAATCTTCCAATGCCCAAATATATTACTCCTTCATGCATTTATAGCCTTCCCATGTCCTCCTGCATTGGAGGATGTGAAGGGATGCAGGAAAGGAAGAGACAAAGACAATTGGTTCAAATTCAAACCATTCGGGCTCCATTTTATTTTTCTACCAAAAGTGAAAAGACCACCTCCTAGTGTAGATCAATGGTCATAGGACCTCTTCCCTATCTAGGTGATAGTTGTAGGACCGCCACCCGTGATGGACGGTGGTTATGAAATTGCTGCTCTATGCAGAGTGGTGGTTTTGTTGAAATGCTTGTGATAACCTCCATTTCCTAATTTTTCTTCACTTTTGCTTCATAGTGCTGATGGATCTAATGGAATGGTGTGTTTTTTTGGATCCCTATGGGATATCGCCCAAAAAAACTCACTCTTGGCATGTGATCACCCAAAACATCCCTTTTGGTGTGAGATCATTAAAAAAACTCACTCTTGGCATGAGATAGCCCAAAAAATTACCCTTGCAACATTTGAAGACATCATTCTATCCTTTATAACTTACACATCAAGTGCACACTTTCCTTTTTACATTCTATCACACTTTTACATACTTATACATGCTTTAGTTAGGTTTTTCATATATAGAACTTTTGTTATTCTTTTGTTATTCTTTTGTGGGTTCATTCTACATAAGAAAATACAAGCACAACAACTAGTATAAGATACTAATAGAATTTACCCCTAGATCCCACTTCTCTTTTCCTAGTCTCCATGCTTGACATTGCTATTAATTAATGCTTCATTTATCCATTCAAAATTTTATTCAACACACTCTCTACAAGATCATAAGGTATGCATATTCTATCAACTTTATGGTATCAGTATTCACTCAAAAACATAAATTGGGTGAAAATGTAGAAAAAAATCTATCCACTTGGGTAAATTTCTAGGTCCTAAAAGTTTTCTAGGACTTACATGATTCCTAAAAAAGAAAACTAGTAATTGAAAACTCCCTTTTATCCTGTTACTTTGTCTTATGATTTTTTTTTTGATTTATACATCTTACTTTCTTGTGGAAGTTTAACTCTTTTATCTTTCTATGGCCTCAGTGCACAAACACCTAGTCAAAACACTAGCCGAGCACTCATGTCCTCCCCGGGAACTCATCCCCCTCTTTATCCTTTTCTTATAATTTTGGATCCTTTTCTTCTTAATTAATGTTCATCACTTTGGGTCACCTTCCATTTGTCAATTACGAAATTCAAACAAGGGAATCATAGAAATAAATAGTTATATTTTAGAAATGAGGGACCAAGTACTAAGCTTTATATACTACCACCTAAGATTGCATTCAAATCCATAAGAGCATAAAAAGAATTCATCTAGCACTCATACAAGCAACAAGAGTTGCACCACTTTTGCATATAAAACATAGGATGGGATGTCTAATATTTTTCAGCCCACACATTCTACACATCTTATAGAATTTAGATCTAGCTCGCTATCATTTTTGTAACTTGCATAAAGGCATTCTAGGTCATCATTTCTACACACACACACAAAAGAATTGTATTGAGTCCGAGATGTAGTGCAATGCTCAATCATAAGTTCACTCTTTGGGTGACCATCTCTTTAAATCCAACTCCCCATTCCTTTTTTTTTGTTTTAGGTTTGATGTGGTTTGTGGTATGTGCAGGTGAATTTTTTTAGAGGTTATAGGTACAATCACATATCAGAACAAGAATCGGAATGATAGAAAGGAAAGGAGAAAATCATCCTCTAGCCCTATAAGAACCAAATACGTAGCGTCTGCTCACCGGAAAAATGCACTAAGGTCTGAAACCAGTGTCGAAGCTCTAGTCCTCTCCTAGCATCTCCTTTCCTATCTAATTTCATAGTAGAACATTGAGTCATCCTCTTGTGACACTCTTCTCGGTTAACTTCAGTACCTCACTTTCTCGAGATCACTTCAAGTTCACTCAAAAATTAGCTAAGTCCCCTATATCTCCTTCTTTCTTAGGTTTGATATTCAATATGTTTTATTCCTTGATTGATACTATATATTAGCATGTGTACATCATTTATCACATTATTTACTCTAAAAATAAATTTTAATTCAATTTATACTAAATCGAGTTGTTTTTACAGAGATTTATGATAAGAAGACTATAGGTGAAAACATATGGGCTTGCGCTAATCTCACTATTTGTTCTTCAAACCCCATTTCCCCTCATTCAATACAATTACTCAATATTTATCAACCAAACTACTTTGGATTCAATTGCATCACTTTCCTTATCAAATATGGATGAAAACAACTCTTGCTTCAATAGAAAACACCTTGGGAAATTTCATAAATGTGTATACTGATAACATTGGTCATACTCACACAACTTATGCTTCGATCCTTGTTGAATTAGATGAATCAATGGAATTTCATGCTAATATTCAACTTAAAGTTCTGAATAAAATGTGGACTCATCCTCTAGATTATGAAGGAATTCCCTTTAGATGTAGAAAGTTTTTCTCATTAGGTCATATTGCTTTCGATTTTCAGGTTGAGAAACGAAAGAATCTGATACCCACTTGGTGGAAAGACATCCTCACATGTCATACCATGATTAATGACAACTCTAAGGGAGTTACTGAAATAATTTTTAGTGGGATGAGTATATCCTTGAAACTCCATTAAGGGGATATTTTCATACAATCCATTGTGTAAAATACAAATGAAACGACAAAGGAGAATGTTCCTCCTACATTATCTTTAAATGACACATCTTTTCAACCGATTGAATCTATTTAATTTATTCTTCCCACTTGTGGATTTCTTAGATGAATGGAACGTGGCACATAACAGAAAATTACTATTCTAAGAAAGTCACCTCCTCACGAGTTCTTTTTTTTGTGTTTCTTTGTGGTATTGGGAAGTTGTTTCTCTCTTGTCCCAAATTTTATTATGGTTTTATCTAGTATTTCAAACCTTTTTGTGGATCGGTAGGGTCCCAATAAAAATCCTGCTCTACCCTTATAAAAAAAATAGTCACTTACCATTAAATTGTTAACTTGTCTTCATGTTGTTATTTTTTTAAATATGTAAATTGTCATGACAACAATTTTTTCCCAATATTTATAGCTAATAAAATTAATATTTTGTTTGTTAACATTGATAATTACTCCTTAATGTACATATAATGTATTGTTTATACTAAAATTTTGTTAATCACATATAAATTGTTCATAATAATGAATCTGAAATATCCCTTGTGGGATACCACTTAAATAATACAAAATATTGAAAATTTGCATCTAAATAAAAACTAATTTTTGCATATTTTTACTAGTTAGGCAGCGAATCAAGAAAATTTATAACTCCCAAAATATCCACTCAAATAACTTGAATATTTAAAGAGAGCTTGATAATATTATAAAGAACATAAGAATATTATTTTTGGAATTTTTCGACAATATAACGTTGCTAGAAATTACAGTGTGCCCTAAACAGTGGAAAACTTCTAAAATTCTTATCTTCTCGAATACAAGTGTAAAAACTATGAAACTCAAGAAATAACATTTAAAAATGTAGAAGATGATATTCTAACCCTCATATCTGAAAATGGCTAGTTGGAAACCCTCCAAAGAAAGGCTGCAATCTCCAAAAAAGTCTACCTTTTTGGTAGATGGTCAAAATCCCTTTGAAATCCTCAAGAAATGATGACAAACCATTTCTTTATTGTTTAAGTAAGTTTGACCTGAAAACCCACTGATTATCTTAACAAATTATCTCAAAAACCCTAAAAACCTATCTCTAAAAACCTCTGAAAATATCTCTGTAAATCAGCCCTAAAAACAACTCCAAATGACAAGCTAGGGTAGATCTTTCACTACAAGAATGCCCTACTAGCTAAGTATGGATCTCTCACCACCGAAACTAGGGTTCCTATGGGATTTCACTCCACAAGCTATAGATTTGCAAAAATAGTTTCCTATGAAAGGAGATAATTAGGTATGCAATAAGTCCTTTCTTTTCTCCCCCAACTCCTTATTTAACTTCTCCAAGGAAAAATCCCTACTAAACCCTAGTCACATTTTTCCCTTGGAAGGGCCAACAAAATAAAAGCAACTTAAGTTAATTTTCCTTTTAAGTCGACATGGTCCAAAGGTGACCTCCCAATGCAAAATTAGAACATTAGTAGCATGTGGCCCCTTCCTAACAACAAAACATAATATCTAGTCCTTCTAAAACACCTTTTTGCATATGTCAATGAAGAATTATAACAAAATGGACTAGATATTCATACCCAATAGATTTTAGCATCCAAAACCCCTTGGGTATGACCAAGGCTTGGACTCGAATTGGCCCTTAGGCCTTTGGAATAGGAAAGGGGAAATTACAGTCCTCCCTTCCCAAATTTTTATTGTCCTCAAGAAAATACAAATTATGATGTTGAAAAATATGCTCTCCCTCCCAAGTAACATCCTCAAGTGGAAATCCCTTCCATCACACCAAATACTCGATGATCACTCTGCTCCCGAGACCTCTTTGTCTCTCTTCAATATTAGATTCTGGTTCCAACACCAACTTCCCCTTCTAATCTAGTGGCGGAAACTCTAGATAGATGGTACAATATATTGTCCAAGTGCCTTCTTAAGGAATGAAACATTGAAGACATTATGTATGTTATCGTGCTCCAAAGAGCTCTAGCTCATATGTAACTTCCCAACTTGATGAACTACGTGGTACGGAGCATAAAACCATGGTTTTGATTTCTATACACCCTTCTACTTCAAAGTGAGGACTTCCTATATGGCTGCAAAAAACATAGGAATACTAGCTCCCCAACCTCAAAATATCTCTCTATCCTATACCAATCTGCATATTCCTTCTGTTGATTTTGTGCCTTCTAAAGGTTCTCTCTTAGAGCCTTCATAATATCCTGGTTCTCTGTAAATAAATCTCGAGATTTGGGATCTCGGCTATCTAGTAATACCAAATCCACAAATGTAATAGCATCATACCCATACAAGGATCGGAAAGGAGTCATACCTATGCTCATCTGATAGGTGGTATTGTAGATAACTCACCCATGTGTAACCATCTAATCCATGTACATTGATGTCCTGACACATAACTCCGTAAGTAGCCCTCTATCAACTTATTGATTATCTCCATCTCGCCCATCTTTATGTGGGTGGTAGCTAGTCTTGTGAGTCAACTCCATACCTTCTAGTCTAAAGATATCCCGCTAACATGCTTATGAAGATCTTTTCCTTGTCACTAACAATAATTTTAGGCAACCCATGTAGCCTAAAAATATATGTATAGAAGATCCAGGCCACATCCACTGCCTCATGACCCTTAGGTAGGGAAAATAAATGAGCATACCTAGTTAAGCGATCAACTACAACATAAATGCAACTATGACCATGCACCAAGGGAAGCCCTATGATAAATTCCATAAATATGTTTTTCCATTTATGTTCGGGAATGGGGAGAGGCTAAAGTAATCTTGCTAGAAAATACTACTCGATTTGGTTTGCTAGCAAACCATACACTCTCTGACATGATTAAGGACATTGTCCTTCATCCCCTTCCATGAAAATCTCTCCCTGATAAACCTATATGTTTTGAAATACCTGGATGCCCAGAGCTAGTGGTGTATCATGTATTGCTTGAAGCATCTTCTCCTTCATTTTGGATCCTTGTACAAGGAAAATCCTATCCTTATAGAAAATGAGATCATCCACTACTCTATATCGGTCATCCCGTATAATACCATCCATGATCTCACATGCAAACTATTTTTGGAATAATTAACAAGTATATGATCCTTCTAATCCGTTGAAATCTTAGGCATCAAACTAAGCATAAAAGTGAGGTAAGGCCTCCTAGATAAAGTGTCAACAACAATATTATTCTTACCTCTAGTGTACTCTATGTCGAATTCATATGTTTGTACCTTGTTCACCCATCTTTGCTAGTGATCATTGAGATCCTTCTCTGAAGAGGAACCTCAAACTATTGTGATCTGTATGAACCACAAATTTTCTTCCCACAAGGTATTGTCTAAATTTATCCAAAGCATGCATAATGGCCAACATCTCCTTATCATTAATTGAATACCCTCTCTCTACGGGTTTCAATTTCCAACTCATAGGAAAAGTGATGCCTATCCCGCATGATCTCTCATCACTTCTCCGATGTATCACACTCTAGATTGAATGGGAGGGAGAAATCTAGTAATACGAGAATAAGACATGAACTCATTCACCTTCTTGAGGTGATCAAAAACCTCTAACAAAGAAAAGCTTTCAAATTAATGGAGTAGTCTCAAGATAATTTCTTCATCCTCTAGATGGTACAATCCCACGAATCCTCTCAAATGTGTCATGTTCACCAATCCAAAATTACTGTATCTTCTCTCTCTATCCACCTTCATAAGCCCCACTAATCAGATATCCACATGATACTCCTTCGGTCATCCAAACTCCTCTTAGATCTTTCCCAAATAGCAAATTAATTCTAATATCCCCAATATCTCACCAACGTGCCAATCCATCCTCCAAGTCCTATGTAGAATAAAATATCATCAAAGAAACCTATAAAACTTCCATAGGTCCTGATTCATGTAAGACAATGTAATTAGACAATCTTGGGGCATCACTCTCAAATTGACCATAATGCCCTCTCGAAGATCACATCCTCTCCCTTCGATTTGATGATATCTAGATCAAAATCTTTTTTGAAAAATAGATTACACCATCATGTTATGGGATACTTGTTCTTTATTGTCTTCTTATTCAAGGCGCAAACTCATCCTTCTTCTTCAAGGAAGAAAAAAATGGAGCTCATCTAATATGCCCCATATCAATGACTATGTTGGTCTTATTGATCTCATCCTTAAATACCAACAATATAGAAGAAATAAACACCATTCTAGCATCCTTGAGCTATATACTCACCTATCAGAGATGCTCTAGAGGTAGTGTCACCCAAAATCACTGTGCAATAAGCCGTGTAAATCCACATGAATCTATTATCCATCCTCAATTTCTTGGTCAAAACAAAATAATGCCCCAAACCACCCCATCTATAACCCTCTCTCAACCTCTTGAGGCATCAAAAACTTGGGGTTGCCCCACTTTAAGCCCCTCAAGATCACATTCCTCCCTTCTACTTAAACTTGTCCATCGTCTAGAAGTTAGTCGCAAACTCACCAAGGGAATGGAGCCACTTTGTAAAGCTCTCCCCAACAATATAGAAATCATCGATGGCTTCGAATAGCCTATCATGATGCTCTGGGAACCCATCATGTTCATGTCATAGAATCTCCATTGGCTACAACCACATTGAAGCCCTCAAACCGCTGGCAATAACCTCTCGCCTCTCAACTAATGAGGCATCAATAACGTTGTGGTTGCCCCTATTTTGAGCACCACTACTGATTTCCCACACTCCCATAACTCAATGCCTCGTACCTCGGGGTACTCAAAGTCATCCTCTAAAAGTCTCACTATCTTGATCAAAAACTCATCATCATCATCCTCTAATCCCTATGTTTCCAACTCCTAACCATCACTCTCCTCAAATACCTCTATAAATTGGGCCTTCCCTCTACCCTTGTAATCATGTCCTGAACCCAAGGTGTGTGGAAATTGAAACATGGTTTCTTTTTCCTTAATTCATCTTTGTCATCTCTAGATACGAATGTTATCTTGGTAGTATCTTGCCTAGGTGGAGCTACCTTCAGCTATGAACCATCAGGTCTAGAAGGGAAACCCTTAGGTTTCACTCGAGGTGGAAACCTTGACTTAGGAGTGGATAACTCCAAGTCACGAGCTCTTTGAATAGCCTCATGCAAAGAAGAACGCTCAAATGCCTTTCAAAATCTAGTGAAAGTGTCTCGTAAACTTGCTTTGAATAGGGAAATCAACCTCATCTCTCTAACATTAGGTACCATGACCAATAGTCTCTAAAAATCTATGATATATTGATCCAAGGAACCAGTCTTCCTTAAATGAGTCAACCTCTAAAATGCTTGTCGGGTCCATCCTATAAAATCTTCTCACTAGCCTCTCGTGAACTCGTATAAGTCATGATGTTTATGTGTCATTGTTTAATCAACCCATGATGCCACCAATCATGAGCGTCTCCCTTAAGATGTAAGATTGCAGAGTTAATTGCATCTTCCTCATGAATAGGATTCAAGTCAAGTATGTCTTCAACTTCTAAACCCAAGATTGTGAAGTACACTTTTTAGAACCAACAAAGTGTGGAATAGAAATCTGTCCTATCTCTTTTACAGCTCTACTACACATGCACTGATGATCTCTCTTAGGCCTACTTCCAATATTCATTTTGTAATATTCTTGGAATGGCATGTTGTCACGAAATCCATCACTCAAGGTCTGGTAATTTTCCCAACAAGACTCCTCATCTACAATATCCATTGGTTTTCGTACCTGTGAAACTTTTAGATCCTTCAAGAAAGAAGGTTCGTGAAACCCCAAATCCCTAGTAGAAGAATGGGGAGACCGCTGCCTTGAATGTCCACCCTCACCTCTTTGACCATGTTTTCCCATATTTCTATTTTCTCCTCTTTCCGTATGAGCATCAATCATGTCCCGTACAAATCTCTTAGTGAGCTAGCTCAAATAGAGATTGGTAGTCTCCTTTTAATTTTACCATGTTGGTGAACAATTGTTTCATTAGATCTACACCTATATCCTCACTATCTCTGTCTCCCATATTTCAATCCCAAGAAGCTGGAGAAACAACTTCTCTAATACCAATGAAATATCCCTTTGGGGATACCACTTAAGTAACATTTTTTTGAAAATTTGCAGCCAAATAAAATACTTGACTTTTGCAAATTTTTACCTGGTTAGGGAAGCGAATCAAGAAAATTAATAACTCCCAAAATATCCACTCAAATCACTTAAAAATTTAAAGAGAGCTTGCTAATATTATAAAGAACATAAGAAAACTATTTTTGGAATTTTTTAGACAATATAATGCTGCCGAAAATTATAGCGTGCCCTAAATAGCTAGAAAACATCTAAAATTCATATCTTCCTGAATACAAGTGCAAAAAATATGAAACTTTGGAAATTAAATTTACAAATGTAGAAGATGATGTTATGACCGTTAGATCCAAAATGGCCAACTAGAAACCTCCAAATAAAGGCTGCAATATCCAAAACAATTCACCCTTTTTGGTAGATGGTCAAAACCCCTTTGAAATCCTCGAAAATGATGCTGAGACCTTTCTTTATTGCTGCCATAATTCTCATCTGAAAACCCACTGATTATCTTCACAAATTATCTCAAAAACCTCAAAACCCTATCTCTAAAAACCTATGAAAATATCTTAGTAAATCACCCCTACAAAAAAATCCAAAATGACAAGCTAGGGTAGATCTTTCACTACCGAAGAATGCCTTGCTATCCGGAGATGGATCTCTCACCACCGAAGCTAGGGTTCATGTGGGATTTCACTCCATAAGCTATAGATTTACAAACAACATTTTCACTTGAACAAAGATAATCAAGTATGCAAGAATGCCTTTCCTTTCTCCCCAACTCCTTATATAACTTCTCTAAGGAAAAAAGAGCCCCAATAAACCGTAGTCACATTTTCACTTGGAAGGGCCAATAAAATAAAAGTAACTTAAGTTAATTTTCTCTTTTTAAGTCGCAGTGGTCCAAAAGTGACCCCCAACGCAAAATTAGAACATTAGTACCATGTGGCCCCTTCCTAACGATAAAACATAACATCTATTCCTTCCAAAACACCTTTTACATATGTCAATAAAGAATTATAACAAAATGGACTAGATATTCATACCCAATAGCTCCCAACATCAAAATCCCCTTGGGTATGACCAAGGCTTGGACTCAAATTGGCCCTTATGCCTTTGGCGTAGGAAAGGGGATATTACAAAATCACTAATCTCTTATTGCACCATTCTAACTTTTCGTAAGTAATTTGCATTTCTCTTTATATTATGCATTTATCTTATTTCATAAGGAAAATCATAGTATAATATGTTTAGGGATTGAAATAGATTATTCCAAATAATCTAGTATAAATTTGATATCCATAAATAAAAGGTTAAAAAGTTAATTATTCATGAAAGGGTAACAATGTTTGATACCCAAAATAAGAATTTGAAACTCTAAGAAGATAACCAAATATAATAAGTTAACAAAATTCTCTTTGATTCACCACCCCAATTCAACAAACCTTTCTATGCTCATTGGAAATGTATCAACTCATGCTTAGATACTTTTACTATGTTCATATTCCTAACCAAGCACTACAGGTTGAAAGTAAGATTATTCACTATATAGGTTAAAGAATCATCTTTTATCTAATCTTTTAATGTTCATGGATCGTAACGCTATCTATTACTTCACAAATATTCCAGTATGCATTTTCCATTATTATTAAGTGGTGAGTATTTTAACAATTAAACAATATTTCCTTAACTATTAATATCACAATGTCTACTAGGCTCGGAAAACTATTATTTGTGTTACACTTTCTTAACCATTAGAGGTACTTTATTCATTCATAAGAACTTATACCTACCATCTTAGAGATGATATAATCCTCGTAATGGTTTAAATGGTACAAGGACAAAATCCTTTCCATTAGAAGGTAATTTTAGATATTATATTCCTTTATGCATGCCACAATTGGTTATAAGAGTGCTCATAAAATGATTTAAAATGACATTAAAATAACAATCTTATAGTTAAAATACTAAATATTCCTTGTGAAGGGAGTTCTATAAGTTTTGATTACTAGCAATCATATGTGAATGTATGATGGAAATGCCGAAGGGGATGTATTGAGGAAGTCAAATTGGAGGGAGAGAAACAATGGGAGAGGAAGAGAGACGAAGATGAAGGGTTCGAGAGAAGACCAAGGAAGAGGAAAGTGGCTTTGTGGATAAATGGGAAAGTGTACCCTTGAATAGTGACGTGACAATAATGACTATAGTTCAAAAAGGAGAAAATTCATGTTATGTAAGATGCTAAGGGAACAATTTCTTACATATATCATAAGAGAGTATTCATCTACCGAACATATATTGCTTTTTTTTAAATTTATTATTTTGCGCTTCAAGAGGTTGTCAATTGAATGATGTTTAATTTTTTTATTAAAAGGGATTGTTTAAAATCGATGAATATAAGTTGGTTAATTGTTTTTAAGATTACAATTAATTTTATTAATTTGAAGATTATAATCTATCGATAAGATAAGAAATATCAATAATTATAATGTATTGAATGCATGGATATTGATAGAAAGTCGTACTGGTAAATTGAAATGTGAAAAAGGTTTACAAACATGTTGCACAAAAATATGGCATTTAAAATCCATAGATACCCAAAATCTCCTCCACTGAATCCAGTCTAGGGTAAGGACTACAAGTATATATATGAAGAATACACAGTTATGTTCAATGTAAATTGTTGACTGAACTTGGTACCTACAAATAACAAATGATATAAAGGTAAATGTAGGGATCAAATTCCCCATTGTTGGGGTAGTGTAATTTACACATGTGAATGCACAATGTTGCATGACAGTAATTCTACAAATCGACATACATTTAGAAAAATAAGAAATTTAAATTAATACAAATTAGCTTACACAAAATATAATTATTTGATTAAGTAAATAGATAATGCTGGCAGAAGGCCTTCATTTTCATACCAATGGTTACTATGCATAGAAAAAGGTAAAGTTATTTTCTACCCCATGATTTAGAAGAGACCAATTTTTGTGGGTTGTTGTCGATGCTAATCTTAACCTAAATGGTAATTACAAGCCATGATCACTCTTTTGTTATGAAATTATAGTGCTCATAGATAGCTTCTCATTTTGATTAGTTATTAAATTAAAATAGTGGTTTTCTCTTAGTTAAAATATTGGGTGTTAATTTCTTCTTTAACAATGATTTTTTACAATTGGCAACAAATTCTATTTTGAAATTTGAGGAATTCATGATTTGGCAAAATTTTTGAAGCCTCAGCGAACATAGATTTTCTTCTGTCAAGATGAGTTAGAAACTAATATGATTGATAATTTCATGCCATGGTTTATCAACACATTCACTATTTTAAATAACTTAAAAGAAAAGTTTAATTTTATTTTGATGAACGGAAGGAGGATTTTAGATGGATAGACTTGCCCACATAAAGCAAGTAAAAAAATCTACCCAAAGATAGATCATGTGTGAGAAGTGGTTGTTTTCCCCAAAGCAATCCAACCCACCATCCGAAATCAGTACACAATTTGTTCTTATAGTTGTAACTAGAAAATATAGCAAAATAATTTGTGCATATTACTAAAACTGTCATATTTCTCGAATACCAAGGAGACTAAGTTACCAGATGTGTATAGACCACTAGACACATCATAATGAAAATTGAGTTTTATAGCTTTTATGTGAAAGAACTTTATTTTTGTTCTATAAATAAAGAAAAGAATCTCTCACCTAGAGAAAAGATGACATATCAAATATTCCATCTCCACAATAGACTGCAATCCAGGAGGGTCTTTTTCTAGAGGAGACAAAGTACATAGATCTAGATCCAAAACACTCATTTTAGGCCATCGGAAACATATATTTGGCTCCAATGGCACTTCTATAATTCTTCCTCCAATGAATGACTTCTTTTAACAATCCACCTACATGGGACCCAACATGTCTCACAAATGATGACCATGGAAAAAGTATGAAGCTCAAATTTTTCATTATGCCCAAAAAATCCTGGTCTAACAACATTTAGACCAAATGTCACAAAAGGACTAAATATTATGACACTTACAATTCTTGACAAGGCTTTTAATTCTACGGTGAAGTGCAAGGCATTCTTGTTTTCCTTGCTTAACCGGTAAATACACCAGTGCCTCAGTAAATATGCATTATTCAATCAATTACACATGTTTGAATTTTTTCAACGGTACCATGTGTAAGAGGTGGGGACAAAGTGAAGTAGTCAAAAGTGGAGATAGCCATCAGATTTCAATGCATGTCGTGAAATTTTAGTCTCCATCGTCCAATTTTCAAAAGTGATAGAATCGCTATCTCCCATAATAAGGAATGCATTCAGTGTAAATATTGAAAAAACTTACACCATATAAGTAGGTCAATGTAAAATCCATATAAAACACCAAATTTTCTCACCTATGTAATTGCGTAAAGTGTTGTTTATTTACCGAAGCATAAATATTTTATGGAAGTTTATAAAGTCCTTTTGGTTTGTGACCTACATAAGTAGTTGTAATCAAATGTATCCATAAATATTTTTTTGAATGTAAATAAGATTTTAAAAATAAATAAATTATACATATATATATGAAAAAGTGTCTACAAAAATGACATACCCACGTCAGATTGAGGAAGCCATATTGGAGGGACATAAACAATGGAAGATGAAGAGAGACAAAGATGAAGGGTTCGGGGAGAATACCAAGGAAGAGGAAAATGGATTTGTGGATAAATGGGAAAGTGTAACCTTGAATAAAGATGTGACAATAATGAATATAGTTCAAAAAGGAGAAAATTCATGTTATGTAAGATCTTTGAGAGAAATATTTCTGAGATATATCATAAGAGAGTAATTATCTACCAAACATACATTGTATTTTTGAATTTATTATTTTACAGCTTCAAGGTTGTCAATGAATGATGTTTAATTTGGTTATGAAAAGGGAGCATTTCAAATCGAAGAATATAATTTGGTTGATTGTTTTGAAGATTATAATCTATCGATAAGCTAACAAATCTCAATAATTGGAATGTATTGAATGCATGGATATTGGTGAAAGTCGTACTGGTAAATTGAAATGTGAAAAAGGTTTACAAGCATGTTGCACAAAAACATATGGCATTTAAAATCCATAGATACCCAAAATCTCCTCCACTGAATCCACTCTAGGGTAAGGACTACAAGTATATATATGAAGAACACGTAGTTATGCTCAATGTAAATTGTTGATTAAACTTGGTACCTACAAATAACAGATGATATAAAGGTAAATGCAGGGATCAAATTCCCCATTGTTGGGGTAGTATAATTTACACATGTGAAGGTGCAATTCTGCATGCGGCAAAGTAATCCTGTGCATCCACATACACTTACTAAAATGAGAACTTGAAATTAATACATACATAAGCTTCCACAAACTATAATTGCTTGATTAGGTAAATAGATAGTGCTGGTAGAAGGCCTTCATTTTCATACGAGCATGGTTACTATGCATAACAAAAGGTAAAGTGATTTTCTGCCCCATCATTTAGAAGAGACCATTTTTTGTGGGTTGTTGTCGATGCTAACCTTGACCTAAATGGTAATTACAAGCCATGATCACTCTTCTCGTTATGAAAATCTAGTGCTCACAGGTAGCTTCTCATTTTGATTAATTATTACATTCGATTTTGGGGCTTCTCTCAGTTGAAATATTGGGTGTCAATTTCTTCTTTGAGAATGATTTCTTACAATTGCAACAAATTCTATTTTGAAATATAAAAATTCATGATTTGGCAAAATTTTTGTAGCTTTGAGAATATAGATTTTCTTCCCAAAGATGAATTAGAAACTAAGATGATTGATAATTTCATGCCATGGTTTATCAACACGTTTACTATTTTACATAACTTACAAGAAAAGTCTAAATTCATTTTGATGGACGGATGGAGGATTTCAGATGTATAGACTTACCCACATAAAGCAAGCAAAAAAATCTACCCAACATAGACCATGTGAGAAGTGGTCATTTTCCTAGCAATCCAACCCACCATCTGAAATCGGTACACAATTTGTTCTTCCAATCGCAACTTAAAATATAGCAAAATAATTTGTGGGTATTATGGAAATTGTCATATTTCTCGAATACAAAGGAAACTAAGTTGCCAGATGTGTATAGACCACCAGACACATCATAATGAAAATTGAGTTTTCTAGCTTCTCTGTGAAAGAACTTTCTTTTTATTGTATAAATGGAGCAAAGAAACTCTCACCTAGAGAAGAAGAAGACATTGCAAACATAGACATATCAAATATTCCACCTCTACAATAGACCCGCAATCCAGGAGGGATTTTTTCATGGAGGAGACAAAGTACGTAGATCTAGATTCAGGACACTCATTTCAGGCCATCAAGCAACATTTATTCATCTCCAATGACACTTCTATAAATCTTACTCCAATGAACTACTTCTAACAAGCCGCCTCCATGGGACCCAACATTTATCATAGTTGATGACCATGGAAAAAGTAAAAGCTCAAAGTTGCCAGTATGCCAAACAAATAATTGTCTAATAACATTCAGACCAAATGTTGCAAATGGACTTAAGATTACGATGCTTGCAATTCTCAACAAGGCTTTTAATTCTTGTTTTCCTTTCCTAACAGGTAAATACAGTTTGGTGCCTGTAATTTTGTCATTATTCAGTTAACTACATGTGTTCGAATTTGTTTTGACAGTATGGTGTTTAAGAGGCAAGGACAAAGTATATTAGTCAAAAGTGGAGATAGCAGTCAGATTTCAATGCATGTTGTGAAATTTTAATCTCTATCATCCAATTTCATAAGAGTTTCATAGTAAGCTAGTCCCGACAATAAGAAACACATTTAGCGTAAATATTGAAAAAACGTGAACCATATAAGTAGGTCAATGTAAAATCCATATGAAACACCAAATTCTCTCACCTATATAATTGTGTAAAGTGTTGTTTATTCACCAAAGCACAAATCTTGTATGGAAGTTGATAAAGTCATTTTTGGTCGGTGATGTACATAAGTAGTTCTAATAAAATGTATCCACAAATATTTTTTTGAATGTAAATAGGAGTTTTTAAAAAAAGATTATATATATATGAAAAAGCATCCACAAAAATGGCATCCCCATCATATAAGGAGAAAAGGGTGATTCTTGTTTAAAGATATGCCAGCTAGATTCCCACAAATACAACTCACATTCTGAATATTAGTTTGTTGTAGGGAAAATGAGCCAATGACCGTGAGTAGATATGTGAAATAAAGTACCATTAGTTGTTTGAATTAAAGTTAAAAATGAAATAAAAACTAGCCAATAAAGTAAGTCACATCAAGTCACATCAATAAATTAACCAATGAAATGGTGACACATACACAACCCATAAAAGGTGATTTTATTCTCAATTAATGGGTTGCCTTAAATTCCTTTGTATTCAAAAGTACTTATTTTAAATCCCTTAAAAATATATTCTCCACATAATTTAAATTTTTGAAAGAAAATCTGCATATTACATAATTTTTTTAAATTTTTATGATTGTTAAGTGGCACTAACAACCTCTAAAATTTTGATTCACTGGCTCATTTCCCTATCTAAACTTATTTTACCATATTTTGTATTCTACTCGGCTACGAAAAATTCGCACCATGTACTGTTTCTCTCTACCGGATACAACACGAACCACCAACGAATAAAAATTAATATTTTCAGTAAAGAAATCTGAAAGTGTTTCAACGTGATTCAACTTGGCGGTGGTGGAAATAGTGACACCTCAAAAAAGGCAGTTTTGCTAAGTCGGACACCTGGTATTGGGAAGACTACTTCTGCAAGATTGACAAGCCAGATGCTTGGTTTCACAGCAATCAAGGTTAATTCCAGTGACAATCGTGGGAAGGCTGATTCTAAGAAAGAAAGAGGCATTGGAGGGAGTACAACAAACTCAATAAAGGAGTTAATCAGCAATGAAGCTCTGAATTTCGGGCATTCAAATGGTTCAAGGCATCACAAATTTTATTATGGATGAAGTTGATGGCATGTCTGGAGGAGATAGAGGACCGACAAATCTCATTTCCAGCAACAAAACGAGCAAAACCCCCATTATCTGCATTTGTAATGATTTCTACAATCAAAAAAATGGAGTGCCTTGTCAACTACTGTATAGCTCTGATTTACAGGGAGCCTGCAAAGAAACAAATGGCTAAAAGGCTGCATTAAATTGCAGAATTAAAGGGTGTTAAAATCGATCAGATGGCACTTGAGGAACTTGGTGAGTGCGTCAATGGAGATATGCGGCTGTCATTTCCTTGCTTCTACGTTGCACGTGTTCATCCTTCGGCGATCGAGTGCTAAGCATGGAACGTCATTGTGCCTTCGTCGATCATTGGTGGGTTTCACCTTGGTCACAGGGAATACTCAATCATCTCCCTCTTCATCGTGTTTGCTGGTGTCGTGTTGTCGTTGTCGTTGCTGGCCCTTGCTGGCCGCGTACACTTATTTCCTTTTGTTGAAATCTTGGCCTTTATTTATGCGTGGAGGAAGGGCACTTACCACTCATTCTTCTTTTAGGCTAGGCGTGTTGGTCCTTCCTTTGGTTTGAATGCCAAGTGGGGGGAGGGGGGGGGGGGAGGGGGCGCGATTGGCCACCAGTCTTTTCCAGCGACCCTTCAACCACTTCTGACCTGTATCTTTTATGACTACTCTACCTTCCTTGACTTCCTCGTGCCCTTGTCTGCCGCGTCTTGGGGGAAGGGAAACCCTGTTTTGGGAAGTCTTTTGTTTGGTTTTAGTCTGGTTTTGCTCGAACATCCTTCCCTGGCCGCGTGGGCTCCTCTGGAGACTAGCCGCTGCACTTTAATGGAGTCTCCTTGCAAGTCTGCCCTTTTGACACGCACTGGGAGGATGTTGGCTAGGTTGTGGAGTCTGGGTGTGCTCCAGCTGCAAGCTAGTGAAGCAGACGCGTTGCCTCCATTGTTCTTTGAGTGCTGCGTGGTGTGTTCTGCCAGATCTCCACAGCAACAGCCTGCGACAGTAAACTTAGCCAGGCGGCAGGCATGTTGCAGAGTAGTGGAAGCCGTTGTGAGCGCTTCCAGCAAGCAGGTCATCCATCTATGTTGTTAGCTGCTCAGTATCGACTGCATCCTCAATTCGGGATTTCTCCTTCAAGATATTTTCATCAAAATCGATTAAGTGACAGTGAGAGTGTTACCAGGAGACCCGATGAAATTTATTACAGAGATTCTCTACTGAGACCTTGCTTGTTCTACGATGTAACTCATGGAAGAGGATCTCATAGAGGTGGATCTGTTTCATATCAGAATATTCATGAAGCACAGTTTGCTTTGCAAGAGAGCTTTTAGGAGATCGATGAAGGATAGAGGAATTAAAAAGAAACTTGGTGTAGTTGGATTAAAGGCAATAAAAAGGTGCATGCTTTTGTGTAGGTGACAGATCGCACCCACAGGCACCAGAGATCTATGCAATGTTGGAGAAAATGTCTTGGGAGATGAAGGTAGCAGGATATTTTTCAGATTCAGAACATGTACTGAGAAAACAGTAGTGTCATCAGGAATTCTGGTATTCGTCAACACAGTCCTCTCAGTTCAATCCTTGAAGATCCTTCCAGTCCAATCCTTAAAGGATATTGCCGAATCATTTATGTATATTTTGGGCCTATTCTTTTCTACTTCTTCTGCTAATAATATGCAAGTGAATAGCAGGAGTACCCAACTGTTCAGAAAGGAATATTCTAATTCTAATCCCGAAACATCTTCAGAGACTGCTCCAGTTTTGGGGTCTCGAGCTTGCCCAATTGCCCCTCATAGCTGATGAAATCAGGCAGAGCCTTCCTGTTGTGCCCTACAAAACACCTGCAAACATTACCCATGTGGTGGAATGCGCTTTTTTTGTCTGTGTAAGTTTGAAGAAGGGGATCAGATAAGGGAACTGCCGTGCTCTCTTTTCTTCCACAGAAATTGTCTTGACAAGTGGCTGGATCACCAACAAACAACCTGTCCTCTATGCAGATTCTCCCTCATACCAGAAGAGACTGCTTTTAGGCTGAGGAGAAGAGAGCAGGAACTCACAGAAGAGCTCATGTTCTGGTTCTCCTCCTTCCACGGTCATGGATTTCACAGTATGTGGTGGCTAAGGGCTAATTTGGAGCGGTGTTCGGAGGATTTTGGATCTACTTCTGAGAAACCCAGGGATGCATGGCAACAATCTTTGGGAAGAGGAGATAGGGTGTCGCCAGAAGATCAGTGAGGGAATGATAATCGGGTGTCAATGCGACCCGACCGAACTATGGGCAGAGATGCATTGCATGGACTATACAATTGATTTTATGAAGACAAGAGCATGGCCGTTAACAGAGTTTGGACCTTCAGCAGCCTGAGGAAGAGATGTTGCACTGGTTGGGTTGTTGTTGCAGGCCCCGTCCATCTTGTTATCGACTGCGGGAGCTTAATCAGGCACGATATTCTCTATACCATTGATTCTTATGTTGTTATTTAACTGATTCATTAAATAACTCTACTCTTCATATAAATGTCTCGTGTGATGGTATGCTGTTTGGTTTCCACTTCCCTTGCTCTTTTGTATTTTTTTGGCGTTAGAAATGATTGCACTGGTTGAAGCCTTTTATATTGTTTTCTGGGTTTTAATAAATATTAGTTGGGTGAACTTTGTTCTTAAGACTAATAAAACAAAAGAGGTGGGGGTCCTGTAATGAAAATTCCCGAGTTCTTTGTGTTGGTCTCACGATTTGAATGTTTTATCAAACATTGTCGTTGGACTCAACTTTATAGTTCCTGTTTTGTTCTTATTCTTGTTTCGGTTCGAGATCTGTAGTTCTGGTTTATGTTGGGTATTTGCGAAATAGTGATTGAGTACTGCGAGTGCATTGTGTATAGGTGAATGATGCTATTCCTGTCTCTATCCTTTTCTTTTAGTTGTTTTAGGTTCTAGTAACCCTTCTCGGTTGGCTTAGTGTGTGCTTAGCTTGACTGATCTTTGAATTGAGCCAAGTTGATATTACTCTCAACTAGGTTAGTTGCTTTTGTTATTTTTTAAAAAAAAAAATCGCTCGAAGAAATACCTTTATTCTTCAAGCGTCATGGTTGATCTTCATAATTTGATATCAATTCATGTTCACCGTTTGGAGATTGTTGTCTTTGGAATCACCTTCTCTCCCTTGGTGACAGTTGTATGTTTTGGAGGAATGTAGCTGATCCTATGGAATGTCTTCTTTAGACGTTACCCACATTTCTTTTGGATAGCTTAAAATGTCAGAGGAAATACTCTTTTTCGTACCTTGATTTTGTTTCACACATGTTGGAGGATACAAGATCTACTGGATCATTAGTGAGGAAGTTTTCAAATCTTAAAATTGGGATGTTGGTTTTATGCGTAAGAAATTACTCTACGTTTTGCTCCGTAAAGATGTTTAAATTTCATTCTCCTGTGACTTAGAGGTTGGTGTGTTTGGAAACTCAATGGTTGATTGGTTTTTGTGATGATCGTTGTGATACGACCTCCTTGCTGTCATTGTAGTAGAATGGTTATGTGTTGACCAGAAAGGTTTAAGTCAACTTGTTGTTGACGACAGATCCTTTGGAAGCTATGTATCCTGTGTTGTGTTCTTGTGAATGATTGAGTAACCCTCCTGTAAGATTTATAATGGTTATGTTTGGTCTTGCCAAGTTTGTCCTTTTTCTTAAGACATTCTCTTGATTAGAAGAAAGTTTAATAGAAGGATTGTTAGGATAGGATGTGGCCCATACGAGGTCATTTGTGCGTTTCATCCCTTTTCTTTCCAATTTATTTATTCTGTACTGACATAAAATTAACTGTTATAGGCACATCATCTTAATATTAATAAGTCATGTTGGTTTAGATATTCTCATGTCGATTGATTGTTTGGGATCTTCCAGTGGCATAGTGAATCCTTGGCTTGGTGAACTAACTTAAACAAATAGGGATAGATCACGTTTGAAATTAATTCTCTTCTTGTAATTGTTTTTGTTTCGAAATGTTATCTTGTTAAAATGACGGTCATTATTGTGATATGGGTGAAATTCACTATGATGTTTATTAACTGCTCCTATGAGAAAATGATAATTAAATAGAGTTAGTGCCGTCCCTTTTATTTAGACATTTTATGCTTTTGGACAACTCTTTAATTGCTCTTGTTTAGACTCTTGGGTTATTTTTCATAATCAACGGTGCTTTTCTTCCTTGAAACAGTTAGATAACAACATATTGTCTTAATGTTATAGCTTTTATCGTGCTCAGTTCTTGCGAACTAACATGTGCTAACAAATGTGCAGGAGGATTTCCTAAGTAGAAAAGAAAAAAAGAAACACGTGTAGAAAGTGGATTCCAGCCTTCTTAGGAACTGCTGTTGTACGAATGTTTTTCTTTTTGCTTTAAAACATTGGTATGGAAATTGTGGAGACTATTTAGAAGGCATTGCGTTATAATTTTGTATTGTTCTCATGTAGGTTGTTGTTATCGTTTGAAAGTCAATTTGAGAAATATTATTGTCAATAAGATTAAATGAACTTGTTTTGACATGCGTATCCTTTGTTGAATTTTCACCTTTCAGAATATGATTTATCCTTGAATTGTCAACCTAATTATAATTATCTAAACTTGAATCAACTTGCATCACTTTGGTTACCTTTGGTCATGTGTCATTTAGTAGAGGACTATGTTTTGAACCTAGCAAAAAAAAAAAAAAAAACAAGAGAAACAAATATACCTTGTGACCCCACGTAAACTAATCAACAATCTCTTATTGTGGTGAGTCCTTAGAATGGTCTTAAGGTGAAATCAATGATTAAATCTTGGAAGATAATAAAATTATAATAAATAGAAGGAACTTGATTAAGAAACTCTTCGATCTATCTTACCCGTTGAAAATGTAAACAGTATACTTATGTCTATCTCTTCAAGTGAAGCCCAAGTGAAACCTTTAATATTTCTGGTTAGACTCTTGACCCCAATGAAATCTTTATTAACAACTAATAAGATCTTAATGATGAATCCAAGATTTAGACAGTCATGTACTGAAATAAAATAAAATAAAATAAAAATATGACCGCTTAAAAAGGGTAAAACATATATGTTTAAAAGCACAACGTTGAAAACAGTTTGATGAAGTTAAGAGCCTTGAGAAACTAACTGCCTCCTAACAAATGAATAAGTTAATCAAGTAAATGAAGTAACCTCTTACCATCCAATAATTGGTTTACACTGTATATTAACATTAACAAGGTAGGAGAAAATTCTTCAAAGGAGACATGAACTTCAGATTCTCCTATCATGATTTCTCTGGGAAAAGTAAAGAATGTAAAAGCACTTACAGCTAAAACATGATTCTAAAGAAACCTTCTGTGGGAAGACCTTGTTGTAAAACTGCATACTTTAGATGAACCATTGTGTCCTTAGTGTGTGCCTCATGTTTATCTGTAACCAGTGTGGGTCCGTGTTGTGGAAAGCATGTCTTTGGTTGGTTGTATTCCCTAGAGAACTTGTGTAGTGTCGTATTATCTTCAAGCAAGTCAAAAAAAAAAAAATCCTGTCTTTTACCGTGTTGTTCGTGTGTTGAAATGTTGGTGTGTTACACTTGGTATCAGAGCGTAGGTTCATGCTCTCGAACCTATGGGCCGGATTGGTGTTATATGATGATGTTACATGGTGGTGGTGGTGTTACATGATGATACTGCATGATGATGATGATGTTGCATGATGGTGGTAGATATTGGAAGAGTAATGTGCTTTAAATGTGATGTGAATATTGTCGTAATTGTGATTTTGTGAACGCACGTGATGTGTATGTCACTCAGTGCGTATTTGTTATCATATTGATGTGCTGGGGATGGGAGTATTCTCTCTCCTTCTTGTGGATTCTATGAAGAGTTCACGTGTGAATTACTGTTTGTGGCGTGTGAAAAGAATTCTAATGTGGAGGACGGAGTGTTGGAACATTGTGACATATTGTGATATGTGAGTGTATCAATGTGTTGTATGACTAGATTGATGCTAAAAGAAATGAGTTGTATCATGATGTTTTTACCATGTTTTAAGAAATGTGTGTACCACCTTGTTATGTAGCAATGGATGTTATGTTGTGATGTACTATGTTCATCGTATGTAGGAATTGTGCAAATATGTAATGCTTCATGTTGTGATTTGGGGTCATACGGTGAGTGTATGAACCCTATCGTATGGTGATTGCACTTTGGGTGCAGAATGTGGTAAAGTGATGTATTACACCCTGTGGATGTATGATTGTGATCTACCCTGTATACATACCATACGTGAGACGTTATGGTAGCTATGTGTGTACCACCATGGTGTTAGTGATGTTGTTGTATGTTATGTTGTGAACCTTACGCTAACCGACCCTGAGGGAAATCGGTAGAAGTGTATGTTGAGAGTGAGGAATGGTGTACCATGGGTCAATAACTCGAGTCAAAACTCGGTTTAGTAGATAACATGTGATTCTTTCCTCTCTCCCTATGTGGTTGCATGTATGCAACCTAAGTGCAACTATGACTATGTTTAGCCTTGTCGAAGTGGTGGCGGGATGATTCAGATGGAGGTGATGATAGTGGTATTATTGATATGTATTTTACGAGCTGAGGCTCGATGTTCCGAGTGCTAGCAACTCGTTGAGTACCCCTTTGGTGGCTAAATAAGGCCACACAGTTATCGTAATGTGACATTATTATAAGTTGATTTTATTCGTAAATTGAGCTTTTTACTTTATTTTGTAAGGACCAACAACTTTTCTTGATTGCAATGCTTTACAATTTTGGGCATTTCCTTGGTTTGTGGCACTAACATGGGGATTTTGATACTAACTATGGCTATTTGGCCATTTATTTTTGCTTGATGTTGGGTCTTCTTTTAAATTTGGAATTTTACCGCCTTGCCCAAGGCTTGTACTTTGCCACTTGGCACTTTGATTGGATTGTTGTGCTGGTTCTATTGTCGTGATGTGTGGAATAGGGTCATGGGATGCACCATGAAATGGTTGGACCTATGGACCCACTTCATTGTATGGGGGTACGCCCTAAGGAGTTACAGATAACTAGCGGGTTGTTGAACCACACGTTATTATGTCACTTGGGTTAGGAGTGTTCGAACTCTATGTGTCTTGGACCATAGGGTCAACCGGCCTCCTTGAGGGAGGCATAAGAGTTTGAGGGAGGCATAAGAGACTTGAGGGAGGCATAAGAGACTTGAGGGAGGCATAAGAGACTTGAGGGAGGCATAAGAGTTTGAGGGAGGCATAAGAGACTTGAGGGAGGCATAAGAGTTTGAGGGAGGCATATGATATTTGTGTGTATGGTTGATGTTCTAGGATATATGTTGAGTTATTGTGATGTTTTGGTAGTGGTCTTTTGATGTATGTGTTACTCATGTCAGATGGATATGTGTTGTGATGTTGTAGATATGTCATTGATTCCCTTGTGGACACTATGTACCTGTAGCATGGTTTGGTGTTATGTGAGTGTTTCATTGATGCAAATTGAGGAAATGTCTGGTGGATTGTAGTAGTCTTTTATTTGAGTATTTGGTATGTCAGTCATTGATGTGTGTCGAGTACTATGTTATGAGGAGTGTGCCTATCCTATTCCGTATTTGAGTAACCTTTTGTAGTGTAATACAATCTTGAAGTATATACTTGTGTGCTTGTGAATCTGTAGTGTCTTGTGAACCTGATAGGGTGTTGTGTTAGCAGTTCATGTTGGGCACCCACAATAAGGAATAAATCAAAACTCTTCAATGATGATATTTTTTTTAAAAAAGAAACTAAAACTAGAAATAATGATAATGGAAAGAGACTAATGAAATGATGAACAAGAAAGAACTGCCAATCTTCACAGAACCTTGAAAGTTAAAATTTCTACCAAATGTTCCTAAGGCTACCTGTGGCCGTGTTTTAATCGACTAAAATTTTAAACCATAGGGTGTACTTTCTCCTTTACCTGTTCTTGGTTGCGAACCATTTCTTTCCCTCGTGTTATGTCGCATCGAGGACGATGCTTTCTTAAGGGGAGGAGAATGTAATGTCCTGTTCTATTGCGTTGCACGTGTTCATCCTTCGGCGATCGAGTGCTAAGCATGGAACGTCATTGTGCCTTCGTCGATCATTGGTGGGTTTCACCTTGGTCACAGGGAATACTCAATCATCTCCCTCTTCATCGTGTTTGCTGGTGTCATGTTGTCGTTGTCGTTGCTGGCCCTTGCTGGCCGCGTACACTTATTTCCTTTTTGTTGAAATCCTGGCCTTTATTTATGCGTGGAGGAAGGGCACTTACCACTCATTCTTCTTTTAGGCTAGGCGTGTTGGTCCTTCCTTTGGTTTGAATGCCAAGTGGGGGGGGTTGGCCACCAGTCTTTTCCAGTGACCCTTCAACCACTTCTGACCTGTATCTTTTATGACTGCTCTACCTTCCTTGACTTCCTCGTGCCCTTGTCTGCCGCGTCTTGGGGAAGGGAAACCCTGGTTTTGGGAAGTCTTTTGTTTGGTTTTAGTCTGGTTTTGCTCGAACATCCTTCCCTGGCCGCGTGGGCTCCTCTGGAGACTAGCCGCTGCACTTTAATGGAGTCTCCTTGCAAGTCTACCCTTTTGACACGCACTGGGAGGATGTTGGCTAGGTTGTGGAGTCTGGGTGTGCTCCAGCTGCAAGCTAGTGAAGCAGACGCGTTGCCTCCATTGTTCTTTGAGTGCTGTGTGGTGTGTTCTGCCGATCTCCACAAAGAACACTGCGATAGTAAACTTAGCCGCATGTTGCATGTGTTGCAGAGTAGTGGAAGCCGTTTGTGAGCGCTTCCAGCAAGCAGTTGTCATCCATCTATGTTGTTAGCTGCTCAAGATCGATCATCCGCATCCTCAATTCGGGATTTCTCCTTCAAGATATTTTCATCAAAATCGATTAAGTGATAGTGAGAGTGTTACTAGGAGACCCGATGAAATTTATTACAGAGATTCTCTACTGAGACCTTGCTTGTTCTACGATGTAACTCATGGAAGAGGATCTCTTAGAGGTGGATCTGTTTCATATCGAATATTCATGAAGCACAGTTTGCTTTGCAAGAGAGCTTTTAGGAGATCGATGAAGGATAGAGGAATTAAAAAGAAACTTGGTGTAGTTGGATTAAAGGCAATAAAAAGGTGCATGCTTTTTGTGTAGGTGACAGATCGCACCCACAGGCACAGGAGATCTATGCAATGTTGGAGAAAATGTCTTGGGAGATGAAGGTAGCAGGATATTTTTCAGATTCAGAACATGTACTGAGAAAACAGTAGTGTCATCAGGAATTCTGGTATTCATCAACACAGTCCTCTCAGTTCAATCCTTGAAGATCCTTCCAGTCCAATCCTTAAAGGATATTGCCGAATCATTTATGTATATTTTGGGCCTATTCTTTTCTACTTCTTCTGCTAATAATATGCAAGTGAATAGCAGGAGTACCCAACTGCTCAGAAGGGAATATTCTAATTCTAATCCCGAAACATCTTCAGAGACTACTCCAGTTTTGGGGTCCGAGCTTGCCCAATTGCCCCTCATAGCTGATGAAATCAGGCAGAGCCTTCCTGTTGTGCCCTACAAAACACCTGCAAACATTACCCATGTGGTGGAATGCGTTGTTTGTCTGTGTAAGTTTGAAGAAGGGGATCAGATAAGGGAACTGCCGTGCTCTCTTTTCTTCCACAGAAATTGTCTTGACAAGTGGCTGGATCACCAAAAACAACCTGTCCTCTATGCAGATTCTCCCTCATACCAGAAGAGACTACTTTTAGGCTGAGGAGAAGAGAGCAGGAACTCACAGAAGAGCTCATGTTCTGGTTCTCCTCCTTCCACGGTCATGGATTTCACAGTATGTGGTGGCTAAGGGCTAATTTGGAGCGGTGTTCGGAGGATTTTGGATCTACTTCTGAGAAACCCAGGGATGCATGGCAACAATCTTTGGGAAGAGGAGATAGGGTGTCGCCAGAAGATCAGCGAGGGAATGATAATCGGGTGTCAATGCGACCCGACCGAACTATGGGCAGAGATGCACATTGCGGACTATACAATTGATTTTATGAAGACAAGAGCATGGCCGTTAACAGAGTTTGGACCTTCAGCAGGCTGAGGAAGAGAAGTTGCGCTGGTTGGGTTGCTGTTGCAGGCCCCGTCCATCTTGTTATCGACTGCGGGAGCTTAATCAGGCACGATATTCTCTATACCATTGATTCTTATGCTGTTATTTAACTGATTCATTAAATAACTCTACTCTTCATATAAATGTCTCGTGTGATGGTATGTTGTTTGGTTTCCACTTCCCTTGCTCTTTTGTATTTTTTTTTTGGCGTTAGAAATGATTGCGCTGGTTGAAGCCTTTTATATTGTTTTCTGGGTTTTAATAAATATTAGTTGGGTGAACTTTGTTCTTAAGACTAATAAAACAAAAGAGGTGGGGTCCTGTAATGAAAATTCCCGAGTTCTTTGTGTTGGTCTCACGATTTGAATGTTTTATCAAACATTGTCATTGGACTCAACTTTATAGTTCCTGTTTTGTTCTTATTCTTGTTTCGGTTCGAGATCTGTAGTTCTGGTTTATGTTGGGTATTTGCGAATTGGTGATTGAGTACTGCGAGTGCATTGTGTATAGGTGAATGATGCTATTCCTGTCTCTATCCTTTTCTTTTAGTTGTTTTAGGTTCTAGTAACCCTTCTCGGTTGGCTTGGTGTGTGCTTAGCTTGACTGATCTTTGAATTGAGCCAAGTTGATATTACTCTCAACTAGGTTAGTTGCTTTTGTTATTTTTTTTTTTAAATCGCTCGAAGAAATACCTTTATTCTTCAAGCGTCATGGTTGATCTTCATAATTTGATATCAATTCATGTTCACCGTTTGGAGATTGTTGTCTTTGGAATCACCTTCTCTCCCTTGGTGACTGTTGTATGTTTTGAGGAATGTAGCTGATCCTATGGAATGTCTTCTTTAGACGTTACTCACATTTCTTTTGGATAGCTTAAAATGTTAGAGGAAATACTCTTTTTCGTACCTTGATTTTGTTTCACACATGTTGGAGGATACGAGATCTACTGGATCATTAGTGAGGAAGTTTTCAAATCTTAAAATTGGGATGTTGGTTTTATGCGTAAGAAATTACTCTACGTTTTGCTCCGTAAAGATGTTTAAATTTCATTCTCCTGTGACTTAGAGGTTGGTGTGTTTGGAAACTCATTGGTTGACTGGTTTTTGTGATGATCGTTGTGATACGACCTCCTTGCTGTCATTGTAGTAGAATGGTTATGTGTTGACCAGAAAGGTTTAAGTCAACTTGTTGTTGACGACAGATCCTTTGGAAGCTATGTATCCTGTGTTGTGTTCTTGTGAATGATTGAGTAACCCTCCTGTAAGATTTATAATGGTTATGTTTGGTCTTGCCAAGTTTGTCCTTTTTCTTAAGACATTCTCTTGATTAGAAGAAAGTTTAATAGAAGGATTGTTAGGATAGGATGTGGCCCATACGAGGTCATTTGTGCATTTCATCCCTTTTCTTTCCAATTTATTTATTCTGTACTGACATAAAATTAACTGTTATAGGCACATCATCTTAATATTAATAAGTCATGTTGGTTTAGATATTCTCATGTCGATTGATTGTTTGGGATCTTCCAGTGGCATAGTGAATCCTTGGCTTGGTGAACTAACTTAAACAAATAGGGACATATCACGTTTGAAATTAATTCTCTTCTTGTAATTGTTTTTGTTTCGAAATGTTATCTTGTTAAAATGACGGTCATTATTGTGATATGGGTGAAATTCACTATGATGTTTATTAACTGCTCCTATGAGAAAATGATAATTAAATAGAGTTAGTGCCGTCCCTTTTATTTAGACATTTTATGCTTTTGGACAACTCTTTAATTGCTCTTGTTTAGACTCTTGGATTATTTTTCATAATCAACGGTGCTTTTCTTCCTTGAAACAGTTAGATAACAACATATTGTCTTAATGTTATAGCTTTTATCGTGCTCAGTTCTTGCGAACTGACATGTGCTAACAAATGTGCAGGAGGATTTCCTGAGTAGAAAAAAAAAAAGAAACACGTGTAGAAAGTGGATTCCAGCCTTCTTAGGAACTATTGTTGTACGAATGTTTTTCTTTTGCTTTAAAACATTGGTATGGGAATTGTGGAGACTGTTTTAGAAGGCATTGCGTTATAATTTTGTATTGTTCTCATGTAGGTTGTTGTTATCGTTTGAAAGTCAATTTGAGAAATATTATTGTCAATAAGATTAAATGAACTTGTTTTGACATGCGTATCCTTTGTTGAATTTTCACCTTTCAGAATATGATTTATCCTTGAATTGTCAACCTAATTATAATTATCTAAACTTGAATCAACTTGCATCACTTTGGTTACCTTTGGTCATGTGTCATTTGGTAGAGGACTATGTTTTGAACCTAGCAAAAAAAAAAAAAGAGAAACAAATATACCTTGTGACCCCACGTAAACTAATCAACAATCTCTTATTGTGGTGAGTCCTTAGAACGGTCTTAAGGTGAAATCAATGATTAAATCTTGGAAGATAATAAAATTATAATAAATAGAAGGAACTTGATTAAGAAACTCTTCGATCTATCTTACCCGTTGAAAATGTAAACAGTATACTTATGTCTATCTCTTCAAGTGAAGCCCAAGTGAAACCTTTAATATTTCTGGTTAGACTCTTGACCCCAATGAAATCTTTATTAACAACTAATAAGATCTTAATGATGAATCCAAGATTTAGATAGTCATGTATTTGAATAAAATAAAATAAAATAAAAAAAAAATGACCGCTTAAAAAGGGTAAAACATATATGTTTAAAAGCACAACGTTGAAAACAGTTTGATGAAGTTAAGAGCCTTGAGAAACTAACTGCCTCCTAACAAATGAATAAGTTAATCAAGTAAATGAAGTAACCTCTTGCCATCCAATAATTGGTTTACACTGTATATTAACATTAACAAGGTAGGAGAAAATTCTTCAAAGGAGACATGAACTTCAGATTCTCCTATCATGATTTCTCTGGAAAAGTAAAGAATGTAAAAGCACTTACAGCTAAAACATGATTCTAAAGAAACCTTCTGTGGGAAGACCTTGTTGTAAAACTACATACTTTAGATGAACCATTGTGTCCTTAGTGTGTGCCTCATGTTTATCTGTAACCAATGTGGGTCCGTGTTGTGGAAAGCATGTCTTTAGTTGGTTGTATTCCCTAGAGAACTTGTGTAGTGTCGTATTATCTTCAAGCAAGTCAAAAAAAAAAATCCTTTTCTTTTACCATGTTGTTCGTGTTAATAAGAATTTATATGATCTAATAGACAAAATAAATTTTCTTAGTTTTATAATACCCCATACCAAGGCTTACGTATAGGCTATGTCTAATGGTGTATACATTTTTGTAATCTCAAGAGTATATATATATATATATATATATATATATATATATAGTCTTACAAACCAATAATACATAGTAAAATAGTCAAACTCACAAATATTAAACCTTTATAAACTTAGATTGCTCAATTTTAAGTGGACCGTCATGTTTAGAGATAGTTGTTGGAGAAAATCGTATATGATACAATTATTGTTATATGTATTTAATTATCAATTTCTACTGGCCAAAGGAAGGGTTATAAAAAGATAATCTTTTTGAGTTAAAGCAATGAAGGTTATGAATAAACATTTGATCATCCATATTTGTCTTGAATAATCAATATGTATTAGATACGAATTTTGGTCTATTAACCAAGTATAAATATAATGCTAGAAATTATTTCCTTATAATAATATTAATAATAATAAAAATTATTAACACAAGATTAAATTTTTAAGGATGATGGTCCAACAAAGTGTAGATGATGGTGTACAAAGTGTTTCCTAGCCATCCACCAAGGTTCCACTCCCATGAGATATCCATATAAAAAAGGATGAGACCGAGATCGTGGCCCGTGAGAATTTAGCATAATGAATACCCCCTGACACGACATCTAAGATAAACTGGAGTGTATTTAATCCAATCATGCAACAAAAAAATCTATGAAGGATAATATCATTTCCAAACATACTTTTTTAATACAAAATTGTAATTCTATTTTTATTGAATTCCATAATCTTCATAGAACACAATGTGGTTCTTATTTAACTTTTCACTTCCCAATGACCTGTAAAACCTGTTAGATCATGAATTAGATCATATACGATTGGAATGATTAAATTTTTCTCTAAGCAAAAATTTAAGCAATATTTTCACTCATCCATCTATAAATAAATTTATAAATAATCAATTTCTTTTCATGTCAACAATAGTCATAAGTGTTTGAATTAAATATTTTTGTAATTTACTTTCACATCTATAGAAACTAAATCACGCGGTTTGGGTACATTTCTACGTCCTAATCACATAATGCTATTTATATGATTCCAAAGTGAGAAAAATAGCAATTGAGATTTATTTTTGGCCTTTTGTCCATGTTTCATGTCTTCTTTCTAGCCTCTTACACCCTACAACCCAGTCGATAATTTACTACTTTATCTTTTATGACTTTGGACACCATCGCACAGACAAGACGCCAACACCTAGGCACTCCTGTTCTTTTGGGTGGCCCACCCTCTCTTTCCTTTACTCACTCCTTTTGGGAAACTTTTATCTTTTAGAAAATTATTTTCCTATGAGTCATCTTTCTAGTTGCAAATTACATAATTAAACAAAGGGAATCATATAAATATAAAGGTATGTGTCCATAATAAAGGACCAAAGATCAAATCATCTATTACTATCATCTAAGGTTGCATCCAAAGGCATTTAAAGAGAATAAAAGCATCAATCTAGCTTCATTCAAGGGACAAGGTATTACATTTTTGCATACACGCATAAGAGGGGAAGTTTATTTTGTCATCCAAACATCTACTTACATCGCTACATATAGATATTGTTCTTTATCAAGTGCATCTTGCACAAGAGCCACCTAGGGCATGACTATTCCACACACACACACATGAGAGCTGCATGGAGGCTGAAATATAGTGCAACGCTCGGTTCTAAGTCAAAATTTTTTTGGGGTAAGTCTAAATCTCCATTTGGATCATTTTATTTTTAGGATTTTATGTGTTTTGGGGTTTCGTAGGATATCACTTGATTAAAATGTTATAGGAAAACTTTGCGATAAACAAGTGACATATAGCTGACAAAAAATGAAGGTTAGCGATATTAGTGTAAAAGAGTAAACATTAGTTTCTAAGGTATTTCAATGTTGCGGGTAGCCCAAAGAAATATCTAGTGTCCATGTGTCCTAAAATTAGTCCAGTGCCATCATCCACTTATCTTGATAGTTCAACAATTTTCTATGTTCTCTTTAGCATACTCTACCCTTCTGTTTCATCGGTTTTTATTTTAGCATACATTGGGATCACGTGTGAAATAAAGTAAAGTCTCTTATTCCATCTCTTGCACTTAGTGTTTCAATTTCCATGTTCTTATTACTTGTTTTAGATATGCAATTTAGCATTATTTATTCATATCTAACTTTGAAATATCTAGGGTTTTAAAATTTTCAATATTTGTTAAATTTTCATTTGTTCTTAAGGTGTAGACACAAAATCATACACTTAACATTATTATTATACCACTAAGTATGGTGTTTTATAAATGGATATGTTATCCATATTTCACCCTCGGGCCAAATAGTAGATCGGCCATGACCCCGCATAGAAAGAACCCGAGAAAGCTTGTTCATATCTACAAATAGGTTGCGAAGGACCCAACAATGGAATAGTAGGGCCATAAAAGAAGGGGCAGTACCGCAGAGGAACCAAGAACAAGAAAGGGAAAAAATGGTGAATTTTATAAATTTTCAAGCTCAATAAAGTTTAGGAAAGGATCCAAAATTGGCTTAGTATGGAAGAGGTAGCAGAAAGAACCACATGTCCTAATGGTTCTTCCCCAAGGATGAATCTAAAAGGGGAAGCCCAAACTAGCGCCGGGTTGGCACTCGTCTAGAATTCCCAAAAAGTTACGGGGCTGTTGAAAAGTCTTCAACTAAGAAAGAAGGTGCCATCTGTCGGCTTAGTACAAATATGGAATGGGAGCCCAGGGTGAAGACTCAAACTCATACCAACCCTCCACGTAGAAAATGGTAAAACAGAGTCAAAAGGCGGACAGGGTGGGCCTCAAAATTGGCTAAGTATAAAAGTGTAAGTGGAGGCTGCCAAGTGTCAATGTGGCACATCTCCAATAGTTATTCCCAGGATGGAGACCCAAATGAGTGTAAGCTCGCCATTTAGCCCAAAGTCCAAAAAAGTAAGAGGGACTGTTGAAAAGTCCATAGACTAGCAGAGACCGATAAGTGTTAACTCGACGCTCCTCCAAAGGAAAATTTTGAAAAGGGTTTCCAAACAAGCATGGTGCCGCCACGTGTCCCGAGTCAAGGAAAGTGGGCCATCGGGGAAAAAGTTGGTTTTTTTCCTTTTGTCATCCCAAAAGGATAAAAGTCACAACATAGTTCGTAACTCCGCCCAAGGGAAAAATTCATTGTTTGAGCTTGAATCAAAGCCAAAGTGAAGAGTCGAGGAAAAGGTGAAAAATTTCCTTTTGACAAAAGGGCACAAAGGAAAAATTGAAGTGCATCCCACCAGCCAACCGAACGGTGCCACGTGTCCAAATGGAGTAAGCGGGGTAGCGAGGGGTTGTTTGAGTTTTGCATTTTTGCAGAAACAGGGAAAAGGATGAATTACATATTTTGTGAACCTGATTTTTTTCCCTAATCTGGTTGCCACATGTCTTATATGTAAAAGGGAACCAATTTTTCAAACTATTTTCCCGCCCATTTGTACAAATTCGATACAAACTTTGAAGGGGCATATCTTTCGACTCAGGGCTCAAAATATTGTAAATCTGACACCATTGGAAGTGTCTTGACATCTTCTAAATGATGGAAAGATTAAAAATAATTTTTTTAGGCCCTGGTAGGTGAAAAATGGAGAAAAAGTCTTCAGGGGCCATCAATACAAGATGCATCTACTTCAAAACTAGAATGGATTCGATATGTTCCACCATTTATTCTCCCTCCAAGACGTCGAACCAGTGGTTCATGTAGTCAAGATGGATTTGGGGGAAGATTTTGTAAGAATCATAAACAAAAGTGGTTGAGTTTCAGCCCGCTTTCCCACCTCTCTCTCTCTCTTTCTTCCCTCTGATTGAATCTATAAATGTAGGGGCACGATTCATTGTAAAGGGTTGGACATTCTTTGTTTTACAAGATCCCTTTTCCTTCTAGTAAAGGAATTTGTGGAGTTCGAGTCTTCCATTAAAATCACGGTGTGTTTCTTGCCTCCCGGCTATTTTGTAATGCATCGTACTAATATGTGGAGAAATAAAACATATCTCGTGATTGATTCTTGATCCTTTATGTTCCTTTTCTTGCATTTGGTCTTTCATTACAAATATGGTTACTTGTACTTGATTATTGAATGTATTTTGTTGCTTTATGTCTATCGCCAGTAACTACTTTTCATCATTCTTGTGGTGCATCACATTGTAGTTTGTTATTTCTTATTTCTTACATTCCTTTTTCCCCTGTCTCCTTGGAAAATTTTAGGATTAGGTATAGAGATAGATCCTCTGCAACTTCTCACCTATGCACCCAAATAGAGGAATAGGAACCAGCCTATAATCTAGAGAGTTTTTACATTTTTGCAAGGTCCCACACCTTAGGGAAAGCTCAACTTTGTGCAATCACACCAAATGACTCTTCCTTAACAAATTAGATCTATAGAACTCATTTGGGGGGTGCTGTGATTCTACACTAATAGTTTTGGCATGCACTGTGGGAGAGAGAAGTATCCATCTCGTTATAGTAAGGTTGATGTGCACCTGCTATGATTCTAACTTTTAAGAGGTTCTAAAATTGTACATCCGGAGACTCCAAAAGAGAAAATCCACTCATCAAGAACTAGAGAAGAGGGATTATTTGTCTATCTAGACTCATCCCTAGATAGAGGGAGGGAAGGAAGAAGAACCCAGAGGTCTCTATCTCCATTATTTGGCATTATCAACACCTCCTCTTAGAAGGCCGTTCTCTCAATCAACATGGGTGCTTAGGCCGATCAGGATGGCTCATTCAAATCCTTATGTCAACTTTACCCGCATGATGGTGACTCACTCAAATACACAAAATCTAGTCCTGGATAGCAACATTAAAGAGCATCCCATATTTCACTAGGGAAAACCAGACTTCTCCTGGTGATCATGTCCAAGATATTGCAAATGTCTATACAATCCATGAAATCCATGAGATGGACATTGCAGTCAAGTTACTCACCTCTTCACTCAAAGGTAAAGCTTCACAATGGTTCAAGAGCCTCAAAGTAGGCTTTATCCAAAATTGGATCCAGCTGTGCATAGCTCTTCATAACCAGTTTGGAGAGAAGGGTGATAAAATTATCCTTGTTGGAGCAATTAACAACAATCAAGAGAGCCCTAAACAAGTAGGCCGAGACTTCAACCTATGATTTCAACGGACCCAGGATAAGATTCCAACACCAGTAAAGACCACTAATGAAGGTGCCTTCTTATACTTTCTTAGGGCTTTAAATTCTTATATTTATTTGATGATTCAGTAAATGGGGGGAAAAACATTACACCGTAGCCTATAGCCTTTCCATAGGTCTTGAGAATCATTTGATTCAGCTAGTAAAATTTCTCCTAGGCCATCCATGCCTCTCAGTATCTTTGAGTTAGGAAGATTAGATACTAACCAAACTCCCACATTAGCCCCTGTACCTACTCCAGAGTCAAAGCTTAGTTGAAGCCTCCACTTCATCATCTAACACCTCTAAGGAACTCTAGGAAGTCATGAAACAACATCAAAACCTAGGGAATGAGTTAGTAACCATCAAAAGGCAACAAGCTTAGAGTTCTAAGACGTATCGGTCTTAGGATCAATATCATAATAGACCCCAATACCAAAAAATAGGCCACCACCTCGGACTTTAAATCGAGCTAGAACCAAGGACAGCCCTGTGCTAGACCTTTCAGGTCATATGATCCAAGCACATCCTCAACATCAAGGGAATTTGTTCTAGCACAAAATAATATGACACAAGAATGTGATTGGTGTTTCCCATGTAATCAACTACATAACCAATCAATGTGCTTTAACAAAGGCACTAAACTAGGCCTTGATGGTGCGAGAACAATATGGTGCCACAGAACCTAGCCTGAAGAAGAGATCGCAGGCTAGGATCTCAACAAGGGGGACCTCTAGGTGAGACTATGCTTGTCAATTGGCAGGCTGAGGACTTCTGTGGGATGAATTAATTCCCTTCTCAAAGTGTGGCTACCAATACATGGTCAAAAAGAGAAATATTGGAGAGGGTCAACCACTGAGTTCAGGTAACCCTCAATCTTCCATCACTCTGCAAGATGTTGGTGCTCCAAATATAACTCCCAACATGCAGAACCAATCCAAGCCGCCTTCCAAATCCACTCAAGCACTGATTGTGACAACCCATGTACAAGAAAAAAATGTGCCTGGGAAGGGGCAATAGAAAGATAGCTCATTCAATATCATTGAGAAAATGAAGAAAAATAGTGTGAACATTTCACTATGGGAGTCACTGGCCATTCTAGGGCTAAGGGATCTGCATTACAGATTGCCATGCTTTGAATTGGTCAAACTCAAGCCAACCCCCTAATTAGCAAAAGGAAGTGCTTACCAATGTGGCTCAACCTAAGAGAAACTATGGAGAACAATGAGGTAAGAATATGAAGCCTCCTCCATTCTATGTTTCATTTATTATTGGAGACAAATTGGTGCACAATTGTATGATTGATTATGGGGCAAGTAGTTTTGTAATGCCTAAGAAAATCACTGATCAAATGGGTCTCCAATATGAAATCATCTCTAGAGGGGTAGTGCAATTAGATGGGACAATAGTGACAACTGTTGGGATCTGAGCCTCACTTTACATGTTTAGCCCAATGTGACTATTTTACATAACATATCAATCATATATTTTCCACCACATTTTGCTTTGTGTTCGTCTAGGGACTTCACTGCCAAAATTGGAGGCTATCTGTCTGCTGATTGGTCACCTATGCTCTTTAGGACAAGGTATGGAGCAAAGGCCATAATCATATCTAAACCCATTGTTGATTATCATATTGAATCTTATGTTCCTAGCCAAATCAAATCCATTTGATCGCTTTTGATTAAGAGGACTTTCTAAGCACTTGTGAAGTAGATACCAAGGTGGGATGTATCCCAGACTTGACTCTTGATGAGTAGGCCAACAAAAGACATGATTTTGACCCCTATAAGAAGATAGAAGAATCTAAGCTAGGTGTTTACTTCCTACATGAAGAGAGTCATCCTCTTCCCGACCTAATTAAGCCGAATATAAGGATGACAATTGTTCTTTGATGGCTCAAGGAGTAGATAAGGAGCTGGAGGAGGAGCCATGATTGTGTCCCCTAAAGGTATGAAATATTATTCATCCTTTAGATTTCAGTTTTCCTACTCAAACAACATTGTTGAATATGAGGCTTTGGTCCATGGTATTCATTGTGTAAGGAAGATTGGAGTCAAGAACTTGCAAGTGTTCGGTGATAGTGTATTGGTTGACAATCAAGTTAGAGGAGTTAATGTTATCAAGATCGACCTAATGAATAACTACACAGTAGGGTATGGGATCTCATGGAAGATTTTGAGGCCTTCAACATTGTGTCCATACCCAAGAAGGAGAATGAAGTTGTTGATCAACTTGCAGTAGTTGGAGCAACATTTGATGTGGTTAAAAGCATCAAAAGGACAAAGAACAACCACATATCCATATAGTTGTGATTCCAGTAGTGCAAGATAACAACACATGTTGGTAGGTGTTCAAGAATGATCAACAGATCATTAATTTTTTGCAAGAAGAAGTTGAATTCTCATCTATAAATCAAAGCAGACTAGAGCAGCAATACGGGAATCAAATAGTACAGCTACATAAAAACAAGCTTCCCAAAGGCTTGGTTACCTTAGAGTCCATCTTCAATCCTAATGATTAGTTTCAAAAGAGAATGCTAACATACAAATCAAAGGAGAAGATTCGTAGAGTCAATACTAGTTGGAGCAGGTGAAACACTTCAAATTGGGAAAGTGGCCACCAAGCAAGAAAGGTATGAATTCATAAAACTTTTCCAAGAATCTTCGATGTGTTTTCTTAGAGATATGAAGACCTAAGAGGGTTCAATCCAAAGCTATCACAACATAAAATCGAACTAGATCCAGCTACTTAGCCCATCAGGGAAAAGTAGAGACCTCATCAACCCACACATTGATCCTCTGATGAAGAAAGAACTAAACATAATGATAGAGGCAAGTATCATATTCCCAATCAAACACTCAAGTTGGGTTGTAAATTTCGTCCTAGTCGAAAGAAAAATGTAGAGATTAGGTTGTGTGTCGATTTTTGAGACATGAAGAGAGCCTCTCTCAAAGATCACTACCCACTCCCTTCAATGGAGCAGATCTTGCAAGTAATGTCTAGATTAGAGAGATTCTCCCTCATAGATGGCTACTCAGGATACAACCAGATCATGATGAAAGAAGATGATCGGTTCAAAACAACTTTCACCACAAAATGGGGTACCTATGCCTACGAAAATGCCATTTGGATTGTCCAATGTCGGATCCACTTTTCAAAGGGAAATGGATATGGCATTCAAAGGGTTGATCAACAAAATAGAATTGATCTATTTTGATGGCATTATGGTGTTTTCCAAAAAAGCGTGACGAGACCATCTTTTCCACCTAAGGAAGGTGTTTCAAAGATGCAGGAGTTTTGGGGTGTCATTGACCCTAAAAATGTATATTCTTTGCCCATGAGGGAAGACTTCTTAGCCATATTTTATTAGAGGAAGGGTTGGAAATTGACCCGAGAGAGTTGAAGCAATAAGAGCATTGCCATTTCCAAGCCACAAGAAAGCTCTTTAAAGCTTCCTGGGAAAAATCAATTTTTTCCGTAGGTTTGTACTAAACTTTGTTGTCCTTGTTAAGCCAATAACATGCAAGATGGATCACTCATATCATGGAATATGACATTGAGATCAAGGTCACTAAGCTGGTCTCAGGAAGGGGTTGTGTGAACAACTAGCCTCGGGTTAACAAGACGAAGCAAACAATGAAAAGGAGGTTGTTTTTATTCTACAGGATAATCAAGAGGAAAGAAATGATGGTGTACCTACTCCTTGTTGGACTCAAGACATGGTGCACTTCCTTCAAATAGGCCTCTTTCGTCATTAGATGAGTAAAGAAAAAGGAGGCATTTTAGATTACACCCATCCCATATGTTCTTATTGATGGTGTCTTGTTCAAAAGAGACATCAATGACATGTTGAGATGCATTGAGACAGATCGAGTTCGAGAGCATTACAAGAATTCCATGTTGAAGCAGCTGGAGGAAATTTTTCTTCAAGGGTGATAGCACTCAAGATCATGAAGGCGGGTTATTATTGGCCCACAGTGTTTAGTGACTGCTATGCATGGATCAAAAGGTGTAAGAATTATGCATTCTTCAAAGGAAAAGAAAAGCTAGCAGCACTTCCATTACACCCAATTTCAATTGATCAACCTTTCATGCAATGGGGATTGGACTTCATTGAGTCATTAATCCAAATTCAAGCCAAGGACACAAACGGATTTTGACAGCAAAAAACTATTTCACCAAGTGAACCGAGGCAGTTTCACTCAAGGAAGCTAATGAGTCTAGTATACTAGATTTCTATGAAGGGATAGTGACCAAATTTGGAGTGCCAGCCACCATTATATCAGAAAATGCATTGGCATTCATAAGTTCCAAGATCACAGGATGGGTTGTTAAGAATGGGACTTACTTGAGTACTCCATCAAACTATTACCCTCAAGGTAATGGTCAAGTTGATTTCACAAACAAGAACTTGCTAAAGATCATCAGAAGAACTCTTGATGAAAACAAGAGAACCTGGCACACAAAGCTCAAATCAGCCTTATGGGCTGATAGGATAACACCCAAGAGATCTACAGGTATCTCTCCATTCAAAATTGTCTATGGGAAAGAGGTAGTGTTTCCTATATCACTTGAGCTTCCAGCATTGGAGCTCGTGAAGTAGCTAGAGATGTTTGAATTTGAACTGATGGAGGCCAGGTATGCAGAGATGGTAGAATTTGAAGAATTCAGAGAGCATTCACTCTAGGAAATAGAGAAAATTTAGCCTCAATCAAGAGATGCTTTGACAAAAGGGAAAAAATAGGGACCTTCCAGGAAGGAGGCCTAGTTTTTAAATAGGATGCGATCAAGAAAACCAGAAGCCATTCTAAATTTGATGCCATTTGGAGTGGCCTCTATATGGTCACAAGATTCAAAAGTAGCAATGCTTTCTAATTGTCTACGTTGGATGGAGAGGAATTACAGATTCCAGTGAAATGAATCTATCTTAAACAACTCTGCTATCAAGGGGAAGTTATCACCCCGTATATTAGTTTAGTTTCCCTTTCCTCTAAGTGCTTATGCACATTGCATTGGTTTAGTTTAGGTTGCTTTTCTCCTAAGTGATTTGCATGCTCTGCATGTTCTATTTGGGGCATGTATGCTTTCAAATTTTGTATATAGTTTTGGTCCTATTTTGTTTCTCTTGTGCAGTCCATTTAGAGAGGAAGATGAAGCCCCATATCAGAACAATTTTCTACTCTCAGAAACCTTCATTTCGAGATTTCTTATGAAGATTGAAAGTACAAATAGCCGGGATCATGAATCGAGGTGCAGAGAAATCAGTATAAGACCATTGTTCTTGACTCCATTCCCAATGGATATGACAAGCCAATTGGTCTTTTCATCTACCAGGTAGATACCCCTGTGATTCTCCAAATTGTTATCCATATTTCACCCTCGGGCCAAATAGAAGATTGGCCATGACCACACATAGAAAGAACCTAGAAAGCTCATTCAGATCTGAAAATAGGTTGCAAAAGGACCTAAAAATGGAATAGCAGGCCCAGAAAAGAAGGGGCAGTGCCGTAAAGGAACTCAAAACAAGAAAGGGAAAAAATGGTGAAGTTTCAAAGCTTTCTGGCTCAAGACCATTCAGAAAGGGTTTAAAATTGACTAAGTATGGAAGAGGCAGTGTAAAGAACCACATGTCCTAACGATGCTTCTCCAAGGATGAATCCAAAAGGGGAAGCCCAAACGAGTGCCATGCTGCCACGCATCCAGCATCTCAAGAAGTTACGGGGCCGTTGAAAAGTCTTCAACTAAGAAATAAGGTGCTAAGTGTTGGCTTGGTGAAAATCAGGAATGGGAGCTCAGGGTGGAGACTCAAACATGCGCCATCCCTCCATGTAGCAAATGGTCAAGTAGAGTCAAAAGGAGGACACAACGAGCCTCAAAATTGGCTAAGTATAAAAGTGTAAGCGGAGGCTACCAAGTGTCAGTGTGGTGTATCTCCAAGAGTTAGTCCCAATATGGAGACCCAAATGAGCGCGAGCTCACCTCGTAGCCCAAAGTCCAAAAAAAGTAAGAGGGACCGTTGAAAATTCCACAAGCCAGCAGAGACCAAAAAGTGTCAACTCGACACTCCTCCAAAGGTAAATTTTGAAAAGGGTTTCAAACAAGCGCAATTCTACCGCGTGTCCCGAGTTAAGGAAAGTGGGCCACCGGGAAAAGTTTTGTTTTTTTCCTTTTGTCCTCCCAAAAGGATAAAAGTCATAAAATAGGACACAACTTTTCCCAAGAAAAAGTCAGCATTTGAGCCCGAGTCAAAGAAAAAGTAGGGAGTTCGGAGGAAAAGGTGAAAATTTTCCTTTCGAAAAAAGGTTACAAAGGAAAAATTAAGCGCATCAACCCACCTAATCAAGGGTGCCACGTGTCTAGTGGAGCAAGTGGGCGGCGGGGTTTTTTTGAGTTTTGCATTTTTTGCGAAAAAGGGAAAAGGATAAATTACGGACCCACGAACCTGATTTTTTCCCTAATCTGGCTGCCACGTGTCCCATATGTAAAGGGGAACCCATTTTTCAAACTATTTTCCCACCCATTTGTACGAACTTGATACAAACTTTGAAGGGGCATATCTTTTGACTCATGGCTCGAAATATTGCAAATCGACACCGTTGGAAGCATCTCAACATCTTCTACACCATGGAGAGATAAATTTATTTTTTTTTTCAGTGCCCCTGTAGGTGAAAAATGGAGAAAATGTATTCAATAACCATTAATGTGGGATCCATATTCCTCAACAACTAGATCGGATTCGATTTGTTCCATTGTTTCTTCTCCCTCCAAGGCACCAAACAAGTGGTTGATGCAGTCAAGAAGGATTTGGGGGAATTTTTTTAAGAAGCATTAATGGGAGTGGTTGAGTTTCATCCTAATTTCCCACTTCTCTCTCTTCTTTCTTCCTCTTTCTTCATTGAATCTATAAGTACAAAGTGGATTCATTGTAAAGGGTTGGACATTCTTTGTTTTGCAGGATCCCTTTTCCTTCTAGTAAAGGAATTTGTGTAGTTCGTGCCTTCTATTAGAATCACCATGTGTTTCTTACCTCCCGGCTGTTTTGTAATGCATTGTACTAATATGTGGAGTAATAAAACACATCTGTGATCAATTCTTGATCCTTTCTATCTTCTTTGCTTGCATCTGGTCTTTCCTTACAAATTTGTTTTTCTGTGCTTGATTATTGCATGTATTTTGTTGGTTTGTGTCTATCACCAGAACTAGTGTTCATCATTATTACAGTGCATCACCTTGTAGTTATTTATTTATTATTTCATACATTCCTTTTCCCCTATCTCCTTGGAAAATTTTAGGATTAGGTATAGAGATAGATCCTCTGCAAGTTCTCACATATGTACACAAATAGAGGAATAGGAACCAACCTTTGTAATTTGGAGAGTTTTTCCATTTTTGCAAGGTCCCACACCTTAGGGAAAGCTTAATGTTGTGTAATCAAACCAAAAGACTCTTCCTTAGAGAAGTATATCTATAGAACTCGTTTGGGGGTGTTGAGATTCTACACCGACAAGATATTTGTAAGAAAAGTATTCACCGATGACCCATCTCGCAGTCCATCCATTTGTTTTATTGGTCTTCATTAATTGTTGTCTTGCACATTCATCACTCATAAAAATAGTTTTGGTTAGGTCTCAAAGATCCTTGTCTATCAGTCCTCACTCATTTTTTTTCACTTGTCTCTGGAACACTAGTGCCCAAGGTTGGACATAAGCACTGGGTGATCCTATTCATCGTAGGTGCCTTTGTCCTCTTTATGTTTGATCTATTTTTTGAGATTTGAGGTCGATCTTTTTGGTTTTCCCTCTCATCTCCTGAGGAATTAGTTGGTGTGTCGGCTCATTAGTGTTGAAATCCAAACTAAAGATCCCTATATAAACATAACATGCATACCATTATATGGGTGAACTATTCTTATCAAGTGCAAGCTATCTACATAAAGAAAGGGACTACATTTGGGCAATTATTCTGCATACACACTGCATAGAAAAGGGAGTTCATTCTATTCCATCCACACATGTGTAGTTTTCTCTACCTATTGCTCATTATATTGGCATCATTAGCACGAGGGAAATCTATGAGAATTATTATGTACAAAATAACACATACCTACATTGGGTTTGAAATTTAGTGCAATCTTCAGTTGTAAGTCCACCATTATTGTGGTTGAGGTTAGTCCGACCCATTCATTTACATCTTTATTTTGTAGGTTTTGATTTTTTTTTGGGTTTTGTAGGTGATTCCTTTATTGCAGGTTTGTAGGTACCTCAACGATCCAAGTGAGACATTCATGCGACACAAGGAAAATAAGTTTGAAGTCCTAACGACCATATCAAAACTAGGTTCCAACCATTTCTACAGACAAGGTTACACATATTTCAGACCAAAGCACCCCATGCACCCCATCCTTCTCAAGGTGCTCCATTCCAGCCATTTCCACTTCTTCGAAATTTTTTTGTGGTCTGGTGTGATGATCTATTCCTCTTTTTCATCACACTTCTCGCCGTCGGTCACTACAAGGTAAGAAAAATTGAGGCAAGTGCCTTATGCCTCTTATTTACTTTCATATTTAAAATAAAATAATTTTTTTAGCATTGAGATTTCAACATATTTCATTTATTACAGTCTTGTTCATTTAGATTCATAATTAAATTCATATTTTATTGAATAATTTTGGTGAACCCATAGCTTAGAACTATTTTCCCTAGGATCCACTACAAATCCTTATGGCTAAAGATAGCTCTTCTCCTTCTCATCTCATCATGCCTCATGTGATTTTTATCATATTTATGATGAGGATACTATCCCTAAAAAACTTCCTTATATTGCGATGTTACTCTTCCAGATTGTACTCAACAACTCTTAGCTAATGAATGCAATGTGTCTATTAGCTTTGATAATTCTACCATTGTAATTGTTTCTTATCCGATGATCTTAACTCATTCTATACCTTGCTATACATTTAGACACGATCCTCTTGAAATTTCTAAAGAAATATTTAGATAATACTCTTATTAATTTCATGTTTGGTCTTAATGATAATAAACATGTGCATGTTGATTCTCATACTAGTCATGACACTACTATAGCCACATCTCATATTTCTTCTATTTCTAAAAATGCTTCTCATTATAAATCACATACAATTTTGCATACTCCTTCATAATATGTTGATGGTACACTTGATGACATTTTTATATCTGAGTCTCTCTTTGATTTTGATGAAACAATTGATAGTCATGATTCTACTTATTTACATACTACTAAGTGTGAATCCCCTGCTCCATTGTCTTCATCTTCTGAGATTGTATCTAATAACATGCATAAGTCATATCCATCTATTAGTTCATCTCCTCCTATCATTTCATCTCCATCTATTAGTTCATCTCCTCATATCACCGCCTCTCCATCTCGTGGATTCATCTCCTCGGGAAGTTTTTGATGCTAGTCTTGCTACTTCTATGGATGTTCCATATCCTTCGTCACCTATTAGCCCTTTAGCATAACCTTCTAGTGTGTCCTTAGCATCGAAATATCTTATATCTCCTCTTGATATCCATTTGATTACTCATAATGGAAAATTAAAAATGCTTAACACATTATTGTCATCCTCTATTATTGCTTCATAGGATATCTTATCCCTTATGCATTTTGTTGGTCACTTACAGTATCAGGTCTAATATATCACATTCAAAATAAAGGCCTATTATTGTTCCATTAATAATAATTCATTTCATGGAAATCCCATTCTCCTAAAGATTCACATCTCATCATTTCCTACGAATTTCATTATGCCTACCTTTTCATGTTTTGATGGTACTTGAAATTCGAGCTTGAATATCTGACATGACCATATGGATATGGCTTCATATTCTAATAATAGATTGTTACTTAAATCCTTTCACCAAATTCTAATAGATTACACTCTCTAATGGTACACGCATCTTCCCTTTGGATCTATTAGCACCTATTATGAGATGGAAGAAGCATTTCTTCATCGTTTCATAGTTAAAAATGGCCGTAGAGTTACATAGGATCATTTACATAATCTACATCAAGGAAAAATAGAACATATCATGGATTATATTCTATGATTTAATGCTTGCATGCACCAGCTAGTTTTTAATCCTATTGACTTAGAGAAGTAATTTATCTTATTTCGTGGGTTGATTCCTGCATTGAAACACTGATTGCAATACGATACATCTTAATCATTCACTCTTTTGGGCTATATGCTCATTGACATAGAACAAGATCACATCACTACACATGTTATATATCCTCCTCCTATTGCTACACCTGCTACATCATCTAATTCTTCTCTACTCCCATTGATTATGCATCCTACATGGTCTCCATCTCCTTCACCTTGCAAACAAGTTCAATGTACTCCATCACATAAGCATCCACCATCTCCTAATAAGCATCAAGATACACCTCAAAATTCTACACCTGTTTCATGAGAAACATTACATTTCTCTCATCATGTTATACCTCATGATGTGTTGCATGCATTTTTGAAAAACACTTGATTCACATTCCTTCTAACCTTCACCATCCACCACAAACCTTACAATGCTAGCATGATAGAACTTACTATAACTATCACCATATGAATGGGCATATGGAGAAAAAATGTTACGCCCTTCATGATTTATTCAAATAATTTGAAGAAAAGGGCATCATTTCCTTTAGTTCTCACTCACATGAGTGGTTTGTATCTCCTCTCCCTCATAGGTGTGTTGTTACTCCAGCTTGAGTTATTTTCTTCATCTAGTTATAACATCATTTTTCATCCACTACCAGAGGTTATTACTCATGTGTGCTATCCATCACATCCATCCATTGTTGCACCATCTCATCCAATGTGTTATGGTACTACTCCATATTGGATCCAATAGCCCTTAGCATTTTCGATTCCCATTGCCACTTCACCCATCATTGGCATTGTTGCACATGACATTTAGTTTGTCTCTTACACTCATGCTTCTTTCATTCCACATGCTTCCACCGCTTCATGCTGACTTGTTCTAAGGTAGCTGATTTCTATCACCTTACCCCCTAATGACACATTTGTGTTCTTATGGTTTTTACATGATTGTTGAGGGATCTTTTATATAAGAACCTCTCTTCACGTGCTTTCTCAATTCATTTAGAGCACATTATCGAATCATTTCCCGATGATGTACTCTTCATTTACAGTTCATTATTGAATTTTGACAAGTCTTATCTAAATGAACATCATCATCTATACATTAGGGGGCATCACTAATCTCCCTCTCCTCTATCCTCATCATACTAACATGCGATCATCTCCTACTCTTACACATTTTTCATTTTTAATCACAACTTTATTCATACATACAATTCAACTTTGCGCAATCACATTACATACATCATCTCTCATCATAACATTATCTTATTATCTATCTATAATCACATTAATGATAAAATATTTCAACATCAACAACGGTGCATTGTGACTTAATTCACAAAACACACAATATTCAACACATTATGTATCACACATCGTAACAAAAATCAATGGATAAATACATCATCATCACAACAACACAACAATATACATAAAATCAAATACACCAATGAATCCATCTATATATATCATTTACAATCATAGTTAAAAATGTCTCATCACTAGGGGTAACTCCCCACATCTATACAAATAATACATATCATATCTCATCATCGCTATCACTATCTACAAGTGGAAGAGTTCTAGAAATTGAAACCTCACCACTGATCAAAACCTCTATACCTCTTTACTTTCCTATGTAGTAGTATCACCTATGTCGAATTCTCTATAAAGCGTCTCTATAACTCAAAAAAAAAAATCTATCCTATGATAAAAACCACCACCCGCACTTTCTAGCTCATCATGTCTCCTCGCACACCTGTTATGGACAAATCACAACACCCCGCGAATGGTTTGAGTTTGAGAGGGGGAATTTGGCATGATTACATAACATGGAGCTATCCTAAGTGTGGGACATTGTGAAACATGATAGCTCTTTGAAGAAGGTTGGTTCCTTCTCCTATCCTACCTACCACTAACTTCTCATGATATAGGTAAACTACTTACTAATCCTAATATAAATATTCCAAGGGGACAAGGAAAAAGGATACATGGAAAGAAAACCTAGACTAAATGTGGTGATACACCAAGAAATGAGTACTGATAACTTCCCCAACCTGTAAAAATGATGAATAAATGAATCTAGAAAGGGTGATCTTGCACGAAAAAGTAAATTACATCCAATACATCATTCTCGAATGAGCACAAAACACCAAAATCATGTAATAACCAAGGAAATGCATATATTAAGCAAGCACAATGAAAGGTAAGATGAAGATAATAAACCATGAGAGGTTAAAGAGATCAACACAGACATAATATTATTGCTCCATATGGATATACACAATACATTGCTATAGCAGAAAGAGGCATGAAGCCATTATAGATCTTGAGAGGAAGGCTTAAAGCCCCAAGAGGAATGGGGTGCATGGGAGAGAAAATGATTAACATTTTTAACATGCAAACCCCTTACAATTTATAGAGGAAGAAAATCTGAAAATGCACTCCAATCTCCTGCAAAATCCATCATTTTCCTTGTAGGAGTGATGGGAAAATCTACCAAGCCCATACTCCATTGTACCTTGCTTGTTGGGGAAGAAAAGAAGCCCATACCTCATCATTTTGGTAGGTGAGAAATATGGAACATTCCTCTAAAATGGTGGAGTGTATTTACTCATTTTTAAATACTTCTAAGTCTTATTAAATTTAAGAAAACCAGTCGATGTTACGTAGAGGACACTAAGATATTTCCAAAAAGTTTAATTTTGTGCAAATCTGAGCTCCTAGTAATAATTTATGGCTATATAAAGATGAGGGTCCCATACTACAATAAATGCAAGAGGTTGATCTACTATTTTGGACTTTGAACCTTAATCGCAACCTCCAAAATCTAAAATTTTGAACTTTCAAGATTTAGAGCTTTGGCCATTTTCACTTCGGATATCATCATTATTTTTCAAATGCCTAAGTTTGTGAAACCTCCGAAATGTCAAAACCTTGAAGTTTGAAATTCAGAATTTGGGTTTTGGGCTTCAAGCTATGATTTATGTGCACTCAAGCTTTAATGTTCTAAAATTCCGAAAACCCAAAATCTGAATTTCAGACTTCGGATTTCAAAACTTTGTTTTTTCGAGGGTTCAAGGTTTCAGGGATTTGGGTTTCGGGGTTTTGGTTTTTTTTCATCCGCCTGACACATTAAACCTCTGAAATCCCAAAAGCCCAAATTCTGAATTTTTGACTTTGGGTTTCAGACTTCCTTTTCTCCATGCATGGCATTGCTCACCGCTTAACCCTGCTGCCAACTCCAAACTCCCAAATGTACAAATATTGAATTTCACACTTTGGACTTTGATGTCCTTCAGACCTTCGATCTTGACGATTTGGAATTTTCCAACATGATCTCAAAAGTTCCTACGTTGTTGACCCAGAATACCCCTCGAGCCCTTTCAAACTTTAGACTTTTGAGGTTTCAGGATTTCACCTCATTTTTTTCATTTTGTGTGGAGATAACTCCCATCTCTCAATCCCCAAAGTCTAAAAATTTAAGACTTTGGGAATTTGTGTTGTTGAATTTCTTTCTCTACTCAAGCCTGATCCTTTTTTCCTTCCTTGCTTGGCCAACATGACCCCCCAACTTTGGTGAGTTTTTTTTGAGCTCTCCTCCATAGCTCGGCCATTTTTAGACTACTGAATCCTCATGCCATTGGCCCAATGAGTCATTACCGACTCCAGCCCGACCCCCGTGATAATTTTTTGGCATTATCCCTCTAATCCTAACCTTGACTTGCCAATGCGAGCTCCCATGGCCAAATCGATCCTTCCATTTTCTCTTTGTGAGGTCATGTTTATCCAATTTTTCCTGAGGGGAAAAATTGGATAACATAACCTCATCCCTCTCGCTTTCGAAGAAGACAAGTACACATTGTTACTATTATCACTACTAGCTCAAACAAATAGGCATACTCACCCAAAATATTGTCTACATGCTCTAACATGCCTCTACCCATAATTATATCAATGGGAACATTCTACGTCAATGTGGAGATAGGTGTGTCCACAATCAATGAGGAATACACATCACCTATAACCTTAGGAATAATACATTAGATAACCATGACCATTACACAACCAAATAAAAAATTATAGAACATAATTTTATAAATACTCAGGTTGTGTTATCACCACCACTATGCCACTAGGGGTAGGTGCTTACCCCTCTCCTTATCCTGGCGGTACTCCCTCGCTACCACTAGGAATGAAAACAAACATACCCACTGATGCGCTACACACCATGCATGGTATTCCTTGGTACACCCTACATCATATGCATCTATTTTCACAATCCTTACATCCGTCTCATCTAGCCCTGGAGGTACTAGCTATTCTTTTCAGAGGCCTTGGTCTAGTATCCACCCTCCTCGGTGCTATAATAGCTCTCAACCATATATATTGGCCTTAGCAGAAAATCTTGGGCCACACCAAACTATCGTGAAACCCGTTGAATCTAAAATAACTCAGCCACACCTCAAACTAATCCTATAACCACATCATCTATCGTATGCATCATAACTCTACTACATATTCGACCATCCTCCTTAATCAAATTATGGCCTCCATATCATGACCTCTGGCCCCAAAAAATCTATCATAACTCTATATGCATCGGTATCCAACCTCTTTCCACATACACCTACCAATCTCCCAACAAATATATCTGACCTTGCTCAATCTCCACGAGCTCCACCAAATGGCCTCAATACTATAATATGATCATAGGAACATAAATGAAACAATGTCATAGCTCTAATGCATCACCATGCTCCTCCTATGTAAATCTAAATAGATCCGGTATATAGGTGGGAAAATACAAATCATGCCCAAGCATACCTAGTGATCTCCTCCTCTCTCCGATGAAAGATATCATGCATGTTATATAAGATTTCTATGCCAGTAACCCTATAATGTAATCAATGATGTTATCACCACGGAAATAAAATTACGTAATCACGAAACTTATGATCTCATAATAACATCTAGGATAATATGGGTGTCGATAGAATATTGAGTCCCCAAAAATACTACCTAACAGCCCTCATCTTTTTGTTGCATATCATCCGCTACCATGACATGTACCCTCTATCCCTTAATTAGTAATCTAAGTATACAATACACATCTACTAGTGTAATTTTCATCTCACCTGTAGGAAACCAAAATATGAAATTATCTTCACAACATCTCCCTCATAAAGATGTAAGCATAAGCGTATTATGGGGTACATCACCCATCCTCACTATGTTTTTCAAGCCGACATGGTCTAAGACATCCCACTCCTCATCTGACAACCCTAATCCAAGAAACGTACTCAAGTGGTGACTTAATTGAAAATCTCTCAAACGAATATCCCTACACACACAACAAAACAATAAAAAACACTTCGAACATCATACATGTACAAAACTACCCACTTACAACATCAAAACACATTTACTTTCACATATATAACACTTTGGACTCAACATATTTATTTCTTGACATGAACGCCTAGCACAAAATCGGGAACCCTAGAGTAGGACATTAGCACCCACGTCTAGAGCTCCTATCCCGAAGGTCATTAGCACCTTCACCTTTTTGTCTAGATAAAAAAATAGAAAATTTAAAAAACAATTTTTTACTAAAAATTCATCAAAAACAACTAATTTCAACACATTTTTGAAAAAAACATGCTTACCAACTTCGCCATTATACTCGACGCCACGACCGTTGCCAACATCTCAAATCCACTCGGTCACGTTGCTCTAACTTATGGCATCCTCACACACTTGGAGCTCACTATCACACTCACAAAAATGAAAAATTAGTAGCCTAATCACTTTAACACTTTACTATTTATAGTACATTTTCATTATTCACCTTACTACATATGTCCTTCACATTCATTTTCTCTACTAATACACACCGCATGATTTTGCTCATATCTTGAGCATATTTACTCCAATTTCTCTCCTGATCACATTGTTATATTTAGAATTCCTCCTATTACCGTAATATACACATCTTAAAAAAAAATCTCATTGAAATTATTCCCATTTGATATGAGTACACTTTTGCCATTTCTATCACACAAAATTCATCATGCGCTTACTTTCGGCTTAACATTCATTCTCATTATCACTTCACCTTTCTCCGGAAGCGAGGGAATACAATTGGGGTCATCCTATAAATCCCCTAGAATCACTACATGATCAATCTACATTCATAATTTGTCATTGTCGAAAATTTTCTCATACATCATACGACATTTGACATCATTTTCTAGCGAATCCCCCTAATGACCTAACATGGGGGCAAAGAACCATAAAATCTCTCCATGAATAACCTATCAATAAATCACATACATTTCAATCTCTACAATAATAAAAATCATTAACCAATCAAAATGAAAACAACCCATTTATCATCCAAGATGACCTAACTTTGGAGTTATATCACCACTTTCCCAGATGATATAACATGGGAATTTATTCTATATTTCGTGATTTCTTCCAGATGACCTAACATAGAATCCAACACATACAAATTGCAATAAAACCCTTGGATTGGGGTCAATGAGACATCATTTCCTTTCTTATACTGCTCCTATATGGGTGAACATGCTTGATAGAAAAATATGGATCCAAAAATCACCAAAATTTGATTTGTGTCCATCTACAACGGCTAGATCCTTTGAGGATGTAGTTAAATCTAGACAAACACTATAATTCTCTCCGCACACTGCTGTTCCCCTAGTGGAAGGATGACCAAATCCTTATTTTATCATAGATCCAACTCACAATCGGGTTGGGAACTGATCATTCCCTTCCCCATCACATCTCCATCAAAAATTGAAAATATCAACCATTCAACACTACAAATCATCAATCTTGCTTAGCACTCAACATAATGGTTTTATGTCTCTTTTTATGCTGCATAGATCAACACGTTGATCCATGGTTCATCATGCTATATGTTCTCACTCGACACATACATCTACTACATTATTCACATACTTCAATGACATGGGATTCTTTGGATTTCTCAGGTATGCATCTCTATCTACTTTATGTTACCGATATTTCGCTCACAAACATAAAGTGAGGGGAAATGTAGACACAAAATCATAAACTTAACACTATTATTATACCAATAACTATGTTGTTTTATATATGGATCTTACGTAAGAAAAGTATTAATTGATGACCCATCCCAGAGTCCATTTGTTTATCTTTTTGTTCCTCATTAATTTTTTTCTTACACATTTTTCAATCATACACACAGCTTCTTGTCGAGTCCCGGGGATCCCTGTCTGTTAGTCCTCACTCGTTTTTCGTCACTTGTCTCTACACACTAGCACCTAGGGTTTAATAGTAGCGTCAGGCACTCCTGTCCATCTCTGGTGCCCCTGTCGTATTTATGTTTGATCTTATTTTTGACATTAGATGTCATTGTGTTCATTTTTCTCTCTCATATCCTAAGGTACCACTCAGATATGTTAAGTCATTAGTGTTGAAATTCAAACATGAGATCCGTATATAAACACAACATACATACCATTATATGGGCGAACTATTCTTATCAAGGGATAACTATCTACATAGAAGAAGTGACTACTTTTGGGTCATTATTTTGCATACACACTACATAGAAAAGGGATTTTATTTGATTCCACCCGCACATTTTTATTTTTATCTATTTATTGCTCGATATCTTTGTGTCTTTAGCGCGAGGGCGACCTAGGAGAATTATTTCACACACAAGAACACATAAATACATTGGTTCTAATATGTAGCATAACGCTCAGTTGTAAGTCCACCATTATGGTAGCTGACGATAGTCTGACCCCTTAATTTACATCTTTCATTTTTAGGGTTTGATGCTATGTTTGGGGTTTTAAAGATGATTCCTTCATTCCAATTTTATAGGTACCTCAGTGATCCAAGTGTGAAATTTATGTGACAAAAGGTGAATAAGTGTGAATCCCTAAAAACCATATCGAACCAGTGTTCCAACCATTTGTGTCGACCATGGCACCCGATTTCATACCATAACACCCTAGTTCAACCATTTCCACTTTTGATACATTTTTTTGTGGTCTGTTGTGATGATATGTTCCTCTATTTCATCACATTGCTCATTCCCAGGTCACTACGACATAAGAAAAATTGATGTAAGTTCCTTATCCCTCTTATTTCCTTTCATATATAGAATCATATACATTCTTTAGCATTCATATTTAGCATATTTAATTTATTACAATCCTTTAAATTTAGATTCATAATAAAATTCAAATTTTATTGAATCAAAATGCTACAAATTACTTTGATAAATATACTACTCCTAAAAATTTCCACATCCCCACCATTGTATCATGAGTGCATGATAGTCTATGTGGTGGTCACTTCTCTGGAAAGGCTTTCCCACAACAGTTCCTACGTCAAGGCTACTATTGGCCTACCATCGAGTAAGACTTCCTAGTATATGCTAAGCACTGTGATAAATGCTAAAAGCAAGGAAATATCCACCATGCACATGCATATGACCATCACCAATTTTCTCATCATGAGCCTTGTATTTATGGGGTTTAGATATTATTGGAAAGATAAGTCTTGAATCTAATGATGACCACAAGTATATTATTACTACCGAAAAAAAATTTTTACTAAATGGGTTGAAGAAGCACCACTACAAACTATCACAGGTCCTCATTTCAATTTTTTCATCACTACTCACATTATTACATGCTCTATAATTCCCTCTATTATTTAATTATGATAAATTGTAAATATCATATCCTAATCTAATGCTATACGAGTAGTAAATAAATGAATAAATGCAATACTAAAATAATACCCAAACAACTAAACTATGAAAATATGAAACCCTACTATGAAAAGGGGACTAAAAATGTATTAGATGATTATTCGGGGTTATAGGATTGTATGGTATTGGAGATTGGTTGAACAAGATGAGGATAAATTCACACAAGAGGTTGAGACAATGCAAATCTAAGATGTTTGGCTAGGACTCAGGGAACCTTGAAAAGGGACTGGGGCAATTATGGTGCCCTAGTTTGCAATATGGGTGCCACTGTCTCAGAAAAACTCTAAAACCCCCTCGAGGTATCTCTAGATGTTCTTTCATGTTTATATTTAGTCATGTGTATGTTGTTGTATGATCACACATATCATTGTAAGCATCCATAAACAAATGACCTACGAAGCCCAAACAAAGCATCAAAACTCTAAAAATAAAGATAAAAGAAATATGCTCAAATTCCAAAATGGTGTACTTATCACTGATTAAAACACTATATCTTATACCCAATGTAAATCTCTTTGTGTGTGTGTGGAATTATGCCCTAGGTGGTCTTATGTGTGTCGTACTTTGGGAGTAGCATGAAATAACTAGATATAGAATGTATATAATGTGTTCATGGAATAGAATAAACTCTCCTCATATGAATTTTCATGGAGATGAACCAAAATTTTCCCTTTGTGATGGAGCTAGAGGTCTGATGCAAATGGAGCTTTAAATGCCTTTATGGATGTAACCTTAGGTGATGATAGTAAGTGTTTACTATTTGGTCCCTTATTATGATCTTATAACTTTATATTTATATGGCTCCTTCACTTGAATTTCATAATTAACCATAGAAAGTTCAATTACCAAAAAGATAGAATCCTCAAATGGATAGAAGGACCCAAAAATTGTGATTAAAGTGTAAAGAGGATAGGGGCACCGAGAGGGGATGAGGGCACCTGACGCTATCATCCTAGCTTGGTGCTCCAGTCCAGAAAAGGTAAAACTGAAGTATGAAAAGATATTATGGGAGAATAAAGATGCAATACCGAAAGCAACAACTAAAAGAAACAAAATATCACTAAATACATGGGATGATTATTACTTTTCTTGTTTATGAACCATGTAAATAGTAGTATGTAATTGAGACTATATATTTATCTTAATTGTGTGATTTTTATCTACATTTTCTCCCACTTTATGTTGATGAGAGAAATGCTCGGTAACATAAAGTAGATAGAGATGCATACTTGATATCCATGTATATTTGATGTATAAAATGTGTGGAGGGACTAGGTAAAGCATGGAGTGACAAAAAGATGAAGTGTAGAGAATAAAGATGAAAAAGTGTAAAAAAGTGATGAGAGTGAACCTAGGGTGGAAGCGCATGTGTAGATGCCAATGTATGTGATGTACCTACATGTTAGTTTCAATGTGTGTGATGTTATTGTTGATGTCAACTATTTTCTTCCCATACAAATGGACCTGCAAAATTTAAGATGATCAAGTAGTCAATTACGCATGTATATGTGTAAAAATGTGTGTAAATATGCATCTATATATGTAAAAAACATGTAATGAAAGTATGAAATTTAAAAAAGGAACATGTGCACCTAATCCATGATGAGAAAAAGGGTGTATAAACGATCTTGTCAATAAAGTGTGATTTTTTTTGGAAATCTCATACTACTGCATAAAGAAGTATAGGAAGGAATGTTTGATTTATCCTCCAACTTGTAACCACTTCCCAAAATTGAAGAGATCTTTGTACTGTCTAGATTTTTGTGTGATCTGACGCCACTGAATGAAGTAGTGTAGAGATGAAGGTCTAGTTTATCCTTTAACTTGTAATTGCTACCTAGAATTCTAAGGACAATCTTCCTATAAAATCAATTGTGTATGGATTTCTATAGGTTGTGTTGAACCCAATCGTTGTATAACTAAGGACCCAAGTCTGATTCTAAGCCATTGAATGTGTTGAAATTTACTAGTACTATATTGTGTATACCCTATATGGCATGAATATTTCACCCAAATTATGCCCCCTCATTACGAGCACATGTGACGTTATAGTAGGATAATGTGGCCCTAAAGAAAGGACCAAAAATTAAAACCAAAAATATACCGTGTAGGGAGGATGTTCTTGGTAGAAAGTAAGAAAATGTAAACAAGTGGCTGGGAAACAAGTGTTATTATGAACAAGCATGCATGTAGAAGACAAGTGTAAGCTACAAAGATAATGTGTATGTAACGTTGGATGTAAATAAACACACAAGAAGCCAACATATACCGCAAAAATAGGGTTACAATCATTAGACACCATTCACGATGTCAAAAGAAACTCAAGGCCATGGTGGTTATGATCAAATAAGCAAAGTGTGCACAAAAAAATAAAGGGAAAAATTGTGTACAATGGCAAACAGAGACAAGAAAATACTAATAATGAAACAGATATCCATGGTAGAAAATAATCCTGCAAAATAAATTTTGCACATGAATCTCTGTTAGCACATTAAAAAGATAAAATGTATGTCAAAAGCATGTATAAGATGATAATGTAAAGTGCTAAGTACAAAATGAAACAATAACACCTATAGTAGATGAAATTGATTCCCAGGCACCACTATGGGACTAGTACGAGGTACTGTGCCAAACATCCATGCTACATGTAATTGACCTAAATAATCTTTGACCACAACTAGAAATCAAGTGAACATGCATGTGTGTATGATAAATATAATGATATATAAGATATCTATAAAATATATGTAATAAGATGAACATGTACAAATAAATGTTGGATAGAATAAAAGTAACAAAGATATCCACTACGTTGTAGATGGGTGGAATGGAATGCAAAGTGGATGATAGGAGCCGCATGCCTCCTAAGTGAATGGAAGTGTATGCAAGGTGAGGTTCATTTTTAATGCCTCCTCTGTAGTCAAGAATGAACCATAAACAAGAGTGTGTCATCAGGAAATGGTCAAACTATGTGTTGTGTGTAGTGTGTTGTGATGAGTGTGTAGTGATGATATGTGACATAGAGATGAATTGTGTGTGATATATGACAAGATGATCGAAGGAGTGATGATTTAGACTAAGGTGTATATCACTAAATGATAACAAGAATATGTGATGATGACACTAGTGTAAGTGATGATGTATCCTACGACGTATATCACTATAAGACGAGTATGAGTGGTGATATAGCCTAATGTGTATACCACTAAGCAATGCAAGTGGAATTGATGAAGTAGTATGTGGTTTATATCACTAAACTAGGAATTTCACATTATGGTAATGATTTAAAGATGATTGTGTGAGTGTGGTGAGATTCATTTGTGATATATATCGTCAACAACCCCGAATGGACCGTGAGACTAGAGTTTGTTATAGGGTAGTGAGTGCAACGTGTAACAATAGATGTGTAAGATGCGTAAGATGTGTAGAATATATATATGTATTGAATGAAAAGTGTGAATGATGCATGTAGGATGTAAGATGTAATATGATGTATAAAAAAAGATGTAGGATATGTGATTATCTCACGTAACACATTATTTTTAGTATATAGTGTATAATGTGTGAGGCTCATGTGTGTAAGATGCCCTCAATAGTCAAGTGTGAACCAAAGTAGAAGATTGTATCATCGGGTAATGACGATACAATTATATCAAGTAGTTTGTAATGATGCATAAGATATATTATAAATTCAAGCTTGCATTATCAATTGCATGAGGTGATATAAATATTTGGTATCAATATAGGGGGGAAGAAGCTATGATGCCCCAAAGTATGCAAGCAATGGGAATCTAAGAAAAAATCCTAAATGGATCAATGTAAGGAGTAATTTCCTTAACAAAAGTGATTGGGAAATGATCCGATAAAGGTTTCTACCATCATCAAAGTCAAACACATTTTTAGGATTGGAATAAAATGGTTCATTATCATCGTCAACTTCATCTAGGTCCTAGTCATCGACATAGGCATTATCTAGAGTATAAGACGGAATTACAAGTTTAATTATAGGAGGTGGTTGTTGAGCATGACCTATTAATGTCACATATACATTTAATGGAGGATGAGTTAGACCAAAATTAAGAGGATGTTTCTTAGTTTGACTTGATAGTGCTCAAGATGATTGAGGAGGAGGAGGTGATGGAAGACAAACCTTGACAGGTGGGATTGTCTAGTTTTAGGATTGAATAGGTGGTGTTTGAATGACCAAAGAAGGAACATAGGAAGTGGTAGTATGATGCTCATTAGACATAGAAGGAGCATATTTAAGAGCCCACTTGGGTACAATATTTATATATGGGAAGGAAAAAAAATGTTGTGTAGTGAATGAGATAAAGCCTTGGATGCAAGATGTTTGATTCTTCTTTATAGAGAATGGAAATCATTGTCATTATGTCCCTTGATTAGATGATAATTGCAATATGGATGACCTTGATATTTTGATATCCGATAAGGATGATAATAATGAGTAGGTGGTAACGTGATCAATTGATGACTAAGGAGCTCATTGTGAATGCCATGTTGCTTATTATTATGATAAAAGGTGAGAGGCTATGGTAATGGTATGACATGAGGATCACTGATATATGCACATGTAATGGACATAAAATGAAGATGAGATGTATAAGGAGAACAAACATGAGCTTGAGAAATATTATTAAGATGTTGGATTTCATATTAGAGATAGAAATAGAGAATGCAAAGCTTAAAATGATTCCAACATGATTCCAAAATGGGCTATTTAGATGGAGGATCACGAAGACTAGGGTCTTCAAATAAATGATAAAAAATAGCACTTACTTGATGCGAGGCATATCTCTAGGAAGATACATGGTGTCAAGAGCCTTTTGAAGACAACTAGAAATTAGGATGCATTTGAAGTAAATCTGACAAAGATATTTGAGTAATTTTAGGATCCATGATAAAGAAGATGATATTCCAAAAAAGGATCCAAAATACCAATCACGAGTGGGTTTCACCAAAATGATTATGCTAAAATGTGAATATCCTAGTCTAATGTAATGTTATAGGATTAGTAAATAAATGAATAAATGCAATACTGAAATAACACCAAAATAACTTAACTATGTAAATATTAAACCATAATGTTTAAATAGGGTTGGAAAGGCCTTAGCTGATTCCTCAAGGTTGTGGGACTATGTTAGAGTGGATATCATTTTAACAAGAGGAGGAAAAATTCACACAGGAGCTTGAGAAAATGGAGATCTGAGTTTTCTAGTTAGACTAGGGCACTTGGAAAAGTGATTGGGGCACATGGGGTGACCTTTTGTGTAGAAAATCTCTATAAACCACCTCTAAGGTGTTGCTATATGTTCACCTATGTTCATATTTAGTCGCATTTTTCATTGTATGATCACTAATGTCACTCAGTAGACCTAAAATAAAGAAATCTTCAAATCACCTCCAGATCCCAAAAAAAGCATCAAAAACTCTAAAAAGAAAGGTGCATATAAAGGGGTTGGTCTTTCCTCATCCACCACAATGGTGGACTTATCACTAAGTGCTTCACTACATCTCAGACCCAATGTAGTTATGTGTGTGTGTGGAATTAATCCCTAGGTGCTCTTGTGTGTGTAGCACTTTCTATGTAGCGAGCAATAACTAGATTAAGAATGTAAATAATGTATGCATGAAATGTAATAAACTCCCCTCCTATGAAGTGTGATGCAGATGAAAAAAATTGTCCCTTGTGATAGAGATAGATGAATGCAAATGCAGCTTTACATTCTTGTATGGATGCAACCTTAGGTGATGATAATAAGTGCTTAGTGTTTGGTCCCTTATAATGATCTCATAACTTTATATTTATATGATTCCTTCACTTAAATCTCTTAATTAACACTGAAAAGGCTGAATACCAAAAATATAGATAGCTCAAATGTCTAGAAAGGGTGCAAAAAGTGATATTAAAGTGTAAAGACAATAGGGTCACCTAGAGGGGATGAGGGTGCCGACGCCGGCATCCCGGAAAGGTGCTTTAGTCTAGAAAATGTAAAACTAAGGTATGAAAAGATATACTAGGACAATAAATTTGCAAGACCAAAAATAAAAACCTAAAGAAATAAAATATGCCCAAAGAAATGGGTTATTTATTACTTTTATTACTTAGGAACCATGTAAATACTAGTATGTAATTAACACTATATATTTACCCAAAGTGTGTGATTTTTTGTCCACATTATTATCACTGACAATGGGTCTTTCTTTAAAAAATAAGGATGTTAAAAGGATATGTGCAAGATTAAAAATTAAGAAATGATTTTATACTTCTTATTACCCACAGGAAATGCCCAAGTAGAGGCCACGAATAAAACCATTGTCAAAATTTTACACAAGACTATCGACACTAGTGGTGACGATCAACATTGTAAAATCATATATGCTCTTTGGGATTTCCCTAGTTAGTTTGCATACACCCACCCATGCTACATCATTCTATCTAGTTTATGGTACTAAGGTCCTCATTCCACTAGAGCTCGAAATACCATCATTATGGGTTTGACTTAAAGGAATACTAAAAAACATTGAATATCACGGAAAATTCCTACATGAGCTTAAAATCATGGACTCTCACCATGTCCAAGGTCTTTTAAATCTTTGATTATATAAATATCACATTGCCCATGCATATAATTGCAAAATTCGCCCTCACGAGTTCAATGTGGGTGACCTTATGTTAAAAGAAAATAAAAAACACCAATGCAAAGATCCCCTCAAGAAAAAATTTCAAACCTAACTAGTTGGGTCCTTATATCATCATAGACATTCATGAGGGTGGCATCTATTGCCTTACCTCTCTCCTTGGGAAGCCAATTAAAACCCCAATTAATGTTATGCATCCTAAATAATATTACACATAAATAACATATCAGTACACTATGATGCACTCTCATGTTATGGTTCACACTTGATTGGTGAGGGTAAACTAAATAAATGAACCTCACACATTTCATGATATACACTTCATGATAAATATTTCTCACATTCTATATTCACACATGACACCATCATCTTCTATATTCTATGCTCTATGCTTCATTGATCAGATCTTTCTATTGCACATGTTCAAACCATTTCCTGATGACGAACTATTGTTATATGGTTCATTCTTGACTACCGAGGGGTCTTTTATAAATGAACCTCATCTCATACTCATTCGCATTCACTTGGCTGGCACTCTACTGCTCCTATCACATTCACTTTTCATTCCATTCCATTCACACTCATAACATGTTGCATATCTTGGTATCAATTATTCTTATTTTCTTATATTCACACTTGACACTTTGCTTGCTATGTTAGATGGATATCCAATGTATGTCATCATATTTTGTATATACACATGCACGTTCACTTGTTCCTTAGTTTTGAATGAAAATTTTCTAGAGATATTTACAGGTAGTAATGATGTTTAGCACTCAAGCTCTTACCTATCCCACCAAGGATCTTAGGGATTCTACATTCTCTTCCACATCACAAGTGTTATTGTTTTTCATTTTATTCTACTCCATATTATTTCTCGCACACTACAATATCGATATACACATGTCTTGACATACTTTTTGTTTTTCTAACATGCTAACGAGTGCTTCATGTGTAATTTTGTGTTGCATGAAATATTTTCCACCATGGTTGTTTAATACTTTAATTTTTACTATTTGTCATTTTTTTCCACTGTATTTCATTGTTTGTGGGCTATGATATATGTTTTGCTTGTTCATTTCATGTATGCTTTTGGCTTCTTTGGGCTTGATTGTCTTGCAACATTGTGAGTGATGTCCCATGTTTGAAACCCATTTTTGTTGTTTACATTATCTTCTTACTTGTTAGTTTGCACATTTTCTTTTCTATGCATGTTTTTGATTGCACTAACACATGTTTTTAGCCATGTTGTTTTCATGTGCCATGGTTTTTAGCATGCATATCCCACTCTAAGGCTACTGTTTCAGATCAGTCTATGTTCCTCTAATTTGAGCTGCAACCTCCTAGCATCGTTTCATGCACCCCAAATGAGGGGGCATACAATGCATGAAACAATCATGCCATACAAGAGATCAGAGCTTCAGTAAAGGCCTATATAGTACAAGAAAAAAAATTTACATAAATAGAATGACCCAGATTCTGAATTTGGTCCTCCGATATGTATAGATGGTAAAGCCTAGATACAGACATGAGCATTTGGGTTCCTCTCACCCTTCTGAGTTACCTATGACCTGGGGCCACTTAAATTAACTTTCTCATATAAGCATACTTTTCAGTAGTTTACAAAACATTTTTCATATCACAAAAACATTCATCCAACAATCAAAATGCATTCTATCTTCTTGTTCTACTTGGATTTAACTAGATCGAACTAGAACAAATAAATATCATACCATCTGTAGTGGTGTATAAACTTTGGGAAGTAGTCAGAGATGGAGAATAACACTAGAAATTTCTCCCCAACACTCTTCATTTGTGGCATGAGATAACCCAAAAAAATTGCACTTGGCATGACATCACCCAAAAAAATCATTCTTCTGTAGTGTTTCATGTTATTTTTCTATAATTTTCACTCATCACGGATTAGGTGCACACGTTCATTTTTGTACTTTTACATACTTTTTACATACTTGGATCACATTTTTCATATACATGACTTTGAATACTCTTTTGTCCATCTTTTTACAGGTCCATGCTCTTTCTTTCTCTCAACAAAAAAACAAGCATGACAACAACAACAGGTACAACATGGTACATAGATTACAATTTTCACACCTAGGGTAACTTCCTCTTTCCTTTAGCTTCCACACTTCATTTTTTTACTAAAAGCTTAATTTTTATCACTTCACACTTTTTCTTGTCTCCTTGGCACACTTTTTCCATCAATCTACATGGTTATCAGGTACACATCTCTTATCTACTTTATCTTATCGAGTATTCACTCAAATATATAAAGTGGGGGAAAATGTAGAAAATAAATTACACACTTTGGGTACATTTCTTGCTCCTAATCGATATTGCTATTAATATTATTCCTAAGAGATAAAAAAAAATTGAAAGCTATATTTGGCCATTTGTCTGTGTTTCATGTATTCTTTTCGATCTCTTACACCCTACATCCTAGTCGATAGTTTAGTTCTTTATCTTTTATGACTTTGGATACCAATGTCCAGATAGGACACCAACACCCCCATTCATCTGGTCGCCCCAACCTCTCTTTACTTTACTCACTCCTTTTGGGAACATTTTATCTTTTGGGCATATTATTTTATTATGGTTCGGCATTCCAGTTTACAATTGTGAAATTTAACCAAGGGAATCATATAAATATAAAGCTATATGACCATAATAATGGACCAATCTCTAATCATCTATTACTATCAGCTAAGGTTACATCCAAAATCATTTCAAGAGCATCAAAGCATCTATATAGATTCATTCAAGGGAAAAGGGACTACATTTTATGCATAGACGCATAGGAGGAGAAGTTCTTTTTCCATCCACACATCTACTTACATTGCTACATCTAGATATTGTTCACTATCAAGTGTATCTTGCACAAGAGCCACCTAGGGCATGATTCTTACACACACACACACACACACACACACACACACACACACACACACACACACACACACACACACACACACACACACACACACACACACACACACACACACACACACAAGAACTACATGGAGTTTGAAATCTACTGCAATGATTTGTTGTAAGCTCACTCGGAAGGTAATTTACGGGGTTAGTCCGACTCATGATTTGCATCATTTTCTTTTTAGGATTCATGAATTTTGAGGTTTTAGAGGATATCACTTTTTTTAGAGGTTACAAGAAAAATCTATTATCAACCAATGACATACAGGAGACAAAAAGAGAAGGTTAGGCACATTAGTGTGGCACACTAAAAATCATTTTCTAAGGTATTTTATGTCATGGGCGCCCAAAGCGATATCCAGCACCCAGATTCCCTTGACCCAGTCTAGCCATCCTGGTTCATCTTGTCCCAACAGTTCAAATTTTTTTTGGGTTTGGTTACGACACTCTTCCCTCTTGTTTCATCAATTTTCCATCTCATCCTACCTTGAGATCAAGTGCAAAATAAGTTCAATATCTCATTCCCTCTCTTGCACTTAGGGTTTCATTTCCATCTTCTTATTTTTGTGTTAGATATGCACTTTTGTTTTATTTATTCATATGTGACTCTAAAATATCTAGGGTTTCACAAATTTCAATATTTTCTAAATCATATTAGAAAAACCTAAAAAAAAGGTATAAATAAAATGTTTTCATAGTTTCTTTACCTCATTCATACGACTTCACGGGTGCACCCAATGAGAAGAAAATTAATGGAAAGAAAATAAAAAGCATCATCCATTTGGTCATTCTCAACAACATCCTATAAAAATAAAGTTAAACATAACATTTCTACAAATATTTTACCATATTCATGAGCCTTCATAGCTGCACCCAAAGAAATAAATAGTAAGGAAAAGATAACAAAAATATATAATTTATTTGGGAAATCTCGAAAACACCCTATAAAAATAGAGTTAAGCATAAAATTTCAATAGCTGCTTTACCACATTCATAACCCTTCATGATTGCACCAATGAGAGGAAACTTAAGGGAGAGGGAAAGAAACATTATCCATTTGGGAACTCTCAACAAAACCGAATATAAATATGTTAAACATTATATTTACATAACTCCTTGACCACATTCACAAGCCTACATTTCAAATCATAAATTCTATAGAGATAGGGAAAAGAAAACCATGAATATATAAAGGAAATTGTGTTCTCCAAATATTAAATTCACTAACACTTGAAACCTTCCCAATATTCAATTTTATACTAACAAGAGAACCAAATTCCAATGACATAGTTTTTTATGCATACATTTCCATAATGATTGAATTTTTTTCTCTACAAAAAAATAATGCCTGGTTCAAGACTATTTTCAACAATCCAAATTGCTTCCTATGCAACACTCTCAACCTCCCTTTGTGATGCTCTAATAGAAGTTCATACATCCCTTTTTATGTTCTTAGTTATGGAACAAAGAGTAGGTTGAGAAAAGTGGGATTCAAAATATAGGGTGAAAGTTGGCATGCAGGAATACTTTAGTTTCTTTCATGCTCTTAATCTTTAAGGTCCTACTTTGACATAGAAAACAAAAATTTGGCACAAAATTTCTTCAAGAACACAAGAGAAAAAGTAACCAAGAAAATAGATGCTCTCACGCTCCAATTTTTTTGCGCAGCTAGGGAGGAACTAACATGAGTATGAGAAATAAACAAGGGCATTTGGGTTAGTTTGGCATGCTTCCTCCATGAAAAATTCCTAACTAGTTTGGCACTTGTTTTTATGGACCGAATTACAAATGGTATTTTCCAGCAAAACAATTTACACTCATATAAATCCAATTCCATCCATTACTAATCTCTTCCTCATTATTATCACAACATGAAACGTGGAGGATTAGTTAAAGGGAAATTGTTTTTGAATTATGCATGTCTTTCCATATAATTTTTCAATTTTTTACTCTTATTGATCTAGGCTATATGCATCATTTTACCACTTATCTCTCCTAGTGGATGCATGTTGATCTAATATCATTGAAATTCAATAATTTTCTATTTATATATGTCTACTAATTATTTTCTTCACAATTTCCATATCTAGGATCGACATAAAATCAATTGCTTAAACACATAGTAAGTACACCATATATCAAATTAAGGAAAAGAGTAATCCCTTTAACATCTAGACGTTATATTTTACACTTTGATATATTTTTATTACTAAAAATCCATCCTTGTAATTTATAGAGTTAGTTTTACTTGACCACGTAAGAAACCATTTGTAGTTTTAGTCTATTTGTGATTTATTTGAATGCAACGATCAAATAAAAATTATATACCATGTAAAATAAAAATGGTTTTCCCTATGTACCATACATGCAAAAAAATACCAAGTAAAAATACAAAGAACAATTATGAAAACACAAATGATTAATTTATCCGCATAGAGCATGGAACACACATTGCCATGTGTATGATTACCATCCATCCACACACTAATGCAAACAATTTGTAGTTTTCTATGGAATTTCCATATGTCAGATCCAGGAACCATTGATTTAGAAGTATGCATCTCTCTCCATATAATTTTTCAATTCTTTATTCTTAAACATTTTGGCTAGAGAATTTCATTTTGACATTGGGTAGAGAGTGGGGTGGTTTGGATTGATTTTTCATGAACGTTAACAAGTAATTAAGGGATACGGAGAACTTTTTATTTCCATACACCATTGACAAATTGCCAAACACATCGCAGATGTTGACATGTAGAAATGTAGGGGTAATTGATCGCTAGACACTTTAATAGATTTTCCATGTGTTTAGTGAGGAAACATGCCACAATCGAAGGAATATTCACTTTCACTTTCACTCAATCATGATTTAGAATTGAATTGACATTAAATTTCCAAAACTAATATCACAAGAAATCATCATATTTGACACCATCTTGGCCATATTTTAGTTTTGGGTATTAAAGTTTTTCATATTCTTCTCAAAATGACATTTAAAAATATTTATAATATGTCAAATAAAAGTACTTTCAAATATTAAATTCATAAGATTTTAAGAAATATTTGAAGTAGATTTTCTAAATGACTAAATCAATAATGTGACTAAAATTGCATATACAAAAATTAATTATTTATCAAAAACAAAATCGAGATGCGGGGATAATTTTAGCGGTGAATATTCGTAATATGGCGAAAATTTCATTTTAGGAAAATTTGAAAAGGCGAATTATTCAGAGTGGGTCGGTGTCCTATTCGCCTAAAATATATAGTATATTTTTTTTGGGGGGTCGGCTTCACCTTCATTTGAAAACATCTCCTATAAAAACCTAGCTGATTCGCTGGGTAGTATACCTCAAGTAGCTTAACAAATTACCAATACTGTGAAATTTGAACTCGCATACCCTTAAGCACCAGAGATTCAGATTACTGTTAGCCTGTGATTGTTGACGCACGACAAATGCAGTGTTGACGCGCGTGACAAGGGCATTGTTGACGTGCGACGAAGCTTATTATGCGCGACGAGGAGGAAGTGTTGACGCGCGACTTGGGCAAAGAAGTTGATGCATGACAGAGGAAGTGTTGATGCGCGACAGAGGAAGTGTTGACACGCGACAGAGGAAGTGTTGACGTGTGACGGAGGGAAGTTGACGCGCGACAAAGATATTCGCATAAAGGGATGCGCGACAGAAATGGGTTGTTGACACGCGACAAGTGCAGAGTTGACACGTGACAAAGACCTCAGACAGGGGACGCGTGACAAGACCTCAGACACTGGACAGAGTCGCTACTTGGTTCTTTTGCTGATGCAGGACTCTTTTCAGAATAATGGAAGGTGCCAGCTCAAAGAATACAAATAACCTAAAAGTAAGTAAGAAATCTCAGAAATCACTCTTCAAGTATTTTGGAAACTCTGCGGATATAGATATTGTAAATACCAATCATATAGATGCCACCACAAAGAATCAGAATACTGACTGTGTGGAAGGTATTATTGAGGTGGACATGCATTCTGCATAGTATCAAAGTCAAACAAATGAAACCTACAATAATATGCCGATCTTGAAGATATTGTTCCCATGGGGTGCAACTGTAGTGTAGCTAGATATCACAGATACAAACACTCAGCAAAATGGAAGATAGAAATCAAAATCAAACTCCGGTCCAAGAAAGAGGAAACCAGGTGATTGTGATATTGCTCAAAATTCTACTAAAAAAGTAAAGCATTGAAAACGAACAAGAATATGTGGACCATTGGCGTGACATACAAGTTTGATTGGGTAGCTAAATTTCCATTTATCAACTCCGTACAATCATCTAATTCTAAAGAAATCCCATCTAAATGTACATGTACAATATGTACGTGGAAATTGGGAAAGCAACAAAAAATGCAACTGAAGTTGACACTATAGAAAAACATTGTGGAAAACAATATTTAACTGTAACGGGGCGGATGGCCAGAAAATCAAAACACATAGGTGGAAAACTGAAAAATAATGCATGCATGTTAGATACGCAGCAGAATATGAGGCAGAGTAGAAAAAACACAGACATCTATTGGAAAAGGGAGGAACGATCACATCGCATATTGGTAAGATGAAAGAAACAAATCTACATGCAAAATTCATACAATTCTCTACTCTTTTTCAAATACTAAAAAAAGGAAGAGCGATTTCAGATTTCCTCGATTTCAAAGTTTTGTATCAATTTAACGGAATGCTGAATGTACCTCAGTCTCATTGGTCTGAAAGTAGTGGATGGGAAATGGCAAAATGCCTCTCGATGATAGAGAAGGAAGATTTGAAAGAGAATGTAAAAAAAGAAAACTTTATCTCTCTTTCAATTGATGAAGTGACAGCAGTCGACAACACCGCATGGGTATGTATCCACATCTATACTTTAGAAAATCATATAAGGACACCTCATCTGTTGGGTGTTATGAAAATGGTTGAAAACTGCAATGCCAAAAACCTATATAAAATAGTTGTTTCTCATTTGAAAGATGTTGCTGGAATGACTGATTATGAAATTGCTACGAAGTTGGTATGCGTTGGAGCAGATGGTGCATCTGTCATGCAGGGTCACCGAACAGGGCTCTGTGTTAGATTACAAACAACAGTGGCCCCATATATGCTACCAATTCACTATATGGCTCATAGAATGAATTTAGCGTATAAAATGGTAAGCAACCATGAAAATGTTGCTAAATTAGAAGACCTTATAAGAGAACTTCATGCCTATATGTCAAGCAGCCCAAAGCGTTTTCTCAAGTTCCAAAATTTTCAATTGGAATTACAGATGGCAAAAAACTTCTGAAGGATGTGGAGACTAGATGGATCTCTTTGTATGAACCTGCATGCAGAGTTCGTGAGGAGTATCCTTCATTGGTTGGTTTCATGCACAAATACCGTCATGAAGTTGATAGGGCAAGGGACTTGTTGTTCCGTTTAACTGATTTGGAGACATTGCTTACATTGGTTGGTATTCTTCCAATGTTAAAGGAGATCAATACACTGATGAAGCATGCACAGGCAGATTAATCTATATTGTGGATTTTATACGGATGAGAAAATGGTATGTCAAAGTCTTGATATATTGTACTGTTCCCATGATAGTTTTGATGCACCTGTTTTTGAAAATTGGAAAGATTTATTAGATCTTAAAAATCCTAACACCTTTTTGAGATTTAATATCCACGATCACCTCTGCATCACTATTAATGGGAGGGAAATACCAATGCACATTTTGCAAAAACATCAAGATATTACAGGATCGGAACGAGAAGATGTTCCCGTGACACGTAATTTGTTTGAGTCTGTTATAGTTGAAACAAGAATAAAGCTTAAAAAATTTCAGAAACCTTGTCATCAGAAATTAGGGAACGTTTCTGTAAAGATAAAATTCTGGAAGCCATGGGTGTGATGAATCCTAATTTTTGGAATACTGAAGGTGGCCATGCAGACTTTGTCAGAAAGCATTTCCATAAATCAATGGGTACAATAATGGAACAATTTACAAAGACATCAGAGCTCAAGGGTATGGAAATCAAAGGTATACTGAATGCTGATTTATTAAAGTTTCAATCAACAAATTTTGCAACAACAATGAGGAACCAATATAAGAATTTAGATCAACCTTCTGAAAGTGGTGCTATTACAAGGCTATGGCGAGGAATCTATCAAAGTTCTATCTTACAAGAAGATATCAGTGAATATTTCAGATTATATGAGTTATGCCAAACAATGATTTTGGGGTCTGTGGAGGATGAAAGGGTTTTCAGTGCATTTTCATTTATAAAATCAAAACTGAGAAACAAGTTGGATAAAAATCTAGAAAGTTACATGAGGTGTTATGTTTCTCGATACTCCATCGAAACCTTTCCATTCGACAGAGCAATTGCACACTGGAATTCCCTTTGCGAAAGAAGAGGTGTGAATAATATAGCTACAAGTACAAATATTCCCAACCTTGAGAGTGTAATTGGCTCTTCGTCACATTCTACAGAAGACAACATCGAGTTTGATGAAGCTATTGATAATGGATTGTTTCAACTTTAAATAGGTATCTTCTTTATCTATCTTTTATCTTTATCATTAAAGATGTTACAGGTCTATATACTAAAAATGTCAGGCAATTCACCCATCTATCTACTAATCCATTTCTCATGTTGGGTTTTTTAAAACACAGATCTAGCTCATTACCAGTGGCAGTGATGATTTCAACTTTAAGGAGGTATCTTTTTCCCCTTAATCTTATTGTTTGTTACTATTCATTTTTTTCAGCTCTGGTTATCATTAAAGATGTTACAGGTCTATGTATTTACATTTAGTTAAATACAATCTTTTTATTTTTTGAAAACGTGGGTTGACATCCGTCCGAGGAAGTTACTTCTCGGGACTGATAATGTCAGGAAACTCACCCATCTATGTACTAATCCATTTTTTGTGTTGATTTTTTTTAAGACAAAGATCTAGCACATTACCGGTGATGATTTCAATTTTAAATAGGTATCTTCTTCAACATAATCTTATTGTTTGTTACTTTACATTTTTTCAGCTCTTGTTATCATTAAAGATGTTACAGGTCTAATTCTATATATTTACATTTATTTAAAGATATTGTTGGTATATATATTTAAAGATGTTGCTGGCACTTCTCAGATCGACAATGTCGAAACTCACCCTCTATCTACAATGTCGTAAAACAAACCTGTCATATACGCAAGATTTCACAACGAATCTAATACGCTTACCCTTGATGATTTCACAGCAATCTAATACACAAGAGGTAAGCTAAACCCTATCATATTTGCAATTATGTTTAATTTCTTACCAGTGATGATTCTTTCTTGATTTCTTAGAATTATATATATCATATCATAAAATTCCTCATCATCCATATATATCATATCATCACCATATCATTATCATATCCTGAGTCCTGACACTACAATTATTATTAACACAATTCTATTCATTCTAATGTCATCTATATCCATTCTAATCATTAATGTCATCTATATCCATTATAACACATTCCATTTATTTATCATCTTTATCCATTCTAATGACATTATGATCATATCGTTACAAGTATAGAGAATAATTATCTTAAAACAAGTTCAAAAGTCTAGAGAAGAAGAATTATTGTGCTTGATGATAAATCTACATCCACATTAAATTGATCATCATCCATATATATCATATCATTATCATCATTCATCATCTTTCATCATCATCTATCATTAATTATCAATTATCATCATTCATCATCTACGTCCACATACAATTCATCATAATGCAAGTAAACAAGAAACATACATATAATTCATGATAATCACCATCTAATGCAATTAAAATTAAAGATTGTATATAAATCCATATAATTAAATTCAAATACCATAGTACATACTCAATAGTAGAAGTTTTCAAATTCAATATTTAAAGTTTCCTCAATAATAAAAGTTTCTAGTTTTCAAAACCCTCTTTTTCTTTATCCAATTCTACTCCTCTGCTTCTCTTCCCCAATGGCTTCTTCCACTGTGGCTGTACCTCTTTCCCCAACACCATAAATAACCCCGAACTTATAAGATCTTTTCGCAAAGACTCGTCCGTTTTTTAAAATTCTTTCTTCTTGATTTGTCGCATCTCCATGCGACAAAGAAATTTGGATCAGCCGCAACAGTATAAACTATCCCATTGCCAATAATTTTCATAACGACTAATAATCTCATTGATAAGAACCTTAGCCCTTCTCTCCCATTCTATAAGCTGATTGATATGAGGAAGAATAAACTCACTGACATGGGATTGACAATCATAACCAATTAAGTTCTCCAAAGGAAAAGGTGGCAACTGTTAACTTGTTAGTGTTGAAATGAATATCATTTTAATTCAGATTTCATTTCACCTTGCTCCCCTGGCCTAACTACCTCAAATTGTTTCAAATGCATTTTTTCTCGGCCTCTATCTTCTTCCTGCTGAAGGCCAACTCAATTGCATCTCCATCTTTCTCATCAACCCACACAAAATCTTTTTTGTGCTTGTCCAGATCTATGAAATACTCCTTGCCCTCTTTAGAAGTACTTGTGCCCAAACCCTGTATGGTCCAAGCAACAAGTGATACCTAATCAGCAAGTGAACAAAACCAGAACTTAAAAACATATAAAGAGAAAACAAACTAGCATTACTTTGTAGTACTTTATGGTCCAGCCAGTTATCGATCCACTCAATGATTCTCTCCAAGCTTCATACTCAGGAATGGTGTAAAAAGATAACACATTTCCATTTTTGTGAGTTTCCTACATCAACATGTGCCAAAATTAGACATGGAGATACATAACCTCTGGAGGCTTAAAAAAAATATAAAGAGTCTCAATACACTCAACCAAATACAGGGGGAACATTTACCCTGACAATAGGAGTGATAAATTCCACAACAAATGAAGGAATTTTAAGCAGTGATGGCCAGTTATGGTGTATGAAATTGATCAACAATCCTTTGATGTGGGAACCATCATGGTCCTTTAAGAGACAAAGGACAAGTCAAAAAGGATCTCACTAGAAAGGATGTGTCAGAATTAAGCGTAAAACTAAATAACAGCTTAGACAAAGATCATGTACCTGGTCTGTCATTATCATCAGATGGCCATATCTTAAAGATTTAATGTTGTCATATATTTTATCTTCCTGTAGACCAAGGATTTTTTTATATTTACTATCTCTTTATTCTCCATTTGTTGGTGAGTGGTAGCTTCCCTGACATTGAGCAGCTTACCTCTGAGAGGAAACACGCCATAATAATCTTGACCAACAACAGATATTCCTACCACCTGATAGGATAAAGATAACTAAAATAACAAAAAATTAAATTGGAAAGTGATGTCGAAACATGTCACAATACTACCAAATTCAGTATTCACATTTCCCTGATTCAAGGCACAAACACTTACAAAGAAGAGCCTCGCCGAGTCACCCTCTGTTAATATTAAAGTACATTGATCAAAATTTTTCCCCTACTTGATTTGCATCATCAAGTTTGGGAACATCAATTAATTTCCCTTCTTGGTTCCATCAGCTTTCTTAAGATCTTTTTTTTTGTTTAAAATCTCCCCACGCCAAGTATACATTCAAGTACACACTTTTCCACCGCACTCATCAAAGTCAAACAAAGTTACAAAGCTCATCTTAGACCCTAAGATTGCAAAAATTACATGTACTCGTAAATGCTACATCTTAGACACCATGCCTGGATTTATCGACATGGGCTGCAAAATGCGAAACAGTGAAAATTACTATAAATTTATAACAACAAATTGTATCAGAATAAAAAATAAAAAAAATATGAATTAAAATGAATTATACTTACAATCAACATGGAAACCAAACGTTGATTCGAGAAATTTCTTGTCTTCTTCCACGAGTGTTGCCTTGGTTGTAACAATTGGTAAATTTTTAAATGGAAGGCCCGTAAACCGATGGATGTCATTTGCTTCGATACTGAATTGGAACATTCGGCCATCATTCAGAGTCACATAAAAAATGCCATCCTCTGAATTGTAGGATGACAGAAGGTAATTCAAAATATCCGATCTATTTCGAAATGGGGCATATTAACGAGCCCTGTAAATTCACACGCATCCATCAAATCTTTATATTCTGAAGACATCTTTAAAATAGTATGGATGTGAGGGCATAAGGGATTCCTGTAGTTGATCTTGGAAATCGATTGAATTGGATTCTCTTGATTTTTTTCATGAACTTGCAGTTGGGAAGCATGTGAAGTCGACATTATAGTTGTACTTGCGTCTTTGACAATGATTGAGACCTGTAAAAATTCAAGAGCGGGAAGGTGAAAACAAGAAAATGACCGGTTGAAGGGTATTTATAGGCTAAATCAGCGTCAATGGCTTCAATTGACGCGCATCAAAGGTCTTAGCTGACGCACGACAATAGTCCTAGCTATTGTCGCGTCAAATAAGATCCATGACGCCGCAATAACAGCCGACGCAGCGTCAATAAGAGCCGTGATGACATGCAACAATAGGATCCGATGATGTGCGTTAATAAGAGCCAGCCGATGCGGTGTCAATAGGATCCCGTGACACGCGTCAATAAGAGCCAGTGACGCGCGTCAATAGGAGCGATGACGCGACGGTAGGGCAGGAGCCATGATGCGCGTCAATAGGATCGGCTGCACGCGTGTCAATAGAAACCAAAGACACGTGCCAATAGAAGCTAGTGATGTGCATGCCTCAAGACCATTGATGCCATTGACGTGCGTTAGGAGTGATTATTGACGCTTGTTGTCGCACATCACATTCTACAGAAGACAACATCGAGTTTGATGAAGCTATTGACAAGAAAAAAGAAAGTGTCACATTTTGAGATGTCATCATTGAAAATTTGAATTGAAATATTTGGGATGATTATTAATGTACAATTTACTCTCCAAAATCGTAGTTAAAACCATAAAAAAACACCCAAAAGCATGTATACATGATTAATTAATGAAAACTTAAAGTAAAGACATAACACAAATTTACCAAGGGTAGCATGACTACCACAATTTTATTAAGAAGTTATGGCTTGAATTCTTCATAGTAATAAAAACTCTTCCACAAGATTGATCACTAACACTAGCTCTCCATACTTTTATAAAAACAAGTAGAGAGCTATTATTAGGCTTGGAGAGTAGTTAACTTGTAAGGAAAATTTACTTTTCTATTAATAATGAAGATAATCAAGTCAATAAATTGGTTCATACTCTTCCCTATTAATATATGTGGATAAATGTACACTAATGGGTGAATTATCCAAATACTAAAATACAACTAATATTACAAGTGCACCTTAATTATATACAATAGTGTATGGTTATTTAAATACACTGACATCCCCCCTTAATATGTACTTTAATAAAGGGAATGAAGGAGGAACACTGAACTATCCCACCTTAATGAAAATTTCCTTCACTCCCAAAAGTTTCCTAAGATGAAGAAATTGATCCTCAAGCAAGGGATTTATGAAGTTGTCTAAAACCAAATTTTTTGTTCGAAAAAACTTAAGGTTGAGAGTCTTGTGATAGATTAACTACCAAAGATGATGCATTTTTATATCAATGTTTTTTTATGTGTTGGTGCTCCATCATATTGTAATAGATGTGGATGACCCTCTAATTATTTTTCACATTTCCAATAAACTAGCCCCTTATACTTACAATAGTCATCTTTTCAAATTCACACATTACCTTAGTCAACTTATATTTGATTGATCATATACATGAGTTATCCGATTTTGATTATATCTATCTTCTTACCCTTATCACATATCTCTATCCCTTAATTAAATACAAGCCAAGCAATGTTACCAAGTTTTGAGGATAAAATTAGGGCTCCATCTTCATTTACACTTTTCTAACCTCTACTCTTCCATGACACTTGGAGAACTACAAGTAGTTTAATCCTGTTTTGGTGTATTTGGTGCATAATTTCTAGCACTCATAGGTATCGAAGGGGAATGATGAGGTAAATCTAATGTATATAATTAGAAACAGTTTTTTTAGGCTAATACGTCTAAAATACAAAGACATGATATTTATAGTTGTAGAAGAGTCATTGAAAATATTCATACACATATCCTAGATCAATAAACACGTGTGAAGCATGTGTTAGATATAGATTAGATATCTTAGTATCAAAGGACACATTCAGTAGCCCTATGACACATTCATCAAGAAAACTTGTTCTAAAATAGATGAACATTTCCTCTGATTTTAGGATCCCAAATCTCAAAGGAAACTTTATGACACTCTGCACAACATCCTTATCCAGTTTCAAATGACCGTTATACCCCTACATCTGGTAGAATGGTGAATTATTTTTAACCCTAATCCTAATTTAAGCTATATACTTTCTGGAATTAGTGTTGATAGAATATTATATCCTTACACAATTTAGGACTTTTGTTTCTATATTTGATGTTTTCAATAATCTTATATACACATATTGCAATATCATAATTGAATTACCTCTTAATGTTGACATTACAAAAAGATAGGAACGTTGAAATTACTATTCATCTTATTGTTTGTTACTATTCATTTTTTTCAACTCTAGTTATCATTAAAGATGTTACAGGTCTATGTATTTACATTTAGTTAAATACAATCTTTTTATTTTTTGAAAACGTGGGTTGACATCCATCCGAGGAAGTCACATTTCTGGACCGACACTGTCTGAACTCACCCATCTATCTACTAATCCATTTTTTGTGTTGAATTTTTTTAAGACAAAGATCTAGCACATTACCGTGATGATTTCAATTTAAATAGGTATCTTCTTCAACATAATCTTATTGTTTGTTACTTTACATTTTTTCAGCTCTTGTTATCATTAAAGATGTTACAGGTCTAATTCTATATATTTACATTTATTTAAAGATATTGTTGGTCTATATATTTAAAGATGTTGCTGGCACTTCTCAGACTAACAATGTCGAAACTCACCCCTATCTACAATGTCGTAAAACAAATCCTATCATATACGCAAGATTTCACAAAGAATCTAATACGCTTACCATTGATGATTTCATAACACGTTACCCTTGATGATTTCACAGCAATCTAATATGCAAGAGGTAAGCTAAACCCTATCATATTTGCAATTATGTTTAATTTCTTGCCAGTGATGATTCTTTCTTGATTTCTTAGAATTATATTTAATTTATTTTTTATATGTGCAAAATCCTTTGATATATTTTTTTAATTATGGATAAACAATACATTATACAATTTTAAATATAAGTCCACATAAAATTCCTCATCATCCATATATATCATATCATCACCATATCATTATCATATCCTGACTCCTGACACTACAATTATTATTAACACAATTATTTATCTAATTTAAATTTATTAAAACAATTCAGTTTTTTAAAAATAATTCATAATCATATCATTACAATTCTATTCATTCTAATGTCATCTATATCCATTCTAATCATTAATGTCATCTATATCCATTATAACACATTCCATTTATTTATCATCTATATCCATTCTAGAGAAGAAGAATTACAAAAGTCTAGAGAAGAAGAATTACTGTGCTTGATGATAAATCTACGTCCACATTAAATTGATCATCGTCCATATATATCATATCATTATCGTCATTCATCGTCTTTCAGCATCATCTATCATTAATTATCAATTATCATCATTCATCATCTACATCCACATACAATTCATGACAATGCAAGTAAACAAGAAACATACATATAATTCATGATAATCACCATCTAATGCAATTAAAATTAAAGACTGTATATAAATCCATATAATTAAATTCAAATACCATAGTACATACTCAATAGTAGAAGTTTTCAAATTCAATATTTAAAGTTTCCTCAATAATAAAAGTTTCTAGTTTTCAAAACCCTCTTTTTCTTTATCCAATTCTACTCCTCTGCTCTCTTCCCCAACGGCTTCTTCCACTGTGGCTATACCTCTTTCCCCAACACCAAAAATAACCCCTGAACTTATAAGATATTTTGCAGTGGACTGCCTGTCAGATTTTTTTAAATTCTTTCTTCTTGATTTGTCGCATCTCCATGCGACAACAAATTTGGATCAGCTGCTGCTTTAGCTTTGAATAATATGTCAGGGTCGAAACCATGCTCTTTAATTATCTCGCTTTAGTGTATTTTTTGTTTGTTAACAAAAACAATATTTTGCTTAAAATTTTTGTCATGGATAAGCTATTCTTTTCTCGTTTCCAAGTGAACTTGAAAAACCTTCGCTTGACTCTTCAATTTTCATATTTCAACTCGCAAAAAAGAGTAATGTCAATTCAAAATATTACTAAAAAATGAAAATTTCAAATTAACAAGAATGATTGTTTGAATGTAATAATACTTACAACCGCTCTATCTCTTTCGACATTTGCGATTGCTACCAAATCCTTGTCCTTGGACCATTTGTTAAAATATGCCTAGGCCTCGCACTAATATTTTCCAATTTGTTCAATTCCTTATCTAAAATGTCTTCATTATAGTTGTTGTTATACGTGATGATCCCACTTCTTACTTGGGTAAGTAAGGAATCCATCTTCACAGTTGATTCTCGGATCCATGCAGTAGATAAACTATCCCATTGCCAATAATTTTCATAACGACTAATAATATCATTGATAAGAACTTTATCCCTTCTCTCCCATTCTATAAGTTGTTTGATATGAGGAAGAATAAACTCACCGACATGGGATTGACAATCATAACCAATTAAGTTCTCCAAAGGAAAAGGTGGCAACTATTCACTATCTCGAATCATGAAGATGATCTTCTTTGGAGAAGTATGGGGATTTCACCAAGATCAAGTGCTACTTGTTTTTACGCCTTTGGGTGGGCTGATCCTGTTTGTGAAAAAATTAATCAAGATTCGATAAATAAATTTAAATCGAAATGTAATTCAAAATTGTAAAGCATATTTAAATTGAAATTTGAAGTATACCTGCTTGCCTTGAATCATCTCGTGGGTATCGAAAAAACCAATTGGGTCATTGCTATCAATGCCCAAATAATCTTCATCTAAATTTATATTGTTCAAAATAGATATGCCCATTGCACTGGGCAAGCCACCAAGTGAGAGAGTTGGAATTCGAAAGGAGGAGGCAATGTTTAGTGTCCCACTAGGGGCCGGAGCAAAAGGCATGCGTTTACCAATGTTCTTTTTCACTGTTCCTTTGGTTGGCATTTTAAAAATTATTGGTTGAGTGGGTGTCGGTGCCGTAGTTTGATCAGGACTGACATGTGCTGAAAAGTACAAGAAAAAAATGAAAAAATAGGAAAACAATTCATAAAGTCAAAAATTTTGAAATTAAACGTACTATCGAAGAGTTGTACCTTGTTGTCGAGGGGTTGTTTTTCTCGGTGCTACGGGTGGCCTTGTAGGAGTTGTACTCAGTGTCTGTTCAAAAGATATGAATGCATGCACTGTATGGAGTGAGTTGGGGAAGAAGGTTGAGTTTGTGAAACAGGTGTATGTTCCAAAGTCCCTCAATTCATCAATATTAAATGTTGTCAATTTATTTGGTTAAAACTTAAATTGAAAAATAAATATGCAACTTTAGAATTTGTAAATAATATATGAGAAGGTATTACTTCTCCGGCGCGTTTAATGAGTTCAAACTGGCAGTTGAGGGTTTGGAGAGGAGTGAGCTTCCATTTCAGATTGGGAGTCCCCCGAAGCCTCAACGTGTTGTTGGCCTCTTCCTCTCGATAACGCCTTTTTTCGGGGAAGGGCTTCAAGATATCTTCTCTGCAAAACATTAAAATTTAAGTTTTAATAATCACAAATACTATAATGTCGAAAATTGAAATACAATTACAAACTAAATAGTTTATACCTGTTGATCTTCAAACAGAATTGACAACTTCATCAACTCCTCATCAGTGCAAGTAGGAATTTTTTTATCTTTTAAATTTAAAAGTGCCTCATAATAAAGGCCGAGGAGATAGTTTGTTGAATAAATGACAGGTTTTTCTAAAAGTTTTGAATTTGTTATGTCAGTTCTTATTTTTTTTGGATAGATATGTGCACCAATCGAATTTTTGTTTTGAGATAGTAGGAAACAATATATGCAATGGCCCAATTTGGTATATCAGTTTGGCGACCCTGCAAAACAATTCTGGATTGAAAAAATGAAATAAGTGCAGCAAGAAAGTGGTGTGCAATTGATTGTGTATCCACACCACGCCTGGATTTATTGACATGGGCTGCAAATGCGAAAGAGTGAAAATTACTATAAATTTATAACAACAAATTGTATCAGAATAAAAAACAGAATAAAAAATATGAATTAAAATGAATTATACTTACAATCAACATGGAAACCGAATGTTGATTCGAGAAATTTCTTGTCTTCTTCCACGAGTGTTGCCTTGGTTGTAACAATTGGTAAATTTTTGAACAGAAGGCCCGTAAACAAGATGGATGTCATTTTCTTCGATCTGAATCGGAACATTTGGCCATCGTCGAGTCACATAAAAATGTCGTCCTCTCAATTGTAGGATGACAAATCGTTAATATCCGGATCTGTTTTGAAATGGGGCATATTAACGAGCCCTGTAAATTCACACGCATCCATCAAATCTTTATATTCTGAAGACATCTTTAAAACAGTATGGATGTGAGGGCATAAGGGATTCCTGTAGTTGATCTTGGAAATCGATTGAATTGGATTCTCTTGATTTTTTTCCTGAACTTGCAGTTGGGAAGCATGTGAAGTCGACATTATAGTTGTACTTGCATCTTTGACAATGATTGAGACCTACAAAAATTCAAGAGCGGGAGGGTGAAAACGAGAAAATGACCAGTCAAAGGGTATTTATAGGCTAAATCAGGCCACATCGCTCCACCGACGCGCTGCGTCGGTGCCTTAGGCGACGTGACGCGGCGAATAGGAGCCAGAGATGCGCGTCAATAGGATCCAGTGATGCACGTCGCCAGGAGCCGAATGGCGTGCGTCCAAGAGGAGCCAGTGATGCGCGTCAAGAGGACCTAGTGACGCGCGTCAATATGAGCCAGTGACACGTGTCAATTGGAGCCAGTGACGCGTGTCAATTGGAGCCAGTGACGCGCGTCAATTAGAGCTAGTGACGCGCATGTCAATGGAGCCAGATCCACGCGCATCACTTGGGCGGTGATGCACGTCACTGGAGCCGATGACGAGCATCAATTTGAGCCGCCAGCACGCGTGTCAATTCGAGCGGTGATGCGCGCGTCAATTCTGAGCCGATGATGCGCGTCAATTGGAGCCAGTGACGTGCGCGTCGAGTGATTATTGACGTCTTGTTGTCGCACATCAATGATGGAGCCATGAAAAAATAGGTGAAATTTTTGTTTTGGAATCTTATCACAAATTCACCTTTCACTCAAATCGTTCCGGGATATTCGCTGTATTTTCCTCCTACAATTTTATAGAGGTGTCTTAAAATGAACCCCGATCGATGTCCCTAGGCTAGAGGATTTCTCCGTATAGAACTTGGAACACACATTTTCATTTGGACGAGTGATGTCCATCTAGACATTAACAAAAATAATTGTAGTCATCATCAACCTTGTCATATGTCGAATCATGCACCATTAATTTGGAAGTATGCATGGAACTTTCCATGATAAAAAATTTCAATTTTCAAATTTATCTATTCTAAGTTTATGTAGATCCAAATATTTCAATTTTCAAGGTAAATTTGTTGCCAAATATGATCCAAGATGGTTGAAGTTTTAAATTTTTCAATTTATATATGCTCATGGGCCAAAGGACTATTATGCATGAATCTTGAAACACATTGATTTAATATAAATTGAATTATATGTAATTAACAAGTAACTACTTTAATGTTTGATGTACAAATTGTAATATACAATGAAGACACAAGAAAACAAGTATATAAATGTGAAAACCTAAAAAATAGAGGGAGATAAAGAGACTTAGCTGATTTCTGAGAAGTCTGGAAGTGATTTGGGAAGGTGAATAGCTGAAATAAAATAAGGAGAGTTTCGTCAATGCTCGTTGGAGGTTCTAAACAATGAAAATGGATAAGAAAAAAATTCCTATGAGAGGATAGGAGTTCTTGGCACTTGTTTTTGTATCTGCGCACTGATGTCGAGCTAGATTATGTGAATCTAACTATTTCAGGGGCCAAAGGATGTTTACTATTCTTTTCATTCTACCTCTTTGGATTCATTATATGATTTGTGAATGTACATATAACTTGTAGTAAATAAGTTCATATACACATACCCACAAACCACATAAAACCTAAAAAGGAAAATTTAGAATGGGGATTCAGAAAAACCCTGAAATTAAAACAAAGATTGAACTTATTACCTAACACTACACTACATCTTAGACTCCATGTAGTTATTTATGTAAGTTTATGTAATGATGTCTTAGGATGAACTTATGTAAATTACACAATGAAAGTGGGATATATCTAGAATATAGAAGATGTATAAAATGTGTGGGATGAAATAGAATAGACATCCCCTCCTATGTTGTTTATAAAGAAGAATGCAAACCTTGTTGCTTGAGTGAATGATCTAGATGGATGATTTCAAGTGCTTTTATGCCTTTGGATGCAAGATTAGGTGATAATATGTAATGCTTAGTGCTTGGTCTATTTTTTTATACAAACTATGTATTTATGTTATTCCCTTGTTTGAATTTCGTAATTGAAAACTGAAAGTCTAACCCAAAGTATTAAAAAATAATTAACATGTGAAAGGGGTCCAAAAGGATAATAAAATGGTAAAGAAGGACAAGAGCATTTGGCGCTAGTGTCCTAAATGGATTCTAGTGTCGATGCCATAGAAAGATAAAAAATAATTTCGACAAGAGTGCAAGATGTATTTGGATAATAAAAGTGTAGAAGGAAAAGCAAAAGGCTAAAGGGGTTTTTCAACTACTATAGTTTTCATGCTTAGGAATCATGGAAATTCTAGCATGCTTTTAGGATCTATAAATGTACCCAAGTGCATAAATGTTTTGTCTAAATTTTCCCGTAATTTATTATATTGAGTGAATAATCAATAACATAAAGTAGATAAAAGATACATATCTTATGATCATGTAGAAAAGAGTGTTGTTGATAGCATGTTGAGTGAATAAGTGAAGCGTGGAGACTGGGAGGAAAGGGAAGTGGACCCTATGGGTGAAGCATATTATATGTAGTAGTGTATCATTTTTTCTAATGTGATCTACTCCTTGTTGTGTATTAAGGACATACCTACAAAAGAAGAATGAAAGAGTAGTCAAAGTTCCATATATAAGAAATCAAAGTAACATGTATATACGTAAGAAAAAGTGTTCAATTATGTAAAAGGAAAGTGTGCACTAGATGTATAAGAGTGTAAAATATAGAAAATAGTCCTTATTTATTTGGATTTATTATATTTTTTTCCAAATGTTGAGGTTTTTGGTGATATCGTGTAAGAGTGTGTTTTTGGGGTGATCTCACTTGAAGAGAAGAGTGTTGGGGGGATAGGTCTAGTTTTTCTCTCCTTCTATGATGCTTCCCAAATAAGCACCACTACATATGGTACAATATAATTTATTTTGATTAGTTCCGATTAGTTCGATTGATCTTGATTGTAAATAAAATGTATGTATAAATTTAAATCAGAACTAGAGGAAAGTTTCTGCACTATTGAGAACTATTTGAAATTTTTTGGAGATATTTGTTGATATGAAAAATTGATTGTGTTGTCCCCTAGGATAGCAATGCCTAGGGGTGATAAAATCATCATGCACTATTTTCGCTAATGGTTTTGCTAGTGTCAACTCTATGTGTGAGGGATAAGTTTGATTACGGACCATTTTGTGACTATATTCTTTTCTAATTTTGTGTTGTGTAGATCTGTACTATAGCTTTGAGCTATTGTAGGGGTGATTTGTTCACCCAATAGATACCCCATCTTTTGAGGTGCATGAAATGACTATAGGTTAATTTTGTCTAAATTAGAGAATCCTGATCTTATATGCATAACATAGTGGAGATGCCTTCAGATGGATGGGTTGTGCATGGTTGAAACAAAGGCACATGAAAAGAAGGTAGGATAAAAACAAGAGTTTGTAAAATTAGCCACCATGCAAGAGAATACAATGTAACAAGTAAGGATACATTTGAAGGACATCGAAAAGTGGGTTTCATACATGGGACATTTCTCATAATGTCACAAGGAAATCGAGACAAAGAGGACAAAGGAATATATTGATCAGACAAGACATAGGAAATAACTCACAATTAATAACATACAATAAAAAATAATAACAATCAACATGTACATCAGATAACCATGGTTGGATGTAATCCTAAAGGACAAATGCTACACATGAAGTGCCTCTTAGCATGTTAGAAAGATAAATAATATGTCAAAGTGTGTATATATCTATCAAAAGAAAGTTCGATAAGAAGTAGTAAATGATGAAACAGTAGAACCTAAAGTGTGTGAGACTAGTCAAAGAAGATTCCCCCGAAGCCTTGACATGAATATAAAAGGGATTCAATATTGAGCATCATACATCACATAACACACTGTAAGAGATCTAAATTTACTTCCAGAGACCAAGTCAATGAGCATGTGTATATGATAAAGATAATGACATATTGAGTATCTGTCTAATAAAGTAACTAAAGTGTAAGAAGTAAGTAGTATAAACTGACAATAATAAATTCAAAGAAGATATGAAAATGTTGCATGAGTGTGATGGTGTGATATGTAAGGTATGAATATCATATGAGAAAAATTTCCCCTAGTGGATGTGTATGAGATGAGGTTTAGTAGTAAATGCCCCATCAACAGTCAAGAATGAACAATAGAATAAGAGTGTGTCATTGGGAAATGAGTGTGTTGTGTGAGAATAGATGCTAGAAATAATTATCATGTAAAAAATAGTATGAAGTGTGTATGATGTGAGTTTCATTAATGAATTTTACCCTCAACAGTCAAGTGTGAACCGTAGCACTAGAGTGCGTCATCATGAATTGACAATACAGTGTGTGTATTAAATAGGTAAGAGTGCTTAGGAAGATGAAGCATGAAGCACAGAGCGTGAAGTGTATTAGTAGATACTAGAGACATATTCATAGTGATGAATGGGGGGAGAAAGTGTGATACCCCCAAGTGTGTGAGGGGTAAAGAATCAAGTAAACTCATCCATGAGATCGTTAGTGTCAGGGTCGTTACCTATAGGATTTAAATTGGAGACCTCGTATGTAATAGCGTCAATTTGATCATATAAAGAGCATATATTGCATAAATTTTGTAACCACCCATAGCATATTCTTCATCAGTAAAAGGAGGTTATGAAAAATCATGTGCATACCCACGAGTGAGATTTTACATATATCCAAGGAATGAATCTTTATATTTAGAGAAATGACCGAAGGGCATAGGAAATCTGATATCAAGATGATTAGGATCAAGAGTTCCACCAATATAATCAATCCACTATTATTCGAGTGTAAGTGAAGACGAATAGTGTGTACATGTAAAAATGAATATCAAATGGAAGACATGAATTCCATAGTAGCATTAATGAGTACACATTTGTGGTACAAGTGAGGAGAGTGAGATGGAGGGAGAAGATCATCGAATACAAATCCTAAGTGGGATAATCCTTCATATGTGCAAACAATGTCAGGACAAGTGCATTGAAATGATATATGAAGCCAATAAGAATCATGTATGAAAAGAGTGTATGTGAAGGGCTCGGGATGCGACGTAGAGTGTACTTAGGGAGATGAAGTAAGTGGTATGATATCAAGTGTATGGATGACCACTTGAAAAGGTATCATGGAAATAGTGGAAGGGGGAGATTGCTTAAATTTATATTCACCAGGGCCAATAGCAACAAAAGTGTCTTAGAAGTAGGATTCATCTATTTCAAGGGGAGTAAAATTTAGGTTGCACAAATTTTCATCAGTGATCTCTACGACATCAACTTCATTATCAAAATCATCAGTGTTGGCATTATCTTGTTGGATAGCATTGTTAAGGATATTAGCAGGGTTTGAGCTAGATGTAAGGTTGGGAGAAGTAGTGATAGGTATAGTAGAATTAATGGTAGAGGAAGGTGAGGTTGGTAAGATAACTTACAAAGTATTTGTAGGGATGGATGTGAGCCTTATGGAAGTAGTGGAAATAGTAGGAGCACTAGATTGACTGAAATCTTATGTGCGATGTCATGCTATGGAATAGGATGTAGTGGAGTTACATCTATGAAAGTGACTAGATCTTTGCGAAAGAATTTTAATGGGTTAGGGTTGGTAGAAATGGTAATCTCATACCTATCATGTAAAATGTTAATGCACCATTGAATGGTACAAGCAACAACCTTCATGGCATCAGTCCATGGTCCACCGAGTAAGCAATTGAATTGAAATGATGCATTAATGACATAGAACAGAGTGGAAAGGATTTTAGGTCTAACTTGTAAATGTAATGTGATGGTGTCAATACATGTGCAAGTAGTTCTATCATATATTTCGAATGATATTGGAGGATTTAGTGATTAAACTGTCATAAATTCACATTTGCATGAGTAGTAATAGAGCATGTAATTTTATTGTAGAATCATAGTTAATGAATAGACGTTTGATACCAATGGAACTGATATTGGTTATAATAAGCAAAGACATGGGAATATATTTAGTGGCGGTAGGAAGGATATATTTATCCCTGAAAGGTATGGTGTGCGGTAGGTTTTTTAGGGATTTAATATGATGGGTAAATGCAACATGGGAATTATTACTTTCAATATGTATAGATAGAAGGGTGACCTCTAAGGTATGACAAAAATAGGTGCACATCATAAAAGATCATATAGAGAGATTTTGGCTGGTGTATTTTAGAGTTTCTCAATGATGTTATAATGTTTAGAGGTGGTGGGAGGAATTGATGAGGTGATAGGTGGTGGGATAGAGACAGTAGAGTTGTAGGTGGCTTTGTTGCGATGAGAGGTGATTGCATAGATATTCAAATTAGATATTGGAGCATTGAAGCATGCGGGATGTTGAGAATGAACTGCATAAAATATGTAGTGGTGAAAACCGTGCCAAAAACCTTTGTTGGAATATAGGATGGCGAAGAAGACTGATATTTGAATTCGGAGGAAGGGGATAGAATATGATGCATTCTCAAAAGGTAGGGTTCGAGTGATGGGGTTCACCAAATGATTTAATATAAATGGAAATTAAATCTAATTGAAGACTAACTACTATAATGAATGATGTAAAAATGTTAATATATAGTGAAGACACAACTAAACACACATATAAATGTGAAAACCTACTCAAGAGAGAGATATAAAGATACTTAGCTGATTTTTGAGTAGTATGGAAGTGATCTAGGTAGGTGAATAGATGAAACATAGTAAGGAAAGGATCATCAAAGCTCACAGGAGTTTTGTACTCTTATACTACACATGATGCATATGTTTGGGAGAGGAAAAGAGTGCCTAACACTGGTGTCTAGATCTGAGAACTAGTCTTCAGTTAGATGATGTGGATTTTATTCTTTCAAAACTGGATGATGTTCGATGTCATTTTATGTTTGTTCACTATGAATTTGTTGTCTCATCTACGAATGTAATTATAACGTACAAGAAATAAGTTCACTTGCATATACCCAAAAACTACACAAAACATAAAAAGGAAAAAGTAAAATGGGCAGTCAGACTTACCCTGAAGGTCACCTTAAAACACAACTTATGACCAAAAAAGGCACTACATCTTATACTTCATGTATTTCTTTGTGTAAGTGAGTGTAATGATGTTGTAGGATGCCCTTGTGTAAATTACACAATGATAGTGATGTGGATCTAGATTGTAGAAGATGTATATAATGAGTGGGATGAAATAGAATATACTTTCCCTCCTATGTTGTGTATACACAAGAATGTAGCCCTTGACCCTTGAATGAATGAGCTAGATGGATTCTTTGAAGTGTTTTTGTGCCTTTGGATGCAAGTAAAGGTGATATTATGTAATGCTTAGTGCTTGGTCCTTTATTTTTAAAACATAACTATGTATTTATATGATTCCCTTGCTTGAATTTTTTAATTGACAACTAAAAGGCCTACCAAAAGTAGTAAAAAGTAATTAAGAAGTGAAAGGGGTAAAAAGGGCTAAGAATAAGGTAAAGAAGGACAAGAGCGCTTAGGAGGATAGGAGATCCTAGCGCTAGTATCTATGTCCATAAAAAAGATATAATAGTTGAATGCCGACAAGAGTGTATCATGTATGAAGCCAATAAAAGTGCAGAAGACAGAAAAAAAGGCTAAAGTTGGTTGCCAATTACTAGTTTTCTTGCTTAGGAATCATGTAAATGCTAGCATGCTTTAAAAATCTAGAAATGCACCCAAGTGCATAAACATTGTGTCTACACACACATTTCCATGTGGACAACTGACATCCATCCATAAACTAATGAAAAAAATTGTAGTTTTCAACACCCCTAGCATATGTCATAAGTAAGGAATCCCTTTCACATATATACAATGTATTGTACACTTTGTTGGTTTTATAAAAAATAACCATCCTTGTAATTTAAAGAGTTATTTGCACTCCACAACATAAAAAACCATATGCGCTTTTAGTCTATACATGATTTCTTCAAACAAAAGGATGAAATCAAAATTTTGTTCTATGTCAAAAAGAAAAAAAAATCTATCTACACCACACATGTACATGTAAATAATACCAAGTAAAAATATAAATGATGATTATCAAAACATAGATAATTACTTCCTCCATAGAGCCTTGAACACACATTAGCATATGGACAATTTACATGCATCCACACATTAATGTAAAAAAAATAATCACCACAAAAAACTGTGCCATAAGTCATATTGAAGCACCTTTAATTTGTAAGTATACATTCCTTTCCATATAATTTTTGAATTCTTTACTCTTAATGAACTAGGCCATAGGAAGATGTTTTGACATTGGGAGGATAACGAGGTGGTTTCAATTGAGTTTTCATGGATGTGAACAATCAAGAATAGTTTTCATCATCTCCATATGTATTTTTCAATGGATATACTTCCCATGCATATAATTTCTTATTCTTCAATGATGTGTACACATAAAAGGAGTTCGTTATCCATCAATGCCTTGTCAACATCACTAAAACCATTTGACATGTCCCACTCTGCTCATAGTAAACTCAAGCCATCTTTTTCCTTTTATCTCTCACTATGTGGGCATATGTGGATCCAATATACTTGAAGTTCAAACCCTTTTGATTTATATTTGTCTGATATTTATTTTCTTAAAAAATTCCATGTTTAGGATCAACATGAAAGTAATTTCTTGAACCTAGAGTAGGTACAACATATATTAAATTAAGAAAATGAATCACGAGGAAATCTTATCACAATAAGATATTATACAATACACTTTGATAGTTTTACTAGCAAAAACCCATCCTTATAAATTATAGACTATTTTTTTCTCCACAACGTACGTGACCATATGTAGATTATTTTTATCCATGGTTTCTTGTAATGGAAGGCTCAAATGAAAATTTGATATCAAAAAGAAAAACAACTATTATCTATATACACCACACATATACATGTAAGCAACACCAATTAAAAACCAAATCTTGATTATGAAAAATGTTGATAATTACATGCTCCTCATTAATCTGGAACACACAATTCCATGTGGATGGTTGACATGCATCTATACATTAATGTAAAATTTTTGCGATCACTAAGGGCCCTGCCATATGCCTTCATGAATCCAACATTGATTACTTCAATTCATACTTGCTCACATCTAACATCCCATCACACTAATAACAAGGTCCAAAAGTTTACATTGAGACTGTGATGATAAGGTGGAGCACAAATACCATATATTATTTGGGAATGAGCAATCTAATTTATAAGATAGACATGGGACATGAAGGTATTTAAAATTCCCACATTTTCTTTCCAACTTTCCACTCATGTCTTCATCTTATCCAACAAATAAAACATTGTCCAAATGAAAATATTGACATCATTAAAAAATTGCAAAGCTAACTTTTTCCATTTAAAAATAATCCATTTCTTCTCATTGTGTAGGACCCAGTTGTCGGCATTGTAGATCTAATAGACAAGTTAATAGTGTTGACTGTGTGTCCCTTCCATATGGCTTAAAATAAACACGGCATGACATTATTCTTAAGGTCAATACTAATTTTGATTAGGCCGATTCTTGTTACATTTTATAGATGTATTTGTCAGTGTTGTGGGTGGTAGAATCTATGTTGTGAATATGTTGGTTCGCAACCTACCATCCACCATAAAATAATAGAAACATGCTCATAGATCATAAATCTTTCATTGCATAAAGAAAAGTCCATTGTAAAAGTACACACCTTAACTTATATATACACACAAAAGAAATGTCAGCAACAAATTATCCATAAACATTTCAATTTTTCCAATCTTCATTTTGTTAAAAAAATAACATCATTCAATATAATTTAGAGGTTTACATTATAGTATTGTCTCGAACATTTGAGTGCTTACATACACAGAGCCTCATACATGTTTATATGTGTATATATTCACATATACGTAATAGGTTTTCTCTGCCTACCAATCTAGGCTTGTTTTAAGTTGCTTATTTATGGTGTTTATCTACATAAATGGGATTAGATATACATTCTTTTAAATTCAAATTTCCCAAGTATTTTTATTTTATGTATGTTCAAGTTTTTCAAAATTCCTTGTATTACTAAATAATACATATATTGTTTTATTGGCCATACACTTCCATTCCCAATCATAGGAAGATCATAATAATTGAAATGCTTGTATTTTTGACTCAATGTATGTTCAAAGTTGAAATATACTTATGAAATTGCTAAATGAGACATAAATTGTTTTCTTGGCCATAACTTGCCGTTGTGAACCGCATGAGGATCAAAAAATTCAAAAATAAAATTTACAACATTTGACGAAAGGTTGGAAAAGATATTTCCAACCTTTATCTCAATTTTTGGTGTCATCTATCTAATCCCCCGCTCCACATTCTCCTTTGTAAAATCCCATTAACAAATTTATTTCCTTCTAGATTGCCCTTTCACACCTCCTCCATTCTTCACTCCACCACCCCATCCCTTTCAGCATTCACATTACAATAGTTGCATGCACCACTATTCATTATTTGACGATTTTATATAAACACACCTTTCGACTATTTACGATCAGTTCTTTGCATAAAATGTCATAAATGGGAGACAATCTCCTCATCGGTCACAGTACTTGTTCATTCTGCGGCGAGCGAAATGCTACTCGTTTACCCTGCGTTGTATTAACAAATATGAATGCCTTACTAGTGGCAAATTATAACGAAAAGACATCAAATGAAACAAAAAATGAAGTAGTGTAAAATACCTCGACTTTTTGGAAGCCTCAGGTATGCTCAGGAGAGCAGGTTTCCACGAAAGGCTGCCTGGTTTATGTTCCTGCGAGCGAAATGTTAACCGCTTGCCCTGTGTTGTATTAACAAATATTTATTCTTCACTACTGGAAAATTATAATGAAATGGCTTAAGCGAAACAGAAACGGAAATGGTGTAGAATACCTGCATTTTTATGGAAGCTTCAGGAAGGCTGCCCGGGTTTTTCTTCTCCCCTTCTTTATCTTTCTCTTCCTCCATCTCCAGGGTTTGTCCATGCTCAAGACACGACTCCAGAATTTTTTCTGCGGTCTCAGAACTATCTTGGCTTTCGGCCATCATTTTTGCAAGCTGAGCTCTGGTCAGACGGACTTTGAGCCGAAGACCTCCATTGTGATCTTCTTTAATCTTAGAAGAAGATGGCAAGCCATTATTGTCCGAATTCAGAACAGAAATATCAGAAATGGACCTGCGCGCTAAAAGCATGCTTTCAAGCCTGGATTTTGCGTTCATGATTATCCCAGAACGCAACCTACGTTTCGCACGCACATAATTCTCCAGCTTTGGCATTTCCACCAGAAAATAGAAGTGTTTCGCCTGCAGATTTACAGATCCGTCCAAAGGCTTTGCTCTCACTCCCATATGACGAACTTCCTCCGAATGCAATATCACATAGCCCGGAAAATCCTTCAGAATTTCGTCTACGGTGACAGGCACCTTGAGCTTCACCACTTCTCCATCCAATTTCATGATCTTCACACGCCCATGACCTCTCAACGTAAACGCGTTGCCCATTTTTTCAAGAAACTGAATACGAAGGATATGCAAGTGTCACGGATTTTTATAAAGAGAAGGGCTTTAAACGGCAAAGCTTTTGAAGTTTCAACCGAAATTTTCGCGACTGGTTATTGAAGTGAGTGTGACAGAATATGACTAAAATCCGTGAATAATCCACCTACTTTACTACCATGTGACGTGCACTCCATCTCCGCTGGAAAAAAAGGCACATGCTCAAATATTACTGGCTCCCAAGCTGAAAATGGCATAACTGATAACTGTACACACTTACCTCTTAGCGAGTGCTTATCCCTTGTAGTACACCGATTTACAAGCATACTTCGACATTATTATGCTTAGAAGCGTAACTTAGTGTGGCATGAGGGAGATGAAAGTTTTAAGCTACAAGAGCAAAGTCAAAGAAAGAACATTCAAAGTAAAGTTCTAAATTGGATTGATCTATCTATATATCATATGCTAGGTGGAGAACTATATGAGGTTCGAGACATTTTTGGAGTAATTATAATGTTGATGGTGTACGGGGTTACCTAAAACTTGTCTAAAGTTTTTTGCCAGTCTTCATTCATGGCTAGTGTAATGCCCACACTAGATATAACACATCCAAAACACAAATAATTTTTTGTATCCAATATCATCAGTTGGGCCCACATAACAACGTGCTAATTCTTGAGCCAAACATAACATGCATCACTTATTGTACAATAGGGACAAATAATAGGGTGATGCCAACATAATAAAATATGCACTATGAGAACACGGAAAACCATCCAATGGTTTGTCAAGGGGAGGATGATGCCATTACTTCTGTTTATCATTCCACTAAGGAAGGAAGACTATCCTTCCATTCCTCCAAGATAGTCATACAACCACACACAAAGATAATCTTATCCTTCCACACTTATCCCTCCACTAAGGCTAGTCTCTCCATCCTTTCTTTCCTCCCAAAAATAGCAATCCCATAAACCATAATAACATGTATCGCTCCATTATGGCGATGATAATCCTTAACATAGTAGCAATCATACATACACAATCATACCTATGCATGTAATAACATAAGCCATCACATAGATGAAACATGCTCTAATGAGAAACCAAAGTATAACATAATATTATTTATTTAAAGAGAGGGAGAGAATATTTTTGACCAAACTATAATTTACACTACCAAGTCTACGTATGAGAATTGCAAGTGGAGATATCATCATTGTAACTACCAATTATTGCTCCACTAGGAAATTTGGGCTAGCATTTGATTCCTCCAATAAAAACCAATATAATATTAATATTAATATTCAATTGAAGTAAAAAATAATAATTATTCTCTCAAGAGATGTGTCTCCATAAGAAAAATAAATTAACATTTATTGTCATTGGTTGGACTTACCGTCAATTCAATGGGAAGAGATTAAAGTTTCTTTTTACTCCTTCTGTGACATCGTATTTTGCACAATTTCTATAGTTGGATTTCATTTAATGTGTTCATCCACAATTAACCTCTTCGAGACGTCTTAGGGTCAATTTGTTTCAAATGCAATGTCGAAGACTCACCATAGGGTTAATAATACGATAAAACAACATCCATTATTTTTCCAAAATTCCTTGCACATCATGATTGTCTTTTATTCATTCTAATATTTAAACTATAAGGATACAACCCATTTACCTTTAATGTTATTACAACTAAACTTTTTAATTTATCCGCTTAGTCTGCACCGTTCGTATATATTCATATGAATTGTATAGTCCTTGTTTCAAATTAGGATTCCATGTACTCAATTGTGTTCCCACATAAAAATAATTCTTTCACCGGTATTAACATCACAAGGGTTTAACATTTAGCTAAAAATTCAGAGTGTAAATTTCACCTTACACTTTTCAATACATCATATTAGACACACTTTTCATAGTGTTGTTGATTGCAAATTCCATCCACATTTAGCCTCTTTAGATGTACTAGGTTTGGCTTATCCGACCTTTCCCTTAAAAGGTGTAGAACTTACTATGGATCAACACTAGAGTAATTAGTAAATCCTTATCTCACAAAACCATCATACAATCCAAAAGTAATCCATTGCTACTTGTCAAGGTAACACCTTTGTCTGTGAGGGCTTAATTGGATCAGTTAAAAAAATTTAATGTATATGTAAACTAGTACATTGAATTCCTGACTTACATCATTTAGATATGACAACGAGATCATTCCTTAGTGTTACCACCACAAAGTATCTTCACAAGAACTTCGTCACCCACCAAGGTACAAAGGAAAATTACAAACATATTGAACTCAAACTTATCCATAATGGGTTTAGAAATGTGACACCTAGAAGCATAGGTCTCACTCATCCTAGGTATGATAGAGTATATGGGTTGTAATAATGCTTCATGAAAATTCACTAAGGATAACGAATAATCACATTATAGGTTCCTCATATGATGTCGGGGTTTTGACCTTCTAGTGAAGGCTCAATTAAGAGAAGGAACATAAGACGAAGGTTAGAGTGTTTGATTGTTTTCAATGTTTATATTTGTTTTACTATAGTACATTACATTATGAAAATTTAGTAAGGGATATATAATAATAACCAATGTAACAATTACTCTAATAAAACCACATAAGTATAACATATAAATGTAATTTCATATCGATTACAATGCACTTATAATGTATACATGATATAAACTAAAATTTTCTCCTTTCACATGTACGTAAGGGATGATTATTAAAAAAGATACTACATTTCATCATTGTATCAATAACACATATTTTGCAACTTAATTACATCTTTAAACTCAAAATTTATTTACTCATTTATGTTTTATTCTTCCAGCTTCAACCTACGTCAACATGTGTCACCACTACGCTGGCATGGACCCCATCATTCGCCATTAAATTTTTTATCAAAACTTGTATCAACAATACATAAGGAAAGAGAGAGAATAACTTTCTATTTTCCGCAATTAAGTGATTCATAGTTACAATCTAGGTTTCAAAGAGAGAGAAAGTCATATAGCTTTGTAATAAGCAATCCAATTATTCACAATTACAAGATGGAATGATAAAGAGAAAAATATTTTTTTCCATATTTACTTTATATTTTAAACATTCTTCAAAGTTTTAGAGAGTTGTTTGGTTTCAACACAGTCTTTTTCTTCATTGTCAATAAGGCTCAACATGTAGTGTAGTATTTTATGCAAATCGAGGTGCTTAGTTAATCATTTATTGAAGTATTCAAACTGACATATTCAAGATTGGTATTAAAATTTCCAAACATCTCATTCGTTAAACATATTGTAAACAACTCAAAGGGGTAAAAATGGGTCCACGATGTCTAGTTGCGATGTTCTACAATCTAGCCAAAGTGGCTACGAATGGCCCTAGAGGAAAGGACACTAAACATCCAAATGGAGTGTTTAACACTCAATACCATTTATCTAATATACAAAGAATCCAAAGTGAATGAATAGATCCAACACTATAACCATAATTCAAAATGGAAACAAATTTTTAGGGTTAGTTGACTGAAATTTGTTGTTTCTCTTTAACAATGTAAGCCAAGTTGGCTCCGAAATGAACATGGAAAAGGTACCTTTCGGTATATATGAGAAAAATAAATATGGAAATATATTCCCTATATGCCAAGGAATGCATTTTTAGTGGAAAATATATATTTCTAGATTTCATATGAACAAAAAATGGGACAATTACAGAGGGGTTATGTTTTGTTGAGGAGTTGCCTCAAACAACTAGCTCTCTAAAGTGGCTAAGAAACCCACTTCGAAAATTATTTGAAAAAAGCTTTATTCAATATATACTAGGGGTTGTTTATTATGTCAAGATTTCAATCTTTTGAATGTGCTTATGATTCCATTTTTACCCAATGACTATAAGAGATGGTGAAAAATTTTATCATTTGTTTAGGAAAAGTTCATAATCATTTGTTTTGTCATACTACCCCCTTCAACTAGTTATTTTCATGCTTTGTTAAATTTCTATGCAAAATTGTTTTAAAAAGGTATGTGTTATCAAATTTTTCCCCTCAAGAAAAATTGATCAAACATGACCTTGCACAAGAAAAAATTGAAGGGTTGGTTAGATCATGCAAGCTCACAGGTGATTTTTGAAATTCAAGTTGTAGACGGAATCGACATGGCAATGCAAGGGTGGAAAATAAATGGCCAATGGAAATATCAAAGAAGATCAGAGCTCAAAAGGAAAAAATGGAGAAAATCTTGAAGTTTTCAAATTTTGGAAATTTCTCAACTTTGGAAAAACAAGGCATAAAAAAATGGAAAAATAATCAAAAAAGTCTACAATTTGAAAACTTATATAATGAAAGTCTGAAATTTCGAGACTTAGGGCTTTCGGGTTTTGGAAATTTTCAGGTGCTATGCCAAAAATGAAGCTCAAATGTCCGAAATCCCAAACTCCGAAAGTCTGAAATTTCTGAATTTTGGGTTTTGATGTTTTTGGAACTCTCAAGACAAAGTTGTGAAAATTGTCCAAAAAGTTTTGAATCTCCGAAGTCCGAAAGTCTGAAATTTTGGACTATCGGGGTTTCTAAGACCTCGGTAATCATGCTCCAGAAAAGGAGTGGAAAAGTTTCGAAACCTAAAACTCTGAAATTCTAGATTTCGGACTTTCAGGGTTTCGGACTTCAAAGTTTCGGAAGTCTCAAGCCCCAAAACCCGAAAATCACTCCTCAACTTCAAATACCCAAATTTTGTACTTTTAGGTTTCCCTATATGCCAAGGACTTTTGAACTCTAAACAGATTTGAACAAAAATGAACAATGTTTTTTTGCTTTAAAAAGGGCTGAAAACCCACTTCAAAATGTCTAAAAAGTCTGAATTTACTACGGATTTTGTACTTTTAATTTCCATTTTGAGATGGCTTTGGTATGTATCATTTGTTTAGGACTCTCAAACACCTTTGTGTTTTCATGATGAACAATGTTTTTTCTTCAAAAAAACTTTTGTCTAAAATGGTCTTATGCATGTCTAAATGTATTACAAATGTGTTTTGGATTTGAATTGTCGAGAGTTTGTTGAGCATAGCTCCAAACACGTAGAAAATCTGAAGCTTTCACCCTTGAAATTTCCTCACTGAAAACAAAAGTATAAAAAAATGATCTTTTGAGAGAGTGAAGGCTTGTAATAAAATATGAGCAAGTGATTCTTGGTGGACGTAGCTTCAAATTGGGTGAACCACGTTAAGTATTGTCTCTCTTCAAATTTTCGAGGTTACACTGCTTTTTGGATTTGAGATCTCTCAATTTTTGCATATTAGTTTTCTCTCGATTCTAAAAGTTTTTTTTTATCTCTTATTTCCTAACACTCGGTCTTTTTTCACAGATTGCACCTCGACCTTCGATGCCCATAACTTTCAACCTGGGAGCTCGATTTGAGCAAGAGAGAATTTTGAAATTTCTCGACATTTTCTACTCAATTTGACATCTTGAAATTAGTGGGACTATGTTCTTAAAAATGGAAAATACAATTTGCCATTTTTGGGGTGTCCTAGATTTCTCACCTAACACCATTAATGAGGGATGGGTTTCCTTTCTTGCTCAACAAGGCATGGTAAATGGAGGTATGGGATTTTTCATGGCTCTCATCATTGTTGCTAGACAATTAAATGCATTTATTGGGTGGTTGGAGTAGGATTCAATTTCTTGTCATCTCCTTCTCTAATTCTTCCTATATATTGTAAGGAGGGGCATTTTTCTAAAGGTTGGACAATTTTTCCTTGCACCCTCCCTTCTTCTCTTCTCTGCAAGTGGATTTGTGGAATTCAAACGTCCCATTCATGTGGTAATATAATCTTTCCACTTGGCTATTGTAATGGATTGTATCAAACTTTTGGATCAATAAAATAAGTCTTTGCATGATTCTCAACCCTCTCTTTTGTTATTTCATCTACCTGATCTCTCATTGCGATCCTAGTTATTTGTGCATGGTGGTTGTATTGCATTTTATGGTTTGTGTCTAATTGTAAGAAGTTATTCAACATTCCTTTGGTATATCACCTCTATTAATTTAGGTTTATCTTCTTGCATCCTCTTAAACCTGTCTCCTTGGAAAGTTAGAGTAGATTTTAGAGTAGATCCTCTACAAATTATATGTGTGCACTGAATAGAGGAATAGGAATCGACCTTCATCCGGAGAGCTTTTTCGATCGTAATGTCCCACACTTTTGGAAAAGCTCCATGTTATGCAATCACACTGAGAGTCTCAACCCATCTAGTTGTAGACATTCAGGGGTGCTCTGATTTCGCATCAATAGTATGAATGTCTAATTTTATTAACAATTCAAAGATTATATATTTTAATCTAAATTTAACATTTTTCTCTACTTATGTTAAAAGTGTGAGATTTTGAAATGATTTAACAGAGGACTGGAAGAAGGTACACACCTGAAGTGAAGTGGCAAGTGTACAAAAGTCGATATGAGCTGGTTTACGATTGTCCACAAGTACATGAATTTTGTCAAAGAGTTATCATGCCTTCAATATGTTTCGACATTCTATAATTCTAAATAAATATTTACTTTCACATAATTGTTTGAAAGTCCATACCTTCTCCAAAGCTCCCATTTTTACACAGGAATGTAGGATGCTCACAAAGGTTGTGGAATTTTTGTTTTTTCGAAAATGCCAAAAGCATTTTCTTTGAAGTCCCCAAACCCTTTTAATAAAACACCATTTTATGATACCAAGCAATCATTGTTGTCCACGAGCATACATTTTTTTGGGAATTTTTTCACCATTTACATGCCCATTGTAGAGTGCCACAAATTTACATACATGAATAACAAAATAATATGGATGTATAATTTTCTAATAGACCCCTATTAGTGCTTTTCCAAGAAGTGACATTTCTTTAGAGGAAATAGAAATGAATCCATACAGGAGTCAAAACACTCCAAAATGCTCCATTTGGGAATGTGTAGACACAAAATCTATACACTAATGTACATATCTAGGTCTTAGAGGATACTAATATATACATGATTCGTAAGAAAGAAAACTATTGATTGACAATATCTTTTGGGACTTTTGCTTTGTCTCTTATACTTTGATTGACCTTGCACACCCTACGGACCAATCGGTATTTGACTTATTTAATTTTATGATCTCGACACGTGTTCCCATTAAGGATAGAAGCACCAAGGCGCTCTAGTTCCTTCTAGGAGCTCCCGACCCTCTATAGCCTTTTCCCACTATGTAGGGTTTCTTCTACTTCTTGGGAATCTTTTACACTTTTGGGTTGGCATTCTAGTTTTCAATTATAAAATTCAAGCAAGGGAATCATTTATATTTACATAGTTATAGCTCTCAAATAAGGGGTCAACCACTAGCATTATCTACTATCACCTAAGATTGCATCCAAAGGAATAAAGAGCATTACAAGATATTTGTCCAGCACATTCATTCAAGCAACAAGGGTTGCATCACTCTATATGCACAATATAGGAAGTTGAGGTTCGGTATGTTTCATCTCACACATTCTATACATCTCCTACATTATAGATCTAGCACAATTTCATTGTGCAAGTTGCACAAGGACATCTCCACGCATCATTACACACACATACACACAAAACTACATGAAGTCTGAGATGTAGAGCAGCGATCGGTCATAAATTCACTCTTCAAGTGACCACTGGGGTCAGTCCGAGTCCATATTTTGCATCTTGTTTACTAAATTTTTATGTGATTTGTGGACATGCGTAGGAAGACATTTGTTTTGCAGTATTTGAGAGCAGTGTTTTCTACCAAAGCTTATAAAGGAGCTAATACAGGAAAGGGTCAAAAATAAATTGGTAGGCGCGTATCAAAGCATAGTTAGTATTCTTTTATATATGTCATCTCTAGACCGGATTCACTATAACATGGATGTATGTGTTTATGTTGTCGGCAATCCTTGGTTCCAAGCGTCAGTCAAAAGGAAAGTCTAAGATCCCATGTTATGAGAACTTATAATGCACTGCAAATGATTGATATTGACTTACGGAAGTTTGCATTTTAAACACAACACTTGGAATTCAACTCGCTCCCGTCGACCATTACACTAGTAGTTCCGCTTTCTCGGTCTTTATACTAGCTCGCACTTCTCTTTACACTCTTAAGTATTTGCAACCTGTTCCACAAGCTTGCCAGATATTCCGACTAGTTGCTTGCGGATATCTTAAGTTGGCATTCACATTAAAAGGTGTGCTAACGGACATCCCATTTTTTTCACTACGTTTTAAGTGTGTTAGACCTTCATGGTTTTTAGGTTTTATGTCGAAAAGTCAATTGATATTTGTTTTAAGGTAGAGGTGTAGAAGAATGTCAATAGGTCGAAAATAAATTGTTTATTAGGTGTGAGTTTTCTTAGATAGTTGATTATAGTTATTTAGGTTTTATAAGTTTCAAAAAATCTTTTATAGTATATGTCCTTATGTTTTTGTAATATTAGTTTACGAGGGGTCTATTACATTTATGCCGTTTGAGAGTCATAATAAAAATTCCTTTAATAAATTTCTATATTATTTGTTTTAATTTTTTGGGTTATTTTTGTCTAATCCCGCGATAAATTCTAGTGTCATTAAGATTGTATTTTCTTTATCATAGAGTCATTTTCATTAAAAGTCTTCATTTACGATGTCTTATTAAAAAGTTTGAAAAATATAAATAAAAATCTTTGTGAATGTATTATCGTTGGAACACAATATTTAATATGTAGTGTTAGGAAAATAAAATTCAAGAAAGTTATGATTACGTATATGAGGTGAATAATGAACACTAGTAAGATTAGCCTTGTAAATGTCAAAGATTAACTACGCGGAATATATCGGGAACTAAAAATGAAATAATTCATATATTAGAGGTCGGAGGAAAACGAAGCAAGGAGGTTGATCAATGACCTCTTGTCAGACACTAATGATAGGGCCACATGAAGTTTTGGTAACATATTTTTCAAAGCGTATTGTCTTTCGGTGTTTTAGTGTGCTTCAAATTCTAATTATTCCTATTTGGTCTATATAATAAGTGGAAATTTCACATTGTGGAGAGAGGATGACACCAATGTTCCATTTCCATTCAATTTATTTTTTCAGTTTGTAATGGTTAAGCACAACTTCTGTGTAATCCCATGATAGATGAATGTCATGAGAGTCGATGATAATACTATAACATTATGATATTTAGGTTGTGGTTTGTCCTATAAAACCATCCTAAATGTTTGTTCGTTATCCTGAAAACCAAACCATCTTATGTGGGTATTGGTTTACCACGTGAAGAAAAACCATCCGGAGGTTTTTGGTTATCCTAAAAACAAAATAATCCAAATCATGAGAAAGTGTCGAGGAGGCACGTTGTAGTACACAATAGGTTTTCCTCACATTCACACTAAGGGGGGAATGTTAGGAATTAATTAGTGCATACATTTGAATAGTAGTGATTAATTATGTTATCATGGATAATATAATTTGAATATATGAGTGAGGTTATTTTAAACAACCCACGTAAATAGATTTGTATGTTACTTGTTTTTAGAACAAATCATGTTTATTGTTTCGAGGTTATACTTTCTTCCTATATTATAGGAGAAACATTGGCCTATAAATATCTAACCCATGCATTTGCTATTATATACAAAGGTTTTAATTAAGTTTTAAGTATTTAATTTTTGAAGCAAATTGAAAATTATTATTATTATTGTTGTTGTTGTTGTTGTTGTTATGTCTAGTTATAAATGATATATTTCCATCATTCACTCATAACTGCTAATTCATATGGAGAGTTAATATAGTAACATTGTGAGACACTTACAAGTGTTGAATTACGCTATACTTTCTTTAACCGAAGTTACAAATTTTTTTGGCATAATTATGTTATTGTCCCAGTTGAGTTTGATATGAGGTCAATTAACTTGTAAATGTAAGTCCACGCCAAGACACCTAACTAGGGTGCTTAACAAGACAAATCATTTCTTGAAAATAGTCTACACCCTCACTAACCGTGTGTAATGGAGTTAGTCATTGTAGCTACTATGGTTTTAGGTGAAGATTATTCCATTCATAGAGTCTCACTACATGTGTGATAGCTAGGATTTAACAATGACTTATAAATCCAAGAAGGTGAGCATTACATAAAGTTTCAAGAGCTAAAGATGAGTATGTAAAAGAACATGTAGTAGATTCAAGACTGTACCATATGGTCTTGGTGTATACACCTAACTTTTCATCCTAGTCTTTCATACCTAGTACTAAAAATTTCCATTGTGCAGATAAGGGTCACTTATGCAACTATTTCTTGGGATGGTGCCTTAAGGGGTGTTATGGGAATCATGTATAACTATTCACATGGTCATAATGGGTTAGAGACAATACATAGAGAGAGTATCACTATGAGGTCCTACATATAGTTATTCTTACATTGGATATCCTTATCTCTTTATGTATCACTCTCTAGAGCTCACGACACTTGCTTACATATGACTCCATCATCATCACCATTTCGAATGCATTTTTTTCATTCACGACACATTTCAGCACTTTTGAAATTTATGCATCCTTGGTCGATGCCATCGCTCATAGCGATGATATCGGTGTTAGGTTTTCATTACTTAATTCCATTTCCCATTGGTAAAGGGATTGTGAATATATACATACCATACCAAGACATTCATGAAAGAAGGAAGATAAATCAATAGATCTAACCATCTATTCTGCTCTTTTGCACCATCTTTGCATATGCCCGCTTTGTTATTTGTTCATATTGCATTTGAGTTGGATTGGAAACTCTTCTTGATTGTTGGATTTCTTACACCATTAGGTCATTTATAGTGAGTCTAGGACATGAATGGTGTTATCCTTCACCACACGTAATGATTCTCTCTTGGTTTGCTACTTCTCTAGAGACATAGATCTATCAGTAGCCATGTTATAGGTAAGTGCTCATATTTTATTTGTCATTTTACATAGATTTATTCATTTTACTTTCACATTTCTCTATATTAGCTTAGTATTGTATGTACATCAATGCTAATTATCATAGTGATATTATATGATCAACTACTTAGCTTTGCTTTCTCTTAATTTAATTATATTTCATGTTATATTATAGTAGTGTAGATTATGCATGCTTGTCCTATCTTCCCCTTAATCTATACCTCTCCCCATTGAATGATATCATGAAGGGTATTATCCTCTATCTTGAATGTGGGCATTAGAAACCCTACATTCACCTAGTGTATAGATTATTGTACTCTAGATATGTAAACTTAGTGCTCATTATTTCCCCTTTAAATTAATCAATTGTGTGTCAGTCCATGTGTGTTTATCACTTATTTCTGCATATCCTTGTAGAATAGAAGAATTAGGATTTCAAGACATTGAGACACATTCTTGTCCCATCATAAATTTCTGGTGAACCCGACATGAATCATACAGATCTTCTGATCAAGCACAACTCATTAAAATAATCCATCTTCAATCTTGACACAATTTCAAATTACAAAACTTTAGAAAACCCAAAATAACTTCCTACAGAAAAACCATTCATATCCCATGATGTTCCACAGATCCTTCCATCTCCTATGATAGTTCTACTAATCCTTTCCTTCACATTAAGGCCTTCAAAATATTTATAAGGAATCTATCCAAGAAAATTCATACCCTAACATGAAAATCCTGGCTAAGAATCTCACTAGAAATGTTTTAAATTGGTACCATACTTTACCTCCTAACTCCATAGTTGAGTTAGAGTGCTTGGTGCCAACCTTAGTAAATGAACACTAGTATAATGAATTACTTGAGAACAAAATTAATGCATTCATGAATTTTAAGCAATATGAAAATGAATCAATAAAATCTTTCATAAAATATTGGAAGACACTATCCATGCATGTTGAACATAACATGCCTAGTGATGGCCACTTCTAACTTTTCCTATGAGATCTTGAACCTTGCCTTCAATACAAGGTGGGGTAATTTTCTCCAACCTCTATAGAAGAGTATTTTAAAGAAGATAAAAGGTAATATTATCTTGTGAGATAGTTTGAGAAATATTCCCGTAAGACACAACCTAATAAACAAGTAAAAATCCTTAAACATTCTATGAACAAGAACAAGAAGGATGACGAAGTCTCAGATACTCTTCCTCTTATTGCATATTTTAATAGGAAATTTTTCAACACTGACCAACAAACTAATAACAACAAGAATCAGCCTAACTATCATTAACCACTTTGAGGAAGCAAGATTTGAAACATTGCTTATTTAAGACTTATATTGCAAGCTAATATCCATCTTGACCTATCTATTAACGATGCAATTAAAGTAAATTATGTTGGTAGAATGATAGTTGGGGTCATTCCCACAAAATTTTTGTGTACTACACATAGATTCTATAAACTTCTTCATATCCTCCCAATTTTACCATTACACCATCACTAAGGAAAGTTTGACTGAAGCAGCCAAATCCCATGATACAGTGAAACAAAAAGATTTTCATAATGAAATTAAGAAAATCTAATTAGAAGCTACAAGTATTATCTAATCCCATGCCTAACCATAATATATTTGAAATTTCCAAGAAGCAAGATCATAATATGACCAATGTAGTTGAGACTAACTATCTTCCTAAAAATATGATTGACTTTAATGATGTGAGGCATGTAATAGCTTATGTAGATCTTGAATACCCCACATCATTTTAGGCTCAAACTCATATAGTTTAATTTCCTTGTGTACCTCAAAATAAAGCTTCCCAAAAAACAAAATTTCCCCCTCTAGATGTTACTGAAACCTTTGGAAAATCCCCTACAAGACCAATGAGGATGTTCCCATAACCACAAAAACCATTGAAGCTTATCATATTGAAACTTGTAGGGCTGATAGCATAGAAAATGGGTAATAAATAGGATTTGAATTATCTCTAATTAACACTTGGTTCTTCTATCCCTACTCCCAAGGAATCCAATCACTCTCATCTAATTGCACAGTCAAATCATGTTGAGTGGGATCTTCTTGAGGTAATTCCCAAAGTATCTAGCCAATTCCCTTTTCTATAACTCATGCATATGTCACCTCACCAATGCGAGCATCTCATGATAGCCTTGTTAGACATGAACATCCCCTTTTCTCCAACCTTAAGTCCCAAATTATATGGCTTGGAGGAAATCATCCACCGTTAGTGTGAAGAGTTATCTGTTCATATCAACATTACCATGGATGTTCACTCTTAAAATCACTTCCCTATATCCTCTATGATCCATGATGATATCTTACTTTGCACGAATGATCCACCACTTTTCATTTTAACTCGGATTCGCCATACCATGGTCAAATGTTATCTCATCAACGAATGATCTAGCATATATGTCACCTCATTAAACTTCATTAAGGCTCTTAGTTACTCCATAAAAATAAAAATCTACACCTACAACTTGTCAAGGGTATGATCACTGAAAAATACATAATTTGGTGTGTATTTGGTTACCCATCACCATTCCTCCTAGGACTATCCATGTTAAAGTCATGGTATTCAACTTTCACCTATCTCATAATCTTCTCCTAACATAGACTTGGACTCATTTCATGCGCACATTTGAATCCTTTTCTTCTCAATGTGTCAATTTTTCTCACCTAGGAGTTATCTATAAGATTCAAGCGGATAATAATCCTTCAAACCCCAAAAAAATCCAATAAAAGGGGACATATAAACTACCAACACTGGATGAGTTATCTCTTGTCCCCTTCTAAGAATATCAACGCTTCAACTACCATATAGATTGTCTTCGTGGGAATTCTAGTCATCCCAAATTGGATGTATGTACACCTTCCAATATCTTAGAGTTGGATGGGGATGAGAACAATGAGATCACACTTAGAATTAATACTTTTGATATTCCTTATCTTATTATATCCAAGTTATCTATTTCCTTACAACCTCATTATCACAAGAAGGATCCCTCTATTCTCGCTATCATTTCATGTACACCACAACCCTCATGAGAGAATGTGGTCTGTTTAAATACTATAGTCGAATATTTTGTGATGAATGCATCCACATCTAACTAAGATGATGGTTACACTTTATATAATTCCTACCTTTCCATTTATTCCTAGATTTTTGATAGGGACGTCTTGTGTTATCAAGAGACCATTCATAGCAAGTTCATTGATAACGTGAACATCATCCTCATACAAGACGAATCCTCGAGTGTAATTTATAATTATTCGATATTTTCTTGAGCATCGACTACTCCACCTGCTACACCTCCACACACTACCATCGACCTAGCCAATTCATTTTTCCTTACAGAAATAAATGAAAAGATAACTAGATTTGACTATGCAGATAATGATCTCATGGGTGATGATCTTAGTTACTTTTCCTTTATGACTGAACAATGGGTTTCTCCATCGACATTATCTTCACCCATTACATTGGTACCCTCCTCACATACTCTCACCATCCCTCCACATCCTATGAGACTTACTTCCCTAACTCTTTTGCTTATGTCCCCCCGGTCTCATACTACCGAGTGATATTGTACATGGCATGAGGACCCATGTCATGATGTCTCAGATTTCAAATCGTATCAATGAAACATGAAGATGCTAGAAGATGATGTTAAACACGAATAAACTAGAAAGACTACAAACATTCCATTTCATCTCCCTTCTTTTTCTCTCATCATGGATATTTTTTGGATACTTACATTTCATATAAGGTTATGTGTAACAAGCGTAAGGATCCCAAAACCTTTTCCCACAATCAGAAGCGTGGGGAAATTTCCTGTTTGAGCTGACCAACTTCCCCTCAACTAGTTAGACCACAAACTACTAATGGACCACCATCTCCACTGTTTCTCATCCCTCTATGAATGATATCCAAGATGACACTCTCACGGGGCTAAAGGGCGGTATTGATGACACCTTATTTTCCATGATATCTGAAGTTCATAGGTAAAAACTATTACACAACATGGCATAGAGGACCTACGACTTGAGGTAGGAGTCACATCTTATACTAGATTGATGACATGATCATTGAAACCTTGAGATATTTTTCCCCTCATGGCTACTCATCTATTGTAACTTGATAAAATTTATCTCCTTCTTTGGCTTCACCTCACACCTTAACTTGGGATCTTAGCCCCCACATGGTTCTTTCACACATTGCCCTATATTTTCCTACATCCTCACTTGAGCGAATGAAATACTTGGATCTGTAGTCACATACTCCTTGGTTCCTCCTAGCGTTGGAGTTCCTCGATCCCGATGCCTTCAAATTTTTTATTTTGTACACTCTAGTCTTTTTCATGGGATTACTTTGTGACATTATGCACATCTTAACTTAGGATTAAGACCTTTCTCATAATTATTTATCCGATAAAACCCTTAAATCCTACCATTGGATGTCATGGTATTTTCTGCCCCTTGGCTTCTTCACATTATGTTGGTCAAGTTATCCTATTGATTCCCCCTCTTGTCGGTTTACCTATCTAATGAAATTATCACTATCATGAAGTATAATGATTATCATCACATATATGTATGCCTAAGACAAGAAAGCGATAAGAAAAATACACATACAAACATCCAAAAACAAAATGCCCATAATAAAATATCACTAGAACTAAATAACCATAATCACCTAGTTGTTGATAGTCACTTGGATAGTGATTCAAAATATGATTAATAGAATGAAAAAAATTCCATTTACAATAATGAGGTTTTCATACATTACTCTCTCTTGTAGAAAAGGATTATCTCCTAAGTTCGATTTGATTGTGGATTCTAATCATGGGGATAAGGATAATTTTGAAATCATCATACCAGGTCATGCTACTTAAAATATAAATATGAGATTTGGTGATGGATGAATTAATGTTAGAAAATAAAAGAAAGGTAAAATTGTTAATGTTCACCTTAATATGCGTTTAAAATCCCATGGGAAGGAGTCTTAGGAATAAAAAGTTGTTAGTTGACATTTGTTTTTGTTTGAAATTGGTTTGGTTGCATTTTTGTTGTCTATATTTACTATTGGAATAGGAAGCCCTATGTGATCCTCACAAATATATCTTTGTATCCAATGGCACATGTTATGACAGGTAGGGTTCCCTTAACCATTTATTACGTAATGCCAATATATATATATATATATATATATATATATATATATATATATATATATATAATCATTTTTATACACATCGACAAAATGATACGAAATTAGTACATAGCTTTGTCCCATACATAATAAAGCTCAAACACCCTCACTCCCTATTAGGGATCTCTTGATTCTTTGTGTTGATTGAGCCACGGTGGCAGCTCTTGGTGCACGAGTTAGAGAATCTACCCTATATCGGTTTCTGAAGGCCTCTCCGTGTGCTCTCACTAGATGTTCCTCTAGTGTTGTAAACCTATGGGCCACCCTCTGAGCATTTGATAGGTGGGCCACCGGTTACTTGTGCTTGTAATAAGATATGTAGCATCACATTTTTTCTACCTCCGGCGGTAGATCCTGTATCCATATACCTCCTAAATGTCCTTGATCCCTCTCCATCTAAATAGAAGGAACTCGTTAGGTCTCATATTGATGGTTCCAATGGATTAGCTATCACTAGAGTATACTCCACATAGAGCACTAGATTTAGGATCTCATGGTGGGATCTCTCTATCAACGAATTACAAACCTTAATTGTCTACTATGCAAATCAAAATATAAAGATGTGTGTTACTATCAACATAAATAGAATAGATAAGAAATATTTTCATGACATCTAAAAATAATAATCACACTCATACTTAACTTCTGAACTGTCCATGATAGTCTCACCATCTCCTTGGTTACATAATACCTCCTACCACCTCATCATCATGATGAGGTCTAGATCATATATATTGTTCCCACATGTCACAAATATCTAATAACATGTCTCGCTCTATGTTCAGTCAGGGCCTCTATCTTAGGTGCACTTCAATTTGTACCCCAATTGGCATGAAGTAACCTCCTCCCGACTAATGCATCTTATGCTTCCTTAGCCATATTGTTGGTTATCAATTTATTACCCCTATTGTGCAAGGACATACTCTTCTTACACATCTACCGTGTGAATGTTTCATTAGATACTAAATATGATCCCTCCTTTGAAACAATAACTTCTAGAACATGTGGTGCGCCATCAGCGTCCACACAATTCTTGTGTTACCTCTGAACCTATCCACTTGTTGCATGTACCATAAAGAAACGTAGTTTAAACACTCTCACATATCCTCATGTGTCATCTCTAATGTGAAGACATTGGTAGGGTGGTAATGTTATTACCAATTTAAGTGTCACTCACCAAAAATATCTCAAGACCCTACTCATTGAGTAGGTCTCCACCCAATACAAGTAATGCTAAATAACCTCGATGATGGCTTCCTAGTACTCTACCCTTTTCCAACCGGGCCTCTAGTCTACGTTCAAAACATATGGCTAGCATATACCATCATCTAGACCCACCCATGCTATCGTCAAGAATGATCAAAGTGTTCTCACTCTTTTGGTGCTTGTGCCCAATGAAGTAGTCTTGGAACATTCACTACTACTACTAATGGTGTCCTGTCAATCAAAACATGGGAAACCTCTCATAAATCCTAGCAATAAATAAAATAATGGGTCCCACGAACCTCTAACCTTGATCTATGACCTCTCACAAAAAAATGTACTAATTGCACCCATATGGTGGTGGCCCTACTGAAAGATACCCTTGATGTATGACATCCTTTCATACTACTATAAAAAATTGGATGGCTCCATCTAATTTTTGGAACACTACCATGCCAAACCAATGCCCATAACTACCTTCCAGATAGTTAGAATCCCTAAGACATAAACTGCGCTGAGTCAGATGCATAAATGTAGACACCAAATCATGTACATATTACTATTTTACTATGTCATCAAGTATGTTGTTATATGCATGTATATTAAGCAAGAAAAGTATTCATTGGTGACACAATCCTTGTCCATATTATTTCTTTGATTGTTTCTATTATCTTTCTCTCTCACATATTTCATTTTTATGCCCAATTATGGTCAGGTCATAGGGATCGCTTTCTATTTTTCCTTCCACATATGTTATCATTTATGCTAGGACACCAATTCTCATTCTGGACACTATTGCCCATGTGATTCTATCCATTCTTGGAGCTTTTTTTCTCTTAGTTCTTTTTGACATTTTCGGTGTGTCTTTTTAGTTTTCTTTTATCCTTATCTTGAGGTCTTAGTTAGCAATTCATGTTTATAGTGTTGAAATTCAAACAAGAGATCCATATATATAAACAACATACACTTTATTATAGGGGTGAGAAATTCTAAGGGGTGATGTCATCTACATACTATCGAGATACTATGAAAGGGACTACATTTTTGGGTTGAATACTATTATCCAAAATTCACCCCTCAAGGTAATTTTGATAACATGCATCAAATTATTCAGTCCCGAGCAAGTAGATTGATTCAAGGCCCGAAATCATGTTTTTGGGCCCCCTCGGCTTCTCTCTAACTCTCCCATCCAAGAAGAAATCCCAACAAGTTGAGAAAATGGAAAAAATGCAAAAAATAAGGTTGCAGGATTGTTTTAAAGCATTTCGGTCCGAAGGGTTCGGGTCATACTGAGGTTCGTCGTACCAAGCTTGGGGCCAAAAAATAAAGAAAATCAGCTAAGTCAGACATTTTTGTCCCATGCGGTCCGCGGGACAGTTGGGACATCAAGATGCACGGATGCGAAAAGATGAAATGGCCGAGAGCAGGAAAATCGTCAATTTTTTTTTTTCGTGGTTTTGGGACATCCAAGACAAAAGTACGCACGGACCTTGCGAATCGGCTGATTTTCCGATGCAGACATCCATTTCAAAGTGCGGTTCGAGATATTTGTCCTGGAAGTCCGCGGGGACAGTTGGGACAAAAGTACGCGAGGGACGCGTGGGACGTGAAAATGTGAAAAATCTACAAACATAGAACAAGGAATCCCGAATCGGCGAGCAGCGAGATTTTCATCCGGATAGCCGAACAAAGGTATGCGCGGGGCGTGAGGGACGCGAAAACCCGAAACAAATGGCCGAAGGCAAAGAAGAAAAGTCAACGTTTGACCCATGAAACTTCAAACGGCCATAACTTTTAACTCCGAGCTCCGATTTTCACTAGGAAGCCAGAAGCCATTCTAAATTGATGCCATTTGGAGTGGCCCCTATATGGTCACAAGATTCAAAAGTAGCAATGCTTTCCAATTGTCTACGTTGGATGGAGAGGAATTACAGATTCTAGTAAATAGAATCTATCTTAAACACTGCTACTAAAGGGGAAGTTATCACCCTATATATTAGTTTAGTTTCCCTTTCCTCTAAGTGCTTATGCACATTGAATTGGTGTAGTTTAGGTTTTTTTCTCCTAAGTGCTTTACATGCTCTGCATGTTCTATTTGGGGCATGTATGCTTTCAAATTTTGTATATAGCTATGGTTCTTTTTGTTTCTCTCATGCAGTCCATTTAGAGAGGGGTGAAGCCCCATCGACAATTTTCTACTCTCGAAACCTTCATTTCAGATTTCTTATGAAGATTGAAAGTGCAAATAGCTAGGATCATGAATCAAAGGTGAAATTAGTATTATATCGGACCATTGTTCTCGACTCCATTCCCAATGGATACGACAATCCAATTGGTCTTTTCATCTACCACGTAGATACCCCTTGATTCTCCAAATTTTTATCCATATTTCACCCTCGGGCCAAATAGAAGATCAGCCATGACCACACATAGAAAGAACCTGAGAAAGCTCATTCAAATCTGAAAATAGGTTGCAGAAGGACCTAAAAATGGAATAGCAGGGCCAGAAAAGAAGGGGTAGTGCATAAAGGAACCTAGAACAAGAAAGGGAAAAATGGTGAAGTTTCAAAGTTTTCGGGCTCAAGACCATTCAGGAAAGGGTCTAAAATTGACTAAGTATGGAAGAGGCAGTGTAAAGAACCACATGTCCTAACGACACTTCTCCAAAGATGAATCCAAAAGGGGAAGCCCAAACGAGGTGCCAGCTGCCACGCATCCAAAGCATCTCAAGAAGTTACGGGGCCGTTGAAAAGTATTCAACTAAGAAATAAGGTGCTAAGTGTTGGCTTGGTGAAAATCAGGAATGGGAGCTCAGGGTGGAGACTCAAACATGCGCCATCCCTCCATGTAGCAAATGGTCAAGTAGAGTCAAAAGGAGGACACAACGAGCCTCAAAATTGGCTAAGTATAAAAGTGTAAGCGGAGGCTGCCAAGTGTCAATGTGGTGTATCTCCAAGAGTTAGTCCCAGTATGGAGACCCAAATGAGCTGAGCTCACCTCGTAGCCCAAAGTCCAAAAAAAGAAGAGGGACAGCTGAAAATTCCATAAGCTAGCAGAGACCAAAAAGTGTCAACTCGACACTCCTCCAAAGGTAAATTTTGAAAAGGGTTTCAAAATAAGCACGGTTCTGCCACGTGTCTCGAGTTAAGGAAAGTGGGCCCAGGGGAAAAATTTGGTTTTTTTCCTTTTGTCCTCCCAAAAGGATAAAAGTCACAAAATAGGACACAACTTCACCCAAGAGAAAAGTCAGCGTTTGAGCCCGAGTCAAAGAAAAAGTAGGGAGTCGGAGGAAAAGGTGAAAATTTTCCTTTTGACAAAAGGTTACAAAGGAAAAAATTGAAGCGCATCCACCCAGCCAACTGAAGGGTGCCAATGTCCAGTGGAGTAGTGGGGCAAAGGTTTTTTGAGTTTTTGTATCTTTTGTGAAAAAAGGGAAAAGGATAAATTACGGACCCACGAACTTGATTTTTGCCCTAATCTTGCTTTGCCACGTGTCCCATATGTAAAGGGGAACCCATTTTTCAAACTATTTTCCCGCCCATTTGTACGAACTTGATACAAACTTTGAAGTGGCATATCTTTTGACTCAGGGCTGGAAATATTGCAAATCTAACACCATTGGAAGCATCTCGACATCTTCTACACCATGGAAAGATAAAAATTTATTTTTTCAGGCCCAGTAGGTGAAAAATGGAGAAAATGTATTCAATAACAATCAATGTGGGATCCATATTCCTCAACAACTAGATCGGATTCGATTTGTTCCATTGTTTCTTCTCCTCTCAAGGCACCAAACAAGTGGTTGATGCAGTCAAGAAGGATTTGGGGGAAATTTTTTTTTAAGAAGCATTAATGGGAGTGGTTGAGTTTCGTCCTA